>CM061548.1:199299534-201699534 GCA_030864215.1 Capsicum pubescens | reverse complement strand
TCAATATTTTGGATGAATAACGGCTAAATCCCGTGTTTGGAAGCTTATATAAGGGGCGGGGAAAATTGACCCTTTCAAACCTGGACACGTAATTTAATTTTTAGTAAAATTTCTTGAATTGGGACCTTGGCGCGACGCGGCGTTATCGCACCGTGTCACTGGAAATTGACAATTAGGAAACTGCACGGTGGCGCGACACAGAGATATTACGTTGCCACCTTGTCTACGACCTGAAAGTTTGGCGCGACGCACCAGTATCATGGAGCAACACTGTAAATTGACAATTTCCATTTGAGCTATCTCCGCGACGCGCTGAAGGTTCAGGTCAAATACTATCTCACCAAAAAGGCTCTAACTCTTCGCCCGGGTGTCGGATTTTGGCAAATTATTTATCGATGGAAAGCTTATTCAATTTCCCACATGATAGGAAGTGAAAATTATGGAAATACCTCATGTATAAGAATGAATTCGTATTTCAAAGCAAGTTCTAACATCCTTGAGATGATTTTCAAGCTAAGAAAAAGCACGGGTATTACAGAAAGCTGATGGGATACTTCTAGGACAAGAAACTAAATACGATGAAGGGTCTAAAACAAGTAAAAATATAAAAGAATAACATAAGATTGATAGAAGAGGGAGAATCCAAGTAGATCTAGGGAAAACAACTACTACCTTAGGATCTTCAGAAAGTATCAACAACATAATTATCGCTCAGTACCTGGACATAAGATGTAGAAAAATAGCAAACATGAGTAAGAAACATGTTTACTTAGTATGCATCATAGACAATTGACCTTAATCTAAATTGATGGCAAGGATCACCAAAACTAACCATAAAAATCCTTGAAAAAACTTGCACTCAAAAAAACTACCCTAGTCTAACAGATAATAAAATGTAGCAAGATAGTTAGTCAAACCTGAGTAAATCATGCTTGTACAGGGTTCTAACCGAAGATAATAGTCTAATTCTTAAGAGGAAAGATTTTTTTTACCATCATAAAAACATCTTTTAATCTCAAGTCCTAACCATAAAAGTAATATATCATGTACGTGAGGTCAAATAATAGTAATGATCAAAAACATCTAAAGAGTATAAGTTAGTACCAACACAGTTATATAGGTGATTCATCACAATCAAGCAAACCTCGACTAATTAAATAACAAACAATAAATAATTAGATGTTTCAGCCAATAATACAAGATCAACAATTACAATTTATTCCACCTAACCAAAAAATGAATGAATGAATGCAATGTAATGCATATGTTTTGTACATAAACACCGAGCAATGGCTATAAGGTTGGGAACCATTAAGGACCTATGAGGTCTATTTAACTTTGTAGGTGTGTGCTTCGATCCTGTATATATTTATTTGTATGCGTGCATTTTCATATATATATGTGTGTGTGTGTGTATGTATGTGCAGACATGCAACTCCGATCTCAATACTAATATCATGATCCAAATCCATCATGAGTGGCACCCACACTTACTATTTAGTGGGAGAAATATCTAACCCGAATGCTTGGGACCCATGTTTTGTGAAATTTAAGATAAAATAATTACTTCGTTAGATAATCAAATGAATTAAAATATTCTAAAAATAATACTAAATGTATAAATATATGCGTATCTAAACAACACCAACAATTTGAAAGTCATTATACAAATACACTACAAATGTCAACAAACCGGTTGAATCAAAGAACAAATGAAAATATCGATGTCCTAAATAAATGGACAAAAACTAAATAGAGGACTCATGGCTGGACCGAAGTTATAGCTTACCCTTGAGTCAGAATGTAGTCTTCTCTAAGGTGAGGACTCGGTAAAGTCATTGGAAAATTCTCTATGAATAAAAAAAGAAGAGTACATGCAGTATTAGTACAAAGCCACTATGTAATAGTATGCCTACTGTCCAACCTAAAATAGCAAATGTAAACACATAACCATGACTTTGTAATAAGTACAACCATGAACACCTACCAATGACCTTTGCTATAACTATAAACCATTTAACCTCTTTTATCCAACGTCAAATAATTAAGTTAGTGTAAACCAATATAGACAATAAGTTAAGTCAAGACCATGACTACTAATTATTAACCTTAGTAAACAACCATGACTCAACAACAATAAATTACATCTTGTCTCAAATATACAAGTAAGTAAATAATAACAAAATATATTCCACTCCTAATATCCTTAGCCTAGACCACCCAGAGATCCAATATAATCAATAATAATAATGAGAATAATACAATAACCACTAACCTTATCCACTCACCAATATCTTGTACACATATGCTAAGGATTTTATGATCGTCCACTAGTGATAGCCTGCACAAATGAGCTCTTGTCCATTTACCAATTATCCAAGACATCTTGTGCCTACCAATATTATACCAACCAAGCCCCATTAATATGTCCATTACTAGAACATCTCATAATAATATCAAATCTTTTGAAGATGTCTATTACCTGGTCATATCACAATAAAAATAAATAACACAATAATCACAATATATGAGAATAAACAACTGTACATATACAATCAGTAAGCCTTTATTATAACCTCATCATATGTGATTAATACTTAAGATATATTTTAACAACCTTACGTTTCCTTAAAATATTTATTGAATAACTTTATGAATAAATAGTTAACATGCATACATAAACCACGTTGGATTTCAACTATATTAAGCTCACCTACCTCAACCCGTGCTTTTACCACTCTAATGAGTTTGAGCCTTGTCTTTTCATACAATTTTGGCTTGATTTTAGTCTAAAAACAGTAACATAATCATAATTTAAATAGTTTCCTAACATATTCAAGGATTACAACCTAATACCATAACCTCAAGATTGAATTTGTGATCATCCTCCCATTCTAGGACTTTCTATCATTATTCCATCTTAATTCTATCAATTTAATGAATATAACCATGAAGTCTAATCATGAAATTATATATCAACAACCTTTTAACCAAATCCCATGATTTTTCAACCCAATTCACCTAATTGCATTAGAAAATTTACCTAGGTTAAGTCAAATCCTTGTCAAAATTAAAAAATTAGTGATTTAAGGAGTAATTATCAAAAAATTAGTTAGTGGGATAGATTAACTTACCTCAACAAAGGAAATTGATGGAAAATAGGTTGGAATTTCTTAAAACTAGTTCTTATATACCTTGGTCGAATGTGGTATAAAAAGTAACATTTTTAGGAATTTTCTTCAGTAATCAATGCTTATCTAGCTATAGCAATATAACTGGATTTGCCCGCTATTGTGAGATTGACGAAGGCTGGATCCCTCTATAGTGGGAATATTTATGATATTCCACGACATTAGTATTAGTCTGCTTTTCTCTATAGTAGGGTTGGCAAGGAAGAAACTCAAGATTTTTTCCAGTTTTGCCATTTTCATAACACATCCTCAGATTTTGACATCCTAGTGTAGCTTTTTTGCATCAAATATGATATCTGGAGTTCTACTAACCCAATTTTACATTGAAATTTTTAATGAATTTTTTATGAAATTAGCTATCCCAGAATCACCCAAGATCACTTAACCCTTATCTAATCCATTCTCGTAGTAACCTAGACCTTATTACACTTAAATTTAATCCAAGACTAGCCTAGCTTGTAATTTCAATTCATAATTTTAGAAAAGCCTTAACCTAAATTTTGGAATGCTCGACTAACCCGTAATAATGTAAAGGATAATTACAATAGATACAAATTTATCCATCATATACGAATGATCAAATAATAAAATGAGGCAAGTATGAATTAAGAAAGTACATGAATCCTAAAAAAATTAGGGTACTTGTCGTAGATGTCCCTCTCGGTATCCCAAGTAGCCCCCTTAATAGAATGACGCTTCAACATAACCTTCATAGACTGAATCTCTTTTATTCTCAGTTTTTAAATACCATTATCAAGAAATACGATCGATTCCTCTTTATATGAAAGAATTTTATCAAGCATCCCCGAGTCCTATTTGATGATTTAATCCTCATACCCATGGTACCTCTACAACATTGACATATGGAATATCGGATAGAACTTTGAATGACTTGGTGGCAAGTCTATTCTGTAAGCTATTGGGCCTATTTATCAATAACCTTAAATGGGCTAATATTTTGATGACTAAGCTTACCATTCTTACCGAATATCATAACTCTCTTCATAAGAGATACCTTAAACAAAACCTATGCATCAGGTCTGAATGACATGTCCCTTACCTTGCAATCCACATATTACTTTTTCCTACTTTAGGATTCCAACAGCTTGTCTTTAATGTACCTCACCTTCTCCTAATCTTTCTTTACAAAGTTTTTGCCCAAAGGCTTTACAACACAAACTTCAAACCATTCTATGGGTGATCTACACCCTCTTCTATAAAGTGCTTTGAATGGAGCCATGTCGATTCTATAATAGTATCTTTTATTGTATGAAAATTCGCATAACAATAAGAACTTATCCAGTGACCACGAAATCAATATTATATGATCTTAACATATCCTCAAACACCTGAATAGTCCTCTTTGACTACCCATCAATCGAAGGATTAAAAATAGTGCTAAGGTCAAACTTAGTGCTCAACACTTCGTGTAACCTATTTCAAAATTTAGATAAGAATTGCGCACCTCAATTAGAAACAATGGAAACTAGTTTTATATGCATCCTAGATATCTCCTTGATATAAATCTTAGATTTCTTCTTTGATTTGTAGTCCACTTTAAATAGAATAAAATGAGAAGACTTTGTAGCTGGTCCATTATGAACTAAATCGATCATGCCTCCCTAAGGTCTTAGGAGAACTTACTATGAATTCCATATCTATCCTCTCTTACTACCACTTGGGAATAGGCATTCTCTGAAGCAACCCTACAGGTCTTTGATAATTGTAATTTTACTTTCTTATATTTGTGGTATAAGACATATACTTTTCTGTATCTCTCTTTATTCCATGCTACCAATAGAGTTGTGTCAAGTCATGGTACATCTTGGTTTCACCCAGATTAATAGAATATCAGGTACCATGAGCTTTCACAAGAAAGCTATGAATTATATCACCCACACGAGACATGCATACATGTCCTCTCACCCTAAATACTCTACATGCATTATGATGTGCTATGGATTTAAAGCAATTTTGATGCTTAAAACGATGAAAATATGAAAGTTACTTAGGCTGTTTTGTTAGATAAGATGTGTTTTTATTATGTTTTTGCAGAAAATCGTGTTTTAGGACTAATCTAGAAGAAAGAAGTGAAAGTTCAAGTTTTTATCCAAATAAGTGGGCACCTATGACCCGTATGTGCTACCTACAATCTGTAATTGCCAATGTAGGTGTAAAAAATTAGAAGTTCAGAGGATTTGAAGTACAAAAAAGAAGACTTTGTCACTTATGTAAGGCACCTACGGTCCGTAGGTGCCAATAACAGTCCATAGGTGACAGAGTAGGTTGCAGAGGTGCCATGTCTAGAGAGTTCCAGAACTTTTAGAGGAAAGGGGAACCTACGTAGGACCACCAATTATCCGTAGTTGACACCTACAGCTCGTAGGTGGTCAGTGACTCTACTTTTACTTTTTTGTTCGGGTGTTGATTTTTAGGTTTTCCTTGTAACCTGTATATACTCTTTTGAATTTTTTTAGTTAATTTGTCCACTCTATATAATTACAAATATATATTGGATTCCAGGATTTGAATTTGATATTGCGATTACTTTGTTCTTTATTTTTGTTGATAATTCAGTTAAAAACTTTGGTTTTACTATTTGATTATTGGGATATTGTTTGAATGTCTTCAATTATGAATTCCTTTGATCATTTCACAATAATGAGAGACTAAACCACTTAGATTAGGTTTGTGGGAACTATGGTAGATTAATGAAGTAGGGAAGTGCTAAGTTGTTTTGAACCAATATTCTTGCATATATTGTGGTTACCTTCAGTTTAATATCTTTCTTAGCAGTTGCAAATATTACTATCACACATAGTAAATCACTACTCATTTCATAAATGGAGTAGTGATCATAAAAAGATAATCACAACAGTAATGTGGAGATTATTTATTGATCTAGGCTAACCAACATCATCTACTTAATATGATTATCTTTCATCTAATAACTTAAAACTCAAAAGATAATAGTTAACTAGGATCTAGGATAAAAGTTAGTAATTCAACATCATGAGACTCAAAATGTAAAGGATGAAATCTATCAATGTGTCCATAAGAAAGTTGATGGTAAATAACTTATCAGATTCTGTATGTAAGATATCAGGTTGGTTTAACAAAACATAATAATCCTACTGAGTTGAGAAGCTAGGGAGAACACAGTCCTAGTGTTTGTTTTCAATTGATTACAACTAAATTTGAATTCTGTTACTTGTTTGAGATTACTATTGTAAACCTCCCATGTACTTTTTGCACTTCTCGTTAAATTCCAATAAATAAGAGATATAATTCTAGATATTCCCTTTGGGTTTTACCCTAAACTGAGTTGGGTTACTTTAATTGACGGCGACTGCTTTATCTTCTATTGAAAGTGTAGTTTGGGCGTTGATCAAAATTTTAATGTTGTAGCTGGGAAATATGGTGTTGAGTTGATTGAAGTTGCTGAAGTTTTTGAGTTTTTATTTTTGGTTCTTAGTTGGGTGTACGCTGATGTATGCCTAACACAAGGAGTCAATGCAATTCCTTACTCCTACTGAATGCTAACCTAGAGTGAATCTTATTGCCTAATCATACAATAACGTAACCAATACGTGCAAGATATCTTGAATGTGTTCAGAATGATCCGAATAAGGCTCCTCCCCCCTTTCTAGTTAATCCTTAGAACATTACTGATCGATAAATAGAGTAGTTATTAGAAGATGAAACTACTAACCGAGAAGGAATAAGAGGGCCTGGCTGGTTCAATAGTTATATCAAGCCAGACATAATCGATAGTTGATCATTGAGCAATACTTGAAGGTAATAAAGATAGAGTTTGAGGTAGTCAAGCTAACATAACGATTTTTTCTGCAATATGATGATGATAAAGATATGGAATATGTTTAGCCGATAGAAACAAAAGCTATCATTCCTCATATACTACCACCTAATGTGAAATTTGACATTCCTAGTTCCATGATCCAGCTTTTGAACTGGAAAGGTCTATTTTTGGGCTCAGCTGCAGATGAGGAAAATATGCATCTTGCTAATTTTGTTGGGATATACACTTCTTATACTATTCTGGGGGAGACTAGGAGGTACTCAAATTGATGTTGTTCCCCTTTTCGTTGACTGGATTAGCTTCTTTGTGGTTGGGAGAAATTCCTAAAAGATCTATTACCTCTTGGAATTAATTGTGTTAGCAATTCTTAAATCATTTCTTTCCTCCAGCTAGAATGTTGCAATTAAAAGATGAGATATACAACTTCAGACAACTATATTTTGAGTTGATGTACGAGGCTTGGTTCTAATATAAAAAGAAGCTGAGCATGGTACCCAATCATTGTGTTTCAGGGATGAGCTTGCTTCACTACCAGAAATTTGTTATTTTCTAACCAAAAATTTTCTACTGAAAATAGTAGTCGGAAATTTCCGACTACTTCAATTGGAAATCTTATTTTTTTTTCAAAATATTTTTCCAATTTTATTTGTGACGAAAATAGTCAGAATATATGGCGGAAAAGTTTGGAAAATATATATTCCGACTACAGCAGTCAAAAATATAAATAATTAAATAAATTATTTATTTACCTAAATTATTAAATACATATTCCGACTGTAGTAGCTGGAAATATAAATAATTAAATAAATATAATACTAAATATATAATCAGGTCCCTTATGAAATAATTAAATAATTATATAAATAAATTATTAAATGTACATTTTCGTCTACTTTAGTCAGAAATACTAATAACGAAATAAAATTAATAATTAATTAAATATATATCCGACCACTATATTTGTAAATGTAAATAATTAAATAAATATAGTACTAAATGTATAATCATTCCTTTATACAGAATTTTAAAAATAAATAACATAAATTATTAAATATATATTTCTGACTGCTGAAGTCAGAAATAAAAATAATTATATAAATATACTAGTATATATATAATAGGACCCTTACACAGAATTTAAATAATTATTTAAGTAAAGGATTAAATATTTATTTCCAACTGAAGTAGTTAGAAATATTAAATAGTTATGTAAATAAATGATTAAAAATGTATTTTCGACTGAAGTAGTCAAAAACATTAAATATATAATAAATAATTATATATATATTTCCGATCACTGTTGTCAGAAATATTATAAATAATTGATTTAAATATATAATTTAATTTTATTAAATATCTACCGACTGAAGTAGTCGGAACCATTAAATAACTGAAAATATTAATTTTCTACCTGACAAAATTAGTCAGAAATTTACATTTAATACACACTAAACACAACATTCCCAATTCACTCTATCACTTCATCTCTCTCTCTTAGGGAATGACGTTCTCTCTCTCGCCTCTCTTCTCTTCGCGCTTCTCTCAGAAATTGCGCATGAAGGTTGCGTTTCTCGCAATAAGTGGTAACGGTGACGGTCAATTACACTGCTTCGAGGTAAGTTGGTTTATCTCTACCTCTAACTCCATCACTTGAGTTATATGCACTTGTATGCTGCAATGTATAGGGCACCCAACTTTTTCCCTATAAAGGTCATTCGTCGACTTAGAGAGGTCAGTGTTGCTGGAGGCCAAGTTTTCTTTTTCAATATTGCCTAATTATATACGAAATTGTATATTAAAATTTTAGTGGATAATAACATTTTCTACATATATGTACATTAGATTCACATTGAAGTCTTAAACAAATTTATTAATGCCCTTTGCAATTTGGTTCTTCTCTCTTTTGTACCTCAACAACTTTATGTAGTATTTTCACTCTAGCTTTTACTCTTTTACTAGTCAAACTTGTCTTCAAAAATTCTTTTCTTGAGTTGATTCTATGAAAACATGCTCTCTACGTGTGGTAAAGGTAACGTCTGTGTACTAATATTTTTGGGTTTCACTTGTGGGATTTCTATAGCTTTTACTCTTTATGTTTATCGAGCTGATGGTCCATCAGAACCCAAAACTTCTGCTTAAGTACAAAATAAGATGGTATATTGATGGGTACCTCATTCTAAAAAATGTTTTAATCCAGGTAAACATCGAAACATTGTGCATAACTAACTTCTGTTGGGGAGCATTTAACAGAATATGTCATGTTCAAGGTCCTTTCTTCATCCAATAGCTTTGGGATCTGTTATGATAGGTTCAGATGAATGATCTAGTTCTTGAGAGTACAGATAGATATTAAAACTAAGTTGCAGATCATTGACATGCCACAAGGCATTAATCACTAAAAACAAAATGGCTACCTGGTCTCTATTGTACGTAATATAAAGCATCTTGTGTGTATATACTTCATGTTTATTGGTATCTCCATATTCGTAAGAATACACCTCACCTACAAAACTTGATTTTCTCTTATACCAAGTGAGTTTTTATTTATGTTATAACTGTATATGGTAATTAGAAATATTTAGAGACAAGCTAGTTAAGAACATACCCCACATTAACAAATCATCTGAATGCAGGCCGACTAGAAGTCACAAAGTCATAACCCAAAAAGGATATGACAAAGAGAGAAAAGTGTGAAATTAGTACAGTTTAAGTAGCAGATATATGTGTAAGTGTCAAAAAGAATTCACAGTATCTGTAATACCCCGATCATTTCTTAAGCCTAAATCCGTCTTTTGAGTGGATATGTATGACTTCCAAAGTGATTGATGGTGAAATCATGTTTTATTTATCTAATTTCTATTTTTTTCATGTATATAATTGAATAAGATTTCCATCTATACCAATTTCAACAAAATCCGACATCGGATGAGTGAGTTATGGCCGTTTTACTCTACGGTATCGGATCGCCCAGGTTTGACGGTCGACCTGGTGGACCGTCAAGTCCCTGGTGGACCGTCAAGTGCCCCGTCAAGCCAAGACATTGACTCCTTTTTCAGTCCATCGTGCAACGTCCAAGTTGGTGGACCGTCAAAAAGTTGACGGACCGTCAAGGGGTCCGTTAGGTCGAGACAGAATGTCTCATTTCATGTCCTCGAGTGACGAACAACTTGGTGGACCGTCCATTTCCTGATGGAAAGTCACTTCGACCGTCACATCGAGGAAGAATGTTCAAGTTTTGGTACTTGAGTGACGGACGATCTAGTGGACCGTCAGGAGACTTGACGGACGGTCAGATCGATCGTCACAGGCCCCGATTAGCAAATTTCAGCATTTTCAAAAAAGGGCATTTTGGTTATTTCCTCCCTATGGGGTATTATATATATATCAAAGTGGATAAGAGCCACTTATTTCCTTCTCCTTTCTCTTCCAATCTTCCAAGAATCTCCTAGATACTAGGGTTTCTACAAGATCCAAAATCCAAATCCTCTTCTAAGAAATTCAGAGAATCTTCCATGAATTTCTCAAAGTTGTTCACGAACTAAGTTTCCCAAGTCAAAGGCATCAAGAATCTTGGCCTAAAAGTGTGAGAAGATTTGCAAACAAGTTTTCACATCTTCAAATCAAAATCCAAGGTATGTGGGGTTTGAACAAGAACACTCCTTTCATTCTTTTGCCTAAAGATTTACTTTCTATTATTGATTTACATGATTTTGCAAGTGGGTTTACACCCAAATTTCTTTATGTATGATTTATCAGACTTGAGTTGAATAAGCTTGATATTTATGGTTATTTCACCATCATGCTTCTTAAATTGAGTATTTATTCCATGAGATGTATATTGTCATTATATATTCATGATTTCTAAGTGATTTATGAAAAGTGTCAAGATTTGTGTTTTTCTATGAGAAATTTGACTATTGAATATATATATATCGATATTTGAATTGAAAGTCAAGAATGAGTTTGATGATGTTTCCTTGAAGCTTAGGCATTTGAAATGATTTGATAAGCAAATGTACTTGATGCTGAGAAACATTATTTGAATTTGAGTCGAGTTAGGAATCCACAGTCGTATATGATTTAACGATGATATATACTATTGTTTTGGTCATCATGATATACCCATGAGTTGATATTAATTGAGGTGGATTTCTTAACGCGTTCTGAGCTGAGTCTGGGAGGAGTATTTAGCACAAAGCAGAAAATTTGGTATTTCCCCAGAACTACATGCCACCATAGGATTGATGTTGATAGTTGTGTGCAGAAGGCCGAGTATGAATTATGATGATGAGATTGAGGTTGTACTCCCTGGCAAAAGTACGACACCCCTACCAATGTGGGGTTCTCTCCTTAGGAGGGAAAAATGTTGGACTCCATGCGGCTCACATGGTGTAGTTATGTCGGTTATAAGAAACTCCCACGTCTATAATGATCTAGTACCATGAGTTACCGAGTCACTTTAAGTCATGTGTCAAAGAGTTTGAGTTGAGTTAAATGATTTACGTGATTTATGAAGCATATGTTATTACTGATGACTTCCTTAAATGATGTTTTAGATAATTCAAGAGAAAAGAGTTGTTATTGTTAGGATGCATGATTTTCTTATACATTGATGACATTATATAAAATGATGCATCCAACCCCACACACTCAGTACATTCCCAAGTACTGACTCCCATACTCTTTTGTATTCTATATTTCCTCAAGATGTAGGTTCAGGTGCTCAGTCTCAGCCGCGACAGTGATCTACGAGTACCTATATCTACATTCCTCCAGTTGGTGATTCCTCATGGTTCGAGGACCTATGTTCATGATTTTTGTCTTGCTAATTGATGGTTGTTTATTTTTCTGTTCAGTGTAAGCCATTTGGGGATCTATCCCAATGGCTCTTCAGTCTTATGTAGTAGAGGCTTTGTAAGAATAAAGTACCAGAATGTACAGAATGTTAGTATTTTGATTGTACAGGACAGTATTACTTCGTATCTCAGTATGTTCATACCATGATTATTCTTCCCTACTTTATGATGATTTGTGTCGTAGAGAGTTCTGAAAGTAATGATAGGGTTAGAGGGTTAGCTTGAGGCCACGTATGGCCTTGAGCACCATGTGATATCTCGGCATAGGTTCTCGGGGATTTACAAGCATGGCATCAAAGCCTAAGGTTCAAGGAGTCCTAGGGAGTCTGACAAGCTGCGTTACATAGAGTCTTGATTACCGGTGTGTAGTGCACCACATCTATGAGCAAGAGGCTACGGGATGTTTTAGGAAAAGTTATTTCTTTCTTACAAGAGTCTATCGTTCCTATGACTTTTCCTTTCTGTGGTTAATTCGTGCTCTCTTATGACAGAAAATGCCTTCTCGTAGAGCTCGCAGAAACAACAAACGATCTCAACCTGTTGATCTTTTAGGTGAGACGGTGTCCCATGCCAAATTCCGGGTATCTTTCCAAGCGCTAGCCCAGGCGGTCACCGCCAACGCTCAAACCAACACCCAGGCTACTGTTCCACCTCAGTAAGGGAATAATTCTGCTGCAGCCCGGGTTCGTGAATTTATGTGAATGAATCCACCTAAGTTCTTTAGGTCGAAAGTAGGTAAAGTCCCACAAATGTATTTATATGAACTGAGAAAGATCACTCAGATTATGCACGTGACTGAGGAGGAGAGTGTTTAATTAGATACCTATCGAATGAAGATGTTGCTTATGATTGGGTGGAGATTTGAAGGAAGAGTAGAGGGGAGAATGATACTCCTGTGACTTGGCAATTATTCCAAGATACCTTCTTAGACAAATTCTTTACCCCGGAGCTGAGGGGAGCAAAATTAAAAGAATTTATAAACTTGAGATAGGGCCCCATGACAGTTAAGGAGTATTGCCATAAGTTTAATTAGTTATCTAAGAATGCTCCCGGTATGATAGCTGATTCTAGAACTAGTATGAGTAAGTTCTTGGCTGGTGTATCTGGTTATGTTGTAAAAGAGTGTAGATCCGCTATGCTTAATAAGGACATGGACCTTTCAAGACTAATGATTCATACTCAGCAGATTGAAGAAGATAAAGTGAAGGAGAGACAGAGAGTAAGAGGGAATAAGAGAGTTAAATCAGAGCAACAGGGGTATAGTCAGGCTAGATTTTCTGGAGGGATCCTCCCTCATTTCCAGAGCCGTTCTTTTATGCCAGCGCCTTTATCAGCCAGTACTCCTGCATTTAGAATTAGGCTGGAGAAGGGTAATAGGCCTACTATGTCCAGGTCCCAGGATAGTGTGAGTAACAGACCTCGTCCCCCCCATGTCCGAAATATGGTAGAGACCATATCGGTGAGTGCTTAGTCGGTCAGAGGGGTTGTTTTAGTTGCGGTAAATTGGGCCACAAGTTCAGGGATTGCCCTTATGCTAGACAGAAGAGCCATTATGTTCGTCCCCAGAGTCAGGCTATTAGTGCTCCAGCCCCTGTAGTTCGTCCTAATCCTCTTCAGGGTGCCTCGTCTAGTTCTGCAGGTGGTCAGCGCCAGAATCTCTTTTATGCTATTCCACCCCGCTAGGAGTAGGAGGATTCACCAGATATTACTGGTACGATTCGTGTATTTCATTTTGATGTGTATGTGTTGCTTTTTCTGGTCCCTGGGTCAAGTATTTCTTATGTGACACCGTTGGTGGATGTGAATTTTGAAATCAGTGATGAAATTTTTTTTGAGCCTTTCCTAGTCTCTACACCAGTGGGTGAATCTGTTGTTGCTAAGCATGTATATAAGAATTGTCCTATCAATGTTCTTAACAGAGTCATGTTTGCAGATTTGATTGAGCTAGACATGGTTGATTTTGATATTATTCAGGGTATGGATTGTCTACACTCTTTTTATGCATCTATAGACTGTCATACCCGGGTAGTCAAGTTTTAGTTTCCTAATGAGTCAGTCTTTGAGTGGTCCGAAAATTCTGTATCTTCTAAAAGTCATTTCATATCCTATCTAAAAGCTAGGAAATTGATATCCAAGGGTTGTATCTATCATTTAGTTCAAGTTAAGGACACTAAGTCTGAGACTCTAACTATTCAGTCTCTTAGTGTTATGAATGAGTTTCCTGATGTTTTCCCGGAATATCTCCCAGGGGTAACTCCTGATAGAGAGATAGAATTCAGAACTGATCTTCTCCCTGATACACATCGTATTTCTATTTCTCCGTATCGTATGGCCCCCGCATAACTTATGGAGTTGAAAGAGAAAATCAAAGATCTTCTTGATAAAGTTTTTATAAGGCCTAGTGTGTCTCTTTAGGGTGCACCTGTGCTATTCGTGCGAAATAAAGATGGTTCATTGCGCATGTGCATTAGCTATCGTCATCTTAAAAAGGTCACAGTCAAGAACAAGTACCCTATTCCTAGAATTGATGACCTATTTGATCAGCTGTAAGGTGCCAGCTACTTCTTGAAAATAGATTTGAGATCCGGTTATCACCAACTTAAAGTCAGAGAGTGTGATATTCCAAAGACGGCTTTCCGCACTCGTTATGGTCATTTTGAATTCTTGGTCATATCCTTCGGGCTAACGAATGCCCTGGCAGCTTTTATGGACCTCATGAATCGAGTGTTCAGACAGTACCTGGATATGTTTATTATTGTGTTCATAGATGATATTCTTGTATACTCCCGAAGTGAGAACGACCATGTAGATCATCTTAGAATTATCTTACAGACCTTTAGGGATCAATAATTGTTTGCCAAATTTAGCAAGTGTGAATTCTGGCTAAGGTCAGTTGCTTTTCTAGGTCATATTATTTCTTCTGATGGTATTCGAGTTGATCCTTAAAAGGTAGAAGCTGTAAAGAATTGGCCTAGACATATTTCCCCATCTGATATTAGGAGTTTCTTGGGTCTAGCTGGCTCCTACCGTTATTTTTTCGAAGGTTTCTCTTCCATTGCTGCTCCTTTGACCTGGTTGACCCAAAAAAAGGTTAAATTCCATTGTTCAGATTCTGGCGAGAAGAGTTTTCAGGAGTTGAAAACTCGACTCACTTCAGCCCCTGTGATGACCTTGCCTAATGATGTAGATGATTTTGTGGTATATTGTGATGCTTCAAGAATTGGTTTGGGTTGTGTGTTGATGCAGAAGGGTAAAGTTATAGCCTATGCCTCCCAGTAGTTGAAACCTCATGAAAAGAATTATCCGACCCATGACCTCGAGTTAGCTGCAGTGGTTTTTGCTTTGAAAATTTTGAATCACTATTTGTATGGTGTTCATGTTGATATCTTTACGGATCATAAGAGTTTACAGTATGTATTCACTCAGAGAGAGTTGAATCTTCGGTAGAGGCGATGGTTAGAATTACTAAAGGATTACGATATGAGTGTGTTATATCACCCGAGCAAGGCCAATGTAGTAGCAGATGCTCTTAGCAAGTCGTCCATGGGTAGTATAGCACATGTCGAGGAAGATAAGATGGACTTAGCCCGTGAAGTGCATCATTTGGCTAGGTTAGGTGTTAGATTGCTTGACTCAACTGAGGGTAATACTTGGGTCCAAAGTAGTTCCGAACCTTCCCTAGTTTATGAAGTGAAGGAGAAGCAGGATTTAGATTCTCGTTTAGTCCAACTGAAAGAACCAGTTAAAGACAAAAAGGTGGAGGTTTTCTCCTAAGGGGGAGATATTGTATTGACATTTCAGAATAGATTATATGTGCCTGATGTTGATGAACTGAGGCAGAGAATTATGGCTGAGGTGCATGTCACGTGGTATTCTATTCATCCCGGTGCTACCAAGATGTACCGCGATTTGTGGGAAATTTATTGGTGGAATGGTATGTAAAAGGATATAGCGAAGTTCGTAGAAAAGTGTCCAACTTGCCAGCAGGTAAAGATAGAGCACCAGAGACCCGGTGGTGTGATGCAAGAATTTAACATTCCTACTTGGAAGTGGGAAGTAGTAGACATGGATTTCGTGACCGGTTTACCTCTATCTCTTCGTCATCATGATTCTATTTGGGTCGTTGTGGATAGGTTGACTAAGTCAACAAATTTTCTGCCAGTACATACATCTTTCACCGTGGAGGACTATGCTAAGCTGTATATTCGAGAGTTAGTCAGGTTGCATAGAGTTCCATTGTCTATCATCTCCGATATAGGTACTCAGTTTACTTCTCAGTTTTGGAGAGCCTTCCAGAAGGGTCTTGGCACCCAAGTTCATCTTAGCTTTGCTTTTCATCCGCAGATAGACAGTTAGGCTGAGAGGGCTATTTAGACTTTGGAGGATATGTTGAGGGCTTGTGTTCTTGATTTCAAAGGAAGTTAGGATGAATATTTAGCGCTGATTGAATTTGCTTACAACAATAGTTTTCATGCTAGCATTGGAATGGCTCCATTTGAAGCTTTGTATGGGAGAAGATGTAGATCACCTATAGGTTGGTTCGAAGTGGGTGAAGCTGCTGTGCTTGGACCTGATGCTGTATATAAGGTTATGGAGAAAGTTAAGTTAAATCGGGAGAGGTTAAAGATAGCCCAGAGTTGTCAGAAGTCGTATGCAGATGTGAGAAGAAGATCTCTTGAGTTTGAAGTGGATGATTTGGTGTATTTAAAAATCTCACCCATGAAAGGGGTGAAAAGATTTGGAAAGAAAGGGAAGCTGAGTCACAGATATATTGGCCCTTATAGAGTTTTGGATCGTGTTGGGAAAGCAGCTTATGAGGTTGAGTTGCCTACAGAATTGTCAGTTGTCCTTTCCGTGTTTCATGTTTCTATGCTCAAGAAGCACATTGGAGACTCTGTTGTTGTTGATCCGTCGGAAGGTTGTGATGTTCAGGATAGCCTTTCGTATGATGAAATCTCGGTTGAAATCCAAGATTATCATATCTGTAGACTGAGGAACAAGGAAGTTCCCTTGGTTAAAGTACTGTGGAGAAATCAATCAGTAGAGAGTGCCACTTGGGAAGCAGAAGCAGATATGCGAGCTAGTTACCCTCATGTTTTCTCCACGAGTTCAAATCAAGCTGAAGGTACTATTCCCTTAATTGAGTTTCCTCCTAATCTAATGTATTCAGCTATATGGTTATTCCATCTATGATTCGTGCATTTGGTGAAGTACTCAAAAGTTTAGAGTAAAGTGAGCCCTTAGATGTGAGTCATTCCAGCTATACATACTCATTTTATATTGGTCTTGGCCTATTTGGAAACATTCGAGGACGAATGTGTCCAAGGGGGAGATATTGTAATACCCCGATCATTTCTTAAGCCTGAATCCGTCTTTTGAGTGGATAAGTATGACTTCCAAAGTGATGGCCATTGTACTCAATGGTATCAAATAGACCAAGTTTGACGGTCGACTTGGTGGACCGTCATGTCCCTGGTGGACCGTCAGGTCCCTGGTGTACCGTCAAGTTCCCCATCAAGCCAAGGAAGGGACTCCTTTTTCAGGACATCCTGCGATGGCCAAGCTGACGGACCATCAAGGGGTCCGTCAGGTCGAGACAGAATGTCTTATTTTTGGCCCTCGAGTGACGGATGACTTGGTGGACCGTCAATTTCTTGACGGATCGTCACTTCAACCATCACGTCGAGGAAAAACATTACAATTTTGGTACTCGAGTGATGGACGATCTGGTGGACCGTCAGGAGACTTGACGGACCGTCAGATCGACCGTCACAGGCCCAGATCAGCAAATTTCAGCATTTTCAAAAAAGGGCATTTTGGTCATTTTCTCCCTATGTGGTTATATATATATATATATATCAAAGTGGAGAATAGCCACTCATATCCTTCTCCTTTCTCTTCCAATCTTCCAAGAATCTCCGAGAAACTAGGGTTTCTACAAGATCAAAAATCCAAATCCTCTTTCAAGAAATTTAGAGAATCTTCCATGAATTTCTCCAAGTTGTTCAAGAACTAAGTTTCCCAAGTCAAAGGCATCAAGAATCCTAGCCTAAAAGTGTGAGAAGAGTTCCAAACAAGTTTCCACATCTTCAAATCAAAATCCAAGGTATGTGGGGTTTGAACAAGAACACACATTTCATTCTTTTGCATAAAGATTTACTTTCTATTATTGATTTACATGATTTTGCAAGTGGGTTTACACCCAAATTTCTTTATGTATGATTTATGAGACTTGAGTTGAATAAGCTTGATATTTATGGTTATTTCACCATCATGCTTCTTAAATTGAGTATGTATTCCATGAGATGTATATTGTCATTATATATTCATGATTTCTAAGTGATTTATGATAAGTGTCAAGATTTGTGTTTTTCTATGAGAAATTTTACTATTGAATATATATATATATATATATCGATATTTGAATTGAAATTCAAGAATGAGTTTGATGATGTTTCCTTGAAGCTTTGGCATTTGAAATGATTTGATAAGCAAATGTACTTAATGCTGAGAAACATTGTTTGAATTTGAGTCAGTTAGGAATCCACAGTCGTATATGATTTAACGATGAGATATACTATTGTTTAGGTCATCATGATATACCCATGAGTTGATATTAATTGAGGTGGATTTCCTAACGCGTTCTGAGCTTAGTCTGGGAGGAGTATTTTGCACTTAGCAGGAAATTAGGAATTTCCCCAGAACTACGTGCCACCATAGGATTTATGTTGATAGTTGTGGGACAAAGGTCGAGTATGACAATGTGATGATGAGATTGGGGTTGTACTCCCTGGCAAGAGTACGACACCCCTACCAATGTGGGGTTCTCTCCTTAGGAGGGAAAAACGTTGGACTCCATGTGGCTCATATGATATAGTTATATCGGTTATAAGAAACTCCCATGTACATAATGATCTAAGTACCATGAGTTACCGAGTCACTCTAAGTCATGAGTCAAAGAGTTTGAGTTGAGTTAAATGTTTTACGAGATTTATGAAGCATATGTTATTACTCATGACTTCCGTAAATGATGTTTTAGATAATTCAAGCGAAGACAGTTGTTATTGTTAGCATGCATCATTTTCATATACATTTATGATATTATTTAAAATAATGCATCCACCCCCACACACTCAGTACATTCCTAAGTACTGACTCACATAGTCTTTTGTATTCTATATTTCCTCGTGATATAGGTTCACGTGCTTAGTCTCAGCCGCGACAGTGATCTACGAGTACCTTCATCTACATTCCTGAGTTGGTGAGTCCTCATGGTTCGAGGACCTATGTTCATGATTTTTGTCTTGCTAATTGATGGTTGTTTATTTTTCCATTTAGTATGAGCCAGTTGGGGATCTATCCCAATGGCACTTCAGTCTAATGTAGTAGAGGCTTTGTCAGACTAGAGTACTAGTATGTACAAAACATTAGTAATTTGATTGTACAGGATAGTATTACTTCGTATCTCAGTATGTTCATGTCATGATTATTCTTCCCTACTTTATGATGATTAGTGTCGTAGAGAGTTCTGAAAGTAATGAGAGGCTTAGAGGGTTAGCTTGAGGCCACCTGTGTCCTTGAGCACCATGTGATGTCTCGGGATAGATTTTCGGGGCGTTGCAGTATCATAGAGATATCATGAAGCACTGTACCTCTAAAAAACTCAAACCAATACTCAAACTAGAATGTACTACTATTTTCACTCTAGTTTTTGAGAATTCTTTTCTTGAGCTGATGGTCCATTGGAACATACTTTCTACGTGTGGTAGAAGTAAGGTCTGTGTACATTCCACCTTTCTCACCTCATTTGATCCTATTTAGGATTAAGTATGTTGTTGTTCAAGGTGTTGCATATTAGTCAGTGGCTTTCTCTTGGCTGCTTAATTTCTTTCTTGTGTTGTAAAGCATGATGGTGATGTGTTGGTTGATTTTAGTCATTGCTTGTAGACTTGGTCATTGGTGTTTTAGTCTCACTCTAACATGGTCACTATTTGTCCTATTAGGTAGACATATTGTAACACTCCTATGTTTCTTATTCTTCTTCGCCCTTCTATAGTGTGAACAGTTGCAAGTCTTATGACTGATGATTGTGTCAGTTCATTTGGATCTGTGGCTGTTGAGCCTTTTCATATGGGTGTTTACTTGTATAATACGGGGATTTGCATTTTTCTTCTCTTCTTCCTCTAGCATCATTTCATAACATTTCTATTACTGTGGGAAACGAAAAGGAGAAATATCCACTAATAACTGAACCTACCTATTGTGTGAATGCAGATAGAACTTTCTTAGTGTTGGTGTCAATCAAAAGCGTCAAACTCAATTTGGAACGAGAATTCATCATTCTGGTTGGGCTGCTCACTATTGCAGACTACAACTAGTGTTCTTGTAGAGGTAGTATTCTGGAGACTTATGTTTAACTAAGTTGTAGTTTCTTCATAAGTAACAATCATTAATCAATAAACTTAATTAAAGTTAATATAATGTTATTTTAGGAATAAAATACTCTCTAACTTTAGCAAAAGATATCCCCCAAAATACTCCCTATTGATGTTTTTACGAAGAAAAATTCAAATTTTTGCCTAAAAAATGAGTAACCCTGATATTTGGTTATTGATAAATTTAAATGAACCACTTTAAAGTATCCCCTAATAATTAACTGGCAAAAGTATTTAGTTTTGCAATTATTTATGCATTGATATTCAACTGTAGCTTCTATTTACAGGAAAACAACAAATACCAAACTACAAATTATGTTAAACTTTTAAAAAATTATATACCCTCTATTTCATATTAGTTGGCATGTTTCATTTTCTAAAAGCTAATTTACCTAATTTTCAAAGCCAATGTCTATTATTTACTAATATCACTGCACTGTAAGACTTGGTATTATTCCTATAACATTCATATTACCATTTTTTTCGTCCAACTTGTGCTTGTTTTTTCTTGTAATTTTGTAGGTAACCCCATGATAGTCGCAGAATGTTATGATAAGAATCTCCTACTTATTCTAAAGATACTACAAAAAGATTCTTTAAGCAGCAAAAATTAGGTTCATATGGAGGGTACCTATGGAGAAGTTTGCACAACTCAATATCCTTGAAATTTTTATTTAAAAATGATTTGAATAGTGGTATAAAAAGTTAGTATAGATATATACCAGGGAATTTTAGCCAAGACGTGTCTTAAAATACTTGGTCTTAGGATTGAATAAATTTCTGTTGTCTTCTCGGTTAAGAATAATGTTTGCAAAGTTAAAGACGATTACACTGTTAATTCTTTATTTAAATATGTTTTGAATAGTGGTATAAAAAGTTAGTACAGATATATACCAGAGACCTACCGCTGGTGAAAAAAGCTTGAGGACCCGATGCTAAAGTTAGAAAGTTTTCTAAGTTCTATGTCAATGGGTACGTATTTCATACAGAAGAGTTCTCTAAGGGAAAAAAAACAACAATAGTGGGGTTTAGGTGAAAGGTGAGAGCGTTGTTGATTATTATGGTGTGCTTCACGAGATTTTTGAAATCGATTATCATGTTGGTTGGCCAAAGAAAAAATTGGTTCTCTTTCGATGTAAGTGGTATATTCCTTCTCCTAAGTTAGGTACAAAGTTGCACCCTCAGTACAAAATAGTTGAAATTAAGCTTACAAAGGAGTATGGACTCTATGATCCATTTGTCATTGCACAAAGTGTTAAACAGGTGTATTACACTCCTTATCCTTTGTGTAAGAATAAATCTACATGGAGGGTAGTTATAAAAACAAAGCCCATGGGTAGAGTTGTAGTAGAGGATGCATTGGATGTAGCGTATCAGAATGACATTTAAAGTTGTAAAGAAAGGGTGGATGATGAATTAGCAGGTGAGTTGTAGCATAACGAACGCCTATATAAAGAATTTGATCCTTCTGAACTTAGATTGAATGTTCATGATTATGGAGAAGGAACATCCAGGGAAAATGACGAGGAAGATCAAATTGATCAAACTGAAATAAGAACGGAAGAGTTACTTGATGTAAATGAAACAAGTGACGAGGAAGAATCCATGAATGAATATGAAATAAGTGATAAGGAAGAATTGATGAATGACTATGAAATAAGCAACGAGGATTGAGTTGTTATTATTAGTAGTAATGTGTTGTAACATGGTCTTAAATTGAACTTTAGATGTTTCTTTTTATTAGTAGTTGTTGTAACAAGGTCTAATATTAGTAGTATTGTGGTTTGTTTTCAATAGTTTTCAATACCCAAAGCTTGATCTAAACAGTTAGTTGTATGATAGTTGATTAGTCATTCAAATTATACATTCACTTCTCTTATGAGGTCTTGGTTGAAAACAAGTTTTACATTGAACAATATAATTTCACTCCGTTACTTGTTTGTATAATATTAGATCCACATATAGACCTCTTGGAAGTTCTTCTGTCAAGTGTAATAATACTGTGGATTTGTAGTCTTCTAGCTTTATCTTTAGAGATTTTTTCCCTTTGCAATAATGGTGAATAAGGTGTAATTGCTTATGTGTTTATTTTGCCAAATTAAAGTTTAGAGGGATATAGAATATGGGAAAGAGGTGATGTTACTCTAATCACATGTGCAGAGATTACTTTTTAGCAATGCATCTGGTAGATATGGCTTTCTTTCACTCAGTACAATAGGGAATGCAAAATTTAATTTCTATTTGATCTAAGAAACATATATGGGAAACATAACACAGACTAACTCCTTTTTGTGTTTTTTTTTCCAGGTGGTTAATAAAGAAAATCAATGGCATCAAAAGTTCAAGGTAATGGACGGCATAAGAAAGGTAAGAAAGGACTTGATAATCTTTCTGAAGGTCAATATATCCACCACCACCACTACCTGTTACCACAACTCTTCAACCATCTACTACAAGTATTATTCCTCATCCAAGGGAAACTATTTCACTATAAAATGCATTTTTCATGCCCCCACCGCCCCACCAGTTCCAGCCCTCTTCTCCCCATAATAGTCTGCATAGTACCTCTTCATCTGTACCTTCAAAATCATCCACACCTAGCCTTTCTGGATTGAGAATCGAAGGTCCTAACACATCAACATCGTGCTCCATTGATAGTGCTACAGTATCTAATGCTACAGTAACTGCTTTTCAAATTCCAAAATTTAAAGAGGTAGTAGAATATGACGACAACGGGAGGCTAATTATAGCCCCTGGTGGTAATGGGTTAACAAACCTTTTGTTTTTTCATAATTTTTAAATTTTTCAAAAGCTAAGATAATTTAATATAATTTTACTGCAGGTTTATTCCCGCTTATGCCGGCGGACATTGATACACCTAAATTACAACTCTCATTAGAAAGTACAAGCGGTCGCTGTCAAATATAGAACCCAACTAGGTTGGGTGTCGAATCCCACAGGGAATACTATGATCACTAAGTATTGCGATTATTATTAGACTGTTGATCGAAGGTTCCAAAGTAAAGGGGGGTTTCAATTTAAGTGAATAATAATATTATCAGTGTAACAATGAGATGATATGTGTAATAGTATTTTATTGCAGAGAAAGACAAGTTAGGGTTATGTCCACCTTGTATCTTTTACTTCTCTATTAACTATGAGTATTAAGGATTTATACATGCATGCACTTATAGAGAGATGTATTTGATTTCTAAATCCAAGTGTTTCTCAACCATTAAGGATTACTTCACTTTAGTTCTCTTGAATTCAAAGTGTACAACCAATCATACGAACTCTCCAAGTCATCAATCCTATTAAGGCATTAACGTGTAAAATAGAGGTTGGAAACCCTATTTTCTTGTCACTACTCACTTTTCCAAACATTAACTTTTCTATCGAACAATTTGTTGCTATAATGGCACATTCCCTATGTTTGCAACCACGAGAATTCAATAATAACGAAGAGAGCAATAATATAAGTGGATCAACACATCATAAATTCAAAAACCCATAGCAATAGAGAGTATACTACAAGGTTTCCATAACCCTAACAAATAAGCTTAGCTACTCATGAACCAAAAGGAAATAACCATAGGAATGTTCATCATATCCAAAACTAGAGGATGATCTTCGTGTCCACACAATAGAGAAATCAAGAAGAGAAAACGTTTTTTCTCTTTTCTCACCATCAGCTAAGCCGCTTCTCTTCCTTTTCCCAAAATAATACAGAATAATAAATAATCCCTAAAAATTCAGCCATAAGGCTTTTAATAACATCCTTCTCTAATAAATTGCTACTGCATCCTTAACTACTTAAAAATATTGAGTTTGCCCGGGAAAAAGTTCCCATATATAACATTCAGTCCAAAAGCTATTTTCCTTTTATGTGAAGTTTCCTCTGCTATCCACAGGTCCCCAAAGTGTCATAATCTTCCTAATTAGTACCTGAAAAACATGCTAATCAGATAGGTCAGCTCACTTAACTTAAAATAGACTAAAAGTGAAAGAATTATGTATTTTATCCTCAAAACTTAGCTAAAACATGGGTAAGTTATGGTGCTTAGACGTATAAATACGCCCAACATCACCACCCCATACTTAAAGCTTTGTTCGTACTTGAACAGCATATCTATTTATGCATAATACACAAGCCTTATCACCCACAAAGGAAGACAAGATGCTCAAATAGGCTCACACAACAATTATGAAGAAGGAGTAGCTTCAGGAATCATTCCTAGATACAACCTACCCTTACGAATAGACTCATTAAGTTGGCAATTTCATGCATATCGTTCAAGAAAAAAAATCATATAAATTACCCAACCTTCATCAACCATGTGCCCTAACAACAAGAGAGTTACCCATAATCACTCACAATCATGCAATTTCTAACAAAATGGGCACAAGAATTAAGTTGCGCTTACTCTCACAAAGAATTGTCAAATTACAACTGATGACCATATGCTTGCCCTTAGTGTAATACTCCACTTATATTAGAATGCTAAGATTAGGATCATATAGGTCTTTTACGGGTTGTAATGCAGGCTAAAGGATGGGTAGGAACTATTTTGGCCAGAAATAGTGACTATCTTCCCTAAGCGCTTTAATACACTACATTATGCAATTAAGACCAATCTCTAAAAACCAATTTCCACTTCTGCTATCTTCACAGATTTGCATTTCACCCCAACTCATTAGGCTTAATTAATAACACTATGGTGGGAGTTTGCAACCCTTTCAAATATTTGTTTTTCACCCTTTTCATGTTACGCACCCCTATAATAGCCACCCTCAACTTAAGCAATTTTCCTTAGTTGAGGTGCACAATGTCCAGGAAGGATCGGGGCTAAAACAGGTTCATTGCAACATGTCCGAGATAAAATTTGGAACTTTTTTTACAATTTTTGCTACTCCCAACCACATCAATTTTACACGCCAATAACTAGACTTTGGGGCATCAATTTCACCTTTTTCCTCTAATTGTCAAACTCCTAACTCATATTGATTTTACATTAAAGCGCTTAAGAGCTTTTGGATCAAATTACGGTCTATTAAAGAACGGAATAGGCTACATATGAGGCTAACAAAAGAACAAGCTAAAGGCTCAATGGGGATAGCTAAGATAATGTACAAAGGTGGGTAAAAAGAAGGTATGAACAATGGCTATCAAAGAAATGCCTAAATAATCTCCTAAACTCACAATGTTTATTTCGCTTTGCACACATACCAGGCAATTTCTAGCATCAGTTGCAATAAGGAATATACAACAGTCTTACACACTCATGGCACATGGTCAACTCAATTAGGAGCATTATAGATTCTCAACCTAACAGGTACATGAATTCAAATAAAACTAACAATCACAACAAGAGTCACAACTAGAGCCTAGGTGTTTCAAATGTAATGATCTATCACATACTTATGTTATAATGTAATGTGATCCTCAAGAATAGCTACATGCAATTAAATGACTAATTTTCTTTTAAGACGGTCGTCATCCATCCATCATCGAGAAAAGCACCTAATTATGACTCAATAACTAACAAAATGAAATAAACAAAATAACTAATCCTATCAAGAAGTGTACTAAGAGAAGGTCCTATCTTCTTACAAAACAAGTAGCAAAGTACCCAGCCACCCCATACTTAAGCTCAGCACTGTCCCCAGTACAAATAACAAGATAAAGAACCTGGCTAGTAGTACTTCTCATCCACATTAGGAGTCATGCCACCTGCATGGAGATCATCATTGGAACCATTTTTCCTGTACTCATCACATCACCCATATCATCTATGTCAGTCACATATAATCAAATTAACTTTCAATTAAGATGGATATGGTGAGGTCACCACCTCATACTTAATTTTTTAGTATAAACCAATTAAGTATTTTTATCGGGTACTCATACTTCACCGACATACACTTTGACATGGTGCATCAACATTAGTCACAATACAATTCATTCACTTCAATTCCCCCAATTCTATTTCAATGAAGTACTTTTTGAACAGAATCATGCTCTACACTTTCAACCATTTCAAGATATACAAAATGCCATAACTTTCACAACATCACCATGGCAAAACTTTAATTCATAATCTTTAATAAATTACTTAGCTATAACATAGAGTCATAATAACTAATGATTAAGAAAGTAAAAATTACCTTGAAGATGAAAGTTTGGTGAACGAAAAGGAAATTCTTGAGATAGTTAATGTTGAAAGACAAAGAGAATGGTGAGAGCAATTTTATGTAGGTTAGGGGTGAAATAAGGATGACTTTGGGCATTCAAGGTGTGGATTCTATTAAAGGGTTAGATTTGGGTCGAGTTGATCCAATAAAAAATGGATTATTAGGCAAAACTTAAACTGATAGGCGGCGCCCATGAAATCGCCTAAGCATAAGTAGGCGGCGCCTAACCTATCGCCTAAGTGAGGCAGTGAGCATAGGCAATGGTATAAGCGGCGCCTAACCTATCGCCTATGTTGATATAGGCGGCGCCTAAGCCATCACCTATGTTGACATAGATGGCGCCTAACCTATCACCTAAGTGAGGCAGTGAGCATAGGAAATGGTATTAGCGGAGCCTAACCTATCGCCTATGTTAATATAGGCGGCACCTAAGCTATCGCCCATGTTGACATAGGCAGCGCCTAACCTATCTCTTAAGTGAGGCAGTGAGCATAGGCGATTGGAAATGCGGTGCAATCTTTGTTGGAAAGGTCCATACCACGGGGGCTTCACCCTCGCACCACCATCGAGGTCAGTGGTGGGCTTCGGGATCAGGCCTATCGGCCCGATCCCTACACTACCACCACAGACCTCATTGAAAGTCACAAAATAAAGTCACACCACGAAACATTTTGGGTCGGATTAACATAACTCGAGACACGACTCTAATGCAAATCATACTTGAGCCTTACACATTTGACCACTCCAACTTACCTGTAATAGTCCCATCACTCCTAAACTTACCACCATTGACATAGCTCAATTCCAAATCAAATTTGGTATTAATCTCCTCCTTAGTACTTCATGCACCTACACTTACTCAAAAACAACAAAAATGATTAGAAGGATGGGTTACGTCCCACCAAGCGTCGTAGTTTCGGTCGTGGCTCGACTCTTCGTTTTGAATTTTTGTTTAACATGATAAAGTGAAAATTAAATCATGGGTTACCTCCCATATAGCGCCTGATTTAACGTCGTGGCACGACTCGATTATCTTGACTACTCAGACTTCATCAAGATACATCCATGATACCATTTGTACCTCATTTGTTGGATCAAGACAATGCTTTATTCCTAGTCCAACCACTTTGAAGTCACTCACATCCTTACTTGCAAGTTCAACCAAACAAGCTATGGTCTCCACAAAAGACATATCCTTAACTGGTACATCTTGCTCATCTTCGTAGAATACATCAACTATCGAGAAGACACTCATCTCCTTTTGTTGTTTCATAGACCGACATACTTCAAAACTAACTTCTTTCTCATTGAACCTAAATTTTAGCTCATTCAGATCCATGTCAACTATCACTCTCCCAGTTGCTAAGAACGGCCTACCCAAAATTATGGGTACTTCAAAGTCCATTTCACAATCAAGAATTACAAAGTTGGCAGGAAATATAAAATCAACAACTTTTACAAATACATCATGTAGAATCCCAATCGGCCTTTTTACCGATCTATCCGCCATTAAAAGCTGCATATTGGTGGGCGTAGGATCTGCCAAACCCATTTTCTTGAAAACCATCAATGGCATAAGATTTATACTTACCCCAAGATCACAAAGGGCTTTTTCAAACTTTAGTAATCCAATCGTACATGGAACAGTAAATGCTCCCGGATTAGCTTTCTTCTGGACAATAGATCTTGTAGCAATAGTGCTACAATGATGAAGATTGTCTACTATTTCATAGCTCATAGTCCTTTTCTTCATCAACAGGTCTTTCATAAACTTAGCATATCCGGGCATCTGTTCTAGTGCTTCAACTAAGGGCACATTCACTGTCAACTGCTTCAACATAGCCATGAATTTGCCAAACTTTCCATCATCTTCTTTCTTCTTTAATCGTTATGGAAATGGGGGTGTTGGCCTTAGGATTTCAGTTGGAACAACTTCTACGTCTTTTCTTATGCCTTGCTCCATATCACTAACATATTTCTGCTTGGGTGGTTGTTCCATTTCTGCACTCTTCTTTTCTGAACCTCCCAACTTCATAGGAATCACTGGAGATTCATCAATCATCTCCCAATCCATTTCAACTGCATCAGTATGAGTGGATGCTCTTAATGCTGCACTAGACAACATCTTACCGCTCCTAGTGGTAATGGCCATACAAGATCCATCTTTCCTTGGATTTTACACAGTGTCACTTGGTAAAGTGCCATCTTTCCTTTGATTGAATGTCGCTGATAGTTGACTCATTTGTTGTTCCAACTGTTTTATTGAAGTGGAATGCGAGTCAACCAATTGATTTATTGAGGAAAAACATTTTTTACCTCAGATACTCCCGTGTTGGTTTCCTCCACTCCTTTCAATAGCTTGGCCATCATGTCCTCCATAGACATCTTCCCAGAGCTGGGTGCAGCAGCTTCACAATTTTTTGGAGGGACATACAAACTGCTCCTGTCATTCTTATTCTTCCAATTCCCTTGGTCTCGGTCCTTATATCCAGATTTTTCATAATAGTTCCGACCTTAGTTTCCTTGGACACTGCCTTGGAACCACCCTGATTATTCAAGTAATTTGCTTCCTCTTCAGAATCAGAGTCAGCACTTCCCTGTGATACAACAACCTTGACCTTTTCTGTCTTTCCTGATAATAAATGCTTTGTAAGAAGGTCCATCTGTGTTTTTATGTGAGCCATATCCTGATCACGTTCCTTTTCTCTTCATCTCTGTTCTGCCATTATGCCAATAGATACAGTAGAGCTTGCTACCTCAGAATCCCTAGTATGCCAAGCTCTACTCTACTTTTTCATACGATCTAGCATGTCAGATGCCTCAAGAAAAGTAACGTCCATGAATGACCCACCCGCAACATTATCTACCACTGGCTTAGTCACCAAGTTCAAAGCCCTATATAATATTTCCATCAAGTGTACATAGGTCATCTGATGATTTGGGAACCGCATAAGCTTCTTCTTGAACCTCTCCCAAGTCTTGTGGAGAGCTTCAAGCTATCTGAAATTGCTTATCTCATCTCTTAATTGTGCTCTCTTGGATGGAGGAAAGAATCTTTCTGGAAAAGAATCTTTCAGTTTCCTTCAATTGGTAATAGAGTCAGGAGTTAGCCCGTTTAACCATAGAGATGCTTCTCCAGATAGAGACAATGGAAATAAGCGCAGCCGGATCGCATTCTGTCCAACCCCTGGATTGTCTAACGATTTGAGATTTGAGATAAAATTATTCAGATGCATATTCGGATCATCGCCTGCAAGTCCACCAAATAACCCTTTGAGTTGCAATAGCTGGATCATAGTGATAGTGATATTGAACTTGGATCCGGGTGCCAAGGGAGGAGGAATAATATCCCCTGTGGCACAAGCACCATCCAAATCGTCATGATCATCATCAAAAGTAACTTGTACAGCTCAACGTTCGGGTCTCATCCAAGCTTGACGATATCTGTTGACATTTTTGTTCACTGGTGCAGCCACATAATCTGCACGCCTTAGATTTAATAACTCATCATCACCCAGGTCATCATCATCAAGATTTTGTACCCGACCTGGGTTATCAGCATTCTGTTGATTTACTTGTGCAGCTGCCAATGCAGCTAATCTAGCCTGGTCAAGTTGAGCTGCTGTCCTTTCAGGGTCTCGTTGGACATCCATTCTTCTAATGAGATGTGGTTCAGGATTTATAGGTAATAATGGTTGACCCGATCTCCACATATTTTTCATGCAATCCACTCAACCTGGAAAAAACAAAAAAAACAAACAAAAAGTAAAATTTGAGAATCTTTGACCAAAGGGTCAACTAACTATCACAAACTTAGTTGACAACCGTATTCCCCGGCAAAGGTGCCAAAATTTGATACGCCCAAATTACAACTCTCGTTAGAAAGTGCAAGCGGTCGCTGTCAAATATAGAACCCAACTGGGTTGGGTGTCGAATCCCACAGGGAATACTATGATCACTAAGTATTGTGATTATTATTAGACTGTTGATCGAAAGTTCCAAAGTAAAGGGGGGTTTCAATTTAAGTGAATAATAATATTATCAGTGTAACAATAAGATGATATGTGTAATAGTATTTTATTGCAGAGAAAGACAAGTTAGGGTTATTTCCACCTTGTAGCTTTTACTTCTCTATTAACTATGAGTATTAAGGATTTATACATGCATGCACTTATAGAGAGATGAATTCGATTTCTAAATCCAAGTGTTTCTCAACCATCAAGAATTACTTCACTTTAGTTCTATCGAATTCAAAGTGTACAACCAATCATACGAACTCTCCAATTTATCAATCCTATTAAGGAATTAACGTGTAAAATAGAGGTTGGAAACCCTATTTTCTTGTCACTACTCTCTTTTCCAAACATTAACTTTTTTATCGAACAAGTTATTGCTATAATGGTACATTCCCTATGTTTGCAACCACGATAATTCAATAATAACGAAGAGAGCAATGATATAAGTGGATCAACACATCATAAATTCAATAACCCATAGCAATAGAGAGTATACTACAAGGTTTCCATAACCCTAACAAATAAGATTAGCTACTCATGAACCAAAAGAAAATAACCATAGGAATGTTTATCATACCCAAAACTAGAGGATGATATTCATGTCCACACAATAGGGAAATCAAGAAAAGAAAATGTTTTTTCTCTTCGCTCACCCTCAGCTCAGCCACTTCTCTTCCTTTTTCGAAAATAATACAGAATAATGAATAATCCCAAAAAAATTGGCCATAAGGCTTTTAATAACATCCTTTTCTAATAAATTGCTACTGCATCCTTAACTATTTAAAAATATTGAGTATTCCCAGGAAAAAGTTCCCATATATCACATTCAGTCAGCTGCTTTCCTTTTATGTGAAGTTTTCTCTTCTATCCACAGGTCCCCAAATTGTCGTAATCTTCCTCATTAGTACCTGAAAATCATGCTAATCACATAGGTCATCTCACTTAACTAAAAATATACTAAAAGTGCAAGAATTATGTATTTTATCCTCAAAACTTAGCTAAAACCTTGGTAAGTTATGGTGCTTAGACGTATAAATACGCCCAACATTAGACATATGGTTATAGAAGAAATTAAACCATTTTACACGGATCCATGGGGTAGTTAGAACGAGATTTGACTCGACATCAGAGTGCTTATGTGGAATCATTTTGTGGTATAATCAAAATCAATGAATTTACCATTTCAGTATGCTATCAATGATGCATTTACCTTTGTATCCGTCAACTCATTTCATGACTTTATATTAAACTATTTTGCAGACAAAGTATGCATGGAATCTTGTCATGATAATGAAATAAAATGCATTTTCAAGTTCAATGAAGCTCAACGTATCAAAGAACACTTGTATGAGGCCCGGAGGTACTTGGAAAAACCTGGTTAGCAGAATGCTAATGTGTGGGATCAGTTCTTGGAAAAATGGGATACTCCTGAATATAAGGAAAAGAGGGAACGGGTAAATTAAAATAGAGTATCTCAAATGGGTGGATCATTGTACACTGGAGGTTCGATGAGTTTCGCTACCCACTGAAAAAAACTGGTAATATAAGATTAAATTTATGATTTGTTCGATTTAGTTCACTGTTCTATACCATGACATAGTGAAGCAGTGTGGGGCTATTTAGATTCACTATTGTTGTAATCTTCTTGTTGTTGTTCATATTGAAGTCTAGTGAAGCCATGTGTGACCTATTTTGATTCACTAGCATTGTTGACATCTTGTTGCTTTTGTTGTTGTTCATATTGAACTCTTTAATTAGTAAAGTAAGAATTAGGCATTTTCATTGTACGCATATATCAATAACGAATACCCTCTTATTTTTCTTCTATTGAGGTATTAACTGATTAGTACATACGTCCCATATTATTATGTTTTATATCCAAGCTCGATACGTAAAGGGTAGTTTCAGAATAAAAGTTAACCGTACTTAAAAAGCTACTACATTGAGATATAGCAGGAGAGATCAACAATATGGACAGAGGGAGTAGATGACTATAGGCTATGCCTTTGAATTTATTTTCTTTTTCTGGAAAATCTTGTCATTTGCTGTAGAAACAGCTGCCAAAATTTTGGAAATTTTGTACCATAATGTAGAAGTGTGATGTTTGACATTAAAGTCGAATTGAATCACACAGATGAAAGGTTCAATACATAACATTAAGAATGAGGATATGTGAAATCAAGATACAGTAATTCTATTCTGCAAGTGAAGCTCTACAATGGCCCCTTATCTAAGTTTCTTTTTTACTAGAGTACAACACCAAAGTCATGCCTGTCTATGATCAGTTTACCTTGTTCTAGATACGTAATAGCACCTACAAATATTAGGAACTCTTAAAATCCATAGCAGTAGTAGTTACATTTCTGTACAACAGGCAACCACTATTTGCCAAAAGATTCATAATGATTCTACTCGAGTCGGTTCCACCGTGATTCCAAATCCACAATCCCCTGATTTGCATTGGTGCAAGAATAGAAAAGGTAATAAATTATTAAACCTTCTTATCTTGTGCCTTCTATCATTGTTTTCCCTCGACTCATCTCACCTTTAGTGTATTTCTAATTTTTTAGGCTGGGGGAATATTCGAGGATAAGATAACACACTTGTGAGTTACACTTCAAATCTACAAGCAAGACTTTTGTAAATGCACTTTACATTGAAACAAAATATGTATGGTAAAATGATTGAGCACTCTTCCTTATTGTCGAAATTGACAAGTAACTCTATGCTAGGTTTCTTGACTTTCAGTAAAGCAGTTGGTTGTTGCACGGTAAAGTTCCTGTGTGTATAAGGAAGAAAATAAAGCAAAATAATATCATGGTCCGGTAGTTGTTTAAATGCCTAATAAACTATGCTTCCATTAAGACATTTGATAAAGCTTGTTTCTATTTCGAGGAAGAAACACACAACCAACATTTTTCATATAGAAAACGAAAGGCGGAAGAGTTAAAATATGATTTTGAAAATTATGGGGATAAAAGTCCTCAGTTACTCCCTCTAAAACTGCTCCTGGATGATTGTGAGTTATGGCTTGATAAGCATACAAAAGGGTAGAACGGAAACTATGATATGCCACATCATAAACCAATTTCACAGAGAAGTTAAAAAGAAATTGTTCATGAACCTACCCCTGAATTTAAAGGCGAGATACATACTGATGTCACACATGAGAGCCCAAAACATCTATAATGAAAGAAAACATAATCATGATTCACTTAATTGAGAATAAAAACCATGAATGGGATAATAGCAGAAAAGTGCACTAGATTGTACAATTCATAGAAACTAGTGCAGCCGTATTTTGATATATTCCCCATCAATATTGAGCTAAGTTCATCGTAACTCCTCCAATAAACTATGATTTTTTTCTGCATATTGATAGTAAATGTTCTTAGAATTTTATCTTCCTTCCCTTGTTGTGGAGAGGTAGGGATGCCCCAGTTCGTATATGTGAGAGGTTGGCCTTGAACGATTTCAAGTGGAGTAGGGGTAGACTGAAAAAATACTGGAGAGAAGTGATTAATCGTGACTTGGAGCAGTTACAGCTGACTGAGGACATGACCCAAGATATCATATTGACAAATGTTAAAATATTTAAGATCAAGAAAGTCTAATATAGGAAACTCAAATAGAAACAAAAATATACAATAAGGTGAATAATCCATAATGAAAAACATTAAATACTACTATTACTACTGGTATTATACAAAGAATGGGCTTTTATCCTCTTGAATATATACCTTGCCTGTTGACATCATTTTTCATGCTTCTGTACATCTATTTTCATGAAAACAAATATTACTAATAAAAGTCTTGAACTTTATAAAACAACAAAGAAAATAGTAATAAAAGAGGTGAAAAAAGGATCTTTAACGTTGTGATTGTTATGAAACTAACTGACTGAAAAGAATTGAAAAAAATCCACCTAAACTACTACTTCTGTTGGATTTGAGTATTATCAAATCATGGACTACATGATCTATTTGTATTAGTCTTAACATGTTTTGGTCTATGCTGCTCGGACTTGTCTTCATACTTGCATTATTTTTTTTTTTCTAAAATTTTGCAGGAATATAAAAATGGAGGAAAAGAGTGCCCTTTTATTGATATCTACAAAGAGACGCATAGGAATAAAAACAACGACGGTACAAGAGGAGAGTGGATCAAAACGCGTGCTAAGAATGCATATTTAAGATAATAACTTTTACATACATTGTTTTGTTATTAGTCAACTTTGCTTGTTTACATACTGACAAATAATTTTTCTTTCAGGAAGTATTTCAAAAAAGCATAGAAGAGTTGCGTCAAACCCAGCCTACATTAAAGGATCATACCATGGTCGAACCATCACCTACAGAGCTGAATAATATGTGGAAAACTATAGTAGATGGCCCAAAGAAAGGTAGAACCTACGGGAAAGGGGTTCTCCAATAATCAAGTAGTCCTTCATTGTTTCCCAGTTTCTTTTCTACTTTGCAAACTATGGAAGAAATGTAAGCGATAAGAAATCAAATTGTGGAATTGACACATAAATATGCATCTAACGATGCTAAGTTTGATAAATTTGCTAAATTTGAGGAATTGGTTAAGAAGAACATGCCGCAAGTATTTCATGACGAAGAAGATAATGAATTTGATGATAATTAGATTGTAGTTATTGTTCTTTTTTTTGGTTGTGTCATTTAGATGCTTAAACTATTTGATTTAATGTTTGTTTTGAGTGTTTTAAGTGGTTGTATTTATAAATTATTTTTCGTGTTTGATCCTATTGTGAAAAATACATTAGTTATGTCATTTATAATCTGAAAGCAGTGTAAGCTAATGCAATATAATAATTATTAAATAATTATTTATTAAATAATAATAATTTTTAAATAATAATTATTTATTAATTTTTCGGCTACAGTGGTCGAAATAATTATAATTATTAAATAATTATTTATTAATTTTCCAACTACTTTGGTCGGAATAATTATAACTATTAATTAATTATTTATCAAATTTTTGACTATAATGGCCAGAGTAATCATAACCATTAAATAATTATTTCTTACATTTCCAACTACAGTAGTCGGAATAATTAAAATTATTAAATAATTATTTATTAAATTTCCCACTACAGTAGTCGGAACAATTATAATTACTAAATATTTATTTATTAAATTTCCGACTGCGGTAGTCGAAATATTTAAAATTATTAAATAATTATTTATTAAAGTTTTGACTACAGTAGTCTAAATATTTAAAATTATTAAATAAATATTTATTAAATATCCGACTACATTTCCGACTAAAGTAGTCGGAACTTTCCGACTACTGTAGTCGAAAATATTTTTCCGACTACCATAAAGTAGTCGGAAATAGTATATTTTACGACTACATTCTAACTACATTGGCCGTCGGAAATTTAATGTTTGCTAGTAGTATTGAGATATTCTATAGATCCCTAAACATCAGTTCCCGAACTATGGAAAACACTATCACTGGAGGAGTGTTCATGAGATTACGTTGGAAAGTAGCTTCTGAGGTTCTAGAATAGATCTATCTCACCGAATGAGAGTGGCATAATTGGGAGGATGAGAGGGGTACTGACACTTATGCCTTCGAAGCCTTCAACGACCATAGAGCGGTTGATGATTTTATGGCACAAGAAATTTTGCAGCTAAGGACTGATATTTGGTTGTTTACTAATCATTTAACAATAGTGAATACTGAGAAGGTAAATATAGTAGGTTCATAGGTTTCAGCCTCTAGAGCATATGATTCTATCTTTGAAGAGGAGCATAAATATCTTGATCATGAATTAGAGGATTTTTTAGCCAAAGGGAAAGAAAAACAAGGTTGAAACTATTATGGAGATAGATACAGAGATTATTGTAGGGAGAATGATGAAGATTGGAGATGCAAAGATGATTACAAGGAGAATGTAGATAGGTATGTCCCACCGGGAAGCCAAGATACTGAATTGAGAATGAAGGCATTATTGTTCAAACTAGTGAAGGGTCAAGAAAATCAGAAAATGTGCATGAAGTAGATTAAGGCTGATATATCAGGTCTGACCGAGAAGGTTGAGTATCATTCTACTGCAATCAAATATTAGAGAAACAATTAGGCAGATGTCTACTACATTAAATCAGGGGAGATAGATTCCCTTTCGAGCAACACAATTTAATATCTAAAGAATGATGGTCATTGTCTTGCTATTATAACTCAGAGTGGTAAATGTACTGTTGATCCCTCATTACAGGCTATAGATATACAAAAGAATAATAGTATTATGGTTGATAAGACACCTGCGATGGAGTCAAACAAAGTAACAAGAATTAATGTTAGTATAGGTGAGGTTGAAGGTAAGGGCAAGGTGGATGAGCTCGTAGTAAAGAAAATTCCACAACCTCCCCCTCTTTTTCCTCAAAGACTGAAACAGAAGAAGGAGAAAAAAAGGTTCAAGAAATTCATTGAGATGCTGAAAGATTTAAGTTTTAACATCCCTCCTTGAGGCTTTAAAGCAGATGCCTGAGTATTCCAGGTTCATGAAATAATTGGTGATGAAGAAGAGAGTGACTGGTTTTGAGGCTATTGGTGAATTACACTATTGCAGTGCAGTCAGTTCTAAGTCTCTGGCCCAGAAGAATTGTGATCCTGGAGCGTTCATGATTTCATGCGCAATAGGGACGTCCAAATTTTCCAGAGCATTATGTGACCTGGGTGACATCATTAGTTTAATGCCATGCGTTGTATTCATGCAATTGGGCTTGAGCCCTTCAAAACTGACTTCTATATAATTATTGATGGTAGACCATACAGTAAAGAAACCTGTGGGCATATCATTTTATGTGTTGCTAAATATTAACAACTTCATTTTTGGTTGACTTTGTCATTTTGGATTGTGAGGTTGACTTCGAGATGGCCATCATATTCGAAAAACTGTTCATGACCACAGGTAAGGATATGGTTGATATGGAAAAAAAAGAGGTCAAGTTCAGAGTTAATAGTGAAGAAGTCACATTCAATGTCTAAAGAATTATGAAGCAAGCATCTGACGGGAGGGTAGTGATGGTTTTTCATTGTGTTGATAATTTGGAGGTTACTCTTTTGTGTACCTTGATGAATTCTGAGTAGTAAAGGTACCCATGTTGTTTTACAATGTTAAATCAAGCGTTAAATAGAAGGAAACCTATGGACTTATTGGTTAAGTTTGAGTAACCAGCTTAGCCACGTCATACAACGATGTTAAATCAAGCGCTGGGTGACCCACTATTTTAGTGTTGACGGTTGTTTTTTCTTTTTTCTTTTGTAGGTACAATAGCATGAGGAATGACCTGAAACACGATAATACATTGCTTGATTCATGATATTCCAGGGAAGGGGACTTTGTGACCAATTCATGAAGGTCATAAGTCACATGCGTGCTAGGTAAGTTGTGCTTTAAATGTTAAAGGGAAATTTTGAGGATTTTTGGAATTAAAATTGTAAACATACATATGAGGTCGTAAATAGCACATATGAGTTCATAAGTAGTTCAGTAAGTGTTAGAATTCAAAGTCCAGAGAGCAGGGAAAAAGGATAAAAAAATTGGCCCACCTACAGTGGCCACCTATGACCCGCATGTGGTACCGTAAGTGGCCAATTTTTGGATCCAGTTGTTTTAAAAATATGGCCAAGTATTTAAGCCTCTTTTCCCCATTTTAGACACTTAAAACCTCCAAATTTCCTTTCCCCTGTCAAATTCAAAACTACCCCGCTCCTCTACACTTGATAAAAGGTATGAACTCAGCTTGTTCTTGAACAATGTGTCCAAATTCATTAAGTAAGAATTCAAGATACAATTTCACTTGATCTTTTAATATTTCACTTCCGGTTCTTCAAATAAAAGGTAACATTCTTGGCTCTTAACAATATTATCATATGCAAAATAAAAAATAAGTGAGTTGGTATGTTCTTTATCATGAAAAATATGTATAAATCATCAATCTTGTCTATAGGAGCCTTGAATTAGCATAAAAATCCTAACGTGGTGCATTGTTCTTTAATTATACTATATGATCATGCCCGAAACGGAAGTTAAAAATTGTAAAGGTAGAGGAATACCAAATGTTTGCATGCTAGTTAATGTTGGAAAAATTGATTCTAATAGTATTGTGAATATTTGACATGTTTAGGATGAGCATAAGCTATAGGGATGTGAAATTGATGGAAAATTTGAAGTTTTGGAATTTTGAAATTTTCTTCAAGTTTTGCAATCCCTTACTATCTTTCAGATACTAATGCTTGGTTTTTCAGGTACACATGTAACCAAAGGCTTCAAAGAAGAATACTACACCTTCGAGGTGAAGGAATGACTCCTTCGAGAGTAGTGGATCAGTAGAGAAATACCTAGTTGCTCCAACTAGATAATCCTTGACTAGAGTGATGCGACCAAAGAGTAGGGCCCAGAAGTATGTTGTAGTAGATACTATCATTAGAGCTACAGTATGCATTCCATTTTCAGACCATCCACTATGCTATCATTAGCTCTATACTATGCATGCCACTTTCAGACCGTTCACAGTGTGGCAGCCGACTTACTTCTACTCATCCTGGAGCTCACCCATAAATTAGTACGCCAGTACGTAGGCCAAGGATAAAAAAGGCTAGGATGTCACCACCATAATATTTCTAGACTGCGGAAAGAGATGATAAGAATGATGAGGGAGATAATGATGATAATAAGGAGGAGGTAGAGTCCAAGTCACCATATGCAATAGCTATACAGTACCCCCAATCAAAGGAGGGGTCACATAATGAGTCTGAGGTAGCAGATCAGGAGCAGTCATCAGCAGTACCTAGTTTAAGGAGGGTAGAGACTAGATTTGACATCATGAGCCACCACCAGCTACAAAGCCACCAACTCAGACAGATCAGGCCTTCAACACTACACACATCTCAGGCAACCTTATTGATGAGGTAAACTCGAAATGGTGTGTAGAGGGACTTTGGTTTCTTTATATTAGAGAAAGTTTTGTAATCGAGACAGGCCAACCCAATAATGCTATTTGTGAAGATATATAGATCGAGTTGGCTAAAGCACCATTGTTGCAGGCTTTGTTTGATAGGTGTCACCTAGGGTAGATGACCATACCCCTAGATTATTACAACTAGGAGCTGGTGCGGGAGTTATATGCCTCCTACCATACCATATTATCTTTGACTACACCTAGAGGTGGTAGGCATAAAAAGTATCCCCACTTATAGTATGTTTTTGTGATAGGGCTCAGGGTTTATATTTAAGAAGTGACATCTGTCAAGTATTTTTTGTCCCATATTATGTATCTCTTACATCTACAGTTAAGTGTGATCACCATTTAAGATTAGCACATGATAGATACGCTATATGAAAGGCTAATCACAGTAGTGAGAGGGTAGCTTTAATGAGATAGATCACTAGTTATATTCATCTCTAGGTATAGATGACCCTTAGATCAAGAGGCAAGGTGTTACTATAAAGGCGATATTGAATTTTACCATAAAGTTCTAGTGGATGTTAGTGCATTATCTATTATGTCAGACTGCAATAGATAACTTGCATTCTTAGGATGGTGTGACACTAATTGTTAGTACGGAGTCTAGTTATGATATTGATTTTGCAGCCATTATTTGATATAAGATTCATGAGCAAGCATTTAGGGAGACAACCACACTACCCTTTTCTTGTTTGATGCAACTGCTATATGATGGGGATGATATGCTAAAGATTCATGGTATTTATGTATGAGTAGAGGGGTGGGCATGGACCAAACTAGTTTGATAAAGGATCTAGTTAACTTGGTCCTTACACAGAAGTCCCATACACCTCTGATAGTGATTCCAACCTAGTCTGAGGTCACATAAATGCCAGTGGATCCTACTGCTAGAGAGGGAGTAAATACTACTATTAGTATGAATTTTGAGATAGGGGAAGAGATACGCCCCTAATATGAGTACACAGGGTGATGGGACTTTAATTATATCCACTTCAGTTGTACTTTCCTCTTCGGAGCCATTTGGATCATCTACATTTCCTCTAGCCCATCTATTATAGCTGCTGCTACAGGTATGGTTTTGAATTGGGTAAGGTTTTTTAGAGCTTAGTAGATAGTCTAAGAGTTACCACTACCCAACTAGATACTATTAAGGCTAAGATGTTATCATTATAGAGGCAGATCTTGCCTTGGGTCTGAACGACACTTGAGGCGGTAGAGATGAGATTACAACTTGTATATTGGGTTGATATTTCAATGTTTTAGGCTGAGGTGCATTTTGGTATAGACGCTTTTGAGGTCCAAATGGCAGCCTGATTAGTGATATTAAGGAACTCGATCTGGGTAAGAATAGAGAGGAGTTGGCCATACTGCGAGCAAAGATACACTCTCTTACTCATAATACCATTCTGGCCATCCCTCTAATTATAACTCCTGTTGTTTAACTATTACCTTTGTATAGAGCTATATGGTTTGATTAGTTTATGGAGAATAAGCTGACAGTCTTCGTAGTTGGGACAAAGAGAGGTAGAGAGGTGGAGTTTCAAGATATTATTATACTATTTGACTAGGCCCTGAAATGGGATAGACGTTATATGAGGGAGACTAACTTTGCTGATAGTTAGAGGATTGCCGAGATAGCTATGGGCACATCATTTAGTAGTGTACTGACACCACCACCATCTCTGACTATTGAGATACCGCAACATGAAGATGATCATGATATAGATGCATAGTGCATCCCAGGTATATCCATATTCCCTTGCTTTATATTATTTACACACATTAGGATTGTTCATAGTCTTTCACTTGGGAGTGGGGTATACCATAGACATTGAGGTTTTTTGTTGATGTGCTTCTTTTCTTATCGCTTACTGTATAGTTGTATAATCAGTATGTCTAGGTTAATTTTGTGTCATATTGTGTTTTGTTTTTTATTCTGTTGTGTGTTTATGTAATTAGAGATTTTTGAGTATCTAGGGCAGTTGATATGTTTTTGTTGTTGATTTTTTGAGAAAAATGATACCCCTCAAAAAAATTCCTGAACTTTGTGAATCTATATATGTGTGACAATTGTGGATATTGTTATGGCATTAGGATTAGGGACATGATAATCATAGCTAACTTGTGCATGAACTGAAAAGGTAACAACTTATGATGTGAGTCTATGCTATGTGTGTGTGAGATACTACTGAGTTCTCTTTATGTGTTAAATCTAAAACTTTCCTGGTTTGGCTTTCCTAGATTGTAGGACAGTTGGTTATGAAAGGATCATAGGACGTTGTTGATATTAGTCCATTTTTATCCTAAATGACCTTCCATTTGTGAATAAGTATCCCTTTATCCTAATATTTGATCTTTGTAGCCTATTTTTCTTGTTACACCATTCACTTTCCCATTGGTGTTACAATGAAACTATTTTGCACTTAGTCCTCTTTGGAATTTTGCACCTCAATTCAGGCAAATCACCTTAGTTGAGGGTGGCTATCTTAGGGGTGCATAATGTAAGATGGGTATGAAGAAGGGTAAAAATAAGAAAAATAAAAGTATGACTAGGTGTTGTAGACAATAAAACAAAAGAAAACATAAATAGAAAAAGAAGAAAAAAAGATAAAGAATAATCAAAACCATACCCATCCTAAATACCCGATAAAATAATAAAAAAGGATAAATAAGGGTGGAATATGAAGGAAATTATTATTGAGTGGACCCAAATTAAGTGTAGTTCCATGAAATCTTAGTCACTAAATATATCCATATATACCATACCAGTCCCTACACCTATATTAAAAGTCGAATAAAGTCATATAGAGGTCCTAACTTGACCATCTGAAAACTAAGTAAACACAATAAGGGAAAGCCTATGGTATTTGGAGTGCATTGGTGGAACTTCTTTTTTAAAATGTGATTGTATCTTGACTGCCCCTATTTTGACATGCATTATTTCATATGAGTGAGTAGGACTTGTTTGTTGTGAGGGCATATGGATTGTATTGCCAGTTTCTTAATTGTCTGGGTAGTGTAACTTTTATATATACATGGTTGTTTGTTGCTAATATAATGCTATATCTTGATTCTCTTGAGTCACATTATTGTTCTTCATGTATACGCATCGTTGGTTTTGAATTATTTAACTAGGAGAAGGTAATGTTTTTGAGCTTAAAGTGTTGATTGACTGGCTTAGATAGCTTAGAGTTCTCCTAGTTAAGTTTCGTTGTTTTTTTGTCTTACCTTAGGACATGAAAACATTCTAAGTTAAGGGTGTTGATGTTCTATGGATTTATAGAACGTTGGATGCTTAAAATGATGAAAATGTGTATGTTGTTAGGTTGTTTTATAGATATGATGTGTTTTTTTATGTTTTTGTAGGAAATTAGGTTTTGGAAAAGTTCTGGAAGAATGGCGTAAACGTTGAATCTTTTGGATACATAAGTGGTCACCTACAACATGTATGTGCTACCTACAGTCCGTAGGTGTCAAATATTTGAAGCCCAGAAGCTTAGAAGTGATAAAAAGAAGACTCTATCACTTACGTAGGGCACCCATTGTCCATAGGTTCCACCTATAGTGTATAGGTGACAAAGTAGGTTTTAGACGTGCCAAGTCTTGAGATTTCAAGAGTTGTCTAAGGATGGGGGAACCTACGTGTCACCAACTATGGTCCGTAAATGCCACCTAAGGTCCGTAGGTAGCCACTGACTTCAGTTGTCCTTTTTCTTTTTGGATTTGATTTTTGGGTTTCCTTGTAACCTATATATACTCTTTTGAAATTTTTAGTTATTCTACATACTCTACATACTTACAAACATATTTTAGATTCCAAAATTTGAATTTGATCTTTGGATTACTATGTTCTTGATTTTGGTTGATAATTGATTTAAAGACTTTGGGTTTTATTCATTGCTTATCGTGATATAGTTTGAATGTCTTCAATTATGAATTCCTTAGATTTTTTCACAACAATGAGTGGCTAAATCCCTTAGCCAGGATTATGGGAACCTTGGAAAATTGAGGAAGTACGGGAAGTGCTAAGTTTTTGTGAACTAATATTTTTGCATGTATTGTGGTTACCTTAAGTTTAATAGCTTTCTTGGTGGTTGGAAATGTTAATATTCCACCTAGTATATCACTACTTACCTCACAAGATGAGTAGGGATTAGTAAAAAATAATCAGAATAGTAATTTGAAGATTAATTATTGATCTAGGCTAACTAGCATCATCTACTTAAGATAGTTATCTTTCATCTAATAACTTGTGATTAAAAAGGTAATAGTTAAATAGGATCAAGGATAAAAGATAGTAATACAATATCTTGAGACTCAAAAAGTAAAGGTTGAAATCTATCAATGAGTTCACAAGATAGTTGATGGTACATAACTTATCAAACTTTGCATACACAATATCGAGTTGGTTCAACAAAGCATGATAAACCTACTGATTTGAGAAGCCAGGGGGAACATGTTGTATCTTGTTTGATGATTAGTAAATGACTACAATGGACCATGTCCCTGGATGTTCAAGGCAATAGTACAATTGTTATACATCTACACAGTTTTGTCTTCTTGTGTAAGAAACTGTGAATGAGCTTCTTATACTATTAAGGGCACCTGGTCCAATAGCATTTCAACTCTAGTGTTCACTCAACTATAAAAGGAAAATAATGCTTCTTTATTAAGCAATTTTTTTAAATCTAGAAAGATGAAAAGAGTAAAAGGTAAAAACTCAATATTAAAAATTGCTCAAGGTCTCATTTATTATTTGTGTCAAAATTGCAAATGTTCTTGAGTCTAGTTTGAGTATTAAATGAATTACTAATTCTATAAGAGTAATGATCTTTTCTTTGTGATTTGAGAGTGTCTTAGGTATAGTTATCTAAGTTTGATACTATTAGAGTTAATCAGTTTGAGAGAGTCTTGGCTGAGTTGTCAAGTTGAGCTTGAGTAGAGTTATTAAAAGTAGAAGGAACCTAGAGTTTGGTTAATTAAAGTCTGCAATCAAAATTTTGAGTATTGTGGATTTTAGAGAGATTTTGAGGGAAATCGATGTTTTTTCCTCCGAGATTAAGGGGGTTTAAACATCAAAACATGTGTTGTTTAAGCTTCCTGCACTATGGTGAGTTCCTGGTTCATTTACTGTATTTTTGCCTATGATTGATTTTGAAGTACCTGGTCCCTCACTGTGTGGTGCAACCCCCAAGGTTCCAACAATTGGAATCAGAGTAGGAACACTCTAAAAGGTCCACACCTAGAGTGATTTGGTTAGCATGGCTTCTCCACATCACCTGGAAGAAAGGCAATCTACCACTAGACTACCTAGATTTAGTGGACAGTAGTATGGGTGGTGGAAAACCAGGATATTTTACTTCATTATGGTTGAGCATAGTGAGTTGATGGACATAATTCTTGATAGTCCTAATGTTCCTGTTAAAGAAGTCAAAGAAGAATAAATAACTAGAATGGTTGTTAAAAGTAGGAGAGAGTATGATGATAAAGATAGAAGGAAAATTGAGAAGAATTAAATGGCCACAAAATTTCTCGTTTGTCGTATAGGGCCTGATAAATATACTGGAATCTCAGCTTGTGAAAATGCCAAAGAGATATAGGATTGATTGAGGACTAGTCATGAATGCACTACTGATGTCATAGATTCTAATAAATGCATGCTTACCACTCAGTATGAAACCTTTACCATGAAAGAAGGAGAAACTATCCAAGAAATGCATACAAGATTCACTTCTATCAATAATGAGCTTCAGTGTCCTTAGGAGAAGTGATTCTATTTTACAAGAAAGTGAGGAAGATTCTTGGGGTTCTTCCTAAGTCCTGGGAGAGCAAAGTGGATGCTATAAATGAAGCAAGAAACCATAAGACCCTTACTATGGATGAATTGATTCGAAACCTAAAGACTCATGTTCCCAAGAAGCAGCAAGCGCTAGAGAAGAAGGAGGTTAAAAGAGAAAAATCTCTGGCATTGAAAGCTTCAAAACATGATTTATGTGAATATGATACTAATGTTTCCTATTTGGCAATTAGATTGTTAGAGCCATGATGAAGAGTGGTCAGTTCCAAAAGAAAGGAAGCAACAATAAAAAGGGAAACATTATTGCGGTATGTCACAAATATAGAAGTCCTTAGTACTTTATCAAAGACTGTCCAATGCAAAAATTTGATAATCAGGAGTATCTCAATACTGAAGGATACAAGGGAATGAATAGGGACCAGGTACCTAAAAATCAGGAAGGAAAACTACAGCTGAATATGTAGTAAAGCAAGCTCTGGAAATATAAGAGATTTTTCTGCTGAATCTAATGAAGATGAGAAGCCAGGAGACATGTCTATGTTAGTAGTGGAAGATAGTCCAGTTATATATGATTCCTTGTTTCCCATTATGTCCAATACAAAAGATGAAGAAGGAAAAAAGGTAACTCTTTCTGACATTAAGGATAACCTAGATAACTACTGTGCTAGGAAGATAAAAAGGCTTCTTAGTATTGATAGATTCTATGTGTAAACTTACTACATAGAAGAATTATTTAGAAGAGAAGGTAGAGAATCAAGAGTTTGAGTTGATTGCATTAACTCTTCAGATATCTGAAACGGAAGAAATGTTCTCTAAATTGAAATCTGAGAATATGAGTTGTATGAGCCAACTGAAGAAAGAAAATGATTTAGATGGTAAAAGGAAGAAGGAATCTTCAAAGCTTCAAATTGATCTTGAGGAGAAATATGAGGGATTCTAAAAAATACCATATTTAAATACTACAAAAGAATGAAGAGTTAGAAATAGACCTTGTTCATTTGAGAGAAGAGCTCAACCAGTCTCTTAAATGGACTGCTTCTTCATAGATCCTTTCTAATTTTACTAATCAAGGTGATAATGATGGTAGAGTCCTGGGATATCAAGGATAATTCCAACCTCTTGGGTCTTAAGGAAAGGTTACCCATGATAATAGAAGAAAAAGGTACAGACCTCCTATGCACTCACTATGGAGGAGATGGACATTTGAAGAAAAGAGGTCAGCATTTGCTTAAGGCTAACATGAGAAGTACTGTATATGTTCAGAAGAAGAATTCACATCCTAATTAATTCAAGTTTTTTAAAAAGTTAAGGAAGAACTTTCTACCTAGATGGGCAAAAAAGGATTTAATCACACCATTGTCCTCATACTGGGAACTCAAGCTCAAATGGGTTCCCAAATCTATCTTGTGATCATGATTCTATGTATAAGAAAAGGTATTACAGTAAGGAATGGGTTGTTCTAAGTTCAATATTAGATGTTCTGACTGGATTATCTCTCTCAAGATACTTCAAGGTGGAAGTCTTTTATTTGGAAAAAGATGATTCAAGGGACCTTGTCCCAAAGAAATTCATCTTAGAAGATGAATATTGATGGAATATGAGTGAAGTAAAGTATGGGACATGGTCCTTAGACCTATTCTAAAGAGAAAATTGAGACTGATCTTGATTAAAATAACCTGACCTACAATTTGAGCCAGTGTCAATCCCAAAACTGGCTATGTCAAGTAGACAGGTATCCCTAATAATGTAGGTTCATGTTAATCTAACTCAGTATCATAAATTTGCAGGCATACTCTTATGGTGACAACTTAGGAGGAGAACAGTTAAAGCAAACACAAGTTGAAAATTCACTGAAGAATGATAGTGACCTGGTCCCATCTCTCAGGTTAGTACAAAATAATACACCTTAGAATTTCATCCAATTTTTGTTTGAAAATTCCACATGTCTTCTCTAATATGAACTAAAGATGTTAATTAAAAAATAAATGTAAAGAGTTACACCTTTTGTGATTAAACACGTCAATTCAAAAAGGTACCTCTTAAATGTCAAATGGTCATCTCTTTATATACAAAATCAAAACTATATATTTTATCCTTTTCTTAATCAATTTAGAGTATCCTTCTAAAGTATTCTATGCTTAAAATTAAACTAGTCCTATTTCGTTTCCTCTAACAAAAGATTCAAAATGGCAAAAATTCCATCATCTCCAAACCCTTTGAAAGAATTATACTCTAATCCTCCTAAAGAATTACAAAGTGTCTTACCCACCATACTTTTCCCTGAAATTCCTAAAATCACAAGTGAAACTGCTTCTTTCACAATGTTAAGCTATAGTGGAAATCCTGATAAGTTAGCCTTGGAAGTTGACTTAAATAAAGGATTTGGTTCTCCAATTGACAAAGAGATTCCTCAATCTGAAGGACCATTTTCCTCAGAAAAACCTGGGTCATCCAATGTTTGTTAAATTGATATCCCCTATGAAGAATTGCAAGGTACTAAAATTTCAGAAAATTTACAAGTACCTGGTTCCCTTACTCCCTCTAACTCAAACCCTATATTTTCCCCCTAGTTGATGAAGCGATTCCTATAAAGAAATCTAATCCATCCTGCAGTATAAATTTGGTAGCTGAGAATTTAATCTTTCTAACAAATAAATCCATGGAAAGTTTAGTATGTGCAAAGGAGCATATAGGAAAAAAAAGAATGATTTGACAAAGGATGGGGGTCTATACTACCTCCAAATGAAGAAGATAAAGAGGATGAGGATGAACAAACTCTATTTTGGAAAATTAATAAACTAAAGGACAGTGAAATAACAAAGAAAATGATTGATACTGGTGTACAAGTTTTAAGATCTACTGGAGGGTATGAAATGAAATTGCTAGCAGATGCTATGAAGGAAAATAAGTCTTCAACCATAAAAAAGAAAGGTTCAAGAAAACTACTGTAGTCAAGGAGAAAGAAAAATTGTTTTGGTAAAGCTTGAAAGAGGGGAGAATATTTATTTAGAGGTTGTTGATGCAACTGAGGAAAGAAAATAAGAAACTAGGAAAATCCTAGAATAGTCAAACAAAAGTTTATCATGACAACCTTGGTGGAGAATGAATTCATTAAAGGGAAAGCAGGAACTGTATCCCAAGTATCAAATTTTTTGCCTTTTCAAGAAAGCTTAACAAAAGAAATAGAGAAGTTGAGGATTCTGTTAGCAGGAAATGACACTGAAATAATGCACCTAAATCTACAGAATCAGAAGTTGTCCTCAGAGGGACCTAGTGCCACCAAAGAGCTTGCAATCAAAAATGCAAAGCTCAACAGCATGGTTGCAAAATTAACTGGTGAGGTTCAAGGATTGAATGCTCAAGTAAAGATCCTTACTAAATAGTTATTTGATTCTCATGCTACTGAGGCTGCTATAATGGACATGTTGCTAAAATCACTCTCCCCCAAGCCCCCTTCTACCTGAGTCCTAGTGTGTCAGTTTCTTGTGTGAGTCTCTGTTATGGCCTTTGTAAAGAATTATTAGATTTTTTATGGTGTATTGTAATGGTGATAACAATGAATGAATTTCTACTTATGTTCTTCATCTATTTCCTTTATTTTAAAGCTATTTTTCATGATTAAGTGTTGCCCTCGTGGCCATGAGTTAACAAACCTATACTTATATTTAATCTTAGTTTACTATTTTAACTTTTCAATGGTTCCAAAAGAGGGAATGCTTACTTCTTGTGTAAGTACCAGGTGTGTGTGTTCGTATATTATGGCACCAGATGAGGTGCATATTGACAGGGGGAAGTATGATAAGCAAAGTGACAGGGGGGATAAAAATAGTTGAGTTTTTTCTACAAATTAGAATAAGGGACTAGGTCCTTATCTTGTAAGATGATGGAATAATGGTGTCCCCTGATAGGGAGAACACTCATCTTCAGTAGTGGTAATCACACTTATTAAATGTGATGAATGTGTATTGACGCTAAAGACTTTTTAGTTGGTTTATCATTAACAAAAAGAGGGAAAATTGATATATCTTGTTTTGATGATGAGAAGATGACTACAAGGGACCAGCTCCCTGGATGTTTAAGGCAACAATACAGCTGGCACGTGTCTGCAGCATTTTGTTTTCTTGTGTAAGAAACTGTGCAAGTGCAACTTATACTATTAAGGACTCCTGGTCTAATAGCATTTCAACCTTAGTCATCACTCAACTAAAAAAGGAAAAGGATGTTTCTTTATCAAGTAAACTTTTCAAATCGAAAAATCTTGAAAAGAATAAAAGTCAAAAACTCAATATTCAACATTGCTCAAGTTCTCAATATTGTTTGTGTCAAAATTGCCAATGTTCTTAAGTCCAGTTTGATTCTGTAAATAAATTACTCATTCTATAAGAGTAATATCTTTTCTCTGTGATATGAAAATGGCTTAGGTAGAGTTACCTAAGTTTGATACTGATTAGAGTTAATCAATTTTAAGGGGGTCTTGGCAGAGTTGTCAAGTTGAGTTTCTAGTAGAGTTATTACAAGTAGGAGGAACCTAGAGTTAGGTTCATTAAAGTTTGAAAAAAAAAGTTTAATTATAATTGATTTTGGAGAGCTTGTGAGGGCAAGATATGGATCAAGAGTTTGATTATAATTTATTTTAGAGAGCTTATGAGGGCAAACTTTGGTTTTTCCTCCTGAAGTAAGGGGGTTGACACATTAAAATCTATGCTCTTTAAGATTCCTGCTCTGTGTTGAGTTTCGAGTTCATTTACTATATATTTTCCTGTGACTAATTTTGAGGGATATGGTCCCTCACTATGTGGTGAAACCCCCAAGCATCCAACGGAACATAATCCTAGTGTTTGTTTTCAACTGATTACAACAAAAGTTGAGTTTTGTTACTTGTTCGAGATTACTACTACAAAACCCCCATTTACTTTCCGTACTGCTCATTGATTCCAAAAAACGCAAAATATAATTCTGCATATTCCCATTAGATTCGGCCCCAACATAAGTTGGGATAAATTACATAACAACAAATTCTTTATCTTCTATTAGATGTGTAGTTTGGGTGTTATTCACATCAAGTATGGCATCAAAAGAATAACCACACACCATCTTATTTTGACTTTTATTCAGGTTTACATCTTTAAACTATCTTGACTTAATTTAATCAAGGAATGTCAACCTTACCTCTAAACTAGACAATACTCCACCCCTTTTAGAAATACCAAATTTCATGAACTATGATGAGAGATTTTGAATTAATCTAGCCAAATGTGGCATTGACATCCTTAAGCAAACCAAACTATCCATGCTTAAAAATCTCTAATTGAATTTATATGCTACCATATTATCTTTTCTTGAATAATATAGAATGGTCACATCATAATCCTTTAACAATTTCCTCCATCCTTCCTCCTTCCCACCACCTGTCTCAAGTTTAAATCTTTTTCGGTGAAATATGTTGCAAGCAATGATGGTCGATAAACACTTCACACTTGACACCATAGATCTAACGTATCCATATATTGAGTGCTAAAACCACTATTGCCAACTCCAAGTCATTGATCAGATAACTTGTCTCATGAGGATCCAATTGCCTTAAAGGATAGTAATCACATTCCTATCCTACATTAACACAATATATAAACTAGAACATGGAGCATTACAAAACATAACAAAGTCTTTACCTTTAATTGGCAAGGAAAAAATAAGAGTAATGTCAGAAGAGCCTTCATCTCTTAAAATCTCTCCTACACTTGTCACACCATACAAATGACACCTCCTTCTAGGCTATCTTATCAAATGAGGGGCAATAGAGTTAATGTTCTTTACAAATATGTGATAGTAACTAGCAAGAGCCACAAAGCTTCTAACCTCAGTCATAGAGCTAGACCGAACCAAACTTTTGACAACCTCAATCTTCTAGTGATGTACCATCACCTACTTTTTTGAAACCCTATGACTCAAAAAGGCTAAAAACCATCAAAAATTCATATTTAGTGAGTTTAGCATAAAACTTCTTCTTTTTCAAAATCTCTAAATTATACGAAGATGATCAGCATGTTACTCCTTACTCTTGTAGTAAACCAAAATATGATCTATAAGATAGTTACAAATGAATCCAAGAAGGGATGTAAAATACAACTCATCAAACTTATAAAGGTTGTCGGTACATTTGTCAATTCAAAGGATATCACCAAGAACTCATAATACCTATGCCAAGTCCTGAAAGCTTTCTAAGGCATATCCTCTAGCGGAATCATCAACTGGTAATTACCAGACCTTATGTATATATTGGAAAACTAAATCACCCTGCAATTGGTCAAAAAGATCATATATCTAGGTAAAAGGATACTTATTCTTAATAGTATCCTTAGTCAACCCTCTGTAGTCAATACACATTCTCATGCTACCATCCCTTTTCTTAACAAACAACACTGGAGCAACCCAAGGCAAAGCACTAGGAAGAATCAATCCATTATCAAGTAACTCATGCAACTGAGTCTTGAGTTCTCTCAACTCAGTCGGAGCCATTCAATTAGAAAGAACAAAATTAGGCATGTACCCAACTCTAAATTAATGAAAAAGTGAATTTCTCAATCGGAGGCATTCCGTGAAAATCTATAGGGAATACCTCCTAGAATTCTAACACTATGGGAACTGACTCAATGCATAGGGACTTTAGACTATCATCCTTAATATGTTCCAAAAAGTCAAATACCACCTTCCAATTAACTTCCTTACCCTAATAAAATATATAATTTTCACAGGTCCCAACTTATACACACCTTCTCATTATAACTTATCCATCCCAGGATAGAGTCATATTTTTAAGATTACAATTAAAAATAGCATATTTAAATAGTCTAGTATTTTTAGCTCTACACCCATAAAAAACTGGGCTATTGAATTAGCTTTCAAATGCCACGAGTCTCACTTTAATCCGATAACATGATAAGAGGTTATGAATTTTTTTTGAAGTATCTATCAGTTGCTTGTGACAACGACTTAGATAATGAACCGTTACCAGATATAATGAGTCATTATGTGGAGTTATTACCATAACATTGATGAACCCTAGATTTCAGCCCAGTGATAATGACCCTAACTTACAACTCATTACCAATGCCAACGAGTTGTTAGGAGGGACCCGTTGTCACAACAGAAAGAAAACCAGAAATCTTATCTCAGACCACGACCACTCATAACGACTCATAATCAATCCTAAGTCGCTAGTAGGGGAAGTTGTGATAAAATTAGAAAGGGCTCAAAACTCAGGACCTCAAGTCATGACTCGTTACCAATTGTAATGAGTCGTTGGGTCAGTCGTGATGACTGGAACCAAAAATTAAAAAATAATTTTAAGAAGGGACTTTATGTAAATTTCGATCCTTTTAATCCCAAACACACAATTTTGGGCACTCTAGCATCAGTTATTAAGGGATTAACTTACCCTAGCATCTTATAAGCTCCGAAATTATTATACTTAGGCAAAAAGATGTGATTTTCTTCTTTTCCAATGCAAGCTACGGTTCCTCTAGTTCAAGTACAAGTTCCAAGAAATTCCCTAAGGATTTCACTTTCATGTATGAGTGATTTCATAAATGGGTTCCTTCCACCTATTGAGTCCTAAAACACCCCAATACTCATTTATATTTTCTCCTCAAGTTATTTTCCAAGTAAAATATGATTTTAATTTAAACTATTTAGTTTATTATGATATAAAACTATAAGTACATGTTTTACCAATCGAAATAACATCTTCTATTTTAAAAACCATGAATTCCCTTAATATGACATGTTGTAGAGTCCATTGGTTTAATTTGTGAATTTCTTCTTAATACCAGTTAACATCTTTATATGAAGAACTGGTGGGCTATTAACACCCAATATCGAAGAATTCAGTTATATCTATCAGTTTATATGTTATTAAGTACCTTAGATTTTATAGATGCATTGTTATGCAGAGAATACCATGACATGAACATATCTGTTATCAGTTCATGTATCAATTTATACTTCAGTGTCATTCAGTTAGGAGTAGTACTTAGCACCAAAGGAACATAGGGATGGAGGCTCGTCCATTAGTTAGGCTTGAGACTAATAGTAATGGTCCCTAATTTCCCGAACTACTATGCCACTGTAGGTTATAAGGGGTCATCAGTAAGTTTATGATTGATACCCTATTCCTTTAGGACATCAATTTAGTGGATCCACGCCAGCCAGCGTTTGTAACCTTGACATGGTACTAACAGTCTTCCAACTTGGGTTACAATTTGAACCATGATTTTTCTCATATTAGGGTATGTCAGTTATAGTTAGCTCCCAAAGTCCACAGTTTACGATGCAGTTCATGTTTCATCTTCAGACTTTACACGACCTTGCTTATAGATATACAACTTATTTAGTACATGTTATTATGCTCGGTCTTGAATTCATATTATCATGTTTATGTGCATCTATGTTTAGTTTATGCTATTTAGTTCTCCACCATACATACTCAGTACATTCAAAGTATTAATTGTTTACTTCTTCGCACTATATTATCTCATAATATGGGTTTAGACTCTTAGTACTCCAACTACACTTAGCACGCTCTCGTGCTATATTTTGTAGAAACTTTTGGTGAGTCCTCATCTTTCGAGGACAAGTTATCAGTTCATTATTTTCTTATCTATTTTTTTAGCTCCAACAAGTTGTAGTTAGTTGGGGGCCTCTCCCAATAACTCTATATGAGTAAAGGTTTTTAGACAAGTTTTTAGATTTTTAGTATGGTTTTAGTCGGTCACTCTTATGTCTAACTTTTGTTGATGTTCAGTATTTCATTATGACTATTTCATAAGTTGTTTATTTTAGTTTAGCTTCTTTCTAAGATGTTATTAATATCTTTCAGTATTTGTAGTGTTTACCAGGACATAGGTTAGTTGGGGGTCACTTATGACTCTAAGCCCCATGTTATGAATAAGGGGTAGTCTGGGTCGTGAAAAACCTGGTATCAGGTCATATAGTTTAAAGTTTCCTAAGGCATTTGAAAGCCACATTTAGTAGAGTCTTGTTCATGGGTGCGAAGCATTCCATTCTTTTGGGCTTGCAGCTATGAAATATTTTAGAAAAGTCTCATTTCTTTCATTATTCATGTCGTTCCATGGAGCGTAATCTCTATTAAACTTCTTCTTATAACATATCCTTTACCCATTTACAAAAAATGCCTCCCAGAATGAGAAATAGGGACCATCCAACACCATCACCTATTCCCAAACACCCCCTTGATAAGAAGGTGTCTCATGATGAATTCAGGGTTGTTTTCACAATATTGGCCCAATCTATGGTGACTAAAATAGAAAACAAGTTGTAAAGTTAGAGATTATCAACTTTGATGTTATTCTATGAATGAATTGGATCCACTCTTTCTATGCCTCAGTTAATTGTAGGAATAGATTATTCCAGTTTTAGTTTCCTAATGAGCCAGTCTTAGAATTGTGGGGTAGAACCTCGGTGCCTTTAGGTTAGTTTGTCTCCTTTTTTAAGGCAAGAAAATGATTTCCAAAGGATGCATCTATCATTTTTTTTAGTAAAGGATTCCAGTTTTGAGATTCGATTCTTGAGTAAGTTGTAGTAGTGGATGAGTTTCTAAAAATATTTTCTTCGATTTACTCCTAAGAGGGAAATTGCCTTTGGAATAGATCTTCTTCCATACATTAAATCTATTTCAATTCCACCTTATTGAATGTCTTAAGATAAGCTTAAGGAATTAAAAGAATAGTTGAAAGATCTCCTAGATAAGTGTTTAATCATACTTAGTGGCTCTCTATGAGGTGCTCCAGCTCTATTCATGTTTAAAAGAGACAATTCTCTCAGAATGTACATCGACTACCATTACTTGAACTAAGTCACAATCAAGAACATGTATCCTATCCCAAGGATTGATGACTTTTTTTACCATCTTCAGGGTGCAAATTGATTTTCTAAGAAAGGCCTCGGATCAGGCTATAGTTAGCTCAGAGTCAGAGAATGTAACATTTTAAAGACAACCTTCAGAACTCGGTATGGTCACTTCAAATTTGTAGTTACATCTTTTGTACTAGTAAAGGCTCCTGTAGCTTTTATGGACCTGATGAAAAGAGTGTTCAAGCAGTACTTGGACATTTTTATCATAGTCTTCATAGATGACATTCTCATCTATTCATGTAGTGAGGGTGAGCAGGCAGACCATTTGCAGATTATTTTGCAGAATCTCAAAGATCATCAGTTATTTGCTAAGTTCAATAAGTGTGAATTCTGGTTGAAATAAGTAGGGTTCCTTGTTCACATCATTTTTGGTGAAGGCATTAAAGTTGGTCCTCAAAAGATCAAAGCATTAAGGAACTAGACTACACCCATTTCTTTATTAGATATTAGGAGTTTTTGGGGTTTAGCTGGTTACTATAGACGGTTTGTTGAAGGATTTTCCTCTAGTACCTCTACCATGTCCAAACAAACTTAGAAGAAGGTCAAATTTTAGTTGTTAGATTCTTGTTGAATAGTTTTTAGGAGTTGAAGACTCGACTCATCTCCGCCCTAGTTTTTCCTCTACTAGAGGGTTTAGATAGTTTTGTGGTATAGTGTGATTCTTCTATAGCTGGTCTTGGCTGTGTGTTTATATAGTGAGGTAAGGTTATAGCATATGCCTCTTGACAGATCAAACCTAATGAGAAGAACTACCTAACTCATGATCTTGCATTGGCATCAATTATGTTTTACTTATTGATTTCGAGACATTACCTTTATGGGGTTTATGTTAATGTGTTCACTGATCAGATGAGTCTTCAGTATGTTTTCAGCCAGAAGGATCTAAATCTTCAACAAAAAAGGTGGCTAGAGTTGTTGAAGGACTATGATAGGAGTGGCTTGTATCACCTGGGAAAGGCCAATGTAGTTGCTAATGCTCTTAGCAGATTGTATATGGGGAGTTTTTCTCACATCAAGGATGATAATAATGAGTTAGTTGATGAAGATCATCATCTTGATAGATTAGGAGTTCAGTTGGTTGATTCTGCTGAAGGTAGTATTTGGGTTTAGAATTGTTCGAAATTTTACTTGGTTGCTAAAGTGAAGGAAAAACAAGATAGTGATCCGATATTTCTTAAGTTAAAAGAGAAAGTTCAGAGTCAAAGGGTTGAGGTTTTCTCCCAAAGGGGAGATGGTGTTCTTCACTATCCGGGATGATATGTTTACTAAATGTGGGTGATTTGAGGCAATGGATATTAATAGAAGCTTATGGTTCATGATATTCTATTCATTTGGGAGCTACTAAGATGCATCATAATTTGTGGGAAGTCTATTGGTGGAATGGTATGAAGAAGGATATTATGAGATTCTTCATAGCTAAGTTGGAAGTGGTGAATATGGAATACATTTTAGGGTTGCCTCGTATTCATTGTCAACATGATTCCATTTGGGTCATTGTGGATCAAAATACTATGTTAGCCTATTTGTTGGTAGTGAATGCTTCATACTCAACCAAAGATTATGCTACACTCTATATTAATAAGTTGGTGAAATTGCACAAGTTGCTTTGGCCATTATCTCAGATAGAGGTAGCCAATTTACCTCTTATTTTTGGAAGGTTTTTTAGATGGGTCTTAGTACCCAAGTTCATCTTAGTACAACTTTTCACCCGCAGATAAAAGGTCAAGCAGAGAAGACTATTCATACTTTAGAGAACATGTTGAGAGTTTGTGTAATTAGTTTCAAAGGTAGTTGGGATGATAACTTGCCTTTGACTGAGTTAATTTATAATAACAACTACCACTCTAGTATTTAGATGGTCCAGTTTGACTATTTTATGGTAGGAGGTATAGATCTCCTATTGGTTGTTTGAGGTTGGTCAAGCTATGGATTGGGATAGATTCAATACATGCAGCGATGGAGAAGGTTCAACAGATTGAAGATAGGCTAAAAACTGCCCAAAGCCATCTGAAATCCTATGCATATATGACGAGGAGGGATCTTGAGTTTGATATTGGTAATTTTGTTTATTTGAAAATTTCGCCTACGAATGGGTGAAGAGATTTTGTAAGAGAGGGATGATCAGTCGCTATTATATTCGATCCTAAAAGATGATATGGTGAGGTAGAATATGAGTTGGATTTGTTGACAGAGATGACATCAGTATATCCAGTTTCCATGTTTCTTTGTTAAAGAAGTGCATAGGTGAACCAGCATCAGTAATATCTATAGAAAGGATTGGTGGGGAAAATAGCATCTCTTGATTCGTAGGATAAAGAATAAAGAGGTCACTTTAGTAAAGGTTCTGTGGTGAAATCAGTCAGTTGAGGGAGCTAGTTGGGAAGCAAAAGTAGATATGATGATCAAATACCACCATCTCTTCTTTTTGAACGTAGTTCTAGATGGAGGTAATAGTTTCCCTTAATTAATCAAGAAAATTTATTCTTCCATTTTATATTATCCCTCTAGACATCTTAATGTTATAACATGCATCCATAGTATTAGTTCAGTTCATGTATCAGTGATAAATTCAGATGTCAGTTCACGATTCAGCTTGTAAGTGTTCAGTGAAAATTTTTAACTTTTCCCTAGCCTCTCCGTATAGTTAGTTTCTATCGAGGATGACTGATCCCAACAGGTAGATATTTTAATACCCTAACATTTTCAGCACTATACACTCCCCATGGTAGGCTATTGAATTAGCTTTCAAAATATATGAGTCTCACCTGAATCCGATAACATGACAAGAAGTTATGAAAATTTTCCAAAGAGCCTGTTAGCTTCTAGTGACAATGACTCAGGTAAAGGCCTATTACTAGACGTAACGAGTCCTTATGTGGAGTTGTTGACATAATTTTGTGGACTACTATATTTCATCCTAGAATAATTACCCTAACATATGACTCATTACCTGTGACAACGAGTCATTAGGAGCGACCTATTGTCACAATAGAAAGAAAACTAGAATTCTAGTCTTAGACCACGACTACTCCTAACGACTCGTGATCATACCTAACGAGTCATTAGGAGGGGAATTCGTGAGCATAATAGAAAGGACTTAAAACTCAGGACCTCAGGTCACTACTTAGACCAGGACTCATGACCAATCATAATGAGTCGTTGGGTGAGTCATGATGACTAGAATGAAACATTCCCACATTCTTTTAACAAGAGATTTTATGTAAATTCCCATCCTTTTAATCCTAAACCCATGTAGTTTGGGTACAACAACATCAATTATGGAGGGATTAACTTACCCTGAAACCTCATAAACTCAAAAATTATTATGCTTATCCAAAAAGAAGCAATTTTATTCTTCTCCAAAGCAAGCTAGGGTTACTCATGTTCAATCATAAGTTCCAAGAAATTCCCCAAGGAATTTACTTCTAGTTATATGGGATTTCATCAATGGGTTCCTTCCACCCTTTGAATCCCAAAATTACCCCAATTCTCAAGTATATTTTCCCTTTAAGTTCCTTTCCAGGTCAACTATGATTTTTATTCAAACTCTGAATACATGTTTTCCCAATCAAAATAGCATCTTCCATGTTCAAAACCTTTGATTCCCTTATCATGAAATGTTGTTGAGTCTATTATTTTATATTGTGAATTTTCTCTTAATATAAGTTAATGTTATCATGTGTAGAGCTAGTGGATTATAGACACCCAACGCCTAGGAATTAAGTTATATCTATCAATTTACATATTATTGAGTATATCTGATTTACATATGCATTGTTATGTACAAAATACAATGACTTATGCATACAATTTACCAGTTTATGTATCAGTTTATACTTCAGTGTCATTCAGTTGGGAGTAGTACTTAGTAGCAATAGAGCGTAGAGATGGCAGCTCACCTATCAGTTAGTCTTGAGACCGTTAGTAGTAGTCCCTATGTTCTAGAACTATGACACCACCATAGGTTATAAAGGGTCACCCATTATTTTAGGATTTATACCCTAGTCCATCGGGACATCATTTTAGTGGATCCATGCTAGCTAGTGTTGGTACCCTTGGCAAGGTACTGACACCCTTCTAATTGGGATTATAAGTTGGACCCCAGTTTTTGCTCAGATTGGGGTATGTCAGTTGTACTTATCTCCCACAATCCTCAATTTATGATTCAATTCATGATAAAGCTGCAGACTTTACATGACCTTTCTTTCTAATATACAACTCATTTAGTACAGGTTATTATGCCTGGTCATGAATTGGCATTATCATGTTTTTGTGCATCCATATTTAGTTTATGCTAGTTAGTTCCCCACCCTGTATACGAAGTACATTTAAAGTACCGATCACATAGTTCTTTGAGCTATGTTGTCTCATAATAAGATTCAAACGCTCATTACCCAAACCACACTTAGCATGCTCCCTGTCATATTCAACAACAACTTTTGGTGAGTCCTCATCATTCAAGGAAAAGTTATTAGTTCTTCATTTTCTTGTCTGTTATTTTAGTTCCAAAAATTTGGAGTTAGTTGGGGGTTGTACAAACAACTCACTATGAGTAAGGGCTTTCAAACAGATGTGTAGATTTTCAGTATGGTTTTAGTTAGTCACTCTAATTTCCAGCTTTGGTTGATTTTCAGTATTTCATTATGACTATATCATCAGTTGTTTATTTCAATTCAGCTTCCGCCCAAGATGTTACTAATATCTTTTAGTATTTGTAGTGTTTTTCAGGCCATGAGTTTGTTTGGGTCACTTGTGACTGTAAGCATCATGTTACGACTAAGGGTTAGTCTCGGGACGTGATAGTATAATACAATGATAACCAAGTCATTACCAGGGATGATATCAAAATCAAACGTATCTAAGATTGTCAAATCTATTCAATTCTAAAAACCCATAAACATGACAAAATATGTGTGATACAGTTAGGTTACTCCCATAAAGTCTCCAACTGAAGTAGATACATATATGAGAAAGTAAAATATATAACAAACTATGCCTAATCCCAAGGAAAATTTAATAGATAAATATGAATAAGTAGGATCTAGATCAAACAAAATAGTAGGCATATATCAACAGAAAAGAATAATACTTTTAATGACAAGATTATAAGCCTCAACTTTGAATTTTCCTAGAAAGGCATAAGAATAGGCTTTATCATCAGTCTAGGCAACCTCTTTAGTAGGTTGCGTACCACCTCTCCTATATTATCACCACCATAGTATCCAATAGACTTTTCCTAATTATCTTGCCCACCCTGTGGATGACCTGTACCATTATCTCTTCCTTCTCTACCTTCTAGAAGCATAGGTCTAGCCTACTACCATCTGTGGAAACCATATTACCCCTGAGAAAACTCTCTCTTAAAGTACCCCATAGCACTAGAACTATATCAACTTAGATCTAGGAAAGTCAGGTTAGCAGTTGAATTCAAATACATGTGGCTTCTTAAAATTGAGGGTTGTTGAGTGGACCTTAACTTTCCTACTGTAAAAGCTTTTTGAGTATACTAAATAGGGAAAGCCAGATAGGCTGATGGAAATAACCTCTAGAGTAAGAACCACTAATATTCCCTGTGTTATGAGATTTTTTTGCTAAAATGTTAGGCTGGACAACCAACTTGACTCCTTCTTCCTTCTTCATTTAATCAAAAACATAATTATAGTTCTTTATAGAAGATGTCATATGCAAAGACAAAACCTGCAAGTCATTGTTTAATCCATTCACAAACAATTGAATCCTCTTCTCTTACAACCATCAATTGTCCATGGTCATTATTTATCAATTTATCAACACTTATCATCTACTCATCATGTAAAAACTAACCCTCATATATAAAGTAATCATCCTTTATCAAGTAATCATTACTTATAGGCAAATCATTAGTTATCAACTAATCCTTATATATCAACTAATCATTATTTATCAACTAATCAACATTTATCAATAAATCACCATTTATCAACTAATCATTAGTTATCAACTAAATATAACCACTAGAATCCATTCATATCATGTCACATTATAACTATTTCCTCATTTTCCTACTTAGCTACAATCCCTGATATCATTATGACATAATAAGTGTGCCATCATTGTATAATGTGTATATCCGGAATCAAACTGGTACATATAATCAATGATATCATTATCAACATAATCCACAATATCATCACCAATATTAACATCAATGTCATTAATACCATAATTAATATCATCATCAATATCATAGCTATCCACCAGACCTATACTAGGTATCAATAATCGATATCATCGTTATTACCTAAACTTGAATCGGGAATCATATCAGTATTACCATGACTGGAATCACAATCAATAGTATGATTTCTAATATAGTAAGTAAACATGATCGTAAAATAATTGATAGAATAGTTTATAATATAATCAATAAGCATGGTCTTTAGTATAATCCATTACACAATCACTGATAAAATCATTAAGCATTCTCATTAGTAAGATCAATAGCATAATCTCTAATATAACCAATAAGCATCATAACTGCTAATATAGTCAATAGGTATGATTGCTTACATAAGCCATAATTATTATAAATTGCATAGGCAATAACTTCATCAATAGCATAGTCAATGACTTATTATTAGGATAATAGATAGCTCATCATTAGCTTGGTCAATGGCTTATTCAAGGCATAATCTATAGCTTATTCATAGCATAATATATGGCATAATTGCTACTATATCCAATAATCATACTCTCTAGCATAATCAATAGCACAATAATCAATGTAGCCAATAAGTATGGTCATTAACATAATCAATAGAAAAATCACTAGTATAGTTATAAGACATAGTAATTATGATAGGCAATAGCATAATCAAAATTATAGTCATTAGTATGATTGGTATCATAGTCGATAGACATGATCAATAACTTGGTCAATAGCATACCTAATGGTCTAATCAATGGCTTAACAAATCTCATAATCAAGGCTTATTCAATAGCATATTCAGTAGCTCAAACAATGACAGATTCAATTGCCCATAATAAGCTTAATTAGTAACCCATTCTTAGTATAATCATTAAACATTACTTCCAACGTCATCCATCATAGGCAAAAAGTACCAAGGCATCTAGATATGACTGTAATAAATATTTCCTTGATATACACAAATGTATAATAGGTCTTCAATAACTTTTATAAGTCTTTGACTAAGGTTGGTTGAAGATTCTACTTTTAAATACCCAAAAGCCTATATCAAGAAATATCTACCCGGATAAGGATAAGGTATCTAAATTCACTATTAGATAATGAAAAAGCCATAACTAGCCCAATGATAGCAATTTCTCCTAAAATAGAGCAACTAAGTCAATTCCACTTAAGGAAATGACAATTTGGGTAAGTTTCATCTTAAACTCAAGGGACTAAGGCAATCTCCTCAATGATTAAGTACTAAGGTATTTTCATCCTAAAAAAGAGGCTCAACTATACCTAAGATATGACTAACTAGTCTAATACCCAAAACTGTATCAAAAATAGCCTAATCGGTCCAAGTAATTAATGTATTGAAATTTAGCACACCAACACCTAAAACCCATCCCAAATCTAGCACAATATCATAAACATACTATGAATTAGCTCAATATAACAAGGGATAAAACCTAGCCTACTTGGGCACTGAAGAAAGCTTAAAAGATCTACTAAATCACAACTTAGCTTTCGTAAGATGCTTAGCTATCAAAATCACATTCTACTCATCAATACGAGAATAATGATACCCATATCTCTCTATTATTCTTTGGGTCCAAAAATCACACCAAAAAACCATTGGGTTCCTATTTATGGAAAATCACTTTTTTGAAACCAATCCAATGTTCCCTCACGGTAAAGGGGTCATTACCCTCAAGAATAGGTGAAATCCGAGCTAACTTGTGGCTAAAAATAAGAATCCAAGGTTATGGGATTTTTGAACAGGGAATGGAAGATTCTACCATGAAAAGGGTGAAATCTTACCACAAATCTGATGATAATCATATAAACAAGTGTTAACAAGTTTCTAAATTTGTCGTAAGACTCAATTTCAAGTTATCTCACCATTTAGGGTTTTAGTCACAAGAGAATGGATAAAGTAATGGAAAAAGGGATAAAATAGGGTATTTATACCCTTTCCAGGTTTTTGGGTGTCGTTATTCCAACTCCAGACCTGTGATCTCAATCCATGGCATCAGGGGTACAAGTTACGATCATGATATTTCCCCATCATGATTGAGATATTGATACAAGAATAAGAAGGGATCCATGAAATCATACCCCAAAACAGTCTAATAATCTTAAGAATTCGAGGACCTTTTGGAAACCACTTTCGGATTCACTACAACAACAATAAGAACGAGATGAAATGGTATGTTTAAACACCAAAACAGACACCCAAACTAAGTTAACAACACAAGGTGATGAAAAAGATAACAAGAACAACAATGTCAGCCAATAACACCACAAAGACGAGAGTAGACAACATGAACAAACACTACAGGCATTACAAGAAATAAAAGGATAGTTAGTTAGAGAAAGATTATTACAAGATTAAGAACCAAGTGCATATCACACACTAACACCTAATGAATGTAATAATAGATATTATATTCTTACGGTAACCTCTAAGATAATCGACTCTCCTCAAGAACCACACTTTCCAAGCAAAGATCAATACTAGCTTTTCCAAGCCCTAATCTACAATGGCTATTTCAAGCCCTAACTAAGACTACACTAAGGTGGTCTACTCTTAAGAGAGAGGATTTTCAATGTTTCATGCATTAATCATTCATAAACTAAAGAGAGAAGACCAAAAAGAGACTATATATAGACTTATTACATAATGAGTGACAAAACAACTCCAATGCCCTTAATGAAGGAGGGGTGTTCATGGAGTGTCAAACGGACAAGGCTAAGTTAACAAAATACTCTTAAGGCTATGTGACAAAAAATGCCCTTAATAAAGGGAACCAAAACTGTGAACCTTCAAATGTGGTCCAAACCGATGAGTCCTCAAGTCTTCAAGGCTCCAAGCAATCTTCAACACACGGGTTTGTTTGTTGGGATGCTCAAAACGACCCCTTCAAGTATGATCTCGTGCCCTCCATGTGACCAAAGCTTTATTCTTCACATAGTTACTTTAAATGATATCATCGAAAGCTAAGGTGGCCATTTGACTTGTATCATCCCCCCTTCTTGAAAAGGATTCGACCTCAAATCTTTACTTTACAAAACTAGAGAATGGACAAACAACCACAACATCCTTATGGCATGAGAGTTAGGATTAGCATGATAATAGACATCATCACCCCAAGGTGGTACATACTTGAAGTATAACCAAGCATCCTATGAAGGGAATATTAAAAACGCAGGGAAAGATGTACAAAGGATTTGGTTGTGGGATTCACCAAGAATGATACTTTGTTTGTCATGTAGAACAAGTAACAAGTTGGGTGCACTAACATCACCATTTCTACATTTGGCACTAGGCTCAAACGGGAAGCGTGGCCATAGACACGGGTCTAGATAACACTCCCCTTTCCCATGGTTTCCATCCAAACTAAACGGTATACTCTCTACAATAGAATACACATCATCCAAAACAAATAGAAAGTAGAGAAAGTTATCATTCAAGTTGACTTCTACTAAGGTGACCTTATGTGTATACTCATTACTAGTTTCCCACGCATCACCATGAGTACTCTCAACAATAACGTCACACAAAGTAGAAGAAGGAGTAACTTCCAAGGCTACACATTCCTTACCCTTAAGAGTACTCTCATCTTCCAAGAAGAAATTTCCATCTTTAGAAGGAAAGTTGTCACACCATAGTAGGTTAGCATATAGAATATAGCCTCTAAGGTAAGCTATACCATCTTTTTCACCACTAGGCTCATTAGGAGTGTTTATATCATCTTCAAACAAGGCATTATACCTAAAGTGTGCATGATCCAACCCATGGGCAGATTTGAAACAAGCAAGTTCCTCACTCTCTAAGAGATCAATATCAAGTTTCAAAGCAGTTTCAAGCACAAGGTTGTCCCAAGAATAGCTCTTGAGTTCACTCCCATTTTGTTGACCAACATTTTCAAGTACTTCACTCACTTGAGTTCCAATAATCACATCACACACATACGCAAATGGTGGTCAATTTTCACAAATAAATTGATCAACACCAATTACACAAAATGATGTACTTCCATTTAACTTATAGGCTTCAATACTAGGTGGATATAAATTGATCTTACAAGAAGGGTCAATTTGGTCATCGATAGGATCAACTAGTGTATCCACACTCATAACGTTTACATCATTAACAAGAGGCAAAGAATCATTAGACTCACAAGTAAATAAGCTACTAATCACACTCAATGGGCTATAAGCCACACAATTATCCTTCAGATGCACAAAATTGTAAGAGTTAGCTATTTTACCTTGAGGTTCTTGAGTAGACTCTCCTTTGCCATGTATTGAAGGTCCTCCACAAGATTGGGCAGCATCTTCACTTCGACATTGCTCTTTTTTGCATTCCTGTTGGTACCTACACAAATGTCCTTAGAAATAGAAAGTCAAACAATGTTAGCTCGATTTGGTTGCAATCCCCTAACTTTACTCCACACAACCTCTCCTTTTTCCGTTCTTGGATTACCACCTTGCACACCCTTACTCCTCTTAATCTTTTGTCTCTCATTTTTATTAGGATTGGAGTAGGTAAACACTTCCCTTTGCGATCCTGGTAGAATGTACGTCACAAGGCAATTTTCCCATCGGTCTCTTATAACATAAGGACAATTTTGCACATTTGGAACTTATGTTGTGTAAAACAATCAGCACATAAGCATACATGACCATAGGTTAAGAGAAGAATATCGTACCACACCTCCTCATGGTATTCAAATTAGGAGAAGACAACTTTGACCCTCTTAATAACCTTAAACCCATCCAAGAAGTATGGAACAAGTAAATGCTCTCAAAATAACCCTATGTAGTCAACCATTGATGGAAGTATGTAGTTTCTATATTACCTATCATTTAACACACCAAGGCAGCCCGGTATCCCACGAAGATATGAACACAAAAACTAACTTACAATTTAGTAGAGGAGTACTAGCTTGTCGATTAGTTATTAGAGTCAACAAACCAAACTAGGAATCAACAATAAGAAACTAAGAATATGAAATTTTGAGCCTAAGGTTTTATTTTGGAGGGTGATGATGTGGCACTTGATGACGTGCAGTTTGGTGGCGTGGCAATTTGGTGACGTGGTAGTTTGAAATTTGGATTGGTCAAATTTTAACTTGGAATGGTAAAAATCAGATTTGGGAGGGAAACAACAAGACTTTGAGCCTCTTTTTCAATTTTAAAAAGGTTTGACTTCCTTTCACCTTTTTGGAAAGACACCTTTTTGAAAGGTTGTTGGCTCTTTCTTCTTTTGTTAGTCTTGGAATAAGCTCTTACTCCCTTTTGGTAAATAATACTTTTGAAAGCCCTTTTGTACCCCTTCCTTTTTGGATGTCTTGGGATTGTGTATTTCATGACAAATACAAAATCACATTCCTTTCTTCACACTTTTAGATCAAACCACCCCCTTTTTAATGTTCTTGCTCAATAATACATGAAGAACAACAAGAACAATAAGAACATTCAAGAATGGAAACTAATCCAAATGAGCTCCAAATTGAAGGACTTTTTTCCTTTAGCTCATGCTGAACTCCACAGCAACAAAAACAGGTTTTCAAACCCACATCCTCAACAACAAATATCAATAACTCACTTTCAAGCCATCAATCCTAAAATAACAGCAACCATCAAAGTTCAAGATCAACTCGGATATGGCTTAAAATTTTGATCTTGACTCTTTTAGTGTTAGTGTAGAAGGGGCTAACACTAGAAACAACCAAAAAATATAAAAATCACCTAAATCTAAGATACAAATTTTGGCCTAGACACCAAAAATGGAACAAAATGTTTCTTTTTGGATTTTCGTTTTTTCAACACATCTTTTTTTGTGATTTTTGAGTTAAGAAGCCCAAGATTGATTTTATTAGAATAAAATCAATCCTTGATGATACCAAATCATACAAGAATGAAAAGGAATCCTGATAATGCTCAAACTACAGCTCTCGTAAGAGTGTAAGCGGTCGTTGTCAAATATAGAACCCAACTGGGTTGGGTGTCGAATCCCACAGGGAATACTTGGTCACTAAGTATGCAACGATTAGTAGACTGTTGATCAAAAATTCTACGAAAAAGGGGGGATTTAATCGTAGCGTAAATTAAGAGTATCAAAGTAACAAAGAAAAACGGAATGTTTAGTAGGTTTTAATCAATGAGAATTGTAAGTTAGGGTTATGTCCACCTTATAAGTTTTACGTATCTATTGGCTATGAGTTATGCGGAATTCAGACATGCATGCGCTTATAGAGATTCATATTCTATGGTAAATCCTAGTGTCTTTCGACCATCGAGGACTATATCACTTTAACTCTTTCGAGCTTAAAGCGTATACTAATGGTACGAATTCTCGAAGAGGTTAATCCAGTTACGACACTAAATTTTAAACAGGGGTTGGTAGCCCTATTTCCTTGTCATTCTCTCTTTTCCAGATATGTAACTTTTCTTTCGAACAAGTTAATGCTATACTGGCGTATTCTATATGTTTGCAACCACAAGAATTCAATTAAGATGAAGAGAGTAATGATATAAGCAGCATACGTATCAAGAATTCACAAACTCATAGCAATAGATAGTATCTCATAAGGCTTCCATAACCCTAATAGAGAAGTTTAGCTACTCATAATTGTGAAGGAAAACCACTAGGATATCATCATACCAAAGCAATAACAATATCACGATAAGGAAGTATTGGCGTCACTTGTGGCGTGAATTCCTTACTAGTAGCGTTTCTCTTGTCGTGAAAATTAAAAGTAGAATAGATGAAGAATAATGTCAACAACGAATTTAAGAATAGAAGAGAGTAAGAATGAATTGAAAGAGAATGAGTGAGAATAATAAAAAGCTTGCTGAAAAATTCAGCAAATAGGGTTTTTATAACATCCTTGTCCTAGTCCTACTGAAATAGGGTTTTTATCCTTGTCCTAGTCCTACTGGGTTACTGCATACTTTTCTTAATTCTACTAAGTTACTGCTGATCCCCCAAGTCTTTAGAAATGTTGTTTTTGCCCGGGAAAAGTTCTCCATGCATCACTTTCAGTCCACAAGCTTCCAGAAGATGCCTTCCTTCTTACGTGAAGTGTCCTTTGGCGTCCAACAGTCCATAAAATGCTGAAATCTTCATCATTTATTCCTGAAAACTTGCTAATCACGTTGGTTAGCTCACTTAAAGGAAAAAGGACTAAAAGTGCAGGAATTATATACTTTGTCCTTTAAAACTTAGCTAAAATATGGGTAAATTAAGGTGCTTTAGGCGTGTAAATACGCCTAACATCAACACCCCACACTTAAAGCTTTGTTCGTCCTCGGACAATATATCATGTCCATATAAACATCTACTTAGGTTTTCACAGTAACAACACAAAATATTCATCAAGACAGGCACAACAATTATTAACAAAGAGTAGTTTTCTAATCACTTCTAGAAACAATTAAACCTCCAACATAGACTCGTGATGATGGTTAATTCGTATTCAAAAGTTAAGGCACAAAGAATCATACAAGACTACCCAAAACTCATCAACCATGTGTGTCTCATAATATATCACCCATAATTACTCACAAGTATTTCATTTTTCAAAACATGGGTATAAGATTATCCTTGCTCTCACTCTCACAAAGAATTCATATGTTGCAACTGATGACCATAGGCTTGCCCTTAGTGTAATGCTCTACTAATATCAGAATGTTAAGCTTAGGATCAAATAGGTCTTTACAGGTTGTAATGTAGGCTAAGGGACGGGTAGGACTATTTTGTCCAGAAATAGTGACTAAGTTCCCTAAGCGCTTTAATACATCACATTATGCCATTTACACTTTCTTTCAAACTACCTTTCTACTTTCTTTTAATCTACCACCCCTTCTCACCTCTTTTGTTATTCAATTTTAAATAGAATCAACTTTGTATTTTTCTTTTTCATTTCATTTTTTATTTGTTTTATAACACACCTCTATAATAGCCATTCTTTTTCATACCAAATTCAAGTACCAGTTCACTTTAAGGCATCACTCTCACCCAATTTCCTTTTATTTTGTCACATGACTTTACAATTTAACGCGCTTAGGAATTTGGATCAAATTATGGTCTTAAAAAAATAGATTAGGCTACATATGAGGCTATCAAAGAAAATGGCTTAAAGGCTCAAAAGGGTTGACTAGGATAATGTCTACGGGTAGGTAAAAAGAAGGTAAACAATCACAGGTTGTCAAAGAAATGCCTAAATCATCTCCTAAACTCACACTCTTTATTTCGCTTTACACACACACCGGGCAAGTTCTAGCATCAGCCACAAACATAGAATATACTATCATCTCACACACACAAGGAACATGGTCGACTTTATTAGGAGAAGTATAGACTCTTGGCCCAACAGATGAAGGAATTAACCCACACATTTATCACATACTGAGTCATATTTAGAGCCTAAATGTCTCAATAGTAATGATTTTATCATAGACTCTTGTCATAATACCATGATGCCTATCAGAACAATTTCATGCAAAATCTAAACAATCTAAAATTAAACTAACTAATTACGACTAATTAAAACAAACAAGAACTAGAATAAATGTAGGCAAAGAAGTACGCTACAACATACAAATACCCTCACCCTACACTTAGACGGGACACACTGCCCTCAGTGGAAATAAGTAAGGAAAACCTGATTAGTCGGACTCGTTTTCTATGTCTGGGGTCAAACCCCCTACGTCGGAATCATCATCAGAGTCGTCAATACCAGAGTTGTCCTTCACATCTTCATTCGAGGTATTTGCAGAGAGAAGGATTCACCTTGCTCTTTTCGTCCCCTTTTCTGGCCTTTTTGTGAAGTGGTTGTTTTTTTTTTCTTGTCTTGCTTTTGGTGCCATTGTACCTGAGATTAAAATAATAGTCATGTTAGCTTCATCTCGGTGGATACAATCAACAAAAAAGCAGTAGAGGCACCACCCCACACTTAATTTATTGGCACAAACTAGTGTAGTGAACGATGTCGATCACTCAGACTTTATCCATATACGTTTAGGTGTTATGTTCCAACAATATAATCAGTGCAGTCATAATTTTCTTGTCATCTTAACTATCCTTTTTGATTCTATTTCATGAAATCTTGGCAATACTTTTATGTTTGGATTGATGTACCTTTTGAGCAAGACTACTACATAGAGATTGAATCAAGTTATGGCATTAGAAATAATCACAACATCGTATGTTTGTAGTAAACCATGATTTTCATCTCGATGAACAAGTCATTCCAACATGTAAGCTTTCTAGTTACAAGATTATGCAATTTTCTTGACCATGTCAATTTCGCAAAAGTATGACAGTGTATCAAAATCAAATACAAGTTGGAAACAAGTCAAGAGCATCCTTACGTATTCTTTCACTCACTTAGTTGTATCACAACAAATCAACCATATTCAAATCACCAACACTACTTCAAGATTTAAAAATTTATTATAGGCGTAGTAGTGTAGTACTTTACGGAATATAAAAGAAGAGCAAAGAAGTACTTACTTGGTTGATGGCCTCGGAAGATGTTCTTGCAAAGTTAAAAGAGCAAAAGGAAAATTTTTGAGAGATTTTGGAAAGGTAGGCGGCGCTTAGGTTGAATTTGCAATGCATTTTTTTTCAAAGACTAAGGTTCTATTTATAGGACAAGCTTGGGTCGGGTTTTGACCCGTTTGGAATCAGATTAGGAGACCAAAAAGTTAGCATAGGCGGCGCCTATGCTATGGCATTGTTAGGCATAGGCGGCGCCTATGCCATGGCATTCTAGATTCAGAGACAAAAGGCTTTTGCATAGGCGGAGCCTATGCTATGGCATTGTTAGGCATAGGCGGCGCCTATGCTATGGCATTCTAGATTCAGAGAGCTTAGGCCATAGCATAGGACTTGCCTTGTTCGTTTCCTAGATTTTCATTGGCAATGCCTAACTCATAGCCTTTTGCTTCTTCATTCCCAACTTACCACCTTCAACATGCAATACTTCCAAATCAAAATTTGAAACCAATCTACTCCTTTACACCTCTTGCACCTACACTTATTCAAAAAAACAAAAACGATTAGAACGATGGGTTGCCTCCCACCAAGCGCCTTAGTTTTGGTCGTGGCTCGACAAAAACCTAGGAAAACAAAAACAACAAAAATAATTAAAAACGATGGGTTGCCTCCCACCAAGCGCTTGATTTATTGTCGCGACACGACATAGTTATCTCGATTACTTAGACTTCATCGAGATATTTGGTGCATCATTTTCTGAATGGATTCAGACGACGCTGATGCTTAATTGTGGGAATGCAATCTTCTTCGAGATGCATCTTGTGCATACATATCCCAGGTGGGATACCAATTATATCATCAATAGACCAACCAATGGCTCTCTTGTACCTCTTCAGAGCAGAGATGAGAGCCTCTACATGCTGTTCACCTAAATCAGCCGCAACACTCACCGGAAGTGTATTTCCACTTCCCAAAAATGCATACCTTAGGTGACTGGGGAGCTCTTTCGATTCTAGCGCTGGTATCTCTTCAATGGAAGTCTTCGCTGTTGGTGAAGATTGATTCTTAAGATCAAGTCCCAACTTCTTTGGATCATGAGAATATGACCTTATTCCTGTTAGAGCACGAACGGTTTCTTCTTGTTCTTCAGCCTCCTCACATTCAAAATTCAGTAGCACATCAGATAGTGCCTCAACAGTAAGCTATTTCTCTAAAGATAATTCTTTCTCATCCTCATAATAAATATCATCTATAGAGAACACATTCATATCACTGGGTTGCTTCATTGCTTTGCATACATCAAAACGGACCACTTCGTCATTCATCCGAAATAAAAGCTCATTAGCTCTTAAGTCGATAAGCACACTTCCAATTGCGAGGAAAGGGAATCCCAAGATTATGGGAACTTCAAAATCCACCTCGCAATCCAAAATAACAAAGTCTGCAGGAAAGATGAAGGTGGAAACCTTCACCAACACATCATTCAAGATACCCACAGGTCGTTTTACCGACCTATCTGCCATCACGAGCCGCATATTGGTTGGTGTAGGGTCACCCTACCCCAACTTTCTATACACGGATAACGGCATCAAATTGATACTAGCTCCCAAATCGCACAACGCCTTAGCAAAATCCAACGATCCAATCGTGCAAGGAATAGTGAAAGCACCAGGATCTGCCTTTTTCTGAACTAGCGATCTTGTAGAGATTGCACTGCAATGATGAACATTATCTGCCAGCACATAGCTTACTGCCCGCTTCTTTGTCAAAAGATCCTTCATGAATTTAGCGTATCTGGGCATCTGCTCTAGCGCTTCCACCAAAGGAACATTAATAGTCAGCTGCTTTAACATAGTCATGAATTTACTGAACCTGGTATCATCAGCTTTCTTCTTCAGTCTCTGCGGAAAAGGTAGTGGTGGAAGGGGAATTGTTTTCTCCACCACTTCCTTTTTATCTTGCTTCCAATTATCAACCTTTTTAGGAGTGTCGTCAGCCTTCTTCTTCAGTCTCTGAGGAAAAGGTGGTGGTGGAAGGGGAATAGTTTTCTCCACCACTTTCTTTTTACCTTGCTTCCAACTATCAATCTTTTCAGGCTGCAAACGTCTAGGGGTGACGTCATGAACACACTCTTCAGCTTCTTCGGCCTCTTCACATTCTGCATCAATAACATTATCCGCTATATCATCAACTACCTGCTTGCCTTTAGATGGATTTTCCAACACTTTACCACTTTGGGTAGTAATAGCCATACACGATCCATCATTCCTCGGATTTTGCACTGTGTCGCTAGGTAGTGTTCCAGCTTTTATTTGATTGAATGCCGATGAAAGTTGACTCAATTGTTTCTCCAGCTATTTTATCGCGGTAGAATGCGAATCAACCAATTGATTTATTAATGACAAATCATTCTTTACCTCAGTAACTTCTATATTGGTTGCCTCCACCCCTTTCAATAGTTTAGCCATCATATCATCCATGGACAACTTTCCAGAGCCAGACGCCACAGCCTCACGGTTTCTAGGAGGAACATACAAACCACTCCTATCAGTCTTATTCTTCCAACCACCTTGATAGCGGTCCTTGTATCCAGATTTATCATAATAGTTCCGACCTTGGTTTCCTTGGGCATTGCCTCGAAAACCCCCCTGATTATTCAAGTAGTTCTCTTCTTCCTCAGAGTCGGATTCATCACTTCCCTGTGATACAACGGACTTAACCTTTTTGGTCTTCCCTGATAATAAGTGCTTGGTAAGAAGATCCATCTGTGTTTTCATGTGAGCCATATCTTGGTCACATTCCTCTTGTCTACGCCTATGCTCTGCAGTCAAGCCAATAGATGTGGTAGAGCTTGCTACCTCAGAATCCCTGGTATGCCAAGCTCTACTCCGCTTTGTCATACGATCTAGCATATCACTTGCCTCAAAAAAAGTAAGGTCCATGAATGACCCACCTGCAGCATTATCAACCACTGGCTTTGTCACCGAGTTCAAAGCCCTATATAATATTTCCATCAAGTGGATTTTCGTTATCTGATGGTTTGGGCACCTCATAAGCTTCTTCTTGAACCTCTCCCATGTTTCGTGGAGAGCTTCAGTTTGAAGCTGTCGAAAATTGCTGATCTCATCCCGTAGTTGGGCTCTCTTGGATGGCGGAAAGAATCCTTCTAGGAAAGCATCTTTCAGTTGCCTCCAATTAGTAATAGAATCAGGAGTTAGCCCGTTCAACCATAGAGTTGCCTCCCCAGATAGAGACAATGGAAATAATCGCAGCCGAATTGCATTCTGTCCAACGCCTGGATTGTCGAATGACTTGCATGTAGATATAAAGTTGACCAGATGCATATTCGGATCATCACCTGCAAGTCCACCAAATAGTCCCTTGAGCTGCAATAACTAAATCATGGTGCTAGTGATATTGAACTTAGCTCCGGGTGCCAAGGGCGGCGGAATAATAACTCCTGTGGCACCAGCTCCGTCCAGACCGTCATCATCATCATCAAAAGGAATCTGCATAGCTCGGCGTTTAGGTCTAAATCTAGCTTGACGATCTCTTCTGTTAGCAGGTGTTGCCACCTCAGCATCACGCCTAGGGTTTAGTAACTCGTCATCACCTAGGTCCTCATCGTCAGGATTTGTTGCTCGCCCAGGGTTATCAATATTCTGTTGATGCACTTGAGCGGCGGCCAAAGCAGCTAATCTAGCCTGCTCCTGTTGAGCAGCCCTTCTTTCAATGTCACGTTGTGCCTCCATCCTGCCAATAAGTTGTGGTTCAGGGTTTATGGGTAATAATGGTTGTCCCGAACTTCGAGTATGGGGCATGCACTGAACAAAACCTGCAGAAAAGAAAAACAACAACTAAAAGTAAAATATGAGAATCTTTGACCAAAGGGTCTAGTAATTATCACAAACTTAGTTGACAACGCTCAAACTACAGCTCTCGTAAGAGTGTAAGCGGTCGTTGTCAAATATAGAACCCAACTGGGTTGGGTGTCGAATCCCACTGGGAATACTTGGTCACTAAGTATGCAATGATTAGTAGACTGTTGATCGAAAATTCTACAAAAAAGGGGGATTTAATTGTAGCGTGAATTAAGAGTATCAAAGTAACAAAGAAAAACGGAATGTTTAGTAGGTTTTAATCAATGAGAATTGTAAGTTAGGGTTATGTCCACCTTATGAGTTTTACGTATCTATTGGCTATGAGTTATGCGGAATTCATACATGCATGCGCTTATAGAGATTCGTATTCTATGGTAAATCCTAGTGTCTTTCGACCATCGAGGACTATATCACTTTAAATCTTTCGAGCTTAAAGCGTATACTAATGGTATGAATTCTCTAAGAGGTTAATCCAGTTACGGCACTAACTTTTAAACAGGGGTTGGTAGCCCTATTTCCTTGCCATTCTCTCTTTTCCAGACATGTAACTTTTCTTTCGAACAAGTTAATGCTATACTGACGTATTCTATATGTTTGCAACCACAAGAATTCAATTAAGATGAATAGAGTAATGATATAAGAAGCATACGTATCAAGAATTCACAAACTCATAGCAATAGATAGTATCTCATAAGGCTTCCATAACCCTAACAGAGAAGTTTAGCTACTAATAATTGTGAAGGAAAACCACGAGGATATCATCATACCAAAGCAATAACAATATCACGATAAGGAAGTATTGGCGTCACTTGTGGCGTGAATTCTTTGCTAGTAGCGTTTCTCTTGTCGTGAAAATTAAAAGTCGAATAGATGAAGAATAATGTCAACAACGAATTTAAGAATAGAAGAGAGTAAGAATGAATTGAAAGAGAATGAGTGAGAATAATAAAAAGCTTGCTGAAAAATTCAGCAAATAGGGTTTTTATAACATCCTTGTCCTAGTCCTACTGAAATAGGGTTTTTATCCTTGTCCTAGTCCTACTGGGTTACTGCATACTTTTCCTAATCCTACTAAGTTACTGATGATCCCCCAAGTCTTTAGAAATGTTGTTTTTGCCCGGGACAAGTTCTCCATGCATCACTTTCAGTCCACAAGCTTCCTGAAGATGCCTTCCTTCTTACGTGAAGTGTCCTTTGGCGTCCAACAGTCCATAAAATGCTGAAATCTTCATCATTTATTCCTGAAAACTTGCTAATCACGTTGGTTAGCTCACTTAAAGGAAAAAGGACTAAAAGTGCAGGAATTATATACTTTGTCCTTTAAAACTTAGCTAAAATATGGGTAAATTAAGGTGCTTTAGGCGTGTAAATACGCCTAACATCAGATCCACGAAATCACACCCCAAAATAGTCCACTAATCTTAAGGATCCGAGGACCTTTGGAGACCACTCTCGGATTCACTACAACAACAAGAAGAACGAGATGAAATGGTTTCTTTCAACACCAAAATAACCACCCAAACTAAGTTAAAAACAGAACATGATGAACAATATAACTAGAACAACAATGTCGGCCAACAACACCACAAAGCCGAAAGTGGACAACAACAACAAACACAATAAGAATTACAATAAATAAAAGGATAATTAAAGAGACAAAGATTATTACAACATTAAGAACCAAGTGTATATCACACACTAGCCCATAATGAATTTAATAATTGATACCACACTCTTACGGTGACCGCCAAGGTAATCGACTCTCCTCAAGATCCACCATTTCTAAGAAAAGGTCAATACTAGTTTTTCCAAGCCCTAATCTACAATGGCTATTCCAAGCCCTAACTAAGACTACACTAAGGTGGTCCATTCTCAAGAGAAAGAGAATTTTCAAAGTTTTATTCATTCATCATTCATAAGCTAAGAGAGAAGACCTAAAAGAGACTATAGATAGCCTTATTACATAATGAGTGACAAAATAACTTCAATGCCCTTAATGAAGGAGGGATGGCCAAGGAGTTTCAAATGGACAAGGCTAAGTTATCAAAATTCCCTTATGACTAGGTGACCAAAAATGCCATTAATAAAGGGAACAAAAACTGTGAACCATCAAATATGGTCAAAACTCGTGAGTCCTCAAGTCTTTAAGGATCCAAGAAATCTTCCACAAATGAGTTTGTTTGTTGGCCAGCTCAAAATGACCCCTCCAAGTATGATCCCAGGCCCTCCATGTGACTAAAGTTTGATTCTTCACATAGTGACTTTGAATGATGTCATCAAAAGTTAAGGCGCCCATTTGACTTTTATCAGATACTAGAAAAGGGGAAATCCTACATAGAGATCATGATTAGCCTACGCAAATATGATCGGGCATACAGGGTAAATAACATTTTGCAATCACAATTTAACCTTTGTGATTGCGGTCAACCAAATATCCGATACACCAGATTTTCTAAGTTCGGAATGGACTTTGATGGGGGGTTATGGATTCATTCAGAACTCCACCGGCATAAACAAACGTGCTACCATAAATAATTCAAAATTTCCATCCGAGTTGATTTCAAAGAAATGTGGGTCCCACTCCTGATTTCCAATTTCTTAACTTTTCAATCATTAGGTCAAAATGAGCTCAGTTTCCTTGAGACGAAAAATAAAGGTATACCCAGCCTAAAATCAATATTTTTGAGCTACTAGAACTGTCAAAATTTGCATTCGAGGTTGTTTCACTTATGTTTTCACTGGGTGGCCATTTGGAACAAACAAAGACTTCAAAATGGACAAATAGCTCTAAAAACAAAACGAACTATCCGGTAACCATATTGTCAGTCCTAAGAAGTCCTAAATGACTTGGGGAAGCTATAGAGAAGCTCTAACAATAAAAATAACAAAACAATATAAAAATGACCCGAAGGGTCATTATAGAGTTTCAATAGAAACTTGTATATCTAATGATTGACAAAGAATATACTTCTAAGCTTCCAAAAAGGGTTTTGTAGTTGAAGCAAAAATCAGCTAGGAATTTATAGAAATGCCACTACATCAACTTTGCAGTGAGACATTATCATCGCTGAAGTCTACATTGATACACTAAATGGACTTCTTATCTCTAAAATAATATTGACTTTAAGCTTCAGGGGTTGGCATCTGGTAACTTTGGTGATGAAATTTTTCATCACTAAACTCTTTAGTGATATATCATATTGCCTTCCCTTATCACTAGATTACTTTGATTGAACCTTGGTGGATTTATTGATGTATGTGATGGATCTTCCATATCAGCAAAATGCTGATAAGATTGGTGAATCGTCAAACTGCATAGTGATGCCTGCTTGCATTTTTTGCTCTAATTCTCCCTCTTATTCTCTATTATCTAACGCTTTGCATATACCTTAAAAATAAACCAAAATGATATTTAAACAAACTTAAATTGGTATTGAGGACTTTATTTTTATCATTTTAAGGACAAAACAAGTCCCAATATGCTGACTCATGAACATCCTCTACTTAAATTTTTACTCGTCCTCAAGTAAATTAATGAACACATAAAAAATAATTGTTGTGTACAAATAGTACTACTTCTAATCTTAGACACATACTTTGTTGTGAAAGAACCTTTTCCCTTATGATTTTGATAACAATGGCACAATATCACCTATCAAACACTCAATTTATGAATTACATACCTCAAATATACTAAATGTACCAAGCTATGCACATGTTTATAAACCTCAGCTAAGATTAAAGAATGTTCAATAATTTCAATCAAGTTCCCTCTCAACAAAGAAGTACCTTCCCTCATGAAATAATCAACATTTAGACAAGGGACTAAAATAAATCGATCACACTCTTAAGGACAATCATGAACGCAATACCATACCATATTCTTTTCGATAAGACCCATTTCACCATATTTAAGCATGTTATATTGGAGATCACTAAGGTCTTTACCTCATCATATAGCATAGGAAATGGGTAAGGTAGGAAAATTTAAATATAGTAACTCTACCCCCTCGAAGATCTGAAGAGACTTTGCATCTAATTCACTCCCAAAGCTTTAATTCTTAAGCAATTACAAGTCCAATCATATAATATTTCCAGGCTATCTTACTCCTCCCATCCTTTCAAACATTAAACTTCTTAAAAATTTTACAAACTAGAAGCATAACTACTAATCATTTTTCACTTATTCTTAATTTTCATCTTATTTTAGTATTTACAAGGAATACGAGGATAATTAGAAGCCGAAGTGAATGGACTCTATATTATGGACTTCAAATTACAACACTAACCCAATGTCTTTCTCCACTTATAACCTAGTATTTTTTCTTAAGGTAATTTACAGCCTCAACTAGATGCTTCAGGATGGGTTTGGATAATAAGAGGGACATAAGGAAGAAAGTTCTTGGCTCGTAATTTTGTTCACCAAGAAAAGGGGTTTTGTTGTAAATTATAGAAAAAATGGTCACTCCATTCATAATGGGAAAAAATATTTTGGTTAAATTAGAGGTTCACTCTTAATTAATCTCTAGGATAACTTATCCAACCTCAGACACTCTTTTCTTAGCTATATAGCAACTGGGCAAGTTCTAGGTAAACTCAATGAGCATGATTGAGTCAAAACCTCATCACACATGGAACTAAATCAAACACTCCAAGCACCCTTCCATAATTAATGTACCACATTCATAACACATATTGAAGAAATTACTTAAGTAGTCAAAATAAGATGCGGGTGTTCACAAATAGTGAGTGCATAACTAGTTAAACCAAAAACCAAATAAATTTTTTGAAAAGGGAACATTTTGAAAAATATGAGCAATTTAGAATGATTTGTAATTTTTTAAGAGTTGTGCATGTGAAAAACCTACCTAAGAGTTCTATCAAGTCAAAGTGTTCTATTTCTATTAAGTGTTGTGCATGAAAAAAATCTCACTAAGAGTACTATGAGCGTCAAAGTGTTCTATTGCTGGTACACTCTTCTCTTAAGTACATATGCCAAAAGGAATTTATTTATCACTAGACTATGAACTATTATACTCAAATAAAAGTAAGGAAAATTAAATGAAAAGTACGACAAACACTTAAATCAACTCGAATATAAAATCTAAAACATTACAAACCAAATCAAATTATCAAAAATATAATTAAAATGATAGTTTTAGAAATTGAAACCACACACTAAATAAAATATAGTATCAAGAACTAAATATCCAAAAGTAGGCAAAGTATTACAGATCCAAAATAAATGATACCCACTATAACTAAAAATTTTGCATTGTCATTAACTTAATAGAAATAATATAATGAAAGAGAGTGAGTGGAAAAGCCCCTCTGAACAATGCTAAGCTTGGGATAGTGACTGGCTTACAGACGTGGCCTTTATCATGGTATCAATGCTCTCTCAACTCTAACAGTGGTCTGTGAGGGTGCATTTAGTATGATGCTCTCTATTTTCAATAGAATCAAAAGTAAAGGTCCTAAACTATATCGTCTCATGAGTCAACTGCTCTAACATAACTGTATAAATATTATCCTCAATATCCTACCTATTGGAATAGATATTTAGCTATATCTTCTCTACTCTGACATTAACTAACCCTATCTCACCAATTACTTTTTGATTAGAAGAAGGATCTTTGTCATTCTTATTCTTCTTTCTCAGTATAAAATATCCTCATGATAAGTGATGGGATTGATTTCTAAAATAGAGCTCATAATAAATGTGATAGGCCAGGTAACTAGAGTTCATCCATATGATTTTAGATGGAAGTAATCTCAGTCTACATCTTCTTCAACAAATCATCTGGGACTCATGGACATGGAGTTCTCAAATCAGCTAACTTAGCACCATAGGTATATATAGTCTCAATTTACCTTGTATATAAGCATGTTCCAGTACCATAATGGCTTTTACTGTATAAACAGTCACCAGAGGAATTTCAACCTATTTTTTAGATAACCTCATATAACCTAAATAAGCCATCTAGGCCATCTAAGTTATGTAGACCTATGTTAAAGAGGCCCTCAAGGTTTATTGAGTTATGGATGGGCGAGGGTATATGGATCTAGGTCTAGGAGACTATGATGGTGGACCTGTGGAGGAACCTGGAGTAGTAGGAGTTATAATAGAAGTAGCATGGATCACACTACCATCAAGTGCATCAATATCGATTGTTGGGGAATCATCCACCTGAGATTTCTCCTTCTTCACTTCTTACATAGTCTCAGGTCTTGTGATGTCAACAATGGAGGTATGGGTGTACTTAAAATATTTTTTCTTATTAATAAATATCATATCACAATAGCATAACTCGGTAATAAGGCATGGAAAAGAATGAGAGGTTCTATTTTGTTTCACCAAATAAATAATGTCCCGGGAAATGATCATAGCAAGATTAAGCCTTTCCTTCATTATGATTGTGCCTACTAGAACTTCTAAAGGGTACACCAAGAATAGTTTAATTCTAAGAAAGTAGGATATTGCTACACATAAAGCTCAACCAATACTATGCTTCCTGATATATAATACTTTTCTCAATTAGTGCACTAAGATCAAGCAATGAAGGATTCCTATAACTCATAATTAGGGCTAACCAACCCCAAAGATCATCAATATTACATAAACTACAGGAAGCAATGCAGCAATTGTGTATCCCAATATCACCATATATTAAATTTACTAAATTTGCATTACACATAACCTTCACACTTTTATCAAACACTTTATCTTGTGTCTCTTGAGGCTTATCACTTCTCCTCTTAGAAGGAAATAACTCCCAATACACCTCATAAAACCCTCAAACATAATTCTCTACATATAGTTTCAAAGTCTTGTGAATTAATCAAACCTGTGATAACAAATTACATCATGAACTTTTGGATGCGAGCCTTCTAATCCTTCCTTATTTAGCCTTTATTTCTCAATGATTGTTTATTTCCTTAAAACATTGAAGCAATTGGGATATAATGACCTCTCTTGGGATAAGGATTTGAGGCAACCTTAGAACTTGGCTCATCTATTTTCTTCTTGACAGGATCATCTTCCTGAGTACTTAACGGTGATGAAATGAGGTGGTATCTCCCTCATACGTAGTAGTGAATTGATCCTCCATCTTATTTTCTATATTTCTACTCATTTTCATTATTTAGAGAATTTCTATAGCTGCCTCAAGTCATTTATAACTTATTAGGACTAATCGTGAAGTTATCGGGTAGTTTGTTAGGATTTTAGAGCAAATTCTCTATTTTAAAGCCTTCATTGATTCAAATTGGCTACTGCGTGAAACTTCAGCCAAATGACCTTATATGCCAATTTTGACTATTCCAACAACTTTAAAACATTGATTTTAGGTTATATGGACATTTGTTTTAGTTCTTGTGACTCCCAAACTCATTTTGGGCTATTGGCCAAAAGTTAAGAAAAATAGTAAGTAGGAGTAGAACCCTCTTTTCATCAAAATAGCCTTAGATTGAAATTTTAAATGCTCCATTTAGTCATGAACATCAAATTTTATAAGGTTTCATAGTTTATTAGTGTTTACAGGATTCCAGATAATTCCCGAGGGATGGAAGAGACTTGGAAAATATCTAAGTGTTAGCTGGTGTATGGTGCATTACGTATGTAACCAGTTGGTTGATTATGCAACCTGGCGTAGCCCACTGGTATCACGTAAGATAACTGCATTTTGTGTAAGAAAATACCTATTAATTGATACCAGCCTTACTTACACAATATTTATTGAGGCTGCTAGTGTCGCGAATGCAACACTTGGTCTCTTAAGCAACCCGGTGTTTGCTTCAGAAAACCCGTGAGCCTAGGAAGGGTATAAGTACCCCACTCAACTAAATTTTTGCCTTTTTTCTTCCATTATATAGAGTTTTGAAACCTAAAAAGTAGAAATTTTTAGGAGATCCAATTGTGGGTTATTTTAGAGCTTGAATAACATTAATTGATGCATTTCTCATCTAAATTTGTGGTAAGTTTCCATTAATTTAAAGGTTATTTACTCAATCTTTTTTCTAAAATACCTAAAATATTGGTTTCTTGATTATAGCATCATTAGAGATCAGAATTCACCCAATTTTAGGATAAATCTTCCACAAGCATAGAGGGATGGTTTGTTGATTTTGAAAGTGTGGTTCTGTATGTATGCCAACATAGGATTTTTACTTTAGTTTGGATCAGAAGAAAAATACTGCAATATGGGTACCATTATTCTCATATTGATGCGTATATTATGATTTTGATAGCGTAGAACCTTGCAGAATCTTCCCAAAAAGGCAAATCAGTGATTTAGTAGATTTTTTGTTTTTTCTTTGGCATCCAGGCAAACTATGTTTACCCTCTTATTAAATTAAGCTATTTTATTATATAATTATGATGTTATTCTATCTATGGGATGAGATTTAGGTGTTGAAGGTAAGATTGATAGTAATTGGGTTTGTTGGAATTTTTAAGCTATCTTTTAAACATAACATGAAATTAACTCAATTATTCATGTATTAGGTGAAATTGGCTTCATGGCTCAGGCTTAGGATAGAAATTTCCTTAGTTGTTTGAGTTAGGTATAATATGCTTAGTCACTCTTGTTTAGGGTGGAAATTTCCTTAGTTGTTCAAGTTAGGTGAAATTTTCTTAGTTGCTAGTGTTTTAGAGGGTTTGACATAGTTGTTCATGATTGGATGAAATTTATATCCTGGGATTAGTTAGGGCTTATTAAATATCTATAAATCAACTTAGATAACTTATCACAATCTGGGATAGAAGTATCCTAAAATGGATTTTTCAGATTAGAAGTGTGCTTCTCCGGCCCACCATAGGCCAAGACTTATGTTAGCCTTAGAATTATTTATGCATGCAACACCCTTATTAATGTTTGGTTTGGGAATTGAGGAGATTGAATATATTTTATGAGTATGTTAGTTGGACAGTGATATACTGATGCTAATTCTGGGTATTGGTAATGTTATGTCTTATGTATATGATTAATTATATAGTCTTTCGATATGATTAACGATATATATATAGATATGATTAATGATTAATGGCCTATAGATATGATTAGTTGCTTATAGATATGATCATTGGTATAATTTTAATTTTGGGTATTGCTAATGTTATGTCTTATGTATATGATTAATGATATAGCCTATCAATATGATTAATGATATAGATATAGATATAAATAATGATTAATGGCATATAAAAATGATTAGTGGCTAATAGATAAGATCATTGATATAACTTATAGATATGACAATTGACATGGCTTATGGACATTGTTATTGGCATACAACTTAATAGATACGGCATTGGTATGTTTTAAGAGTGTGGGTACCAATATGATTTACAGTTGTGGTTCTTGTTCGATTGTATAGATATAAGTAAAAGGGGTAGTCTATAGTTATAGTTCATTGGTATAGTGTATTGGGTTAGTTTATCGATATGGCTTGTTTATATGATTCGTCGATGTGGTTTATAAATATGAGTTTTAGTTTGAGTGTGATAATTGATGATAATATTAATACTATGAGTTTTAGTTTGAGTCTGGCGGTTGATGATGTTATTTATAATATCATTTCTAGTTTAATATCGATAACTAATGATAATGATGATGACACTATTGAGTTCCAATTCAAGTTTGGAATTGGGAATTATGTCTTGGATGATACAGTTCAAAGAAATTCTAGGTTATGGCATGATAATTCAATAATTTATGGCTATTCAGTTGTTTAGTGTCCTTGATTCTACCATCCAGGATTATGGGTCCTGTGTTGGGTTATTTACTATTTTTCACTTATTGACTTATAGGGTGAAATCTTGTAGTTATAGTGGTGTGATCTTTATCTTACTATTTATATAAATTTATTTATTTTTATACATCAGTGTTGGAGCTTATTTATAGGGTTTAGCCTTTTGCCTTGACTAAGCATATTTCATCTTGTATCTTATCGTACTTACATCATGATTTAGCTAAATTGGTCGATTATACGTACTGGTACCCGTATTTTTGGTACTCATACTATACTATTGTACCTTTATGATTCAGATTTGAGTACTAGTTATCACCACTTATTCGACGCTCGTGTAAGGTTTGTTTCAAAGAATGGGTGTATCTTGGAGTTGAAGTTACCTTTTTTCCTCCTATTTATCTATGTTCAATCTTCCATCTTTAAGATGGATTGTATTTCACCATTTAGTACTCATAGTCATTGGTAGTAGCTCTTGTGTTGACATTACTGAGTCTAGGAATGGTTATTGATTTTCTATCTATATATTAAACTATTATGACTATATTATGGTATCTAAGTCATTAATTATTAGTTTCTAGTATTTAGGCCATTTCTCAACATGTTAGCCCACTGCATCTAGCTTTGGTATATGGTTTGGCTTACTTATTAGCGGGATAAAGTAGATTCTATCATAACTTGTAAATTGGGTCATGACAAATTAGTATTAGAGAATAGGTTTCACCGACATTGTTGGTACAAGAGCAAGTGTCTAATAATGTTCCACAAATAAAAATTATGATATCTTGGTCTTATCTTCAAGAGGCTATAAAACATTCTTTGGATTTCTTCACTTTTTTCACTTATATTTTCCTAAGACTAAGTTGGTTTCTAAATTATTCCTTTGGTTTCATTCTTTTACAGATGGATAGGACACGTGTTACCGCTATATGAGAGAAAGGTCCTGACACTAATCTTAAGGATCTTATTGCTATTTGTGGATGACGTAGAGGTTGTTGATATCCCAGATATATATCCCTAGCTAGGTTCCAGGATGGGGGCCTTCACCTGACCCTATTCTCATTTCTAACCCAAATATTATTTTGCCTAAGCCAGAGGTGGGCCAAGGACCAACGCAAGTTTTATCGAGATTTATTTCTTGTTCATTACTCAGAGATGCTTTAGTTTAGCATTTGGTATTGGTTGGTGGTGCACTATTTGATGATGCAGATTCTATAGATCAAAGTAGTACTGAAGTAAGGCACAACTGGTAGTTGCAACTCCTATAGTTGAGGTCCTTCTTATGTCAGTAGTTGCTTAATTGGTAGTTGCCCAGCTTTTTATGTCTATGGAGGAGCAAAAGATGTTGTGTAGATTCTTCAGATTGGATCTTCCTAGTTTTTTTGATGCACTGAGTGAGGATGCGTATGATTTCATAATTGCTTAAAAGGATAGGCTCTATAATTTATGCCTAGCTGAGGCTCATTATGTAGATTACACTACTTTTTAGTTGGACTTGGTAGCTCAACATTGGTGGAGAGGTCATCTTTGTTCCAGGACAACTAGATCCCACCTTTGAGGTCGACTCAGTTCTCCGAGATCTTCTTGAAGAAGACCTTATAGTATGTCCATATCAAATATGTCCATGCTTAATGTGATTTTCCTTTCTCACACCTATACATATCAAATATTTGATATGTCTATGTAGAAGGTATGATCTTTATTCCTTTGTTATTTTCGTGAAGTTCATCTAGTCACCACTAATCTCGTTGTTCAGTGAGATTCTCTGATTGATATGTATCCATGTTGAGTGCCTCCTTCATAGTTAGATGATCCTTGAGAGATACCTTTTTTCATTAGAGATTTAGATGGGTACTTCCTTCCTTGTGTCCATTAGTGGAGATCCTTAAATATCCTACATATTTCCAATCATTAGTTTGTCATTAGTAAAACATAAAATTAAGAGGCTAACAATCTCCCCCTTTTTGATAATGACAAACATTAAACATCAGTTATCTTTCCTGGTAAGGTAGCCTGCTGGCTCCCCCTGTGTTTCTTTCTTGGTTTCTATAGTTGACTTTCTTGTTGTGGTAGTTGACTAGCTCCCTCTATGTTTTTCTCTTTATGGCTATAGTTGACTTTCTTGTTATGGTAGTTGACTAGTTTCCCCTATGTTTCTATCTTTGTGGCTATAGTTGAATTTCTTATTGTGGTAGTCGACATGCTCCCTCTGTCTTATTTACTGATATGATCATCTTCTCCCCCTTTTGAAATAATCAAAATGACCAAAACCAATAAAGCAAATGCAAAATAGAGCATAGAAAGTAGGATATTCAAAACTACAATTAAGAGAAGCAAATGTTGGAATAGGAGTGTAAAATATTTTTATACAATCCAGTGTATGAGAAGGGACATACCCTATTTTTAATGTAAGATAGAGTTCAGTGTTTGTCTAGGAAATAGGTGAGAGTGTTGTGTATATTGGAGCAAAAGAGGTCATAGGATTTCTCAACACTTTTGGTGAAGTTAGAGTACGAGTTCTGGACAAAGATTTGAATCTCATTGGAGGATAAGGAAGTTTCATATTTGATGGAGTCAACCTGGGAGAACACTCTATTAAAAAACTTTACCCCTTCTTGTTTGAAACCATCGAGGAAGAGTCACCCTTTCCCTATGTTGGTTCTGGTCTCCTTGATCTGCTGTATTTGTTATACTTTCCTCAATAGTGGTGAAACCGCCATTGAGTTCTTCAATCTCCTTAGATGCACAGAATATGGGGTAATTCACAGACTTAGTTACCTTGGGTATGTTAGGCCAGCTTTATACAGAATCCTTTTTATACTATTCATTTTCAATCAAAATATATCCCGTGCATGCAAACGTCTTTGATTCATAAGTGTCAGAGACTTCTACCACTGGATAGGCTAAGAGATCAATTCCATAGTGAAGGATAATTTGAGTTATGAGCAATCCATAAGGCTAGATGGCTGAGGCATGAGAGTCAGTGACACTTTCTATAATGTATTCACGGATCCAAGTACTCCAATTGATTTTGTACTTCTTTGTTAAAAATTAGAGAACAAACACATCTCTGCACGTCAAATTACAGAGAGATCCCTTCTGAGGAATCAAAGTTGAAGAAATGATTAGGGGCAAAATTCTATTTCTGAAGCTGAGGGTCTGAGGGCAAAAAATAGACCACTTGAGTTGGGATTCGAGACATCCTTCTTTGCTTCGTCAAAACTAACTTCAAAATTCTCTATCCACTTGCCGTTTATGAATGGAATAATGACTGAGAACTTGATATCAAACACTTTCTCAAAAAAAAGTCATTGAGAATAATACGAGTTCCTAGAAACAGGGTTTCTAATTCACCGTTGTCCGGGGATAGGCGAAGGTTGGCATAGAATATGCTGATGGGATCTTCAAATTCCTCCAAACCACTTAAGCAAAATATCATTGAAAAATCTTAGGATTTAAAAATGTGGATGATATTGCAGTGCAAATCCTTTAGGTGACCGAGATTAACAACTCAACCAGATACTATAGAGTAATTTTTGAATCTGAGGAGCTTTTCTTTGTGAGTGTAAATCTATAACTTATGTATTTCCTCTGGAGGAAGATAATCGATATGAGAGGGCCATCGTTTGTTGAAGGAGGAAATAGGGCTTAAAGTAGTTCATTTTTTAGAGACAGTTGATTGGAGTGAATGGGAAAAGGCTTTATATGAGGATTCAAAGAGAAGGACAGGGTCAAAGATATTGAAATTTTTGTTTGCAGATATTTTGGTGAGATTAGGCATTGATCGAGTTCTAGTCATGGTAGAATAGAATGGATATGGACGGGTTTAAAAGAAGTAAGAAAGAATATGAAGAGATGGAGTTGAAGGAGTGGGTGCAGTGGACTCGGGTTAAGTTTGGAGATAAAAGGGCGGAGGAGTGTTTGTAAATGGAAAGGGGAGGATTTGAAAAGAAAGGATGGGGGTCAAAGAATATCCGACAAATTTTGTACCAAAACAAAGGTTTTCAAAATACTTAGTTTTTGGTTAAAAACTGACGAGAAAATTGGAACTAATAAAACCAAAATTTTTTTCTAAAAATAAAACTCCTAATTCATTAATGGTGAGAATACCAAGTCATTTTCTATGGCAGCAAAATCTTTCTTCCAATAAGGGTTGTGTATAAATAGTTAATAGTTTATTTTCGTAGTCAACAAATGTTAATGAAAGATTGACATTTTCTACGTGATCCCAAATAAAATAATGCTTAATATCAATGTGTTCAGCACTAGAATGTTGTACAATATACTTAGATAAACAAATAGTACTTGTGTTATCACATATTACGGGAAAAGATTCAAAATACAAATTAAAATCAAGTAGTTGATTCATAATCCATAAAATTTGAGTACCATAGCTTCCAACAGCTATGTATTCTGATTATTTATTTAAAGGACAACTGAAGTTTACTTCTTATTGTGCCATGAAATCAGGGCCATACCAAGAACTTGTCACGTTCTACTAGTTCTTTTTGTAGCACTTTTATCACCTACAAAGTCAGCGTCTGAATAGCTAATTAAATAAAAATGGGAAAAGCAAGGGTAACATAGTACAATGTCTTGAGTTCCTATAAGGTATTGGATGATCTTTTTTATCGTAGTTAGATGAGAATCTTTGAGAGTCGATTGGAACTTCACACACTTGCATATGCTGAACATGATGTTTGGTCGACTAACGGTCAAATAGAGTAGTGTTCCAATCATTCCTCTGTACATCTTTTCATCAACATCCTTTCTAGAAGAGTCTGAATCAAGGCTTATGGATGGACTCATTGGAGTTCCATAAGCCTTTTCTTTTTTCATATAGAACTTTTTGATAAGTTCCATTGTGTACTTAGCTTAACTGATGAAGGTACATTTGGGAGTTTGTTTGATTTGTAATCCCAAAAAGAATGTGAGATCTACCATAAGGCTCATTTCAAATTCTCCTTTCATAAATTTAGCTAAATGCTCACACAGAGAGATAGTAGAACTTCAAAGACTGATATCTTCAACATAAATTTTCGCAATAAGTAGATTTGAATCAAGATTATGTATAAACTAAGTTGCATCAATTTTACCTCTTTGAAAATTATTATTTAGTAAAAAAGTACTCAATCTCTCATGCCAAGCTTTTGGAGCTAGTTTGAGACCATAGAGTGCTTTCGATAATTTGAAAACATGATTTGGATAAGATGGATTTTCAAAACCTTGGGGTTGTTTTACAAAATCTTCCTCACGAATAAACCATTTATGAAGGAACTTTTGACGTCCATTTGATATAACTTATAACATTTGAAGGCATCAAAAACTAATGAAATTTTAATTGATTCTAACCTTGCCACAGGGGCAAAGGTTTCACTGTAGTTAATACCTTCTTGTTGAGAATATCCTCAAGCTACAAGTCTGGCTTTGTTTCTGATAACCTTACCTTCATTAATTAATTTGTTTTTGTAGACCTATCTAGTTCTAATTACAAACCAGTTCTTGAGTCTTTCAACCAATGTCCAAACTTAATTTCGTTCAAACTGGTCCAATTCTTCCTTTATAACTTCAACCCATGATTCATCTTTTAGGGCTTCATTGATCTTCTTAGGCTCAATATATAAAGGCAACAAATACTTATTTTATCAATGATGCTCTTGTTTTTATCCTATCATTCAAATTTTTGATGATAAATTGATTTGGAAAGAGAGAAACAAGTTTCCATTCTCTTGGAACACCCAGTTTGACTATTTCTTCTGTGGAAGTCAACTCCAGTGGGGGTATAGTCGACTTTTCTTGTGATTGCTTAGATAATGTGCTAGCATTTGCTCTATATTATAGGAAACTCACCTGTTCTTTATCAATATTTAAATTGATAGGGGTGGTGATAATATTCATCAAATACAATATGCATAGATTCTTCAACACATAAAGTTCTTTTATTGTAAGCCCTGTATGCATGACAAGTAGGAGAATACCCAAGGAAAATACCTTTGTTATATCATGGATTTAATTTCCCCATGTTATTCTTACCATTGTTGTGGATAAAGCATTTGAATCTGAAAGGAAGAAAGTAGATAATATTGGGCTTCTTTACTCTTCAAATCTCGTAAGGTGTCTTTTTTAAAATAGGTCTGATTACATATCTATTGATGATATGACATGTTGTGCTTACTACTTCTGCCTAAAAGTGATCTGGGAGATTATGTTCTAATAGCATGGTCCTGGAAGTTTCCTAGAGAGACCGATTCTTTCTCTCCACTACACAATTTTGATGAGGAGACCAATGTGATAAGAAGTTGTGAGAGTATCCGTTTTGAGCACAGTACTCCTCAAATGCCTTGTTTTTTAAAATTTTACTTCGTGATTGCTGTGAACATAAGTAATGAAGTTTATAGTTTATTTTTGTAATTTTCTACAAAAGATATTAATGTTTGTCAAATACTCATGTTTATAAGAAATAAACATCACCCAAGTAAAATGTGGGTAATCATGAACTACACAAAAATATATCTTTTTCCACTAATACTTGCGGTCTTTGTGGAACCAAACAAATCCATGTCAATTTCTTAAAGTGGTTTGGTAGTAGAGACAATGTCTTTCAATTTGAATGATATCCGAGTTTGTTAAGCCTAATTAGCAGGCATCACAGATGTGATCCTTTTCAAACTTGAGTTTAGGCAGGCCTTTCACCAATTCTAGTCTGGATAGTTTCTCGATGATATGCATATTGACATGCCCAAGTTTTCTATGCCACAAAAAAATATCAATAGTTTCCATAGTGAGGTAGTTAAGGTAGCAAAGTTAGGACTATTTAAAACATAAATATTATCAACGAGTTCACTGATGAGAGATATGTCTCTTTTGTCATGTTTGATAGAGAAACTTCAGCTTTGAAAGAGACTCCAAATTCGGTGTCACACAGATGACAGATGCTGAGTAAGTTATGTTTGAGGATGTCTACTATGTATAGTTTAGTAAATTCACATGAAGAGCTGAGCTTTATTGAGCAGACTACAATGATGTCACCTCTACCATTGTCTCTAAATCTGACTAATCCCCCATCTACTTTCTTTAAAATGGAAAAAAATTCTTTATTTTCAGTAATGTATCAGGAACAACCACTATAAATGACCCACATTCACTTCTTATAGCTCTTGTGGAAATGTTTCTCACTATATTCACCTATTTCTATGAAGAATATATTGCCGGCTTTTATTACTTCTTCGATTTCGTCTTTATCTCTCTAAGCTCCAAAATTTTGATTCTTTTCGGATGATCTTCATTTTAATTTTGGACAGTTTTGTTTGAAGTGGACAGGATTTCCACAGTACTACCAACGATCATTGTTTCTAGTTGAATCATTATTTTGGGCTCCTTGGGATCTATGATATCTCTGTCTCATGATCTACTTTACTCCATGATTTATGAGATCTATTCCTTCTCTATTAGCTTTTTCCAGAATGTCCTCTTGTTCAGTTGGTACGAGATTGAAGACTACTATTTTTTTCTTTTCCTCTTTATGGTACCTGTTGATATAATTTCAGTCATATGCAATGAGATTACCTCATAACTCATCATATTTCCTATTATGAAGATCTCTATCTTTATGGATTGCAACCTTGGTTTCCCATATTTTTGGGAGACTTTGGACCATCTTCTGGACTTGTAGGCAATGCGGATAGATCATCCTCAGTGATTTTAGTTCGCATACAATCTTGCTGAATCGACCAAACATTGTTTCGATGTTCTTATTTTCTTCTATTTGAACAACTCATATTTATTGACCAGGGTAGCAATATTTTACTTTTTGACTTTTGGTTGTTCCTTCATAGGTCACCTATCATTTTTATAACATTTCTTTTATAGTCTCAGAAGTTCATATCTTTTCGTACTCTTCTCCACTAACTGAACAAAGAAGTAAACTTATTGCTCGTGCATTAGTTTGGATTACCTCTTGTTGTTTTTGGGTAAACTCAAAGATTTCAGGATCTTCTACATCAGTACTGCCCGATTCTTTGTCTTTGTCATTTTACTTAATTTTGAGTTATGGGATCGGCTTTGGTCCCTTCAGAATGACAACCCAAGCTTGTAAGTCATTTGATCAGAAAAAAATATGTTCTTCCAGTAAGAGTAGTGTTGTCCAATAAAGTATGATGGTCTTATGGATGAGTGACCATCTTGAAAAAGATCACTTGGAATTTGATTATTTTTTATTTGATCTTTGCTCATGTGCGGTTAAGTAACACTGTTGGTGAGATCTGCTCTGATACCAATTGAAATTCAAAAGGGGGTGAGTGAATTAAAAATTTTTGTGAGTCAACTGTTAAACCCTCATAGTCGACTTACCTGCAGATAAGTACACTTCACAAAAAAAATTTAGAATTGCAATAAACAAGCAAGTAAATAATTAAATTTAAATTATAGACACAAAGATTTATCCTAGTTCAGAACACCACCATGGTTCCTACTTCCAGTACCTTTGGGTTTCAATGTTTACTTAGATCATTCAATGTTGGGCTCGACTACAATGATGTGACATAAGTTTTGAAGACTTATTTGATCTCCAGATCTTGTGACACAACTTCATTATGTGTTAGCAAGTTGACTCAATCCTATAATTTATATAACAATTGTAAACTAAGGATTACAAAGCTTTGTGAGACTAAGATTGAGACACCTTGAGATTTTTCTTGTAGTTGCGCAATGTTTCTTGTCCTTTGTTTTGCCTTTTATAGTCTTCTTCCACATCTTCTTCTTTTTTTTAAAAGGAAACCCAAGATATTTCTTCTCAATCAAGGATTTAGGTTGATTCCCTGATGAGGGAGTTTGCACCTTATGGTATGTCCATATCAGATATGTCCATACTTGATATGATTTTCCTTTCTCACACCCATACATATCCATATCAGATATGTCTCTGTAGAAGGTGTGATCTTCTTTCCTTTTTTCTTTCCATGAAGTTCGTCCAGTAATTACTAATCTCTTTGTTCAGTGAGATTCTCTAATTGATGTGTTTTCATGTTCAGAGCCTTCTTCATAGTTGGATGATCCTGCGAGATACTTTCTGTTATTAGAGATTTGGATGGATACTCCTTTCCTTATGTACGTCAGTGGAGATCTTTAAATATCCTGCAGATTTTCAATCATTAGTTTGTCATTATTAAAACATAAAATTAGGAGGCTAACAAAGCCTTCACCTGTTGATAACATAGCCAACGAGATGCAATGTCCACCACATCTCTCTTTATGTTGCTCCACCAATAATGTTGTCTCAAATCTCTGTACATCTTTGTTGTACTAGAGTGAATAAAATATCTGGAGCTGTGAGCCACACACAAAGTAAATTGAATCATGTCTCCAACCCTCGAAAAACAAATCAGACCATCATATCTCAGAATACCCTCAAAATCTATGGTGACCCACTTTGACACACCACTCAACCCCTGATCACGAATAATACAAAGTTTAATACCTCAAACTGACGAATCCAAATTTGGTCAACTAAAGTGGACCTCTCCACAACACTAGCAAGATTCCTCCTGGGTTATAAATATCAAGTCGCACATCAAAATGGGTAAGTAATAGATGTACCATGCCAGCGACCTTTGAGAAATTGAAATAGAAGACAAACTACCCATACTCAATTCCTTTCAGCTCAAGTCATCTGCTATCATTGTAGCCTTGCCTGGATGATATAAGATAGAGATGTCATAATCCTTAAGCAACTCCATCCATTGATATTTCTACAAATTAATATCTCTTTAGGTCGTAAGATAAATAATCTACTATGATTTATGTAGATCTCACAATGCACACATGAATATAATGCCTCCAAATCCTCAATGTGTAAACTAACACTGCTAAATCTAAATCATGAGTGGAGTAGTTGAACTCATGCACCTTCATCTACCTTGATGCATATGTGATATTTCAAACCTGTTGTATCAAAAAACAACCCAAATAAACATCAAAAGCATCACCATATATGGTGAATCTCTCACCCTCAACAAGAAGACATAATATAGGATCTGTAGTGAGACATCCTTTGAGCTTTCAAAAGCTTGACTCACACTCCTCAAAAAACTAGAAAGGAACCTTCTTCCGGGTCAATATGTCATTGGCACTACAAAAGTAGAAAAACCCTCAACAAATCACCTACAGTAGACGACAAAACCAATGAATCTACGAATCTTAAAAAGAGATGTAGGCCTTTCCCAATAACGAATAGCCTCAATCTTTATGGGGTCCAACATAGTACCTTCCTTAGACACCATATGTCCTACCAATGTCTTCAACTCGATCCAAAACTCACACTTTGAGAATTTTCCAAAATGCCTATGATCGCTTAATGTTTGGAGCACAATCCTCAAATTCTTCATATGCTCTTCTCTACTTTTCGAGTACATAAGGATGTCATTAATGAACACAATCACAAAGGAATAAAAATACATCCTAAAACACTCCATACATAAAATATATAAACATGGCTAGGGCATTAGTCAACCCAAAATTTATCACCAGGAACTCAAAATGTCCATAATGAGTCCTAAGGGCTAACTTTGGATGTCCTCATCCCAAATCCTCAACTAATGGTAACTCAAACCTCAAGTTAATATTAGAGAACACCGCTGCTCCCTAAAATTGGTCAAATAAAACATCAAGACGAGGCATGATTACATATTCTTCTCTTTTACCTTATTCACCTGTTTGTAGTTAATATACATACGCAAGTAACTATCCTTCTTCTTCATGACAAGATAGGAGGACCCAAAGATGACACACCTGATGTAATGAAACCCTTACCCCAGATTATCCTAAAAATGAGAATTTAGCTTCATATGCTCGACAGATGATATATGGTAAGGTGCCAGAGAAATAGGTCAGTTGACCGACTCAATATCAATAGTGAAATATCACTCTTAGGAGGAAGTCTAGGTAGATCAATAGGAAAAACATTAAGAACTTCACGGACTATTGAAATAGAGTCAAGCAAAGGACTCTTCGTATTAACATCATGAATATAAATAAGATAAGACTTACAAACCTTGATATAAATCTCCTAGTCTAAAACATAGGAACTAATCCCAGTCGACTTGGGGCTAGTAAATCCAGAATATACAAATAGGGGTATACTCAACATGGCTAAGGTAACGATTTTGAGTAAACAATCCAAGACTGCATTATCGGGAGATAACCAGAACATGGCTAGAATCATATCAAAATACAACATATCAAGAACAATAAGATCAACTTGAGTATCAAACACACAAATAGTCATAATACATAATATATAAACTTCATCTAATAGTAAAAAGTCACCTAAAGGAGTAGACACCCATAATAGCAGAAATAAAAAATCCCAAGATAACTCTAATCCCGGGGCATAACAAGCTGATACAAAGGAATAAGTGGATCTCGGATCATATAAATAAAAAGTTATCTAATGGAACACTCAAATCATACCTATAATAACAATATAAAAATAACCCACCTCAGGTCAATCAGGAATGACATATAACTGACCTCACCCACCACCTAGATAGGAGCCTAATTAATTTCCTATCTTACCTGACTAAGGACCTCTACGAGTACCCTATGGACCACCATGATGACCATGCATACTACACCTACCTGGGGGAGGTACTTCCCTAATCAGTGAAACACTCTGAGTTATAGGAACCACAACTCCACAACTAGGGAACTATAATGACCCTTCTGGTCATTTTTTATATTTCTGCTTATTTTTTCCATTAAAATCTTTCACATTGTTGCCACAAGTCATTTATTATTTATTAGTACTGACAGTTTTGTTATCAGCCAGTTTATTTAATTTTAGAGCCAATTCCCTATTTTAAAGTTTTCTCTAGTTTAAATTGACTTATGGGGTGAAAATATCAGTCAAATGACCTTATATACCAATTTTAATAAATCTAACATCTTTAGAATATTGATTTAAGGATAGGTGGACCATAGGTTTAGGTCTCAAGGCATCTGGACTCAATTTGAATGGAAGTTAAGAAATATAACATATTGATATGGGACTCGCTTTTTATTGAAATAACCTCAAATGAAAATTTTAATTGTTTCATTGAGTCCAGACTGCTGAATTTAATATAGTATCATAGTACATTCTCATATATGTGATTCTAAATGAATCCCAAGGGGTTGACAGAGATAAGTCTCAGCTAGTGCTGGTACATCACATCAGCGATGCCCTTAATCGCTTAAGCGATCTGCCAGGCACCATCAAATATCTCATAAGTGGATATTTTTAATTGCATAGCAATAGCCATAGATGCATGGAAAGTTTCATGTACGTGATGGTGATGTTGCGTAAGCAAATTCTACACCTTTGGAAAAATATCGCATATGCGATCAACGTGTCACGTATATGATACCCATGTACCCGAGAAGGTTATAAAAACCCCATTTATCCCTTTTTCAATATTTCTTATTCATCTCTAAGATATTTTAACCCTAAAAAGTTTAAGAGCGTGAGGATAACATTTGAGGGTAATTTTTGTAGATTGGGTAAGGATTAATTACGTAATTCTTTTTCAGATTTATGGTAATATTTCATTATTTTCATGGTTGATTTATCTGTTCTCATCCAAAAATCTCAAAATCTTGGTGACATTTTTTTAGCAACAATATAACTCAGAATTCACCCATTTTAAGTGTAAATACTCCTTGAGCATAGAGGGACGTTGAGTTGGTTTCAAAAATAAAATTTCCATAGATGGGTCCCCCATGGGATTTGTACGTAATTTTGTACTCGAAGCAAAATATTACAATATAGGTATTATTTTCTTATTTTGATGAGTATATTGTGATTTTAATAGCGTGGTACCTTTTGGATATTTTTCAAAAGGGAAAATCAACAATTTTGTAGATTGTTTGGGCTTTCTTCGGCATCCAGGTATGATAAGCTTACTTTTTTCATATATTGAGCTATCTCTTTGTATAATGAAAATATTATTCTAGATATGGCACAAGATTTAGGTGTTGGAAGCATGAATAAGGATATTTGGTTTAATTGGACCATTAGGCTACCTTGAAACCTTAGACATGGAGTAGTTAGCATAGTTAGCCATGATTTAAGTGTTTTGGGAATTATGGTACATATTTAGATTAGAAATTGATTAGGTGCAATTACCCTAGCCGCTCATATCAGAGCAAAATTGTCCTTAGTTTCTTAAGTTATAGAAAATTTCTTTTATTGCTATTACTTTGTTTACAATTTCCTTAGTTGCTCATGTTTGGGAAGCATTACTATTTAAGGACTAATTATGGCTTACTTGAAACCTAGGAATTAACTTAGATACCTTAGCCTAGTCTGGGGTTATAAGTTAATTAAATGGATTTTTGGGGATTAGTAGTGGGTCACTCTGGCCTTCCTTAGGTCAAGACTTTTGATAAGCCTATAGACTTATTCTCGTATGTTATACTCCTATTAATTGTAAGTTTGCCACTTGAGAAGGTTGAATATAGTTTTTAAGTACATTAATTAGGTATTGAAGGATTGATGTTAATTATGAGTATTGTTAATGATATTGCTCACATAAATGGTTAAGGATATAATTAGAGGTGCGATTATCGGCATGACCTTCAAATATGATTAAATACATTGCCTATTTATGCTCTTAGTGCCATAAATATTGATCTAATAGATGGTGTATGACTTAACGATATAGCATGGCTTTTATGTATGGTGTGGCTCATATATGAATATTGTAATGACCCTTCAGGTCAATTCTCATAATTCCATTTATCTTCACTGATAGAGCTTCTCCTGAGCTACCCCAAGTTATTTATGACTTCCTAGGGCTGATGGTTCAGTTACTGGACAGTTCATCACTGATTCCAAATACACACCAGGCAAAAACTTCTGTGAAACACTCTTGGATGCAAATTATGACAGTGCTAGAATATATAAAATATTTATTTTAAGCTACGTAGACCTTTGGTTTCGGTCCCAGTTCACCCGAACTCATTTCGACCTATTATTTGAAAAGTTTAAAATAGGAAAATAGAGTATGAGACCTATATTTGGATGAAACGACCTCAGATTGAAAATTTGACTTTGCCAATGCATCAAACCATTGAAATTATTATAGTTATATAGTTCATTTGCGAAAATAGAATTACAAACCAGTCTCGAGGCCTTGGCTAAAACTTGGAAAAGTTCAAAGTTTCAGCTGTCATCTGTAAGGGCAAGAGATAGCGTGAATGCATAATAAGCCTTATGGAAATCACCATTTACACGATCACAACCTATAGAGGGCTATCATTTCTTATCCTTTCCTGTGGTCTATAAATAGACCCTAATTTTACGAATTTGGCCATTTTCCCATCATCTTTTAGATCTTAAAATCCTAAATGGGTATAATAACTAAAACTTGACTATGGTGGATGACATTGGTTCTTTCTAAACATCCTTTATCGTAATATCTTTGAATTTAATGTAAGAATTATTTCAATTCATGTTTGAATTTCTTAGTTTGGACCCAAAAATCCAATTTAGCTTAGGGCTTGATTTTGTCCCAAAATTAGTTTTATTTTCAGCTAATTCTTAAGGTTTATGATTCCTTGATCTTTTATAAATGTTAGGGTTGGCCTTGGAAATATCATTTCAATAAGTGGGTCCCACTTAAGGTTTTTGGTATCATTTGTGGAATCGAAGCACAATAGTGTAATATGGATATCATTAGACTCGTATTGATGAGTAGATTACTATTTTTTTAGTATGATGGCATTTTTGTTTCTATGAAGTGAAGATGATAAGTGGTGAACGGTGTAAGGTTTTGCAGTTTGTCTTTGAGGTAGGCTTCTGCCTACTCTTCTTTGTGGATGATGTGTGATATATATTGCGTGTGACTATGAATGTTAAAGTTTCATTATGGGTAGAATAACTTAGTCATGATTTTTGAAGATTGTGTATTAGATAAGAATTTTGGAATCGTAAGGTGGTACGTTAGGACTCTTTTAGAATCATATGGTATTCTCCCTAGGTTGGACTAAATAGTAGAATAGATATGATATAATGCTATGTTTGGGACATGGATTAAGTGTTAGAATTATGGTTAGTATGGTTAATCTTAGTTGGGCTAGTCAAGTGGTCCTGAAATCATATTTGGGTAAGGTTGACTTAAATGCCCATATTTCTAGTTAAAGTTCCTATCTTAGACTTGATTATGGCTTACTTGACATTTTGAAGTTGAACTAGATACCTTAGCCTAGACTGGGGCATAGTTTTCCTAAAAGTGAAAATTAAGAATTATAAGTGGGTTCATCAGGCCTACTTAGGTGTGTTGGCTATCGTAGACTTAGTTGCGGATGTTAGTCTTAGTTGAGGCTATTAAGACTTTAGAATAAGCTTACCTCGTGACTTTGTAAATTACGATAATGTTCCCCGTAATTATGACTTATGAGTTATGGCTATGATATTCCTTGTGGAAGTAATATTGGGCCTTTAGAGGTTTTATTTCCTCTTGGACTTGTTATTGGGCCCATAGAGATGCTATTTCCTCTTAAACTTGATATTTGTCCCATAGAGATGTTATTTCCTCTTAGACTTGATATTTGGCACATAGAGATGCTAATCCTTCATTGATATGAAAAATTTCCTTTAGACATGATATTCTCCATAGTCATGATATATGACCTATATATGCGAGATGCTTATAGATATTATTCCTACTGGATGCGAGATGCCTTCTATATGTGAGATGATTATAGATATGCTTACTATTATGTAGAGATGTTATGCATTGTGAATACACCATGGATTATAAATATGAGATGACTTATAATTATGATTATTTATTTGAGTTCCGAATACGTATGTAGGCCTAAGGCTGTGATATTGATGTTATGATTAATCTGGACATATTATTGGGATGAAGGCCATGTTTTGATATTGATTAGATATTCGAGAAGTAATCATCCTTGTAAAGGATACAATTTTCATTTATGAATATATACATATATAATTCTATATACCCACTCTCTGGTATGGGACGGAGAAAGATGTTGTATGATGTTTATCATTCCAATAATTAAATACTGGTGATGGAATGCATAGATTTGGCACATTCATGGTTATTGCATGGATGATTGATATAATTCTAATTAGATTATAATAATATTAGTGTTGTCACTAACTAAGGGACAAATCCCACTTTCTACCTTAAAATGGATTTCTTGAAAATAATAACTATCAAACTTAATGAGTAAATTATAGTTATAAGATAGGGGAGTAATGGTGTTTTACACATTTGATCGAGATATATTCCAGTCTATGATTTTACACTACTATTACTCTGATAATGAGATACACCGACCCATTCCATAATTTTATAGAGATTTATTCCCAAAGTTTACTTCGGGCAACCAATTTATAAATTTACACTCTTTTAGCCATGACTCAAGTCTGTGCACCCAATATATGTACTTATTAATGATGTGATATTTATGATGAATAATGTATTATGGAAATATATTCTACCTTGCCTCTCTTTTCCTATCTATTTACTTTAACCCTTATGGGTATTGTTCTTTACTTTATCCGTCGTGGGGCTTGCTCTATATTATTTACCATTTATTTTGATATCATGACAATGTGATGATTCCCAATAAGGCCGTTGGATATTATGATGATACAATGATTCCCAACAAGGATAGAGGATATTATGATGATGTGATGATACCCGACAAGGACGGAGGGTATTGTGATGATGATATTGATACCCAACAAGGCCGGAGGATGTTGTGATGATTATATACCTATCAAGTATTAAGGTTTATTATGATATGATTATTATGGTATAATGCATTCATTCTTCCATAGGCATCGCCAATTACTAGTATGCACCTATGTCTATTATCTGATATGAAATGGTAGCATAGATATGGGTAATGATTCTTCCTTGTGTTTTTGTATGTTTATTGAACCTTCTGATCCTAGTGTGGTAGGGTACGTATAGGCTCATCTAGGTATTTGGTTATCTAGAATAGTCGGTTACTCGTGTTGTTGTTGATATTGTTATTATCATTATTATGGCTACTTTATGACAATTTGGTCATTATGTTGGTATCAAGATTTAAGTATGTTTCCTGCCTCTTCTAGCTTACAATTCTATTATTATGCATATTTATCTTATGTTTAGATATATGGATTAGAAACCCTGAGTATGATAATACTAGATCCTAATAGGGATATAATGAGGTCATAAAAGTAAAGAATGATAATTTAGGTTATTTATTGAGTTGACTTCATATCTATATCTGTATATATATACCTAACTATATGTAGCTATGGAACTACCGTATATCCCTTCCTTAAATTGGTCATATTATACACTTATTTTTTTGCCTTGTATATTTATTCGCACCTTCTTTCTAATTATACTTTGTATATTGGCCAGTGATATACGTTATAGTATCAAGATTCATAAATATGATTGGAATAGGATAGTTCATCCTTGTTACTTACCTAGCCTTAATATGTTAGTCTCTTGGACATAAAAACAGATATTTTATCCCTATTACCTTATTGGTTGTATTATATGGATGCTGGATAATTGATTATAGTTTTCATTCTAGTTATATATTATATATATCTTCTTTATCTTTGAATTTTAGTTGGCAGTTACCTATTGAGTACATTTTATTTTGTACTTGTACTACACTTTAACAATTTGTAAATCATAGTATGGGTTATTGCCATTTATGCTCACATCATGCAGAGCAGCCATGATTCAGAGACACAGAGTGAGCTCCTAACATTCAGAGTATTACTTATCTCTCCGTTATCTATTAGACTAGTCTCTATGTTGTATTAAGAGATTAGTTGTATCAGTATATTTACTTGTATTTCACTTTTGTACTCTTGTTATATAAAAAACTCTTGTACAGATACCACTAGGATTTTGGATTATATGATGTAATTTTTTCTTTGTTCAATCTATTCCACAATTCTTTTCTTTATATATTTGGTAGTCCATTACTAGCCATTCAGGACAATGGGTTTGGCTTGCCTACTAGCGGGTTATAATAGGTTCCATCATGACCAAAGAAATTGGATCGTGATGATATAATATGGCTTATGGATATACTATTGTTTATATATACTTTATGGCTTATATGTCGATATAATGTTGCTTATTGATATGATATGTCTTGTATAGATTTAATATGGCTCATAGATGTTATATGGCTCATAATTATGATATAGCTCATAGATAGAATATGGACTATAGATATATGTAATGACTTATGGATATAATGTCTTATAGTCACGATTAACGAACTATAGATATGATGGGTGATCTATATATATGGTTTTTAATATAAATTTTGGATATGCTCAATGACATTGCTTATAATTATTAGTATTGATATGGATTTTGGATATGGCTAATAATATGGCTTATATATGTAATTATGGTTGAGTCTTATGGCTATGATTCTTAGTCTAATGTTTAGATATGCATACAGGATGGTTTGTAGCTACTGTTTATTGGAATAATCTATTAAGTTTAGCTTATTAAAATACTCACTAATATGATTCATTGATACAACTTATAAATATGAGTTTTTGTTGAAGTCTATCAATTATTGAGGTTATTCATAAAATGTGTTCTGATTTAAGTTTGTAATTTTTACGGTATTGATAAAATGAGTTTTTGCTCATGTCAATCCATTATTGATGGTAATGATAAAATGAGTTCCAATTTGAGCCTGACATTGAGGGATGCTTATGATATGGTATGAGACAGATAGATTCTCTGTTATGACTTGGTATTCGATAGAGTATGGTTAGGTGGTGGTTTACTTTTCATGATTTTACTTTCCAAGTTCATATGGGACTGCATGAGGTTTTTTAATTTTTTGCACTTATTAGCTTATGGGAGCCAATTTATTAAATATAACAGTATAATTGTTATGTTATCATTCAAATTCTATTTATTTATGTATGTATAATGAGTTTTAAGGTTATTTCTAGATTTTCACTGATGCCTTGACTTAATTTATGCTATCTTGTATCTTATGAAATTTATATCATGATTTAGTCCATCGTCCATTGATGCCTACTGGGTACCCGTGGGTTTTGAACTCATACTATAATTTTGTACCTTTTTAGTGTAAATTTGAGTACTAGTTGTTTTCGCTGATTCAATGATTATGCAGAATTTATTTTAGATACTAGGTGAGCTCTTGGAGTCAAAGTTCCTTTTTTCCTTCTATTAATCTATATTCAGTCTTTTATTTTCTAGACGGGTTGTATTTGTCTATTCTATACTCAATTCTTTTGTAGTAGCTCTTGTATCAACATTATTGAGTCTTGGGATATTTTTTAGTTTCTATCTATTTATTAGACCTTTATGACTATATTATTGTTATTTGAATGTCAAATTGTGAATTTTTGGCTTTAAGGCCATTTTCCACTAAGACAACCAATTGCATCTGGCTTCGGGCTATGGTCAGCTTACCTACTGGTAATATAGAGTAAGTGCCATCAGGACTCGTAAATTTGGGCATGGTAAAATTTATATCTGAGCCTAGGTTTCACTAGTATTGTTAGTACAAAATCAAGTGTTTATTAAAGTCCCGCAGATCAAAACAATTACGTTTGTTTCTTATCTTCAGGAGGCTATTGGACATTCTTAAGAGTTATTCACTTCTTTCACTTATTTCGTATTAAGAATCTAAGTTATGTTCTAATGAATTCCATTGGTTTCACTTATTTTTAGATAGCTAGGACATATGTTACTACTACACAATGTGAGGGTTCCAAGACTGAGCCTAAGATCCTATTGCTTCTTATGGATAACCGAGAGGTCGTGGAAAACCTTGACATATATCCCCAGTTAGGAGAAAGGATAGAGGTCTTTTACAAGACCTTATTCCCGCTTTTGAGTTAGATATTCTTCTCCCTCAACGAACGGTGTGCTAGGGACTGGCATAGGATCCATGGAGATTTATTTTCTCTTCAGTTCTTAGGGATGCTTTGGTTTAGCTTTTGGGGTTTATAGGTGGTAAATCATCTGATGTTTTACAGTTTATAGATCATAGTGGAATTGAGGCCAGAGCATAACCTATAGTTGTGGCTACTATAGTTGAGGTCCCTCCTACTCCTTCTATTTCTTATCTAGTAGTTTCTCTGCCCGTGGTTACCCAGCCTGCTATGTCTGCAGAGAAGCATAAGATGTTGGGTAGATTCTTGAAATTAGCTTTGTCAAGATTTTCTGGTGCACTGGGTCAGTATGCATGTGAGTTTCTGATTGCTTGTGAGGATAGACTACATAATATATGCAAAGTGGACAATCGTGGAATGTATTACACTATTTTTTAGTTAGACATGGAAGCTAAAAATTAATGGAGAGGTCTTCTTGATTCCAGGCTAGCTAGAGCTTATTTATTACATGGACCTAATTTTCTAAGATCTTCTTAGAGAAGTATATGCCTTGCAGTCTTAAGGATCATTTGAGGGATTAGTTCTTGAGGTTAAAGTTGATCTCCATGTCTGTTGTGGAGTATGAAACTCGTTTCCATGAGTTAGGCAGGTATGTTAATTCTATTCTAAATACTGTGTATGAGAGTGTTTATTGTTTTATTTGAGGATTAGGACTTCGTCATTGGATGTATACACAAACATTGGTTGCTACGGGTAGGTATTTTGCTAAGGTTTCTGATCATGCTCAACTTATGGAGGAGATACATCACGAGGCCCAAGGGGGAAATGATAAGAGGACACGATATTAAGGTAGGTTATGTGGGAGTCATAGTGGCTCTAAATTCGAAGGCAGTCGTTCTTAGGGGGTGGTACACTCTACGTTAATCATTTTAACATATGGTCTATCCAGTAGACCTATTTAGGCCATATCTCAGATTACTGATAGAGGCTAGTCTAGCTCTAAAGATAGTCCTATCCAGGGTCGTGGTTTGTATTTGAGGGGTTTGTGTTCTGGCTATTCTAATCATTGTGGTTCTTTAATGTTAGCTTGATCTTTTGGTTTCAGTCCAATACCTTGGGTATGTTATAATTTTGGAGCTTTTGGACACTTATAGAGGGTGTGCCCAAGCCGTGGAGCGATTGTTCCTTCAGCTCATAGTATTCCATCCATTAGGGTGGTTCATCCCCCAGTAATAGGTGGTATGCATGGCCATAAGGGTGGACCCTAGTGTTCTTTTTGAGATTCTTAAGAAGATGGGATAGGAGGTCGATAATGAGCAAAGCCAGGTGGAGGGCGTGGTCAGTTGTATATAGTACCTGCTAGACCCAAGGTTAAGTCTTTAGATTGTTTTATTATGGTGTTCCATCAGTCGGCTTTCACTTTATTTGATCTAGGATCCACTTACTCTTATGTGCTGACTTATTTTTCTCTATGGTTAGAGTTATGTTGAGATTCATTATCGATGCCATTATATGTTCCTACTTGCATGAGTGATTCTTTAGTAGTGGATTGGGTTTTTTGATCATATGTTGTTACTATTAGAGTGTTGATACTCATGATAATCTTATTACATTAGACATGGTGAATTTTGATATGATTCTAGGTATGGATTGGTTATCCCACTATCATACGGTCCTGGATTATTTTTCCATGATTGTTACCTTAGCCATGCCTGGCATACCCCAAATCGTGAGGTAAGGAGTTTCTATCTGCGATTCAAAAGTGATTATTTCTTATATATGCGCTAGGAGGCTTATTTTGAGGGCTTGCGTGTCTTATCTCACTTATATTCGCGATGTTAGTATGGAGAGTTTTTCACTTCACTCTATTCTAATAGTTTGTGAGTTTCCTAATATATTTCCTATTGATTTACCTGGCCTTTCTCCTGAGTGTAGTATTGAATTTGTTATTGATCCTAAGTCGTGCACCTGACCTATTTCAAGTTGTTCATCCCAACCTATTTCTATGGCATCTTACCTTTTGGCTCCTATAAGGCTTAAGGAGCAAAATTCTCAGTTATAGGATATTCTTTGTTAGGGTTTCATTAGACTGAGTGTGTCACCTTGGGGATATTTTTTGTTGCTTATAAAAACAAAAATTGCTTCATGTGTTTGTGTATCGATTTTAGGCAGCTTAATATGGTGACTATGAAGATTTTTTACCCTATGTCTTGCATTGATGGTTTGTTTAATCAACTTCAAGGAGCAGTAGTGTTCTATAATATTGATTTGAGGTTCAATTCCCATCAGTTGAGGATTCAGGCTGAGCATATCACGAAGATAGCCTTAATGACCCATTATGGTCATTATGAGTTTTTAGTGATGTCTTTTGCGATGACTAATGCCCCAACCACATTTATTGATTTTATGAACCTAGTGCTAAGTCCTCATTTGTATTCTTACATGATTGAGTTCAGTGATGACATCCTTATAAACTCGAGGAGTGGAGAGATGCATACACAACATTTATGGATTGTGTTCCAGATTTTGAATAACCATTTGTTTTTTGCCAAATTCTCTAAGTGTGTTTTTTGGCTAGAGTCGGTGACATTCCTTGGTCATGTGTTATCTAAGGATGGGATTATAGGAGACTTGATTAATATTAAGGCTACTCATTATTTAGCCAAGCCTATATATCTGACTGAGGTTCATAGCTTTATTGGCTTGTCCAATTATTATAGATGATTCGTTGAGGGTTTTGCTAATATTTCCGGACATATGAAATGATTGACTCGAAAGGAGGTTCCTTTCTAATTGTCGAAGGAGTGTGAGTCGAGATTTTTAAAGCTGAAGGAGTTTTTTTTTCTGCTCCTATTTTAGATATTCCTTTGTAGGGTGAGTGATTCACTATGGATTGTGATGTTTCTGGTATTGGTTTGGGTTGTGTACTGATAAAGCATGGTTGTCTTTTTTCTTATTCTTTGAGGCAACTTAAGGTACACGTGCACAACTACCCCACTCATGATTTTGAGTTAGCGATGGTAGTTTTTTTTCTTAAGATTTGGATGCAATACTTTTATGATGTGCATTGTGATATTTTCGCAGATCATCACAATCTTCAGCTTATTATAACCTAGGGAGTTTAATGCTAGGCAAAAAATATGGATGGAGTTGCTTAAGGACTATGACATCTCTATCTTGTATTATCCGACCATAGAGAATATGGAACCAGACACCTTGAGACTGAAGGCAATGAATATGCGTATCCTGTCTTGTATTTCAGTTTCTTAGAGGTCGTTGTCATAGGACATTCAGTCCTTAGATAATTTCTTGATATGACTTGATCTTTCAGATCCCAAGAGGATTCTTTCTAGTGTTGAGGCAAGGTCCTCGTTTTTAAGCAGTTTTAAGATCGTTAGTTTGCGGATAACAAACTTTGCATCCTCTATGATTAAGTGTTTAATTATGAGTGAAAAGAGTCTACCGTAGATTATGAGGGTGTCTTGATATTTGATGGTTGTATTTATGCTCTGAGGGTTGATAACATAATTCAGTTGATTTTGCAGGAGGCTCAAAGATCTAGGTATTATATTCACCCGGATACAACCAAGATATATTGAAATTTGAGAAAGATTTATTAGTGTAGTAGCATAAAGAGTGATATGGAAGACGTTGTAGCCCGTTGCCTGTGTTGTCATCAGAAGAAGGCCGAGCATCAATGATCTTGTGCTTTGATTAGGAGATTGCCTATTATTGAGTGGAAGTGGGAGAAAATTACCATGGAATTTATTAGTGGTTTTCCTCATACTTCCCTTGGTTCTGATGGTATCTGGTTCATTGTGGACTAGTTGATAAAATTTTCCTCTTTCATTTCTATTTAGATGTCCTTCGGTGCTTATAGGTTGGCTCATATCAATTTACCCTAGATAGTCTTTTTGCATGGTCTACCCATATCAATAATTTATTATTGGGATTTATTGTTTGCTTTTGTCTTTTGGAGAGCTTTGTTGGAGAAGTTGGGTACTCAGGACGATCATAGCACAACCTTCTACCCCTCAAAGAAATGGACAATCGGAGCAGACTATTTAGGCTCTCAGGATAAGCTTTGAGCCTATGTTATGGATTTTGGAGGACAGTGGGAGAAACACTTAGCCTTGGCGGAGATCATATATAATAATATTTACCATTTGAGTATTGAGATGGCACTTTTTGAGACTTTATATAGTATACAATGGCGTTCCCTTATTTGATGGTTTGTAACTTCTGACATTAGGCCGTGTGGTACTGACTTTCTTCAGGAGTCATTTGATGGAGTTAGGGTCATCTAGGATATGTTGAGGGTAACTCAGAGTAGAAAAAAGGCTTATGCAGACTGTAGACTTTGTACCTTGATATCTGGAGTTGCTTATCGGTTATTCCTCCATGTATCACCTATTAAAGATATGATGAGGTTAGAGGGAAAGGTAAGCTTAGCCCCAGATATATTGGACCTTTTGATATTATTTTCATAGTAGGTGAGGTGGCTTATTAGCTATCTTTACCACCAAATATTGTTGTTGTCTAACCGGTTTTACATGTTTCAATGTTTTGGTGATACATTCTTGATCCATCTCATGTTCTTAGCTTGGACTCAGTCCAGTTGGATGATGTAATGATCTGAGACTACCCCTAGCCGTCACACGGTGGCTTCAACCCCGAAGGACCACACGCTAACCCATGAATGATATCCGCTGTGAGCACTGAACAATAATAATGAAATTAATGCAGAAAAATGGGCTTAAATGACATAAGGTTCAAAACATCTTAAATACTAATAAAATATAACATCTGAATCTGAAATACTTCCTGAAATTCTAGTATGAAAAACCTCTAAATGAAATTGTCTGAAAGTAGAGTTGATGGGACAATCCCTCAACTAACACCATCTACGAAAATAATGCTAAGCTAAAGTACTAAAATGAAAATATATTCTCGATAGATGACGACTCACTGCTAAATCTTCTACTGCTGGCTAAATCTAGCTAAGCGCATTCAGAAACCAGAGCGTCCGAACCTATTATATGAAACATCATAGCACAGGAAAGTATTTGTCAGTACGTGGAAATGTACATGTATGCTAGATGAGGTAAGGGTGAATGCAAAGGTTCATATGCATGTACAATAACTGACAAAATGATATGCAATACCTGGATTTGCCTACATAGAGGATTTGTAACTACTAAACAAATTGTGCATAATGTAATTGAGTTTACTAGAAATGACTCTGATAACAGATAACTTAATATACTAAAAATCTGAGGTCATTGATAATCTGAATTACTGATAACTGAGTGACTGTATCTGACAGTCCTAATTCTGTAGAACTGAATTGAGTTCTATTCTGAAGACTAAGACTAAAACTGAAACTACGGGAGGTAATTATCTAACCGACATGTCCTAATCTGAACTAATCGGGTCTAATTGGTAACCCTAATTTAAATGGTATCTATACCGTGCCACGGATAAAGACAAGATGAAGAGTAACCCTTTGTTGGAAGTTCCCTAAACGAGAACAATGGTACCCTCTATTGCCAGGTAGAGGACCTCATCAACCCTGATCTGGTAGGTTTGATATCAATACCTATGCTAGTTACGTAGTTTTGGAATACAAGGATTGCTTCTAAGGATCAGACCCTCTTCTGGCAGGTGAACCCCCATCCTTTGTTTCACTCGGTGCTGAATCCTACTCCAAAATGAAAGACACTGACCTGAGTATACTAAACTGGATTGGACTGATACTAAGATTACTGAGTTTTCTTAAGTTTTGTAACTGACTGAATTCTATAGGGGACCAAGAGTACTACTGATCGTGACATGAATGATACTATTTTGTAATTGACACTGGCACTAAGTAACAACTAAATTGTCGGTTAATAAATACCCTCAAGACTCGATAGCATGAAAAGTAAAGAAAAGCATAATCTTGAGTAACATAGCAATGTTCACTTGGTCACAATTCATTCATAGAGACATTTCATCAAATACTTATAATGCATTAACTTTTACATGAATGGGGAATACATGTTAGCATGCTATAATGGTATTATTTCGTTCTCATAGACAATTTATCAAACACATGGGAAGCATACTTGGTTCATTGAATCATAAACACTTAGGGTTAACATGGATACAACAATCAATTTGCAAATTCATGGATTATAACATGGGGATTCCTCAATTAAACATATATACTATACAAATTCATGGAATCTACCATTAATTGTGGATTGAAACTCAAAAAATGTCAAAACATGAACACAATCCAATATCATACATGTAAATCATGAATCATAATTCTTCAAGCTTTAAAAATAGATAATTTTACTCCATGGGTGGAAGGGACCATAGATTAACATGTAACATGCCTTAATTGGTGGGATTCTTTGAGTTCTTCGAGAGATTCTTGGGATTGACCTTGATCTTGAGAGATAGGGTTTATTTTATTGAGAGAGAACTATCTTTTGATTTTGGGGAAAAGTGAATAATAAAGGATTTTACACGTTTTTAGGGCTTAAATCCCAAATCTGGGTGGAATAAAATCATGGAAAAAGACTGTTTTAACCCTAGATGAAACTTTAATTTTTTATGATTTTATTGCGATCTGGTGGCGCAATGCAGTGGTGTCATGTTGCCACTTTGTTTTTTAACTGGAAGTGCACTGCAACACGGTGGAATCACATAGGTACACTGGAAATAGACTATTTCTATTCTAACATACTGTGCAACGCGCTACTGGCCTGAATGTTGATGTTTAATGACTGAAACATAAAATCGCCATAACTTCTTGCCTGGTGGTCAGATTTAGGAAAATTTTATATATTTGGAAACCTAATTGAATTTCCTATATAATGGCAGGCTTAAATCTAAAAATTATGGAGTATTTTAAATCATTTATTTATGATAACCCATATACTAAGATATAATCTAGGCTAGGGAAATATGATGTATTATAATATCTCCCACTTGGGAACATTTGTCCTTGAATGTGGCTAGTTAAACCAAGATAGTACGGACAGAATGAGCTTACGTACTGATCTAGACATGCATAACTAAAGAATGATTACGTGACTGGTATGATAGACTAAACTTACATTCTAAACATGCATATCTGATGCACGGGAAACATGACTGGAAATACTGATAAGCTGAGTTTACATATTGAACATGCATGTCTGATGCATGAGTATATGTCTGAATGGATTAATGAATACGTGAAGGAATATGCAAGAACAAAAACATGAGGACATGACTAATTCTGAATCATGATGCATGAACTAAACTGATTCCTTAGATATGTGTCATGATAGGGGAATGGTCATACGGCCTAGATTGGGACTTGAGGTTTAACTATGAGTACCCACTACATCAACTGGATTTGCTATGTGAAGAGAAAATGAAAGGTTTAGATCGTGATAGCTCGGGGATTATAGTGCATCTTCCCCTTAGGATACTATCTCTCAAGAATGTTTACTTTGCTGAGATACTATGGAAAAGCATGAGATGATGCACGGGGCACCCACGGACTAAATTATGAAAGAATATTTAGGATCTAAAACTGAGGCATAAATATATAAATGGGAGATCTATAACATACCAGTAACCATATCAGCAAAACATTACTGATCCTATCTGGGTGGAAGTGCATAAAGCCTATTTAGGCGTTGCCCACTGGTTGCACTGGAAGCAACACCTTGTTGATTCAGGTGACCTGACTGAGCTGAAGGATGACTATACTGACCCTAAGAACCTGATTGAGGACAATCTTTGACTTTGTGGCCTGGCTTGACACACCCGAAACAAACATCACTGCAAGCTTTGAAAACAATCATATGATTCTTACCACACTCTCCTCAAAATGGATTAGTACGACCATTGCTTACACTATCCTGGGTCATCGGTACACTGCCTGAGGACGAAGCTAGAACTAAAGACTTTGGATGAAATTGGGAACGGTTACCCCCATCTGACTTAGGCTGATTGAAATTAAAGCTACCTATTCTTGCCCTCTTATTTTCCCTCTCCTTCTCCTTAAGATTCTGCTTCTCAATCTGTTAAGCATGGATCATAGCCTAGATATTTCCATCTCTTTAATGAACATTGTTGTCCTGCACACCTTAATCACACTATCTAACACTCCAGATTCAAACTTTCTTAGTCTAGACCTATTGTCTGCTAGTACATGGGGAGCATACTTGGCTAACTGAGTAAACTTAAGGGAATACTCTTTTACACTCATGCTACCTTTTTTGAGATTGATAAACTCTAACACTTTAGTTTCTCTTAGATCTAAGGGAAAGAATCTATCTAGGAAGGCAGTAGCAAACTCTTCCCACTCTATAGGCTCTGAATCTATACCCCTGTCTACCTTCTTCTCCTTAAACAACGTATAGGATACATCTTGTAGCTTTTAGGTGGGTAACACAACACTCTTACTGAAAGTCACTCCCATAATGTTTGTGACTTTCTAAACCTGATCGAGGAACTCCTGTGGCTCCTCCTTAGACTTAGATCTCATAAAGGAGGGAGGATTTATTCGGGTAAGTCCCAAATTCTGGTTGCAGCAGTATTGGCCACTAGGTTAGCCAAAACAGCAGCTGGCCATTCATTCTAAGCTATGAATGAATTGGCTAGAGTAGTGAATACAACTCTAAATTCTACCAAAGAGACATGTTCGTCCAGGGGATCTGCCTAAATGGGCTGAGGGGCAGACTAGTTTCCAGTTCTTCTTTCGTTAGTCCTTTTGGGAGGCATGTTTTGTAAACTAAAGAAAGAAGCGGATTGGACTGGGAGATTAACTTGAGCTTATGTGCACTCGCACGACCTTAATACTTAAGGAAGGGAAACTTTTCCTAAAACATCTCATAGCCTCATGTCCATAAGTATGGCACGCTACACACCCATGCACAAGACTCCACGTGATGTGGCTTTTCAGACTTCCTAGGACTGTATTGAACCTTAAGCTCTGATACCAAGTTTATAAAGACTTGAGACTACCCCCAGTTGTCACACGATGCTTACGACCCCTAAGGACCACAAACTAACCCATGAATGATATCTGCTGTGAGCATTGAACATTAATACTTAAATTAATATGGAAAAATAGGCTGAAATGCCATAAGGTTCAAAACATCTTAAATACTGATAAAATATAACATTTGAATCTGAAATACTATCTAAAATTCTAGTCAAAAAATCCTTTAACTGAAACTGTCTGAATGTGGAGTTGATGGGACAATCCCCCAACTAACTCCATCAGCTAAAATACTGCAAAGATAAAGTACTAAAATGAATGTATATCTTTGATAGATGAGGACTCACTACTAAATCTACTACTGTTGGCTGAATCTGGCTTAGCGTGGTCAGGAACCTGAGTGGCTGAACCTATGATATGAAACATCATAGCGCAGGAAAGTATGCATCAATACATGGGAATATACTGGTATGCTAGATGATGTAAGGCTGAATGCAAGGGTTCATATGCATGAACAATAACTGACTAAATAATATGCCAGAGTCGGATTTGCATACACGGAGGATCTATAACTACTGAACATACTGTGCATACTGGAACTTAGTATATTAGAACTAAATCTGATAACTAATAATAGAATATAGTGAAAATCTAAGATCACCGATAATCTAAATTACTGATAACTGAGTGACTATATCTGGCAGTCCTGATTCTGTAGAACTGAATTGAGTTCTATTCTGAAGACTGAGACTGAAACTGAAATTATGGAAGGTAATCCTCTAACCGACATGCCCCAGTCTAAACTAATAGGGGTCCAATCAATAACCCTAATTAGAAGGGTGTCAGTACCGTGCCATGGGTAAAGACAAGCTGAAGAGTAACCCTTTAATGGCAGGTTCCCTAAATAAGAACAGTGGTACCCTCTACTGGCAGGTAGAGCACCTCATCAACCCTAAACTAGAAGGTTTGATGTCTCAACCTACACTGGCTACATAGTTCTGGAATGCGAGGATTGCTTCTAAGAATCACACCCTCTGCTGGCAGGAGATCCTCCTTCCTTGGGTTCACTCGGTGCTGAATCCTACTCCTAACTAAAAGACACTGAACTGAGTAACTGAACTGGACTGGGCTGATACTGAGATTATTGAGTTTTCCTAATTTCTTATTGAATTTTCCTAAGTTCTGTAACTAACTAAATTCAACTAAATTCTGTAAGGAACTGAGAGAAATACTGATTGTAACATGACTGATACTATACTATAACTAACACTGGCTCTAAGTAACATCTAAATTGTCGGGTATTAAATACCCTCAGGACTCGATAGCATGAAAAGTAAAGAAAAGCATAATTTTGAATAACATAACAATGTTCACTTGGTCAAAATTCATTCATAGAGAAATTTCATTAAACACTTGTAATGCATTGACTTTTACATGAATAGGGAATACATATTATCATTCTATAATGGTATTATTTCATTCTCATAGATAATTTATCAAACACATGGGAAGAAAACTTGGTTAATTAAATCGTAAAAACTTAGGGTTAACATGGATACAATAATGAACTTGCAAATTCATGGATTATAACATGGGGATTACTCAATTAAACATACTTTCTATACAAATTAATAGAATCTACCATTAATCATGGATTTAAAATCTATAAATTTCAAAATATGAACACAATCCAATTTCATATATGGAAATCATGAATCATAATTCTTGAAGCTTTAAAAATGGATTTTTTGACTCCATGGGTGGAAGGGACCCATAGATGAACATCTAACATACCTTAATTGGTAAGATTCTTAGAGTTCTTGGAAAGATTCTTGGGATTGACCTTGATTCTTGAGAGCTAGGATTTGTTTTCTTGAGAGAGAACTACCTTTTGATTTTGGGGAAAAGTTAATAATGAAGGATTTTTTACATATTTAGGGCTTAAATCCCACATATGGGCCAAATAAAATCATGGGATAAAATTGTTTTAACCATGGTCCAACTTTAATTTTTTGTGAAATTTTCCCTATCTGGACCCCTGGCGTGACGTGCTAGTATCACGCCAAGCCACTGGAAAATGACAACTGGGAAATTACATGGCGGTGCGATGCAGTGGTATTGCGTTGCCACTTTTTTTGTGAACTGGAAGTGCACCGCGCTGTGGTGTAATGCATTGGTACACTGGAAATTGACAATTTCTATTCTAACACACTCCGTGATGCGGTACTGGCCTGAATGATGATGTTTAACGACTTAAACATAAAATCGCCATAAATTCTTACCCGGTTGTCGAATTTAGGTAAATTTTATATCGTTGAAAAGCTAATTAAATTTCCTACGCAATGACAAGATCAAATTTGAAAATTTCTTATTATTTCAAAGATTTTATTTAGGATAACCCATGTACTGAGGGTTTTTGTTGGCTAGGAAAATACATGGTATCACAGATGAGCGGTTGACTTTTGTAGATGATCCTGTACTTACTTTGGCTAGTGATGTTAGTAGTTTGAGAAATAAAGGATTCTTGTAGTTAAGATTTATTTCGCCAAGTAGACGAGGCGACCTGGGATATCAATAATGAAAAGATTACACAATATCCTCAACTATTCAAGGCTTCACGTTCATCCCAATCCTTTACTTTTGCGGACTAAAGTTCTTTTAGTAGTGGATATTATAATGACCCTTCTATTCATTTTCTGTATTTCTATATATTTTTGCCATTAATAGATTTCCGATAGCTGCCCCAAGTTATTTATGACTTGTTGGGACTGAGAGTTTGGTTATTGAGTAGTTTGTTTCATTTTTATAGCTAATTCCTTGTTTTGAAGTCTTTGCTAGTTCAAATTGGATACTGAGTGAAAAAACAATAGTAAAAAAACCTTGTATGCCAATTTTGACTATTCTAACAAATGCACAATGTCGATTTTAGGCTTGGTGGATCCTTGGTTCCGGTCTTGAGGCACCCGAGCTTTTTTTGAGCCATTGGTCGAAAGATAAGAAAAATAGAAAATGGGTGTGTGACCCACTTTACTTTGAAATGAAGTTGAATGGAAATTTAGACTATTCCATTGAGTTTGGAATGTCGATCTTGATAAAGTAGCAAAGTCCATTTGGTAATATTGGATTCTGGATGAATCTTAAGGGGTTGGCAGAGAAAATTCTCTACTGGTACTGGTGTTTCGCATCTACGATGCCTCTAATAGCTTATGCAATGTACAAGGCACTAGAAAACGACTTCTACACCTTTGTACACATATCGTGTATACGATCGCCATGTCACGTATATGATACCCATGTACCTGGGAAAGCTATAATTACCCCATTTAGAATATTTTTCTCTATTTCTCATCGATCACCAAGATATTTAAACCCCAGAAAGTTAAAGAACTTGGGATAACATTTGGGGGTAATTTTAGAGCTTGGGTAAGGATTAATTACACAATTCTCCTTCAAATTTGTGGTATGATTTCATTATTTTCATGGTTGATTTCTCTATTGTTATCTAAAAATCCCAAATACTTAGTGACTTTATTTTATCACCAATATAACTCAAAATTCATGCATTTTTTAGGGTGAATACTCCTTGATCATAGAGGAACGTTGAGTTGGTTTTGGACATGCTATTTCCATAGATGGACCTCATATGAAATTTTTATAATAGTTCAATATAGATATCATTGTTGTTATTTTGATGAGTAGATTGTAATTTTCATAGCATGACACCTTGCAGATATTTTTTGAAAGGGGAAATAAATGATTTAGTACATTATTCGGGCTTTCTTTAATTCCCAGATAGTCTAGGTTTACCTTATTGATAGATTGAGCTATCTTGTAGTATTATTACGATATTATGATATGTGGTTGGATTTAGGTGTTAGAAACATGTTGAGGATATTTGGTTTAATTAGACCATTAGTCAATCTTGAAACCACATATTTGGAGTAGTTAGCATAGTTAGTCATGATTTAGGTGTATTCGTCTTCACGGTATCTATTTAGAGTGAAAATGCCTTAGTTACTAAATGTAGGTGAAATTTTGTAATTGCTTTTGTTAGGGAAAATTTCTTTAGTTGATTTCATTTTGGGTAGAATTGCCTTAGTTGCTTATATATGGGTAGCATTACTATTTCAGTACCCATTGCAGTTTACTTGACACCTAGGTATGAACTTAGATACCTTAGCCTAACATAGGGTAGAAGTTGGTTAAATGGATTTTTGGGGATTAGAAGTGGGTCACTCTGGTCCACCTTAGGCCAAGACTTGTAATACCCGCATATATTCATTCATGAATGACATACTCTTGCTAATGGTAAATTTGACACTTGAGAAGAATGAATAGAGGTATTGAGTACCTTAGTTAGATATTGAAGATTTGATGCTAATTTCGAATATCGTCAATGCTATTGCTCCTATACATTATTAAGGATATAATTTTATAGGTGTGATTATCGGCATGTCCTTCGGTTATGATTAAATGCAGGGCCTAATTATGTTATTAATTCTATAAATATAAGGATGATGGATGTGGTATAACCTATGATATGACTTATCTTATATGTATGGTGGGGCTCATATATTGGTATAATATGGATAATGGATATACTATGCTTTATACTCATTGTGTCTCTTATATATAGATATAATATGGCTTATAGATATTATATGTCTTATATATATACATATATATATAATATGGCTCAGAGCTGTTACATAGATCATTGATAAAATATGTCCTTTAGATCTATGTAATGGCTTGAGGATATAAATATGGCTTATAGATATTTTTTGGCTTACAGATATGATTAACTGCCTATAGATATGATGGGTGTCCTATAGATATGGTGGTTAATATAAATTCTAGATATGCTCAATAACATTACTTATGAATATTAATATTGATGTAGGTTAGGGATATGGCTAATAATATGTCTTATGGATGTAACTTGAGACTTTTAGCTATGATTCTTAGTCCGATGTATAGATATAAGTAAAGAATGGTTTGTATCTTTGATTTACAGCAATAATCTATTGAGTTTAGCTTATTAAAATGGCTCACTAATGTGATTCAAAGATATGGATTATAAATATGAGTTTCAGTCCAAGTCCGACGATTGTTGAGGTTATTTATAAAATGATTCCGGTTTAAGTTTGGCAATCATTGAGGGTATTGAAAAAATGAGTTTTGTTTCAATTCTAGCAATTGTTGATGGTATTGATATTATGAGTTCTGTTTCGAGTTTGACACTAAGGGTTGATATGATGTGGTATAGGATGGATGCATTTTTTGTTATGACCCAGTAATTGGTTAAATACAGTTATGTGGTGGTTTAATTTTCTTGATTCTAGTCTCCAGGATTATGGGGGCCTACGTAGGGTTATTTACATTTCCAAACATAACTGCTTATGGGGGCCAATTTAGTAGTTATAAATGTATGATTATTATGTTATCATTATGGTTTGATATATTTATGTATGTACAACGGTGTTGGAGGTTATTTCTAGGTTTGCCTTTTTTCTTTGACTTAACTTATTCTATCTTGTATCTTAACAAATTTATAGAATAATTTAGCTCAGTAGGATGATGATGCCTATAAGTACTAGCGGTTTTGGGACTCGTACTACACTTTTGTACCTTTTTGGTGCAGATCTGAATACTAGTTGTTGCTGCTGATTTGATGATCATGCAGAGTTTATTTTGGATATAGGGTGAGCTCTTGGAGTCAGAGTTCCCCTTTATACTTCTATTTATCTATGTCCTATCTTTCATTTTTGTGGCATGTTGTATTTGTTTTTCAGTACTCATAGTTCTTTTGTAGTAGCTCTTGTATCAACATTATTAAGTCTTGGGATATTTGTTGGTTTCTATCCATCTATTATACCTTGATGACTATATTATTATTATTTAAATCTCTAATTATGAATTTTTGGATCTTAGGCCATTTTTCACAAAGATCTCCCATTACATATAGTTTGGCTTATCTACTCGCCAGATTGAGTTGATGTCTTTATGACTCGTAAATTGGGTCATGACAAAAACTCTTTCATGAAATGGGCAAAGGCCCCATAACCAAAATGTGCCCCTGCACTTCTTTGAACCCAAAAGATTTGGGTGACCCAGGGTAACCAACACAACAAAAATACCTAGAAGACAAATCCCTCATATTATCATAAATATACCACAATTTATCCCGATCTATGACAATGGTAAAGCTCGCCTATCTGGATGCCAAAGAAAGTCCGCTTAAATCCTGTCATGACCCTTTCGGTAATTTTCTACACTTCAGTGTATTTCCATTATTTAGAGCATTCCTATAGATGCCCCAAGTCATTTATGACTTGTTGAAGTGGACAATTCAGTTATCAGGAAATTCATAAGATATTTTAAAACCAATTCTCTATTTTGAAGTCTTTGCTGGTTAGAATTATCTACTACGAGAAAACTTTAGTCAAATTACCTTATATGCCAATTCTAATAATTCCATCATCTTTGGATTGTTGATTTTAGAATAGGTGGACCTTTTGTTTAGGTCCTAGGTCTTCTAGATTCATTTCGGGCTAATGGCCAAAAATTTAGGAAAATGACACTTGGGTTGGGACACAATTTACATAAAAATAACTTTGCACAGAAATTTTTACCACGCCATTAAGTCTCGATCATCGAATTTTATAGTGTAACATAGTTCATTTGCATATATGGGATTTCAAATGAATCCCAAGTGGTTGGTGAAGGGTTAGAAAAATTCTAAGTCTTATGTTGTGCACTCAGCTGGTGCATTTCCTGAAGCGCTTATTGGGTCACATATGTGTAGGCCGCTTAAGTGGCTAGCCAATCTCTTAAGAAACCAGGTTTTCCCGAATGAGGACACTTAAGTGATGAATTCATCATTTTAGCAAAATCCAATTAAGAGGCAAATGGCTTTCTTAAGCAACATGTGTATACGACACAAGTATCGCGAAGGAGGCACTAGCCTGCATAAGCTATACCCACTTAAGCAGCGCAGTGCTAGGTTAAGCAATACCTGGGTTCCAACAAGGCCTTCAAAACCTTTTTTATACATTTAACCATTTATACAATGGAATAGATTAGGGAAGTAAGACAAATCATGTGATTAACCATACTTCAAATCAAATTATATAAGAGGGTTGAGGGAAACAAATTCAAAAACAAAAATCCAAACCAAGATAATCAAATTATGGGAGTACCTCGACCCCCATCCCATTCACCATACCCATGTACCCCAATGGGTTTCAAAATACATAAATAAAACATGAACACTTGCATTAAAATAATGGAAATGCATATTAAGTAACAATACTTCCAATACCCTCAAACCAAAAAAAGTCCATATTAATATCTAGAAGAATAAACATTTAAACACATGATTTAAGTAAACAAACCATTTAAACAAATGATTTAATTAAAGTTTACAGGGAGAGGTGCATGCTTGAATGTATTAAGAATTATAGAGGGAATTCACTACTTAGTAGCTCAAAATGATCAACCTTGATAAACCATAGCTTGTTCTTGACTTTGGGATTTGAGAGAATTTAAGAGTTTGTTTGATTATGTTTTAGATTATAATAAGGTCCCAAAAAAGTTTTAGGGTTGTTGGTCACTATTAGGGAAAGGGTAAATATCCTAAGTACTCTTATTAAAACACTAAATATTGTCACCAGTCATTACGGGTCACCATACGACCTGTAACAACTGATGAACAGTCATTCCCTAGTCTCATGAAAAAACACCTTAGGTTTTAACCCTTAGAAAATTTGTCTATTTTTGGCTCCTGGACATCATACGACTTGGAGTACTAGTCGTATGACATGGTACAGTTTAGTGGGTCATGGTCATTTGGTGACTAGTGTAGGTTTGTTGGTTTTTGTCCAAGGTATGGTTAGATCATACTAGTCATACCTTAGGGTACTAATTGTAAGATATCCATCATCTGTTTCCCTAAGTTAAGACTTGGTGATTTTATTCTATCGAGTGTATGGTTTTATGGTACTAGTCGTATAGTTGGGAAAGGTTTGGGTTGGGAGGTCATATATTGGATAGTGTTGGCATCCAAGTTAATGTCTATGGCATGATTTAAGGGTACCACTAGTACTCTAGGGCGCGGTTGGGGTGGGGTGGTCGTACCATCCTGCCAGAATTTCAATTAGTTTAAGTTAGGGGTAATCTGGACAATTCCTTTCTTAACCTCTTAAGGCCCAATGACTTATAACACTCTTGGTACATCATTTAACCTTTTTCAATCACTCAAACTCTCTTAAGACCCTCTCAAATTCTCTCAAGGCTCTTGGGTCAAGGAAGGATAGTGTTTCATTAGTAGGATCAATTTGAGGCTTACAAGGGTAATTTCTCTTCGCCTTCTTCATAATCTAAGCCATGTACTCCTCCCACATTGTTTGTTCCAACAAAAATCATTTTTTCTGAATTTTTTTCATGGCATAAATTTTTTATGATTTTTGGTTTTTTTGGTTACAATGGTTTGTTATGGTTTTCCTATGTCTTTTACTTATATTTTTAATATTATTATGGTGGTTTTAACATTTGATTGCATGAGAATGGTTAATTTGTACATGTTTTTAGCTTTGGAAATACTATCCCCCCTAACATTTTTGATAAAAAGCTTATGAGAATTCTTTTGGCTAAAGTGTTAGACTTTCATTTAACTATGCATGGTATATCTTGGTAGTGGAACCCTAAATGGTTTAAATAGTTTGAAATGGTTAAATGGTATGGTTTTGATGGTTATGGTTGGTCTAATTAAAAGCCTTGTAGGGTACAAGGGAATCCACGAAGAAGACATAATAATGATCAGTTGTGGGGTTCATGGAATCCCCCCAAGTCAACTTAATAATGTAATCTATGGATACACGAGAGTCCCTTCTTAAAAATAATGGCTAAGGACATTGCTTGTAAGCTATAGTCGGTATGACAATACCACTACTTATAGCCTTGGTTAATAATAAATGTAATAAAGGTTTGGTTATGTGGAAATGGTTTTAATTGGGCATTAATTCTGGGGTTTGATAGATTTTCGTGAAGGTGTGAGTCCAATGGAAAGACACTGGAAACTCATAAATGTGGATATGAGGATTGGTCATGGCAACCATATATGATACTTACAAGTTACACGGGAATCCCCTAAGTACACTTGTACAGATGAGGGTACTCGATAATCCCCTACACCAATGTTATCTCTAGTTCATGTGGCTACACGTAACGATGCCCATTCAATGGATACAATGTACCCATATAGCCCATGGGTAGTTCTAGGAGTTTTAAGATACATATACCCAGGTTAATGGTTTTAAAGGATTGCTAAACCCAATTCCCTTTCCCAGCATGGTTATATATATGTATGTATGTTAATGAATGCATATGGTTGGTTTACCTAATTTTAAAGGTTGGAAATATTTTATCCTTACCCTGAGTACATGCAAACATTCACCCTCTAACCCATCTTCGGGCAGCTGTATCCCCACATAATGTAGGAACTAGCCGCTCTACTATTTTTGCTCAATGATCAGATTCGGGATCATCTCGATTGGATTGAAGTGGTGAGCTTCAATATTCAAAAAGTCTCCATCTAATGTCATAGATGTTCTTACATACTTTTGTCATTATATAGACTATGGTTTTGGCTATGGTTAGTGGTTTGTGCCAACCAAATTATGGTTTACTTTTGGTTAGAGAATTTGTGGGACTAGTATGGGTTGGTATGGACGGTGTCAGTGTTGGTTTCATCCTTGGCATTGGTATTGGTATTATGAATGATACTATTTGATTGTATTTATGATTGTTCCAGCCTATTATGTTATGGACTCGTACTTGGTTATTATTCCTTTTTAGTATGGTTATTGGTTGGGTATTAGATGGTTGGACTTGCTTAGGTTGGTCACGATTATAGACCTATCCTAGAGTCTAAAATTGTGCAAAATATTAACTTGTTATATGTTTGAAATTCATCTGACTCAGGGTATGTGTTTGGAGGTTGGGTTGGATAACATGGGTGGTCCTAGATCCTGGTTGGATTTGGGATGCCAATTATGACAAGGCCTCTGTTCGGATCGTATTAAATTGGTATCAAATCTTTAGGTTAATGGTCAATTGGGGAGTCCAAAAAGCCATGTCGAGTAGAGTCTCTTTTAAGGTTGTGTAGCGCACCACACTCATAAGATGTAAGCTATAAGACATTTAGAAATGTTTTTCTTTCTTTGTGTTCTATTTTCAAGCTTGGAGTCTAAGGTCTTGGATTCTTCTAATTCCTATTTGTTTGCCTTTCAGATCATGTATCAATGATTTAAATCTCATGAAAAATCCTCTGTCCTAATTATGGATAATGTTGATGGGACATACTCTACTCATGGGATCCATACTCGATCTAAGGGTCCAGTCCCTGATTTCTCAGGATTTTCATCGCTTCCTTCTTGACTTCTATAGTCTCCTTAAGAAAACATGATGAATACATAATTTTGTCAGTTGATCTATGTGATTGCTCAATTGGTAGCTTCCCAGACTGAGCGTGGTGCATCTGGTATTGCATATTTTGATGCCACAAGGGTTGGCCAGTTTCTAAGAATATGTCCTCCAATTTTTGTAGTCTTAAGGTGAAGGAGGATCCTTAGGGTTTTCTGGATAAGATGGAAAAGATATTTAGGGTCATACAGTCGACGAATATGGAAGGGGTAAATTTTACTGCCTATCATCTAAAAGATGTGGCGTACCAATGGTACGAGGAATGGTATCAGGCAAGGGGTGAGGTTGATGAGTCATCTCTGTGGGAGACTTTCTCTAATACTTTTTTTTGATTTCTTCTTTCCTCAGGAGTTTAGGGAAGTTAAAGCAGATGAATTTGTTTATCTGAAATAGTGGAATATATCGGTCAAGGAGTATGCTTTAAAATTTCACCAGCTGTCTAGTTATGTTTTGGAGAAGGTGTCGAATATGAGGTCCAGGATGAGAAATTTCATTAGGATTATCTTAGGTGATCCTTGAAAGCAAGACTACATTTCTTATCAAGGACATCAATATTCCTATGTTGGGTATTTATATGCAATAGGTAGAGGAGGAAAATAGAAAGCAGGCTGAGGTAGATGAAAGAAAGGATAAGAATTTTAGATTCTCTAAGCAGTGTGGTGGTAAAAAAATTGTGGTCGATATGGTGGTAAATTGTCAAATAAGAAGTGGGAGCGTTTTGGTTCTTTCTCCACAACTAGTGCTCCATATGCAAAGTTGTTCGGAGACCAGCGTCAGCAGGGTGGCAATAACTTTAGGGATTAGGGTGCCCAATATCAGTATAATGGGGCTCAGTTCGCATCATCATGTCCTTCTTATAAGTTTTTTGGTTGGTTTCATCGGGGCTTCTATGATAAGGAGAGGGACTGGTGCTTCAAATATGTCATCCAGGCCATATACTTAGAAATTGTTCTGTTGGTAAGGTTTGTTTGGGAGAGAACAAGAATTGACTCTTCATCTGTTCTTATACCCAGGGATGTTTCTCCTGCATCTATTTTTGCTTCTGGTACCAGCACAGTACAAAATAGGTTATATGCTTCTGCGTCTCTACAGGAGTTTGTTGCATCGCCAAATGTCATAACTGGTACGTTGGAACTATTTTCTCGTGATGTGTACTATTTACTTGATTTGGTGTTCACTCGCTCTTATGTGTCCCTATTTATGGCTGTGTATTTTGGTGTTTATCCCAAGGTTATTTAGGATCCTTTTTCTATTTCTACCTCGGTAGGTGACTCTATGGTTTCTAAAATAGTCAATACGGGATGTGTGGTATATGTTGGTAGTAAGGAGACTTTGGTAGATTTTTTCAAATTAAATATGGTGCATTTTGATATAATTTTGGTGATGGTTGGTTACACTCGTGCTACACGTCCTTAAATTGTCCAACTCCCATAAGGTTGTCTTTAAGTTCCCTTGTCAACCGGTTATTGAATGTGAGGGTGGTAACCAAGCTCCTAAGGGGACGTTTATATCATATCTTAGAGCTTAGGGGTTAATTTCTAAAGGGTGTCTCTATCATTTTGTTTGGGTTAATACTCTAACTCGAAAGGTCCTTCTTTGTATTTGGTTTTAGTGGTTTAGGAGTTTCCTGAGGTCTTTCCGAATGATCTTCCTAGTGTTCTTTCAGATAGAGAGACTAAGTTTGGGATTGATTTAGTTCCGCACACTTATCCAATATCTATTCCTCCTTATAGAATAACTCAGGTTGAGTTGAAGAAACTCAAGAAGCAACTTAAGGATTATTTGAATAAAGGTTTATTCTGTCCTAGTTTGTCCCCATAGGGTGTACTGTTTTTATTCGAGCACAAAAAGGATGGTCCCCTTCGGATGTGTATTGAATATCAGTAGTTGAATATGGTGACGGCTAAGAACAAGTATCCCGTTCCTAGAATAGAGACTTGTTTGATCTGTTGTAAGGTGCCAAATTTTTTTCAAAGATAGATCTTCGATTTTGGTATCATTAGCTTAAAACTAGATAGGTGGATATCCCTAAATAATATTCCATACCCAGTTTGAGAACTTTGAGTTCTCGGTTATGTTATTTGGTTTGACCAATGCCCCAGCGGCATTCCTGGATTTAATGAATAAGTTATTCCGTCAGTTTCTGGATCTTCTTTTCATTGTTTTCATTGATGAATTTTAGTGTAGTTTAAGAGTGATGTGGATCATGAAAATAACCTTCATGTGGATTTGCAGACCTTAAAAGAGCAACAATTGTATGCCTTGTTCTCGAAATATGATTTCTTGTTGAACTTTGTCACTTTTCTAGGTTATATTATTTCTAGTGAGGGGATCATGATGGATCCACAAAAGGTGGCAGTGGTTAAAAAGTGGCCAAGATCCACAACTACAACCTACATTCGGTGCTTCTTGGGTTTTGCCGGGTAATATAGAAGGTTTGTTGAGAATTTTTCGATGATAGCTACACCAAAGACTAAGTTGACTCAGAAAAATGTAAAGTTCTCTTTGTCGGATGCGTGTGATGGAAGTTTTGAGAAGCTGAAGGATAAGCTAACTTTGCCTTTGGTTTTGACTTTTCCTAAAGGCAATGAGGGGTTTATGGTTTGCTGTGATACCTCCCGGGTGGTACTTGGCTATGTTTTGATGTAGCATGGTAAGGTGATTCCCTATGTTTCTAGGAAGTTGAAGGTGCTTGAGAGGAATTATCCATTTCACAATTTGGAATTCTTAGCTATGTTGTTTGCATTTCAAATCTGGCATCACTATTTGTATGGAGTGCACGTGGACATCTTCTCGGATCATAAGAGTGTGCAGTATGTGTTCAGTCAGAAAAAGATTAACCAAAGGAAGAGGAGATGGCTTGAGAATCTCAAGGACTATGCCATTAGTCTTAACTACCATCAAGGTAAGGTTAGTGTTGTTGCTGATGCTCTTAGTAAGATGTCCATGGGGAGTTTTGCTCATTTGGATAATGAGAAATGGGAGTTGGTGAAGGATATTCACCTCTTGGTTAATCTTGCAGTTTGCCTTTTGGACTCCGAGAATGGTGGCGTGTTGGTACAGGAAGTGGTTTGGTCATATCTTAGTGCAGAGATCAAGGAGAAACAAATACTAGATCCTATCTTAATGAGCATCAAGGGTGATTTAAGTTGACAAAAGGTAATGGTATTTGAGATCAAGTGTAATGGTACTTTGAAAAACAAGGGAGGTTATGTGTTCCTACCGTCGATGGTTTGCGAGAAAGGGTATTGGTTGAGGCTCATAAATTGTACTGCATTGTTCATCCCAGTGCGATGAAAATGTATCATAATCTCAAGGATATTAATTAGTGGAATTGTATAAAGAAGGATGTTGTTAATTTTTTGGCAAAATGTTTGGTGTGTCAACAAGTGAAAGTTGAGCATATTATGAGTCCCACATTACGACTTGTAATATCACACCATGACTCATATGGAATTAATCGTACCCAAGACAAAAACATTGGTACATACACTGGTAACTCTATGATTGGGGCACTACGACTCGTATATAGTCTTCACGATTAGTTAGGAGAGTTGTAGCTTAGGCTTTAAGCTCAAATCACAAAATTTTCAAAGGCTAAAATTTTGGGGTGTTACATTCTCCCTGTAATACCCTGTATTTCTACCAATCTTAAAATCATCACATAAATGTTAAAGACTTATTTCAAAGATGAATGAAATTTAATAAATGTTGTATTTCAAAGATTTTTGCTTTTTATCATGTGGAAAATTGAATAAGCTTTCCATCGATACCAAATTCACCCAAATCCGACACCCGGGCGAAGAGTTAGAGCCATTTTATAGGACAGTGTGCCACCTGAGCCGTAAACGCATCACGAAGCCAACATAAATGGCGATCGTCAAAATCTATTGAGCCTCCGCGATTATGGTGCATCATACCACGACTCAAATTCAGAATTGTCAAATTCTAGTGACACGGATCGATAGCGCCGCATTGCGCCAGGGGTCCATGTCGAAAAATTTTCAAAAAATTTAAATACGTGTCCAAGGGTTAAAAGAGTCAATACCTCACCGCTATAAATACCCAATAACACGTGATTAAGAAATAATTCACCGAAAATATATTTTTTATCTCAAGAACAAGCTAGGGTTTTTAATTGGGGATTCAAATCCGTGACTCATATTCAAGAATCTCTCCATATATCTTCGTAGAATCAGGAACTAAGGAATGCACAGTGATCATTCACGGATTCCTTACATCCATGAAGCCCAAGAATCAAGTTTTAAATCTTGTATTGTGAATATTTTTTTGTGGGTTGATTATGTACATGTGATTATGGTTGTATGATTCCAAAGTTGGAATCTTTAAGTGTTGTTCATGAACCTGTGCTAGTATGTGGTCTGAAACATGTGAAATTAAGTTTAAATATGGAGTTATGTTGGATTAATTTGATGATCATGCATATTCCCTAAGTCATGCATCCTAGGTTTTTGATAAAATACCTAATAGAATAGAAATTATGCATTATAGCTTAATTGTAACCCAAGTGATAAGTGTATGCTTTACCCTATAACTAAGAATGACTTCCATGATATTGTGTGCATTATGAATGGTTGAGGGAATGTCCATGAGGTTAGGTTGATGAAATTATGACATGTTTATATGCAATTTCATTCTTGTGCAAGACTATGATAAGCATGTGCTTCATAAAATCCCCAAATTAATGTATTATGAATTGTTGATATTGGTCATGTGTTCAAGAAGTGCCATGTACTATCAGTTTCATGCTATTGAGTCCTGGGGGTCCTTCTACCTGAGAATTTAGCTATGTGACTAGATCCAGTGTCATGTTTTCATGATACTTTCTGTCAAGCCATGATCCTTAGAATTCAGTCAGTCTCATGACTCAGGAAAACTCAGTAAATTCAGCATCAGTCTAGTCCTACTCAGTAATCTCAGTGACCTCAATGGTGTCAGTAGCATCAGTAATCAGTAATCTCGGTAATCTCGGTAACTTTAGTACTCTCCATCAGTCCTCAGATCTCAGTAGCATTCCGTCAGTCAATGGTACTCATTGAACTCAGTTTAGATCCCTAAACAATACCCTTAGTATCAGTTCAGTTCAGGAAATCAGTTCAGTGTTTATTCAGTTGGGAGTAGGATTCAACACTGAGTAAACCCAGGGATGAGGACACACACTGTTATCTAGTAGAGGATGTGATCCTTAATAGCAATCCCTACGTTCCAGAACTACGTAGCCAGTGTAGGTTGAGATGTACCCCTACGTGTCTAGGGACTATACATCTCCTTTGAATTTTTCTTACAGGAAGGGTTGACGAAAGATCTCCCTGTCAGAGAGGGTTTACTCATAGCTTATCTTTACTCATGGCATAGTACTAACACCTTTCCAGCTAGGGTTATAACTTGGACCCCACCAGTTCAGTTTCGGGGCATGTCGTTTAGATGACTAACTCCCACAGTCTTAGTTTCAGATTCAGTTTAAGTAATAGAACTCACTTCAGTTTTACACAAATATAGGACTGTCATATATAGTTAAATCAGTATTGTACAGAACCCAGCTAGTTCCATCAGTATAAGGACTATCAGATACATTCACTTATGTTACCAATATGCATACTCAATAATCATGTTATCACGAACTCAGTTAATAGTATATTAATTATACGAAACCTATGTTATTAGTATTCAATTTTAGGACTGTCAGATACAGTCAATCAGACCAGTTCTTCATAATCAGAACTGTCAGAAATAGTCATTCCTTTATTAGTAATATGACATTAGTTCCTCAGTATTCTATAGATTCAGTAATTTAGTATCCCAATATCAGTGCTCAGATATCAGTAAATCCACCTTATCAGAATTCATGAGTCAGCGTTATCATGATCTCAGTTACAGTTATGTATTCATGCATGTATTCTCACGTTCATGTTATTCAGTCAGTTATTATTGTTCATGAATATGAACCCTTGCATTTATCCTACCTAACTTGCGTACCAGTAAATTCAACGTACTAACGCATTTACGCTATCGTGTTTTATAGCATAGGTTTAGAAGAACGAGCTCCCGAGCATCCTTAGTAGATCAGACGTTCAACAACCAGACTAGAAGTGAGTCCTTATCATTCGAGGATAGCATAATTATTTTATTACTTTATTATTATAGTAGTTCGGAGTTAGTTAGAGACATGTCCCATCAAGTCCACAGTTTTCAAACAGTTTAGAGGCTTTCAGACTACAACATGTTTCAGACAGTTTATCTCAGTTTTCGGTATTGTCATACCCCACTACAGACATTGTATTATATTTAGTATTAGTTCAGTTTTTAACCTTATGGCCTTACAGATTATATTCCACATATTTAAAATGTATTAATCAGTGCTAAGTTACGGATATCATTCATGGGTTAGCTTATGGTCCTTCAGGGTCATAAGCACTATGTATCATTACGGTTACCAGATTCGGGGCGTTACAAACTTTTTATTAGAGTCTAAGGTTCAACAATATCCTTGGAAGTCTAAAAAGCCATATTTAGTAGTCTTGTACATCGGTATGTTGTGCACCATACTTATGTGCAGGATAGTATGAGATGTTTTAGGAACTATTTACCTTCTTTTATGTTTCAAATCGTGATATAGAAAGGTTCTCTAAGAAATTAATGTAGGTTCTCATCATAATCCACTCATGTCAACTCCACCTTACTTTCAAGGTAACAAAAATAGTGAAGCTCAAGGTCCTAGGGGTAGGGATTTTTCAGATAGTCCCTTCAGATAGTTATGAGATTGCCCACAGGCTTTAATGTATCCTATTAATTTCGTTATGTTCCAAAGTTGTACAGATCTCATACATGATCATGAGAACTCATTCGCGAACCCAAAATTAGATTGCCATAAGATCCCATCTTAGGATCCTATGATAGTTTATGACCTATAGTTAGAAGCATGAACCCAAGAGTTTAGCAGTAGTAGATTTGGGATAATGTTATCCAAATTGAGTAGATTATATATTCATGGGGATAGTTTTACAAAGGTAGACCAGTAGGCTTGAAAAGTGCAAGCAAGAATTTAAGATTATTGATGTAAAATTAAGTATGAAGGTGTGGATGTGAATTAAGAGATGCAATATTAGTAGTATATAAAGAAACAAAATCAGATGATGTGTTTAGTAAGGCAAGCATGTGTCGAACAGAGTGTAAGTATGTGATGATGATTGCAATTCAGTTCAGAGTTTAGTAAAGTATTTACAGACTTATGATGATGGCTTAAAGACAAGGGGGAAATGATAGATCAAGTGACCAATTCAGGCTCTCGAATTCCAATAGTAGTGCCAGTACATATAGAAAAGCAGTAAGGGAAGATGATTCCTGACCCATCCTTATCTCAGTGTAACGTTTGGTACTTCAGTTGGCATAATGCCTACGTATGGTTCACATCTCTATTCCATGAACACAACTTATATTGACACATTTTCCATTGACTCATGTACCATTCCAGTTTACCAGCATAAGGAGTTCAGTTCTATTCCCTTCAGAAATACAAATCATGTCCCACGAATGCAGAAAACTCAAAACTCAGGTAATACAGCTCATGACTCATGCACTCATGTCATTCTTTACTGTATGCTTAGTCCACACGATTCATGACTTCACTCTTAAGGTTCAATCAAACTCAGATTATGTTGCGTATACTCTCATTTTAGATACCTCGGTGAATTTGTAGCGTTAATGCTCTGTTCCGCAGGCCTTAGTTACAACATCATTCAGTAGTCAGTATCCAATAAAGGACTAAGATAGTCCTACAAAACCATGTTTTTCAGCTATCAGTTATTTAGCCATCAGAATTTAGTGCTCCCATAACAGTCTAAACCTCAGTTATAGAAAACCAGCATTCAGTCCCAGTTACAGTCTTAGTTACGGTTATAGTCTCAATTACCGTCTTATCTACAATCTCAGTCCCAGTCCTAGTTTAATAAAATTAGAAACTCAGTTCACTTTCTAGATTACCCGACCATAGCATATAGCTATCAGTTACTCAGTCATTAGTATTTAAGTACCTCAGTTACGGAATATTTTTGAATCATGTTATACGCTTGGTCTGGCAATTTCAAGTAATATAGTTTTCATAAATGCATGCCCAGTCACCTCATGTAACTCAGTCAGTTCTTACCTCCTATGCATAATACTCTACAACCTTAGGATAGTCGTTCAAACTAAGTATAGTTCATTCTTATATGCCAGCATTCATCTATAAGTCATTCAGTTAATCAGATAAATTAGTATATTTATGTATTTGTGCTCAATACCATGTGAACCTTTTCAGCAGTCTCAGTTGTAGTACATAAGGTTTGGTTACTTTTTCTTAGATGATTTTTCATAGGCCTTGCCTCCTAATACATGAAACCCAACCATGTAGCGATCTCCCATTCAGATGTCCTACTCAGACCCAGCCGAGATTTGCTTTCTCTCTACAGTCATTAGAACTCTATAGAAAGAGGGTCATAGAAATACTCCGATCGAGTATAAGATTTTTGCATGAGTTAGTCCATAAAGCTAGTACTTTAGTTTAGCACTTAGAACAAACAAGTTCAGATGTTGTGGTTTCCCCATCTTTCTACCTAATCGCACTATTTAGAATCTTATGAATGTGATTATTCTAAGATGGACCGACTAGGTAGTTGCGCGTTCAACTTGGTTCATGTATTATGCCTTAGTTTCATATCCAAGATATTTAGTCACGATTCAGTTTGGTGGTGCCCTATTCATCATTCCAGGTTTCCTCAGAATCACAATAAAGTTAGTATTCGTCTAGAGACCTAGTGTCCTAAGGGGGAGATACACTATAATTCCTCAAAACTTGCCACTAACTTCTTATAACGAATCCAATTTGGATTAGTGGGTACCCATAAGTTGACCCTCCAGCTCCAATCTCGGTCGTATGTCACGTATTCAAGGTTCTTAATTCAGATCACAATATTCAGCTCATGTATCATGTTCCAGACCTAGTTACGTTTTTATGTTTCCGCTCATGCATATTTAGTAATTATGCGTAGACTCAGTCCAAGGTAGTAGCTTTTCTTAAGCTTATTCAGTTTCATGTTCAGGTTTCAGTTACAAATGTAGTATTCAGTTCCATGCTCAGTTTTTATTTGAAACTTGGTATCGTTACCCTTATATGTTCAGTAGCATGTTCATGAAGTTGGTTCAGTCATGTATTCACGCATCAAATATGCATGATCAACTTATCAGTACTCTCAGTCATTCATTTATGTATTAGCTCAGTCATAAAATCATACATCAGATATGCATGCTCAGTATGAATCTCAGTAATGTCAGTCAGGTAGTGATGTTTCAGCTATTTATGTTTAGTATGTAATTCATCTTATCATTTCTCCCATATAAATCAATCTCATTTTAGGATGAATGTTCCCAAGGGGGAGATATTGTAATACCCCGTACTTCTACCTAGCTTAAAATCACTCCAGAAATGTTAAAGACTTGTTTCAAAGATGAATACACTTTTATAAATATGGTATTTTCAATGTTTTCACTTTTAATCATGTGGGAAATTTAATAATATTTCCATCGATATCAAATTCGTCCAAATCCAACACCCGAGCGAAGAGCTAGACATATTTTATTAACATAGTGTGCCACCTGAGCCTTCAACACGTTGCGGAGCCAGCCAAAATGGAAATCGTCAAAATCCAATGATCCTCCATGATTATGGTGCATCAATCAAAGGTTCAAATTCATACTTGCAAAATTCCAGTGACACGACGCAATAGCGTCGCGTCGCGCTAAGGGTCCAGGTCGGGAAATTTTCACAGAATTTAAAAATGCGTCCAAGGGTTAAAAGGGTAAATTTCTTACCCCTATATATACCCAATAACATGTTATTCAACCATAATTCACCCAAAATATATTGTTTGTCTCAAGTTTTTCTAAAGAACAAGCTAGGGTTTTCAATTGGGGATTCAAATCCAAGACTCAAATTCAAAAATCTCTGCGTCAATCTTTGTAGAATCAAGAACTAAGGTATGCACAGTTTTCATTCACGGATTCCTTTCTTTCATGAAGCCCAAGAATCAAGTTTTAAATCTTGTATTGTCAATATTTTGTTGTGGGTTGATTATGGTTGTATGATTCCCAAGTTGGAATCTTTATGTGTTGTTCATGAACATATGCTAGTATGTGGTCTGAAACATGTGAAATTAAGTTGAAATATGGAGTTTTATTGTATTAATTTGATGGTCATGCCTATGCGCTAAGTCATGCATCCTAGGTGTTTGATAAAATGCCTAAGAGAATAGAAATTATGCATTATAGATTAATTGTGACCCAAGTGATAAGTGAATGCTTTACCCTATGACTGAGAATGACTTCCATGAAATTGTGTGCATTTTGAATGGTTGAAGGAATGTCCATGAGATTAAGTTGATGAAATAATGACATGTTTATATGCATTTCCATTCTTGTGCAAAACTATGATAAGCATGTGCTTCATGAAATCCCCAAATTAATGTATTATAAATTGTTGATATTGGTCATATATTCAAGAAGTGTCATGTACTGTTGGTTTCATGCTATCGAGTCCTGGGGGTACTTCTAGTAGATAATTTAGTTGTGTGACTAGAGAAAGTGTCATGTTTTCACGATACTCTCTATCAAGCTATGATCCTTAGAATTCAGTCAGTCTCATGACTCAGGAAATCTCAGTAAATTCAGTATCAGTCTAGTCCTACTCAGTAATCTTAGTGACCTCAGTGGTATGAGTAGTATCAGTACTCAGTAATCTCGGTAACCTCAGTATTCCTAGAAATCTCATTAACTTCAGTACTCTTCATCAGTCCTCATATCTCAGTAGCATTCTGTCAGTGAATGGAACTCAGTGAACTCAGTTTAGCTCCCTAAACAATACCCTTAGTATAAGTGTCTATTCAATTGGGAGTAGGATTCAACACCGAGTGAACCCAGGGATGAGGACACACACTGTCAACCAATAGAGGGTGTGATCCTTAGTAGCAATCCCTGCATTCCAAAACTACGTAGCCAGTGTAGGTTAGGATGTAATCCTACGTGTCTAGGGACTATATATCTCCTTTGAGTTTTCCTTACATGAGGGGTTGACGAAAGAGCTCCCTATCCGAGATGGTTTACTCATAACTTTTCTTTACCTGTGGCACTGTACTGACACCCTTCCAGTTGGGGTTATAGGTTGGACCCAACCATTATAGTTTCGGGGCATGGAAGTTAGATAATTACCTCGCACAGTCTCAGTTTTAGATCCAATTTTAGTAATACAACTCAGTTAAGTTCTACAGAAATCCAGGAATGTCAGATATAGTCAAATCAGTACAGTGCAAAACCCAGCTAGTTCCATCAGTATCAGTACTATCAGAAATGGTCACTTATTTTACATGTATTCAAACTTAGTAATCATATTATCACGATCTCGGTTCATAGTATATTAATTATACAAAATCCCATGTTATCAGTATTACTTTTAGAAATGTCAAATACAATCAATCAGACAAGTTCTTCATAATTAGAACTGTCAGAAACAATAATTCCTTTATTAGTAATATGAAATTAGTTTCTCAGTATTCAATAGATTCTGTCATTCAGTATCCTAGTATCAGTAGTCAGATTACAGTAAATCCATGTTATCGGAATTCATGAGTCAGCATTATCACGATCTCAGTTACAGTTATGTATTCATGCTTGTATTCTCCCCTTTATGTTATACAGTCAGTTATTATTATTCATGCATATGAACCCTTGTATTTAGACTACCTCACTTACATACTAGTACATTCAACGTACTGACGCATTTGCGCTATGGTGTTTTATAGCATAGGTTTAAAAGAACAAGGTCCCGAGCATCCTTAGTAGATTAGACGTTCAGCTGCCAGACTAGAAGTGAGTCCTCATCATTCGAGGATAGTATGATTAATTTATTAATTTATTATTTCAATAGTTCAGGGTTACTTTATTATCCCATCAACTCCACAGTTTTCAGATAGTTTAGAGGCTTTCATACTACAACATATTTCAGATAGTTAATCTCAGTTTTAGGTATTTTCATACCCCACTTCAGACTTTGTATTATATTCAGTATTAGTTCAATTTTGAACCTTATGGCCTTACAACTTATATTCTACATATTTAAAATATATTAATCAGTTCTCAGTTATAGATATCAGTCATGGGTTAGCTTGTGGTCCTTCGAGGTCATGAGCACCATGCAGCGTTTTGGGTACCAGATTCGGGGTGTTACACTCCTCCCCAGGATTATTCATCCCCAATTGATGATTCAAAGAATCCCTTATCACGATTCTAAGACCGAAACACAACCACAATTTCCTTTAACAAAGCCAGAAAACAAAAATGATAAGAAAAACACATACCTTAAGCACGATTGTCTAATCTGGGGAACATGAATGGATATCTGGACTTCATGTCTTGTATAATCTGGGGAACAAGAATTGATATATGGAATTCATGTCCTCTTTAGATTCCCATGTATCTTCTTCTACCTTTTAATTCCCCATAGAATTTTTACCGAAGCCACATCCTTAGTCTTTAAACGACGGGCTTTCCTATCAAAAATCTCAATAGGGACTTCCTCATAAGACAAGGAATCTGAAATACCAACACTCTTAATAGGTGCAAAAATAGAAAGATCACCCACACACTTCTTCAACATCAAAACATGAAAAAAATGAATGAATAGAACCCAAAATTGAAGTCAAATCCGACTCATAAGTAACATTACCCACATAACTCAAAATCAAGTATGGACCCACTTACCTGGGACTGAGCTTCCCATTCTTCCCAAATCTCATCACTCTCTTCATAGGAGATACCTTTAAGAACACCCAATCACCAACCTCAAACTCCAACTCTCTTTGCATCACACCCATATAGGACTTTTGGCGACTCTGAGTAGTTTTAAGTCTATCTCAAAACACCTTTACCTTATCCATGTCATGGTGAACCAAGTCCAGACCAAACAATCAGGTCTCATAAACCTCAAACTATCCAATACGAGATCCACACCTCCCACTATAAGGAGCCTCAAAAGGATCTATCCCAATACTTGAGTGATAACTATTATTATACAAAAACGTGATGAGAATAAAATGATCCACCCTACTCCAACTAAAATCAATCACACAGGCCCTTAGAATATCTTTCAAAGTCTGAATTGCCCTTTATTTTTCTTCATCCATCTGAGGGTGGAATATGGTGCTAAGGTATACCAGTATGACCAATCCTTGCTTAAAAAACACCAAACATGAGAAGGGAACTGCGTACCTTGATTTGACAAAATGGAAACACGATGCAGTTTAACTATAGCCTAAATAAACAACTTCACATAATGCTCTCCAGTGTAAGTACTCCTCATAGAAAGAGGTAACCCAACATAGTCATCTTATCCACGATGGACCAAATTGAATCAAATTGATGGAGAGACCATGGAAGGACAGTAACGAAGTCCATATTGATCTCTTCGTATTTCCACATGGGAAACTTAATCTCTAAAGACCTGCCATCAGGCCTCAAGTTATGTACCTTCACTTGTTGACAAACCATGAACTTAGCAAAAAAATTAGCCATATCTCTCTTGATATGTTTCCCCCAATAAATCTCCTTTAGGTCATGATACATCTTTGTCGATCCCAAATAAACTTTATACCCCAACTCAAGATCCTCAGTCAAAATCATTTCTTGCAGCCCATCAACCTCAGCAACACATAATCTACCTTGGTACCTTAAGATACCATCTCTACCAACCTAACATTCCATGATATTCTGCTAACCCACATCCACTTTAATCTATATAAAGATAGGGTCCATATTATACTTTTCCTTCACATCTAAACGAAGAGATAACCTTACCACCTCTTAAATAATGAACTATGCACACGGTCATAAGAACCAACCCTCATGCCAGCAAATACGGGTTCCAGTATTAGTCCCTTGGAACCTCCACCTTCACGCCTCAACTACACAATCTCCTTTATGAAAAATTAAAACAAGTTTAACATAGCCCAATCATTAAGAAAAGGAATTATCTATTAATGTATTAACCACAAATATTGTCATACCATTATGCTTGTAAACTTATAATTATGCCATACCAATTCCATAAACTTGGTTAAATGTCAAGACCCCCTTTGTTCGTTTAATTATGTTGGGAGAATTCTATGACCCTCTTTGTTCATAATATCAAGTTTAAAATAAAAAACATGGCTAACAAGGCCTTCAAAACCCTTATTATCTATTTACCCATATATAAAATGCAATAGTTTTGGGAAGTAAGCCTAATTTTGTGACTAACCACATTTTAAATCCAATTATTCAAATGGGTTGAGGGAACACAAATTCAAAAACAAAATTCCTAACCAAAATCATCAAATTAGGGGAGTACCTCGATCCCCAGTCAATTTACCATTTTCATACACCCCATCGGGTATAAAAATTCATAAATAAACCATGAACACTTGAATTGAAACCATAGGAGTGCAAATTAAGTAACAATCCTTCCAAAACCCTTAACCTAGGTCCAAATCCGTATTCAAATCCATTAGAATAACTATTTAAGCACATATTTGAAGTAAAACATATTTAAGAGAAGAGGTACATGACTAAAAGTATTAGGAATTATAAAGAGAAATCACCACTTAGAATCTCTAAATGTTCAACCTTGAGAAACCCTATCTTGTTATTGAGTTAGGGATTTAAAAGAATTTAAGATTATGTTTGATTATGTTCTTAGATGATAATGAGGTACCAAAAGAGTTTTAAGGTCTTGGATTATAATTGGGAAAATATAAAAATTACCGTTACTAAAACACTAAAAATTATTGCCAGTCGTTATGAGTCACTTTACAAATCTTAACAACTGGCTACAAGTCCTCCCTTAGACACATAGTATGGGAAGTGTCCTAAGGAATCACTATTTTTCATATTATAAGTCTTACCATATGAATTGTACTTCCATATTATGACTTATAGGGTCTAGTCATTGTCACAACAAAACAACTATGCTAGTGAGACTATGAGTCCCATATTATGTAATGACTCTTCAGGTCATTTTCCATGTTCCTACTTATTTTCACTATTAGATATTTCCCATCGCTTCCCCAAGTTAATTATGACTTACTAGAAAAGATAGTTTGGTTACTTGGCAGTTCATTTGGTTTTTTAGAACTATTTCCCCATTTATAAGTCTTCCTTGGTTGTAAATGGGCACCGAGCAAAAACATCAATAAAATGATAATTGATGGAAAATACAACTTTTCCAATGCAATTGAAACGTTTAAATCTATGTGATTACATATCTCGTTTGCTCATATTGAACTCCAGATGTATCCCGGGCTCTTGGCCGAAACTTGAAACTTGGAATCAAATTTCAAGTTTCAGCCATTGTCTAGTGCCTGAAGTGTTGTGATCTCATGAATAGGGGTGTGATCATAATGGCTACGATCATGGTTTAGCGCGTATATGCAATCGCACCTCCTGAGGCTAGGAATGGTCTATTTAAAATCCCTCTTTTGGATAAAATTTTGGCATTTCTTCCTTTGCATTGAGTCCCCAAACCCTAATATAGTGTACAACCCTTAAAGTGAGCATTTCTTGTTAAATTGGAGCTTGAGTAGCTTTTATAATCATTTTTACTATGAATCTAAGGAATGAATCCTTTAACTTTTAATGTTAAATTTTTATTTATTAGATCCAAAACCCCAATCGATTGAGGCTTGATTTTATAGTAAAATATGGTTATTTTGCAAAAATTTCTTGAGGTCTTTAACTCCCTAATGGTATTTGAATAATGGGTCGGTCTCAAAAACTCATTTTCCATATGTGGGACCCACTTGGAGATTTTTGGTGTTATTTTAAACCCAAGCATAATGCTGTATTATGGGTGTTGTTATTGACATAATAATGCATATATTATGTTATTGATAGCTATTCTCATAGAAGAATCTTCAAGGAAGGGTAAAACAAAGATTTTTGGTTCGTGAGCTAATTGGACTCAAGGGTGGTTTGGTTTATTTATGTTATAATGATGCCTGGTTAATTTGGAAGAGGTATTGATGTTATGATGATGCCCAATAAATTTGGAGGATATATTGATGGTGTGATAATTCTTGGTGAATCCAAAGAATATATTGATAATATAATAATACCAGATGAATTCGGAGGATATATTGATGATGTGATGATGCCCAGTGAATTTAGAAAATATATTGATGATGTGATGATGCCCAGTGAATTTAGAAAATATATTGATGATTTGATAATGCTCGATAAATATAGTAGAGGGATTGATGTTAAGATGGTGCCCGATATATTGGAGGATATACCAATGTTTTTGAGATATTTCATATAGTAAGTATATTTCAATATGTCAGTATATTTGTGGTTATGTTATTGTATGGTTAAGTCCTTTAGTAAACTTACGATATGATATTTTTCTTGAGAAGTTGTCTATAATTCTCTACCTTTAATCACTAGTTATGTGGCATGGCTCTTGTTAACACTAAATAGTGAATAGAGGTAGAATATGTTGAATATTGAGTAAAGATTAATTGGGAAGTGTAACCATGTGTAGAGTTAAGGATATACCTAGTGGATATATTTTGCTTGGATAAATGGTTATGTTATGGGATTTCGCTTAGTAAAATGGGTTATGTGATAACTAGTTGTCTATATAAATGAGTTATATTACTTGATGGCTAGAGCACTTAAAATACTAGTTGGTGGACCTTCTGGTTAAATTTTGGTAACTAGTAATTATGGTTGTAAAATAACTAATGATGATAATATACTTAGCATTGTTGATAGTTAGTGATATTGATGTCTAGTATGCTATGCCATTGCATGATTAAATAAGGACCTAAATAGGCATGGTGCTAACTAGAATAAGGAATTGGTTTATAGATAGATAATGTATTTGTAATACGTAACTTCTTACTTTCTTGATAACTAGTGTATTTATGTTAACTGAGAATAAGTTGTTTAATTGGTGATTATGGTTTATTGTTACATTTTGGCTAGATGTGGATGATGTCTATCGAATGAATCATTTTAGTTGTTACATGATGAAGAAAGAATATGTGAGAAATTGGTTAGGCTAATGGTTGGAAGCATTTTGATGACCAGTAAACTAGTATCTTAATAATAAATGGTGGTTAGTTAATAGATACTAGATTGAGTATATTAATGAGTCAGAGGTCTAAATACCTATATTACTATGGTTATGCTTTCATTGGTATATGTTGGTTCAGATTGCAGTAGTTGATAATGATATTGGATGTCGGCAAGTGACCATGATGGGAAATGTGGAAACCGTGGTAAAAGTGAATGTTATGTGTGTTTTTATATATCTTGATACATTGATGAATTGATCTACTGGAGCACTCTCTAGTTGTATGAGACGCCGTGATGAGTTCTTTACTTGTGTTCTTTTCGGTGTACTTATCGGTTGTATGGGATGACATGGTAAGCTTTTTTACTTTATGCTTTAATGGTTGTATGCATGTTGAACTTGGTATTTATGAAATTTTCATTATATATAAACATGTTGATTTATGATTCCGAATTGGTTATTAACTTTCTATGAAGGTTGTGGTATGTATCGATATGAGATGTCATATTATTATTCTTGTTGATTAAATATTTTGTATAGTGATGATGGAGATGATTCAGGTTTGATGTTGTACCTTGACCCTATAGTTATTATCTTTCAATATATCATCATTATATCATAATTTAGCTCAGTCGGCTGATTATGCCTACTAAGTACCCTTTTTTGGTACTCATACTACACTTCGTACCATTTTTCTTCAAACCTGAGTACTAGTTGCGACCGCTAATTTTAGATCGTGCTTTGTTGATCTTTCAGAGAAAGGGTGAGCTCTTGGAGTTGAAGGCACCGATTTCCCTCCTGTCTTTATTTAGTCTTCTGTATTTGAGATGAATGTATTAGTCTATTTATACTTGAGTTGTATTTCCTATTGTCGAACTTGGATGCTCTTGTACTGATATTACCAGGTCATGGGAATTGGTATTCTTAATTATTTCTTTATTATAGAACATTTTTGTTTATTGTTGTGATTTAGCTCAATCGATCGATGAAGCCTGCTGAGTACCCATTATTTTGGTCTCATACTACACTTCTTTACCTTTTGATGTAGACTCGAGTACTCGTTGCCGCCGCTAACTTAAGATTGTGTTGTATTGATCTTCTGGAGACAAGGTGATCTCTTGGAGTTTGAGTAGCCTATTTCACTCCTACCTTTATTCAGTCTTTTGTATTTGAGATGAATATATATTACTATTTAGACTTGAGTTACATTTCCTATTGTCGAACTTAGATGCTCTTCAACTGATATTACCATCTATAGTTGTTTGTCTATTGTGGAAGATTGTTGTTTGTTGCTATGATTCTTCTATTGTGGCCCTTGTCATGTGTTTTACCAAAGTAACCTATTTCCTTAACACCAGGTTATGGTGTTGGCTTACATATTTTTGGGTATTAGTAGGTGCCATCCCGACTCGTGAAATTGGGTCGCGACAAATTATGACTTGTAATGTCTCATCATGACACTTATGGTCTTAATTACAGCCAAGATAGAAATTTTGTACCTGCACTAGTCACCCTATGATTGGGTCACTACGACTCATTAGGTGAGTTGTAGCTTATACTGTAAGCTCAAATCTCCAAATATTTAAAGGCCAAAATTATAGGGTGTTACATAGAGAGATCATCTTAGTGTCAGACCAACTGGATATGCCTTTTTGATATGGACCTAGTTCTTTGTGTTCTTCAAGGAGAAGTATATGCCTTATAATTGTAAGATTACTTGAGGGATCAATTCTCGAGGTTAGAGAAGGGTTCTATGACTATTGTGGTGTATGATGCTCAATTTTATGAGTTTTCTCAATATGCTATATTTATTTTTCCTGCCGAGTATGAGAGGGTTTGGTGTTTTTTTGTGGGATTAAGACTTATTCATTGCATAGCTACATAGAGTTTGGTTACTACTAGTAGATCTTTTATTGAGGTTTCTCATCATGCACAAATTATAAAGAAGATGTATTGTAAAGGTCAAAGGGGAAATGAGAAGACACTAGCTATATTAGAATAGGTTTTGTAGGATGTATAATGTCTTACGATTCAGAGATATTAGTTATCAAGGTAGGTACCCTCGGCCTCAGCTTTATCATCATTAGGGTCATCCTATTAGGATACTTATGACGCACTTCAGATTGTCGATGGAGGCCTGTCTAGTTTTAGTAATCAGCCTAGCCAAAGTAATGGTCAGCCTCTAAGAGATTTATCTTGTAATTATTCTAGTCATAGTGGTTATTGTGGATCAGCGAGATCTTTTAGCTTTAAAATGATGTCTGGGGCATGTTATGGTTGTGCGACTTTGGGTTATTTCTCAAAAAAGTGCCCCTATTGTGGAGTAGTGGCTCCTTCATCCAAGAGTATTCCACTGATTTGGTCATTTTCACCCCCAACTAGAGGTGGGGTTCATGGTTGTTGAGGTTGTCCCAAAGGTTCTCATTGAGGTCTTCAGGCAAGTAGGATAGGTTATCGATCTGGTGCCCTGCTAGGAGACTGGTGCAATCATTTGTTTGTTGTGCTTGCAAGAGCTAAGGCAAATCTTTTTATTACAAGTATGATTTCATTGTGCCGTCAACCGACTTTTTCTTTATTTAGTCCTAGATCAACTTACTATTATTTATCTACTTATTATGCCTCATGGTTAGAGTTATACTGTGATTTTTTTTTGTTCCCTTATTTACATCAACTCTCATGGGTGATTTTTTAGTAGTGGATCAGGTTTATAGATTATGTGTTGTGATTGTTTGAGAGATTGATACTCAGACTGATCTTATTATATAAGATATGGTGGATTTTAATGTGATCTTAGACATGGACTAGTTATCTCCCTATCATTCAGTTTTGGATTATTTTGGTAGGACTATTACCTTACCATGCCTAATATACCCCGAGTTGTATGGAAGGGATCTATTAGCCAGAAGTCTGTGGAGATTATTTCTTATGTTAGGGTGAGGAGACTTATTTTAAGGGCTTGTGAATCTTTACTCTCTTACATTTGTAATGATAGTGTAGAGAGTCCCTTTCTTAACTATGTTCCCATAGTCCATGAGTTTTCAATTGTTTTCCCTACCAATATACTTGGTATTCTTCGAAGGTGTGATATAGAGTTTGTTGTTAATTATGAGTCGAGAACCCAACCTATTTCTATGGCACCCTATTATATGGTTCTTGCTGAGCTTAATGAGCCAAATTCACTACTTTAAAATTTTCTATGTAAGGGTTTTATTAGACTGAGTGTGTCTCATTGTATTTCTCTTTTCTTTTTCATAATGAATAAAGATAGTTCTTTGTGTATATGTATTAACTACAAACAACTTAACAAGCCAACAATGATGAATAGGTATCTGATGCCTCACATTGATGATTTGTTCAGCCATTTTTAGGGAGCGCCGGTGTTCTTTAAGATTGATTTAAGGTTCAATTTCCATAAGTTGAGGATTTGTATTGAGGACATCCAAAAGACAGCCTTCAGGACCCATTATGGTCTTTATGAATTTCTAGTAATGACTTTTGGGTTGATGTATTCCCCAACCATGTTTGTTGATTTGATGAATCGTGTGTTCAGGTCTTATTTGGATTCCTTTGTTATTGTGTTCTTTGAAGATATCCTTGTGTATTCAAGAATTAGGGAGGAGCATGCGCAACAACTGAGGATTGTGCTCCAGAATTTGAGAGGTCATAGACTTTTTATTAAATTCTCTAAGTGTCGGTTCTGGCTTAAGTCAGTGACATTCCTAGGACATGTGATGACTAAAAATGGGATTATGGTAGATCTAGGAATGATATAGGTTATTCATGATTGGATCGAGTATACATCTCTGTCAAAGGTTCGTACACTTATTGTTTTAGCCTTTTACTATAGGAGGTTCGTTGAGGCTTTTTCTACAATTGTTGTCCTAGCCAAATTGATGGGGAAGAAGGTTCTTTTCAAGTTCCTTAAGAAGTGTGAGTTGAGATTTTAGAAGCTCAAGGGATTTCTCTATGTTAAAACTAAAATGTATAGGGAGTTAACGCAACATTATTGGTGGAGCAATATGGAGAGAGATGTGGTATACTTTGTAGCCTATTGCCTATGTTGTTATTAGGTAAAGTCCAAGCATCAGAGACATGGTGGCTTGATATTGATGTTTCCCATCCACAAGTGGAAATAGAAGTGAATTACCAAGTACTTCTTTAGTGGTTTACATCGTACTTCCCGTGGTTTCGATGGTATTTAGGTCATTATGGATCTATTAACAAAATTATCACATTTCATTCATATTTAGATGTCCTTCAGGGTCGAGAGATTAGCACGTATCTATGTTTGTGACATAGTCTATTAGCATGGAGTTCCTATATCTATCATTTTAGACTAGGGCTCAATGTGCACTTCTAGCTTTTGGAGAGCTTTTCAAAAGGAGTCGTGTTCTTACGTGGACCATAGCACAAACTTCCACCCTCAGAGTGAAGAAAAGACATAGAAGACAGTTAGATTCTTAAGGATAAGCACAGATCCTTTGTTATGGATTGTGGAGATCAATGGGAGCAACATGTAGCTTGTGTGGATCTCACGCGTAACAATAGAAACCATTCGAGTATTGAGATGGTATTGTTTAAGGATTTGTATGGTAGATGATATTGTTATCTGATTAGTTTATTCGAGAATTATAAGATTATACCCCGTGGTATTGACTTGTTTCAGAAGTCACTAGATAGTGTTCTGGTGATTTGGGATAGGTTGAGGGCAAATAAGAGTAGGCATAAGGCTTATGCAGATTGTTGACTTTGTGCCTTGATATTTAGAGTTGGTGACTGGGTATTCCTTCATGTATCAATTATAAAAGGTATGATGATGTTTGGAAGGAAAGGCAAGCTCAGCCTCAAATATATTGGACCTTTTTACATTCTTTGCATAGTTGGAGAGGTGGCATATGAGTTAGACTTACCCTCAGATTTTGCTACCGGTCATCCTTTCTTCAATTTTCTTTTTGTGGTGTTACTTTCCCAATGAGTCTCATCTGTGTTTGTAGGACTCGATTTGGTTGGATCAGCGATTAACCTTCATAGAGGAACATGTACTCATATTAGCCGAGAATGTTAGGCGGTTGTACACTAGAAAGATTCCAGTGGTTATGGTTCAGTGGAGACACCACCAAGTAGAGGAGGCTACCTGAGAGATCGCGAGCAAGATGCAGCACCAATATCCTTACCTGTTTGAGGCTTTAGGTACATCCTAACCCTTTAATTTTGCGAATGAAAGTTCTTTTAGTAGTTGATATTGTAATGATCTTCTAGGTCATTTTATTCATTTCAATGTATTTTCTCTATTTAGAGATTTCCTATAGCTGTCCCAAGTCATTTATGACTTGCAGGAGCTAACAGTTCGACTATCGAGGAGTTTATTTCATTTTTTGTAAGCCCATTTCCTCTTTTGAAGTCATCACTAGTATAATAGTCAAACGAACTTGTATGCCAATTATATTAGTTTCATCAGCTACGTAACATCGATTTTACACTAGGTGGACCTTTGTTTTGTGTCCCAAGGATTACAGACTTATTCCAGGCTATTGGCTTAAATTAAGAAAAATGACAATTGAGTATGGGACCTACTTTTCATTGAAATGAGCTCAGATGAAAATTTCGACCATGCCATTGACTTTGAAATGTCAAATTTGATAAAGGAGCTTAGTTTATTTTCTTATATAGGATTTCAGATGAATCCTGAGGGGTCATTGATGAATTAGAAAAATTTGAAGTCTTTAGCTGGTGAACTCAGCTACTGAATTCACTTAAGCGCCCATTGGTTCGTTTAAGAAAAGGAAGCTTAAGAGGCGAGCCGATTTGGTCAAGAGACCAGGCTTGCCCAACTAAGGCCGCTTAAGTAAAGGCTGCATTAGCGATAGATTGTTCGCTAAAGTAACATGTGAAGATGACACAAGTATCATGAAAATAACACTTGGTCGCGAAAGTGATGGCCACTTAAGCGACCCAGTGCCCGCTTTAGTGACACCTGGGTGCCAATAAATTGCCTAATTAATCCGATTTTATCTATTTTTTCACACAATTTCAAAAGTCTAGAACCTTAGAATGTGTGGAAACTTGGGATAGACATTAGTAGGTGATTTTGAAGTTTTTGTGACCTTAAATTACTCATTCCTTCTCCGAATTCTGGGTAAGTTTCAATTAATATCATAATTCTCAATTATTTCAATAAAATACTATTGTATTGGTGGGTTGATTTTAGCATCATTTGAGTTGGAAATTTACTCGTTCTTGAGATTATATGTTCATTTAGCATAAAGGGATATGTAAATGGTTTCGAAAGTGTGATTGTACAAGTGGACACCACATTGGATTTCTTTGTGATATTAAACCCGAAGCACACAAATGCAACTTAAGTACCATTGTTATCATATCGATAATTACATTATAATTTTGATAGATTGACATTATGCTGAAGCTTCTCGAAGGGGGGAATCAACGATTTAGCTAATTTCAACTGGCTTTTTTTGGCGTCCAGGTAAGATAGGTTTGCCCCTTTCATAGATTGGTCTAATTTGATGTATATTTATGATAATGTGCTAAATATGGTTTAGAATTAGGTCTTGGAGGTATGACTAGTATTAATAGGATTATTTAGCCTGTTAAGAACTGCAAATTACACATAATTGACTTATTTATGCATGTTTTAGGTAGAATAGCTATCTTATGACTTAAATGTGGCTTTCTTAGTATCTAATAGTGAATTTAGTCATTTTATCATTAACTAGGGTAGAATTATTTTAAGAATGAATTTCAAGGATTAGACGTGGGGCCCTCCAGCGTACCATAGGTCAAGACTATCTTTATACCTTGTAGACTTTATAGGTGTGTTATACAATTTAAATTGTATATTTAGGATCTTAGAGATGTTGGATACATTATTCTTATACTTGACAGGAACTTTGGAGTTGATGTTCGTTTTGATTCAAGTCCAGTGATTTATGGCACTGAGTTTCGGTTGAAGTTCGACAATTGATGATATTGAGTTCTGAATCAATTTTGGTGATTGGTGAATGAGTTTTGATTCATATACTACAAATTGTGATGATATTGAGTTCTTTTTTTTGTCTTGCATCAAGAGGTTAATTATTATTTGTTTATGGTATGTAAGAATTTGTGGTTATGTTTTCAAGATAAAGTTAGTGTGATTTTTGATTGTTTCTTCACTTGAATGTACCCTTCTGGATTATGGGGGCCCACATAAGGTTATTTATTTTTCTGCACTTATCGGTTTATAGGGCTAGTTTTTTATTATTAGTGACGCTTCCTTCCATAATATGGTTGTTTTTGTTATTTACTGATAACATTTGGAGAGTTATTTTAGGTTTGTCCTCTTACTAAACATAGCTTATTTATCTCGAACATTTAATGTACTTATGTTATGATTTAGCTTAGTGACTGATGATTCCGATTGAGTATCCATGGCTTTGGTATTCATACAATAGTTCTACACCTTTTTGGTGCAGATCCATATTTTAGTGGCCACCATTGATGCTGCAATCATGCTGATTTTAGTTTGGAGATAGGGTGAGCTCTCATATCTGGAGTTGCCCTTTTCTACGTCTTCTATTTTTCCTTAGACTTGCTATATTACAAGACAAATGTATATTTGACCTGATCCTATATTTTATTCTTTTGTATTAGAGAATTTGTAATGATATCACCAGGTCATGAGATTGTTATTCCTCTTATTTTATCTTCCATTTTATTACTATTATTATGGTTTTATTATTTGCGAGTCTTTCACTTACAACTTTCCAACATTTATGCCATTTTTCACCTAATTAACCCATTGCCTACAACACTGGGCTATGGTTTAGCTTACCTACTAGCGAGATAAAATAGGCGCCATCATGACTCATAAATTGGGTCATGACAAATACACTAAGTCATGACTTTCCTTTTTGAGAAGCTTTTACATAATTCCATGCTATCAAAGTGATAATATACTCATCAATATGAGAACAATGTTACCAATATTACATTTTTATGCCACTGGTCTGAAATAACATAAAAATCTTACGAGTGACCCGCTTGCAGAATCACACTTTCGAAGTCGTCATCACATCCCGCTATGCTTAAGAAACATTTAACCTCTAAAATGGGTATTTTCCAAGCTCAATCAATGCTAAAATCAACCTATTAATAATCTAGTAATTTGGGAGTAAATTAAGGAATTAATTATGAAATTACCTAAAACTTACCAAGATTTTGATGAAGAAGTGAAAAAATCGAGCTCATAAACACATCAAAGTCTTCTAGTCAATGCTCCCTACATTTCCCACACTCTGTAGGGCTCAAAGATCTTGGACATGTGGAATAATAGGGAGAAAATCAGCCTAATGGTGCATTTAATACCACCTATGTTCCACTTAAGCAGACAAGTACCACTTAAGTGGCACCTATATTTCTACACCCTCCGCTTAAGAACCCCTCAGTTGGACAATTAATAATGAACAAACTACAAAATCAAAAACTAACTATGTTATGAGAAATGAAAAATAAAAGGATAGATGAAAACACGTAAATATAGACACAAGATATGAATTAAAATGAAAAGAAATGGTATGTCAGACCCTTAATCCTCAATTCAAATTACCTACAAGAACGTAAAATCCTATGTAAAACACAAGGGAATCGATTACCAATCAACCAGCATCTCTAACTGAAATTTTAGCACAAGCTAATGCAAGCTTGCCACTCACTTACAAGAGAGTCATTCAAAATTCATCAAAAGTTTCCTACAAAATGAAAGAAAACTCCTATTTAAAGTCTAAGTTTATTTTTTTAAACTTATGGGACCAAAAGTGACCTATTTGAAAGAACAAAACATGGAGCCCACTTAGCATCTTCTTAGGTACCTTAGGGTAACATGGGGAACATCTCATAAAAATAAGGGGCTATTTTGACCTGCTCTAGTAGGTCCAGACTACGTTGGATGCACCTCAAAACCTGATGGGGTTCATGGGATTTCTAGCCCCATCTTGCACTCCCCTAGACTCACAAAAATCCCTTAATCTTCCTTAAATCTAATTATCATCCAATTGGAACCTTCTTATAGCGCCAACAAGTCGTCAAGATCCTGTAGAACCATAATTATCTTATCCAAAGATCAAGAGACAATATGGATTGTATCATCCTCTTCTTATTAAAGAAAATTTGTCCTTGAATAAAAAAACTTAAAGCACAAGAGACAAACACACAATCAATATATCCTTGAAGTACGAGGGTTAGCACAAGTTATAATATAAATACATTGATGCCTGGGAGACTAATGATAGGCGTATTTACACGCCTAAAGCACCTTAATTTACCCATATTTTAGCAAAGTTTTGAGAACAAAATATATAATTCATGCACTTTTAGTTCTTTTTCCTATAAGTGAGCTAACAAACGTGATTAGCAAGTTTTCAGGTATAAACGATGAAGATTCCAGCACTTTATGGATAACTTGATGCCCAAGGAAGCTTCACGAAAGAAGGAAAGCAGCGTTTGGACGCCTATGGACTGAAAGTGATGCATGGATAACTTGTCCCGAGCAAAAACAGCATTTCTAAAGACTTTGGGGATCAACAGTAACTTAGTAGGATTAGGATAAGGATGCAGTAACCTAGTAGGATTAGGATAACTACGCAGTAGCCTAGTAGGAATAGGATATGGGTGTTATAAATACCCTATGTTGCTGAAGTTTTTATTATCATCTCTCTCCATTCGAATAATTCATTCAACTCTTACAATTCAACTCACTCATTCATTAATTCAAGTTTTTCCATTCGACTTTTACTATTATTCAAGTTACAGATTCTGTAAGTTTTACCAGAGAAACATGACTCTCTTGAGAAGAACGGAAGGAGCAAAAACGTCCAACCCTAGTTGACGTTAACATCATCTATTGCGAAGATTATTCTAGATTTTGGTATGATGATGATGTCTATTGTGATTTTCGTTGCACTCATGAGTAGCTAAACTTCTCTGTTAGGGTTATGGAAGCCTTATGAGATACTATCTGTTGTGATGAGTTTGTGAATTCTTGATACGTATGCTGCTTATATCATTACTCTCTTCATCTTAATTGAATTCTTGTGGTTGCAAACATATAGAATACGCCAGTATAGCATTAACTTGTTCGAAAGAAAAGTTACATGTCTGGAAAAGAGAGAATGATAAGGAAATAGGGCTACTAAACCCTGTTTAAAAGTTATTGCCGTAACTGGATTAACCTCTTGGAGAATTCGTACAATTAGTATACGCTTTAAGCTCGAAAGAGTTAAAGTGATATAATCCTTGATGGTCGAAAGACGCTAGGATTTACCATAGAATACGAATCTCTTTAAGCACATGCGTGTCTGAATTCCGCATAACTCATAGCCAATAGATACGTAGAACTCATAAGGTGGACATAACCCTAACTTACAATTCTCATTGATTAAAACCTACTAAGCATTCTATTTTTACTTTGCTATTTTGATACTTTTGCTTCACGCATAAAATCCCCCCTTTATCTGTAGAATTTTCGACCAACAGTCTACTAATAGTTGCATACTTAGTGACCAAGTATTCCCTGTGGGATTCGACACCCAACCCAGTTGGGTTCTATATTTGACAACGACCGCTTACACTCTTACGAGAGCTGTAGTTTGTGCGTTATCAAATTTTGGTGCCGTTGCCGGGGAATACAGTTGTCAACTAAGTTTGTGATAGTTACTAGACCCTTTGGTCAAAAATTCTCAGATTTTACTTTTAGTTGTTGTTTTTGTTTATTCAGGTTTGTTTGAGTGCATGCCAAACACTCGAAGTTCAGGTCAATCGTTATTACCCATAAATCCTGAACCTCAACTTATTGAAAGAATGGATGCACAGCGTGACATCGACAGAAGGGCGGCTCAACAGGAGCAGGCTAGACTAGATGCACTGGCATCTGCTCAAGTGCATCAACAGAATATTGATAACCCATGTCGAGCAATAAATCCTGACGATGAGGACCTGGGTGATGAGGAGTTACCGAATCCTAGGTGTGCAGATGAAGTGGCAGCACCTATGCACAGGATAGATCGTCAAGCTAGAATGAGACCTGACCGCCGAGCTGTGCAGTTTCCTTTTGATGATGATAATGATGACGATCTGGATGGAGCTGGTTCCACAGGGGATATTATTCCTCCACCCTTGGTACCCGGAGCTAAGTTCAATATCACTAGCACCATTATTCAGTTATTGCAGCTCAAGGGGTTATTTGGTGGACTCGCAGGAGATGATCCGAATATACATCTGATCAACTTTATTTCAACATCCAAGTCGTTTGACAATCCAGGTGTTGGGCAGAATGTAATTCGGCTGCGCTTATTTCCATTGTCTCTGTCTGGGGAGGCAACTCTATGGTTGAACGGGCTAACTCCTGATTCTATTACTAATTGGAGGAAACTGAAAGACGCTTTCCTAGAAAGATTCTTTCCACCATCCAAGAGAGCCCAATTACGGGATGAGATCAGCAATTTTCTACAGCTTCCAACTGAAGCTCTCCACGAAACATGGGAGAGGTTCAAGAAGAATCTTATGCGGTGCCCAAACCATCAGATGACGAATATCCACTTGATTGAGATATTATACAGGGCTTTGAACTCAGTGACAAAGCCAGTGGTTGATAACGCTGTAGGTGGGTCATTCATGGACCTTACTTTTCTTGAGGCAAGTAATATGCTAGATCGTATGACAAAGTAGAGTAGAGCTTGGCATACCAGGGATTCTGAGGTAGCAATCTCTACCGTATCTGTTGGCATGACTGCAGAATAGAGGCGTAGACAAGAGGAACGTGATCAAGATATGGCGCACATGAAAACGTAGATGGATCTTCTTACCAAGCATTTATTATTAGGGAAGACCAAAAAAGTCAAAGCAGTTGCGTCAAAAGGAAGAGACGAATCTGATTCAGAGGAAGAAGCCAACTACTTGAATAATCAGAAGGGTTTCTGAGGCAATGCCCAAGGAAACCAAGGTCGGAACTATTATGATAAATCTTGATACAAGGACCGCGATCAAGGTGGTTGGAAGAATAAGACTAATAGGAGTGGTTTGTATGTTCCTCCTGGAAACCGTGAGGCTGTGGCGTCTGGCTTTGGAAAGATGTCCATGGAAGATATGATGGCTAAGCTGCTGAAAGGAGTAGAGGCAACCAGCATAGGAGTGACTGAGGTAATAAATGATCTGTCCTCAATCAAGTAATTGGTTGACTAACATTCCACTTCAATAAAATAGCTGGAGCAACAATTGAGTCAATTATCTGTGGCATTCAACAAAAGAAAGGCTGGAACACTACCCAGCGATACGGTGCAAAACTCAAGGAACGACGGATCATGCTTGGCTATTACTACCCGGAGTGGCAAAGTGTTGGAAAATCCATCCAAGGATAAGTAGGTGGTTGATGATATAGCGGATAATGTTATTGATGCAGAATGTGAAGAGGCCGACGAAGCTGAATAGTGTGTTCATGACGTCACCCCTAGACGTCTGCAGCCTGAAAAGATTGATAGTTGGAAGCAAGGTAAAAAAAAAGTGGTGGAGAAAACTATTCCCCTTCCACCACCACCTTTTCCTCAAAGATTGAAGAAGAAAGCTGACGATACCAAGTTCAATAAGTTTATGACTATGTTAAAGTAGCTGACCATTAATGTTCCTTTGGTAGAGGCGCTAGATCAAATGCCTGGGTACGTAAAATTTATGAAGGATCTTTTAACAAAGAAGCGGGCAGTAAGCTATGAGCCGGCAGATAATATTCATCATTGCAGTGCAATTTCCACAAGGTCCTTAGTACAGAAGAAGGCAGACCCTGGTGCTTTCACTATTCCTTGCACGGTTGGATCTATGAATTTTGATAAAGCATTGTGCGATTTGGGAGCTAGCATCAATTTGATGCCACTATCCGTCTACAGAAAGTTGTGGTTGGGCGACCCTACTCCAACCAATATGCGGCTCGTGATGGCAGATAGGTCGGTAAAACGACCTGTGGGTATCTTGAATAATGTGTTGGTGAAGGTGTCTACCTTCATTTTTCCTACAGACTTTGTGATTTTGGATTGCGAGGTGGATTCTAAAGTTCCCATAATCTTGGGACGTCCTTTCCTTGCAACAGGAAGTGTGCTTATTGACATGAGAGCTAATGATCTTTTATTTCGGTTGAATAACGAAGTGGTCCGCTTTGATATATGCAAAACAATGAAGCAGCCCAGCGATATGAATGTGTTCTCTGTAGCTGATGTTCATTATGAGGATAAGAAAGCATTATCTGTAGAGAAACAGCTTACTGTTGAGCCATTGTCTGCTGCGCTGTTGAATGTTGAGAATAAGGATGATGAATATTATGAAGAAACCATGTGTGCTCTAACAAAAATAGTATCCTATTCTTATACTCCTAAGAAGCCGGACCTTGATCTTAAGAATCAACCGTCACCAACAGCGAAGACTTCCATTGAAGAGCCCCCAGTGCTAGAATCGAAAGAGATCCCTAATTATCTAAGGTATGCATTCTTGGGAAGTGGAAATACACTTCTGGTGAGTGTGGCGGATGATTTAAGTGAACAACACGTAGAGGCTCTCATCTCTGCTCTGAAGAGATACAAGAGAGCTATAGGTTAGACTATTGATGATATAATTGGTATCCCTCCTGGGATATGTATGAACAAGAGTCATATCGAAGAAGATTACATGCCTACAAGTAAGCATCAATGTCGTCTGAATCCATTCAGAAAATGATGCCCCATCTATCTTGATGAAGTCTAAGTAATCGAGATAGCTATGTCGTGCCGCGACAATAAATCAAGCGCTTGGTGGGAGGTAACCCATCGTTTTTAATTGTTTTGTTTTCTTAAGATTTTGTTGAGGCACGAACAAAATTAAGGCGCTTGATGGGAGGCAACCCATCGTTCTAATCGTTTTTGTTGTTTTTGAGTAAATGTAGGTGCAAGAGGTGTAAAGGAGGAGATTGGTTTCAAATTTTGATTTGGAAGTATTGCATGTTGAAGGTGGTAAGTTAGGAATGAAGTAGTAAAAGGCTATGGGTTAGGCATTGCCTATGAAAATATAGGCAAAGAACAAGGGAAGGCCTATGTAAATCTAGGCCACGAACAAGGCAAGGTCTATGCTATGGACTAAGCTCTCGAATTCTAGAGTGCCATAGCATAGGCGCCGCCTATGCTCAACAATTCCATAGCATGGCGCCGCCTATGCAAAAGCCTTTTGTCTCTGAATCTAGTATGCCATGGCATAGGCGCCGCCTATGCCTAACAATGCCGTAGCATAGGCGCCGCCTATGCTCAACAAGGCTTTGCAAAAGGCGCCGCCTATGCCAAGCATAGGCAAAGCATTAGGTGCCGCCTATGGTCAATTTTGGTCTCCAAATCCGATTCCAAATGGGTCAAAACCCGACCCAAGCTTGTCCTATAAATAGAACCTTAGTCTTAGAACAAAAATGCATTGCAACCTTACCCTAGGCGCCGCCTACCTCTCCAAAATCTCTCAAAAATTTTCCTTTTGCTCTTTTACTTTGCAAGAACATCTTCCGAGGCCATCAACCAAGTAAGTACTTCTTTGTTCTTCTTTTATATTCCGTAAGTACTACACTACTACGCCTATAATGAATTGTTAAATCTTGAAGTAGTATTGGTGATTTGAATGTGGTTAATTTGTTGTGATACATCTCGTTGAGTGAAAGAATACGTGTGGGTGTTCTTGATTTTGTTCTGACTTGTATTTGATTGTTATACACTGTCATACTTTTGCTGAGTCGACATGGTGAAGTTAATTGGATAAACGTCAAAAATTGAATGCTTGGAAGCTTGAACAACTCGTCCATCGAGATTGAATACAAGCACATAATGTTGTGATTATTTCTATGTCATAACTTGATACAATCTCTATGTAGTATTCTTGTTCAAAAGGTACAGCAATCCACACATGAAAGTACAGTCAAGATTACATAGAGTTGGAAAGGATAGTTAAGACGACATGAAAGTATGAATGTGCTGAACATATTGTTGGAACATATCACCTAAATGTATGACGATGAAGACTGAGTAGTCGACATCACTCACTTAATTAGTCTGTGCCAACAACTTAAGTGTGGGGTGGTTCCATTACTTTTTGTTTATCAATTGAATTTTCTGAGATGAAGCTAACATGACTCTATTAGGATCTCAGGTCGAATGGCCTCAAAAGGACGACAAGAAAAACAAAAAGTATCCACCTCACAGAAAGGTTAGGAAAGCGGAAGAAAAGAGAAAGCTGAATCCTTCTCTCTACAAATACCTCGACGCACTTTTGGGATCAAGTGGGGTACATTTTGAGGAAACTCTGAGGATGACGACTCTGATGATGATTCTGACGCAGAGGGTATGACCCCAGACATAGAAGAGGAGTCCGACTAATCAGGTTTTTCTTATTTATTTTCCACTGAGGGCAGTGTGTCCCGTCTAAGTGTGGGGTGTTGGTATTTGTATGCTATACTTCTTTATCTGCATTTGCATTTATTTATGTTTGTTTTTTTTATTGTTAGTAGTTAAATTTTAGAAAAAAAAAATTCTCATAAAATTGTTCTGATAGGCAGCATGATATTATGACAAGAGTCTATGATAAAATCATTACTATTGAGACATTTAGGCTCTAAATGTGACTCAGTATGTGATAAATGTGTGGGTTAATTCCTTCATCTGTTGGGTCAAGAGTCTATACTGCTCCTAATAAAGTCGACCATGTGCCTTGTGTGTGTGAGATGATAGTATATTCTATGTTTGTGACTGATGCTAGAACTTACCCGGTGTGTGTGTAAAGCGAAATAAAGAGTGTGAGTTTAGGAGATGATTTAGGCATTTCTTTGACAACCTGTGATTGTTTACCTTCTTGTTACCTACCCGTGGACATTATCCTAGTCAACCCTTTTGAGCCTTTAAACCATTTTCTTTGACAGCCTCATATGTAGCCTAATCCATTTTTTCAAGACCATAATTTGATCCAAATTCCTAAGCATTTTAAATTGTAAAGTCATGTGACAAAATAAAAGGAAATTGGGTGAGAGTGATGCCTTAAAGTGAATTGGTACTTGAATTTGTTATGAAAAAGAATGGCTATTATAGAGGTGTGTTATAAAAAAAATGAAAAATGAAATGAAAAAGAAAAATACAAAGTTGATTCTATTTAAAATTGAATAACAAAAGAGGTGAGAAGGGGTGGTAGATTAAAAGAAAGTAGAAAGGTCATTTGAAAGAAAGTGTAAATGGCATAATGTGATGTATTAAAGCGCTTAGGGAACTTAGTCACTATTTCTGGCCAAAATAGTCCTACCCGTCCCTTAGCCTACATTACAACCTGTAAAGGCCTATTTGATCCTTAGCTTAGCATTCTGATATTAGTAGAGCATTACACTAAGGGCAAGCCTATGGTCATCAGTTGCAACATATGAATACTTTGTGAGAGTGAGAGCAAGGATAATCTTATACCTATGTTTTGAAAAATGAAATACTTGTGAGTAATTATGGGTGATATATTGTGAGACACACATGGTTGATGAGTTTTGGGTAGTCTTGTATGATTCTTTGTGCCTTAACTTTTGAATACGAATTAACCATCATCACGAGTCTATGTTGGAGGTTGAATTGTTTCTAGAAGTGATTAGAAAACTACTCTTTGTTAATAATTGTTGTTCCTGTTTTGATGAATATTTTGTGTTGTTACTGTGAAACCCTAAGAAGATGTTTATATGGACATGATATATTGTTCGAGGACGAACAAAGCTTTAAGTATGGGGTGTTGATGATAGGCATATTTACACGCCTAAAGCACCTTAATTTACCCATATTTTAGCTAAGTTTTGAGAACAAAATATATAATTCATGCACTTTTAGTCCTTTTTCCTGTAAGTGAGCTAACAAATGTGATTAGCAAGTTATCAGGTATAAACAATGAAGATTCCAGCACTTTATGGATAACTTGACGCCCAAGGAAGCTTCACGAAAGAAGGAAACCAGCATTTTGACGCCTATGGACTGAAAGTGATGCATGGATAACTTGTCCCGAGCAAAAACAACATTTCTAAAGACTTTGGGGATCAGCAGTAACTTTGTAGGATTAGGATAAGGATGCAGTAACCTAGTAGGATTAGGATAAGTACGCAGTAGCCTAGTAGGAATAGGATATGGGTGTTATAAATACCCTATGTTGCTGAAGCGACTTTTACTATTATTCAAGTTACAGATTCTGTAAGTTTTACCAGAGAAACACGACTCTCTTGAGAAGAACGGAAGGAGCAAAAACGTCCAACCCTAGTTGACGTTAACATCATCTATTGCGAAGATTATTCTAGATTTTGGTATGATGATGATGTCTATTGTGATTTCCGTTGCACTCATGAGTAGCTAAACTTCTCTGTTAGGGTTATGGAAGCCTTATGAGATACTATCTGTTGTTATGACTTTGTGAATTCTTGATACGTATGTTGCTTATATCATTACTCTCCTCATCTTAATTGAATTCTTGTGGTTGCAAACATATAGAATACGCCAGTATAGCATTAACTTGTTCGAAAGAAAAGTTACATGTCTGGAAAAGAGAGAATGACAAGGAAATAGGGCTACTAAACCCTGTTTAAAAGTTAGTGCCATAACTGGATTAACCTCTTGGAGAATTCGTACCATTAGTATACGCTTTAAGCTCGAAAGAGTTAGAGTGATATAATCCTTGATGGTGGAAAGACGCTAGGATTTACCATAGAATACAAATCTCTATAAGCACATGCATGTCTGAATTCCGCATAACTCATAGACAATAGATACGTAGAACTCATAAGGTGGACATAACCCTAACTTACAATTCTCATTGATTAAAACCTACCAAGCATTCCGTTTTTACTTTGCTATTTTGATACTTTTGCTTCACGCATAAAATCCCCCCTTTATCTGTAGAATTTTCGACCAACAGTCTACTAATAGTTGCATACTTAGTGACCAAGTATTCCCTGTGGGATTCGACACCCAACCCAGTTGGGTTCTATATTTGACAACGACCGCCTACACTCTTACGAGAGCTATAGTTTGAGCGTTATTAGAGACACCAATTTCACATATAACCGAACATCCTTTAAGTCTATGAAGGAGAATTCATTATTTAAGGAGCAAAAGTGTTTTCAATGATAAGCATCAATAAAATTTCCCATGTTAGTTCCATTAACAAAATTACAAAACAAATCATTGTATGTTTGAAAAACTAAGGATAGAACAAGTAGTCAATAGAGTGTAGGTTACCCTTTCGTTCACAACAAACTATGTTTAGACACGACACTTTTAGCACTAGCATGTCTAGTTATGCAACAAAGAAAATGTAATGATAAGAGCTATGATTACCTAAGGCGATACCAAGAACAAGCTCACATGAAGGTATGAACAAACATTTTAAGCACCTCACATCACTTTCACTTGAACAACCTACTAGAGTGATCAAACTTGTCTATCCACATAAGTTTTACTTAAAACAAGGGACGAGATTTGTTTATCAAGTAGACACCATCGACTCTTCTTATAACAACAAATGGGTTTTCCGTCTAGGTTTGGAGGCCACACATTTTATGCATATTCAATTCTTTCCAAAAGGTTGCTTGAGAGAGATCAACGCTATCTAGGTGGGTTTTTAAATAAAATATCTTGAAAAGATTGTCTACCTTAAGATAAATGTCATCATGATTACAAGGAATGATAGAAATAGGAGAGGGGAGGTGCATATGTTTGGAGCAAAGCCTTGAGATTACTGTCTTGCCTTCTAAACTGGCAACATGTGGACTTTCCCTGTCATGCATCAATTTGGATGTTTGAAAATTGATAGTGCCAAATGTAGTAAACATCAAGGGATTAGGTTTGTCACTTATCTCACCTCATGATTCTAAATCTCCATATCTTCACTACTAATATCCCACTTCATCATAAAGTTAAAATTCACAATATCTCCTTCTAAAGGCCAAATATCATTATGGGAAACATTCATCATCAAACCATTAGGTACATTAATGTCCCCTTAAACTCACACAATTTTACCTTCACTCCCAAATTCTTCACCTTATTTTGTGTCTTCCTCAACACCATATTATTGTGTCACCTTCTACCCAATGAAGTAACCATAACCTTATACAAAAACTATGGTCCTTTATTTGCAGCATTCACTTGCGTTATGACTCAAACCTTGATATTTAAGGCAAATAATAACTCTAGGATTGGTGTTAGAAGATTAATTACCTTTATTGTTTTCTGGATACCTTGGGATTTCCTTCTCAGTGAATTTCTTTTAAAAGGACTTCTTGAAATACTTTCTCTCATTCTATTGGATGAAGTAGAGGAAGTGTAGGATTTATTGAAGGACTTTTTTGCATTGTTGTTCATTTTAACCACAAGGCTCGCTTCAACAAGGTCTTATATTTGTACAAACTTGTTGACAACTAATTGAGAAGTAATAACATAGTCGAACTCACCTTTGAATCAAGTCATATGATGATTTGGTTGTTTGACAATCTTAAGATGAAGAATCAAGTTTTGGAACTTCTCATAATAGTCTTTAATACCTCTACCTTCTTGTCTTAAAATATAGAGTTTGTGTAATTTCTCTTGCTTGAACCATTGCATCACATACCTCTCTCTCATAAGTTTTCTTAATTCATCCTAATCTAGAAGGTCAGGATAACTATTTCCTTCTCCTTTCACTCTCTTACTCTACCATTAAGTAGAAGCATACCCTTAAATTGATGAATTTCATGTGTGACTTTTCTGTGTTTGGTCAAATCATATAGTTGGAATATCTTATGGCATTGTAAATCATAATAAAGGTATATTTATGGACCACTAGTTCCTTTGAATGTTGGAAGAGTAATCCTGATAGAGTTAAGACCAGTGTCTCGAACCTTACTTCCTCTTTGATCCTATTAATGATCTTCTTGAACTTGGGCATGGTTTACAAAGTTTCATCATCCATGGTGAGCCAAAAAAAAATCTACCTAATCATTCTCTATTTATTCCCCCTTAAACTCATTTTCTATTCAATATAAACTATGCCAAGAGAGCCACTTCATCGAACTCTTTATTTCCTTCACGACGTTCCTTACTTTCTACATCATCAATTTTGATTGGTTTGTTGTGGTTATCTGGGATTTGAGGTGGTTGGTTTTGGTTAATGGGTGGGTTTTTTGGAGTTTGTTGATTGACATGATTTTATTGTTTTTGTAGTAGATGAATGGGACTTTGATTATTTTGATCAGTAGTGGCTTGGATGACGGAATCATGTACTTGCCTCAGTGAATTAAGCATATGGTGTAGTGTCTCTGATGTTGAAGTAGTGAAGGTATTTTGAGCATGAAAACTACAGTAAGCATGATAGTTTTGAGGAGTTGAGTAGGTGGAATCTAGATGGACATCCAAGGTGTTCATGCTCCTAGAGAGAGAGCATATCATGCTTTCCATTTTCTTACTAAAAAAATTAATTATGGCTAAGATTGAGTTTCTCGCATTGTAATCCACCACACATGAGATGTCATCATTGGGATCCCTTGTACCAACATAAATACATACTAAACAATAAAAAAAATAATAAGAAAGTTAGAGTTAAGATATCAGCCTCACAAGAACTTGGAGCATACTTTTGTTTTTATCTCTTAATTGGCATCACAATCGTTGAAAGATCATATCTACTACAAGTAAAAGACTTGGTACAAATTGTTTCTTGTGATCGGAGTGGATTGTTGTTTGATAGAATCAAATAAAAAAATACTTATTGACTTGGATCAAGAACTAACAATGAAATAAAAATGAGAAAAGCTTTAATGAAATAGGACGATGAAAGAATTCAAACTGTAGAACTAATCATCCAACTTAGTAGGTCAATTACTAGTTGTTGAATTGTTTAAGTATCAAAGTAAGAACTGAAAATCAAGAATTGAAACAAGAGTAATCAAACCTGAGAAAAAAGGAGTATTGAAGTGTTGAATTGTGTTGGTGGGATGCTTTTGAAGTATTCTTAATAAGGGTTAAGGTAGCTTGAAGTGCATTTGGGGATCTTCTCTAGAAAGTCGGGCGTATGTCTGCGCTTCCTGGACATAGGGGGAAGCTTATCTACTGGTTTATCTGCCTTTGGGCTTCTGCTGTAGCTCCAACATAGACCAAGGGTAGGTCTAGTGCAGGTCAGCCGCCTAGCTATCCTTGAAGTGGCGAGTTGACCTCCAAGTTGTCCTGCTTTTGTGCTCTTCTTTAGAATATTCATTTAGATCCTCCAAGGTTATTTGTACTAAAAATTTTCTTTCACTTTTAAGGATTTTGCAACAACTTTTTGGTGAAAACTCATCATGAAGATATGAACTTCTCCAAGAACACTAAGAACACAAAAAATCACAACTTCTTCACCTTACCTCGGAATGCGTTGAAATTTCTAGTCCAAGCACTTTTTAACCTTCTAAACACATTCCAAACATTATTAAGATCAAATTCTTAACCAAAATTTTCAGATTTTGCAACCCATTTTCTTTTTCTTCACACTAAAGAATTCATCAATGGTAGAATTTTCAATATAGCTCCGATTTGGCTCAAATTTGGCTCAAATTTGATATTTTGACTCCTACAGTGTTAGGGAACAAGAATATAACTAGAGAAACTCAATAAAACATTAAAATAAGAGACTCAAATTTTAACCTAACCCTAAAAGCATGAATAGTAAAATCTTTTTGTGATTTTAAATTTTCTCAAGATAACAAACCCAAGGTTGACTTTGTGAGAATGAAATAAAACTTGGCTTGGATACCAAATGATAACAAACAAACTATTGAATCAAAATCTAACTATGATATGAGAAATGAAATACCAAAGAATAGGTGAAAGCAAGGGAAGATAGACTAAAGATATTAATTTAAATGCAAACAAGGGATATATAAACCGTTTAATCCTCAATTCAAATTACCTACCTTAAAATCCTACATAGACCATAAGGGAATTATTTCCTATGCAACCAACGTTTCTAAAAGAAATATCAAGACAAGATAATCCCTACTTTCCACTAACTCAAAAGGGAGTAATCATTCATAATTCATCAAAAATTGCCTACTAAATGAAAGAAAGCTCCTATTAATAGTCAAATTTTAATTATTACAACTTATGCGCGCAAATGTCGGACATTTGAAATAACAAACAATGGCAACCCACTTAGTGTCCTCTTATGCACCCTAGGGACACATGGAGCATGTCTCAAGAGAATAAGTTTTTTTTGACCTTCTTTAGCAGATCTAGATTATTTTGGGAACACCTTTAAAGTAGATGGGGTGCATGTCATCTTTTGGGGGCTTTCTAGGCCCATCTTTCACTTCCTTGGCCTCTTCAAAGTTCCTTGACCTTCTTTGAAGGTAATCATCATCTAATTATCACTTTTTGATAGTACCAGGGAGTCATTAAGAACCAATAGAACAATAGTCATGCAATCCAAAGATTCATAGTAAATTTGAATTGTATCATCCAGCCAGGTCGCATAAGCAGATACACTAGTTGACTGGTGCACTAACTGGGAAATCGAAAAATTTCAAGCCTCTAGTGACCCGTCAGGATTCATCTAGAATCACATAAACGTAAACAAAATATTCTATCCTAAAAATTTCAATGTTCTGGACTCAATGACACAATCAAAATTACCCTTTGAGATAATTTAGATAAAATATAGGATCCATACCCATACACAATTTTAATCAATTTTTGGCAACTCTACATGAGTTTTGAAAACTTGGGACACAAAAAAAAGGTCCCCCTAGCCTAAATTTTACATTCGGATCTGATGGAACTATATGAATTGGTATACAAGGTTGTTTGACTAAACTTTTTACTTGACAACTAATTCTTACTAGCGAAGAGTACAAAATAATGAATGGCTCTAAGAACAAAATAAGCTTCTCTAGCAAGTAATATATTACCTGGAACATCATTAGAAAAGATCTATATAGTGAAAGAAAAGGTAATCTACAAAATGATCTGGAGTAACATTACATAGAGACAGACGCCAAACAATTATACAAGTGGTAGCCGATGCATAAGAATAAAGGAATGTCATATTAATCGATAATATCTTATCCTATCCAAATACTAAAATATACAAAGTGTATATACCTACTCCATCTTAGTATCTCAAAAAATAGGACCTATCATGACTATCATTCTCCAGCACTGTGGTTCATGAATTAAGGGGCCCATAGAGGACTCAAGATATCTTCATACACTGTTTTTCCCTATGGTAGATCTTCTAATAATCATCATAATCAATCTACTATGTCTAACAAAAGAGATATATATATATATTGTAAGATAAGAAATATCAATCTAGAATCAAACTTAATGAGTGAATATCTATAAATCCATTACCTAAGAGCAACTCCGAGACTAAAATAGTAAAGTAATTTTTAAATGGTTTAAATCATCCCTGAGGGAATTGAATAAGTAATAGTAAAATGAGTGGATCAATAATGGTCCGGAATCAACTTTGATCTAATTTCCAAAGTAATACTTTTAGTTTTAAAAGTAATAATTCCATAATAAGGGTGGTACGACATTCAATTTCAAAGTATCAATTTAAAAGTTAGGAAAAGTTGGAATAGATTCCTTTTTTATAAAATAGTAGTAAAACAAGGTTTAAACTGGAATCATTCCACAAAACAAGTGAAAATATCTTTAAATGCATGCATGTCATCACTAGTATACATATAATACAATCATAAGTACCTACACATCCATAACCCTAATAACATCCCTTCTAAGAATAAAACACTAACCTTGTATACAAATGGTATCATAACCACGACCTTAGACAAAACGATATATAAATCAACAAGATATTAATTCCATAAATAGGAAAATCAAGGTAACAAGGGCATAAGGCTGCTACAATGGCCTAATTAGGGAATATCATCTAATTCACTAAATAATGTAAGAAGCTGGAGCTAAAGGATTCCTAATGAGAATCTATTGTTTATCAAGTCTATCATCAAAAATAAAAGGATCTTACAACCTTAACGAATATTCTAGGCTAAGGTTTGGGTTACATTACTATTCTAGATCCTATAATTAGGTCAAGACATAATAATTCTAGGTGTAAAAATAACATATAATCCATACCCTTGCATGAAAAATATACAATACACAATCTCAAAGAGATTTGTATATTAAAGCTTATCTCATGCCAAACTATTGTACCACCATAAATTTTTACCTCTAAAATTTCTTGGCCTTGAACTTTCTGCCTAGATTATGACTCACGTTAGGAATCATAAGGTGTCATTATGGGTCGTAGGAACCCTATCATATATTGACCAGTGTAATAGAAAAATCTTCGGTTGTGACTCCGGCAAGGATGTTGCGAGCCATATAGACCATTTACAAGTTGTGGGGTGCCTTCTGTTACCAAACTAGTGTAGTGCCTAAATGTTTTAGTCCTGACTACAACTGGACCCTATGACTTTTAAGGTCTGACTATGACTCATAAGGTATGACTCGTAGGGTCAACAAAGAAGGGCGCTTGAGTCACTACCCAGACTTTGAGTTCAGGAAATGACTCATAGCCAATTGTCACGAGTCGTAATATGACCTGCAAAGACTGGCTGCAATTTTTCATGAGTTTAAATAGTGGTACTTTGGACATTTTCCATATTTACTTATTACTACTTAAAACCACTTTAGGGTCATATTATAACATCAAAACAAATAAAAATACACTACTCAACTTCTCTCCAACTCTCCAAGCAAGGATAAGCTAGAGCTTATATTGCCGATTCTATCCATAATTCAAGATTATTATCTAAGGCATGTTACTCGTCCACAGAGATTATTTTTTTAAAAGAATGTATTTACAAATATTATCACTCTCAGATGAAATACAAATAGCACTATACTATTACATAGCCTCTTACCGCCACCTTTGTAAGTCTCAATACATATTTTTTATGGTCATCACATAAAACAACATAAGAGAAGGAAGACGCATCTTCTATCAAATGCTTTGATGCCAAATATAGTGAAGGAGATAATCTTCTAATAAATCCACACACCATCTGAAGCTATAAATGATATAATGTAAGAGTATGTCTGGCGGACTCCAAAAATCCAATCTCATACTCTAAAACCGACAAGGATTTCTACTGAACACCAACAAAACAACTCTAGCCTAACAAATTCTAGATGAACAAAACCTTGTCTATAGATGTGATTTACTCGTAAAATGGGAAAAATCACAGTGCTGAATCTTAGAAGGCTGAAGCAGTTGCAAACTCTGTTGGAGCCTGGGTTAGCCTTAATTTCTCTAACTAATGATGAAGATCTTTTATGCTAACCTTTAAATCCCAATTCTGACGTTGTGCTGAAGCTGGAGAAAAATGTGTTAAAATCCTATTTACTTCTATCGATAACCTCATACCATCCATTTGGGATATAATAGAGTAAAAGAACACACTTGAAATTCATAGAAATAAAGGCATCTGATAAGGATTCAAGAATAGAATTTCCTAAGAATGCCCTATGTCCCTCTGAACAAAGGTTACGAATGTCTTCACATTGATCCACATTAATCTACTAGAAACTAAGATCTAATCTCAACTCACCGATTAAACTAGGCTTTGAAAGATACTTGTCACACCTAATTTCTCAGCTCATGTTCGCACCTACCACAACCTACCAATGGGTAAGCCAATCCATAGTCTGGAGCCGCTAATAAAATACTACCAAGATAAATTAATGAATATAAAGCAATAATTATAATAAAAGACTAATATATTTATGACAATTCCAAAACCTAGATTATTTAGTACAAGAGCTTCTAATATATTGATATTACAAAACGAACTACTAAATGAAATACTAGTGTAACCCATCTCTTAATATAACATGGAGATATTTCTAATCTGCATAAGGGAGAATAGTAATACTCTATACAACCGAAGCTCACCCTAAATATTTGATCCATATCTTCTTCTCATGATGTAAACAATAATGGTAAGGACCCGTACTACGATCTCCAAGCTACAAAAGTGTAATATGAGAACCAAACATAAGAAACTACCAATAGAGCTTCAAATATAATTCAAATATTGATAACACACATATCTAAATATGAACAACACCCCAAATATTTGCAAAGCTAAGGTAGTAAGACTATAGAGGCAATAAGGATAATATATTATATCCTAGCCATACATAGGAACTAAAGTACTATATCCTATATCACTTGCCAATATACTAATAAAGAATAGAGCAAGGATATATATTAGTATAAAAGGTCAAGGTGTACATGTACAATATGTAGAAATAAGGGAAGAGAGATACAGTAATATCAAAGAAAGATTTATATATACATATAGGTATACAAGAATACCTCAAAGGGGTACGACCTAAGATGGTCAATCTAGTACCTCAAGCCATCCTATGTAAGAATCTAACGGTTGCCTAAATATTATCCCTAATCCATATGTCCTAACATACGATAATTATCTATGATAAAATAAAAATAAGAGAAAGAAATCAGAGACATAACTCGATTCCTAGTTCCTATCCATAATCAACCTGCTATGAACTAACCATAATAATAATAGTAAAGTAACCGACTAGTTTTGACAAACAATACCAAAATTGGGCCATAAAATGAAACACCTTGACTTTGAACCATTGAAAAATTTGCTCATTTGATTTCTTTGGACTTAGCACAACTAAGAGTACAATTCGTACCCTTTGGATATGAGTTGGTGACCCCCTATCGTACCCTAGGTAGTGTGGTAAGGGTTAGGCACTATCCTATGTATGAGTTAGTCTCTAACCAATTGTATCTTAAGTTACGAGTCATACCAAGGCCAATCTTATGGAGTGATAATTTGATCAAAAGAGGACTATTTTTTGGTACGAGTGGTCTGTATGATTTAGTGAATGAGTCATACCCTTTGTATATGACTTAAAGGTGTATGGTCGTACCCTTAATAGTGTGTGTGGCCTAGGATAAGCCTATGGTATGAGTTAGGGTACCATTTGTACCCTAGGGTATAGTTCCCTTAGTGAGTCATTTAGTGAGTCATACCCCTGGATGGGTTTATTTCCCAGCTTTTATCTAATGGCCATGTGGTTATATTCCATGCCTAAAACCCTTAGTCCTCTCACTATATAAGTGCTTGTATCCTACTAAACATCTATTTTGATGGATCAACCACCCTAAATACTCTCCCATGCTCATCTTTGAAGGATTGAAGGCTAGAGTTTCAAGGGTGATCTTTAAGAGGCAAAGTGAAGTCAATATTCTTTGTAATTCAGGTTGTCTAAGGCATGTAAATCTTACCCTTGATAAATAACTCTGAAACCATGTATTTTACACTTGAATTAGTAAGTGTACATGGTGATTTTTAAATTAGTGAAAAGGGTTTTGTTGTCTAATGATGAATAATGATGATTCTTTCTTAGACCTATGTTTATACATGTTATTGATGGCAGTTTTCACAAGTTAATGCTTGTTGTATATGGTATAATATATTGATCTTGAGTTACCCTACTCTTGATGATTTCTACCATAAAATTGGCCTTGGTAAAGGCATGTACATAAGGCATTTGTGAAAATGTCTAATTTAGATGTCTAGTTACATGTTGATGATGTTTTGAACTTGGGAAACAACCCAAAATGTATGAATGCTTTATAAATGATATTTTAAAGGTAAAATAAGATATGTATTGTGTAATTGATGACCACGATGGTTTGATGAATAATAAGGGGGTTAAAGTCCCAAACATGAAAATTAACTTGAATTGTGTGTTGAACTAAATTATTGTATAGAATTAATAATAAAGTGAGAATGAATCGAAAAGGTCTTAAGGAACATATTTTTAATTTTATGATGAGTAGAATTAAGACATTGTCATATTGAAATGGTTGATAAATGATGGCTCCCATGAGGACATTGTGGTCATGTATGGTGTTTAATTAGCTAAATGAGTTAAAGTCCTTTTGTGTGGAATTGAATGTATGTGGATGCATTGACAAAGGGTTAGAGTCCCAATGTCAACTAATGATAGTCGTGATGGCTTGAGGTTAATGTTTCTTTCCTAATAAAATCTCTTATGGTTAAAGTCCCTCATATAATAAGATCTCATGAGGTCGAAGTGCCTCGCCAAATGAATTTTCATAGTGTTAGAGTCCCCTATCTAATATTGCATGAGATTAGAGTCCCTTTCCAAATGTGTGAGCATATGGTTAGAGTCCCTTGCTTAAATGAACGTATGTGACTGGTTAGAGTCCCCCACTTATATGAATGTGTGTGAGTGATTAGAGTCCCTCACTTGTCAACCCTCAACTAGTAGGCTGATAACTTTACCCTACACTGGCAACATATTTCTAGAACTTAGGGTCTACTAATAACAATCACATTCTCTACTGGCAGGGGAGCCGTCATCCCTTGATTCACTCGATGCTAAATCCTACTCAAAACTGAATCACACTGATTACTAGACTGAACTAAGTTTAACTGAGCAAACAACTTATCAAGATAACTTACTAAATGACAATGTATATGGTTTATCTGAAACCATTCAGAAGATACTAAAATTATGTAAACAACTAAGTATAAGGTGTTCATAACCCTCCAACACTTAATGGAAATAACAATAAGGACGTATAAAAACATTAAAACATAATATGGGATCATTGTTCAAAACCCAATCATTTGGACATTTCATCAAACACATGAAATTCATGATCTTAAGCCTGGGAATTGTAAAGCATACAAAAATAACGTAGTTACAATACGAAAACCATGAATTTGGGATTCAACATGAAAATTTCATCATCCAAATATGTAAAGGCTCATTCCATCGAAAAACACTTATAAACATAGTTTATAATTAGGATTCGTAAGAGCTTCATGGAGACAATTCATCATAAACATGTAGGATTCATAATTTAAAACATAAAATGGATTTTTGGACTCCATGGGTAAACATGTCCCATAGATGAACATCACACATACCTTAAACCATAAACCAATAGAGAAATACAAATCATTTAGCTTCTTTGAAGGTTCTTGAATTTGGGAACTTGATTTCTTGGTTTTCTTGGAGAGAAAGGAATGGAATTTTATGATATTAGGGAAGGGGTAGGGTTTCTTTGAGAGGAGATTGGATAATATTGGCAACTAATTCCCTACCTAAAGCTTTAAGCCATGGATTTATGAATTGGGTTGAAGGGAAAAGACGTCACATCCCCTCAAGAAATTAAATTCACTACTAGAATATGGTTTAAAGGGGTACCATAATGTCATAAAGAGTCCGTCACTATAGACACTGCAACATGTCACTATTGCGGTGAGCTGCTTGAATTAAAATCAAAACACGACCTACTCCTCATCTAAAAAATCCAAAACTTCCTCGAGACATGATTCTTACACCCCTGAACATGAATTATCTCAAAAACCTATGTCTTAAGGTTAGGAAGTCCAATTTTAAAATCTTCAAAGTTAAGAGGCCAAAAATAAGACTAAGTCCCCAACACTTAGTGAAATTTTTAGGCTTTAAGCCTCTTATGCATGCAACTAGGAGATAATCTAAGCTAAGTATGATATGGGGTATTAGAGGCATGTAACTCTTCCCCTTGATAAATAATTCAAAGCCCATGTATTTTATAGTTGGATTAGTAAGTGCACATGGTTATTTTAAAATCAATGAAAAAGGTATTGTTGCCTAATGATGAATAATGATAATTCTAGCTTACACTTGTGTTTATACATGTTATTGATTGTAGTTTCCACACGTGAATGATTTTTCTATGTGGTCTAACATATGGGTCTTGAGTAACCCTAGTCTTAATGACTTCTACCAAAAAATTAGACTTGGTAAAGGCATATACACAATGTATTTGTGAAAATATCTAAGTGAGATGTCTAGTTACATGAGGATGATATTTTGAACTAGCGTAATGGAAAAATATGTATGAGTGCTTGATAAATGATACTATGAAGGTAAAAAGATCCATGTATTGTATAATTTATGACCTCGATGGTGTGATGAATAAGTAGGGGGTTAAAGTCCCTAATGTGAAAATAAACATGAATTGTGTGTTGAACTAAATTGTGGTATAGAATTGGCAATAAAGTGTCAATGGCTCAAAATGGTATTGAGGACAATAGTTTAAATTATATGATGAGGTGAATTAAGTCATTGGCCTATTGAAATGGTTGAGCAATGAAGGCTACTATAAGGACCATCTGGTCATGTATGGTGTTAAATTGGCTAAGTGGGTTAAGGTCCATAGATGTGGAATTAAATGTATGTGGATAAATGGACAAAAGGTTAAAGTTACAATATCATCTAATGATGGTCTTGATGGCTTGAGGTTAAAGTCCCTAGCCTAACAAAATCTCTTGTGGTTAAAGTCCCGTACATAATAATATCTCATGAAGTTGAAGTCCTTCATCAAATGAATTGGCTTGGGATTAGAGTCCCCTATCTAACAATTTATGAGGTTAGAGTCCCTTGCAATATATTAGAGTATTTGGTTAGAGTCCCTTACTTGAATAAATATGTGTGAGTAGTTAGAGCACCTTACTTATATAAATGTGTGTGAGTGGTTAAAGTCCCTCACTTGAATGGATGTGTATGTTGGTAGAGTCCCTTACATAAATGGGGTGTGTTTGGTTAGAGTCCCCTAATTGATGATATAAAAATATGGTTAAAGTCCTATACCAAATGAGAAATGCTTGTATCTATAGGTGAGGAAAGTTGGAGTCCTCCATTGCATATATGATAAATAAGTGCTTCAAAATTGTTGATAAGTAATGCCCCCTTGGTTAGCATGTGATATGTCTATATGTATGGTTAAGGTTATGAATGTGATTGAATATGATATATATTGACTTGTTGTTGAATGATGATTCTATTTTTTCATTATCCTTGAGTTAAATGCTAGCGTTCCAACTACTAACCCTCTCCGAATGCTATTTTCCCACATGACATCGGGGTCAAAGCATCTTCTTATCTTCCTACACATAAATTAGGCAATCAAAGTGGTTCGTACATTTACTTGGGAGTGGTGAGCTTCCTTACTTAAGAAAACATTTCATCTTGGTCTCCTATCTTTAGACTTAGTCTTGTTTGGACTAGGTTTGGCTATTGTTAAGGGCTTGTCCTGACATACACATTTCTAAACTTTGGTTTGTATTAAGGTAATGTGGATAAATGTTGACTTGGGTATATTGGTTATTTTATTAACCTAATGAAATGTTTAGACATGTTTAATTTATGACTTGTAGTATGTTTTCTGCTATCCCATTATGCGGTCGGGATTTACCCGACCCTTGTGATTGATGTGATGATTGTGATGTGTTATCAGGGCAACCTCCGGTTCATATGGGCTTGAGGTTCCCATACAATATGGCCTATTTTGGGGTGTGTCAAAAAACTTAGAAGGCTTAATCAGCACACAGCACACAGCGCACAACAAACAACGCTCATAACCTATACCTATGCAATACCCCATAAGGATTATAAGTATACATAACAAACAACATGTTGGTGATTTGAAAAATACATACAAGAATGTATGCAAAGTTAATATATATTACCACAATCAATATATATCTTATAAACTAACCCAATATAAAACTTTCTCCAAATAGATGACTCATAAATGCAGGGCCTACGATGACCTTTCTTCATCAACATGATGGATCATGAATGAATGGGACCTTAGGGGGTTCGAGAGTACCCATACATCGACATGGTGCCGATCTACGATTTCAATCATCAGCATCATCCTCATCAATCTACTCCATCTAGTACTGTATCGATGTATATATTATACATGTTGGATTTGAACCTTGACTAAAATTGTGTATGTCTCAAAATCTGTTGCTCGAGATCAACTCTATCTCTAAATCACTATCAAATAGTAGAAATAGTTGGAGTCTCCCTAGACCAAAGTAAGTAGTGGTAGTAAAATTATGGATTATAATTTATCTCTGTCATATCTCTAAAGAACCATTTTTAATCTCAAAAATCATAAATCATCCTTAATGGTGTATGATTAACATTATGAAAGACTGTTTAAAAGTGAAAAGGGGGAATTAATCCCTTTTTAGAAAAAATAATAGTAGAACAAAGATTTAGTTTAAACTGTACCATTAAGTGAGCATGAGTGTAACAAGTCTAGGAAATGCCATCACAAGTATACAAATAATAAATTTATAAGAGCCTAAGAATCCATAGACTATTTCTATATCCTTTAAGAAGATAAAAGATTCTGGTGGAATCCGACTAATATCATAATCACAACCTTGAGCCCACTGATACATACCTAACTTACAACAACAGTATAATTGGGGAAACTGTACTAATCCACCAAGTCAAGAAGTATACCATAGACTAAAGGGGAATTAGCCTCAACTATGTCTAATATACACATAACCTAGAGAAATAGGAACCTAAAGGCATGACAAGTATTTCACCTTAGGGGTCGATCCACTCTTCTATCCCTAAAGTTCAAAATTAGGCTAAGTCATGGAAGTCTACCCATAATCATATCCTAACATCCCTAAATAACATGCAATATATAATACAACTTCTCGTGAAAAAGAGTTGGCAAAATCCTACCTAGATATCGAACCACAACTCCTCGAATCATCCGTAAATCATCCCCTTTTTCTCCACGATCCCAAAATGCAGCCACGCAATAAATATAGTAATTTATGTTTCATAAGGAGTAAAGTAAGATCCATTTTTCTAAAGAAAGGGTCGGGTTGAAATTTAGGTCAAGAAAAACCTTATGAGGCCTGAAAAAGTAATAAAAAATTAAAAATGCCATGAGGATCTTTGAAGGACAAGGAATGTGTGCTAAAAAATTCAGCACACACGTAGCTTGAATTGAGGCCCAAAGAAGCCTACAATGATAGGAAAAATTAAAAACTAATTTCTAAAAATTTACAAGGAAATGTGAAAATTTGATGGGAAAAAACATTGGAAAATGGTCAAGAGATTTTGAATTATCTTACCCTTGCCTTAATAGATGATTTCCCAGAATTTCTCACGCTCCAACAATGGCAGATGAAAGGATTGACTCATGATTTTAGTTGGAAATTATGAAAAAAGAAATGGTTAATTATTGGAAAATGAGAATATGAAGTTATGATCACATAAAGAATGATTATACAAGAAAAACACATTAACAATCATTAAAATCAAAGCTTTCTAACTCCCAAAATATAAAAAATACAAAATTGGTTCGGTTTGGGTCTAATATTCAGAATGAACACTAAAAAGGTCTAATTAGAAGGTAGAAATATCGCTAAAGCAGTCACATGGCCGCTTTAGCAATTGGTGTAATGATCAACGACTGCTAAAGTAGCCACACTAGCACCAATAACTTCAAAACTAGTTTTTAACCCTCTGAACTCAAACAGAACCCTATGAACAAGAACCAATAGTGCGAATTGATCATAAAATATTTTATGGAACTAGTGGAGTAGTTAGATTTAGGAAAAATGGTATACAATAAATTAACCTCGTGGACCTTTTTTAAGAAATTTTAACTAATTTTTGTTTAAACAAATATATTGGATCGAGACCCCAACTAACTATGCATCACACCTAAAATAGACATTTAAGAATTAACTAAGCCATTAAAATTTTATTCTAAGGTTGCTTCAATAAAATATGAGTCACACACCCAAAGGGATACTTAACCAAAATCAAGCCAATAGCCCAAAATAAGTTTGAAAGCCTCAGTACCAAAGCAAAGGGTCCCCCTATAAAAAATTCAATGTTTCCATAGCTGATGACACTATTAGAGTTCTTATCTGAGGTCCTTTACTAGAAGTTTCACTCTGTGACAAATTCCTTAATAGTGTAAGCTCCAAAATATGGAAATGAGTCGAAAACCAAAAATAAACTATTCGATAACCAAACTAACAATTTAAGAAAATCATAAAAGACCTATAAAAGCAATGGGAAGGGTTAAAACCCTAGAATTTCATGAAAACTAAGAAAATGATATAGAGGGCCACTATAATATACACTACTAAAAGTATTTTCATCCATTGAAGTAAATGGATAGAAATAACAAGAATGTTTAAAGGTATGAGGTTGGGCCCTGATGAGTGGTGATTTTTCCACTTATTCAAGCTCAGTTTTAGTTCACATTACCATGTTTCAAATAAGTAGATGAGACATAATTTTTATTTAATTCTCTAATATCAAATCTTTGCAGGTATAGGAGTTGAAAATACAAACAAATGAGGACTGGAGCTTGAAATGAACAAAATTGAGCATAAAAAGTGCAGCTGAAGACCTGCAGTGAAATAGCATCAGTTACCATAGTCGAGGTCCATTGTATGTGGTTGTGGTAAGTCTAGATGGTAAATCAACCAAGATTGAAGAGGTCAATTACAACCACATAGATTCAATCACAACTAGCGTGCATAATCGCGGCTTGGCCGAAATGTTCAGCCAAAGGGTAAAATTATAATTGTACTTGCCGATCCCAATTTGAACTAAAAGACTCAAACTCTAATTTGATGTTTCATTCATTCCATCATATCCCTTGTTTTTAATGTTTTTGGATTGAGACTTTGTAGCCCCTATTTGTGGATAACAAAATACTGTGTAAATTTTGGGTGAAGAATACATTGAAAACTTTCTAAGTGGAAGATTTTCTCACTTTCATTGTTGATATAATGGGAGATTCAAGTATGAAGTAACATCCGCTTAGATATTCTACAACTTTGGTTCAATGGAGATTATTGGTATATCTATGCTTGTTTATCATATGTGTAGCTAAATCTCCCTCATGGCCTTATGTGTGAATGTGGGTTCAAGTGTGTGTGAATTGTTATTGTTAGCATCTATTTGGTAGTTCATGTTTATGGGTTCTATTATTTCTACGCTATTTTTGTCGGGATTTTAATGGGTTAAAGCTCCAAATACCTACATGGGTTTCGTGAGTTAAAGATCCAAGATCTAGAAAGTTCAATGCCATATGCGAAAGAAGGGTTTTAGGTGAACTTTAGGAGTCCATGTCATCCTGGAAAGAGGGATGTGAGGACCAAGGAAATGATAGAAAATTATGTGTGTAGTTTTTTAAATTTTCACTATCTTAGACATAAGGATGATCATGATGTTAACTATTCTATGGACATCATTCTTGAAATAAGGATCCCTTGATTGAGGTTGTGGTTACAAATTATTTAACAAACCTATTAGGTATTCGAAAGAATCAATGGGTCAAAGTTTGGCGTTTAGTTGAAAGGCTAACATCAAAACCTATAACCAAGCCTACCCATATTTGAATTATTGAAGTTATATTTATAATTATCTCCCACATGTCACTCCCTTAGTAACGCATAATCCCAAGATCCGTGCATAATTGTTATAACTCTAATTATTCGTAGCCCCGAATTTATACTAGAAAATCCCAAAAAGAAACATTAGTGTTGGAATTCACCTCCCCTATTTTATCTTTTTGTAACATCTGTTTGAATTTAACTTGTATCTCTGATTTTGAATTAATTTGATAGCCACTCACATTGTTCCTCGTGGATTCGAACCCCAATCTAATGTTGAGTAAATTTATTGACAATGACCGACTTGCACTTAATTGACATGCAAGTTGACCGTTATAAAATATTATGTTGTTGCCGGGAAACGATTTGACGTATTAAGTTAGTTTGGAATTTTAGCTTACTTTCTTGAATTCAAGATTGTATATATGTGTTCGTGATTTTTTTTTGTAAGTAGATTTTTTTTATTTTTACTTTTCTTGATGGTATCTTCTAACAAATATGAGTTGAATAGATGGAGGTCATACCGTGAACCCCCATGTTCATATATTTTATGGATCACACTTTCGGAGAGATTGTTGTATGCTCCTTGGGGAAACATTTCACCATCTCAGTATGATTGGGAGTATGGTTTCCCCATGTGTAGACGTCAACAAGGACATTGGGAAGAGTATCCAGACACCCCCTACCCTTATTATACTAACCGAATGACTAGTTCTTCTTATGAGTTTATTAGGTCAGATGATGAGAAATAGAAAGAACAATGGACCGAGTCCAGTAGCTATGAACCAATGTTACTAGCCATCTTGTATTGGGTATATACAACGGGGGAGAATATAGAATACATGTAAAAAGAATGGAAAAGTGTAAAGAAAGATCTATTGGGCAAAGAAGAAAAGCTTGAATCTGACACTACCTTTCCAACTACTCAAGAGGAGTGTTATCATAAGGAGAATCTAAGCTATGATGATTATCTTGGTAGAAAAGATTACTCAATGACTTCCAAATCATCCGACTTATACAAGGGAGAAGAAGCCATAATAAAGAAAATGAGACTAGAGTTAAAAGAACAGGCAAAGCAAACCTCTTATGATGACTCTAGCTCATTCTAGGGTGACAATTCTTTAGAGGAAGCTAACCCAAAGTTAGGTGTTGGACCTCATTCAAAAATCTCTTCAACATTGGGCATAGAGGATGTGATGAGGATCCATCATTTTGACCAAATTGAGGATTGTGGGGTGGTGGAGTTCCACTCTTACATTTTGGAGTTTGTCATTCCGAAGGAGCACACGGAGCCTTGTCCATCAAAGGATCAGATGCTAAACTTCCAAAGTAGAATGAATGGCTAATTGATGTGCTTAATTTTACCCCAGAAGCTAATTCGTAAGATCGGTGTGAAGTTGGGTAAAAAGTTCAAGTCTTCAAAATGAAGAGATAGGAGCTTTCATGCAATTTTACCACCTCTTCTATGTTTTATCTTGGTTGATTTGAATTTTTTTCCATCTGCCGCTCATTGCATATTAAGAGAAAGATAGGACGGAGATTCAAATTTTCTAAGGGAAGGATTAAAACCATCGTGCTATGACGTTAAGCTAAGCGCTTGATGGGAGGCAACCCATCATGCTTCGGAAAGTGCCCATATCCTTTTATTTACGTATGCTAGGGTGGATTTTGATTTTTTGTTGTTTGTGTGCATGCATAATCCATAAAATATTTGTACTTAGGGAATTTTTTTTTGAATATGGAAAGAAATGATGCGTGAATTTAGCAAATGGACTAAGCAGGACATGCAGGAACCTCAGATGCTTGGTCTTAGTTGCCGCGACCGCAGTTCGTGCCTTCGTAATTATGGAGAACATGTGATCGGGATCGCGTAATTTGGACAGAAATCGTGAGTGACTAATATTAAAAATACCATCAAAATTTCATGCACCCATGCACCTAAATTTCAAATTTTCTAATATGTTACCTAAAATTTGTGGCCTCTCAAGAGTATCCAAGGTTTCATTTCAGTTCATTTGCATCAGTTACCTGGTATGTAGTCTCAAACTCCCTTACATTCACTATTATTGTAGGCTTAGGACATGTATCTAGAAATGAGCTTAAAATAGTGTTATAATGAAAAAACTATTCTTATTTTAAATTATAATTATGGTTAGCAGTTGTAGGGTGTCTACACGTCATTTGGAGAAATCTTCACTACCCATATTCTAATCTAGACTGGTTATAATTGACGTGTACAATAGGTGTCCATTACTGGCCTAAATAAGTCATCATGAATTCCATCAAGTTTGGAGATGCAATCTTTCTATCTAGGCTTAGTTTATCTGATTATGATATTGTACACCTAGTTGGAAGACAAAGTTGGTGTTATGTTCATGTATTTTGAGCAATGGCACAATTGTGGGCTCTAGTTTCTTGTATCACAACCGCGGTCTTGATGACAGTGACCTCAGTAGCTCAATCACGATAATTGCTCCGCGATTGCCATACCAGAGAACAACTTCTTGTAGAAACCCAACTTTCTGCACATCTATTTTCAAACCAGAATCTACTATAATAGTGCCACATGTACTTTTCTTGTTAATCTAGCATACTTTTTTCTTTGAAAATCTTAAAAAAGGTTCAAAGTGTCAAACATATAGGTACTCAACTACAGAATGGGAGACTTATACGAATCCAGATCCTTGCTTATGGAAACCCACTACTAGTATTAAAAGAACCTCCCAAGGTCTAAGATATACCTAGAACGGAGTATTTCTATGGACAAAGCCCTAGTGAAGTTCCCAAAATTCTTTGACAGGATTTCTGTTGTCTGGTAAATAGCTCCATGACTACCCCAGGGGCCAGGAGACTCCTCCACTATTCACCATTCATATGCGGCTCAATCCAACTATGAAATATATCAGAAGCATATGAAGAACCAATGTGCTTGGGTCACCAAATTGGAAAGAGCATATTCGACCTTGGAAATATCACACAGGAACCTCCGGGAGTCACACGAAAGGTTGTTAAAGGGAGAAAAAAAGAGAGAAAAATTCCTCACCAATATATGGAGAGGGTTAAAGGGCATTGTAACGACCCAAAATCATCTCCTGAGATGTCACACGGTGTTTAAGGCTACAAGTAGCCCCAAGCTAACCCTTTGAGCTTGTTTCTACTAATAACTCTTATTTCAAGATGAAATAATTCAAACACTAGCATAGTCATGTCATATGAAAGAAAATAAGGAGAAAATTCTTGGTATAAATGACCACCATACTATAAACCTCAACATAACAACAATCTGATAACTAGTATGACAAAGCCTCTACTAATCCATGAACTATAGAGCCGGTGGGACAGATCCCCAACTGACTCAAAATGAACTGGAAATAACAATATAGTCTCTCAAAATATTGAGATGTCTGTATATAGGTCCTAGAACCATGAGGACTCACCACTGTAGGAATGTAGATAGAGTTACTTGAAAATCACTGACGATGTTGGGACCGAGCACCTGAACCAACATTATAAGAAAATATAGCACATAGACGTATATGTAGATCAGCACTTGAGAATGTACTGAGTATGTGGGGGTGCATGCATTTATATAAAAAAATATCAATACTTTTTAATCAAATCATGCATGTAATAAGTAATAACTCACATGGCTTGAATAAGTATAAAATGGAAAGCTCATATATATCATGTAAAATTGAACATGTAACACAATCTCGTGAATCATTATACTTTTAACTTTGAAATTTGTACTCTTCTTTTATTCTCATTACTCAAGGCTAAAGGAAACTTTAATCAATACTTTCAACTCATGCAGATGTCTCGTCGAGAGTAAAACTTCTTTAATACTCAAGAACTCATAACTCTTTTGAACTCAAATACTTGGAATTCAGAATCATATAACCTTGGAACATACTTGAAGCTATTTCATTCAGTATAGGAAAATATCTCATTTCAAGATTTAGGGAAAAATACACATATCAAGGGAAAGTATTTTACTTTTAAAGGAAAATAACTTATCTCAAAGATTTAGTTTTAAGGGAGATTCTCTTAACAGATATAAACCATGCGAGCTACATGGAGTCCAATGTTTTGTCCTCCTAAGGAAGATACGTCACATTGAGGAGAGGCATCATACACTTGCCAAGGAGTATAAGCTCAACTCAGTGATCACTTATCTCGGCCATGGGCCCAATATCTTGGCCTTAGGCCCAACAATTATCTCATCCTTAGGCCCAACCTATGGTGGTACATATTTCTGGGGTAACCGTGGTAACTTACCCAACTCGGTGCTAAATACAACTCCTTTTAGTTTATCTCACTCATCTCATGAAAATCCACTTTAGAATAATCTCATTGTTCAATAAGAACCCAATAATCAAATTTGTAATATCATGTAGTAGAGTGGATTTCAAAACTCAATGACCAATAGGTCAAAACATTTGTCAATAATCTCAGAATACTCAAATCACGGGTGCTTATAGCACAATAGTTCATAAAATCTGAAGTCTCAAGTAGGGCTTAATAACCCATTATTCAATCTCAAGTTAGAACTCATCAAAAGCATAATAGATAGCATATAGATTCATAACTCATGTAGAAATTTGGAAATTTCAGCAATTTATCTCTAAATCTCAACATACTCATATACAAACATTTCAACTATTTACTTCTCAAGGACTAAAATCATAGGGTATAGACCCAGCTGCAATTTCTCAAGAAAATATGTAAAAATCATGCCATTAGACGCTCAATTCAAGGGAATCATCAAAATCTTGCAACCAATAAAAATAGGTGAAAACCCCCAATTCAATTTTATGTAAAATCTCATAAATTATAGAGAATTGTATTTTAAATAAGCCTTTGGGCACATGAGTGAAAGGATTACCCTTTTTCAAAACCCCACATACCTTGAATTAGAAGATTTGGATGAACTCTAGCTTTTGAAACTCTATTTGTACTCTTGAATGAGGGTTCTTGAAGCCCTTGACTTGGGAACCTTTAATCTTGACTTAATTTAGAAATTCTATGGTGTATTATTGAGATTCTTGGAAGATGTTTTTGATGCTTAAGGTTTTTGTTGAGATAAAACTTGAGAGAGACGACATAGAATGCTTGTAAATGACTTTAATTTGGTGTTTGCATGATTTAAGAGACTTGGTAAAATTCCAAAATGCCCTTTTTAACTTCTGTACGAAGCTGGAAAAATTGTACTAGGAACCTAATTTTATAGGTCACCGCGACGCGCCACTATCGCGGTAGCTCACTGGAAATTGACAAATGGAAATCTGATAGTCACCGCGACGCAGAGCCATCCCGTTCTCCCACTAGTAGGGACCTGGAACTTTAGTGCGACGTATCACAATCGCATCAGGCCACTGGAAATTGACTATTGAGAAATTGGGGTCCTCCGCGATGCGCCACTATCGTGGAGTTCCACTGGAAATTGACAATTGTCAAATAGACCTTCTTCGCAATACGTCAAGCACTAAAATGGCACTGTTTAATGACTAGGACTTAAATTAACCATAAATTTTTGCCCGTGTATTGGATTTGGGTGAATCTTATATCAACAGAAATCTTATCAAATTTCCCATTTGAAAAAAGTCAAAAGTAGGGAAATTCTATATGGTTAACACAATAATCACTTAAGAAGTCACTTCTCAATCTTTAAGGGATGGAATTACTCCTCACTTGACACGCCCTAAGGCTTATTCCATGAGAGAATTTTGTTGGGTCTTATAGGTATCTTCAAGGTTCTTAAGTCTACAAAAAATCTACCTTCATTGAGGAGCGACAGTTATTATGGAGCCACTGCTGAGGGGTCTGGTGATAATAATATTGGAGACGATGCAAGGTATACTAGAGATGATGAAGCTGATTTAGGGAGCATCCTTTACTCTTACCTTTCTAACAAGGAAGTGGGGGCACTGCCAACTTTTTAGGTAGGGGTGCCTTTCCCTATATTTGTACTTGGTGAATGTCCATGGGTAGTGTTTTTGATGCCACTTTGGATATTATTTTTATTGTATTTTGAGATGCTATATTTTTTGGTACTCTGATGGTGCCCACGTTTTAAGGATTATCACGTTTTTCTTCTACTTTTAGTATTCTTTTGATTTAATTTTATTTTAATCATGTCAATGCACGATTGGCTTTGCCCGATGATGGATTGAGTGGTGACATTCTTAAGGGTAAAGCATAATGTTTTGGTTTGAGACATAGGTGCAGGAGAATTTTGAGCACCCATAGCATTAAGTGTCATTAATGCAAGGGAAGCCTGAGTATCTATAGAATTATACTTTGTTAAGTTGGGGCCACTTTATACACCTTTGGCAAAGTCTAAATAACCATAGGGTTAGCTTGCCCAATATTGAGCCTAAATGCGAGACTAATGCTTTGGTTGTAGCCGCAGTTTAGCAAATTGAGCATAGGGCTAATGTGAAACAAACAAATCCCCTCCGTCCAAATCTATCAAAAAATCAAGAGCATGGACGTGAGCGACTTTATAACAAATCTTCTTCTTTTTTTTTGAATCCCTATATTGTTGACTTGTAACTAGTGTTAAATACTCCAATTTTGTCTCCCAAGGGACAAAGAATTAAACCCCTTCAGGAAGTTTTGCATGCCATTTGTGGTGAGTTTTTTGCATATGTTTCGTGTATACTTGTTTATCTAGACCTTGTCCCATTATTCTTTCAAAGCTAATGTTGATTGTAAGTTGTTGGAGAAATGATCTTAGGTCATCCTTGTGATTTTGTAATCCACTCTAGCCTAAAAAGGCTTCCTATGCATAATTACAATCCCTAGTTACCCACTTTGATCCTTTGAACCTTTCTTTGGCAAATGCATTACAGGTCGCGAACCATTCTTTTATCCCTCTTTTGAACCATATCCTCCTTGAACTTGAAAATACAACTTGAGGCTAAAAGCATAAGTTCGGGGTGGTAAAGTTGATGGAAGAATGTTTGAGGACACGAAGTGTTAGTAGAATGTCAAGGTTCCTAAGTGATGTACACAAATGTTTAAAATAGAAGGGATCCAATAAATGATAGAATTGAATGAAAATTAAATAAAAAAAGATAAAATAAAGGTATTGAACAAAGGAAACGAATGGTAGGCATGAGAAAAGTGGGAAAACAAAGGAGAGTGGCAAATAATAAAAAAAATAGAGATTGAAAAGTGTGATGTTGACGTTCAAGGAAAGGAGTAGCCATATTGTTCTTAAAAAATATCCTACCTTAACCCAAACCTACATTATAAGCTTAGAAAGTCCTTTGAGATCTCCAACCATTTATTTTCTTTGTAGTGGCGATTGAACATAGGGGCAAGCCTATGGTATAATATTTGTTGCATTGAGATTTCTTTTGTATGAGAGAGAGAGTTTGTGAACTTAAAATTCCTTGTTGCATATGTTGTAGCTTGATGTAAGGAATTTTGTTTCTTATGAGCATAGCATATGAAACAAGTTGAGGTGGGTGATTTTTTCACTTTATGGAAACGACGTAAATGGAGCATAACCTAGTTGTCATCAAAAGGGAGTCACTTCTAGAGTGTTAGTTTTATTTACTTGGTCGCTTTTTAAAGTCTTATGTATCCTTGGTTTTAATATTTAATAACGTGGGGTGTAGAAAAGTTGTCTTAGCCTTTGTGCGATGAGATACTTGTGGTTACGATTCAAATTGAAGTTGCTATGACCTTTAACGCATAAAGTTTGGGCATAAATAATAGTGTCTCTTTGTGTAAGGTAGGGTTGCTTGAGCACAAGCAAATACTTAATGTTGGAGGTGTTGATGAGTGGTGATTTTACCACACATTCACACTCAGTTTTAGTGCACATTACCTTGTTTCAAATGAGTAGATGAGACATAATTGCTATTTAATACACTAATATCCACTCTTTGTAGGTATAGGAGTTGAAAAGACAAAGAAATGTAGACTGGAGCTTGGAATGATCAAAAAGTAGCAGAAAAAGTACAGCTAAAGACCTGAAGTGAATTAGCCTTAGTTACTGCGGTCATGGTCAGTCCGAATGGTCAATCAACCGCGACCGCAGAGGTAAATTATGGTTGCATAGCTGAGGTCGCAACAAGCATACACGATTGCTGCTTGGCCAAAATGTTCAGCCCAAGGGCAAAACTTTAATTGCACTTGCTGATCCTAATTTGAACAAAAAAACTCAAACCATAATTTGATGTATCATTCATTCCATCACATTCCTTCTTCCCCAATTTTTTAGGTTTTTGGTTTGAGTCTTTGTATCCTCCATATTGGAGAAGAAAATATTTTGTAAATTATGGGTTATGAATACATTGAATACTTTCTAAGTTGAAGATTTCTCACTTCCATTGTTGATAATGTGGGAGAGCTAAGTTTGAAGTAACATTTTCTTAAATCTTCTACAACTTTGATTCAATAGAGATTATGGGTTAATATATGCTTATTTATCTTATGTGCAGCAATATCTACCTCTTGGGTTTATGTGTGAATAGGGGTTAAAGTGTGTGTAGGTTGTGATTGTTAGCATCTATTTAGTAATTCGCCTTTATGGGTTCTATTATTGCTATTCTATTTTGGTTGGTATCTTATGGGTGAAAGCTCCAAATACCCTCATGGGTTTTATTAGTGAAAGCTCCAAGCTCTAAAAAGTTCAATGCTTCTAAAGAAGGGTTTCAGGTGAACTTTAGGAATCCATGTCATCCTCGATAGTAGGATGTGGAGACCAAAGCAATGATAGAAAATTATCTGTGTAGTTTGCTAAATATTCACTATCTTTGACATACGGGTGAACATAATGTTAACTATGCTACGGGCATCATCCTAGAAATAGGGATGCCTTGATTAAAGTTATGGTTACAAATTGTTGAACACACCTATTTTGTTTTCGATAGAATCAATGGGTGAAAGTTTGGTGTTTTGTTGAAAGGCTAACATCAAAACCTATAACCAAGCCTACCAATATTTGAATTATTGAAGTGATGTTAATAATTAGCTCCCATATGTCACTCCCTTAGTAACACATAATACTACGATACGTGCATAATTGTTAAAACTCTAATTATTTGTAACCCCAAAATTATATTAGAAAATCTCAAAAAGAAACAATAGTGTAGGAACTCACCTCCTCCATTTTATCTTTTTGTAACATTTGTTTGAATTTAACTTGTATCTATCATTTTGAATTAATTTGATCGCCACTCATAATGTTCCTTGTGTATTTGACCCCGACTTTAAAGTTAGGCAAATATATTGACGATGACCACCTTACACTTAATTTACTTGTAATATACCCACTATCACGCCTTCATGCTCTGAGAAACAATCTTCACATAACCTCTAAGATTAAACAACATTTCCAAGGGATTTTACCCTAGGTATCCAATTTTCAACCAACTTCTTTACTTCATTTCTTAAACTACTAAAATTCAACCTCCAATAAAAACAAGCCTCCAATTGAACCTAGGAAGGTTGATGCACACAAAGACAAACCAAAACACTGTGATACCACATCAGTACCAGCATAAACAAGATCATCCAAGTCAAACACAAAATGAGGCATAAATCATGTGGCCAACTCCAGTATAAAAATACAACCTTCTTCCAAACTTTCCATCTACTCACAACCAATCAATTAGTCATCTGAGTCCTATTCGTGCAAGCCCAGTCACAATAAACTCAAAAAAATTTAAGCTGATCCACCAAAATCCATAATGCCCAACACAAGGATAAGCCCATAAGGTTCTATCTGGGAAAGTCGGTGGTGATGACTAATGTTTGCAACTAACAACCAAAGTTAAATTTAGTTTGGGTGACCCTCGAAACTGACAGTTGATAGTTCGAAGCACAAACACTCACCACAGAAAACTGCACTCCAGGATGTCCTACCACCCGAGGATGAATCCATTTTATATCAAACCTAATCCACTACTTCTGCTAGGTAGATAATCCTTGGCTCAAATGGAAACTGGGAATCAAGGAAAAGATTAGAGGAAATCGACATCATTAAAATGGGCTATTCTTTGAACTCTATGAACCACAATCTATCTAAAATGAAGAAGACTGAACAATTAGCTAAATAGTAGGCTTATCTTATTTATAGGTGGCCCCAATTAAAAAAAATCTAAGAATGGAACACCTAAGCTCTACAACTCCTGGTTAAAATATCAATACCAAGGTCAAAGCGCTCAATCCCATCTATCCAATCTACCTAAAAGACGAGTAAGCATCCATACTGCAAATCTATCATAACCTTCGAGCCTCCAATCCAGGGAGTAAAATACAAAACTGAAGCTAACAAGACTAAAACAAGGGTAAACACCCAACTCACCCTTACTATGCAAAATCAAGCATCTCTTCAAAAGATCCTTGTAGTGCTGAAATCAAGAATTATCTATAAGAAAGAAATCACAACAGAGGATAAACCACAGGCTGAAAGAGCAACAATCAATTCCACATATACTAGAGGGAATAAATCATCAAAGTACACTCAACAACTCACCAAGGCTATAAATAGTACTAGAAATAGCAAAAACTCTTAAAACTTGGAAAAATACAACCCTAGACGGACATTGAACAATCCAATGCTACATCTTAGAAACAAATGCCTAATTTACCAACTTAAGATATGGCCATTGGAATGATGAAATGTCTCCACCTCTCTTACTTAAATAGAAAAAGAACCATATCCAGCTAAGGACATAGTATCCATCTCCATACACATACAAATATCAAACCATCATTAGGAAACAAACCAAAAAAATCTAAAAGGCTAGTCCAAGACATTTCAAAATCAATCCTATGATCACTATCGGGAGATGACCTTGTCAAATTAGAAAAATAGATCCCAAACTTGTCAATCTCATAAATGGGCAATATAACTAGATTTCCAATAATAGAACCATAACCGAACAACAGAAGACCACCCTACCTTCTCTTAGAAAGCCCACTCAACAACCAATCTATGATCACTAAAGAAGAGAGAACCCACCAAACATACCTTGCTAAAAGAGAGATATCATCAAACAAAATTAGATGCCTAGGCAAACAAAAAGAATTTACGAGGAAGGAAATATTAACTAGATAATTATAGTATATCCATCACTTATGCAAAGAAGGATCAACATCAAACAATGACAATAATAATAACATCAACTAAAACACTAGTATAAGGAATAGATTGTACCAAAAATGACAGTTAATTGCATGTAACACTCTAAGGCCATTAAAAGACAAACATGCAAAGGTAAATGACACTCAAACCAATATACTACACCCACAGGGAAATATCTATACTAATCCACTGCTAAGTATCATCTGTGGGGTAGTCACATAATCATAAATACTACACCAAGGAATAAAATAATCAATATTAACCATCCATAAACATAATCATCGATGGGTACGAAAACCCGATTACACGCAAATAATAATGTAAAGGAAGGAAATAAAAGGCCCACCTATAATGGTGAAATACAAAATCATATGTCTGATGTACTCAGGGAAGTATGAATCTTACCGGGTCCAAACTCAAATTAAGCATCTGAATTACCAACCTAGGTACTGAGTGCACTGCCTCTAACTAAAGGTGCGACAATGCTATTAAACTAACTTAGATGATATGAATGACTACTAATCCCACATTAGGGACACTCTTTGGACCAGTAATCAATATCGCCACAGCCGCAACAAAATTTTAGAATACTCTAATGTACTTCACCCACTTATCAAAAATGGACTCCAAGACCTAAAGACCCATACCAAATACACTACAAGGCCCAACGAGAACTCTAACCTTTGTGATCTCCAAAATATATCGAAAATCCACCTATAGTTTGAAAAAATACTTACGTAGAACTGGTAGGATGTAAGAGAAGCTGATCCCAACTAGAAGGATCCTAACTCCTTATTGAATACAAATAGCCTTATACTGATGAGATAATCTTTTATCACCATATCCATAAGTCTCAATATATGTTCTTATTTGGATGCTTTTGCATGATCAATAACATAAGAGAATAACGACACAACATCTATCAAATTCTCTGATTCCAAATGAAGTAATGGACCTAACCCTCGAATTAATCTATGGACTATCTTATGCTTTGAAGGATATAGCATAGGAGTATGTCTGGCCCACTCCAAAAATACAATCTTATCATCTAAATTAGATAGAGATCCTTGTTGAACACAAAAAACCTAATACTCGCTTGATAACTAATAAATAAATTAGAGTCTTTGGCTTTTAGGTGTCCGTAAAAGGCTTGAAATCACCAGTGATGAATGTTGAATAGGTGAAATGGTCACAAACTCTATTAGAGCCTGAGTTTGTCGTAAATCATTGTTTATAACTAAAGTTCTTCTAAGTTAACCTTTAACTCCCTAGTCTAATGTTGCGTTGAAGCTCTAGAAACACATGTTGAAGTCCCATCTGCATCTATCAATAACCTTGTACCATCCATTTGCGATAGAATAGAGCTAAAGAATTCCTTTGGGATTCATTGAATTATGAACACATAATAAGGAGCAAAGAATAAAATCCCCAAAGATTATCTTATATCCTATTAAAGAGAGGTTACGAATGTCTTGCACCTATCTATAGGGGTCTACTAGACACTAAGCTATTGTACTAATACAATTTTAAACCTAGACTCTAATACCAATTTTTCATGACCCAATTTCTCAGGTCATGATAGCACCTACTATAACCCACAGGTAGGTAAAACAACCTCTAGTCCAGAACCGCTAGTAAAAACTACTAAGAGAAATAACTGCACATAGAAGAATAATTATAATAAAAGACTAATAAATACAACAATCCCCCAAACTGGTGAAATTAGTACAAGAGCTTCTAATATATTAAGAATACAAAATGAACTACTAAGTAAATATATAGGTACAACCCATCTTTGAATATAACATAGATATTAGTATAATCTATAAGAAGGAGAATAGTAATACTTTGAATGCTATGACCTCACCCTAAATCTCCAATTTATAGCTATTTTGCATGCCGTAAAAAACAATGGTAAGGACCCATACTATGATCTGCATATTGCAAAATTATAGTATTGAGTACCAAACATGGGGTATTAGTAGATAACTACCCGACTGAGTTCCAAATAAAATCCAAATATAAATAACATACATGCAGGAATGTAAACTATAGCCTAAATATCTAGTAAGCTAACATAACAAGACTAGAGTGGTAATAAAAATTAACTATTCTATCCCAGACATATTACGAACTAATGCACTACACTGTATTTCACTGGTCAATATACAACTAATAAGTAAAAGAAAGATATCTAGTAGTATACAAGGCCAAGGGTAACATATACAATACTAAGAAATAAGAGAAGTGATATATATATGTGTTAATATCAAAGATAGATATATGTGTATATATATAGGTATACAAGACTAACTCAAAGGGGTATAACCTAAATTAGTCAATATAGCATCTCAAGGCATCCTATTCATGTAGAAAACTAATGCTAGCATAAATAGGGACCCTAATCTTAATGCCTAAACATGAGATAATTATCCCTAGTAAATAACAGTAAGAGAAAAGAGTCAGAATTATACGTTGAATTCTAGTATTAGACTATAATAAATTTCCATGAATTGTCCTTAATAATAACAATAAGGTAACCAGATAATTTTGACAAATAATACTGAAATCGGGCACGATAACTCAGAAGGATCAATCTGTACAAAACATAAAACAAACAACACACATAACTTGTTCCTATAAAACCTCCCAAAAGGTTGATTTGTATTGGGATGAAATTGTTAAATTTGTGATAGGCACTGCCTATGAAAGAATAAATGCAAAGTAAATAGATAAAACTACAACTGATACTAGTTACATAAAGTAACATAGTGTATACACCATCTACAGCTTCATAGGATTGCAAGGCAGGACTAGCGACAACCACTCTTTTATAGGTTGATGGCTCATAGATGAAGGGCCCCCTAGGGGGTTCAGGAGTATCCATTAACACTTACTTGGTCCGGATCTAGGATTTCCAATCATCATCATCCTTATTAATATACTACATCTAGTGATGGAGAGATGTATATAAAATAAATCTAATGACTCAGAATAAGAGTAAAATTATGTAGTTCTATAAATCGATTGCCCGAGATCAACTCCAGGACTAAATCAATATCAAATAGTAGAATGGATCAGAATCTCTAACGACTAAAGAAAATAGTGGTAGTAAAATCATGGGCCAAAATCTATCATAGACAAATGTCTAAAACACCTTATTTGATTTCAAATGCTAATAAGTAAACTAATAAAGTGTTACGATTCTCATCTTGAAAGACTTTGATTAGAAGTAGAAATTAGGAATAAATCCATTTTTAGTAAAAAGATCAGTAAAACAAAGAATTAGTTTGAAATGTACTATTAAGTGAGTATAAATGTACCAATCCTATGCTATGTCATCACCTGTATCAAAACAATACATCTATAGGCCCCTAAGCGTCTATATACTATGGCCACATCTTTTATAAGGATAAAAATTCTCAAGGAATCCGACTAATATCATAATTACTACCTTGAGTGCATTGATATATACCCAACATAACCACATTAGCATAATCCAGGAAACCATAGTAATACACCGAGTCAAGTAGTAAACCTTAGATTAAAGCGGAATTAGCCTCAACTATGTCTAACATGCTAATAACCAAGAGTAATAGGATACTAAAGGTAAGACAAGTATTTCACCTTAAGGGTCAATTCACGCTTCTATCATCAAAGCAAAGACATGGAAGTCTACCCATAATCATACCCTAACTTTTGTATCTAACATAGAACATATATAATACACAGTCTCATAAAGAGGAGTAAACTTATTCCTACCTCGATGCCGAACCACGACTCCTTGAATCATCCACAAATTTCCAAACTTACCTCTATGATCACAAAATGCCACCATGCTATCCAAATAGTAATTTACGCAGCATAATGAGAAAAAGAAGACCCATATTGCACTATAATGGTTGGCTTGAAATTCATGCACGAACGGGCTCGTGGGGACCTTAAATGGAATACAAAATTGTATCCATAATGAGGTCGTTTGAAGGATAAGGAATGTGTGTTCAAAGTTTTAGCACAAATAGAGCTCTAATCGAGGACCAATTTAACCAACAGATTTGAGAAATGCAAAAACTACTTTTGAGGAATTTACAAGGAAAAGAGAAGATTTTTTTTGGAAAAACAATGAAAGATAAAGAGGTGTTGAATTATCTTACCTTATCCTCAAATGAAGATTTCCCATAATTTTTTATGCCACAAGCTCCAACGGTTATGCAAAAAGGATTTGATTCATAATTTTAGTCTAAAATTATGAAAAATTTGCTAGTCTTGGAATATGAGATATATGAAGTTATAATAACATTGAAAAATATAATATGACAAAATGACATCATGAATCACATAAATTGGAGCTATGGAGGTCCCATAATCACAAAAATAAGAAATGGGTTCGGTTGTTTAATACTCTGCGATGATAGCTAAAGCGACACTTTGACAACTAAAGCAGTCTGATCAGAAGGTAAAAGTACCATAGATAGTGCTCATATGGTCGCTTTATTAGTCGGTAAAATGATCAACAACCGCCAAAGAGGCCACACCAGAACAAGCAACCTTCAAAACTTATTTTTGAGTCTCGAAACTCATCTAAAACCCTATGAACATGAACCAATAGTACAAATCGATCATTAAACACGTTCCAAATCTGAAGAAATTTTTAGATTTAGGAAAAAAGATTATTTATAATAATTTAACCTTTTGTATCCCATTTTGGAAATTTTAACTAGTTTTCGTCCAAACACTTAAAATAAAATATAAAGGCTCAAGATCCTAATGAACTATGCTTCTAACCTAAAATCAACATTTGGAATCAACGATGAAATTAAATTTTCCATCCAAGGTTATTTTGATAAAATGTGGGTCCCACACCCAAAAATTCATTTTAACCACAATCCACCTAATAGAGAAAAATAAGTCCAAAAGCCTCAGGACCCAAATAAATAGTCCCCATAGCCTAAACTAAATGTTCCATAGATGGTGGCACTATCAGAATTCTCATCTGAGGTTGTTTATTAAGAGTTTTAGTTTGAGACCAATTTCTTAACAACAAAAGCACCAAAGTTTGAAAATGGTCCTTAAACCTTAATGAACTATCTAATATAGAACAAAAAGCTCTAGAAAGTTATAAATGAGTTGTAGTAGCTATAGGAAGGCTTGAAATGCTAGAATTGCATGAAAATCGAGGAAATGGACTAGTGGGTTACTACAATGTCGACTACTTAAAGTACATTCACCAACAAAATTCAATGGATAGAAAGAATAGAAAAGTTTGAAGGGATAAGGTAGTGGGACTGCATACTTGTAGCAATACTCCATAGATAACCTCTATGATAAAACAACTCTTCTATGGAATTTTTCCATAGGCATCATTTTTTCAACCAACTTCCTTACACCATTTCTAGAATGACTAAAATAAATCTTCCATAACCAACTAGTCTCCAACTGAATTGAAGAAGAATGATACATGCAAATCCAAAAAATAACATACTTATACCATATTGGTACCATCACAACCAAGCAAAATCTCATCCAAGTCAAAAAGTATAACCAAGGCATGAATTATGTAGCCAATTCCAATATCCAAATGCAACGTTCTCTTGCCTTTCTAAACTACCATCTACTTCAAACAAAGTGGATGATCATTCGAGTCCTGACCACGCAAGCCCATCATACTAAACTCATAGAACTTAAGCTAATACATCAAAACCCATAATGGCCAACACAAGGGTAAGCCCATAAGGTGCTACATGGGCATGAAAAAGGTGATGAACAATGTCTATAATTCACTGCTAAAGCTACAATTGGTCCGGATGATCTTTAAAACTGACAGTTGGGTGTTTGATACATAACTATTTACTAGTGAATTATCCGCACTGAGATATCCCACCAATCAAGGATAACGCCAAGATGAATCCAACCTTTGCACACTACTCCTTCTGAGTAGATAATAAAAGCTAGGCTAAGAGGAAATTGACATCGTGCCAATGGGTTGTCCATTAAATAACTATATATCACCATCCATCAAAACTGTTGAAGTTCAAAGGACAAGCTAAAGAGTTATTTTATCCATCCTATAGGTGACCTTAACTAAGAAAAATCTAAAAATAATGGTTGTACCTAAGCTCTAAAACTCCTAGATGAAATCTTAACACCAAGGTCGAACAACTCGATATAACCTATCTAATAAACTCTGAAGATGGGTAAGCATCTATACTCTAAAATTAGCATATACTTTGAGTTGCCAATCCAAGGAGTAAAATGTAAAACTTAAGTTGATAAGTCTAAACTAAGGTAAACACCAACCCACCCTCACTATCCAAAATCAAGCATATCCTCATTAAATCCTGGTAGTGCTGAAATAAAGAAGTAGTTGAATAAAAAAATCACAATGGAGGATAAATCAAAGGTTGAAAGTACAATAATCAACTCCATATCTACTGGAGGTCATTAATCATTACAGCATACTCAAGAACTTATCAAAGATGAAAATAGTGCTAGTAATAGCCAAAACTCTAGCATCTCAAATAAATGCTCTCTTTGCCGGAGAATGGGAAATCCAATTATCTATCTTAGTAATAAATGCCTAAATTACAAACTTAAAAAGCGGTCATAGGTTAGATCACCTATTTCCTCCTCTTTAACTCAACTAGAACAGGAACAACATCATAAAAATAATAGTTTATAACTCCGCACACATACCAAGATCAAACTATCAACAGGTAACGAGCCCAACAAACCTAAAGTCAAGTCCAAGACCTCTCAAAATAAACAACAAGACAACTAGTAGGCTATTAAAAAGTTGAATTTGAAGAATAAATCCCAAACTGGTCAATCTTATAAATGGGTTATATAACCAGATTGCCAACCTTAGGACCATCATAGAACCATTGAGACCACCCTATCTTCACGTCTAAAGCATACTCAACAATCAATCTACAATTGCCAGCAGAAGAGAAAATTACCAATATTACCTTAATATAAGTGATGAATCATCCAATTGAGCTCGCCGCCTAGGCTAACAGAGAAGAATCGCAAGTAATGAAATTCTAATTTAGTAAATGATTGTCTAGCTGCAAAATAAGAAAGGATTAATCAACGTCAAACAATGACAATAATAACAACAATAATAGAAACACAAGTATAGGCAATAGGTGGTACAAAAAATAAAAATCAATTGCAAGTACCACTCTAAAATCATAAGAACACCAATATGCCAGGGTATGTGGCACTAGACAAAAAATGCTCCATCAATAAAGAAATACCAATACTAATAAATTACTAAAATAAATCATCTGTAGGGGTAGTCACATAATCATGAAATCTACACCAAGGAAAACAACGATAAATATTACCCTACCAAGCACATAATCATTGATGGGTACAAAACCCCCCCCCCAAACACTCATAAAAGGTAAAGGTAGAAAATAAAAAGTGCACCTATCATATTGAAATTTTAAATACCATTTTTGACATGCTTGGGGGAGTATGTACATGAGCACGTCCAAACTCAAACATAGCTTCTAAATCACCAACCAAGGTAGTAAGTGTATTGCCTCTAACTGAAGGTGTCACAACACTATGAAACTCACCTAGATGATATGAATTACTAATAATCTTACATTGGGGACATTCTCTCGACAAATGACTAATCTCACCACAACTATGGAAAGCTCCAAAAATATTATGAGGTACTGCACCCACTAATTTAGAGCAAACGATGGAGACTAATGACACATACCAAATACTCTATAAGGCCCGATGAGAACTCTTCTTGTTTTGATGACCATGACTAATCTGAGAGTCACCTATAGTTTTAAATACTACTGTATAGAATAAATATGATAAAAGTGAAGTTGATCTCTATCGAAAGGATTCACACTGCTGCATGAAATACCAATAACACTATACTGATAACATAAACTATTACTGCCACCTTCATAAGTCTGAATACATACTCTTTATGTAGCCTTAGTGTGATCAATAACAAGAGATAAGGAAGATCCAACTACTATCAAATTCTTTAATGCCAAAAAAATTGAAGATCTAACCCTCTAATAATTCTATGCACCATAAAGTAACCAAGTATTTAGACCTCCTCCATCTTGAAGGCTACCAAAGTTTGGACTTATAGTTACCTTTCTTCTCAGACATGATGGGTCATAGAAGAATAGGGTCCTTGGGGATTTAGGAGTACCCATATACATTGACTTAATCCCGATAAATTATTTCGAATCATCATCATTATCATTATTAATCTACTTTGTCCAGTACTAGAGAGATGTATATGAAATAAATAAAAAAACTCAAACAATGACTAAAAGAGTGTAAAACTTAAATATGTTTTCCAGGATTAATTCAACGACTAAATAAGCTTCAAAGAGTAGAAAGGGTTAGAATGTTTCTTGACCAAAGAAAATAGTGGTAGTAAAATCGTGAACCAAAATCTATCTCGATCAAATCACTGAAACACCATTTTTAATATTAAAATCTCACAAATCATACATTATGGTGGTACAATTTCGATTATAAAAGACATTAAAAGTGAAAAGTGGGAATTAATTTACCTAGTCTATGGATTGTCCTTACCCCTATTCAAACAACATATTTATAAGCATCTAAGTATCCATATACTATGATTACATCCTTTACAAGGATAAAAAATTAACATAAAATTCGACTATAATCATGATCACGAACTCAAGCCCACTGATACATACAAAGCAGAACCACAATTCTATAATCTAGGAAACAATACTAATCCACCAGGTCTAGTAAACAACCATTGGCTAAAGGGGCATTAGCCTTAACTATATATGTTCCTAACCAAGAGTAATAGAATCCTAAAGCCATGAAAATAATTTCACCTGAAGGGTTTATTCACCCTTCAATCTCAAAACTTCTTAATTAGGCTAAGTCATGGAAGTACATATAATTATATCTTGACATCCCTATCTAACATGTAATATATATAATACACCATATCATAAAGAAGAGTAGAGTGAAGCCTACCTTAATGTCAAACCTTAATACCTAAAATTGTACATTTTTGCTTCACGATCCTAAAATGCCGCCATGCTATCAAAATAGTAATATACAAGTCATACGGAGTAAAATAAGAATACATTTCTATACTAAGTGTCACATAAAAAATTGGGTCAAGAACAAGACAACGCAGAATGCAAATGGGATCCAAAATTGAATGTGTCACAAGGTCCCTCAAAGAACAAGGAATATGTGCAAAAAATTTGAGAATAAATGAAGCTTGAATCGAGGCCCAAATCAGCGCACAAAGTTAAGAAAATCAAACACGATTTTAATGGAATTCACAAGGAAAAAAGAAGAATTCAATAGGGAAAAACAATAAAAATAATCAAGAGTTGTTGAATTATTTGACATTAGCCGCAATGGATGGTTTTCCACAATTTCCAATGCTCCAAGCTCCAACAATGGTGGAAAAAGGTTTTGAATCAAAATTTTAGTCGGAAATATGAAAGACAAAATGGTTAATCTTTGAAAATGAGAAATATGAAGTAATATTCACATAGTCAATGATTATATTATTAGAAGGCATTGATAATCGTCAAAATTCAAAGCTTCCTCGATCCTAAAATGTCAAAAATACAAAATACATTCAGTTTAGGTCTAATAATCAGGGATAACCTCTGAAGGGGCACTTTGACTGGTAAAGAGGACTGATCACCTAGTAAAAATACAGTTAAAAATGATCACACATTCTCTTTAGTAGTAGGTCAAATGGTAATCGACTTCTAAAGAAGACACACTAACACTAACAACCTTCAAAACGTGTTCTTCACCCTTAAAACTCATCTGAAAAAAACTATAAACATGGACCTATAGTGAAAATTGATCATATAATGCATTAGGAATCTAATGTGATCATCAAATATTAGGAAAATGTCATTTATAATAAATTAAGCCCTGAAACTCCTTTTCAGTAATTTTAACTAATTTTTCTGTAAATAATTAAAATAAAATATAAAGGCCAGGATCCAAACTAACTATGCTTCTAGTAAAAACATCAACACTTCAGAATCAACAACGCCATCTAAATTTTCATCCAATGTTGTTTGGATAAAATATGGGTTCCACACCAAAGGATCATTTTAACCAAAATCCACCCAATATCCAAAAATGAGTTCGAAAGCCTTGGGACCCATACCAAGGGTCCCCTAGCCTAAAATCAACGTTTTGTAGCTAATGGTACTTTTGGAATTCTCATGTGAGGTTATTTACTATAAGATTTAGATAGATAATAATTCCTTAATAGCCAAAGCTCCAAAATAGGGAATGAGCCTAAAGCCTTAATGAACTGCCTAATAACTTATCCAAAAATTATGAAAAGTCATAAAAGCCATTTGACAGCTATGGGAATGACCAAAATGGTTAAAATGCATGCAAACTAAGAAAATAACCTACATGGTAACTACACAATAACCATATTACAATATAAAACTCAGAACCCAAAATCGGGTCAAGAATTGGTCCATGGGTCCTGCAAATGAAATACAAATATTAATTGTCTCGAGGTCCCTTAAAGGACAACGAATGTCTGCCCAAATTTGAAGCACAAATAATGTACAAATAAGGTCTCCAATTGACCCCTAAAATAGAGAATTTAAGACATAAATTCTAGGAATTTACAATAAAAAATAATTGAATTTGATGGGGAAAATAATGGAAAAGACCAGGGAGTGTTGGTTTATCTTACCTTAGCTTCGATGGATAATTTTGCAAACATTCCCATGTCCTAAATTTCAAGAGTAAAGAGAAAATTATGTGGAGAATAAAAGAAAATTTAGTGAAAAAAGTACATATAACACTTGTAGTTACTGCTAAAGCGGTCACATGGCCAATAAAGAGGACACTAATAAAGCGACTAGTGCAAAAAAGTGAGTGGCCGCTAAATCGACACCCCGATTGCTAAACCAATGTACACTAAAGTGGAGAGGGGTTTATAAATAGACCCTCAACTATACCATTAAGGAATCTCATGTAGCACAAGGTTGCTAAAGTGACCACCTCAAAAGCAGCTGCTAGACTGCTTTAGCAATCACACGAGATGTCAGGCATCATATTTTTGGTATTTCTAAATCGACCCTTCTCGGGTGTTCAAGATTCATTTAGAACCCTGTGTGTGTTAAAAAATTATAATACCAGTCCAAATTTTATATTTCAGACTCAATAGAACCATCAAAATTTAGAACTGAGGTTATTTTGATAAAATGTGAGGCGCACACACATAGAGAAATGAGTAAGAAAGCCTTAAAAGTCGGACCAAGGTTCCCCCTAGACTAAAATAAATATTCTAGAGATAATGGAAATGTTAGAATTTCCATTCGAGGCTATTCATATAAAGATATGGTCTAAGACCAATTCCTTAACAACAAAAGCTCTAAAATAGATAAATGAGCCTAAAACCCAAATGAACTATTTTATACCTAAAGCGATCATTTCAGACAATATAAAATGACCTTTAGATGTTTTTACAAGGATTTAAAGACTGAAAATGCATAAAAATAAGAAAATGGCCTAGAGGGTTATTACACAAGTAGTCTACCACATAATTTTCACATCTTTTTCAATCTTTGACTTCAAAGTCAAACTCTTGTAATTGTAGGAGTCACCTTATTAATATAGCTTTCACTTGTTTCTTAGCAATCATATAGAAAAAACTAGCTTGGTTAATATGCCCAATAACCTTAGTCCCTAATAAATAGGCTCAAAACTTTTCAAAGGCATAGACTATGACAAATAATTATATCTCTATACCATATAGTTCTATTATTCTTAATTCAATAAATTACTAGTATCATAGATAAGTAAAAAAACTTGTCTTTCAGTTGGCTCAATACCACACCTAACACCTGTAATGACTTTATTTTTAGTGATTTTTGTGAATTGCTCAATATTGTGTGATTTACTGTTTTATCCCTCTTTGTGGTTGATTATCATGGTTTCTAATGTATTTTGATGTGATTTGGGTTTTTGGTTGTTAAAAAGGATTTACAGTTGTCTTCAGTTAATATTTATGGATTTGTGAATTAGATGGAAAAATAAACTATGCCATGAAATTCAAAATGTCGATTTTAAGTTGGTAGCATGGTTGGTGTGGTTTCACTGCCTTTTATCTCATTTTGACCCTCAGTTCAAAAAGTTGTTAAATTGGGTTTAGGGGGTCAACTTTGTGAAATTGATGTTTTTTCAAAAAATTGATATTGCTATTGATAGGGTAGCATAGTTCATTTGTGCTCTAAGGATTTCAAAGAATCTCGAGTGGTCCGCAGAGATTTTCCAAATCTCTAGCAGATGCATCACTCAGCTGGTGGATGTACTTATGCGATATTTTATTAACTGAAGCGGCTTTACTTAACAACCAGAGTGTTTGTTAAGCGACTATCGGCTTCCTTAAACAATTATAACTTATGCAATAGTTGGCTCGCTTATGCAACACTAATGAAATAGGCAAGTATCATGAAAACAACACGTGGTTTCTTAGATAATCTCGTGCCCCCTTAAGCAATGCCTGGGAGGTATTTATATACCTTTTTCATAATTTTCACCATATTTGACACTTGAATCTTAGGGTTTTGAGTTTTTGGACAATGTCTTCATTTTTTGATCTTGGGTAAGCTCCAAATCCCTATTTGAATTATTTTTCTTCGATTCTTATTATTTGAATCTTGATAAAACTTGATTACAAAAGTAGAATTTTGTAATTTTGGCCTTGAAGGCCTAAATTGTGAATTCATACAGTTTAACCCCAATTTCAATGAATTTTCTCTTGGATTTTTTTATATAGCTTCCTTTAATCATCGGTAATATATTTTTGTGCTTAAATTCCAATTTTTCCATTTTTTCCAAAACCTATTTTTGGCTTCCATTTTGATTCCGAATTGAAAATGGGCAATATGGGTACCATTTGCTTTTTTGATTCATAGATTATATATTGGTATGTTTTAGCTGATTTCGGGTTATTTCATGTGGAGAAATCTCAAAGTTAAAGGCTTTTTGACTGGTTTTCTGTATTACATGGTATGTTGTGACTTAACTTTCTTCAGAGTGGGCTGGGAAGTTAATATTGGTATTAAATTATGTCATTGTGTGGGAACTAATCATGTAAAAGACATTATTCTTATTTTGTTCCTTTGTGGAGGCATTTGTTATAGTTATTTTATGGTTTTGAGACATTAATTGCTATATGTGTCTGTTGAGGTCCTATATGTTATTATTTTTCCTAGCAATGGTATAATTGGTTCGTTTCTTCGTAGAAAATGCCTAATTTTATATTTATGAGGTATCAAATGGCATATTTTTGTATATCCTACTCTATTGGTTTTTTAATTATATTGGATTCATGGACAACATGTATAATGAGCAGATATTTGCCAAACAAGGCTGGTAAATTTAATTTATAAATTCTAATTTTTGTTGGATGTGAGCATTATATCCTTATATCATATATATTAATGAAAAATTTGTACCATTGATGAAATACTAGCTTTCTTTGACAGAAAATATGACATCTTTAAAAAACCTCTACCAATGTTTGTGCTAGAGAGGATTTATGGATATTGGAACTTTTATGGGTGGACGAATCCCCCATAGGTCCTAACTCAGGAGAACATATAAGTAGGTGTATACAGACGTTGTACGATGACCTCATGCATCATATGATGATGATGATGATCATCATCATATTCTTCTTCTTCATTACATGTCATACAGAGTGTATATTTTGCGTTATATTTTTATTCATGATATGATATCCATCTATTTGTGCTTCTTTCATGTACCTATATTTTTGTATATGTACATGCTGTAGAACTGTTCGTGGAGACGGTATGGGTTACTATTTGGGACATTTTCTGATTGTAGATAACGTGCCTATAACTTGTATTTTATATGATTTATTTTCTACTTTTCTCAGTCGAGTTATGATTCCTTATGAATACAAGTGGACCATACTCATCCTTAATATGCTCTTTCAGTACAGATCTAGGTCAAGGTGTGCCACACAGTATCTAATTTAGGTGCTATCTGGAGTATTTTTGAGGTAGCAGTCGGTTTATGCTTCCAGAGTTGATGTACTACCTTTATTTTATCTAGTTTATGTCTTGTTTTGTATTTAGAGATATATTATGATCCATTTTTAACTATAAATTTATATTTTGATTTTGATATGTATTTTGTTGGTTCTTATACCATGTCACCAAATTTTTGGGGTGAATTATGGTATTGTTGCTATGTATTTTTTGCTATTATTGTAATTATATGGTTCCACTTCATTCTAGAAACATTACATTGGGATTTTGTGTTTTTGTCACATTACATATAAATTTGGGTGATAGTCTTACTTCTCAAGGCTTGGCACAACAAGCGCCATCATGACCCTTAGTTTTTTGGGTCGTGACAATGCCAAACCACTTTCATAGCATATCAATTAAAAATGAGTGCCTAATTTGAAGATAAAATAATTTGAGCCAAAATTTGTTTCTCCTTGATCTAATTAAATGCTCTCACATATTCACCATAAAATTCAAATTGTACTTCCTTTTCATGAAGACTACACATAGGATATGCAATCTTTGAGAAGTTTTTGATGAAACGTCTATCGAACCCAGCATACCAAAGATTACTTCTAACATATTTCATAGATATAGGATGAGGTAATGGAAAATAACCTCAACCTTAGACTAGACAACTTGATTGGTTGACCCAAGATCTTGTTCCCAAACACAATACCCTTTTTAACCATAAAATGACACTTCTGCCAATTCAACACAAAATTTGTTTTAAAAAATTATTAAAGGACCTTACTAAAGTTTTTAAGGCATGATTCTAATGACTCGCAAATAATAGAGAATTTTTCCATAAATTTTTCAATGATATCCTCCACAATATTCAAAAATATAGACAACATGACCCTTTGATAGGTAGCAGGAGCATTGGACCCAAAGGGCATGTGCTTGAAGGCAAAGGTGCCATAAGGTTATATGAAACAAGATTCTTGGACTCCAAGAATGAAAGAGATCCATGGATGAACACTACACATACATTAATTTGTGATTTTATGAAGATTGATGGAGAGATTATTTAAATATGACGATGAATTCCTTGGAATTGAACCTTCTTTGAAAACCGTAGGGCTTGTTCTTGTGAGTTTTTGAGAGTAATTGAGTATAAGTTGCTGAATTATGACCAAATATTGTGTTATAAGGCTTATATAGGGTGGGTAAATTGAGCCTTTCAACCTTGGTAAACGTCTTTAATTTCAGAGAAAATTTCCTGATTTTCATCCTTGGTGCGACGCGCCACTATCGCGCCAAGTCACTGAAAAATGACAAATAGGAATTTGTACGGTGGCGCGATGTGGAGCTATCATTTTTCCACCTTGTCTATGATATGGATGTTTGGCGAGACATGCCAAAATCATGGAGAAACACTGGAAATTGACAGTTGCCATTTGAGCTATCTCCGCGACACACTGGAGGCTCAGGTGATACACTGTCTCACTAAAAAGGCTCTAACTGTTCGCCCGTGTGTCGGATTTGGGCGAATTTTATATCGATGGAAAGCTTATTGTATTTTCCACTTGAAAATTCCTCATGGAATAATTATCATTAAGGTTGAATCTAATACTAGGAATTCTTGGGACGAAACTAGCTAGGAAGAAAATTCGAGGTATTACACTAATGGTTTGTATGCTATGCTTTGGTGGAGATTCAAAATCCAAAACAGAATGGTGTCCAATTTTCATTGGAACAAATTTTGTAAAAAAAACATATCCCTTCACTTGTACAATAGTAATGGGGATCCCAAGTGTGGAAGCATATATTGGAGAACAGAGATAGATAGAGCAGGTTTTGTGATCAGAGCCTAAGGGAGGAAATTTTATAATTTGTCATGGGAATGGGACCATTTAGGACCTTTTTTCAAACAACCAACTGAGTGACTATCATATCTCATAATGAAAGATGTCAATGAATTTCTTACAGACAAGTATGGGACTTGGACAACATAGAGAATTTTGTTGCAGAATATGTAGTAACACATATTAGAAAAACCATAAATCAAAAATTAGTTAACCAAGGGGATAAACCTTGTTGGAATATTACAAATACATGTAAAATTAGTGTTTAAACTACTTGGGGTATACTAAAAATAAAGAATATATTTCTAATGATTTAACGATGATGTGGTGTAAATATATACCTTTCAAATATTAATTCTTGTCCGAGAGAATTTTGATAAAGCAATTACCTATTTCTTAATTACTACTTACTTGGAATCCGAATGTTTTATATTTTGTAGGTGTCATACTAATTAAGAAATGTAATCAATGAACACCACTTTCTGAGGGAAGAAATTTAACAAATTATGTGGAAGTACTTTACAAAAACAGCAGGGTTTTATCACACAATCAACTTGAAAAAAAAGTATCAGAATATGGTGGATCTTTTTTTGAAATGCAAAACATAGAGGTGTTTATCAGGTGGTTCTATTTTTTACACTATGGTTCTTATGGAAGAAATGTAACACATATATAGGGAAGCTATTCAATTGGGAAATTCATTTGGGATATAAGAAAGATGGTAAGGAAATTTTCTTATAGCAGATAATACACGTGTCTGAAGAAAAAAATTGGCCATTAATTCTTGCTGTTTTTTAGGGATATAGTCCAGTTTACATCTTTAAGATTTTTATGTGGTTTCCACCTCCTGCTGACTGGGTTAATTTCAATACAAATGGAGTTTTAGGAGTAATCCTGGTTCTAGTTCAACAACTTTCTGTATTAGGAATTCTGAGGGTGATTTTGTTGTTGCTAAGGGCATCAAACTTCATGACTCAACTAATCTAGTGGAAGAAGCAAGGGATATAAGAGAGGGTTTGGTCTACTACAGGGATAACAACATCAACAACATTATTATAGAATCTAGTTCCTTGATACCAGTGCAGATTTTTAAAGGAGACGAGGATGTTCCATGGAGCATAATAACGAAAATCTAGTGAATTAATGAAATAATAAATACAATGTCTGTGATAGTACAACACTCCATTTTTTAGGGAAATGCTATCTTTTTTGCTTACCTTGTTCTTAATTTTAGGTGATTATCAGATAAAATATCAGGAGATACCAAAAACAAGCAAGGGATAACTTTAATTAGACAAGGTAAGAACACCATACATACGAAGGTTCTCAGTACTCAAAATAGGAGAAATAAAGTGGACACATAAGTTGACATCATCTTTAGAAAGATTTAAATTTATAGTTATTTAGATTTCTGATAATAAAAGGATAAGTACCTAGATAGCTACTTCATCTTATGTAATTTCAAGTGATTTAAGCATTACACCTGCGATAATTATAGGTTTTTCTTAGATACAAAATGAAGCCAAGTATGTATCAACATCTGATTTCTCTTTCTATTAAGATTTAAAAATAAGATTAAACCTGAAAAAAGATGAGGCTTAAGAAAAACTCTCATTTTGTCGTTTTTTGTTTGCTTTTTAGCTTTAGAGCTAGTGGTGGTATCAATATCAGATGAGATTCGACACTCTGATTTAGAGAAAAAAGAGAAGCAATAAAGAGAAAATGAGAAAAAGAACGTAACACTTAACTAGGAGATAAAGATGAAATGTTTATGTAACAAAACCTTATTTTCTTTTTTGGAGATTAGTTTCATTTTCTCATGTATAAAACCATGGATTTCTTTAGTTTTCAGTAATAAGAAAAGTATTAAGCCTAAATACCAGCACAACATTTAGTTAACGGATGAATTGAAGATAGCAAAGTGTTGAAATTTGGAGAGGGGATGTATGTCACGACCTGAACAAGGGTCTAGCTGTGATGGGCATCTTAAGTCCCACATAGGCCGGAGACCTCCCCTGGACCGAAAAAATTTAACATAACATTCCCAACACCAAATTAATTTCGAATATATTACAATATAACACAAGGTAAGCTTAAAGAATAAAAGATAAGTCAATGAGCGATAACTAGTAACCAGCCAAATAACCGACCAACATCACCCAAGTCTACAGAGAAATCCAACAAATCCTTATAACAAAAGAATCAAAACCAGTCTTGGTCAGGACATATCCCGGACTTTGACATTGACAATGAAATTGAAAATTATAATGAAAACTTTCAATTCTAATCGATGATAAGAAATTATGAAATGTTTAAGCCTTTCGGAGAATGGAGGCTCACCACTTCACCATGACCAACCAACAAATCAAGCCAAACCACCTAACTCTGTGTAGAAAAAGTATAAGTATCTCCAGTGCCTGCATTGCGTTGGGATACAACGTTCGAAGACGGTTAGTAGGGTGAACACATACATGTAACTCAGGGATAAAGATAACATAATGGCGTGGTCAACAATTAAAAATAATTCACAACTAGTGTGCCTATTCAAATGCAGACACATATATATCGCATCTCGTGGTAGGAAACGAGGCTTAACATGCAATTTAGAACTTTAGCTTGGATTGTGTAGATTAACTATTATAACAGAAGAACGATCCCACATGTTATATGGGCCTAACTCTCCCCAAACTGGTAGGGCCTCATTACATGTGGCCGCACGAACCAGAGGGTATGCATATGCACTATGGGGGACTCGAAGCTCCCTCCATATCAAGGTGATACAAGAACAAAATTAGGTAATATAATGTGGGGTACTCGAACCTCCTAATCATCTGATAATAATAACAGGGACTCTAACCACAAAATCCTATCGACCCCAGCGTCAAAAACCATAGTTTTAAGGGTTGGTCCCATGGGACCTCCACTTTCATGACTCATCTACACAACCCTCATTAAATCCCAATTAAAAAAAGTATCACACATTCCCATTCATTGAACCATATTACACATTAAGACATACATTGTTGGTATTGTTAGACCAACTACACTTGCAAGGTAACATCAACATGCAAAACCAATTACATCACTTGGGGTAATTCACAATCCCCTTGGTCGAATTACATATTAACTTAGGGAATTACACAACCACTTAAAGTTCAATTTAAATAAAATCATTCTTCATTGAATCTTCAAATTATGCAATAGTTAACGAGTAGTTTAATAAGCATACTATTTATATTCAAAACTACTTCCACAATATGGGGTTGAGGTCATAAACACTTCCAAAGTCACATGTTTGGGAAATCACAATCACCTGTTTATTCACCATTCCTATTCCCCACATGTTTAAAACTATAATTTTAGTATGAACAATCATATGTATAACATGGAAAAACATTGCTCAACAACAAGCATTAAATACCCTATACCGATATTTCGAAACCATTATCAATACCAAATGAACAACACTTTAAAATATATTCTTTTAACAAATTAGAAATTAGGAAAGTGTAACATGCCTGAAATATCCAAGTTTAAGGATAGAATTCCAACCTTCAGCCCTTGGATAACCTACTTCTTGGAAACCCTAAGTATGGCTACTTGAGGGATTTGAGATGGATTTGGAAGAGTTATATCACATTATGGAGAAGAAATAACCCTTCTTAAGTGTTTTATGAACATGGTGTTTTAATTGGGAAAAATGGGATTTGTCCAAAGTGCCCACAACTTAAAAGCTAGAATCTACTCGTAAGTGATTACGGGTCAGTTTACGACTCATAAGGTTTCATTACAACTCCTCACCACGAGTCATAGATAAGACAATTTCCAGGACAAAAACAAACTATTGACCCCACGACTCAACTTCTATGACTCGTAACAGGACCATACGACTAATAGGGTCAAGCCATAGTCAACAAAGAACCGATTTAGGGTAAACATTGGACATCCTACGATTTGTAACCAATGATTCGTACCAAGTCCTTATGACTCTTGGTAAGCCACTCATACTAAAAGAAGAACATAGTCACACACTTACTGCTTAGGTTATGATTTGAGTACGATGACTCATTAAGACTCCCTACGACTCGTAAGATAAGTAGTAGTCAAGGAAGTAACGATAAAATTTTAGAAATTTTGAAGGACCAAAAACCCAGGGCATTACATACTCCCACCCCTAGAATTATTCACTATCGAATGATAGGACAAGGAATTTATTCGCATAATTTGACTCCAAACACAACCATACTTTCCTTTAACAAAGACAGAAAACAAATATACTAAGGAAATCATATTTTTTTAACAGAGTTAGAAAACAAAAAAGGTAAAAAATACAAATAACTCAAGCACCATTTTCTAGAATGGGGAATAAGAATAGATACTTGGACATCATGTCCTCCTTGTCTTACCGAGTAGTTTCCTCAATCTTTTGATTTCTACTAAGAACCTTGATAGGTGTCACATCCTTTTTCAGTAACTGACGGACTTGCTGATCCAATATCTAAATTAGGACTTCCTAATAGGACAAGGAACCTGAAATACCCAGCTCCTACAAGGGAACAACCATTGAAGGATCACCCACACACTTTCTCAACATTAAAACATGAAACACCGGATGAATGGAGTTCAAACTAGAAGGCAACTCCAACTCCTATGCAATGTTACAAACATTCTTAAAAATCGAATATGGATCGACATAATGGGAACTAAACTTCCCCTTCTTACAAACTTGCATCACTCTCTTCACAAGAGATACTTTTAAGAACAACCAACAACAAAAAATGAACTGCAGCTCCCTTCGACTCATATCCGCATAGGACTTTTGGAATCTTTTGGTGGCTTTAATTGTATCCTAAATCACCTTTACCTTCTCTAAGTCCTGGTGAACCAAATCAAGGCCAAGCATATAACTATTGTTGTAGGAAAATTCTATGAGATGTAAGTGGATAACCTAACTTCCACCAAAATCAATTACATAAGCCCGAATCATATAATCTAAGTCCTGAATGGTCCTCTCTGCTTGCCCATTCGACTGCGGATGGAAAGAAGTACTAAGGGTTTTTCCCCAAACCTTGCTTAAACATCTTCTAAAAGTGAGATGAAAACTTGGTACCTCAATAAAAAATGATGAAAACTGGAGCACCATGCAATTTCACGATCTCATCATTAACAACTTAGCATAATCCTCATAAAAAAATTAGTCCTCAATGGAAAGAAATGAGCAAACTTAGTTATCCTATCCATGATGACCCAAATTGAATGAAATTCTTAGATAGACCACAAAAGACATGTAATAAAATCCATAATAATTAATTCCCATTTCACTATCAACAACTAAATCTCTTAAGTAAACCCATCGGGTCTCAAGTGCGCCACCTTTACTTACTCACAAACCATGCACTTAGTGACAACGCCCAAGCGCACATACAATTATACGTGATCTTATCAAGTAGTAAAGTGGCCTAATGAGAGCCAAGTATCGATCCCGTAGAGATTTAATTCCACAACAATTCTAGTTTTGTTCACAATTTAGATTTAGTTGATGCAAGCGTAACAAAAAAGAGTGTTTGTAATTTATATCTAAAGAAAAGTAAATAATGTGTAAAGTAAGGATATTTAAACTATCAATAGGAGAAAACCTAGGGTTAAAGAACTTTGAATAATAATACTATGTTGTTGAACTTCATTCGTTAACTTGCTTATGTTGGTTTTAGATTCGTAGGGTTAATTGCGTGATCATGGTTTCCCAACCTCTAATTCATTACCTAAGTTGAACCTTATCGCTACATCGTTGAGTGAGGCTGTAATTGTTCACATGAGTTTTTTAAGTTATCATCTTATGTGTGACTCAAGAAAGTATCTAAGTATATCCCTATCCTAGACACTATTTGATTTCCTTATTTCATAAAGGAATCGAAATCAAACTTTGTTCATCTCCATATTCTATCCTCTATTCCCTTTCCCGAGGTAAAAAAGTAGACAATTGATGTATTTTAAGCGTCGTGAATCCTTAAAATAGTTAAGTCAAACATGAACACACAATCAATAATGATAAACAAAGTTAAATGAATTCAATTCAAAACACCAGTACTCATGTTCTTTGCTTCAACCCCGTAAAGGGGCGTTTAGCAATGCATAGTCATAATCGTAATCACAAAGTGGTAATTAACGACTAAAAACACGAATGAACTAAATTAATATAATAGAAACCTAATTATGAAGCTGTAGAAGCCGTTTTATCTCCAAAATATGTTCAAAAAAAGTAAAACCGTGATATATCATGTATTTATAGTATAGGAGTAAGCCAAGTACATCTTGGAGTTGGAAACGTTCAGTTAATAAGACCGGGAGTAGAGAGGGCGCCGCCCTGGATATAGCCCTACTCCAGGGAGGCTGAGCCGTAGGTTTAGCGCAACTCTAGGAAAAGTTGTGCCTTCCCATAACCCTACTCCAAATGGGGCTTCGCCACCATATCACCTCGAGCCTTTGGAATTTGTTAGCCGAATTTTGGTTAAGTGTTGAGTCACCCATCTTTGTCACTTGTCTTGTGGTGTCTTTTCGTTGACTTCAATCCTTTTTAACATAAAAATATCATCATATGCAGCTCCCAAAGCTTCCTATACAATCAAACCACACGAATTAAAAAAAATCACAACACAAAACCCATAACGATGAAGCAAAACAAGATCTAAGCTACGCTAGTTCGCATTGATCTTTCAATTATTGTTCCAGCTGTACACTTACTCAAATTGAACTTTTTTTAATATCAACAAGTTGTTACACTCATTATAACACCATTAAACCATAAGGAACTCATTAAACACACTAGAATCCAACGATACCACTAGACAAGGACCTAGCTCAAGCTAGTAACACCGGGTTGAACTCTAAATGACTTACTTAACTACAAACTTGTTTGGAATATACTTTGAACATTATAAACACATGGTTTAACACTTTAATAAGAATTTATCTCATAATAAACCCATATAGCAAACAAATCATCCTCAAAACAAGAATAAAAAGACTACAATAGTGACACTAGAATGCATAAATACACCCAACAATCACCACCCAACATCTGGAGATTCTACACTTTTACTACATGCAAGGCACTCAAGTTAGTACTACCATGACTACATAGAATGCAATTTTCTACACTAAGCAATATACAAACATAGGTGAAACCTTATGAACATTACTCCAAAACATCCTACCCTCACGAATTGACTCATCTAGTTGGAAAACTCATGCTTATTATTCAATCAAGGACATAATAAAAATTGCCTACATTCATCAAACATGTGCCCTTACAATAAAAGAGTTACCCATAATTACTCACAATTAAGAAATTTATAATATGATGGGTACAAGAATCATATTACACTCAGTCTGACAAGGAATTCACAAGTTACACATAATGAACCATATGCTTTCCCTTAGTCTCATGATCCACTAATATCAGAATGATGAACTTAGGATCAAATAGGTCTTTTTCAGGTTGTAATTTAGGCTAAGGATAGGCAGGAACTTTTTTGGAATAGTGACTAACCTCTCTAAGATCTTTAATATACTACATTATACATTTAAAACCAATCTCCAACAACTAATTTACACCATTTTTGTTTACCTCTTAATTTAATTTTGCCCCATCTCTTTTAAACATTTTCATAATCATATGGTGGGAATATTGTATATTCCTTCAAGATTCAATTTATCTCATTTCCAACAATCATTAAAATATTTCTAACACTATTTATATCACTCTCAACCACCACACATCAAATATAAACACTAATAACTATTACCTTAGGGTATCAATTTAACCTTTTTCTTCTTCAATTTGTTAAACTCCATACTTGATTAATTTTTCACTAAAGCAGTTAGGAGCTTTTGGATATAATTAAGGTCCATAAAAGAAGGGATTAGGCTACTTATTCCGCCTCCAATGAAAAGGCTAAAGTCTCAATGGGGGTTTACGAGGATAATGGACAAAGGGTAGGACACATAGAAGGTACAAACCAAGTCTATCAAAGAAATGCCTAAATCATATCCTAAACCTTGCACACATACCAGGTATGTTCTACACATCACATGACACGAGGAATAAACAAAAACCTTACACGCACATGGAACATGCTCAACTCAATAGGAACATCATAGACTCCCAACCACACAATAGCATGAATTCAAATTTAAACCGAAAAGTACAAGAGTCAAAAAAATGAGCATAGAAGTCTCAAATGTAGTAATTCTCTCTAATCCACATGCTTTCACAATTAAATAGCTTGTACCATGCAATCAAAAATAGGACCAACAAGAATATATTACACTCAAAATCTTTTAGATTGAGCCAAAATAAAAAAATTACAAATTCCCAATCCCACACTTAAAAATCTACTTTTTCCCCAAAGTGAACATAAAAGTAAAGGACAAAAATACTTCTTGAGGCCTCTAGGTCTAGCTAGTAGCACCTTTACATATAAATGATTTCGTGGACCCCATACTCAATCTTTGCGATGCTCCTTAGCTCAAGTTTATGGTACTCAGACTTTCCATTAACCTGTAACTCTATCAAAAAAAAAATTACGTGAAATAAAAACTAAAAATTAAAAATAAAACATACCTAATTAACTTGGGTTTCCTCCCAAGCTATGCCTGATTTAGTGTCGTGGCACGAACCAACTAACGACTTAGTCATTCTCTTTTCTTCTCTTTCTCACACTTGGTTTACATCTTCTTATTCTTTTCACACCACTTGGGTGCAAATTTTAAAGTGAATTAGATATTTCTACATTAGCCTTTTCAGGCTCATCAATGTTCATCATGTTAGGATTAGGCGGTAGAAGCTTAGGCTACTCAATCAGGTAGTCAAAAGAGGTCTTTGGTGGACTAACCACCCCACACTTGTCCCCTTCAATAAAATTTATCTTACATAAATCTTTATAGTTGGAACTTATTCTGCGTGCTTTGTAAAAATCAAATACCACATCTTCTTCTTCTACACTCATTTTGAGCGCGTCTTTTCTAACATCAATCAATGCTTCTCCGGTTGCTTAGAATGGATGCCCCAATATGATTAGTACCTGTTCGTCTTCCTCAAAATCAAGAACAATAAAGTTTAAAGAAATAACAAATTTACCAACCTTTATAAGGACATCCTCTATTATTCCTTCCAAATATGCCATGGATATGTCTGTTAGCTACAAAACCACCTTGGTCGATTTTGGCTTTTGCAATCACAATGTATCAAACAAAGATAAGGGCATCAAATTTATGCTATCCCCTACGTCAGTCAATGCATGTAGTACTTTACTTCCTATTTGGATAGGTAGAGTAAACATCTCTGGATCTCTTAATTTCTTGGGATTTTCTGTGCCATTAAAATGTTACACTTTTCTGTGAATGTTATCGCCCCACGTCCTAAAATTTCACCTTGTTAGAAACAACATCCCTCAGGTACTTTTCATAATTTGAAATAACCTGCAAAATATCTAACAAAGGTAAGTTAATGTGAAGCTTTTACAATGTATCAAAGAACTTCTTAAACGTTGCATTCTCCTTCTCTTTAATTTTCCTCTAAGGGAAGGGTAGTGGCGATATCTTCTTCACTTCTTCTTCAGTAACTATTTCTTTCAAGTACTCAGACTTCCTTGATTTTTTAGAAACTATTTCAAAAACTTGTGGTGGAGTTAAGTCTGCATCTACCTCCCTAGTTACCTTTGGAGGTTCTCTTTGAAGCTCTTTACTACTTCTTAAGGTGATTGCCATACCTTCTTTGAATTTTCTATATTTGCTGGAAAACCACCTTGTGGTCTAGTATTTAATACTTGTTTTAACTACCCCATCTGCAAATCTAAGCTTCTCTGTGCTGCTTATGAATTTTTTATGTCCGCAGTCAGTTGTTCTTGATTAGCTAAAAGCTACTTCAACATCTCTTCCATGTTGTTTGTTCACTGATTCCATTTTGGTTGTTGTTTCTGGATTTGTTGTTTTTGGCCATTCCACATCTGAGTCTACCACTTCATATTGTAAGAATTACCATTATTTGGCCTTAGAGCATTGCTCAATTACATTACTGATTCCAAATTTGAAGCACACATGGTCGCTGAATGGCTACTATTTTCATAGATCTTACACCAACCACTAGCTTGTTGAACTGCATTGACTACTTATGTAAGTGTTGGAGCTCCTAATTTCAGGCTGCTGAACTGAGTGTTTATCATATTTTACAATGTTGTAACCTAAGCTGATAGGGCATTGAACTGGTCTACCTACAATACACCTGCAATTCTTTTCTCTGCATTTATAGAATCTAAATGTCACTCGAGATTTCCTTGTTCTATCTGGTTCAACAATGTGACCAGTCATCATAAGTCAACTCCGCCACTTGACCACCTACGGCTGAATCTAGAAAAATCTTTCTATTGTGATCAAGTGATTCTATAAAAGTATGAGCAAGTACCTCATTTGACTGTTGATGGTGTGGATAGTCCCTAAGAAGTGCCTTGAATCGCTCCCAAGAATGATAAATATTCTTTTCTGGTTTCTGTTTGAAACATAGTATCTCATTGTGAAGTCTCGCAGCCTTACTCAATCGGAAGAAAAAAATATGGAATTTTCTAACTAAATCATCCCATGAAGTGATTGAATTTGTTGGTTCTGAAGCCAACCACATTTTTGCTTGCCTAAAAGAGAAAAGGGAAAATCTTTCGTCCTCACATAATCTTGATTTTTACCCGTCGCGATGAATGTATTGCTGATTTCTAGAAAATTATGCAAGTAAACTTGTGGATCTTTGTGTGAAAGCCCTGTGAACTGTCCACTACTGATCATAAGTTGTACCATATCTATTTGAGCTCGAAATATCCTCCATCTTCTGTCTTCTGAAATGGGGAGATCAAATTGATTAGAAGTGGGATTGCCACTTCTCTCACTATTCTGTGGGATTTTTTTCCTCAACCATTATTGCAGGAGCAAGTTGGTCTTCTTCTATTTGTTGATGGAAGTGTTTCTCAGGTTCGTGTCTTGGTTCAATCAAATCCCTATCCCTTGCCATCTTTCTAACCTTAAAACCTGTTTCCTGCAATCACAATACCAAGACCAAGCGTAAAAACAACAAATAAATCTAAATAGAAAAATTAAATTAAAACAGTTGCCAAATAACAAGTCCCCGACAATGGCTCCAAAAACTTGATAGCGCCCAAGGGCATATACAAGGGTATGCGGTCTTATCAAGTAGTAATGTGGCCTAATGAAAGAAAAGTATCCATCCCAGAAAGACATAATTCCACAACAATTCTATTTTAGTTCACAATTTTGATTCAGTTAATACAAGCGTGACCAAAAAGAGAGTTTGTAATTTATAACTAGAGTAAATAATGTGTAATGTATAGATCTTGAAACAATCACTAGGAGAAAACACATGGTTAAAGTCCTTTGAAAAATCATACTATGTTGTTGAACTTCATTCGTTAACTTGCTTATCTTAGTTGTAGATTCGTAGGGTTAATTGCATTATCATTGTTCCCCAACCTCTAACCTTTTACCTAAGTTGAACGTTACAACTAAATCATTAAGCGGGGATGTAATAATACACTTAAGTTCTTTAAGCTATCATCATACGTGTGAATCAAGCAAGGTATCTAAGTAGATCCTTGTCCTAGATATTAATTTGAATTCCTTTTTTCATAAAGGAATGCAAACCGTACTTTGTTCATCTCCATATTCTATCCCCTATTCCCTCTCCGAGGTACAAAGGTTGACAATTGACGTATTCTAAAGGTTTACAAATCCTTAAAATAGTGAAATCAAAGATGAACTCCCAACCAATAATGATAAACAAAGTTAAATGAATTAAATTCAAAACACTAGTACTCAGGTTCTTGGTTTCAACCCAGGAAAAAGGCGTTAAGCCACGCATAGTCATAATCGTAATTACAACGTGGTAATAATGACTAAAAATATGAATAAACTAAAATAATAAAAACCTAATAATGAAGTTGTATCAGCCCCTTTCTCTCAAAAATATGTTCAAAAAATGTTAAAACGTGATATAACATGTATTTATCGTATAGGAGTAAGCTAAGTCTGTGTTGGAGTTTGAAACGTTCAGTTGTTGAGCCTGGGAGTGGAGAGGTTTCCGCCCTAGCTATAGCCCCGCTCCAGGTAAGGATGAGTCCTGGGTTGAGCATCACTTCAGGAAAGGGTACTTCCGACCCATATCTCTTCTTCAGGTGGGGCGTCGCCTCCATATTGCCTTGAACCACTGGAATTTGTTCTCCAAATTTTTGTTAATTGTTGAGTCTCCCATCTTATACCCTTGTATTGTGGTGTCTTTACCGTGGATTTCCAGCCTTTTTAACATCAAAATATCATCATATGAAGCTTCCAAAACTTCCTAAACAATCACACCTCAAGAATTAAAAACAATCACAATACAATACCCATAATGATGAAGAAAAACAAGAGCAAAGCTAGGCTAGTTTGCATTGATCTTACACATTTTGTTCCAGCTCTACACTAACTGAAATTTAAATTTTTTCAATATAAACAAGTTATTCCACTCATGATCACACCTTTAAACCTTAAGGAACACATTAAACACACTAGAATACAAAGAAAAAACTACAAAAGCACCTGGCTCAAGCTTGTAACACTAGTTTTTCGGGTTGAACTCTAAATGACTTAGTTAAGTACAAACTTGTGTGGAATTTACTTTGAACATTATAAACACATGCTTTAACACTTTGATACACATTTATATCATAATCAACCCATATAGCATACAAATCATACTAAAAACAAGACTAAAAAGGCTAGTACAGTGAGATTAGAATGCATAAATACACCAACATAACTTCGCCACAAAACTAGCCACATCCCACTTCATATTATCACCAAATAAATCTCTTTAAGATCATGATACATTTTTTTCATACCAGGATGAACCATATAATGTAACTCATGTGCTTCTGTTAAAATTTTATCTTGCAACCCATAAACATCAGGAATGCATAATCTAACTTGGTACCTCTAGATACCATCACCACTAATCTAAAAAACCATCACCTTTTCCCTACCCACATCATTCTTGATTTGCATCTAGATAGGGTCCAATATATGTTTCTCCTTTACATCCACTTCAAGATATGACTTTACCACCTCTTGAACAATCAAACCACCATCTTGAGAATGCAATAGACGGACTCCAAGATTATCTAACGGTGGATATCCTTTACCAAATCCTATTTCTCCTCATCCACAAGTGATAAGCTTGCCTTGGACAACCAACTTAGAGCATCACCAACCATGTTACCCTTACCTGGATGATAGTTAAGGCTTATTTTATAGTCTTTGAGAAACTCAAGCCATCTCTTTTTCCTACGATTTAGTTCCTTCTTAGTGAACACTTAATGCAGGCTCTTATGAATAGAATAAATATCTACATGGACCCCATATAAATAATGTAGTTAATCTTCAATGCAAACACCATAGCCAGCAATACAAATTCATGAGTGAGGTAATTCTTCTTATGAATTTTCAACTATTAAGAAGCATAAGAAACCACCTTGCCATGCTAAATCCATATACAACCCAATCCTACCACAAACATATCACAATAGATAACAAAACCAATAGTGTATTCAAGTAGATTCAAGATTGGAGTTACGGTTAACTTAGCCTTGAAATTCTCAAATCTACCCTTTCCAGCATCAGACAACAAGAACTTCACCATCTTTTGAGTCAACTTAGTTAATAGGGTGGAAATAGAAGAAACAATTTCAACAAACCTTCTATAATAATAGGGTAAACCTATGTAGCTCCTAATATAGGTTGGATTCGTCGGTCTAGGCCTCTTCTTAACCATCATAAATTCCTGGGCATCCACCGTGATCCCTTTACTTAAAATAACTTGCCCTAGATAAGTCACAACATTTAGCAAAAAGTCGCACTTAGGGAAATTAACATAAAAATACTTATCCTTTAGGGTTTGCAATAAAAGGCGGAGTTGATCGGCATGATCCACCACACTCTTACATTACAATATCATATAATATAAAATGACAATAACGAACAAGTCTAGAAACAGATGGAAAACCCAATTCATAAGATCCATAAATGCTATCGGGGCATTAGTCAATCCAAAGGACATCACCAAAAACTAAAAATGACTGTATCTAGTTTAGAAAGTAGTTTTAGGTATATCATACTCCCTAATCCTCAACTAATTCTACGTAGAACAATGATCCATATTAGAAAAGTACTTAGCTCCTTGAAGCTGATCAAAGATATCATCAATCCTCAAAAGTTGAGACTTATTATTCACGTTGCACTTATTCAATTGGCGATAATCAATACACTTCTAAATAGAACCATCTTTATTACATACAATTACCATGGGAGAACCCTAAGGAGACACACTAGAGAGAATAAAACCCTTATGTAGAAGATTTTTCAACTACTCCTTGAGTTCTTTAAAATAAACTGAGCTAATCTGTAATAAGTGGTAGAAATAGGACGAGTGTCTGGAAAAAGATCTATCCCAAAATCAACATCCCTATTGGGAGGAATACCAGGAAGATCATCAGGAAATACCCCAGGAATCACAGAACACAACGGTTTTCTGCTAAGTATGACCTTCGAATCTACAATCCTTAACATTCACTAAGTGATAGAGGTACCCTTTAGAAACCAATTTTTGGGTTGCAAGATATGAGATACATTCCTTTAGGTACTAAGGAACTACCTTCCTATCCATTACTGGATCATTAAGGAAATAGAACTGACCCTTCTAGTCCGACAATCAAGAGACACACAACACGAATGAAACCAATCCATCCACAATATCATATTAAAGTCTATTACATACAACTCTATCATATCAACCAAGTTCTCCTTACCATAGACAGATATCACACAACCCCTATAGACCCTTCTAGAAACAATGCACTCACCTATTGAGGTGGACACAGAAAAGGGATCTAAAATACACTCAAGGTCAAAAACAAAATGGATAGCCACAAAATGGATCAGATAAGAGCGGGTAGACCTTGGATAAAGAAGACAATATAAATCATGAAAGAAAATTTTAAGCGGACCAGATGATTCCGACGAGTGCCTAAGCTAAAAACTGAAGTAGCAGCCTTTGGTGTTGGAGCTGATGAAGTAGCAATAGGAATCTCTTTTTGCAATAGAAGCTACCTGAGAAAGACAATCTCTCTACATATAGAAAATCTGACCACGCTTAAGGCACTTGTTCTTCCCCAATTTACAAACACCGTGATGCACCTAGCCAAAATATCTACAGAGGGGATATGATGGAGTTGACTGAGCCACCAGAGCTTGAGGCTAGGATCCTATTGCTTTAAACCCACTCTCATACTGAGAGCGACGGTCACCCCACAGTTTCATATAAGGAGCACTAACCATAGAGTAGGAACAAAAAATTTTCCACTCCATCTTAGACTACTTTCCACCATCTTTAACACTCTTCTATCAACCTCCACCCTGATCCTAGTACTGAAACTTCTTATTCTGTATTTCACTAACCTCTGCTTACTTCTTTTTTCCCTCTTTCACTTGTTATATATACAACATAAGTCTAGAGATGTCCATATCCTTGTTCAACAAGGAAGCCTTGCTCTCAAAGAGCAACTCATGAGACAACCTAGAGGAAAACTTCCTCATTTTAACCATCATGCTAGACACCAGCATAGGAGCATAACATAATAGCTGATGAAAGTTTAAGACATACTCCTTTACTGTCTTCTTGCTTTTTTTCAAATTAAAAAATTCCTCAGTCTTCGCCTCCTCTCAACTCCTAAGGAAAGAAGCGATCAAGTAAAGAACTTGATAAGTTATCCCAAAAAGTAGACTGAGCATCATTGCCTATAAAAAGCTCCAACTCTTCATAACATTGGTATGTTGTATCCTTCAACTGATAATTTACAAACTCTACGTGTTCCATATGAGTAACATACATTACACAAAAGATCTTTTCCATCTCATTGATGAAATTTTAAGGATCTTCCTCAACCTTATAGCTAGTGATGGTTGAAGGACTCGACCTCATAAATTGGCCAACTCTAGTGGCCTCTGAGGAAGCAACACACTCAGTCTGGGAGGACATAAACTATGTATGCAAATGGATCAACTGGTGAAACTCAACATTAGCCACACCAGCTTGAGGTGCTTGACGCAGGATAAGGGAAACTGATGGACATCAATCAGGGTAGTCAAAAGCAGTAAACCTAGACCAGGTCTGAACTTCTGGAGTTTGATGAGCTTCGTCCACAATATCCTCAGATGTGAATGAAGGGTTTCCATAAGCATCAGTGTTTTGTGGAGGCATGATCTGTAAAGCGAACATACAAGAATTAGAGTATATTCAATACCGTAGACTATATAGATTTAAATAGAGCAACAAGAAAGGTAAATAATCCTAAAAGCCTCATAGACTCTACCTTAAAAGTGTTGCATGCTACATACCTATAAAAGAGACTCTACTTGACACGACTTTGTGGACACACAACGACACTAAACCTAGGCTCTGATAACATTTTTGTCATAACCCAAACCAGGGCCTGGCATTGATGGGAATCTAATATCCTATATGGACCGGAAACCTCCCCTTACACCTCACCAAAAGAGCACAACATCCCCAACGTTGGATGAATTCCAAACATATAAAAAGTTAATACAACATAAGATTAAAGAAAAAATGATAAGTCTATGACCGATAACCAGTAACTAGGAAAACAATTGACAAACAAAACCCAAGTCAATAGTAATCCAACAAAGCCTTCTAAAAACATAATCAAAAAATGTATTGGTCAGGACATGTCCCCTACTCTAAAAATTACAAAGAAAATGAAAAATCTGAATTCTAATCTATGTTAAGAACTAATGAAATATCTAATACTTATAGAGAATGGACGCACACCACTTTACCATGAAAAATTGATGAACATAGCCGATCCACCTAACTTTGTGCAAAAAATTAGAAGTGTCTCTAGTGCCTACATTGAATGGGGATACAACATTCAGAGATAGTGAGGTGAACACTAGCATATATCTCAGGGATAAGTATAATATAATGCCACAGTCAATATTTAAAAATCTTTCACATCCAATGTGCCTGATCAAATGCATACAAATATATATATATCACATGCCAGGGTAGGGAATGAGAATTAACATCCAATTTTAAACTTTAGCCTGGATTCTATAGCTTAACCGCCATAACATAATAAGGCACCCACGGGTAATATCGGACCAAATCTCCCTCAGCTGGTAAGGGCTCAATGCATGTGGCCGTACGAACCAAAGGGTATACATATTCACTATAGGGGACTCGAACCTCCAGGCATATCAAGGTTACTCAAGCACAAAATCAGGTAATATAATATGATGGAATAAAATTTCACAATCATGTGACAATAATAAGAGGAACTCAAACCACTGCGTTATATCGATCCCTGCATCGGCAACCATAGTTTTCATTATTTTTCCCAAGGGACCTCCACTTTCACGACTCTACTGTACATGAATCTTAATTTAAACAAGTATCATACATTTCCATTCATTGAACCATATTATATGTTAAGGAATACATTGTTGGTATATTTAGACTAACTGTACTAACAAGATAAAATCAGCATTCAAAATAATTTACATCAATTGGGGAATTCACAACCCCCTTGGTCCAATTATAGATTAGCTTGGGGAATCACACAACCACTTAAGGTTAAATTTAAAAACCATCATACTTCATTGACTCTTCACATTATGCAATAGTTCAAGAGTAGTTTAATAGGTGTACTTTTTATATTCAAAACCACTTCCACAATACGGGGTTGAGGTCATAACCACTTCAAAAGTCAAAAGTTGGAGGAAATTACAATCCCCTAGTTTATTCACCATTCCCATGCCCACACATTCAAAACCATAATTAAAGCATGAAAAATTATATTTAAACCATGGAAAAACATTGTTCAACAACAACCATTCAATACCCTCAACCCATATTTCACAAAGATCATAAATACCATATGAACAACACTTTAAAACATATGGTTTTAACAAATTTGCCATTAGGGAAGTGTTACATGCCTGAAATATGCATATGTATGAAAAGAATTCCACCCTTGTTCCCTTGGATGACCTACTTCTTAGAAACCCTAAGTATCGCTACTTGTGGGATTTGAGAGAGCTTTGGAAGAGTTATATGATGTTATTGATATGAAATAACTCCTCTTAAGTTCTTTATGAACTTGGGGTTTTAATTGGATAAGAAGGAAATTTTCCAAAGTGCCCTCAACTTAAAAGTTGGAATGTAGTAGTAAGTGATTATGGATCACTATACGAGTCATAAAGTTTTATTACGACTCGCCACCACGAGTTGTTGACAAGATATTTTCTAGGAAACCCATACACTGTTGACACTACGACTCAACTTTTATGACTCATAATAGGACCATACGACTTATATGGTCAATAGTAGTAAACACGAAACCTATTTTAGGTAAACATACGATACCCAATTATTTGCACACAATGACTCGTTAAAAGTGCTTATGAATCCTAGTGAGACACTTGTACTCAAAGAAGAACCTATTCACACACTTACTATTTAGGTTAGGATTTGAAGACAACGACTCAACAAGACTCCCTTGGACTAATAGGGTAAGTCCTAGTCAAGGCAGTGAGGAAAAAGTTTCAAAAATTTTCAAGGACCAAAAACCCTACGTGTTACATTCTCCCCCATTAGGATCATTCATCCTCGAATGATAGGACAAGGCATTTTTAGCACGATTTGACTCCAAATACAACAAACTTATCTTTAACAAAGATAGAAAATAAAGATACCAAGTAAATTATATTTGTTTTAACAAAGTTAGAAAACAAAGATATTAAGCAATACACATAGCTCAAACACAATTTTCCAAAACAAGGAAAAAGAACAGACACTTGGAATTCATGTCCTACTTGGCTTCCCGAGAAGCTTCCTCAACCTTTTGATTTCTTCAAGGAACCTTTATAGAAGCCACATTTTTGGTCAGTAACTAACGGACTTACCAATCTAAAATCTCAATCAGGACTTCTTACTAGAATAAGAAAGACGAAATACCCACCTCCTCCAAAGGAAAAACTGTTGATGGATCACCCATACACTTTCTTAACTTCAAAACATAAAACACTAGATGAATAGATCTCAAACTAAAAGGCTACTCTAACTACTAGGCACATTACCAACCCTCTTCAAAACCCTATATGGACCGACATAACGAGGACTGAGGTTTCCCTTCTTTCTAAACTGTATTACTTTTTTCTTGGGAGATACTTTCTATAATACCCAATCACTAACAGTAAACTCCAACTCCCTTTTTTTTATATCTGTATTGGGCTTTTGGCAGCTTTAAGTCTATCTCGAATCACCTTTACCTTCTCCATGGCCTGTTGAACCAAATTAGGGACAAACTTATAACTATTATTGTAGGCACATTCAATGAGAGGTAAGTGGTTTATCCAACTTCCACCAAAATCAAATTCATAAGCCTATACCATATTTTTGAAGGCCTAAATGGTCCTCTCTTCTTTCCCATCCATCTGCGGGTGGAAAGCAGAACTAAGAATTACCTTAGTCCCCAAACCTTTATAAAACAAACTCTAAAAGTATAATAAGAATGGGGTACCTAAATCAGATATGATGGAAACTGGAGCACCATGAAACATCATGATCTCCTCAATGAACAACTTGGCATAATTCACAGAAGAGAAATTATTCCTCACTGGAAAGAAGTAAGAAGACTAAGACATCCTATCCATGATGACTCAAATAAAATCAAATAGCTGGCTAGACCGTAGAAGACCGGTAATAAAATCCATATTAATAAATTTCCATTTCCATACCAACAACTCAATCTCTTAAGTTAACTCACCAGGTCGCAAGTGTGCCACCATTACTTACTAACACACCATGCACTTAGCCACCCAACTGGCCATGTCTCTCTTTATTTTATTCCTTCAATAAATCTCTTTAAGATCATGATACATTTTTGTCGAACTAGGATAAATCGTATAATGCGACTCATTTGGTGAACCAAAAATTCTTTCCCGAAACCCATCAGCGTAAAGAATACATAATCTAAATTGGTACCTCAAGATACCATCACCACCTATCACGAAAATCATCACTTTTTTCCTATCCAAATCATTCTTGATTTTCATCAAGATAGGGTCCAATACTTACTTCTCTCTTTCTTCCGCTCCAAGATATGACTTCACCACCTTTTAAACAATCACACCACCATCCTTTAAATCTAAAATATAGACTCCAAGATTAGATAATGGTGAATATCCTTCACCAAATCCTGCTTTTTCTAACACCCTAAATTTTTACTAAAGCTTAATTTCTCCTCGAGAAGATTAAGGAGTGACTTCCTAAGTAAGTATAATTTTAACCATATAGAATTTCCCTAATTTTGGATTTTTATTATATGGAAAATTTGATAAGCTTTTTGTCAATATAAAATTTGCCCAAATTTGATTCCCGGACAAGAAGTTATGGCTAATTTAAGTCCTAGTCGTAAAATAACATTATTTTAGTGCTTGGCGCATTGCGGAGAGAGTCTATTTTACAATTGTCAACTTCCAGTGGAACTCCATGATTGTGGTGCATCGCGGAGGACCCCAATTTCCTAATAGTCAATTTTCAGCGGCCTGATGCGATTGTGACGTGTCACACTGAAGTTCCATGTCCCAATTAGTGGGACAACACGATGTCTCTGCATCGCGATGACTAAAATATTCCCATTTGTCAATTTCTAGTGAGCCACTGCGATAGTGGCACATCGTGGTGGCCCATAAAATTGGATTCCCAGTTAAATTTTTCCAGCTTCGTACAGAAGTTAAGAAAGATATTTTGGACTTTTTCCAAGACTCTTAAACAATGAAAACACCAAATTAATGTCATTTACAAACATTCTATGAAGTATCTCTCAACAAAAATCCTAAGAATCCAAAACCACTTCCAAGTGTCTCAAGAATCCACCATAGATTTTCTAAATTGAGTCAAGATTCAAGGTTTCCAAGTCAAGGGCTTCAATAACCCTCATTCAAGAGTACAAATAAAGTTCAAAAAGCGAGAGTTCATCCAAAGTTTCTAATTCAAGGTATGTGGGGTTTTGAACAAGGGTAATTTTTTCACCGTTGTGCCCAAAGGCTTATTTAAACTATAATTCTCTGCAATTTATGAGATTTTACATGAAATTGAATTGTGATTTTTCATCCATTGTTATTGGTTGCAATCTTTTGATCTTTCCCTTGAATTGAGAGTCTAATGGGATGATTTTTACATATTTTCTTGAGAAATTGCAGCTGGGTCTATACCCCATGATTTTAATCCTTGAGAAGATAATAGTTGAAATGATTGAAACATTGAAGTATATGAGTATGTTGAGATTTTGAGATAAATTGCTGAAATTTCCAGATTTCTACATGAGTTATGAATCTATATGCTATCTATTATGCTTTTGATGAGTTCTAACTTGAGACTGAATTGTGGGTTATTAAGCCCGACTTGAGACTTGAGATTTTATGAACTATTATGCTATAAGCACCCATGATTTGAGTATTCTAAGATTATTGAGAAATGTTTTGACCTAATGGATATTGAGTTTTGAAATCCACTCTACTACATCAGATTACAGATTTGATTATTGGGTTTTTATTGAACCATGAGATTATTCTAAAGTGGATTTTCATAAGATGAGCAAGATAAACTAAAGGGAGTAGTATTTAGCGCTGAGTTGGGTAAGTTACCACGGTTTCTTACCCTAGAACTACGTGCCACTGTAGGTTAGGTCTAAGGCCGAGATGATTGTTTGGCCTAAGGCCAAGATATTAGGCCCAAGTCTGAGATAAGATATAACTAAATTGAGGTTATACTCCTTGGCAAGAGTATGAATCCTCTCCCCAATGTGAGGTCTCTTTTTTTGGAGGACAAAATGTTGGACTCCATGTAGATCGCATGGTTTATGTCTGTTAAGAGAATCTCCCTTAAAACTAAATCTTTGAGATAAGATATTGTCCTTTAAAACTAAAATACTTTGCCTTGATATGATTATTTTTTCCTAAAGCTTGAAATGAGATACTTTCCTAAAGTGAATGAAATGCCTTCAAGTATGTTCCAAGGTTATATGATTCCGCATTCTAATTATTTGAGTTCAAAATAGTTATGTGGTCTTGAGCATTAAAGAAGTTTTACTATCCATGAGACATATGCATGAGTTGAAAGTATTGCTTAAAGTTTTTTTTAGCCTTGAGTAACGAGAATAAGAGAAGAGTACAAATTTCAAAGTTAAAAGTATAATCTCACGAGATTGTGTTACATGTTCCATTTTGCATGATTCATGAGCTTTGTATTTTATACTTATTCAATCCATATGAGACATTACTTATTACATGCATGTTTTGATTAAAGAGTATTGATGTTATTTTATATATATGCATTCACACCCACATACTCAGTACATTCTCAAGTGTTGTTCCACATATACGTCTATGTTCTACATTGTCTTATAATGTAGGTTCAGGTGCTCAGTCCCAACCTCATCATTAATTTCTGAGTACCTCTATCTATCTTCCTACAGTGGTGAGTCATTATGGTTAGAGGACATATATTCATACATCTCCATATTTTGAGAGACTATGTTGTCATTTCTAGTTCATTTTGAGTTAGTTGGGGACCATTCCCAATGACTCTCTATTTCATGGATTAGTAGAGGCTTTGTGAAACTAGTTATCAAATTGTGGTTGTGTTGAGTTTTCCAGTATTATGGTCGTTTGGACCAAGCATTTTCTCCGTATTTCATTTCATATGATGTGACTATGCAAGTGTTTGAATTATTTCATCTTCAAATGAGAGTTATAGAAAAAATAGGCTCAAAGGGTTATCTTGGTTTACTTGTAGTCTTAAGAACCATATGACATCCCGACAGGGGATTTTGGGTCTTTACAAACTTGGTATCAGAGACTAGGGTCTTAGAAGAGTCCTAGGGAGTCTGAAAAGTGGTGTTGAGTAGAGTCTTGATACTCAGTGTGTAGCGCACCACATCTATGAGAAGGAGGCTAGAAGACGTTTTAGGAAAAAATTGTTTCTTTCTTTCAGATTCCATCGTACTTGTACTTGTCCCTCTTATTTTATAATTCATTCTCCTGTATTTTACAAAACGCCTCTCCAAAGAGAGGATGCCCATAGAAATGATAACGAGCAACCCCATCATGTTGATCATTTGAATGAGACGGTGTCTCATGCTGAGCTTTGGGCGGCCTTTCAGACATTAGCCCAAGAAGTCACTGGCTATGTTGAAGCCAATAACAAGGCCATAGTTTCTAATTAGTAGGGAGGTGATGTAGCCACGACTAGAATCTATGATTTCATGCGGATGAATCTGCTAGAGTTTTAAGGGTCCAAGGCAGGAGAGGACCCACAGTTGCACCTCGAGGAAGTGAGAAAGATCACGCAGGTGATGCATGTTTCTGAGGAAAAAAGTGTTGAGTTGGCATCTTATAGGTTGAAATACATAACTTATGACTAGGTTGTATCGTAGAGGAAGGGTAGAGGTGAGGATGCTGCTCCAATGACTTGACAGGTATTCCAAGATGCATTTTTGGACAAGTTCTTTCCTCTTGAGATGAGGGAAGAAAATATTGAGGAGTTTATGAACTTGAGGCTGGGCTCCATAACTGTTAAGGAGTACTTCTTGAAGTTCAACAGTTGGGCAAGTATGCTCCTAATTTGATTTCTGACACTCGAGCTAGTATGAGCAAGTTCGTGACCGGTATTTCTAGGTTAGTACTAAAGTAGTGTAGGACTGCGATACTGTCTAGAGATATGGATCTGGCTAGGTTAAAGATATATGCCCAGCAGATAATGCTGGATAAGATTATGGAGAGAGGTCAAGTGAGGGGTAACAAGAGGGCTAGATCTGAGCAGCATAAGTATAGCCAGCCTAGTTTCCATAGAGGGAACCGCCCTCAATTTCAGAGGCATCCATCTATGCCATCGGCTTCATCAGCTAGTTCTCCCGTGCCTAGAAAAAGGCCGATCATTTATATCTATGTCGAATAACAGTGTTGGTAACAAGCCCCATTATCCTCCTTGTGCTAAGTGTGGTAGGTATCATCCCAGTGAGTGTTTCGTAGATCTGAGGCGTTGTTTTGGTTGTGCCAAGCAGGGCCATAGACTTAGATATTATCCTCATGCTAGACAGGGGAACAGAGATGCCCGACCTCAGGCACCGACTACTAGTGCATCAGCTCCTGCACCCCATCCCACCCCTGCTCAGCGCGTTTAACCTAGTATTGCCGGCGGTCAGCGCTATAATAAATTCTATGCCTTACCATCCCGTCAGGAGCAGGAGGACTCTCCCAATGTTGTTACTGGTATTCTCCATGACTTTTTTTTGATGTTTATTTGTTGTTGGACCCCGGGTCAAGTCTCTCCTATGTGACCTCACTTGTGGCTGTGAATTTCAAAATGAGTCCTGAAAGGATTCCTGAGCCTTTCCTAGTCTACGCACTAGTAGGGGAGTCAGTTATCGCTAAACAAGTGTATAGAGATTGTCTTGTTACTATTCTTCATAGATTCATACTGGCGGATTTGATAGACTTAGACATGGTGGATTTTGACCTTATTCTAGGTATGGATTGGCTTCATTCTTGTTATGCATCTATAGACTATCGTACCTGTGTGGTCAAGTTTTAGTTTCCTGATGAACCAACTTTTGAGTGGTCTAGGAGTTTGGTATCTCCCAAGAGTCATTCTATCTCCTATCTGAAAGCCAGAAAGCTAATATTTAAAGGTTACATCTATCACTTAGATAGAGTCAGAGATACTAAGTTTGAGGCTCTAACTATTAAGTCTGTCAACATTTTTAATGAGTTTCCTGATATTTTTCCGGAAGATCTCCCAGGGATACCTCCCTATAGGGATAAAGAATTTGGGATTGACTTTCTTCCTGACACTCGTCCCATTTTTATTCCGCCATACCATATGGAACCTATGGAACTTAAGGATTTGAAAGAGCAACTCAAAGATCTTATAGACAAAGGTTTCATAAGGCCCAGTATTTCTCCTTGGGGCACACCTATTTTATTCGTGTACAAGAAAGATAATACTTTGAGTATGTGCATTGACTATTGTCAACTTAACAAGGTCATAGTAAAAAATAATTATCCTCTACCAAGAATTGATGACTTGTTTGACTTGTTGCATGGTGCAAGTTATTTCCCAAAGATAGACCTTAGATCCGGCTATCATCAACTTAAAATGAGAGAGTGTGATATTACAAGGATAACTTTCCAAACCCGCTATGATCACTTTGAGTTTCTAGTCATGTTCTTAGGGCTAACCAATGCCCCAACCGCCTTCATGGACTTCATGAATCGAGTGTTCAAGCAATATCTCAATATGTTTGTTATTGTTTTTGTAGATGATATCCTTGTGTACTCTCGAAATGAGAATTTCCATGCGAATCATCTTAGAATTGTCTTGCAAACCGTGAGAGAGCACCAGTTGTTCACCAAATTCCGTAAGTGTGAATTTTTTCTAAGGTCTGTAGCTTTTTTGGGTCATATAGTTTCAGCCGAAGGTATTAGAGTTGATCCCCAAAAGGTAGAAGCTTTGAAAAATTGGCCTAGACCTATCTCCCCATCTGATATTAGGAGTTTCTTGGGTCTAGCTGGCTACTACCACTATTTTGTTGAGGGTTTCTCTTCTATTGCATCTCACATGACCTGGGTTAAAAGAAAGTTCAGTTCCAGTGATCAAATTCCTATGAGAAGAGTTTTCAGGAGTTGAAGACTCGACTTACTTCAGCCCTTATGTTGACTTTGCCTGATGGTAAAGATGGTTTTGTGGTGTATTGTGATTCCTTTAGAATTGGTTTGGGTTGTGTGTTGATACAACGAGGTAAGGTTATAGCCTATGCCTCAAGATAGTTAAAGCCGCATGGGAAGAATTACCCCACCCATGATATTGAGTTAGCTGTTGTGGTCTTTTCTTTGAAAATTTGGAGGCACTATCTTTATGGTGTTTATGTTGATGTATTTACAGATCATAAGATCCTGCAGTAAGTGTTTACTCAGAGGGAGTTGAATCTTAGGTAGAGTAGGTGGTTGGAGTTGTTAAAAGACTACGATATGAGTATGTAGTATCACCCGGGCAAGGCCAACGTAGTGGCGGATTCCCTTAGCATATTGTCTATGGGTAGTGTTGCTCATGTAGAGGAAGATAAGAAAGAGTTAGCTCGTAATGTGCATTATTTAGCTAGATTAGGTGTTAGGTTACTTGATTCAGCCAAGGGCAGTACGTTGGTGTAGAGTAGTTCTGAATACTCTTTAGTTTTGGAAGTGAAGGAGAATAAAGATAGGGATCGTAGTTTGGTCAAATTGAAGGAGTCAGTTAAGGTCCAAAGGGTAGAGGTTTTCTCCCAAACGGGAGATGGCAATTTGAGATTGCAGGGTAGATTGTGTATTCCATGTGTTGATGATCTAAGGAAGAGGATTATGGTTGAAGTACATGACGCACGGTATTCTATTCATCCCGACACTACCAAGATGTACCATGAATTGGGTGAAATCTATTGGTGGAATGGTATGAAGAAGGACATAGCTGAGTTTGCAGCAAAGTATGAAACGTGACAACAGGTTAAGGTAGATCACCAAAGACATGGTGGTGTGATGCAAGAGTTTTGTATACCCACTTTGAAGTGGGAGATGGTGAATATGGACTTCGTGACCGGGTTGCCTCTTTCGCATCATCATCATGATTCTATTTGGGTTGTTGTAGACAGGCTGACTAAGTCCTCTCATTTCTTGCCCATGCATACATCTTATACAACTTAGGATTATACTAGATTGTATATTCGGGTGTTAGTCAGGCAGCACAGAGTTCCCTCATCTATTCTTTTGGATAGGGGCACTCAATTTACTTCTCCATTTTATATGGTAGGATATGTAGATCACCCATAGGTTGGTTTGAAGAGGATGAAGCTATTGTGATGTGTCCTGATATAGTGTTTGAAGCTATAGAGAACGTTAATTTGATTAGAGAGAGGTTGAAGACCGCCCAGAGTCGTCAAAAGTCTTATGCCGACATAAGGAGAAGAGATCTTGAGTTTGAAGTGTGTGATTTGGTATAATTGAAGATTTCACCCATGAAAGGGGTGAAAAGGTTTGGTAAAAAAGAAAAGCTTAATCCTGTTATGTTTGACCTTATACAGTTTTGAGCCGTGTTGGTAAGGTGGCCTATAATGTTGAGTAGCCCATAGAGTTGTCAGTTGTTCATCTATTTTTCATGTCTCCATGCTTAAGAATCATATTGGTGATTCCGTTGTAGTAGATCCTTCAGAGAATGCTGATATTCAGAATAGTCTATCCTTCAATGAGATTCCTATTGGGATCCTAGATCTTCAGATCCACAGACTAAGGAACAAAGAAGTTCCATTGGTCAATGTTTTATGGTGGAACCAGTCTTTTGAGGGTGCTACTTGGGAGGTAGAAGCATACATGCGAGCCAAGTACCCACACCTCTTTCCCATAAGTTAAGATTAATCCAAAGGTATTATTATTCCTTAGTTCAGCCCTTCTAATCCAATGTTCAGCTATATGCATCTATGCTTGTATGAGTTCTTGCAAGTTCCGAGGTATTCAAGATTTTAGAAAGACATAAAGTCAGTTTAGCGAGTTCTTCTAGCTTTACGTTCTAAATTTTATCCGTGCTCTTAGCTTAACTAGCGACATTTGTGGATGAATGTTTCCAAGGGGGAGATATTTTAATACCCTGAATTTTTCCTAAAGCTTAATTTCTCCTCGAGAAGATTAAGGAGTGACTTCCTAAGTGAGTATCGTTTTAACCATATAGAATTTCCCTAATTTCGATATAAGTTTCGCCTAAATCTGATACCCGGGAAAGAAGTTATGGCTAATTTAAGTCCTAGTCATAAAACAGTATCATTTTAGTGCTTGGAGCGTCGTGGAGAGGGTCTATTTGACAATTGTCAATTTCTAGTGGAACTCCGTGATAGTGGTACGTCGCGGAGGACCCCATTTTCCCAAGAGTCAATTTCCAGTGGCCTGATGTGATTATGATACGTCGTGCTGAAGTTCCAAGTCCCAACTAATTGGAAAAGGCGATGGCTCCACGTTGCGGTGACTACCAGATTCCTATTTGTCCATTTCCAATGAGCCATCGCGATAGTGGCGCATCACGATGGCCAATAAAATCGGGTTCCCAGTTCAACTTTTCCAGCTTCGTACAAAAGATAAAAAGGGCATTTTGGAATTTTTCCAGGCCTCTTAAATAGTGCAAACACCAAATTAAAGTCTTTTACAAGTAATTCAATGATGTATCTCTCAAGTTTTCTCTCAACAAAAACCCTAAGCATCCAAAAACTCTTCCAAGAATCTCAAGAATCCACCACCGATTTTCTAAATTGAGTCAAGAGTCAAGGTTCCCAAGTCATGGGCTTCAAGAACCCTCATTCAAGAGTACGGATAGAGTTCCAAAAGCGAGAGTTCATCCAAAGATTCTAATTCAAGGTATGTGGGGTTTCTATCAAGGGTAATCCTTTCACCCATGTGCCCAAAGACTTATTTAAACTACAATGCTCTGCAATTTGTGAGATTTAACATGAAATTGAATTGGGGTTTTTCACCCATTGTTATTGGTTGCCAGCTTAAATTGAGAGTCTAATGACATGATTTTTACATTTTTTCTTGAGAAATTGCAGCTGGGTCTATACCCCATGATTTTAATCCTTAAGAAGTTAATAGTTGAAATGTTTGAAACATTGAAGTATATGAGTATGTTGAGATTTTGAGATAAATTGCTGAAATTTCCAGATGTCTACATGAGTTTTGAATCTATATGCTATCTATTATGCTTTCGATGAGTTCTAACTTGAGATTGAATTATGTGTTATTAAGCACTACTTGAGACTTGAGATTTTATGAACTATTGTTCTATAAGCACCCATGATTTGCGTATTCTGAGATTATTGAGAAATATTTTGACCTAATGGTCATTGAGTTTTGAAATCAACTCTACCACATGAGATTACGAATTTGATTATTGGATTCTTATTGAACCATGAGATTATTCTAAAGTTGATTTTCATGAGATGAGCGAGATAAACTAAAGGGAGTAGTGTTTAGCACTGAGTTGGGTAAGTTACCACGGTTTCTTACCCCAGAACTACGTGCCACTGTAGGTTGGGCCTAAGGCCAAAATTATTTTTGGGCCTAAGGACGAGATATTAGGCCCGAGGCCGAGATAAGATATAACTAAATTGAGGTTATACTCCTTGGAAAGAGTATGAATCCTCTCCCCAACATGAGGTCTCTTCCTTCGAGGACAAAACGTTGGACTCCATGTAGCTCGTATGGTTTATGTCTGTTAAGAGAATTTACCTTAAAACTAAATCTTTGAGATAAGATATTGTCCTTTAAAACTAAAATACTTTGCCTTGATATGAGTATTTTTCCCTAAATCTTGAAATGAGATATTTTCCTAAAGTGAATGAAATTCCTTCAAGTATGTTCCAAGGTTATATGATTCCGAATTCCAAGTATTTGAGTTCAAAAGAGTTATGAGTTCTTGAGAATGAAAGAAGTTTTACTCTCCATGAGTTGAAAGTATTTCTTAAGGTTTACTCTAGCCTTGAGTAATGATAATAAGAGAAGAGTACAAATTTCAAAGCAAAAAGTGTAATGACTCACAAGATTGTGTTACATGATTCATGAGCTTTGCATTTTATACTTATTGAAGCCATGTGAATCTTTACTTATTACATGCATGATTTGATTAAAGAGTATTGATGTTGTTTTATATAAATGCATATACCCCCATATACTCAGTACATTCTCAAGTGCTGATCCACATATACGTCAGTGTGCTACATTGTCTTATAATGTAGATTCAAGTGCTCAGTCCCAACCCTGTCAATGATTTTCGAGTACCTCTATTTACATTCCTACAGTGGTGAGTTCCCATGGTTCGAGGACCTATATTCAAACATCTCCATATTTTGAGAGACTATGTTGTTATTTCCAGTTCATTTTGAGTCAGTTGGGGACCTATCCCAATGGCTCTTTAGTTCATGGATTAGTAGAGGCTTTGTCAGACTAGTTATCAGATTGTGGTTGTGTTGAGGTTTCCAGTATTGTGATTGTTTAGACCAAGGATTTTTTACGTATTTCCTTTCATATGATATGACTATGATAGTGTTTGAATTATTTCATCTTGAAATGAGAGTTATTACTAGAAACAGGCTAAAAGGATTAGCTTGGGGCTACTTGTAGCCTGGGGCTACTTGTAGCCTTAAGCACCGTGTGACGTCCCGGAAGGCAATTTCGGGTTGTTATACTTTTCCTCATCCACAATAGATAAGATTACCATTGACAACCTATTAAGAGCATTAGCAACCACGTTATCCTTACCTGGATGATACTAATGGATCATGTTATAGTCTTTGAGTAACTCAGCCCATCTCCTTTACCTAAAATTTAGTTCCTTCTAAGTGAACATGTATTGTCGTCTCTTATGATTAGAATAAATATCAGCATGGACCCCATACAATTAATGCCACTCGATCTTCAATGCAAACACTGCAACAAACAATACCAAATCATGATTCAGGTAATTCTTCTTTTGAACTTTCAACTGTCTAGAAACATAATAAACCACCTTGCCATGTTGCATCTACACACAACCTAATCTTACCTAAAATGCATCACAATAGACAACAAAACCATTAGTTCCCACAAGCTGCGCCAAAACTAGAGTTGAGGCTAACTTAGCCTTCAAATTCTACCCTCACAAGCATCAGATAACAAGAACTTCACCTTTTCATGAGTTAACTTAGTCAATAGGGCAGCAATAGATGATACAATTTCTACAAACTTTCTATAATAACAAGATAAATCCAAGAAGCTCTAAATATTTATTGGAGTCGTGGGTCTAGGACACTTCTTAACCACCACAATATTTTAGGGATCCAACATGATCCCTTCACTTAGAACAACATGATGAAGATAAGTCAGAAATTTAACCAGAACTCACACATAGAGAACTTAGCATAAAAATATTATTTCTTTAGGGTCTGCAACATGAGGTGAAGGTGATCAACATGATCCACCTCACTCTTAGAATAAACATAAATATAAAAGATAAAGACAGTAATGAAAAAGTCCTTAAATTAAAGGGGAACCCAATTCATAAAATCCATGAATGCTACCGGGGCATTAGTAAATCCAAAAGACATCACCAAAAATACAAAATGATCATACCGAGTTTGGAAAGTAGTCTTAGGGATATCTTCCTACTTAATCCTCAACTGATGCTTCCTAGACCATAGATCAATCTTATAAAAGTACTTAGCACCCGGAAGATGATCAAAGAAATCATCAATCCTCTAATGTGGATACTTATTATTCAGGTTGACCTTATTCTATTGGTGGTAATCAATACACATCCAAAAAGAACTATCTTTATTATGCACAAAGAGCATGGGAAAACCCCAAGGATACACACTAGGGTGGATGAAACCCTTATCTAGAATATTTTTCAACTGCTTTATGAGTTCTTTAAGTTCAGCCAAACTAATCTTTAATAAGGGGAAGATATATGATGAGTGTCTTGAAGAAGAACTATCCCAAAATCAACATACGAATAGGAAGGACTACAAGGAAGTTCATCAAGGAACATCTCAGGAAATGGAAAGACCACATGGAGTGTCTGCAAAGAACGACCTTCGTGTCTTGAATCCTTAACATACACCAAGTTATAGAGGAACCCTTTAGAAACCAATTTTTGGGCTCTAAGCTAAACATTCCCTGAGGTTCTAGGGAACTACCTTCCCATTAAACTCCGTCACATTAAGGAAATGGAAACTGACACTTTGGGTTCAACAATCAAGAGGCGAATAGCACGAATGCAACCAATCTATCCCCAAGATCATATAAAAGTCTACTATGTCAAACTCTATAAGATCAACCAAGGTTTCCTTTCCGTCGACCGATATCAAACAACCTTTATAGGCACTTATAGACATTATAAAGTCACGTACCGAGGTGGACACAGAAAAGGGGTCTGAAACACACTCAGGGTCAAAACAAAAATGGATAGCCATATAAGAGGTCTCATAAGATAGGGTAGACTCGGGATCAAGAAGACAATACACATCATGAGTGAAAAGTTTGGGTGTACCAGTAATAACTTCGGGGGACACCTTAGAATCATAGCAAGTGGCAAGAGCACACAGAAGATTTTGACTAGTTCCAAAGCTAAAAGCAGAAGTAACACCCTTTGTTGTCGGAGCTGATGAAGTAGCAATAAGAATCTTATTTGCTCTAGAAACATTCATAGAAGGACAATCCCTCTGCATATGGACAATCTAAAAATATTTAAACCTCTTGTTCATTCACTCTTAAAAAAGACCATAATGCACCTAGCCATAAAATCTACAATGAGGATATGATAGAGGTGACTGAGCCTAACTAGCCTAAGGCTGGGCTCTAGGTTCTCTAATCCTTCTATCACATCCAGAACGATGATTACCCGATTTCTTAGGATAAAAAGCACAAGCCGTAGAGTAGGAACCAAAATTTCCCCACTCAATCTTAAACTACTTTCAACCATCTCTAGCACTCTACTTCTTACCTCCACCCTGATTTGAGTAGTGAAACTTTTTATTCTGTCTTTCACTTCTTACTCTCTCTTAAAAGTGTAGTGTACTATGCACCCCTAAAAGATACTCTACTTGACATAACTTTGTGGACACCCAACGACACCAAATCTATGCTTTGATAATATAATTGTCATGAACATAACCAGGGCTAGGTTGTGATGGGCATCTAAAGTCCCACATAGACCGGAGATAACCCCCTACACCTAACCAAATGAACACAACATCCCCAACAACGGATAAATTCTGAACATATAATAAGATAACACAAGCTACAATTAGAGATTAAAAAATAAGTCTATGACTGATAACAAGTAACCATCCAAACAACCGACAAACATCACCCAAGTCAATAGTAATCCAACAAAGCTTTCTAATATAAGGATCAAAATAAGTGTTGGTTGAGATATGTCCCCGACTTTGACAATGACAATGAAAATGATAATGAAAACTCTCAATTCTAATCTATGATAAAAACTAATGAAACGTCTAAGCCTTCAAAAAATAGAGTCTTACCACTTCACATGAAAAATCAATGAACCGAGACGATTTACCTAACTCTTTACTAGAAAATTAGAAGTATATCCGGTGCCTACATCGCGTGGGGTTACACCATTCGGAGATGGTTAGTAAGGTGAACACTATCATGTATCTCCGGGATAATAATAACATAATGTGGTGGTCCACAGTTCAAAATCATTCATAACCAATATGCCTGAAAAAATACATACACACATATATATACATATATCATATGTCGAGGTAGGAAACGAGGTTTAACATGCACTTTAAAACTTTAGACAAGATTTTTTATCCCAACAATCATAGCATAAAAAGTCACCCACGGTCTATATAGGCTCAGATCTCCCCAAGCTAATAGGGCCCCAGTGTGTATGGCCGAATGAACCAGAAAGTATACATATTCACTATGGGGGAATTGAACCTTCTAACATATCAAGATGTCTTCACACCAAATCAGGTAATATAATATGGGGGACTCAAACCTCCTATTTTTGTGATAATAATAAGGGGGACTCAAACTAGCCAGTCATGTAGATCCCCGCATTGATAATAATCGTTTCAATTATTGGTACATCGAGACCTCCACTTTCATTACTCAGTTAGACAACCTCGTTAAAGCCCAATTAAAACAAGTATCACACATTCCTATTTATCAAACCACATTACACGTTAAGTGATACATTATCGGTATCATCATACTAACTACACTTTCAAGGTAATATCTATATGCCAAACCAATTAAATCACTTAGGGGAATTCACAACCCCCTTGGTACAATTATACATTAGCTTGGAGAATTACACAACCACTTAAAGTCTAATTTAAAAACAATAATGATTTATTGAATTTTCACATTATGCAATAGTTCAAGAGTTTTTTAATAGGCAAACTTTTCATATTCAATACCACTTCCACAATATGGGGTTGAGGTCATAACCACTTAAAAAGTCACAAGTTTGGGGAAAGAACAATCCCCATGACCATGCACCACACATATTAAAAATAATAATTAAAACGTAAACAATCATATGTAAACCATGGAAAAACATTCTTCAACAACAAGCCTTAAAACCGCTCAACCCATGTTTAAAAACCATCATCAATACCATATGAAAAACACTTAAAAATATATGATTTTAACAAATTAGCAATTTGGGAAGAGTAAGATTCCTAAAATATCCAAGTTAATTGAGAGAATTCCACCCTTGATCCCTTGGATGACCTACTTCTTAGATGCCCTAAGTATGGCTTCTTGAGGGATTTTAAAGAGGTTTGGAAGTGTTTGATCACATTCTTGGATAAAAAATAATCCCTCTTATTTTATTTATCAATGTGGAGTTTTCATTGTGCAACAAGGGAATTGTCCAAAGTGCCCTTAACTTAAAAGAAGGAATCTAGTAATCAGTGAGTACGAGTTACTATGCGACACATAAGGTTTGAGTAAGAATTGTCACCACGAGTTGTAGAAAAGATATTTTCCAAGACTCAAAACAATATTGACCAATGTCTCAACTGCTATTAACGGTAACAGGAACATACAACTCGTAGGGTATAGTCATAGTCAACAAAGAACCCATTTGTGGTAGGAACTTGACATCCAACGATTTGCACCTAATGACTAATAACAAGTCCTTACGACTCTTAGTGAGCCACTCGTACTTAAAGAAAAACATAGTCACACACTTACTATTTAGGTTATGATTTGTGTCCAATGACACATCAAGACTCTCTACGACTAGTAGGGTAAGTCGTAGTTAAGGCAACGAGGATAAAGTTTTAGAAATTATCAAGTACCAAGAACCCAGGGTGTTACATTGCACTGCAGGATGAGTTACCAGGTCTCTTTAAGTCAGACAAAGGAAATAAAATAGTAATGTAGTAAGGAAATAAAACTTTGCAAGAAATTAAATAACACAAAGATTTAACGTGGAAACCTCCTAGCTCAATGGAGGAAAAACCGTGGCTTGCCCTCAGAAGAACTCAACAATCAACTTTACTCAAACTATTGATTACAAACTGAAATGGGAATTTAACATTAAGCTCCACCAGTTTGTAAAAACTCTATTACAAACCTACCTTGAATACTCTGCCAATAACTCACATTAATAATGATTAACTCTAACCAATATAAACTTAGGTAACTCTACAAAACCACACTCAAGAACACAAGAAAAGAATAATTGTTATAACATGAGTAATTCAATTACAGACCAATACTAGACTCAAGAACACACTCTCTCAGCTTGCAAAAGCTTAAGACTTGAGCAATATTTAAGTTTTCATTGATTTCACTCTTTGAAAAATCTGATTGCAAAAATTGGGGAATTGAGGAGCATTATTTTCTATTTATAGATGGATAATGATTAGGGTAGAAATACAACTAGCCCAGGTGGCTTAATAGGTACAAGATCACCTACGTAGTTTGTTACAGTAACAGACAAAAATGTGCAGGATAGTGATAGCTATACTAAATTCATGAAGACCCTGGGACCTGGTCCCTTATTATCAGTTTATCATCAACAAAACAAGATATAGCAATTTTCCATCATTTTGATAATGACAAAAAAACCATATATTTTTTAGTATCAATGTTCATTCATCTCATATGTTCAGAGTGATCACCAATACTTTCAATGAATGTTCCCTCTATCATTATGCACTATGTTTCCCACTAACAATATGCCATCATTCTTCACCAATATTCTACCTTCTATCACTTTGCCATCCTTCAAACATTCTTCCCCCAGTCAATATATCGTCATACTTCACCAATATTGAAGACATAAGTACCTGGTACCTGGTCTCTAACACATCATGCAACACACTCCTCACCTAGTCCCTACCATATAAATTTATTATTCTCTTTTTTAGCATCATCAAAAAGTGATAATAGTAAACTAAGAGTAAATTAGGCATAAGTTAGTTAACTCATGGCCATTGGGGAAACACTAACATGAAGAACAACATTAAAATTAAGGAACAGACAGATTAAACACACAAACAAAGATACATTTATATGTGAAAGGTAAGTATCATTTCAGTGCATAATTTAAATGTTAAAGAGAAAAAGCCACATGAATCAAGATAATTTAAGCCGGAGAAAGACTTGGGAACATGGTTTGGAAAAGTATAGCCATGGTATTATTTTCTGTAGGATGAAAGTTTAATATTTGTTTGGTTAGCTTCTTTATCTATACATTAAAGCTAAGAGCCTCATCAGTTAGAGTTGAAATTCTCTTTTTTAGTTTACAATCCCCAGTTCTAAGATCTTCCAATATTTTTGGATCCTTATAGTTAGTTACTAAATTTTCATTTTCAATTTGCTTAACTCTTTATCCTTAGAAGTTGTGTTAAGCTTCAATTCCTCTAATACATTGTTGAGCTCCCCTTGAGAGATATTTCCTTATTTCTTTTGCACACACTCAATTTTGATCAAAGTCTTCATACCAAACAGTTGCAACATAATTATTGGAGATCTATTTTAACAGATACTACCAAAATGATCAAACACTCAATTAAACAAATACCTATAAAGAATGCCATGTTTTCTATTTTTCCCTTGAACAACTTTATGTATGTGATCCATCATTAAAGCAAGTAAACTAATGATCTCAAAACTTCTAAAACACTCCATCACATACAAATCAACTGCTAAAGTAATGTTTATCTTTTGTGATCTAGGCAGAATCACTTTGTTAACAAAATTAAAGATTAATTGTAACTCACTTTTGAGTGATTTTTTATTTACTGCAACCACAAATTTTCCTTTAACTTTTGATGAAAATCTATTGAGGGTTGTCATTTTGAAACGGTTTTCACACCACTAATAAGAACATCAAAAATATTCCTACATAATTTGGTATCAAGATTAAACAATCGTCTTCAGCTTATCTTTAGAAAAATCCTATGTGGAATAGAATTCCTTGACTACAACATCAAAGACTAATTCTATCAGACCTATTTTTGTTAATACACTTGATTCAAAGAGCCTTCCAGTTAGCATCTTTTTATTTCTCAAGAACCCGTATTGCACTTTTTTTGACACAAACCTTCATTTTATCTCCAGTTTTCCCTTTTTAGAAACACTAATAGTTTCTCGTTCTATTATTTTCATGTTCTTAGGATCAGGTCCTTTAGAAGTCTGGTTGTTCTCAGTAGCACTTCTAGACTACTCTACAGGATTTCATGTAATCTTCCTGACATTTTTTCCTTAGGACCAAACATTCTCCTTTTGGGCTATTTGATTGAAAGATGAGATTTTCAGCAACCCAGACATCATTTGTAAAGATTCTACTAGAATGGTTGTAAAACTTATGGGATAAATCTTCATTAATGAGTTAGTGAAGAAGGAGTCTAGATTTGGAAGATAGGAGAAGAAAGGTGTTTTTCAAGAAGGTTTGAGAAAGTATTTTTATCTATGCTATGTTTAGAGTCCTTTAAATTACATAAGAATGAGGAATTAGCATCCATTTGGACATCCTTATCACAAGAGGGCTATATGTGGCTAGATTTTTTTCTTTTGACAAGAAAAGGTTTGGGGACAACAAGAATTGAGGGAATGAATAAGAACAAAGAAGGGCTTTTTGGTAGAATGATATGTGATCAATTTCAATTTTGGTGTGAGTCATCTTTCATTTTAGGATAAGAAAATTTTTTGACACAGAGAGAGAGAAAGGGCGGACTTTTTCTGGGAGAAAAAAAATGCATATTCACTATACTAATTTGAGAGGTAGAACTAGTTCTTTCTCTTTGTTGATTGAATCCTAAACGTTGTGCATTTCATTTCCATCATCTGCCAATTTTGTTACTATAGGTGTATACCTACAAAGGTAGGATACTGAGTTAGACCAACAAGTACATACATTATTAAATATACCTATCTCTTGATCATAGCCATTTTTAAGGAAAAAACTGATTCACCTAGTAGGTCAGGTAATTTTTATCAACCCCAGCCTCAACCTTTTCATCATAAATTGTTCCTTGTGAAAAGCCTTATTAAAGATGTTTGTTATTTGATCTTCAATACTTAAACACATCATGCAAATAACTCTCTTCTCAAAATTGTCTATCAAAAAGTGATGTCCCACATCAATATGCTTGGTCCTCTTATGCTGCACTGTATTCTTGGCCATGTTAAGAGATCTTTTTTTGTCACAAATTAAAGGGATAGTTATTGAGAAAATCCCAAAGTCCTTCAGATGTTGTTTGATCTGTAACAATTAAGCATAAAAAGAAGTTGCAGCCACATACTTTGCTTCAACAGTAAACAAACAAACTGAATTATGCTTCTTAGAACACCACAAGATTAAGGAAGAACGTAGAAACTGAGCCATTTCAGAGGTACTTTTTCTATCCACTTGATATCCAGCATAATCAACATTAGCATATCCCACAAGATAAAAACTATCTCTAGAAGGATAGTATAGGACCAGGCCCCCTACACCTTTCAAATACCTGAGAATTTTTTTTGCAGATTTCAAATAAGAATCCTTAGGAGAGGCCTAAAGTACGATAAATATTACCACACTAAATATAATATTTGGACTCCTAGCAGCTAGATATAGTAAAGATTCAAAAATCCATCTATACATGATCGCATTAACTGAGGGACTATATTCATCAATATCAATCTTGGAACTAGTTCTAATAGAAGTTTTAATTGTCTTGCAATCTCCTATGTTTTATTTCATTATTAGCTCCTTTAATTGTCTTGAGAATTTGTCTTGATCTGTAAACCTAGGATAAAATTCAGTTCTCCCATCATTCTTATTTATAATTCTCGCTCTATTAGTTTGGCAAACTCTTCATATAGGTATCCAACATTAGCTCCAAAGATTATATCATCAACATATATCTTAATAATCAGTAAGTTACTGCATCTGGACTTTAAAAAGAGAGTATTGTCAATTTCTCCTATTTTAAAGCCATTTTCCAGAAGAAACTTTAAGAGTCTCATACAGAGCCCTAGGTACTTGCTTCACCTACAGTGAGCTTTATCCAATTTGAGTACATGATAAGGAAAATCCGCATCTTTAAAACCTAGATATTGTTTGACATAGACTTCTTCCTTCAAGCTTACATTTAGCAAGGCACTTTTGACATCCATTGGGTATAGTCTGAACTCCATATAGGTATCAAAAGAAACAAGAATCCTTGTAGCCTCTATTCTAGATATAGGGGCAAAGGTCTTATCATAATCCATCCGTTCCTTCTGTTTATAGCCTTGAACAACCGACCTTGCTTTTTTCTATTGGTAGTTCCTTGTTCATCCCATTTTTTAGTACACCAATTTGGTTCCAATAATTGTTCTTTAAATCGGTATGGGAACCAGGTTCCAAACTTTACTTCTTTAAAATTGTTGAAGCTACTCCAACATTTCATTGAACTAATCAGTATCTTTTAGAGGTTCCTTAACATTTTTAGGTTTAATTTAGGACTAGAATGATGAGAACACTATAAAATTCCTAGCTTTCACTCTTCTTTGAACTCTAAATTTCAAATATGTAGTAAGATTCTCAAATGGATGAAAAGATTTGTGCCTCCAGTATGACCTTCTTAGATTAGTTCCACTGAGACTAGGTCCATGAGCATTTTGACTAGACCCTTCTTGTAGTTCTTTTATTGGAGGTGGGGTCTGTGTCTGATATCTTAGATCACCATCACTTTCATTATTCTCATCTGCATCATTTAGTTTATGACCATTAGCTTCAGCAATATCATCCCTTTGAACAGGAATAAGCTCTTCAATTTCTTAATTTTTACCATCACATTGATTTATTAGCTTTCCCGACTAATCAAAGACCACATGCATACTTTATTCATCACACAGAGTTCTTTTGTTGAAAACTCTATATGTTTTGCATTTTGAGGAATAGCCTACATATATAACTTTATAAATTTTGGTGTCAAACATTTCTAGATCATTCTTTCTAATATTTTGAACAAAGCATTTACCCCTAAAAGGTATGAAGTACACAATCTTAGGCTTTCTATTGAACACAAGCTCATATGAGGTCTTGTTCAGGAATGATATAATTAAGAACGTATTTGCCACATAGAAGGCAGTATTTATAGCTTCAGCACCAAAGTTTTTTGGAAGCCCACTATCAATCAGCATAGTCCTGATAATCTTTATAAGGGTTCCTTTCTTTCTTTCAAAAACTCCATTTGCTAAGGAGTCCTTGGCGTATAGTAGTTATGACTGGTTCTATATTTAGCATAGAATCCTACAATGTGGGAGCTCACAAATTCAGTTCCAAGATCATATTAAATTCAACAATCTTTCAATTCAGCTTCATTTGAATTTGCTTGGCAAAAGTAACTAGAACCTCATAGGTTTCATCCTTAGTTCTCAACAACATTGTCGAGGTAAACCTTGAGTAGTCATCCATAATCACAAACATATATTTCTTTCCTCCTCTACTTTTGACTTTAATAGTTCCTCATAGATCAGTATGCAACATCTCAAGGGGTCTAGAAGTACTAACCTGCTTCTTCAAATTAAAGGAATACCTAGTTTATTTATCCTTAACACAGGCATTACTAAACTAGGTGTATGAATATTCAAGCCTTCAATGCCATAAATCAACATCTTTACTTTGAACACATAAGAAAGTTAATTCTTGATCAGCCACAGACTCTAAATCATCCACATACATATTATTGATCCTCTTGGCGTAGAGAATAACTCTCCCAGATTATAAACTTGACACAATAGATCTATTAGCTGAGAATTTCCTCATTACCTTTGTCACTAATTTGAGAAACGCATAGAGGACTATACTTGAGGCCATTCACATAGTACACATCTTCTATTTCTTCATGTGGTGATCTTCCCATCTTTCTCAAACCATGAATATCACCTTTTTTACCATTTCCAAAAGAGACACCTCCACCTTGAAGTGTCTTGAAAAAAAGAAAGTAGTCAGTCCTCCCAGTTATATTCTTTGAACATCCACTATCCATGAACCAGTTGTGCCTGTATTCCCCTCCTCTTACATGCAAACATAGTCATTTCTTAGATTAGGCAATCTAATTGTGTTTGAATTCTCTATAGGAAGAGAAAGGTGTGATCAAATCTTTCTAAGACCATCTACGTAGAGAGTTCCTCTTCTTCACATTTTCGAAGGGCATGAAACCCTTAGTTTAATAGTTCTACTACTGGATGTATTTAGTACTACTCATTCTAGCTCTAAGACAACACTTATAGTTTTCCTTCAAGTGTCCATCTCTTACAATCTGAGTACTATAAGACCCTGTAAATTTCTTATGCTTAATTCAGTCCTTTAAGCTTGTTAAGTGGTCCCATACATAAGTATCTTAGCCAAGATTCTAGATCTAGTTTATTTTAGCCTTAGAAAGTTGGTAATCTCATTATGTGACCTTAACAACCTTAAAGGGGTCTATATTTTTATAAATCATGATCAAGAAGATCAATAGATCTTCTAAGATAAGTTTGGAATTTTTCAGAACACGTTTAGATCATATTTGGAGTTCCAAAATAGTGAACCAACATGATTTTAGCAAGATGCATCGCCAATGATGTTGTTCAACATTTGTGCAAGCTGGCAGGGCAAACACTTCTAAGGCGCGATGCAATCATGGTGTGATGCGTCGATTATTGCATCACACCCATTAACTCACCACGTCGGTTATAGAGTTAGCACCTAGTTTTTCTAGTCATTAAATGACCGGGTCCTCAAGGTCAAAAGTGTCAATTTCCCATCCCTATATAAGCCCAAAAACATGTAATTCAACTATTTTTCACCCAAATTAGAATTGTCTCTCTCAAAATTCATCAAGAACAAGCTTAGGGTTTTTCAACTGAGGATCCAATTTCAACAACTTCACCGTTAATCCTCAAGAATCTTACATCCAAGGTATGCATAGTGTTCATTCATTGATTCCTTTCATCCATGAAGCCCAAGAATTCAGTTTTAACTATGAATTTGATATTTATTCTATGGTTGATTATGTTCATGTGGTTGTTGTTGTATAATTCCCAAGTTGGAATTTTTATGTATTTTTATAAAAATATGTTAGCATGTTAGTTGAAAACTATGAATTTTAGTTGGTTATGATATGTTAATTTGATGATTATGCCATGCCCTAATCCATGCAACCTAAGAGTTTTATAAAATGCCGATGAGACTAGAAATTATGTAAAATAATTCAATTATGACTTAAGTGATGGATTCATGTTTTACCCTTATGTTCAAATTACTCCTATGCTATTGATGTGCAATGTAAATATTTGTTGAAATGATCATGATACTAGAATATGGAATTATGACATTGATTATATGCATCCCTACCATGTACATGATTATGATAACCATGTATTCATGAAATCCCCAGCTTATTATATTATGGATTGTTGATGTTGGTCATGTACTCAAGAGTGTCATGCCTTGTCAGTTTCCTTCTATTGAGTCTTGTGGGTACTTGTACCCAAAAAATATAGCTGTGTGCCTAGATACAGTGTCATTTTTTCAAGATACTCTTAATTAAGCCATGAACCATAAAACTCAGTCAGTCATGTGACTCAGGAAAACTCAGTAACCCCAGTAATCTCAAAAAGCTCAGTAATTCAGTAAATCTCAGTAGTATTCCATCAGTCACGAAAACCAAGGAACTCAGTCTAGTTCAGTTCAGTTAATCATGTTCAGTGTCTACTCAGATGGGAGTAGGATTCAGCACCGAGTGAGCCCAAGGATGGGAACTCACCTGATATTTGCGGGTGTGATTCATAGAAGCAGTCCTTGCACTCTAGAACTACATAGCTAGCATGAGGTAGATTAACCGGTTATATGAGGGTCCCACTATTCTCCTTTGAGTACCTACTATATAAGATCACTCATAGATTTTTCATACCAGTGGCACGGTATTGACACCCTTCCTATTGTGGTTACAAATGGGACCCCAACTCATCTATATTGTTTTATTTAGGGAATGTTGGTTAGATGATTATTCACCACAGTATCAGTAATAGAACTCAGATAGTTCTTCAGATTCCAGGACTATCAGACACAGTCATGCAGTATAGTACGAAACTCCGCTAGTTCCATCAGAATCTAGACACTCAGACAGAGTCGCTTAGTATCAATATCTGTTATATCAGTTATATCAATTATCAATAACTCATATTATCAGAGTATTCATACTCAGTACTCAGTGTCATCACAAATTTATTTATAGTTACTCATCCATGGATGTATTCTTATGCTTATGTTATTCAGTCAGTCAGCATAGTTCATGCATATAAACCCTTTTGCATTTAGCCTACCTTACTTGCATTCCAGTACATTCAATTATACTGATGCATTTGTGTTATGGTGTTTTACTCTATACCATAAGTTCAGAAACACGAGCTTCAACGCATCAGTAATATTTCAGACATTCAGCAGACAAACTAGTAGTGAGTCCTCATCATTCGAAGATGTTCTACCATTTTATTATTTTCAGTTCTTAGTTTATTTCAGCTATTGGAGTTATTTGGGGACATGTCCCATCAACTCCCTATTCAGACAGTCAGTTTTAGAAGATTTCAGACTACAGTGTTGTTTAGACAATTATTTGACTTATTTTGGTTATTTTATACCTGATCCAGATGTTATGTTTTTATCAGTTATTCATTTTTGAACCTTATGGTCTTATAACTTTTATTCCTTATTTATACAATATATTATGCAGTGTTCAGGTACAAATATCAGTCATGGGTTAGCTTGTGGTCCTTCAGGGTCAGGAGTACCGTGTAGAATTTTTGGTACCAGATTCGGGGCATTACAAACTTGCTATCAGAGCTAGGTTCAATAGAGTCCTAGGAAGTCTAAAATCCACATCTAGTAGTGTAATACCCCATACTTCTACCTAGCTTAAAATCGTCCCAAAAATGTTAAAGACTTATTTCAAAGATGAATCCACTTTTATAGATGTGTTATTTTCAAGATTTTATCATGTGGGAAATTGAATAAGCTTTCCATCGATACATAAATTTCCAAAATCCGACATCCGAGCGAAGAGTTAGAGCCATTTTAGTAAGACAGTATGCCACCTAAGCCATCAACGTATCATGGAGCCAGCCAAAATGGAAATCGTCAAAATCCAGTGAGACCCTGCAATTATGGCACGTCGCAAAAGGCTCATATTTAGAGTTGTCAAATTCCACTGATATAGCGCGATAGCGCCGGGTCGCGCCAGGTGTCCAGGTTGGGAAATTTTCACAGAATTAAAATAGGCGTCCAAGGGCTAAAAGGGTCAATTTCTCACCATATATATATACCCAATAACACGTGATTCAGCTATAATTAACCCAAAATATATTGTTTCTCTCAAGTTTCTCTCAAGAACAAGCTAGTGTTTTTAATTGGTGATTCGAATCCAAGACTCAAATTCAAGAATCTCTCCATCAATCTTTGTAGAATCAAGAACTAAGGTATGGACAGTGTTCATTAATGGATTCCTTTCATCCATAAAGCCCAAGAATCAGGTTTTAAATCTTATATTGTGAATATTTTGGTGTGGGTTGATTATGGTTGTATGATTCCCAAGTTGGAATCCTTATGTGTTGTTCATGAACCTATGCTAGTATGTAGTCTGAAATATGTGAAATTTAGTTGAAATATGGAGTTTTGTTGTATTAATTTGATGGTCATGCATATTCCCTAAGTCATTCATCCTAGGTGTTTGATAAAATGCCTAAGAGAATAGAAATTATGCATTATAGCATAATTGTGTCCCAAGTGATAAGTGTATGCTTTACCCTATGACTAAGAATGACTTCCAAGATATTGGGTACTTTATGAATGGTTGAGAGAATGTCCATGAGATTAGGTTGAAGAAAGTAAGACATGCTTATATGCAATTCGATTCATGTACAAGACTATGATAACCATGTGCTCCATGAAATCCCCAAATTAATGTATTATGAATTGTTCATATTAGCTATGTGTTCAAGAAGTGTCATGTCCTGTCAGTTTCATCCTATCGGGTCCTGAGGGTTCTTGTACTTGACAATTTAGTTGTGTGCCTAGATCCAGTATTATGTTATTACGATACTCTCATTCAAGCCCTAATCCTCAGAATTCAGTCAGTCTCATGACTCAGGAAAACTAAGTAATTCAGTGTCAGCCTAGTGATACTCAGTAATATCAGTGACCTTAGTGGTCTCAGTAAAATCAGTACTAAATAATCTCGATAACCTTAGTATACCCAGAAATCTCAGTAACTTCAGTACTCTTAGCCAGTACTCAGATCTCAGTAGCATTCCATCAGTCAATGAAACTCAGTGAACTCAGTTTAGCTCTACTAAACAATACCATTTGTATCAGTTCAATTCGGTTAATTAATTCAGTGTCTATTTAGTTGAGAGTAGGATTCAGCACCGATTGAACCGAAGGATGGGAATTCACCTGTTATTCAGTGGAGGGTGTGATCCTTAGAAGTAAGCAGTTTATTCTAGAACCACGTAACCAGCGTAGGTTTAGATGCACCCTATGTGTTTAGGGATTTATACATCTCATTTGATTTTCCTACAAGGAGGGGTTGATGGAAGAGTTCCCTATCAGAGAGGGTATACTCATAGCTTGTCTTAACCCATGGAACGATACTGACATCCTTCTAGATTGGGTTACAAGTTAGACCCCACTAGTTCAGTTTTTGGGTTTTTCGGTTAGATGATTACCTCCCAGAATCTTAGTTTCAGATCTAGTTTCAGTAATAGAACTCAGTTCAGTACTATAGAAATCCAGAACTATCAGATACAGTCAAATCAATACAGTGCGGAACCCAGCTAGTTCCATCAGTATTAGGACTTTTAGATATAATCACTCTTTGTAATCAGTATTCAGACTTAGTAATCATGTTATCACGAACATAGTTAATAGTGTATTAATTATAGGAAACCCATGTTATGAGTATTCAGTTTCAAGACTATCAGATATAGTAAATCAGACCAGTTCTTCATAATCAGAACTGTTAGAAACAGTCATTCCTTTATTAGTAATATGGAATTAGTTCCTCAGTATTTAGTAGACTAAGTCATTTAGTATCCCAGTAGCAGTACTCATATATCAATAAATCCATGTTATCCGATTTCATGAATCAGCGTTATCAATATCTCAGTTACGGTTAAGAGTTAGAGCCTTTTTAGTTAGACAGTGTGTCACCTGATCTTTCAGCCCATGGCGTAGATAACTCAAATGGAAATTGTCAATTTCCAGTATTTCTCCATGATAGTGGCACATCGAGCCAAACTTTTAGGTCGTAGACAAGGTGGCAACGCGATAGCTCCGCATTGTGCCACCGTGCAATTTCCCATTTGTCACTTTCTAGTGACTTGGCGCGATAGTGGTGCATCACACTAAGGATGAAAATTGGGAAATTTTCTAAGAAATTCAATACATATCCTAGGGTTAAAGGGTAAATTTTCTTCCCTATGAAAGACTTATGATATTTGGCCATAATTCAGCAACTTATACTCAATTACTCTAAAAAACTCTCAAGAAACAAGCCCTAGGGTTTTCATAGAAGGTTCAATTCCAAGGGAATTCACCGTCAAATTTCAAGAATATCCCCATAAATATTTGTAGAATCACAAGCTAAGGTATGCGTGGTGTTCATTCATGGACTCCTTTCGTCCATGAAGCCCAAGAATCTCTTTTCTAAGTTTAAGTCTATGGATTTCTTTATGAATTTCATGTTGGGTTTGTTTTGTTTATGTTGAGAATGATCAATTGAATTCAAATCCATGTTGGGTGATCAATTTTATGTGGAATTGATTTGCATAGATTTATATTCATGTGAACCTATGAATAAACCCTAGGATGATGAATTTAGAGATGAATCATGATTATTAATTGTTGTATAATATTGTCTACATCTGCTATGCCTACTATGTATTTGAATAAATGCCTAGATGAAGGAACAATGCCCAACTAGTATGATATAATGAAATCCCCATATATGTACAAGGTTATGCATATAACATGTTTGGTGAAGTTCTTCAATAAATGAGTTATGAATTGTGTTGTTGGTCATGTGTTCAAGTAAGCCATGCTATGTCAGTTTCTTCACATCGAGTCCTGGGGGTACTTGTACCCAAACATTTAGCTGTGTGCCTAGAGCCATGTCATATTTTCATGATCCCCCCAGTAAAGCAATGATCTATAGAACTCAGCCAGTCATCTAACTTAGGAAATCTCAGAAGTCTCAGTAATCTTAGTAGTTCAATAATCTCAGTGATCTTAGTACTTAGTAATCTTAGTAACCTCAATAACCTCAGTATTCCCAGTCAATCTCAGTAACTTCAGTATTCTCAGTCATTCCTTAGAATTTAGTACATTCTATCAGTCAATGAAACTCAGTAAATTTAGTTTAGCTCCTCTAAACAATACCACTACTATCAGTTTAGTTTAGTTAATCAGTTTAGTTCAGTTAATTAGATCAGTTACTTTTAGATGGGATTAGGATTCAGCACCGAGCGAGCCTACGCATGGGGACTCACCTGCTAGAGAGGGCCGAGATCCCTAGAAGCAATCCCTAAGTTCCAGAACTACATAGAAAACGTAGGTATGAGATGTAACCCGTTAGATAGGACTAGCATACTCAGGGATCACCCGTTAGCGTATTTAAATATATAGGACTGATCCAAGGGGTCACCCGCTAGATTAGGACTAACTCCACAGTAGTTGTCTTCACTAGTAGCACGGTACTGCCACCCTTCCAACTGGGGTTATAGGTTGGACCCCAGTTAGCTTAGTATGGGGCATATCGGTTAAATGAATACATCCCAGAGTTTCAAATACAGAATAAGAACAATCAGATACAACCAATTCAGCTCAGTAGTATAGATTTAGGACTGTCAGATATAGTCATTACTTATTATTATAAATAGACTCTGAGATCACCCATTAGATAAGACTGATCACAACTATGGTTAATCATTAATGGTATCATCAGATTTAGAGATCACCGGCCAGATAGAACTGATCTCAGGTTCAGTTACTCAAATACAGTACATAACTCAGCTAGTTCCATGTAATTCAATACTGTTAGCTATAGTCACTTATATTAGTTATCAGAACTCATGTTATAAGTATTCTTCTTCAGGACTGTTGGACACAGTCAAGCAGACTTGTTCTTTATAATTAGAACTGTTACAATTAGTTATTCATGTATTAGTAACATAGTATCAGTCCCTCAGATATCAGTAATTCCATGTTATTAGTAAAATCAGTAGTCAGAACATAACGTTCAGTCCTATCATAATAACAGTTACAGTTACATATGCATACATGTATTCTCACGTTCATGTTAGTTAGTTAGTTAGTATTGTTCATGCATATGAACCTATTGCATTCAGCCTACCTCACTTGTATATCAATACATTCAAAGTACTGACACATTTGTTCTATGGTGTCTTATATCATAAATTTTGAAACACAAGCTTCAGAGAACCACTAGCATCCCAGTTCAGCGATCAGAGTGAGCACTGAGTCCTCATCCTCCGAGGACATGATGATTTTATTAATAATTCAATTTTTAATTTACTTCAGTAGTCAGATTTAGTGGGGGACATGTCGCATCAACTCCTTATTCAGACAGTTTAGAGACTTTCAGAAAATAGTATGATCAGACAATTATCTCAGATATTTTGGTATTGTTATACCAAATTTTTTAGTTATGTACTAGTATTGAACCTTATGGCCTTTCAGTTCATGTTTCCGTATTTACAATATTATTACTAATATTCAGTTCTCAGTTTACAGATATCAGAGCCAGGTTCAATAGTGTCCTAGAAAGTCTGAAAAGCCATATGTAGTAAAATCTTGTACATGCGTGTGTTGTGCACCACACTTATGTGCAGGAGGCTATGAGGTATTTTAGGAATAGTTTCCGTTCTTTCAGTATTCATATTATGCCAGTGAGCACAGGATCAAAGTTAAAATCTCAGTCATGAATCAGTCCATGGATTCCCTGTGCATCACCCCAGTATCTTAGTAAGGTGAGCATTCGTAGAGGGACATAGTGTCCCAAGGAGGAGATACCCCATTATTCCCCAACGTTATCATGCCTTAAATAAAGTTTCTCTTCGAATAATGAATACAATTTAGAATAGAGGGTAGTTATAAGTTAACCCTCAAAGTCCCAACCTCTGCTATGGGCCAAGTATTCGGAGGCTAAGTTCAGTTCATGAAACTCAGTTTATGTATCATGTTTCAGCCTCAGTCATGTTCTCATGTTCTATTTCATACATACTTCTAGATTAATCATGGGGTCATCAGTGTTTTTCAGTCATGTAATAGTTTTCTTAAACTTACTCAGTTAGGTTCTCAGCTCATGCATGTTTAGTAAGACAATCTCGGATTCATTAGCATTTCCGATTTATATAAAAGTTCTCCTTAGTATTAATCAGTTTCATGTTCAGTGTTCATTACAAACTTGGTATTCAATTTTTACTTAGATCCCCATTACAAACTTGGTACTAACTACCCTTGCATATTCAGTCATGCATTCATATATAAGTTCAGTCATGTAATTATGCATCAAACAAGCATTCTCACTGCGAGAAATTTAGTTCATCAAAATATTCAATCATGTATTCATGAGTCAATTATCAGTCATGCATTAATTAAGCTTATTAGTCATGCATCAGATATGCATGTTCAGTATGTTATATTTAGATATTCAGTTATGTCAGTCATGAGATCATGTTTCAATTATTCATGTTCAGTATGTACGTCATTTTATTTTCTACCCTTCACTCTCAGTCTCATTCCAGGATGAATATTCTAAAGGGGGAGATATTGTAATACGCCGTACTTTTCCTATCTTAAATATTTTTTCCAAGAATGTTAGAAGCTTCCTTTGAAAGATTGATCTACTTTTTTACACATATTATTTTCAAGATTTAGACATTTTATCATGTGGGGAATCAAATAATCTTTCCATCGATACCAAATTCGCCCAAATCCAACACCCGGGTGAAGAGTTAGAGCCTTTTTAGTGAGACAGTGTGTCACTTGAGCCTTCAGCACGTCGCAGAGATAGCTCAAGCAATTGTCAATTTCTAGTGTTGCTCGGCGATAGTGGCACATCGCACCAAACTTACAGGTTGTAGACAAGGTGGCAACGCGATAGCTCCGCACTGCGCCACCATGCAATTTCCCATTTGTCACTTTCGAGTGACTTGACGGGATAGTGGCGTGTCGCGCCAATGATGAAAATCAAGAAATCTTTCCATAAATTCAACAAGTGTCCTAGGGTTAAAAAGGTCAATTTCCCATGCTATATAATCCTTATAACATGAGACTTGGCCATAATTCAGCAACTTAAACTCAATTACTCTAAAAAACTCTCAAGAAACAAGCCCTAGGGTTTTCATAGAAGGTTCAATTCCAAGGGAATTTAACATCAAATTTCAAGAATCTCTCTATCAATCTTCGTAGAATCACTAGCTAAGGTATGCATAGTGTTCATTAATGGACTCCTTTCATCCATGAAGCCCAAGAATCTCTTTTCTAAGTTTAAGTTTATGGATTTCTTTATGAATTTCATGTTGGGTGTGTTTTGTTTATGTTGAGAATGATCAATTGAATTCAAATCCATTTTGGGTGATCAATTTTATGTGGAATTGATTTGCATAGATGTATATTCATGTGAACCTATGAATAAACCCTAGGATGATGAAAATAGAGATTAATCATGATGATTAATTATTGTATAATGTTGTCTACATATGCTATGCCTACCATGTGTTTGATTAAATGGCTAGCTGAAGGAACAATGCCTAACTAGTATTATATCTGGAAATCCTTATGTATGTACATTCTTATGAATATCACATCTTTGGTGAAGTGCTTCAATATATGAGTTATGAATTGTTTTGTTGGTCTTGTGTTCAAGTAAGCTATGCGATGTTAGTTTCTTCTCATTGAGTACTGGGGGAACTTGTACCCGAACATTTAGTTGTGTGCCTATAGCCATGTTATGTTTTCACGATCTCCTCAGTCAAGCTATGATCGATAGAATTCAGTCTGTCATATGACTTAGGAAATCTCAGAAATATCAGTTATCTTAGAAGTTCAATAATCTCAATGATCTCAGTACTTAGTAATCTCAGTAACCTCAGTATTCCCAGTCTATCTCAGTAATTTCAATATTCTCAGTCATTCCTTAGAACTTAATACATTCCATCAGTTAATGGAACTCGGTAAATTCAGTTTAGCTCCGCTAAACAATACCACTAGTAGCAGTTCAGTTCAGTTAATCAGTTCAGTCAGTGTCTTTCAGATAGGAGTAGGATTCAGCACCGAGCAAGCCTAGGGATGGGGACTCACCTGCTAGATAGGTCTGAGATCCCTAGAAGCAATCCCTAAGTTCCAGAACTACGTAGACAACGTAGGTACGAGATGTCACCCGTTAGATAGGACTGACATACTCAGGGATCACCCGTTAGCATTTTTAAATGTATAGGACAGATCCCAGAGGTCACCTATTAGATTAGGACTGACTTCACAACAGTTGTCTTTACCAGTGGCGCGGTACTGACACCCTTCTAGATGGGGTTACAGGTTGGACCCCAGTTAGCTTAGTATGGGGCATGTCGGTTAGATGAATACATCCCATAATTATACTTACAGAATAAGGACTTTCTGATAGAGTCAATTCAACAAAGTAGTATAGATTTAGGACTGTTAGATACAGTCACTCTTTATTATTAAAAATAGACTCCGGGATTACCTATTAGACAAGACTGCTCCAATCTATTTTCAATTAGTAACAGTATCATTAGATTTAGAGATCACCCACAAGATAAGATTGATCTCAGGTACAGTACTCAGATACAATACGGAACTCAGCTAGTTCAATCAGATTCAGGACTATCATGTTATTAGTTATATCAGTTATTAGAACTCATGCTATCAGTATTCAGCTTCAAGATTGTTAGACACAGTCAACCAGACAAGTTCTTCAAAATCAGAACTGTCAGAAATGGTTATTCATGTATCAGTTACATAGTATCAGTCCCTCAGATATCAGTAATTTGATGTTATTAGTAAATTCAGTAGTCAGAACTTAGCATTTAGTCCTATCACGATGTCAGTTACAGTTACGTATGTGTGCATGTATTCTCATTCATGATAGTCAGTCAGTTAGTGTTGTTCATGCATATGAACCTATTGCATTCATCCTACCTCACTTGCATATTAGTACATTCATAGTACTGATGCAATTTCTCTATGGTTTCTTATACCATAGGCATATAAGCACGAGCTCCATAGAACCAGTCGCATCCCAGTTCAGCGATCAGAGTTAGCAGTGAGTTCTCATCCTTCTAAGACATGATGATTTCATTACTAATTCAATTTTTAGTTTATTTCAATAGTTTGAGTTTGTTGGGGAATGTCCCATCAACTCTTTATTCAAACAGTTTAGAGGCTTTCAGGCTATAGTATGTTCTGATAGTTATCTTAGTTCTTTTGTTATTGTTATACCATATTTTCCAGTTATGTACTAGTATTGAACCTTATGGACTTTCAGTTCATGTTTCCGTATTTAAAATAATATTACTATTATTCACTTCCCAGTTTATAGATATCAATCATGGGTTAGATTGTAGCCTACCAGGTCATGGGCACCGTGTAGCATTCTAGGTACCAGATTTGGGGCGTTACAGAGCATAAGCTCAAAATTTTCCCTTAGTCTAATCCATTTTCCCTTTCGTTTACAGAACATGCCTCCCAAAGGGACTAATAAAAGAAGAACGGAAAATCAGTCAGCACCTAAGCCCGTTCAGTCAGGTCGTCTGGATGAGCATGTCTCTCATGCAGAATTCAAGACTACATTCACTACTCTAACAAATTCAGTCCTAGCTCAAAATAAACGGCTAGCTGTAATTCCGGTCAACCCAGTGGCCAATTCATCTATAGTCGAATAAATCCTTCCTTATTCTCAAGTTCTAAGTCCGAAGAGGATCCACAAGAATTCCTTGACCAGGTTCAAAAAGTCACAGACATCATGGGAGTAACTTGCAGTGAGAGTGCAGAGTTATTTACTTATCATCTACAAGATGTAGCCCATACGTGGTTCAAGTACTTGAAGGTAGACAAGGGTAAAGAACTAGATCCCATAAAGTGGGAAGAGTTTGCTAAAACCTTCTTAGATAGATTATTTTCCCCAGAGCAAAAAGAAGCCAAAGTATTAGAGTTCATCAACCTCATACAAGGTAGCATGAGCGTAAAACAGTATTCCCTCAAGTTTACTCTGTTTTCCAGGTACACTCCCATGTAGTAGCATACAGTAGATCCAAAATAAGTAAGTTTGTGTCTGGGATATCAGGTAGAGTCATTAAGGAGTGGAAAACTGGGATGTTGATTAAGGAGATGGACATATCTAGGTTTATGGTCCATGCTCAGCAAAATTGAGGAGCAACTACTTATGAAGAATGAGGGTAAAAATAAGAGGTCCAGAAGTGGTATTTATAGTTTTTCTCAGCCAGGGTCATAGGGTATTAACCATTCTCAGCATAGACAGAAGTTTCCAGCCCCAGTTCCATCTTCAGCCAATGCACCAGTACCAAAATTCAGAAATAACCATATAGCTGAGGTGCCAGGATCTAAGGCCCAGGGTAGTGAGATCAGGGTTTTTACTCATTTGCTTTGCAAAAAGTATGGTAAGAATCATATCAGTGTGTGTAGAGCCGTAAGTAGTGTGTGTTTCGGATGTGGTGAGTCAGGTCATAAGGTCCGAGACTATCCTAAACAAGATCCTCACAGTCAACACAGTTTTCCTTAAGCTGAGACTGATTTCCCAAATTAGCAGGGTGCCAATTCCAGTGCTATCAGTGGCCAACACCCAAATAGACTCTATGCAATTCAGTCCTGAAAGATCAGGAAAGTCCTCATAATGCAGCTATGGGTATGTTATAGATCCTTCATTTACATGTTCTCATTTCTATAGATTTAGGAGCTTCTTTTTCTTTCGTAACTCCTTGCATAGCAGTCAACTTTAAGGTCAGACCAAATGTTAACAAGACCCTTTTCCAGTCTCTACCCCAGTGAGTCGGTCTAACATAGCTCAATGGGTATACGAGAAATGTCCGATTATAATATCTCAGAAAGCCTGGCCTTCAAGTTCTAGTAATAGTACTAGTACATGTAGAAAATCAATAAGGTTAGATGATTTCTGATCTATTCCTATCGTAACGTGAAGTTTTGTACTTCAACCCTCTCAATACTTATGCTTGCTTCATGTCACAATTCCATGCACCCAGATTATATTCCCGTGCTTTCCATAAGAATAGCGTGTGATTTAAGTTCCTAGTATGAGGAGTTTTGGCTTACTCTGTGTTACGAATAAAGTTCCATGAGTACAAAAACATCAGACTCAGGTCATGCAGCTCATAACTCATGCACTCATGTCATTCTTTGCAGTATGCTTAGCCCACATGATTCATGACTTCACTTTTAGGGTTAAGTAAAACTCTGATTATCTCACGTAAACTCTTAGTTTAGATACCTCAGTAAATCCATAGCGTTAATGTTCCATTCTGCAGCCTCAGTTATAATGTCATTCAGTAGTCAGTAGCTAGTAAATGACTCAGATAGTCCTACAGAACCATGGCTTTCATCTATAAGTTATTTAGCCATTTGAATTCAGTGCTCCCATAACAGTCTAAACCTCAGTTATCAAAAAGCATCATTCAATCCCAGTTACATTATTAGTTATGATTACAGTCTCAAATACCATCTTAGCTACAATCTCAGTCCCAGTCCTAGTTCAGCCAGATCAAAAACTTTGTTCACTTTTAGGATTACCTGACCATAGCATATAGCTATCAGTTACTCAGTCATTAGTATTTCAGTACCTCAGTTATAGAATGTTTTTGAATCATCTCATACGCTTGGTCTCTCAATTTCAAGTAATACAATTTAATAAATTCATGCCCAGTCACCTCATGTTACTCAATCAGTCCTTACCTCCTATGCATAATACTTTAGAGACTTAAGTTAGTCATTCCGACTAAGTACAGTTCAGTCTTATATGCCAGCATTCATCTATAAGTCATTCAGTTAATCAGATAAATTACTATATTTATGCATTCGTGCTCAACAACATGTGAACCTTTTCAGCAGTCTTAGTTGTAGTGCATAAAGTTGTCACTTTATAATAGATAATGTTTAATAGGCCTTACCTCCTATTACAAGAACCCCATCCATATAGAGATCTCCCATTCAAATATCTTATTCAGACCAGGCCAATATTTCCTTTTTGTCTACAGTCATTAGAACTTTATAGAAAGAGTGTCATAGAAATGCTTCGATCGAGTATAAGTTTTTAGCATAGGTTAGTTCTCAAATCCAGTACTTCAGTTTAGGAGTCAGAACAAACAAGTTCAGATGGTGTGGTTTCCCTATCTTTCCACCTAATCATACTATTCGAAATCTCATGAATGTGATCATTCTCAGATGGACCAACTAGGTAGTTGTGTGTTCAACTTGGTTTATGTATCATTCCCTAGTTTCATATTGCAGATATTCAGTCACCATTCCGTTCATTAGTGACCTGTGTATCATCCTAGTTTTCCTCAGTATCGCAGTGAAGTCAGTATTCTTCTAGGGACCTAGTGTCCCAAGGGAGAGATACACTATAATTCCCCAAAACTTTCATGACATAAACATGCCACTCTCTTCTCGTAAATATTCCATTTTTGAGTAGTGGATACCCATAGGTTGACACTCTACCTCCAATCTCGGCCATATGCCACATATTCAAGGTATTTAGTTCAGTTCACGATATTCAGCTAATTTATCACATTCCAAACCAAGTTACGTTCTCATGTTTCCGCTCATTTATATTTAGTAATTAAGCTTAGACTCAGCCCAAGGTAACAACTTTTCTTAAGCTTATCCAGTTTCATCTTCAGGTTTCAGTTACAAATGTGTTATTCAGTTCCATGCTCTATTTTTATTTCAAACTTGTTATCATACCCTAACATGTTCAATCGTATTTTCATGAGTCATTTTAGTACTGTATTCACGCATCTAATATGCATGATCATCTTATCAGTACTCTCAGTTATGGATTCATATTTCAGCTCAGTCATAAAATCATGCATCAGATATGCATGCTCAGTATAAATCTCAGTAACGTCAGTCAGGTAGTCATGTTTCAGTTGTTCATGTTCAGTATGTACTTTATATTATTGTTTCTCCAATCTAAATTAGTCTCATTTGAAGATGAATGTTTCCAAGGGGTAGATATTATGATACCTCATACTTCTACCAAGTGTAAAATCATCCTAGAAATTTTAAAAACTTCTTTCAAAGATGAATCCACTTTTATACGTATGGTATTTTCAATAATTTAACTTTTTATCATGTGAGAAATTTAATAAGCTTTCCATCGATACCAAATTCTCTCAAATCCGACACCCGAGTGAAGAGTTAGAGCTATTTTAGTAAGGCAGTGTGCCACCTGAGCCATCAACGCATCGCGGAGCCAGACAAAATGGAAATCGTCAAAATCAAATGATCTTCCGCGATTATGGCAGATCGCACCAAGGTTCAAATTCAGAGTTGTAAAATTCCAGTGATACAACGCGATAGCGCCGCGTCACGCCAGGGTTCCAGGTCGGGAAATTTTCATTGAATTAAAATATGCGTCCAAGGGTTAAAAAGGGTCAATTTCTCACCCCTATATATACCCAATAACACATGATTCAACTATAATTCAGTCTAATCCTACTCAATAATCTTAGTGACCTCAGTGGTCTCAGTAATATCACTAGTCAATAATTTTGGTAACCTCAGTATTCCCAGAAATCTCAGTAATTTCAGTACTCTTCGTCAGTACTCAGATCTCAGTAGCATTCCTTCAGTCAACAAAACTTAGTGAAATCAGTTTAGATATACTAAACAATTCCATTAGTATCAGTTCAATTCAGTTAATTTGTTCAGTATCTATTCAGTTGGGAGTTGGATTCAGCACCGAGTGAACCCAAGGATGGTGACTCAGCTGTTATTCAGTTGAGGGTGTGATCTGTAGAAGAAATCCTTGTGTTCCAGAACTACCTAACCATATGTACCCTACGCGTGTAGGGATTTATATATCTCATTTGAGTTTCCTACTAGGAGGGGTTGACGGAAGAGCTCCCTGTCAGAAAGGGTATACTCACAACTTGTCTTTACCCGTGACACGGTACTAACACCCTTCCAGCTGGGGTTACAGGTTGGACCCCACCAGCTCAGTTTTGGGGCATGTCTGTGGGATAATTACCTCCCACAGTCTCAGTTTCAGATCCAGTTTCAGTAATAGAACTCAATTCAATTCTATAAAAATCCAGGACTGTCAGATGCAGTCAAATTAGTCCAGTGCGGAACCCAGATAGTTCCATAAGTATCAGGACTATCAGATAAAGTCACTAATGTTATCAGAATTCAGACTCAGTAATTATGTTATCACAGACTCATTTAATTGTATATTAATTATACGAAACCCATGTTATCAGTATTCAATTTCAGGACTGACAGATATAGTCAATCAGACCATTTCTTCATAATCAAAACTGTCAGAAATAGTCATTTCTTTATTAGTAATATGACATTAGTTCCTTAGTATTCAGTAGACTCAGTCATTCGGTATCCCATTATTAGTACTCAGATATTAGTAAATTCATGTTTTAACAATTCATGATTTAGATTTATCACGATCTTAGTTATAGTTATGTATTCATGTATGTATTTTCACACTTATATTTTATAGTCATTTGTTATTGTTTATGCATATGAACCCTTGCATTTAGCCTAGCAGACTTTCATACCAGTACATTCAATGTACTGACCCATTTGCGCTATTGTGTATTATACCATAGGTTTAGAAGAACGAGCTCTCGAGCATTCTTAGTAGATCAAACGTTCAGCATCTAGACTAGAAGTGAGTCCTCATTATTCGAGGATATCATGATTATTTTATTACTTTATTATTTTAGTAGTTCGGAGTTATTTGGGGACATGTCCCAAAACCTCTACAGTTTTAAGAAAGTTTAGAGGCTTTCAGAATACAACATGTTTCAAACAGTTTATCTCAGTTTTGGGAATTGTCATACCCCACTACAAACATTGTTTTATATTTAGTATTAGTTCAGTTTTGAACCTTATGGCCTTACAGCTTATATTCCACATATTTATAATATATTATTCAGTTCTTAGTTACAGATATCAGTCATGGGTTAGATTATGCTCCTTCATGGTCATGCTCAACGTGTAGTATTTCGGGTACTAGATTCAGGGTGTTACAAGTAGAGTCTTATACATGGGTGTGTTGCGCGCCACATTTATGTGCAGGAGGCTATGAGATATTTTAGGAATAGTTTCACTTCATTAAGTATTCAAGTCATACCAGTGATCGTGAGCTCAAATTTAACTGTAAGTCTAATCCATTTCTTCCTTTCTTCTACAGAAGATGCCTCCCAAAAGAAGAAATGAAAATCAGTCAGCCCCACAGCCCGTTCAAGCAAATCCCTTAGAAGAACACGTTTCTCATGTAGCGTTCAGAGCTGTATTCTCCACTCTTGCTAATTTAGTTGCTGCTCAGAATGAATGACTAGCTGTCGTTCTGGCCAACCCAGTGTCCAATTCAGCTGCAGAAAGGAGAGGAAAAGATTAAGATGAGAGAGAAGCAGAATAAGAGAGCAAGAACAGGTAGTTTCAACTTTGTTCAGACTAAGTCAAAGTGAGGAAACCATTCTCAGTGTTGTCCTAAGTCATCAGTTCCATATCCTTCTTCAGCTAGTGCTCCGTGCTAAAATTCAAAGACAGCAACAGAGATATGGCGCCAGGCTCTAAATCTCAGGGCAGTATTAGCAGTGCCTGAACTTATCCTCTTTGTCAGACATGTGGTAAGCACCATCAGGGTACTTGCAGAGCGGGCAGTGGTATTTGTTTTAGATATGGCAAGACATGCCACTGAGTAAGAGATTGTCCTCAGACAGGTCTTCAGGGTCAGCTTAACCATTCCTCAGTTCAGTCTGATCGCCCGAATCAGCAGGGTGCCACCTCTAGTTCTACTAGTGGGCAACACCCAAAGAGACTTTATTCTCTCTAGTACCGGCAGGATCTGGAAAATTCTCCTGATGTGGTTACTGGTACGCTACATATATTTCATTTGCATGTTTTATTCCTTACTAAAACCAGAGCTTCTTTCTCTTTTGTTACTCTCTTTATACCGGTGGATTTTAGAGTCAGTCTCGAAATTCTAGTAGAGCCCTTCTTAGTATCTACCTTATTGGATAAAAACTATCATAGCCCAACGAGTATACAAGAACTGTCCGATAATGATATCTCAAAAGTCACTTCAGTAGACTTAGTCAAATTGGTGATGACTGATTTTAATGTTATTCTCGGCATGGAATAGCTTCATTCCTGCTATGCCACAGTCGACTGTAGAAACAAAGTTGTCCAGTTTTAGTTTCCTAATTAACCTATCCTAGATTGGAAGTGTAGTACTTCAGCTTTCAGAGTTCAGCTTGTTTCCTACCTTCGAGCACCGAAAATGATATCTAAAGGATGTGTCAATCATCTTGTTCATGTTAAAGACTCTCTCTCCTATTTTTATAGTCTTGAATTAGTCCCTGTTTTTAATGAATATTCACATATTTTTCCCGAAGATCTTCCAAGAATTCCTCCCGAAAGGGAAATAGAACTTAGTATTGATCTTCTTCCAGGTACTCAGCCTATATATATTTCGCCATATAGAATGGCACCAGAAAAACTCAATGAATTGAAAGAACAGTTGAAGGGTATCCTAGATAAGGGATTCTTCAGACCCAGTGTGTCCCCGTGGAGCGCACAAGTCTTATTTATGTGAAAGAAAGATGTTTGTCTCAGAATATGTTTTGATTACAGTCAGCTCAATAAAGTCACGGTCAAGAAGAAGTATCCACTTCCCATTGATGACTTGTATGACCAACTTCAGGGTTCTATCTATTTCTCTAAGATAAACCTTAGATCAGGCTATCATCAGCTCTGAGTCAGAGAATATGACAATCCAAAAAAATCTTTTTGTAATCGGTAAGGTCACTATGAATTCTTAGTTATGTCACTTGTTCTTACCAATTCCCCAGCAGCTTTCATTGACTTGATGAATCATGTGTTCATGCAGTACATTGACATGTTCGTCAAAGTCTTCATATATGACATACTTGTTTACTCCCATGGTGAGAGTAATCATGAAGACCATCTTAGAATAGTATTGCAGACTCTCAAAAATCATCAGTTGTTCACCATATTTAGTTAGTGCGAATTTTGTCTAAGCTAAGTAGCATTCCTTGGTCATCTCATTTATGGTAATGGCATTAGAGTTGATCCTCAAAAGATCGAAGCAGTAAGAAACTGGCCCCGCCCTGTATCTCCATCAGATATCAGGAGTTTCTTGGGTTTGGCTGCCTATTACAGATGGTTTGTTGAGGGATTTTCTTCAATTGCATCCCCTATGTCCATATTGACTCAGAAGAAAGTCAAGTTTCAATGGTCAGATCCGTGTGAGAAGAGTTTTTAGGAGTTAAAGACTCGACTCACCTCAACTCCAGTTCTAGCATTCCAGATGGTCAAGATGGGTTCGTAGTATATTGTGATGCATCCAAAGTAAGTTTAGGTTGTGTACTTATGCAGCATGGTAAGTTCATATCCTACGCCTCTAGACAACTTAAACCCCATGAGAAGAAATATATTACTCATGATCTTGAGTTAGCAACCGTAGTTTTTGCGTTAAAGATTTGGAGGCATTATCTATATGAAGTTCATGTAGATGTATTCACAGATCATAAGATCCTTCAGTATGTATTCACAAATCATAAGATCCTTCGAATGTTGGAAATCTCATTACGCGACCTTAATATACTTAAAGGGGTGTATATTCTTATAAATCATGATCAGAAAGACCAATAGGTGTTCCTGGAAATATTTTGGATTTTTTGGAACACGTATAGATCATGTTCGAAGTTCCAAAATAGTGGACCAATGAGATTTTGGTGCTCCACATCGCCAATCATGTTGGTCAACATTTGTGCAGGCTGCCAGAGCCAAAACTTCTGAGGCTCGACGCGATCATAGCGTGATGTATCGATTATCACGTTACAGCCATCAATACGCCGCATTTCTTAAAGCATCGTCACCCAGTTTTTTTACTCACTAAATGACCGTGTCCTCAAGGTCAAAAGGGTCAATTTCCCATCACTATATAAGCCCAAAAGCACGTAATTCAACTATTTTTCACCCAAATTAGCATTGTCTCTCACAAAATCCATCAAGAACAAGCTTAGGGATTTTTAATGGAGGATCCAATTTCAACAACTTCACCATTAATCCTATAGAATCATTTATCCAAGGTATGCATAGTGTTCATTTGTGGATCCCTTTCGTTCATGAAGCCCAAGAATTTAGTTTTAAACTATAAATTTTAAATTCATTCTATGGGTTGATTATGTTATGTGGTTGTTGTTGTATGATTCCCAAGTTGGAATTTTTATGAATTTTTATAAAAATATGTTAACATGTGAGTAGAAAATCATGAATTTTAGTTGGTTATTATATGTTAATTTGATGAATATGCCATTCCCTAAGTCATACAACCTAAGTGTTTGATAAAATGCCTAAGAGACTAGAAATTATGTAATATAGTTCAATTGTGACTTAAGTGATGGATTCATGTTTTACCTTTATGTTCAAATTACTCCCATGCTATTGATGTGCAATGTAGTTGTTTGTTGAAATGCTTATGATGCTAGAATATGGACTTATGGCATTGATTATATGCATCCCTACCATGTACAAGATTATGATAACCATGTATTCATGAAATCCCTAACTTATTGTATTATGGATTGTTGATGTTTGTCATGTATTCAAGAGTGTCATACCTTGTAAGTTTCCTTCTATCGGGTCCTGGGGGTACTTGTACCCAAAAAATATAGTTGTGTTCCTAGATATAGTGTCATATTATCAAGATACTATCAATCAAGCCTTGAACAATAGAACTCAGTCAGTTATGTGACTCGGGAAAACTCAGTAACCCCAATAATCTCAAAATGCTCAGTAATTCATTAAATCTCAGTAGTATTTCATCAGTCATGAAACCCAAGGAACTCAGTCCAGTTCAGTTCAGTTTATCATGTTCAGTGTCGATTCATATGGGCATAGGATTCAGCACCAGTGAGCCCAAGGATGGGAACTCACCTATTATTTGACGGTGCGATTCTTAGAAACAGTCCTTCCACTCAAGAACTACGTAGCCAGTGTAGGTTGAGACATCAAACCTTCTATTTTGAGGGTAGATGAGGTTTCTTAACCTTTTATATAAGGGTCCCACCATTCTCCTTTGAGTACATTCTATATGAGGGATCACTCACAGCTTGTCCTTACCAGTGGCGCGATATTTACACCCTTCCAATAGGGGTTACAAATTGGACCCCAACTCAACTATATTGGTTTATTTAGGGCATGTTATTTAAATGACTACTTCCCATAGTCTCAGTCTCAGTCTCAGTAAAAAAACACAGATAGTTCTTCATATTCCAGGACTGTTAGACACAGTCACTCAATACAATACGGAACTCAGCAAGTTCCATCAGAACCTAGACTTTCACACATAGTTGCTCAGTATCAGTATCAGTTATATGATTTATATCAGTTATATCTGTTATCAATAACTCATGCTGTCAGTATTCAGACTCAGTAGTCAGTATCATCATGAATTTAGTTACAGTTACACATCCATGCAGGTATTCTCATGATCATGTTATTCAGTCAGTTAGCATAGTTGATGCATATGAACCCTTTTGCATTCAGCCTACCTCAGTTTCATACAAGTACATTCAATCGTACTGAAAAATTTGTGCTATGGTATTTTACTCTGTACCATAGGTTCAGAGACACGAGCTCTAGAGCATTGGTAGCATTTCAGACATTCAGCAGACAGACTAGTAGTGAGTCCTCATCATTCGTGGAAGTTCTACCATTTTAGTATTTTTAGTACTTAGTTTATTTCAGCTGTTAGAATTAGTTGGGGACATGTCCCATCAACTCCCTATTAGGACAGTCAGTTTTTAAGTCTTTCAAACTACAGTGTTGAGCAAATAGTTATTTAGTTGTTTTGGGTAATTTATACACCATCTAGATGTTATGTTTTTATCAGTTATTTAGTTTTGAACCTTATGGACTTACAACTTTTATTCCGCATATATACAGTATATATTATGCAGTGTTTAGGTACATATATCAGCATGGGTTAGCTTGTGGTCCTTCGGGGTCATGAGTACCCTGTAGCATTTCGGGTACCGAATTCGGGGCATTGCAAGTAGATAGAGGTTTGTGGACCCTATTTGTAATATTACCAGACCAAACCTGGGGCCTTTTCATAATGGGCATCTCAAGTAAAAATATAGACTTGGGACCACCCCCGATACCCAAACCAACCTCCAAGCACTACTTTTGAGTTGGATGAATTCTGAACATATAACATAAAAGAGTATTTGAAACTCAAAGACTTTGGGATAGACTAAGATCTATGACAAACCACATTATGTCTTGTCATCTAATGCCAAACCAACAACCATAACCAACCTTAAATAATAACCATGTCCATGTCCATGTCCATAACATAATAGGATGGAACAATCATAAATACAGTCAAATGGTATCAACCATAATACCAACACCAATGCCAAGGTTGACACCAATACCGATACCGCCCATACCAATCTGTAGTAGTTCCACAAAGCCTCTAACCTAAAGTAAAACAATATCCGGTCAGTACATGCCCCCGACCATTGTCAATCCCATATTCTATAAAAAGTACAAAAAATTTAAAGACATCCATGACATGAAATGGAGCCTTCCAGGATATAGAAGCTCAACACATCAATCCAACAACTAATCCTGAACCAGATCACTGAGCAGGAGGAATAGAATGACCAGTTCCTACATCGTGTTAGGGGTAAACACAAGCAACCACTAAGGATAAGAATAAAATAATGCCAATCTTTAAATCTTTAAACAAAATCAACCATTTGCATTCACAACTATACATATATATATATGCATGTCGGGAAAGGGAATCGGGTTTAAGAATGCCTTTAAAACCATTAACATGGGTATGTCTAGATTAACCATCCTAAAACCACCCATGGGCTATATTGTTCAAGTGTTACCCCTGAACGGGCCTCGATTTATGTAGCCACACGAATCAGAGAAAACACAGGAGTAGGGGATTCCTATGTACCCTTCGCTCTCCATGATACATATGTATAAGTGTGAATTAAGGGATTCTCGCGTACCCTACAAGCATCATATATGGCAACCATGACAAATACTCATATTATCAAACATGAGTTTCCAATGGTCGTCCATTGGATTTACACCTTCACAGTTAGCTATCACACAACACCATTATTGCCCAATTAAAACCATTAGCACACAACCAAACCACAATTCCATTTATTATTAACCAAGGCTATAAGTAGTCGTATCGCTATGCCAACTATGGATTGCAAGAAATGTCCTTAGATACTATTTTAATGAAGCAAAGGGATTCCTATTTACCCATATATTACATTATTATTACGATTACTTCAGGGATTCCTATGTACTCCACAAGTAGTTAATCATCATGTTTTCTTGGGGTATTCCCTTATACCCTACAAGGATTTTAATTATACCAAACCATGACCACCAAGACCTTATGATTTTACCATTTAAAACCATCTAAAACAAGTTAAGTTCCATTACAAATTTATACTATGCAATAGTTTCATTAAAAGTTCAACTATGAAGAAAAAACATTCTCATAGGTATTTTATCAAATACATTGGGAGAATATAGTTTAGAAATCCAAAACAAATAACTAATTAACCATTTCCGTGCAACCACATGTTCAAACCACTATTATGTTATGAAAACAATGAGTAAAAGACATGGGAAAACAATAACCAACCATTATAACCCAAACCCCCAAAGTATAATTCAAAACCCAAACAATATCCCAATTTATACCATGAGAACAATTCATAAAACATGCCTTCTATTAGAACTAATAATAAGGGAGGAGTAACATATCCTAAATAGTGATGAATATGAAAAGAAATAACACTCTTAAGCCCCAAATTAATTTTATTGATGAAATCCTAGCCTTCTTTGACCTAAAATACTTGCGAGAGAGATTAGGGAGAGTTTATAGTGTTTGATTGATTGCAAATAGGTTAATGAAGCCCCCCAAAAAGGGTTTTTAATTAGTGGGTTCCCAAGGAGTTATAAGGGGAAATGTCTAGAATACCCCCCACATAAACTGTAAAATTTTACCACAGGATGGTACGACAAACCCCCTACAATCGTATCCTACCATATGAATAGTACCCACGACTCATACCCTAGGAATCTCTTGGACCCCAACACTTCCAAACATATGAACACCAAGGAAAACTCATACCCAAGCATACAACTAGTACACTTAACCCGTATTCATAATAAAATCATGAGCGGTTAAACATTGTCCAACATACGAGTTGGACTATACGACTCGTACCCTATCCTCATGACTCATGGTGAGCCACTCATACCCAGATCCAAGTTAAGAAAATAAGTTTTAGATTAAGTGAAGTAAAATCAAAACCAATGACCCATCTCCAACCATATGACTAATGCCTACCTAGTCGTAACAATTCCAGAAACTCAACCACCTAACAATGGACAATATATGACTGGGGCACCTAACCTATACCCTATCATACGACTAGTACCTTCTTGTTGTATGTGGTCCAAAAACTCCAACTTAGGTAATTTTTTAAGGGTCCAAAGCCAGGGTATTTAAATTCTCCCCCACTAGGATCATTCATCGTCGAATGAAGGGTAAGGAAAGAATAAGCACGATTTACACCCCAACACCTCCATTTCGAACTTTAAATACGTTACGAAAAAAATATGCGAGGAATAAATCTTTACTTTAACAAAGTTTGAAAAGAAAAGTATGATGAAGAATACATACCACCGCATGAATTCCCAGAGCAGATATAAGGAATAGATATTTAGACTTCATGTCCTCTTCCACTTCCCAAGTAGCATCTTGCACCTTGTGATTCGGCCATAGAACCTTAACCAATGATATCCTTGGTCCTAAATCGCCAAACCTATCGATCCAAAATATTAACCTGGACCTCGTCATAAGATAAAGATTCTTAGATACCCAATCCGTCCAAAGGAATAACCGATGAAGGATCACCTATACACTTTCTCAACATAGAGCCATGAAACACCAAATGAATAAAGCTCAAACTAGAAGGCAACTCCAATTTATGTGCAACACCCCTCTATAAAAACTACATAAGGACCAATATACTGGGGACTGAGGTTCCCTTTTTTTCCAAAATGCATTACACCATTCATGGGAGACACCTTTAGGAACAGGCTATCCCCAACTTCAAATTCTAAGTCCCTTCGCCTTACATCTTCATATGACTTTTGGCGACTATAGGCAGCCTTAAGCCTAGCTCGAATAACCTTCACCTTTTCCATTGCCTAGTAACCCAAATCTGGGACAAACATATTAACCTCACCAACTTCAAACCACCCAATAAGAGATCTACACCTCTTACGCCATACCAATACTAGAATGGTAACTATTATTTTAACCAAACTCTACAAGAGGTAGATGCTTAACCCAATTACCAGCATAGTCCATCACATATGTACGAAGCATATCCTCCAACGTCTGATTAGTCCTCTCTGCTTACCCATCCCTCTGCTAGTGGAAAGTAAAACTCAGACTAACCTTTGTACCTAGCCCTTTCAAAAAGGACCATTATAAATTAGATGAAAAATTTATACCATGATTAGAAATAATAAAAACTAGTACCCAATAAAGCTTTACAATCTCATGAAGATACAACCTCACAAAATCCTTTGAAGATAAACTAGTCCTCACTGGCAAAAAGTGAGCTGACTTTGTCATCCTATCTACTATGATCAAAATAGAATTAAATTAATTCAGAGACTGAGGAAGCCCAGTAATGAAATACATGTTGATCATTTCCCATTTTCATTCATGCAATTCATTTTCCTAATACAATCACCCAGGCCTCATGTGCTCAACTTTCACTTGTTGACACACAGTACATTTTTCCACAAAATCAGCCACATCCCTCTTTATACCATTCAATCAATACATTTCCTTTAGGTCATGGTACATTTTCATCGAGCTAGGATGATCAATATAGGGCAACTTATGCACTTTAGTAGGTATCCTCTCTCACAAACCAACGACGTTAGGAACACCTAACCTCCCCTCGTACCGCAAGTTACTATCACCCCTAATCTCAAATTCCATTACCTTCTACCCAACAACATCACCCGTTATTTTAATCAAGACAGGAGCTAATATTTTCTTCTTCTTGATCTCTACACTAAGAGATGAACGCACCACTTCCTGTATGAATACACCACCCACTACCAACCTCTAAAAGATAAACCCCAAGGTTAGATAAGAGGTGAATATCCTTTACCAACTATCGCTTCTCTCTTTCCACTTAAATGAAACTCCCTATGGACATCTTGCTAAGAGTATTAGAAGCCACGTTAGCTTTACTTGGGTGGTAGTCAAGACTCATATGATAGTCCTTGAGAAGATCAAGTCATCTCTTCTGCATGAGGTTAAGTTCTTTCTGAATGAACACATACTGCAGGCTTTTATGAACTAAGAAGATTCCACATGCACTCCAAATGAATAGTGCCTCCAGATTTTCAAAGCAAACACCACAACTAACAGTTCTAAATTATGAGTAGGATATTTTCTCTCATGTACCTTCAACTGCCTAAAAATATAAGGTATCACCTTTCTATGATGCATCAAAACTCAATAATGACCCAGTTAAGACACATCCTAGTAAACCATAAGCGCTTCAGTGCCTTTCGGCAAAGTCAAAATCAAAGACGAAGTTCGCTTCTCCTTCAGCATCTAGATACTACCCTCACACACATGTAACAAAGAGAACCTTAAATTCTTCTGAGTTAACTTAGTCAATCAGTTAGCTATAGTAAAAAAACTTTCAAAAAACATTCTAAAATTCTTGGCCAAATCCAAAAGCTATAAATATCGATTGGAGTTATGGGTCTAGGCCTTTTCTTAAGCACTGCAACCTTTTACGGATCTAATATGATCCCTTTACTAGAAAAAATATGACCTAGAAAAGTGAGAGTATTTAACTAGAATTCACATTTTGAGAATTAGGCATACAACTGCTGCTCCTACAATGTCTGCAGAATGATATAGAGGTGATTGTCATGATCCACCTCACTTTTAGAGTACACCAAAATGTCATCAATGAACACAATGAAAAACAAATCTGAAAACTGACACAAGACCCTATTCATCAAATCCATGAATGCCGCAGGAGAATTAGGCAACATAAATGACACAATAAGAAACTCAAAGTGCCCATTCCTAGTATGGAAAACAGTTTTAGTGATATCCACCTCCCTAATCTTAAGCTGATGATACCTGAACCAGAGATCAATTTTGGATAAGAAATTATGACCTACCAAGTGATCAAACAAGTCATCTATCCTTGGAAAAGCATACTTGTTCTTAACCGTCACCTTATTCAACTAAAGATAGTATATTCACATCTAAAGGGAATCATCTTTCTTATGCATAAATAATACCGGTTCACCCGATGGTGACATATTAGTATAGATGAAACCCTTATAAAGAAGATCCTTAAGTTGTTTTTGAAGCTACATCAACTTAGCTGGGCCCATTCTATAAGGAGGAATATAAATTGGACAAGTGTCCAAAACAAGATCTATCCCAAACTCAATCTCCCTCTCCGGAGGAACATCAGGAAGGTCTTCAAGGAAGACCTCAGGAAACTTATTGACCACCAAAACCCTTTGTTTCAGAAGTAGATGAAGAGGCAGTCAGAACCCTATTCTCTTATAAAGCAACATTACCAACCAGGCAGTTTATAAGCATATAGCCTGGATGGCCATATTTGAAGCACTTATCCCTCCCGTTATCATAAAAATGCCAATGCAACTGACCACAGAACCTACAATGAGGACATGATGAAGCCAACTGAACCCTACTATCCAGAGATTGGGAAATATATGCCCTGATGTTGTTTCTATCCTGCTGAAGCCTTTCTCCTGGTGACTTCGGGTTAGGAGCACTTCTTGTGGATAAAGATCCAAAACTACCCCACTTCTTCTTTGTTAACTTACCACTATCCCTACCAGTTTCCTATTAGACACCACCCTGCTAAAAAAACCTAAAATTCTTTTGTTGTTTCTTCCTTATTTTAGACCGCTTGCTATTTTCCTCCTCCACCTAGTGCATATAAAAAATAAACCTAAAATATCGATGTTCTTGATTAGCAATGCAGTCTGGCTTTCAAGGATTAATTCACTGGGCAATCCTGAAGTAAACTTTCTTATCCAGGCCCTTATATCAGACACAATCTCAAGAGAATACCGAGATAACTGGTGAAATTTCAAGGCATACTCCTTGACCGATATCTTCCCTTATTTCATATTAACAAATTCCTTTGCTTTTGCTTCCTTCAACTCTTGAGGAAAGAAGCGACCTAGAAATTCATTAAAAAAAATCTCGCACAAGGATTATTCCTTAACCTTACCCCTTTCCCTATCATATTCCTCATACAATTTGTACGCTACATCCTTCAAATGGTAGGTACCTATATTAACCCCTTCTCCATCTTACACCAGTGAAAGTAGGAGGCCTCAACCTCATGAATTTTCCATCCCTTATGGCCTCAGAATATAGAATACCAGATGCACCAAACACAACCTGAGAAGCTACAAACTAAGCAATCAAATGAATTGGTTGATGAAACTCAATATTTGACATAAAGGCCATAAGATACTGAGAAGGACTAGAGGAGACTAGTGGAACTCAAGAAAAGTCAGTCATAGGGCCCTTCGATGGAGTATAGATCCCTTGAGTAGAGTGTGTCCCATCATCATTATCCCCAGTTGGGATAGAAGAGTTTCTATACGTATTAGATCATCGAGGCATGATTTGCAAAGTGGACGTACAAGAATTAGAGAAGATTCTAGGACTTAGACTCCAAGCTTTACAATAAAACACAAAGAAGTGAAAAATTCCTAAATGCCTTGTAGCCTCTCCCTTATAAGTGTGGTGCACTGCACACACATAAACGAGACTCTATTCGACATGGGTTTATGGACTACCAATTGACTATAAACCTAAAGCTCTGGTAAAAACATGACACAAACGACCTAGGGCCTTGTTAGAATAGGCATCCCAAGTCCAACCATGGACCGAGGACCACCACCCCCGACACCCAACCCAACCTACACACACATACTATGAGTTGAATAAAGTCTAAATATATAACAAGATAGAGTATTTGAAACACAAAGATTTTGGGATAGGTTCACAACAGTGACCAACCCAAACAAGTTTAGTATTCCAATCCCAAGCAAACAAATATAACCAATCCTAAATAATAACCAAGTCCATGTTTGTAGGATAATAGAATGGAAGAATCATAATTACAGTCAAATGGTATCAACCATAATAGAAATACCAATGTCATGGCTGACACTAATACTTATACTACCCATACCAACCCATAGTAGTTCCATAAAGCCTCTAACCAAAAGAAAAACAATATTTCATCTGGACAAGCCCCCGACCATAGCCAAAACCATAGTCTATAAAATGACCAAAGTGTGGAAAGACATCCATGACTTGAAGTGGAAACTTCCGAAATATGGAAGCTTACCACTTCAATCCAACAGCCTATCCAAAATTTGATCACTGAGCGGAAGGAATAGAATGGCCAATTTTTGCATTGCATGGGGATACAAAGCACGAAGATGGGTTATCAGGTGAAAGTTAGCATGAACCCATGATAAGTATAAAATAATGCAAAACTTTAAAACCAAGTAAACAACTATATGTATTCACAACTATATATATATATATCCATGTCGGGAAAGTTAACTGGGTTTAGCATGGTTTTAAAACCATTAACCTAGGTATGTATAGCTCAATTATATAGAAACATCCATGGGCTATATGGATCCAGTGTTAACCCTTGAATGGGCCTCAATATGTGTATCCACATGAAAAAAAGATACCATAGAAGTAGGGGTTTCCCATGTACCCTTCGCTCTCTATGATACATATATACAAGTGAATATTTGGGTATTCCCATGTACCCCATAAGTATCATATATGGTCTCCATGACCGATCCTTAGGTCGGTAAATATGAGTTTGCAGTGTCTATCAATTTGACCCATACCTTCGTGATTAGCTAATGCACCCCACTATTATTTTCCCATTTAATACCATTAGAAAACAACCAAACCACCATTCCATTTATTATTAACAAAGTCTATATTTAGTGGTATCATCTTACCTACTAAAGCTTGTAAGTAACGTCTTTAGATAGCCATTTAAAGAAGTAAAGGGATTCCCATAAACCCATATATTAAATTATTATTAAGTTTACTTGGGGGACACCCATGTACTCCACAAGTAGTTCATCCTCATGTTTGCTTGGGGGATTCCCTTGAACCCCGCAAGGCTTTCAATTATACAAAACCATGACCACCAAAACATTACCATTTAACCATTTAAAACCATAAAAACCCATTCTAACCAAGTTAAGTTCGATTCCAAAGTTATATGATGCATTAGTTTCATGAAAAGTTTAACTATGTAGCAAAGGCATTCTCATAGGAATTTTATCAAACATATTAGGGGAATATAGTTTACAAATACCAAACCTAGCACCAATTAACCATTCCCCTTCAACCACGTGTTCAAACAACCATTATGTTATGGAAACCATAAATAAAATACATGGAAAACCATAACCAACCATTATAACTAAAACCCACAAAGTATAATTAAAAACCTAAACATCATCATAATTTATGCCATGAGAACAATTCATAATGCATGCCTTTAATTATAAATAACAAAGATTGAAGAGTAACATGCCTTGGATATTAAAGAAGACTAAAAAAATCCACCCTCTTAAGCCCCAAATTGATTGTAGTGATGAAATCCTAGCTTTCCTTAACCCAAAAGACTTGAAAGAGATTGGAGAGTGTTTAGAGTGTATGATTGATTGCAAATAGGCTAATGAGGCCCTAAGAAAGGTGCTTTAATTCATGGTGTCCCAATGATTTATAAGGGGAAATGTCCAGAATACCCCAAACATAAATTGTAAAATTTTCTGTTGTAAGGTATAACCAACCCCCTCCAATCCTACCCTACCATATGAGTGGTACCCACCACTCATACCTTAGGCATCCCTTGGATCCCAAACACTGTCCAATATACAACCACCTAGGCAGACCCATACCCAAGCATACAACTAGTACCCTTAACCCATACCCATAATAGAATCATGAGGGGTCGAACACTGTCCAACATATGAGTTGGACTATACAACTCGTACCCTATAGTTATAACTCATGCTAAGCCACTCATTTTATAATCCAAGTTAAGTCACTAAGTTTTATATTAAGTAAAGGAAAACCCAACCCATCTACACATCACCAACCATATGACTTGTACCCACCTAGTTGTACCCATTCTAGAAACTCAACCACCAAATAGTAGGCAAGATACGACTGGGTCACCTGACCCATACCCTATTATATGACCAGCACCTCCTAGTCATATGTGGTCCAAAAACTCAAACTTAGGAAATTTACTAAGGGTTCAAAGCCAAGGTGTTTCATAATACCATTAACAACATTCCTATGAGACCCAAGTGATTGTATTTTGTACTGATATCGAAGAACTTTACCATTATTGTCACTATAAATATTTAAATTAGAAAGGATTTGCGATGATATGGTTCAGTTAAGTAATTTGTTAAGTTTTTCCATTAGACGAACCAGGTGATTTACTAATTCTTCGTTCTTATGGAGTGCAGTCATAAGATGTTTTTTCTAATCCCTCAAATTTTTGTAAGTCGCAATTTGAATCCATAAAGATTATTTCTTCCTTTTACCACCAGAATCAATACTTTTTCCAGCTGACTCATTAAATTCAGATTCTCAGATATTAACTTTGTGAACAATTCTTTTATTTCAGATATCTGAAGAGATAAAGCAATAAATTCAAGCCCTTAATTTTTTACTTTCTCTTCTAGATCATTTTTCTTAGCATTTAGTTAACACACAAAATCGATCAACACATTTTCTAGTTTCTTTATCTTTCTAGAAAAGTATTTATCTAACTTTTGCTTAATGTTAGAGAGTGTTACCTCATTTTCATATTCATCTTCAGTGTTTTCCATAAGAGAAAATAAGGAATCATAGGTAACTTTGCACTCCTCCAAAACAAGCATCGACACATTCTCAGTCTTTTTGCTTCATCAGATTCACTAAAAGAATCTCCACATACTGTTAGGGTCTACTTTGCTTCATAGTCAACTGCAACCTTTCTTGTAGATTTATAGGTACCTTCTGCCAATTATTTCCTTTGTTAAATCTAGTCTTGAGATATTCCTGGTAATCCATTTTTCATTGGACAATCCTTAATAAATACTTAAGACTTCCATATTTGTGACAAACATCAACAATTCCTCCCTTTTTACTGTTACTTCCTCTTTTTTGAAACTAACCACCTTTTTTTATAGATCTAACAATTCTTTTAGAATAATAGAAAACCTCAAGGCCTTCTTTACTTGAATTAGATTTTTAAGCTTTCAATGCCAAAGATTAATTCTCTTTTTTCTTTCTTTTTCTCTTATCCTTGCTGCTTCTTGATCAAATGAGTGTTTGGATTAATAATGAGTTCATCCATGGTGAGAGCCTTCAAGTTTCTTGGCCCAGTAATAACATCTACTTTTCTTTACCAGGACTTAGAAAGAACACCTAGAATTTTTATCACTTGCTTATAAAAGTGGAATCACTTCTCCTAAGTAGAGTAGCTCGTTTGTGTTAGAAATGAATCTTTAATGCATTTCTTGAATTGTCTCTCCTTCCTTTTATAGAAAAAGTTTTATATTGCATAGTTAGCATGTCATCTTTTGAATTCTTCACATCAGTTGTTACTTCATTAGTTGTCTCTAGGAAATCCCAAATTTCCTTTTCATTTTAATAAGAAAAAATCCTATTATACTCATCAAGTCCTATAACACAAACAAACAATTTTTTCCTTGTAATTCTTCTCAACTTTCTTTCAATCTTAATTATCATATTCTCTTCTATTTTTGATAGCCCTCCTTGTTATGTCTTCTTCTTTTACTACTCTAATAAGTACATGAGGAATATTAAGTATTATATCAATTAGCTCACTGTCCTCAGCCATAATAAAGTCATGTATCCTTGTTTTCTACCATCCATAGTACTTTCCATTAAAGCGGGGTGGACTAGTAGTAGATTTCCCTTCATCAAGATTAGGTAGAGCAACCATGCTTAATAAATCATTCTAGTTATAAACCTTTTATAGTGTCCTGGCTCTAATACCAATTGTTGAAATATGAGGGGTTACACCATACTATGAGGAACCAGGTCCCTTGTAATCAGACACAGGTAATCAAATAATAAAGCATTAAGGAAACAAAACTTTGTAGGAAATTAAAAAACACAAAGATTTAACATGTAAACATCCTATCTTAAGGGAGGGAAACCATGTTTTGCCCTCACAAGCACTTAAAAATACACTAAAATTAAACTCTTGATTACAGACTCATATAAGACCTTAACTCTATGCTCCACAAGTTTGTAACAACTTTATTACAAACCTACCTTGACAAATCTTACAAGAACACTCCTCAATATTGATTAACTCTAACAAATATCAAATCGGCTACTGTACCTAACAACTCTCAAGAATACAAGAAAAAAATTACTTTTATAACTCGAGCAATTAAATTATAGAAAAAAACTTGATTCTAGAACACACACTGGTTAATTGTGGAGCATTATTTTCTCTTTATAGTTGGATAATGATTAGAGTTGAAAAATGATTGGCCAAGAGTCCTGATACGTATAACCTTGCCTAGGCAGTTCGTTACACCAATAAATAAAACTGCACAAGATAGTGATAGCTGTACTGAATTCATGAAGACCTAAGGACCTAGTCCCTTTTTGCCGATTGATCATCATAAAAATAAGATATAGCAAAAACAAAGGGAATTAATGAATTCGATTACAGGGACAAAATTAAAATTGATGTTGCAACTAAGAAATATATAAAGGTTTCTACTTGATATTTCCTAAATGAGTTGATAGTTTGATCTTTGTTTTTTGACTAGATATTATTAATGTCTTTTGCACTTGGTCGCTTTTGGACATGGACCATTTTTGTACATAACTCCTATCTTCTTTTTCTTTATAAGAAAAAAAACAATTTCAAATATAGATATGTCACATGTTCTGTTATGGTTTCTCATTTGATATGGCAAGTATTCACCATATACTTTTACTTATCATAAACTTATGTTGAGAGTATTTTCCTTTTTTGTCTTTATTAGATAGAGCTTTTGTACTTATGTTGACTAGGTATTGGGTATAGTTTATTATGAAATTGTATAGCATTTTTTTACTAAAGATGCAAATTATTTATGTAATAACGTATTTCTTCATTACTTAGAGACACCTCATTTCTTAGAATGAGGTATGAGGAACTTTGAAAATACTATCCCAAACTTATATGAACAGATTTAGCAAAAAAATGTGGAATATGAAATTTTGGGTTGGGTTGTTGTGAACCTACTATAGCAAGATTTTTTCTCTATAAAGGCACCACAATAGCAACTAATTGACCATTGTAGTGGGATAATGAGGGTGGAAATAAGAGTCTATTTTATTTTATTTCTCCTTTTCAAGTGCAAAAGGATGAACGAGTCCACTAACATCCTCCTAGGGTTTACTCATGGCCATGAAGCAATGAAGAGATGGAAGTATTCTGAAATAGGGTAAAAACCATTAATTTATCACATGATTCATGCTGGAAATCACTAGCACAAACTCAAAAGCTTGTGTTCATCCCTCCATACCAGCTACTTTAGCGTATAAGAAGGCTAGCTTTATGATGTCATTTATACCTAATTTAAAAACCATAGGAATAATATTGATTGTTGGAAGATTTCATTCTTAGAACTATGGTCATAGTGCTTAGATGGATTAAAAGAGTAAATTCTAGTTGTTTATGTAAGTTTGCAGTTACTTATGATATTAAAATCTATTGAGTAATTAATATTCATTATTACTGATGTTCATCCTTGAATGTTTAAAAATATTTTTATACTTGGAATGTTGTTTAGAACCTAATAAATGCATAATTAAAGGCGGTTGGTGTTGGTGGAATTTGAGGAATACACGGTTGTTAGTGTTGGAAGATTTCTAGAGTATATGTTATTAACTAAAGGAATGGTAGTATTGTAAGGCATTAATGTTTGAATGGAAGGTTGGAATGTATTATGGTATGGAACACACATGCAGGTGTTTATTTTAGACATTATGATTCCTAAGTCTTAACTGAGATGTAAACTGTAGTCAATGGTTTAATATAGGTGAAACCTAACTTGTTTGATGTGTCCATGCTAACTATTTCTTCATGTAACAATGCATTCTCAAAGGATATAAATTGTAAATTGATATCATAAGTTTCATTCACATGCAATGAAATTGTATTAAGATCTTGTGGGTTTTCTAAGTGTGATTGTTGTTCATTGTGGTTGTGAATGATGTCATATCTATTATTATTATGGGATATAAATGTATTTGGGCATCTTTACAGACTTTATATTGATGTATCAATATTCAAACATCATCATGAGATTAACAACCACTTGATGCCTGAGATTTGGTACATGGATAACCGATTATCTCGGTCATGGCTTGTGGGTGACCATAACACCCTTAGCATGTATCTATAATGGATAGGTGAGTATGATGATTTCTTGAGTGAATCGGTTATATATGTTCATGATGAAATATGGGTGGGGGTGGGGGGTTTCACCACACTATGAGGGACTAGGTCCATTAGAGTCAGTCAAAGGGAATAAAATAGTAAAGCACTAGAAAACTAAAATTTTGCTGAAAACTAAAGAACACAAAGATTTAACACAGAAATCTCCATGCTCGAGGGAGGAAAAAACACGACTTGCCCTCAAAATCTATCAACAATGCACTATAATTAAACTTATGAATACAAACACCAGTGAACCTAATTCTAGGCTCCACTTTCTTGCACTAACTCTACTATAAGCCTACCTTGAAAACTCTTCCAAGATCTCACCTCGATATTAATTAACTCTAACCAATATAAAACTCAGGTAACTCTACCTAATCTCTCTCAAGAACAAAAATAATATATTACTCTTATAACCCGAGTAATTCAATTACAGACCATGAATGACTCAAGAACTCTCACTCTTTAAGTAAATAAATAAATTAAAAACTTAAGCAATATTTCAAAGTTGAGTTTTTGCCTATTTCCCTTTCCTCTATTCTTATTTTGCAAAAACTCAGCAACTAAGAATTATTTTTTTACTTTTATAGTTTAATAATGATTGTACTAAAAGGTACAATCTTATTTCAACAGTTTGTTGCACTAAAGGACAAAATTACGCAGGGCTTGTGACAAATTTATTTTTCCATAAAGATCCAAGGACCTAGTCCCTTGTTGTCAGCTGATCATCATAAAAATAATATATAGCAATTTTCCCCTTTCTGATTATGACAAACCACAGAACATGACCACAAAAGATTGGAGCATCAAATTCATTCACCTTATTTAGTCGAAGTGATTACCGCTACTGTTACTGAATGTTTTTCCTATTATTATGCACCATGCTTCCCCCATCAATATGTTAACTTAGGGACCTGGTCCCTTGTTATCAGTTTACATAAAAATTCATTCACTGTATTTCAATTTTCCCCTGTCAATATACTTGCACTTATCTATGTTTATTGAGCTTTCATCCTCCTATCAATATGTCATCATTATTATCATCAAGAATCATTCAACATAACTACTTGGTACCTAGTCCCTAATATATTATCATATTATGCAAAACACCTTTTCCCTGCCATATATATTTAGTATTCCCCCTTTTTAGCATCATTGAAAAGTAATAACAGTAAATTAAGAGTAAAAATAAGCACGCGATAGTTAACTTATGGATGTTGAGGAAACACTAACATGAGGAACAACTTTTAAAATAAATAGAAAATAGATTAAACACACGAATAGGAATTCATTCATCGTCAAAGGAGATCAGTACCATTACATTATACAAAAAAAAAAAAAACAACTATCTTTAAAAACCATAACAGAAACAGGGACTGGAAACAAACATAGGGATGAAAAACTGACAAAGAAATTATATGGCTCAAGAAGAGAGGGGTTTTGGGGAGAAGGATTTGAGCAATAACTCTATTCTGGATGCCTCAGCAACATGAGCATCCAACAACTGTCTAGAGAGGGTCTTTACTTCATTATTAATCCTTTAAATCTCACAAGTTAGTTCAGCAACCTTGCCCTGGAGCTTTGCATTTACTGAGGTAAGTTTCTCAGTTGCACCAGGTCCCTCTGATGATATCTTTTGATTCTGTATTTTCAAGTACACTATATCAACATCCTTTGAAACTATATCAACCCTCTTCTCCTCTATTTCCTTATTTAAAAAACACTCTTGAGAATCCAACAACTCTGAGAAACGGGACACAATTCCCACTTTTCCTTCAATGCATTCATTTTCTACCAATGTTGTCAGACTAAGCTTTTGTTTGACTGTTCCTAGAGTCCCTTTAGTCCCAACTACTCCAATGTGATCAAACACATTGTTCAATAAATACCCATAAGTAATCCCATGTTTCCATCCTTTTCATGGATAACCTTATACATCAGTGGTAACATTGAAGCAGATAGACTTATGATCTCAAATTTGCTAAAACGCTCAATAAAAAATATATAAATTATAGAGGCAATTGTCCTTTTCTCAGATGTATTGATAAGAACTTTGTTCGCAAATTCAAAAACTAATTGGAACTCATATGTGAGAAATTTCTTTTTAACACCAGTTATTAAAGTCCCTCCCACCCTTGAAGCTTTAATCATGGACTTAATTGAGGGTTGTTGTTTCACAATAGTCCTCACACCTATCATAGGCACATCTAAATGTTTTCCCAGAGCCCCTTTATTAAGTTTTATTTCCTTTCAGTTCACTAGAGCAGTCAGACGCAACCCATCTTATGAGAAATCCATTGTATATAAAAACTCTCTAACATTATTTTCAAAAACCATGGGAGTTTATTCCTCTAGGATTTATAACCATCCCTAGTGTTAAACATGTTCCACCAACTCCACCAAGCTAGATTTCTCATAAATTCTGGGATCAAACATTTTACCCAATAGTACTTTCTAGATTTTCTAAAAAGCTTTCCATGCATCTCTGGATGCTAACTTCTTTTATTACTCATTTTTTATTATTTTGGAATGACCACTTAGTTCCTTTTCAACAACTTTTCCCTTCTTAGGACCAGGTTCCTAAAAAAATTTCTTCTTCTTAACAACAATATGTTTCTTTTTCATTCCTGTAGGGAAACTAGACTTTGAACCGAATAACTTAATCCTTCAAGCAACATGCACATTTTTTCTTATTTTCTCAGTTACAGCGACAACAAAAAGATCAATGTCCTCACCCTATCCAACCTCTACAACTTTAATATTTTTCTCATCCTCAACCACAATTGATTTCTTAAGTTTTCGTCTCTTAGTGGTCGAGGACTTGCTTTCCTTCACTTCATCTACCAAAAACTTCTTTTTAGATCCCCTAGTAGAATAGTATCTAGAAAATCTTACACCAAAATCAATCAGTTTCTCCTTGCCTTTACTGCCCCTCTATTTTTTAACAAGACATCTTAGAGGTGGTTCATCCTTATCCTCCTCAATTGTAGGTTGTACAATTTCTTTATCTTCTGAAAAATTATTCTTTTCACCTACTATTTGCTTTTCTGCACTAACAGAGCTTTCCTTAGGATCATATGTGACCAAAAGAAAATTTTTAGCTACCAAATTTATGTTACTGAAAGGATCATATTTCTTTACCAAAATTTATTCATTTTACTGTTAATCTAAGATAGTATTTGAATCTAAGGGAGTAGTGAACCAAGCACTTATAAGTATAATGAAATTGTAGTACCTTCTAATTCTTTAAATTAAAGAGGAATTAGAGAAATATCTGAGGATTTTGGTTCTTATAAGGAGAGAGAAACTTTTAATTGCGGTACTTATTATTAAATTGGAGAGCCAAAACCCTAATTTAAGCTTACCTCCAAGGCTAACTCAATAAAATTTTCAATGGATGTTTGAGTTTCGACTGAAACGGGTTCACATAGGGATTATGGTACATTTGAAGAGGATTGAGTGGGAAAAGTCAACACAGGTTCTTATTGTGGACTTATGGTGACGTTTTCAATGATTTTTTGTGTTACAGAATTAAATTATTTGATTTGGAATTTTTTTGAAATAGGTTAATTTGGGGTATTGGGAACTTCAATGGAAAGGCATGGTGACTAAAACACTTTGTGTTTCTTCAGGAAGATCAGACGAAGATTCTTTCATGGGGGTTGAGGAAGATGAAATGTCTTCTATTTTGAGTTTTTTTGTGAGTGAAAAAGAAAAGGACCAAGTTAGTTTAAAGATGAGGACAATTTAGGAAGATGATTTGAGTTATTTTGGAAAAGAGTAGTAAAAAGATTTTGTTTTGTAAATAATGTAGGTGACCATTTGACATTTAAAAGGTGCCTTTTTGAATTAACACATTGGACTACAATAGGTGTAACTCTTCATAATTTTTGTGAATTGATAGCTTTTGTTCAGTCAAGGAAACACGTGAGGATTTTTCAACATAAATTTTATTATTCTTAAATCATATTATTTTGGTACTAACCTGAGAGATGGACCAGGTCCCTTTCTTTATTAAGTGAATTCACCATTTGTGTTCAACTCAATTGGTTTCTTCCCAAAACCACTCCCAAGGGTCTATAACTACAAAGGTGTAGTACTGGGTTAGACCAAAATGTTCCTACTAACCAAGGACACTTGTCTCCTGATCATAGCCAAATTTAGGAAGAGAAACAAATTCAGGTAGTAGGTTATGTTAATTTGATTAATCATAGCCTCAAGGTTTTTGTTTCACTAGACCATTTTATTCAATAATTTGTTAAAAAAATAGGTTTAGGGACCAGGTTCCATACTTAAATTCATTTTAATTTCCAAGGTTCCTTCTACCTTACATTATACCAAGCAACATCTTTTAGAACCTCTTTAACATTTTTAGGATCTCTTTGGAACAGATGCTAAGAAAGCAATGAAATTTTTGACTTAAGCTCTTGTTTAGACTCCAGTCTCAAGAAGTAAAGTTAGAATGTCAAGAAGTGAAAGGATTTGTGCCAGTAGTTTGACCTTCTGAGATGATTCCCACTGGAACTAGGTCCCTATGAATTTTGACTAGACTCTTCTTTTTGTTGTTCTGCAAGAGTTGGGCTTTGTGACTGTGATCATGAATCACCATAAGTTTCATCATTTCATTCTACATTAATTTGTCCTTGACCATCATCTACAGTGATATCATCCCTTTGTAGAGGAATGAGTTCTTCAATTTCAGGATTTTCCTCATCTTTTGAATTAACCAACTTTTCTGACTCATCAAAGATCACATTCACACTTTTCTCAACACACAGTGTTCCTTTTTATAAAAAATTTTGTATTCTTAGCATGATAAGGGGTGGCCCACACGTGTAGCTTTATTTAAGTTTGCAGGAAAAATTAACCAGAGCCTCATAGATTTCATTATTGGTTCTCAAAAACATTTTACATGTGAACCTGCAGAAGTCTTCCACTGAGACAACCACATACTTTTTTTCTCCACTTCTTTGGACTTGTAGTTCTAAAATTTCTGCTTAGGCATCCCACAGACCGGGTTTTTCTAAATCAAACCGATTGCCTTTTCCAAATGATACATCTTCACATTAAAGTTCCTTGAGAGAGAATAAATTCAGACCTTCCAGTTATATGCTTTGAAAAATTACTTATCAAAGAAGTAGTTCTAATTGCAGTACGTTTCTCTGAACTGCAAAAAAATCATTTGTTAGATTAGGGAACCCACTTGAGTTTGTATTCTAGTAGGAGGATCAGGGTATGATCAAGTCTTAATTTTCCTTTCTAGGTAATGAAATCTTCTTAATATTTTTCCAAAGGTTAGGAAATTTTATGATATGTATTCCCCTACTGGATGTATGTAACACTGTTCATTCTAGCTCTAATCCTAGTTTGGCAGTTTTCCATCATGTGACCATCTTTTTCACAAAGAGTGCATAGAGATTTGTGGACTTTATTTCTGACATCTTGAAAAACCTTGCCTTGAGATCCAAGTGATTGAGTTTTATACTGATACCCAAGGCCCTTACCATTTTTGACACCTTGACTACTTTAATTAGAAAGGATCTGTGAGGACATGGTCCATTGTAGATATTTTCACAGATGGACCAGGTATCTTTCTAACTATTCATTCTTATGGAGTTCAATCATGAGGTTCTTTTGAGAATCCCTCAATTTTTCTCTAAGATCAATTTAGGTATTTGAGGCTTCTTTCTTCCCTTTACAATTGGAATCATCTACTTTTTCCAGTTGACTAACTAAACATAGATTTTCAGATTTTAACTTAGCAACCTGTTTCGCAGTTGCGCATATCTAGAGAGTTAAAGCTATTAATTCAAGATCCTAATTATGTACCTTCCCTTTTATGTCATTTTTCTCATTAGTTAGTTCACACATAGAATGAATCAACACATTAGCAATCTATTTTATCTTTCTAGTAGAGTAGTTTTCCTAGTTTTCCTTAATGTCAGAAAGAGTTACCTTATTTTCTTCTTGAACTTCAGTGTATTCCATAAGAGATAACAAGGAATCAAAACTCACTTTCTCATCCTCCATTATTAGCATGGAAACATCTTCATGCTTTCCATCTGTCTCAGATTCACTGGAAGAATACCCCAATAATACTAAGGACTGCTTAACTGTAAAATTAGCTGCAATCTTTTTTCTAGACTTTACAAGGACCTGGTCCCTGTTTTTCCTTTATTACCTCCAGTCTTGAGATATTCTTGGTAATCTACTTTGTGCATTGCAAAGTCATTAATAAAATGCTCATGACTTCCACATTTGTGATAAATTTCAACATTGCCACGTTTTTTTCTGCTCATTCTTCTTTTATTAAATTGACCATTTTCCTTCATAACTCTAACAATTCGTTTTCCCAAATAGGAAACATAAGTGTCTTTGTCAGGACCCGATTCATGTGTTGTGATGGAACCTACTAAAACCCACTAGTAGGTAAGCCAATACCGCAACCCAAAGCTAAGGCAATTGGTCACTTTAGTAGAAATTCCCAACAAGGGCCACAATAGATGATCACAACAACAACAAAAATGTTCCATAATAGAAAACAACTATAGATACCAATTCTCATGACTTGGTAATATTAGTACATAGCATCAATAGTTGATTATAGGAACTATAACTTAAATTCTAAATAATCATAAATAGTCTTATATATTCATCTCGAATATAAAAGACCAAAAAAATAATAGAGGAGAAATGGGTGACTTGGACTCCATGAACTTATTCTGTCTCCAAAAGATCAACACAACACAATCTCAACTCCGCAACGACAAGTAGTACTCAGGTCTGCACAAAAAAGGTACAGAAGTGTAGTATGAGTACTAAAACAACGGGTACTCAGTAGGAATCATTAGCTTACTAAGCAAAATGATGATAGAAAAATTAAATAAAGTAAGACAATATCTATTATTCAAGGCACAAAATCGAAGATGAATCGCCTCCATCATCACTATACAAAATTAATAATCAAAATTGAACAATACTACGACATAACCATTCATCACATACCAATATTGTGTTATAAAAGGAGTAAGCAACACAGAACATGAATGATATTATTATAATCACAATAGCATAAATATCAAATTAAGAGCGCATTCATCCATTAGAACTTGAATAAATTAACTCACCACGGTGTCCCAAACCACCAAGAAGTACAAAAAAAGGAACAATAAAGTAAAGAACTCATCACGTGTCCCATAGCACTGGAGAGTGCACAAAGAAAACATATACTAAGTAATTACACATGCAACAAACTCCTCAATGTCAAAGGTTTACCACATTCCATATCCATGATTTTGACAATTCCCGCCAAGGGCAATTTACCAAGATCCATAAACATCATTAATTAACACAAGTAAGATAACATATACCAAGGAGATCATAACCATTTTCATATAAGAATTTAGATTTCTATGGTATCAACACACTCTATCTAGTCATTATTAACTAACCCATACTTATTATTAACTACTAGTTTACTAGTCATCATAAGAACTCGAATCATTCGTCTAACTGATTCTTTATAGACCTTCTTCAAGAAGTAGCATTTAATTATCATTTACAAAATAGTAATCTTTATTGTCAAATCAAGATATACACTTAGCCATGATCACCTTTTAACCCAAAGTTCATTCCTAGATGTCATAAGTACACTAGCCATCTCATTGGAATAGGTTACATATCATCAAACACACTTATATATCTATTATTCAACACCACTTATTAACTAACACCATAATCTCTAAGTCAACTATTAAGAAACCCACGACCTCACCTAATAGGTGTCAATCTCACTATTTGTCAACAATGATAGGTCTATCATCATCATTAATCATTCAAAAATCTTAGCAACTAGTTAACACATCTAACTATACAAGATTCACCTACTAGTATTTGAGACCTCTAACCATCAATTTTCATAACCACATTATAAAGAGAACTAGTTATAACATAACCCACTTACTATGCAAAATACCACAATTAAACCATTCATTCAAGCCAAATATGTTTACTAGGTGAATCCTTAACGCTACACATGATTATACTTACCCATTAGTCCTAACTCGTTATTTGGCATATTCTAATTCTATCCACAATTTAATATTAACAACAGCCACACTATTTAACTAGTAATTATCAGTAGAGAATTATAGTCAACTTCCCACAGATAACATCATATCCTAAGAGCACACAAGGACTTAAACATACAATGACATAACCACTCATTTACTGACATATTAATATATACTTACCATATGTAACATCAACATAACATTATTATATCCTCCTGGACAACACAACACTATTATCACATCAGTAACTCTTCTAGATTAACTGGGAATTACCACATAATTAATATATCTTTCAGATTCACCAAGAATCATCATCACATCAATACCTCATACGGATTTACCAGGCATTACCACATCATCAATTTATCTTCCAAATTCTCCGAGCATCATCACAACATCAATACCTCTTCTGAATTCACTGGGAATCATCATAACATCAATACCTATTCCAAATTTACAAGGAATCATCACATCATAAATATATCCTCCGCATTCACCAGGTATCATCATACCTTCAATAACCACCAGGACAATAATAAACGCATACATATGTAATCAAACCAATAAAAAGTACAAGCCTACCACAATAGAGTGTAAGAGTGGTAAGGAAATACATATCAAGGTACTTTACCATTAATCATCGCCACACTATATGAGTATATGCATGAGAATATATATCTTAATGATAAAATCAATCACCATTTTTCCAAGAATAATCATGATTATTAACAAGTTATAAGTCATGGGTATGCCTTCTAGAATCATTCTTTTACCTATATGGCTCACGAAACAAGAGCAAGAGATTATATTACATAAACATTACCTTAGTCAAGGCTTACATAGTAAACCAATGAGTTAAGCTAAACTTTAAATATAGATTCAATTCACAAGACTTTCCATTGCTATAATCAAGTATATACATTATCAAAATATCAACAATATGTTTAAACCATTTATCGTATTTAGTCATTACATCATCGAAAGCATAATCTAGAAGTTTAACACTTATCTAGGTCTCTAAGAAGTCACATAGTTCAAGCTTAAGTCGGGTAAAGTTTCACTTCTAATAATCCCCCAAAGTTATCCTTTACAAGTCTAACTTCTACCCGAAATTAGGCTAAGTTATCTAATTAATGACTGAAGGGCTTACCAGTCAATGCTAGTACCATAGGAAAATTCTACTTCAAGCATTTCTCCAAAGTATCCCACAACTAAGCATATTTAGGTCAAAATACCTTTGAGTGAGTGAATAAGGTCACTCTCATCTACTAGAAAAACAATAGTACTCTTATGCTATTCATGAGATAGCAAGCCCCTCTATCCAATATTTTAGGATATGAGTCAAATACCACCCTTAATAAGTTCATTTGCCAAAAAAATTCAACCATCCCAAGCATTACCATCAACTAATAAAATATCTAAGACCCTGCCTATCTTATAATAATATCTCAATTATACTACAATAAAGCTCAATCTATCATATGTAAGCCTAACCTACCTTGAGTCCAATTAGCTCACAAACCAACAATCTTTGTTTTTCATTTTCTTGAATCTTATTCAATAAGCCAAGCTATCAACAACATAATCTATTCATTATTACGCGAATAACAACACCCACATTGCACCATTGTGCTTTGGGTCCAAAATAACACCAAAAACCTCCAAGTAGGTCCTATATATGGAAAACAAGTTTTTGAGGACAACCCATTTTTCAAATACTATAAGGGAGTTTTACCCTTAAAAAATTTGTGCAACCAATAATATTTGTGGCTAAAATTAAGCCTCATGTAATATGGGGTTTTGGGTCTAATAAACAAGGTTTTAACACAAAAAATTAAGGTATTCATTCTTTAGATTAGTATTAAAACACGATTACACCAGATACTCAAGCTCCTAATCAACCCACAATACTCACTTTAAGGGTTTTACACTCTATTAGGGTTTGGGGACTCAAAGCAATGGAGGAAATGACAAAATTTTGGCTAAAAGAGGGATTTTAAATGGACTATCCTAGGCCTAATGAGGCATGACCAAACATATGTGCTAGACCGCGATCGCACGACTTCTCAGGCAATCGTGGCACTTAGGGCAATAGGCAATGGCTGAAACTTGAAATTTAAATCCATATTTTGTCCAAGCACTACGGATGGATTTGGAGTCCACAATGAGAAAATGAGATATGAAACAACATAGATTTCGATGTTTTGAATTTTTTGTTAAAGTCGGATTATCAATCCAATATCGTTTTACTGAAGGTTTAGATTGGTGACCATTTGGGACCAACAAAGAATTCTAAACGAGGAAATGGTTCTAAAAACCATATGAACTGCCAGGTAATTGGACTATTAGTTCAAGCATGTCATAAAAGACTTGGGGCAGCTATGGGAAAGCACTAATATAAAAAATAAGGATGAACACAAAATATGACCCGAAGGGTCATTACAACATGCACTACTAAGAAACTTTCATCCCTTAATGTTAAAAGTGAAGAAGATAATGAATGTCTCAAAATACTAGGCACATATCTCACACTCGATCTCCCAAGTAGCCTCCTCCAATGGGCGGTGCCTCCACTGATCCTTAACTACAAAAATATCTTTACCACCCAATTGTCTCACATCACTAGCAAAAATAAGTACGGGCTCTTTTACAAAGGCCAACTTCTCATCTAACTGAACTAAACCTCGCCTAAGCATATACGAAGAATAAGGAATAACTTCATAAACATAGAGACATGGAAAACTGGACGAACAACTACAAAATCTTGAGGTAAGTCTAACTCATATGCCCAATTTTACAGAAAATCTCAAAATGACCAATATAATGAGGGCTGAGCTTACCCTTACTTCCAAATCTGCTCACACCTTTCATACGTGAATCATGAAGGAAAACATGGTTACTAACCCCTAATCTCAAGGTACTGAGTCTACTATCTGCATAGGCCTTCAGCATAATCTAGACTGCTCTCAGCTTAGACTGAATCACCCTGACTCTATCCAATGAGTCCAGAAGCAAATCTACACCATGAGTTTATACCATAAAAGTCTCAAACCAACCTATTGGTGACTGAGACCTCCTACCATACAAAGATCATACGACACCATCTTAATACTCGAATGATAGCTTATGTTATATACGAATTCTGTCAATGCTAAGTGTTGATCCCACTGTCCTCTAACATCCATAACGCATGCTTGGAGCATATCCTCAAGCACCTGAATAGTTCGCTCGGACTGACCATCTATGTGCGGATGAAAAGATGTACTCAAATTTACTACAGTACCTAACTCATCCTGAAATGCTCTCCAAAGTCTCAAAGTAAATATACAACCACAGTTTGATATGATCGAGAGGCACCCAATGCAAATGAACTATATCAAAAACATTAGTCTAGGCTAATCTCTGAGTACTAAATGTTATCTTAATAGGAATGAAATATGCCGACCTAGTCAAATGGTACATAATAACAAAAATACCAATAGAACGACAGGGAGTATGAGGTAAAGCACTAATGAAGACCATAGTAACTCATTCCCATTTCTACTTGGCCATAGGAAACCTCTGTGTCAACCCACCTAGACACTGATGCTCAACCTTAATTTGTTGATAGCATAGGATATAATCAACAAAGTCTACCACATCTATCTTCTTCCAGTCCCACCAGTAATGCTGCCTCAAATCTCTATACATCTTAGTTGTACCGAGATGAATAGAATATCTACAACTGTAAGCCTCATGAAAAATTGATTGAATCACATCATCAAGCTGGGGTACGTAAATACGACTCTAAAATCTTAAGATAACCTCTGAATCAATAGTTTGCCTCTCAGATTGACGGCTTCACACCTGTTCAGGGTGAAATCACAATATTCTATCCTTATACTATCGATCATGAATCTACTCAAATAAGGATGACCTCACTTCTAGACAAGCAAAAATCATATAAAGAATTGAAATATCAAGGCGAACTATCAAATTTTTTAAGAACTTAATATCCCATGCTATTGGTCTATGAGAAACTAAAATACAGGCCAAGATACCTATATTCACGGGCTTGCAACTCAAGGCATAAGCTACAATATTTGCCTTACCTGGATGATACAAGATAGAAATATCATACTCCTTCAACAACTCCATTCATCTCCCTTGTTGAGCATTAAGATCTAGCAGTGTCATAAGATGTTGAAGGCTACGCTGATAGGTGAAAATAACACAATGCACCCCGTACAAATAATCCCTCCAAATCATGAACGCAAAAACTACTGCCACCAACTCCAAATCATGAGTGGGGTAGTTTCAATCATGTACCTTAAGTTTTCTTGAAGCCTAAGTAATAACATGACCCTGTTGCATCAAAACATAACAAACACCAACAGCAGAAGCATCCCAAAACACGGTGAATCCCTACCCTCAACTAGAAGAGCTAACACTACAACTAAAGTAAGGCAATCCATGAGCTTTCAAAAGATCAATACACACTCCTTAGACCATTTGAATAGAACTTTCTAGCGATTCGATATAGTCTTAAGGGTTGAAATAGTAGCAAAGCTCTCAAAAATGACTGTAATAACCAGCCAAACTAGAAAACTACAAACAAACATCAGAGACATAGTCCTAGCCCCATCACGAATTACTAAAATCTTTGTTGAGTCCACCATAATACCCACTTTGGATACAACATATCTAAGGAATTAAACAAAGTAAAAAACAAACACATCAAAATATAGCAAAGAACACATGGTCCTTTTAAGGCTTCAGCACGACCATCAAATGTTGTGCATATTCCTCACTACTTCTCAAATACACAAGAATGTCATCAATGAACACAATAATGAAAGAGTCTTTGTAGTGTCTTAAAACAACATTTGTAAAATGCATGAATGCGGATGGGGCAATAGTCAACCCAAAAGACATCACCAAAAACTCATAATGACCATAACGGGTCCTGAAACCTATCTTTAAGATATTCTCAGCCCGAATCCTTAATTGATGATAACCTGACCTTAAATCTATCTTAGAAAACACGATTGTACTTTAAACTTGTCAAACAAATCATTAATGCGAGGCATAGGATAATAGTTCTTCAACGTCACCTTCTTAAGCTACTCATAATCAATACACACTCGCATCAACCCATGCTTCTTCTTTACAAAAAAATAAAAGCTCCCCAAAGGGACACACTCGATTGAGTGAAACCCTTACCAAGAAGATCCTAAAGCTGTGAATTTAGCTTCTTAATCTCAGCAAGAGCCATCTGTAATGAGCCATAGAAATAGGTTGGGTGCTATGCTCAAGGTCAACAGAAAACTCAATCTCACGGTCAGGGGGAATACTAGGCAGGTTGACAGGAAACACATTTGGTAACTCACACACAATCGGAATGGAGTCAAGCGATAGACTCTCAACACGATTATCATATATATAAGCGAGATAAGTATCGCTACCTCTTGATATAATTGTCCTAGCATAGACTTAAGAAAAATCCACATCATCTCACAACTAACCACTCTTTACCACATGATTGGGGTTATGCTGGGCTATGCTAAGGTAATGGTTTAGGCAAAATAATCCATGAATGAATGATAGTGCGATAACCAATCCATGATAAAAATAAAATCAAAATCTTGCATATCAAGATAATAAGATCAGCATTACTATCAACATCACTAACTATCATAGCACATGATTTGAATAATTGATCCACTACTAAATAATCACTAATGGGAGTAGATACGCGTAATGGAACATATAATAAATCACTAGTCAAGTTTAACTATAGTTCATAATAAGCATATATACAAAAATAAGTGGATCTGGGGTAAAAAAAGTAAGAGACAACTTAAGGTACACCAAAATTGTACTTTTCATAATAGCATCTGCAGTCTCAGCCTTGGGTGTAGCAGGTACTGCATATAACTGACCACGCCCACCACCTGGCTAGGCACCTAACTGAGCTCTTATCCTGACTGCATGAGTACCACCTCGAGCACCTGGTGACCACTACTATTAACTCGCGATCCACCTCTACCTGAGGGATAAACTGACTTTATAGGAGTAGCACCCTAGGGTAAAACAACCATAGCCCCACGACAAGACTAATCTCTCTAGAAATGATCGGGAAACCCATAAGTAAAACAAGAATTACGAGAAGAAATAGAACTCACTGATCCAGTTGAACCAGAGTAACCACCACGTCTGGAATGTCCTGCATATGAGCCTCTCAAAGACTAATAATCGCCATTACTAGGGCGACCACTAGTACAAAACTGACCTCCATTAGTTGTCTAAAGAGCTTCCTAAACCAGTTGTCTAGTCTAGCCCCAGGGCTGAAAATATAGATGTGGAAGATGCCCAACATAAGAAAGACAACCAATGAATAGAGAACTACTACGACTCCCACAAAATCTTTCCTGATCTTAAGAATTTTATCATGGCCCTCATGATGAATGTCCGCCATCACTCAAGCATGATTAGAAACCTCAACAAAAGTACTACCTACCACAACTCAACTTTGAGTATCCATTCGAATAGGGAGTCTTAATCCTCTGACAAAGAATCAAACTCTCTCATACTAAAAATCCAAGATAGAAGTCGCATGTCTGTCAAACTCATGGAAACTAGCCTTATACTCAACGACCGTTATAGAACCATGCTAATATAAAGAACTGATCTATAAATAGATCCCTAATGCTACACAACATATACTTCCCCAAGAATATCTTAGAGACCAGAGTCCACAAAAAAGAAGAAGATCTATCTGTCCTAGAACATATAAAACCTCTCCACCAGTGTCGAGCAGATGAATCAAACTAACAAGTGGTGTAATCCATACCATGAGTTTCATCAATGCCTAATTCACGAAGCCTATTATCATAAGCAATCAGAAACTCAAATGCATCCTCTCAAGGAGAACCAAAAAATTTAGGAGGAGCCAACCTTAAAAACCTACCCAACATCTTCTACTTCTTGAAAGGCATAGCATGCTGGGTCATAACTAGCTGAGCCACTATCAGATTAACAACTATCGGCATAGGAGGAACCTCAACTCTAGGAGCTACAACTACATATTGCACTCCTTTTCCAGTAGTCTCTGAGACATTAATAATACCTAACAGCCGAACCAAGGCATCTTTAAACAAAGAAAAGGGAATAAAAACTAGCCTGGGCTGCTCCCTGGCCCTTCGCTACTTGTGACGGAGAAATCTCTTGCTCAGGTGTTGGAATGAATTTTTGGGGAGGCTCATTCTAATCCCTAATTAGGTTCAAATAAAAAAGATGGGTCTTAGGACCCACATCATGCATAGTTGAAGCTTGATTCCTAGACGCCTGCAAAATATTAAAGTTAAAAAAATATCCTACAAACAAACTCAAACCCTAGGCACGATATGAGTAAAAGAAATGAAGGATTCCTATGAATGACTCATAGCCTCCTGAAGATAGGAAATAGATGTAAACGTTCCAATCTGTAGGACTCTATTATACACTTGATTTTGTACCAACAGTACTGGTGAAACCTAGGCTTTAATACAAATTTGTCATCACCGAATTCACGTGTCATGATACACCTACTAAATCTAATAAGTAGGTAAGATAACACTATAAGATGAAGAAAAGGCAATAGGTTACTTTGGTAGAAATACCCAACAAAGCCCACAAACGATGATAAAAACAACAACAAAAAGTTTTCACAATAGACAACAACTACGGATATGAATTCCAATCACCTGGTAATTTTAGTACAAAAGCATCTAACTTTGACAATAGAAAGTACAATATAATGTCAAAATAGCCTTAAATAGTCTTATACATTCATCTCTAATTAAAAAGACATAAATAAGATAGAGAGAAAATAGGCTATTAGGACTCCATGAGCTCACCCTGTCTTCAGAAGATTAATAAAGCATGATCTCAACTAAGAGGTAGCAACTAGTACTTGTGTATACACCAAAAAGGTACAAAAGTGTAGCATTAGTACCAAAAAAAGGGTACTAAATATGCATCATTGACCGACTAAGCTAAATTATAATATAAAGATGATATAAAATAAGATAATATCTATGAATCAAGATGCAGAATCAAACTGGAATCATCACCATCATCACTATACATAGTCAATAATCAAACTAGAATAATACTACGACATAAATATTCATCACATACCAATACTGTCATATATAAGGAGTAAGCAGCACAGAAGCAGGAATATATTAATATAATAACAATTCCATAAATGTCAAGTTAAGTGCACATGAATACATTAGAACATTAATATAATAACATACCACCAAGAAGTAAAAATAAGGAACAATAAAGTAAAGAACTCATCACGGCATCCTATACCGCTGGAGAGTGCACAAAGAAAATAGATATTAAACAATTACACATGCAAAAAACTCCTCAATGTCCAAGGTTTACCACTTTCCATATCCATGATTTCCATAATTCCCACCAAGGAACATTTACCAATATCCATAAACATCATAAGTTACCACAAGTAAGATAACAAATACCAAGGCGATCATAACCATAGTCATATAAGCACTTAGATTTCTATGGTATCAATACACTCTATCTAGTACTTATTAACTAACCCACACTTATTATTACCTACTAGTGTACTAGTCATCATAAGAACTCCAATCATTAGTCTAACCGATTCTTTAAATACCTTTTTCAAGAAGTAGAAACTAATTATCTTTTACTAAATAGCCAACTTTATTATCTAATCAAGAGGCACACTTATCCATAATAACGTTTTATCTCAAAGTTTATTTCGAGATGTCATAGGCACACTAGGCATCACATAGAAAGAGGTTTAATATTATTAAACACACGTATCTATTTATTATTCAACTCATCTTATTAACTAACATCATACATCTCTATGTCAACACTTAAGCAACCCACAACCTCACCTGCTAGGTGTTAATATCACTATCCATGAATAATTCTCATTCTATCATTGTCATTAACCATTTAAAAAGCTTATCTACTAGTTACCACATTTAACTAGACAAGATTCACCCACTAGTATTCTAGACCTATAACAATTAAGTACCATAGAACTTTATATAGACAACTTGTTATCTCATAACACACTTACTAGGCAAAATCCTATAATTAAACTATTCATTTAAGGCAAATATATTTACTAGGTGCATCCTTAACCCTAAACTTAATTATACTTACCCATTAGTCCTAACTCGTTATTCAACCTATTCTACTTTTATCGACTATTTAATATTAGCAACAACCATTCCATTTAGCTAGTAATTAGTAATAGAGAATTATAGACAGTCTCCCAAGGATAACATCTTATCCTAAGAGCACACAAGGACTTCAGGATACAATGACATAACCACACATATACCGACATATTCATATATACTTACCATAAGTAACATAACCATACCATTAGCCTATCCTCTAGGTCTACCAGGTACCATCATAACATTAATACCTCTTACGGATTTATCGGATACTAAAACATTATAAATTAACTTTTGGATTCACTAGGGATCATCATAAGATCAATACCTCTTCAAAATTAACCGAGCATTACTACATCATCAATTTCTCTTTCGGATTCACCGGGCACCATCATAACAACAATACCTCTTACGAATTCATCGAGCATCATCATAACATTAATACCTCTTTTATATTTATTGGTCATCATCATATCATAAATTTATCTTTCAATTTAATAGGGCATCATCATACCATCAATAACCAACAAGAAAACAATAAACTCATAAATATGTAATCAAATTAATAACAAGTATAAGACCACAACAATATAGAATAAGAGAGGTACGGAAATACATCTCAAGGTACTTTACAATTAATCATCACCACGCTATATGAGTAGATGCATGGGAATGTATTTGTAAATGATATAAGCAATCACTACCTTTCCAAGTTTAATAATGATTATTAACAAGTCAATTTTAAGTTATGGGTATGCCTTCTTGAATCCTTCTTTTACCCACATGGTTCATGAAGCTAGAACAAGAGATTCTTTTACAAAAAAATTAACTTAGTAATTAAACATGAATCATAATAAGAGTTGTGACATCATTTAAGTCTCATAAAGTAAACTTGCCAATAAGTTAAGTGATAGCATAACCATAGATTAAATTTACAAGACTTTCCAATGCTATCCATATCATGACAACAAGGTAATGAATCAAGTTTATACATTATCCCAATATCAACAATATGCATAAACAATTTACCGAGTTTAGCTATTACATCACAAAAACCATAATCTAGGCGTTCAATACCTATCTAGGTCGCTATGAAGTCACTTAGTTCAAGCTCAAGGTGGATCATATTCCGCTTCTAATAATCCTCCAAAGTTTTGTTTTAGAAGTCTAACTTCTACCTGAAATTAGGCTAAGTTATCTAATTCATGCCATAAGGGCTTACCAATCCATACTAGTTCTATAGGATAATTCTTATTTAAGCATTCTTGCTAAGCCATCCTAAGAATCTAAGACTTCCCACAACAAAGGATATTTAGGTAAACATACCTTTGAGTGTGTGAAAAAGGTCACTCTTATCTACTAGAACAACTAGATTATTCTTACTATTTTCATGAGATAACAATCCTCTCTATCCAATGTTCTAGAATATGAGTCAAATACCACACTTAACTAGTTCACTAGCCTAAATATTTTAACCATCCATAGAATTATGATCTACTAATTAAACATCTAATATCCCATCTTATCTCATCAAGGTATCATAATTATACTATATCAAATCTCAATCTAACACAAGTAAACCTAACCTACCTTTAGTCCAATTAGCTCACGAATCAATAATTTATTCTTTCTCTTTTCTTGAAGCTTCTTCCATGAGTCAAGCTATTAAAATCATAATCTGTAATACCCCATATTTTTCTAGTCAAGTTCAGCTCATAGTACATGCATAAGAGGCTTAGGACCTAAAAATTTATCTAAGTGTTGGGGACATAAACTTATTTTGGAACCTTAACTTTGATGATTTTTATAGTGACCCTCCTGACCCCAAGACATAAGTTTTTTAGTTCATTCATGTTCAAGGATATAAGAAGCATGTCTCGGGTAAGTTTTAGATTTTTCAAACGAGGATTGTGGAACATTTGTATTTTATTTCTAGCAACTCAATGTGATTACTCTACATCGCAGTGGGAATAGCAATAAAGGGTTCATCGCATCATGGAAACGCTTCATCGGCCTTCCAATTATGAATTTAAATCCCAAAAGGGTAGTCTTATCATTTTCTAGCACCCCAATTAATAAAAATATAGGATTAAACTGTTGTTCGGGTATTATACACCAAAATTTCACAATTTCTCTCTCAAATAAGCCCTAAACTTTCTTTAAATTTAACAGGTTAAATCATCTTCCTTTCAAGAAAACCAAAAACTCAAGTGTTCCAATTCTAGAAAGCTTTCAAGAAAGTTGTTCTCATTCAAAACTTAAGTATTAAAGGTATGCGTGATGTTCATCCTTGGGCCCTTATCACCCATGGAGTCCAAGAATCCATTTCCAAGTTTAAAGTTGTGATTTTTGCATGTTGCTATGAATTATCTACATGAAGCTATTATGAACTTTTATTTAAAATCATGTTTACTATGTGTTTTAGTTGTAAATTGTTCGTGACATGTTTGAATAGTGATTTTCACGTGGTGTATCCTTTAACCATGTTTTTAGTATTGCAAATTTGTTAGTAGAACATGTTTTAACTATTCCCAAGCTCAAGTTTATGAATTCCAAGTGTTTGATGAAATACCAAAGAGAATAATTTTGTAGAATGATTTTCCCCATTATGGTTTTGAAGTTCTTACATGCCTTTATTGTTATTTTCATTCAGTACTGGGGGTTATGAATATCTAAAACTTAGTAGTTTACCTAGTTTTCAGAATCTTCAGAATTATTTAAGATAAACCATGAGCATTGTTATTCAGTAAGTATCATTTCTCAGTTGTTGGCTCATATAAGCTCTATTTAGGTTAATAATCAGTGTATTTTAGTTGTGATTAGGATTTATAATCAAGAGAATGTCAGATGGTGGCTTCCCCTCCAGTTATGTAAAGTCATTAGTAGCAATTCCTATATTACAAAACCATGTAGCCATCGTGGGTTATGAGGAGTCACCAAACCTTTTAAGCTTGACTCTACCCAGGGATCACCCATCAGCTTAGGCTTGATACCTTGGTTCTTTAGTAGATTAGTTGATCCATACAACCATTGTTACTATCCGTGGCATAGTACTGACACCCTTCCAACTAAGGTCTTAGTTTGGACCCCAGTTAGCTTACCATGGGGCATGTTGGTTAGATGATACCTCCAAAAGTCTCAATTCAGTACTCAGTACAAAATTCAATAAAAATTGCTTTACCTAGGCATACAGATTATCAGTCACTGAATTTTCAGATTTTAGTATTTCAGTATTATAAATTATTTAAGAAACATTACATGCCTGGTCTTGCACTTGTAGTATTTTTATTTTTCATGCATGCTTATACAATTATCTTATGTTATTCATCCAGTCATTACTTTATGTCTAGTTAACCAATGCATTACAACTTAATTTAATCCCATATACCAGTATATCCAAAGTATTAATCGCATACTCATTTCTTTTTCTGTGATATCTTATATCATAGGTTCTGATGCACAGTTTCTCGATAAAGCCTACACAAGATAAGTTAGCTAATATCAGCAGCAATGATGAGTCCTCATACTCTAAGGGCAAGCTTATCTTTATTCAGTTGAGTTAGAAGTTTAGTTATATGGTCAGTCAAATTTAGTTGGGGTTTGTCCCATCAACTCCTAAGTTATTTAGTCTTAGAGGCTTTTTAGAAATTTTATACAGTCAGTTAGTTTATCAGTTTTATCAGTCATGTTGCATTATTTTTCTTGATGTTTTTCTCAGACTTGTGACTTAACTTATACTTTTCACTACATAAAACCTTATGGCATTTTTAGCTATTTTCTGAAAATATCTTTACTATCAGTATATTATTTAATTCTCACAGCAGGTGCTCATGGGTTAGCTTGTGGTCACTTGTGATCTTACGCACCTTGTAGCACCCAAGGTGTATTTTTGGTGTGTTACAAACATGGTATTATATCATAAGGTTTTATAGTGTACTAGGGTGTCTAAAATCCATATTCCGTAGAGTCTTATGCAAGAGTGTGGAGAACGCCACACTTATGGACAGGAGGCTACAAGACATTTTAGGAAAAAATCATTTCTTTTAGTATTCATGTCGAGCGAATAAGCAAGAGCTCTATTTGAACTCTCTTTCTAATTCACTCTTTCTTCCATTTACATAAAATTCATCCATAAAGACTAGAAGAAAAAGAAATAGAATACAGTCCGCACTTCTACCTTTTTAGAAAGATCCCTTGAAATAGTATGTCTCTCATGCTGAGTTCAGATCTGCATTCACTACTTTACCCCACTCAGTAGTAGCTCTAAAAAATCTGGAGTCTTCTATTCCATCTAATCCATTTTCTAATATAGCCGCAACTTGGATTCAGGACTTCACCTATATTAATCCCCTTAGTTTTTAGGATCTAAGTCTAATAAAGATCTGCAGGAGTTCCTTGACATTATTTAGAAGGTGACAAATATTATGGGTGTTACATATAATGAGAATGTAGAGTTGGATGTTTACCAATTGCAGGATATAGCTCACACCTAGTTTAAGTAGTAGAAGGAGGATAGAGGTTCATATATAGGGCCTATAGGGTCGTAAGAGTTTTCTATAGCCTTTTTAGACAAATTCATTCCCTTAGAGTTGAGGGAAGCTAGAGTGATGGACTTTATGAATTTGAAGCAGGGAAATATTAGTGTGATAGAGTATTTTCTTATTTTTACTCAACTGTCACGGTATGCTCCTCATGTGGTGTCTGATAACCTATCTAGAATGAATAAGTTTGTTTTTGGCATATTCGATAGTGTGGTCAAGGAGTGTAGGACTGCAATGTTGATTAAGAAGATGGACATATCTATTCTTATGCTCTATTCTCAAAGATTAAGGATCAAAAGTTTAAGGAGAAATAAAGGGAGAATAAGAAACCCTGAACAAGAAGCTTCAATTTTGTGTAGCTGAAGTTAGAGGGTGGTAACCGTTCTCAGTTTCTATATAAGTCATTAGCCGCGGATCCATCTCCATCTAGTGCACCAATACCAAAGTTAGGGAATGATAATCAAGATAGGGTGTCAGGCTCTAAGCCCCAAAGTAGTGTGTATAGTTTTCGCACTAATCCACTTTGTCAGAAATGTAATAGAAATCATTAGGGTATGTGTAAGGCTTGCAGTGATGTATGTTTTAGATGTGGAAAGCCTTGACACAGGTTTAATTAATGTCGATTAGTTTCTCAGAGGGGAAGATATTCACGGAAATAGAGATAGTCCAACCAATCATCAGCTCCAGTAGGTTGCCAGACTTAGTAGGGAGCTACTTCCAGTACCACTAGTGGAAAGCATCAGAACAGGGTTTTGTACTTCAGTCCTAATAGGATCAAAAATGTTCTCTTGATAAGGATATTAGCATGCTACAGGTCTTTTTCATCTATGTTTATGCTTTGTTAGACCCGAGAACTTTGCTTTCTTTTGTAACCCCCTATATAGTTGTTAATTTCAGTTTCAGACCTGAGTCATTTGTAGAACGCTTCTCAATATATACCCTAGTAGGTGTCTTGATTGTAGCCTAGCATGTATGCAACTATCCGGTCACAATATCCCAGAACGTCATCTCAGTTAGCATCGTGGAGTTAGAGATGACTGATTTTGATGTAATTCTCGACATGGATTGGATCCACTCATTTTATACTATAGTTTATTATTGAAATAGAATCATTCAGTTTTAGTTTCCCAATGAACCATTCATTGACTAGAGGGGTAGTACTTCAATGCTTTGGGGTCAAATTATTTCATACCTTATGGCAAGAAAAATGATTTTCAAGGGTTGTGTTTACCATCTAGTTTGAGTCAAAGACTCTAATTCTGAGATCCCAAGTTTCGAGTTAGTTTCAGTAGTAAGGGAATTTCTTGATTGTTCCATAAAGTTCTTCCCGGAGTTCCTCTCAAAAGGAAAATAGAGTTTATAATAAACATCCTTTTAGATACCCAGCCTATCTCTATTTTGCCATATAAAATGGCTCCAGCAGAGAATAGAGATTTGACAGATCTCTTAGAAAAAGGATTCATCAAGCCTAGTGTTACTCCATGGGGAGCTCCATCCCTTTTTCGTGTGAAAGAGAGATGGTTTTCTCAGAATGTGCATTGATTACATTCAGTTGAACAAAGTCACAATCAAGAATAAGTATCCACTTCCCAGAATTAATGACTTGTTCTACCAACTTCAGAGTGCTAGTTATTTCCCTAAGATAGACAACATATCAAGTTATCATCAGCTTAGAGTCAGAGAATATGATATTCCAAAACTAGCTTTCAGAACTCAGCATAGTCATTTTAAATTCTCAGTTATGACTTTTGGACTAACGAATACCCAACAACTTTCATGGACTTGATGAATTGAGTTTTCAAGTAGTACTTGGACATATTTCTCATAGTCTTCATTGATTATATTCTTGTCAGTTCCCGTAGATAAAACGATCATGCACACCATCTCAGAATCGTATTGCAGACTATTAGAGCCCATAAGTTATTCGTCAAATTTAGTAAGTTTGAATTTTGGCTAAGATTAGTAGCTTTCCTTGGTCATATTATTTTCAATAACGGAACTAGAGTTGACCCACCAACGACTAAAATAGTGGAAAACTAGCCCAACCCATCTTTCTATTGGATATCAGGAGTTTCTTGAGTTTGTGTAGCTATTACAAGCAGTTTATTGAAGGTTTTTTGTCTATTGCATCCCCCGTGTCTCAATTGTCTTAGAAGTAAGTTAAGTTACAGTGGTTATATTCTTATAAGAAGAGTTTTTAAGAGTTGATGTTTTAGTCACCTCAACCCAAGTTTTGAGCTTGCCAAATAGTTTAGATGGGTTTGTTGTTTACTATTATGCTTCCAGAGTTGGTTTGGGTTATGTTTTGATGCAGAGAAGTAAGGTCAGTGTCTATTCCTCTTGACAGCTTAAACCCCATAAAAGGAACTACCCTACCCATGATCTTTAGTTAACAACTGTTGTGTTTGCCTTGAAATTTTGGAGGCACTACTTGTATGGGGTTAATGTTTATGTTTTCACTTATCACAAAAGTTTGTAGTATGTATTTTAGAACTATGATTTAAATCTTCATCGGTGAAGGTGGTTGGAGTTGTTAAAAGATTATGATATGAGTGTGTTGTATCATCAAGGCAAGGACAATGTTATGGAAAACACCCTTAGTAGGTTATCTATGGGTAGTGTTACTCATGTCGAGAATGATAAGAAAAAGTTGGTCTAGAAGGTTCATCAGTTGGATAGATTAGGCATTCATTGGTCGATTCAGTTGAGTGTAGTTTATGGGTTTAGAATAGATCAGAATCTTCGTTGGTTGTTGAAGTAAAGGAGAAACAGGATAGGGATTCCAGTTTTGTTAAGTTGAAGGAGTTTGTTTGAAATGAGAAAGTAGAGGTTTTCTCCCAAAGGGAAGATGACGTCTTGCGATGTTGAGGTAGGATATGTGTGTCATGTTTTGATGGTATGAGACATCAAATTTTGGCAGAAGTATATGGTGTACGTTATTCTATTCACCCAGGAGCCACTAACAAGTACCATGATTTGCGGGAAAACTACTAGTGGAGTGGCATTAAGAAAGATATTGCAGAGATTCTAGCTAAGTGTCCTAATTGTCGGTAGGTTAAGGTTGAGCACTAGAGGCCGAATAGCATGATGAAGGAGTTTAGCATTCCCACTTGGAAGTGGGAAGAGGTGAACATAGACTTTGTGACAGGGTTGCACTGTATGCATCATCAACATGATTTGATATGGGCTATTACCAATAGAATGACCAAATCAGCTTATTTCTTGCCAGTTCATACATCCTATTTAGTAGAGGATTATGTCAAGATCTATATTAGTGAGTTATTTAGGTTGTATGGGTTCCCGTTGTATATTATTTCAGATAGAGTATGCAGGTTACCTCTCACTTTTGGAAAACTTTTCAGAAGGGTTTAGGAACCTAAGTTCATCTCATTACTACTTTTCATCGCCTGATAGATTGTCATACATAGAGGACCTTTCGGACCCTATTGGATAAGTTGAGGGAATATGTTATTGATTCTAAGAGTTGTTGGGATGATCACCTATCTTTGATCGAGTTTGCCTATAATAAAAAATATTATTCCTGTATTCAAATAGCTCCATTTGTTGCTCGCTATGGAAGGAGGTGTAGATCTCCTATTTTCTGGTTTGAGCTAGTTGAGACCACGTTGAAAGAGACTGATTTAGTATTTGATGCAATGGAAAAGGTTTATTTAATTAGGGAGAGGCTTAAGATAGCTCAAAACCATCAAAAATCTTATGCTGATGTGTGTAGGAATGATCTAGAAATTGAAGTTGGAGATTTAGTCTATTTGAAAATCTCTCCTATGAAGTGAGGGATGAGATTTAGCAAGAAGGGGAAGTTTACCCAATTTGTTGGACCTTATAGGATGTTGAGTCATTTTTGAAAGGTAGCTTACGAGGTTGAGTTGCTTGCAGATTTGGCATCAGTGTATCCTGTGTTCCATATGTCTTTGTTACAAAATTTTATTGGTGACCCAGTTGTGGTTGTTCCTTTAGAAAACATAGATTTTCAAGATAGCCTTTCTTGCGAAGAAATTCTAGTTGAAATTATTGATCATTAGATTCGTAGACTAAGGAACAAAAAAGTTCTCTTGGTCCAATTTCTTTGGCAGAATCAGTCCATAGAGGTATCCACTTGGGAAGACGAAGCAAATATACGATGAAAGTACCCTTACCTTTTCTCCACAAACTCAAACTCCGCTTATGGTAACATTTTTCCTTGGGTTATATCTTGTCCATTCATAGTTTTAGCCATATAATTATACTCATGACATTGCATGCTTTCGCTAATTAGTCCAGTCATGTATTATGCTTCAGCTCAATCATGTAATCATATTTCTACTTATGCATGTTCATTATATAATCTCGGTTCCTAAGTATTTACAGCTTAATAGTCTCATTCGAGGATGAATGTCCATAAGGGGGAGATATTGAATACCCCGTATTTTCCTAGTTCAGTTTAGCTTATAATGCATGCATAAGAGGCTTAGGACTTCAAAATTTTGCTAAGTTTTTGGGACTTAGCCTTATTTTTGGCCGCTTAACTTCGATGTTCGTTATAATGACATTCCCAACCTTGAGAGTTATGTTTTTGAGTTTATTCATGTTTACGGGTGATAGGAGCATGTCTCGGGTAAGTTTTAGATTTTTCAAATGAGGATTTAGGTACGTTTTAATTTTGTTTCCAATAGCTCAATGCGATTACACCACGTCACAGTACGAATAAAGATTAATGGTTCATAGCTCTGTCGCAAGGCTTAAATCGGCGTTCCAGTTACGAATTTAAATCCCAGAGGGGTAGTCTTGTCTTTTTCCAGCACCCAAATTCATAAAAACACGAGACTAAACTAATGTTAGGGTATTCTATGACAAAATTTCACAATTTCTCTCTCAAATAAACCCTAACCTTTCTCTAAATTGAACAAGGTAAATCATCTTTTTTCAATAAAACCAACAACTCAAGTTTTCCAAATCAAGAAAGCTTTCAAGAAATTTGTTCTCTTTAAAGATTTAAGTATTAAAGGGATGTCTGATGTTCGTCCATGGGACCTTACCACCCATGGAGTCCAAGAATTCATTTTCAAGTTTAAAGTTATAATTTTTACATGTTTTTATGAATTATCTACTTGATGCTATTATGAACTTTGAGTTCAAATCACGTTTACTATGTGTTTTCGTTGGAATTTGTCTGTGATACGTTTGCATGGTGTTTCTTGCAAATTGTATCCCTTAACCATGATTTTAGTATTGCAATTATGTTAGTAGAACATGTTTTAACTATTTCCATTCTCAAGTCTATGAATTCCAAATGTTTGATGAAATGCGAAAAAGAATGATTTTGTTGAATGATTTTGCCCATTAATGTTTTAAAGTTTTTACATGCCATTATTGTTATTTTCATTTAGTGCTAAATACCCAAAACTTAATTTTTTACCTAATTTTTAGAATCTTGAAAATGGTTTTAGATAAATCCCGAGCCTTATCATTCAGTTAGTAGCATTTCCCAGTTGTTCACTCAAATAAGCTCCGTATAGTTCAGTAATTAGTCTTTCTGTTGGGAGTAGGATTTAGCATTGAGTGAATTGATGATGATGGCTTCCCCATCTGTTAGGAGAAGTTAATAGTAGCAGTCCCTATATTGCAGGACCATATAGCCAGCGTGGGTTAGGAGGAGTCACCCGTCAGTTTAGGCTTGACTACCTCCCAGAGGTCACCCGTCAGTTTAGGCTTGACTCCTCCCGGGGATCACCAATAAGTTTATGCTTGATACCCTGGTTCTTAAGTAACTTACTGGATCCATACAACAATGGTTAGAATGGGGCATGTTGGTTAGATGATACCTCCCACAGTCTTAATTCAGTACTCAGTAAAGAATTTAGTTCAGATTGCTTGGCCTAGGCATACAAATTATCACTTACTTAGTTATCAGATTTCGGTATGTCAGTATTTTAGTCTTACAGATAATTTTAGAAACATTATATGCCTGGTCTTGCACTTGCAGTATTTTGGTTTTAATGCATGCTTATACAGTTATATCATGTTATTCAGCCAGTCATTACATTATGTCCAGTTAACCCATGCATTATAGCCTAACCTCATCTCATATACCAGAACATTCAAAGTATAGATCGCATACTCATTTCTTGATCAATGATGCCTCATATCATAGGTTCGGATGCTCAATTTCCTGAGAGAGCCTAGACATGATCAATTAGCCAACATCAGCAGTAGTGATGAGTCCTCATACTTCTCGAGAGAGTTTATCTTTACTTATTAGAGTTAGAAATTCAGTTATATGGTCAGTTGGAGTTAGTTGAGGGTTTGTCCCATCAACTCCCCAGTCAGTTAGTTGTAGAGGCATTTCAGACATTTCAGACAATGAGTTAGTTTATCAGTCATGTTGAATTATTTTCATAGATGTTTTTCATAGACTTGTGGCTTCAGTTATACTTTTTAGCACTTAAAATGTTATGGCATTTTCAGCTCTTTTCCACAAATGTCTTTACTATCGATATATTATTCATTGCTCGCAGCATGTACTAGCCCATGGTCACTTATAACTATAAGCACTATCCATGTAGCACCTAGGGTGTATTTCAGGAGTGTTACATAATCTATGCATTATTATAAGAATAACCACACCCATATTACATCATTTTATGGGTCCAAAACAACACCAAAAACCCCAAAATGGGTCCCATATATGGAAAATAAGTTTTATAGGCCTATCCATTATTTAAGAAATTTATGCAAACCACTATATTTATGGCTAAAATCAAGCTTGATACCTATGGGGATTTGGGTTTATTAAACTAGTATTTAATACCAAAATATATGGGATTCAAACCTTATATTTGTAGTAAAACAGGATTACACAAGCAACTCAAGCTCCCAATAACCAATAACCAGATGAACTGCCAGGTAACTGGGTTATCAGTTCATGTAAGAAATGATTTGGGGTAGCTATAGGAAACTCTAATGGTAAAAATAAGCAGGAACATGGAAAATAACATTGTGGGTCATTGCTTTCATCCTGAATTGGATCTAACTTAGAAGCCTTCAATGCTAGAGATTTTTCCCTTTTTATTTCCTTCTTCTCTTTATCTTGTTGCTTCTTGCGTTTATGTGCTTTAGATTACCAATAATTTTATCCATAATGAGAGTTTTTAGGTTCCTTACCTCAAAGATATCATCTACTTCTTTCCTAGGATTTAGGGAGAACCCCAAAAAATTTTCTCACCTATTTGTACAAAGGAATTACTTCTCCTAAAAAGTGCAACTCATTGATGATTGAAGTGAATCTTGAATGCATCTCTAGGAAAGTTTCTTCATTCATATTGTAGGATTCATACAAAGTAGACAACATATCAATATTTTAATCTTTTACACCAGCGGTTCCTTCATGAGCAGTCTTCAAGCAATCCAAGATTTCTTTAGCATTTTCATATGCAGTAACCCTTTTGTATTCACCAGGCCCTATTCCACAAACTAGTAGTTTGTTGTCCTTATAATTCTTCTTTACTTTCCTTCTATCTTTATCATAATACTCTCTCCAACTCTTAACATTCATTTTTGTTATGTCTCCTTACTTTACCTCTCTAACTGGCACATAAGCACCATCTAAAATTACATCTATCAACTCACAGTGTTCATCCATAATGAAGTCATACATCATTGTTATCCACCACCCATAGAACTTCCTATTACATCTAGGTAGTGTAGAGGTAGATTTTCCTTCTTCCAACATAGGTGGAGCATCCATAATAACCAAATAGCTCTAGGTGTTAACCTTATAAAGTGTTCTGGCTCAGATACAAATTTATGAAATATGTGGGAGGAGGTTACAACATATTCTAAGAGACTAGGTCTCTTAGAGAACGTCACAGGAAAAAAAATAGAAAGCTCTGGAAAACTAAAACTTTGCTGAAAACTAAAGAACATAAAGATTTAACATGGAAACCTCCTTGCTAAAGAGAGGAAAAACCATGGCTTGGCCTCACAAGCACTCAATCATCCACTATAATCAAAATCTTATGTACAGAATCCTATGAACCTAAATCTAGGCTCCACCTTATTACAATAACTCTACTATAAGAGAACATTGACAACTCTGCCAAAAATTCAACTCAATATTAAATAAAACTAACAAATATGAAACTTAGGAAACTCTACCTAAACTCTATCTAGAAAAAAAAGAAGACATTAAACTTATAACAGGAGTAATTTAGTTACAGAGCATGACTTGACTACAAAACACTCACTCTTTTAGTACATAAGGAAAATCAAGAGCTTAAACAATATTGCAAAGTTGAGCTTTTTCCTATTTATCTCTCCTCTATTTGGGATTTACAAGAACTCACATATTAAAAGAATTATTTTTCTTTTATATTGGATTAATGATTAGGGTAGAGAGCTAATTAGTCCAGGTATGCTAAAGTGTATAAGCTTACCTATGCAGTTTGTTACACTAGAAGACAAAACTGCATAGGTTTTCTAATAGTTGTATTTTTCAATGAAGACCTAGGGACCCGGTCCCTTGTTGTCAGCTGATCATCATCAAAAAAAGATATAGTAGCTGATTTGTAATAATTGGTTTCTTTGATGAACTGGGTTATGTGTTACATGTTATATTTGGTTCCATTTGTGAACTATGATTATGTATTGACTTGTTATATTTGGTTCCTAGAGTTAATTGAACTAATAAAAATTATTTATTTGGAATCCTTGTGTGATAAAGTTATTTTGCATTATATTGGGATCTTTATGTGATCCTACTATTTGATATTAGACTTGGTTCCTTGTGTGAATCGGTCTTATGTGTTGATGCGTTATAATTGTTTTCATGAGTGAATTGGTATTTATGTTAATTAATATAGTTGTTTTTGTAATAGATCCCTAACTTGTTCAGGATATAATTTAATGATTGGTGCAACTCTTCAAATGTCTGTCTGCTATTATATCTACACATAGTTAATATATTTCCGTTGAGTCATGGTTTGTTGACTGGGACTATTTTTGGTAGTTATGGTATGGTCTTAAGTTATTGCCTATGGAATGGACTTGGGCTGCATGGCATATTGTAAAAGGCTAAGTGTTCGTAAGAGATATAGTCTACCTAAAAGGTGCAAACGGTTTTTCTTCTGATATCGTTATGGTCATTAATTTGAAGTTTGGAATTGCTAAATCTAGATAGTCGGGGTGTTAATACCTAGATATTTTTCTTCACATAGACTTACATGATGATATAAGTACTATGCTTAATTCATAACTAAGATGTTTTAACCAGGTTAATATCACATAAGAGTTTGACATGATGGGTTATTTATCTGAGAAAACCCCGACGCTATGTATGGTTGTATTCATAAGTGGTTATGACATAAGATATGACATTTTCTATTTGTTATGGATGGTTGTATTCATATGTGGTTATTGATTAGCCCAAAATACAAGTCTCTTGTGGGAGATTTAGCGGTCATTGTCAAATATATAACCCAACTAGGTTGGGGTCGAATCCCACAGGGAATATGGTGTTAAATTAAGTAATTCATGAGTCAATCAACTTATAGTTAATAGTTTCCAGTAAATGGGAGGTTTTTCAAGATTAAACAAGTAGTTATTTCTTATTTCAAGTTTATCACTTGTTACCAGTATTTCAACGTTTCAAGTCAATGTTAGAGAAGAAACCAAAATTGTGTTCACTATGGGTGTTGGTGCTTAACATACGCTAGTAGAGATTCAAGATTCTTGTTACAGATAGGAATAATAGATCATCTGTATCGGAGCAATGCCTAGATGTCTCTCAACCTATTTAGGCATTCAATTACCTAATCCTTTTGAACATAGGGAATTCATATTTATGAACTAGATTTTATAAGGTTAATAAACAAAATCTGGTTCATAAACCTTGTTACATCGTTAATTATTAAATGTAAGTTTAATGCTTCCAAGTCCCTGTAGATAATTCACTTCCCACTAGATTTGATTTCTTATTTCAAGCAAATCACTAGTTAGGTATAATATATCGTTTACAACCAATGGATAACATGTACAGTAGAGGAATTATCAAGAAGTCCCTAAAAGCTAATGAATCTTGACACACTAGTGACATACAAGACCAAACCCATAGATCCCACTATTTGGGTTAAGGAAATTAGCTACTCATGATGTAAAAAGCAATAGTACAAAATACGTTCATAATTCGATGGATGGTAACTTACAGACTAAAGATTAGCAATAGTTGTTTCTCCTTCACAATCACAGTAGAAATACCAAGAAAAAAATAATAATAATCTCCCAAAAAGGAATTTAAATGTTACAACCAAAAACTGGTGAGAAAACTCAAAATAGTCGTGAAGTTCAAAATGCCCTAGAAAACCCTTCTCTCTGCTTTAAATACTAAGCCTAATTTTCAAAGAAAATCACAGATCACAACTTTTTTCCCTCGCACAGGTGACGACAACATGTGACAGCTTATCAGGATATTGACGACTTATAAGACATATCGTCAACTGCTCTTTCTATTTCACGTGTTACTGCCTTCGGATGACGACAATACCTCGTGGATTATTAGGATGTTGACGACTTATTAGACATGTCGTCAAATCTTCTTCCTATTTAATGTGTTGTTGCCTTCATCTGATGACAATACCTGATGGCTTATCAGGATGTTGACGACATATCAAACAATTTCATCAACTCTTTACTACAACTCCTACACACTGCCTTGGGATGGCGATATTCCTGATGGCTATTCACAAAGTTGATGACTTATCGGACAAGTCATCTACTGTACTCTTCATGGATACTTACTTAAATTCTATCTCGTTTGCCTCAGTTGTCGTTGGTTTTCATTCATCTTAGCTCCCCTGCACTATCACAGAGAAAACAATTAAAAACCACAAAAGTTGCTTAACAATTTACAATTATTCCGAGTTAAAAGCCTTAAATGTGCTAGAATCAAGCTCACACATCAAAACCCTCAATATAAAAGAATTGCTTGTCCTCAAGCAACTAGCATATTATAGTACCACAATGTTGAACCAAGAGAATGTGATGTACTTGCGGCAATCAATCATCAATCTCAGTACAAAACATATTATCCTCTCCAAGTTCAAGCCCTTTTAAACCCAACTGTGTATCTTAATGAAGATCATCAATGTTATATAAAGGAATCAAGATAGGGAATCGAACTACCAATAATAACCATGCATATGTATAAGTTACACTTACCCAAACAAGTTAGCAATTTGCAATATAAACAGTGTGCCCTCATAACAAAGAAGTCCCACCTTACTCATATAAGAAATCACGTATGTAATCATGGGGACAATCAAGAGACGATCACTCTCAAAAAGAAGTTCCAGTCAATGTATGCCAAATACCATAAGATTGCCCTTATTTCCATTACCGAGGTTTTCAGACACGTGACCTAGGAACACTATAGGTCTTTTCTTCAGCTCGTAATGTACGCTAGGGGATTGTATGATACTCAATGATATATAAAGTGACTAAGCATCCTTGGAACTTACACTAACTTTTGGGGTCTCACTAATTAACTTTTACATAATATTCTCCTTTCTTGATCACAATATACTCCGGATGGGTGCGGTGTTTTTGTCAATTATTTCTTTTTTTTCATAACTTTTCTTTTCTTATTCTTCTTCAACCGCACCAATCCTTTTATTCTTTTCTCTTATTTTTCCTTTCTTCATACTCATTTTGCATCACACACCCCTTAGATAGATACCCTCAACTTAGGCTATTTGCCTAAGTCAAAGTGCACAATTTCCAAGGAGAACCAGGACCAAAATAGGTTCATTGTGATAAAAATAGAAAGGTAATAGGTATAAAAACAAAGGAAGGGGCATTTTCGCTCAAAATTAGGACCAAGAGATATCATTCACATAGGGAAGGTCATTTAGGAAAAAATTGGGCTAACAATAATGGCCTAAGATCCTTTCCTAACCACTATCCTACAACCAAGGCTAGACCATCCTGGAAAGTTCTAGATTTACACAAAATGGGAACCAAGTAATGTCTCACACACACATAGCACCCAGGTACATCACACACAACTACATAGCCGGATCATGCAATTTATTAGGAATGATTATCATGTCACTAGTACTAATGCCATAACAAGATGCACAGTGGTCACAGATGGATGCATATCACACAGTTATAAAACATACCATTGAAGAGGTGTTTCAAAATCAACAATTATGAATTCCATACAAACTCTCCTAGTTAAACATAACACCGAGCAAACAACCAACATAGCAAACAAATAGATACCCCACCCCAAACTAAACAAAGTATACATTATCCCCAATGTAAATCTAAAATAAAACATAAATCATAGGTATTATAACATACCTATAGTAGCTCAAGCATGCGAATCATGGGTAGTTGATATTTCTTCTGCCTCAACTCCATCGGGAGCCTCCCTCCATTCTGACGCATCTGGCCTAGTAGTTGTTGGTGGCCCACTGGTTGAGGCACCTACAACCCTTTCTTGTAGGGCCTCCTTCCATTTATCATAGTCCACTTTGGATGCTTGCATTTACTTTTTTGTCTCTACTTTATCAACGTCCTTTCTCGCCTTCTTCTCCGCTTTTTTCTTCGTCGCTATCTTGCCTCTTTCTCTTACCCTTATCTTTCTTCTTGCCCTTCTTCTTACTTTACTTCACTGGTTCCCCATTGGGATCAAGAAAGGGAACTTCAACCTCAGACTCATCAGTAACTGGATCCACAGAAACCATAAGTTGATGCTGTTGCAATGCCCCAACATCAATTTTTACTTTGTCCAGTATTTCTCTAAATAGTGCAAGATCTGGGGCAAACATTTGTCTCAACCATGCATTGAAGTGTTTCTCCAACTCATCAACATGACTAGGCAACAAACTCGTTGGAAAATTGCTACAGTTGTGCATCGCATCGCCTTGCTTGTTTATCCACTCTCTTGAAATTAAGAGCATTAAATGTCAATGCCAATACCTGAGCTACTGTTACGGGGTTTGCTTAGCTCTTATGCACTAGGTTTGCCCCTGTAGGGGGTGTTGGCTATATAGCTTTAGAAGTTTGAACCTTCATATTTGGTGCTGAGGGGGTACATGTAGCAGATGTTTGCAATTCAGAAACTCCTACTGGATCTAATGAAACCCTTACTCCATTTTCTAGAACTAGCTTAGGGTGGTTTTTATCGTATCTCATGGGGTCGTGGATTTTCTTAGAAGGAAGTTCATCATCTATCCCTGGAAACTCAGGTATATAAGCATCCTGACACATCTTCGTGATGAGATAAGGGAAAGGATATGCAGTGTCGGGTCTTGATACCCGACCCTTAATTTTATCAGCAATAATTTTTCCAAAGTTTAAATAAAGTTTAGCCATGAGCCTCGCGACTAAAACTTCTTTATCATCACCAAGAATATTATCTCCCGCCGTAGGAATCAACCAGGTGCGTACTACACCCCACCAGAACCTTGCCTCTTGTGTAAGGGAGTACTTGAGTATTCTTTCATTCGTGTTAGTCAACCATTCTGGTTATCCTTCAGCTATTATGTTGGCTAACCAAGGACGTTGTTTTTCATGATCCATTAACCGAGATTAGAATGTTGGTGAAGTAACATGAGGAGTGAAGTCAGGACCATGAAGATATCTATTAATGGTTCTTAATGAGAGATCTACCATTACGCCCCTCACCGAAACTTTCTCTAAAAAGGGCTTATCTGCCATTTTTTGTTTTGCTTACACATGTTTTTCAAGGTAGCCTGCTAGTTCACATAGAATTCATGGACTAGTGAAGTGAAGAACGAATTACCTTCTCTTGTGGTCTATGCCAAGTCGTAGTCTCGAAAGGTTAGCTCCATTGAAGGATATCTGCTCAACCCGGTAGTAATGATTCTCGTTTCTTCAAAAATTAACCTTTTAACACATCTTCCTTGAGTTCTGAGAATCCTATTATAGAAAATTATCTTTGCCCCGGTAATTTTCCATCTAGCACTTTCTCTTACACCAGGGTTCTTGCATTTGATCATATTTCCTCGTATGGAAGAATCTTCACTGGTCGGTTGCTGCTCAAAAGAAGGGTTCTCTGATAAAGGATTTCAGAGTTAGGTTATGCAGATGATGTATGTTAAGAGGTGGATTTTGGTTGCTCAAATGCTGTCTGCTTAGAGGGTCTATGTGCAGACGATGATGATTTTTCAATTTCACTTTGCTCATCCGCCTCTTCCTCAGATTGTGGAGGAGGTGAATCTACCTTTGGACTATTCTTGTTTTTGTACCTTTTGAGTTATGGCTCCTCTTCTTCATAGTTAGACTAATCAAAGATCTTCTGAGGTTCGCTTCCCTTAGACACCTTGTTTGATTTTTTAGTTGATTTTCTTTTTGGTGGTATAATGAACTCTGTTAGGCGACTTAGAAAATTGGAGAATTTTGACTTTGCTTCTTGAATGGGATAGAGAAGAGGAAAAGACAAGGGAGTGTTTGCTTCTGATATCCAAACCAACGGGCAATGAAATTTTCTTGTTTTACTAGGAAATAATGAAAATAGGTAAGAGAATAATCTAAAAATGGAAAGGAAATAAACTAAAGAAAAGAAAAGTGGGAAGGTGAGAAGACTGGTATGTGGGCCGGGTCAGATTTCATTAATTGGGCCCAAAATTTCATGAACCAAGGGAGAATGTAACTTAATATCAATTTTTCTGATGAGAATATCTCACGGCATATCCCAAGTATGATAGCCCATCGCAGATGTCGTCAGCCTAATCTAGAACCTACCTCATCCTTAGCTCCCTTGATGAAAAAATTTGATAGCTTATCATAATTGAGATAGCTCATCATAGAAGTCATCAGCCTTATCCAGAACGTAACTCATCTTTGGCTTATTTGATGAAAAAATTTGATAGCTTATCACAATTGTGATAGATCATCACATATTTCGTCAGCCTTATCCAGAATGTACCTCATCTTTGGCTCCTTTAACGATAAAATCTGATGGCTTATCACAATTATGATAGCTCGTCACACATGTCGCCAGGATTACTTGGATGGCTACATCAATTTCATCTAGATCCCTGCATACCCTATTAGTACATTACGATCACCCTGATTTAGTTTCTTGGAATGACTCAGTTATCTCGATTACTCAGACTTCATCAAGATATATGGTAGCTATACACTTTATTGAGTCCATTGCACTTATGTATAGCTTCACTCGCTGCCCAATTACCTTTAAGACACTACCATCCTCATTATCGAGTTCGACTACTCCAGATGAGCAGACTTGACTCACTTTAAATAAGCCAGATCACTTTCATTCAAACTTACCAGGGAGCAGCTTCAGTCTGGAGTTGAAGAGGAGTACTAAGTCTCTTTTTTGAAAGTCTCTCTATGCAATCCTTCGATCATGATACTCTTTCATATTCTCTTTGTAGAGATCTGCTCATTCATATGCATTGAGATGGAATTCATCCATCTCATTCATTTGCCTCAGCCACAACTTCACTGCCTCATTCCAATTCAAATTGAGTCATCTGAGTGCCCCCATCGCCTTATACTCTAATTCGATTGGCAGATGCCATGCCTTACCATAAACTAGTTTGTTTGGTGACATGCCGATTGGCGTCTTGAAAGTTGTTATATATTCCCAAAGCACATCGTCCATCTTCCTAGACTAGTCTTGCCTGCTAGCGTTCACAGTTTTAGCAAGGATGGCTTTGAAATCTCTATTTGAAACTTCCACTTTCCCACTAATCTGTGGGTGGTATGGAGTTTCCACCTTGTGTTACTTGACCCCATATTTTTCTAAGGCAGCTCAAAACAGTTTGTTGCAAAGGTGGGACCCACCATCACTTATAATGGTGCATGGCACTCAAAATTGAGAGAAAATGTTACTCTTGAGGAATGTGAAGATTCTATTCCCTTCATTTTGGACAAAGCGATGGCCTTAACCTATTTTGAGACGTAATCTGCAGCAACAAAAATATATTAAACCTATATGATCTTACAAAAGGTCCCACGAAGTGATTCCCCACATATCAAATAACTCTACTTACATCATCTTAGACATTTACATCTCATGATGTTTGGAGATTGACCCTTGCCTCTGACATTGGACACATCTACGCATGAACTCATATGCATTCTTGTATAAAGTTGGCTAGTAGCAGCCACTGTACAATACTTTTCTATCTTTCCGGTCACCAATATGCTGACCTCCAACAGGAGAAGCATAGCATGCTTCCAATATACTCAACATCTCTACCTCTAGAACACACCTCCTTATGATATTGTACGTATATCTCTAGAACAGATACGGTTTATCCTAGAAATAATGGGTCTCATCATGGAGAAATTTCTTTCTTTGGTGAAAGGAAAGATTCTCCGGGATCAATTCTCTCACCACATAGTTTGCAAAATCAGCGTACCAAGGCATTTTCTCCATAGCAGCAGCCAAGATCTTCTCATAAGGAAATGCATCATTTATGTCAAGTTCATCTCGGGTTATTTATTTTCCTTCCATCCTAGACAGATGATCCGCAACTTAGTTTTTGCAACCTTTCCTATCTTTGACTTCAAAATCAAATTCTTGGAGAAGAAATACCCATCTAGTCATCGTTGGTTTTTCATCCTTCTTATACATCAACTACCTCAAGGTTGCTTATTCAGTGTGGACCACCACCTTGGTCCCTTGCAGATAAACCCAGAATTTCTCAAAAGCATAAACTACAGTAAGGAGTTCTTGTTCGGTGACAGTGTAGTTCTTTTGAGATCAATTAATTGCTTTGATGGCGTAGTAGATCGAATAACACAATTTTTCCTTCTTCTATCCCAACATAGCTCCAAGGACAATACCGCTTGCATCACACATGATCTCAAATGATTTTGACCAATCCGGTGCAACAATGATAGTGGCCTCAACCAGCTTCTTTTTAAGGCATTCAAATGCCTTCAAGCAATCATCATCAAAGGAGAACTTAGCTTCTTTCTCCAAAAGTTTGCAAAGTGGATTTACAACCTTTGAGAAGTATCTTATAAATCATTGGTAAAAGCCAGCAAGTCCAAGGAAACTACGCACTACCTTCACTAAAATGGGAGGTGGTAGCTTCTCAATAACCTCTACCTTGGATCGATCTACCTCTATCCCTTTTTTTGAGATTTTATGCCCGAGAACAATGTCTTTTTTTACCATAAAGTGATATTTATCCTAATTAAGCACCAAATTGAATTCCACACATCGTGGAAAGGCCATACTCAGGTTTTCCAAACACAGCTCAAATGAATCTCCTACCATAAAAAAATTATCCATTATCACCTATAGGGTGTCTTCAACCATATCTGAGAAAATGGACATCATAAACCGTTGGAAGGTGGCAGGAGCATTACATAACCCAAACGACATTCGCTTGAATGCGAAAGTACCATATGGGCATATGAATGTTATATTATCCTGATATTTAAGATCAATACAGATTTTATTATATCCAGAATAACTATCCAAAAATCAATACCTCTCCATTCCTGCCAATCGATCAAGCATTTGATCCATAAAGGGCATCGAGAAGTCATCTTTCAAAGTCCATGAGTTTATTTTGTGGTAGTATATGAAAATTCTCCATCCCGTTATAGGCCTTAGTAGAATAAACTTATTCCTTTCATTTACAGCACCAGTCATGCCCCTTTTCTTTGGAACACATTAAATTTGGCTTAGCCATTTACTATCAGAAATAGGATAAACCACACATACGTCCAGACACTAAATAATATCCTTATTAAACACCTCTTGCATTGGTGGTTTAAGTCAGCACTGATGCTCAATGGTTGGAGTACAATCTTCCTCAAGTTCTATCTTATGAGTGCAGACGCCAGGGGAGATGCCAATAATATCAGCAATAGTCTAACCTATTTCTCTTTTGTATCTTTGGATCACCAAAATAATTTCTTCTACCTAATGCTCACCCAAATCAGCTGAAATAATCACGGGTAGCATGTTTCTATTTACCAGAAACACGTACCTTAGATGCCCTGGCAGTTCTTTCATTTCCAACACTAGTGGCTCGTCAATAGATGGCTTAGCTGGTGGTGTTGGTCGATTAACAAGATCAAGATCTAGATTTTTAGGATAATAAGTGTATGAACCCATTCCTTTCAAAGTGCAAACAATTTCTTCGTACTTCTCAATTCCTTCACAATAAAAATTTACTAGCACTGCATCTATAGGCTCTTCGACAAATTTTTCCTCTATTGGCACCTCCTGCTCATCCTCATAATATACATCAAAAAATGAGAACACACTTATTTATTTATGTTGCTTCATTGATTGGAATACACTAAATCACACAACTTTAGCGTTCAACCTAAATAAAAGATCATTAGCTCGCAGATCAATCAACACATTTACGATTATGAGAAAAGGTCAACCAAGATTATGGGAACCACGAACTCCACCTCACAATCAAGAATGATGAAATCCGCAGTAAATATAAAGCTAGCCACCTTTACCAACACATCATACAATATACTAACAGGTCATTTAACCAACCTATCTGCCATCACAAGTCATATGTTGGTGTGTGTGGGGTCTCTCAAGCCCAACTCCTTATAAAAATCTTGAGGCATTTTATTGATGCTCTCTCACATATCATATAAGGCCTTAGTAAATTCCAGAGACCCAATCGTACAAGGAATAGTGAATGCTCCTGTATCTATTTTCTTCTCTACTAATGACCTTGTAGAAATAGCACTACAATGATGGAGATTGTCTACTGGCTTGTAGCTCACCACTCTTTTCTTCGTCACAAGATCATTCATAAATTTTGCATATACTGGAATTTGTTCAAGTGTCTCTGTCAAAGTCATATTCACTGTCAGCTGCTTCAACATTGCCATGAATTTATTATATTTTGTATCATCGGCCTTCTTTTTAAATCTCTAGGGAAAGGGAGGTGGTGGTTTAGGGAGAGTATTAACATCTACTTTCTTTTTCTTCTTTTTCCCCTTTTTCAACTCATAAACCTGCTGGTGATCAAAAGGGATATCAATGCCATTCCACTTCTTACACTCCACTTGATTACTTTCTTCAAACTTAATATACTCTTCGATCACCTCATTATTCAAAGCTTTGCCCAAAGAAGGGCCCGATAAAACTTTTCCACTCGGTGTAGTAATGTCCATGCAAGAACCATCATTCTGAGGGTTCTGAATTGTACTTGGCAGTATTCAACTCTTTCTCGAATTCAATGCTGCAAAAAGTTGGCTTATTTATTGTTCTAACTATTTGATCGAAGTGGAGTACGAGTTTACCAACTGACTCATATACGATAAATCAGTCTTCATGGTAGTCACCCTTGAGTTGGTAGCCTCAACTCCCGTTAACAATTTCTCCATCATGTCCTCAATGGACATCTTTATAGAGCTAGTTGCAACATTATCTCTACTTTCCGGAGGTATATACAGCCCATTTCTATCATTTTTTCTCTTCTAATTTCCTTGATCCTGATCCTTATATCCAGCCTTGTCATAATAAGTCCTACCTTAATTTCCTTGGCTATTGCCTCGGAAACACTCCTGGTTATTCAAATAGTTTGCCTCTTCTTCCGAATGAGAGTCCTCTCTACCTTGGGATACAACCGCTTTCACCTTTTCAGTCATTGCAGATAATAGGTGCTTGGTCAGCAAATCCATTTGTGTTTTTAAGTGTGCCATGTGTTGATCTCATTCTTTCTCTTTCTTACGTTGTTCTGCAGTTATGCCAATAGACATAGTAGGGCTTTCTACCACATAATCCCTAGTATGCGAAGCTTTACTTTGTTTAGTCATCTGATACAGCATCTCAGAGGCCTCTTTAAAAGTGAGAACCACAAATGATCCCCCTTCAGCATTATCAACAATTGTCTTTGTAATAGAGTTCGAAGCCCGATAAAAAGTTTTCATCAGGTTAATATCTCCTATGCCTTATGATGATCTTCGGTTGTGAGTTATGTAAAGTTACTAATCTCATCCCTCAATTGGACCCTCTTGGAATATGGAAAGAACCTTTCTAGGAAACCCTCTTTCAACTATCTCCAATTGGTTACATAATCATGTTTCAGCTCATTAAGCCATAATTTTGCCTCCCTAGATAGAGATAACGGAAATAAATGCAGGCGGATGGGATTCTATCCCACACCCGAGTTACAAAGGACTTGTAAATAGTGAAAAAGTTCACTAGATGCATATTGGGATACTCTCCCTAGAGTCCACCGAACAAGACTTTCAAATGGAGGAGTTGAATTATTGTACTAGTATTATTCAACTTTACTCCTGGTACGAAAGGTGGAGTAATAATAGCTCCAGTAGAACCAGCTCCATCCATTACATCATCATCATCATTAGGATCATACTGCACAGGTTGACGATCCAGTCTTACTCGGAATAGATAATTTCTATTCACATTTTGGTTCACCGATGCGGCTCCATTCTCTTTGCGCCTTGGGTTGGTAAATTTCAGAAATTCCTTATCTCCCAAGTCCTCTTCATTTGGATTTGGTACCCGACCTGGGCTATCCACATTGTGTTGATTTACTTGAGCCCTAGACAAGGTGGATAGTATTTCTGCTTCTTGTGGGTCTGCCATTCTACCAATCAACTGAGGTTCCGGATATACTGATAATAACGGTTCACCTGATGTCTGTGTACTTGGCATACACACTAACTAACCTGTAGAGAACAAAAACAACCAATAAAGTAAAATTAGGAAACCTGACTAACAGCCAATTAGCACACATAAACTTAATTGACAATCATATTTCCCGACAATGGTGCCCAAATTTAATACTCCTAAATTACAACTCTTTTATGGGAGAGTAAGCGGTCATTGTCAAATATATAACCCAACTAGGTTGGGGTCGAATCCCATAGGGAATATGGTGTTAAATTAAGTTATTCGTGAGTCAATCAAGTGATAGTTATTAGTTTCCGATAAATGAGTTTTTTTTATATTAAACAGGCAGTTATTTATCACTTCAAGTTTATCACTTGTTACCTGTATTTCAGCGTTTCAAGTGAATGTTATAGAATAAACTATAATTGTGTTCACTATAGGTGTTGGTGCTTAACATACACTAGTAGAGATTCAACATTCGTGTTACAGATAGGAATAATAGATCATCTATGTTTGACCAATGCCTAAATGTCTCTCAACCTATTTAGGCATTCAATTACCTAATCCTTTCGAACTTAGGGAATTCATATTTATGAACTATATTTTATCAAGTTAAATAACATTTTTACAACGATAATTATTAAATGGAAGTTTAATGCTTCAGAGCCCCGTTAGATAATTCACTTCCCACTAGATTTGATTTATTATTTCAAGCAAATCACTAGTTAGGCATAATCTATCATTTGTAACCATTAGATAACGTGTACAGTAGAGGAATTATCAAGAACTCCCTAAAAGATAAACAATCTTGACCTACTAGTGACATTACAAGACCAAACCCACAGATCCTACAATTCAGGTTAAGGAAATTAGCTACTCATGATGTAAAAAACAACAGTACAAATTGCATTCATAATTCGATGGATGATAACTTACAGACTAATGAATAGCAATAGTTGTTTCTCCTTAAAAATCACAGTAGAAATCCCAAGAAAAATATAATAGTAATCTCCCAAAAAGGAATTGCAATGTTACAACCAAAAACTTTAGAGAAAACTCAAAATAGTCGTAAAGTTTAAGATGTTCTAGAAAACCCTCCTTTTTTCCTTAAATACTCAGCCTAATTTTGGAAGCAAATCACAGATCATAACTTTTTTACCTCACAGAGGTGACGACAATATTTGACGGCTTATCAGGATGTTGATGACTTATCAAACATGTTGTCAACTCCTCTTTCTATTTCACGTGTTGCTGCCTTTGACTGATGACAATACCTGGCGACTTAGCAGGATGTTGATGATTTATTAGACATGTCGTCAAATCCTCTTCCTATTTCACGTGTTTTTGCCTTCGGCTGACGATAATACTTGACTGCTTATCATGATGTTGATGACATATCAGACAATGTCATCAACTCTTCACTGCAACTACTACACGCTGCCTTAGGTTGACGATATTCCTAACGGTTATTAACAAAGTTGACGACTTACCAAACAAGTCATCAACTGTACTCTTCATGGCTTCTTACTCAAAATCTATCTCTTTTGACTCAGTTGTCATTGATTTTCATACATCTTAGCTCACCTGCACTATCACAAAGAAAACAATCAAAAACCACAAAATTCGCTTAAGAATTTACTATTATTTCGAGTTAAAAGCCTTAAAGGTGCTTGACTCAAGATCGCACATTATTTATTAAATAAGATCTTACTTGATGTAAAAGTGAGAAGTTGGTGATTACGGTGAAATATGTTAAGGGAACTTTGACTCAAAATTAGCAAGGTTAGTAAAAGCTACATGTGGTAAAGTATTAAGGGAAGGAGGGTCTCTGAAAACACAATTCTTAGGTTATGTCTATATTTTTCTATTTATGATATTTATTTAATTAATTTTTTGTTGGTCAATTCTTCTTACCACTATATGTTTATTGTACTAGTACTACTTTAACTATACACTTTTTTGCGGTTCTGTTTGGATGGATGATCAGTAGAAGTTTTATACTCGATGCGGTAAGGATCTCCAATAGCTTTTATCCTTATTTCTGTGGTGAAAGTTGGTTCATGTATTATTTTCATATTATCTCATAGTATCTCTTGTACCTGTTTAGACTAGGTTCGTGGGTACAATATTTATAGTAGTATTTCATGTTTTTTGAACTGGTTGTAATAAATAAAGTTATTTTTTATATTTTATATTAAATTTCATATGTATTTCATTTTGGTGGTAAGGGTTCTCCTATTCAAGTGGATTAGAGTAGGTGCCCATATGATCCTGTTATTGGATCATGAAAATTTGTAATAGCTCCTCGGTTATCGATCTCCTAGTATCGAGAAAATTTTTAGTAGAGTCATGCAGGTTGATATATTAATGTCAACATTTAATCTTAAGAGAGCTATCAAGCATTCAAGGATATTATTTCATTTATTTCTCTTATTTGGTGTCGTTTGTTTCTTGTTTGTATGAATTGAGTTCACATGGTATTTCCCAGTTCCTATAACCATCTCTAGACGCAAATGGATATCGTTTGAATCTATTTGGAGTGAAAGATCTAATTGAAATTGGAAGTGGAATGGTTCCCATTTGTATCAGACATAAGAGTGGTGTAAACATAAAAATAATTGGCTTCTTGTTATTGATAACAGTCACCTATACAATAGTTTTTATATAGGATGAGCGTTGTCGATAAAGCTCAACTCACGCTGAGGTCTAATCCTTGAGAAGTGAGTCTAGTCTTCAAACCATGTAGGTGTTGATAGCTTTTAAGTGTATGCCCATAGTGTAAACAAAGTAAAATACATAAATTAAAATGGGAGGGATTGGTTTTGATAGTTCTTTTATCAAAATCAAATCAAACTACCAACTCTAAGCGACGATTTTGGTTAAGATTTAAAAAAGTAACTACTCTTAAAATTATGTCTTCCTAAGGACAAATAATGCATGGGTTCATTATTTTTTAGTGCGAATTCTAGTCATCCACTAAATGGGTAGGCTAGATTAGGAGTTCTTGAGGCTAATCTTTCAATCAAACCTCACGATTATCACCCATGGATCCTTTCAGATACCTCATTGATGTGGCAAGAAAAATCACCTAATACCTCAATTGGGCATCCCTATTTCTAGGAAGATTCCAAAAATCTAGCTATTTCTCAACTAACACTTATTTCTAAGTAGATGAGAAGAGCATAAGCTAAATCTAACTATATTTCACTAATGTCATGTCTCCTATACCGCATTTTTAAGGATGATATAGGATACAAAAGTTCACTCAGATCCATCTTTCAAGGATGACCTGAGCTTTTGCTAATTCGGGGCTTTCACCCACAAATTCATTTTGGGAATCTGGGGTTTTCACCCATAAATCTCAACTAAATCAAGAAAGAATTCGTGAACCCATAAATAATAACCAAGAATCTACACCAATAAATCACAATCCATACATATTTTCACCTTATTTCAGCATAATCCCAAGATAAATTGTTTAGCTACTCATGTAGTTAGGTAAAAGAAATATACCACATTGATTATTCAATGCTTCCATTGAAATTCAAATCAAGACTAATCCAATATCCATCTTAAGTTACAAACATAACTAATTGAGAAAATAACCACAAGAAGTTTCCCCAATTTGGTAGGGTTTACAAAGTCTCCCCATTCAATTTTCAAAGTTGATGAATTAAAATATGAAAGGGTTTTAGACTTTTAAGGGATTTGGAGTCGTCTACATAAAATTATGCTATAACCCCTGGGCATAAGCCCTCTATACCGTGGTCACTCCATCTTGGCCGCAATTGTAGTAAATTATCATAATCGCAGGCGTTTGACTATCTTAACTTAAAATAATCACGATTCTCACTCCGCGATTGTGGTACCCGTGGCCAGATCTGCTTCAGGTTTTCCATCTTTTGCACCACTCTTCTTTTATAAATCCCTTTTAATCTCAATTACACTTATTTCCTTCTCATTACCTTTATAATTATGAAATGTGAAAATTAGTGCATTCAACTAACAAAGTTGTATCAATCATACCTTTAAATGATAGTAGTGTGCACGAATTTGGATGTAAATGAGTGGTAAATTTACCACTCATCAACACCCCCAACATAAACATTTTCTTGTACTCAATAAACACTACTTCTTACTAAATGAGACAATGCAAATTTAAGCCCATTTATACAACAAAAACCCTTGACATGAAATACAAACTCAAAGATGCGAAGGACTTTAAAGAACTACAATGCAAAAACTACTAAATCTTTATCAGTGACTCCCTATCAATAGAACCTCCACTATACTCTTTTGGCTCATTTTTTGAAAGATGAAAATTTCACCTACCTCAATTTGTTTACATGCCTCATCACGAGAAGAAAATCCCAAATACCAAATTATCTACATTGAAATAAGGGATTTAAGTCCAAACTCTCACTCTCATAAAGTCTCCCTCAATGATAAAAACTACCATACCATATGATTTTCCTAATTTTTAATCGCCACTATAATGTCTAGACTTTGTTGGATATCGCAAAAGACTTTTTCAAGATTGTAATGTTTGTTCGAGAGAGAGTATGATATCCTTTGGGTACAAAGTGACTACACCCACTTAGAACATCCACATCACACTATTTAACCAAATTTTTAACCATGGACCACTTCATTTTTCTCCAAAAATCACACATGCCTACATTTTCTACTTTGATTTATCTTTGAAAGCATATTCTTTTGACTACTGCTTTTGCAATACATTCTATTCCTTATTTTGGTAATTCCTTTCTTTTTTAATTTTCTCAATTCATGTATTTTCTAGCATCATAGGCATAAATTTATATTATAATGGCCCAAGGTCATCTCTTCCAAATTTACCACCTCTAACATAGGCTTTTATCCTCAATCTTCATTTTCCAATTTCAAGGAGGGTAGGGTTCAAAGGAGGGAAATTTTTTTAATGATTCAAAGCTTGTAATGTGGTTTCCAAAGAAAGCTTGATGTCTCAAAAAGGGTAACTAAGGATACTATCTATGCATGGGTAGGTTATTGAGGCTAAAGTGGGATACTAATATTCACCAAGAAGTCTTAAGATCATTTCACCAACCAAGTAAATTAACAATACCCCTTGAGAGACTAATGTGGAAAGATCCAGATGGTACAAGTATGTAAAGAGTTAGAGAATTATGATCACCGCACATGGAGAATGAACTTTTCAAGGGGGCTCAATTGCGCTTCCTATTAGTGATAAAAGGGAGTATTTACCAATTTCAACAAGGAAAAGACTTTAGAGTCTCAAAAAAGAGGTAAAGTATTGTTACAAAATTATTCATGTCCATGACCTTGGTTTTCATAATTTTCATGATAGATGGGGGTGTTTGCATTTAATTTTCACCACACATAATTTGCTAATTAATAATTTGCTAATTATGGTTCCAAACCAAGCCATCATCTCATATTTTGGCTTTTATAAAGGCAAACTTTATGGCTACTCAAACTTCACCTAGACATAAATAGCAATCCCAAATGTAAAATGCTATAAGTTCTTAGATTTCGCTTGCATTAATAGCTTAGATGATATGGGTACGCAAATTTCCTCTACATACATGTCTCACAACCCAATCATGATGATTTTCACTTAAGAATGTCCTTACTCTATCTGTCATAGGGAAAGACTCATCTGATATAACCAAAAACAAGATAGAGATAAATACTGAAAAAAAAAAAAATTAAATAAGTAAACTAATCCATGAAATTTTGGCACCATCAGAGTGCCTGAATATTACAACCCAGAATGTAAATAAAAATCATCCAAAATAATATTAAAGCATCCAAAAATCTATCAATAATACAAACCCAATGAATGGCTTCGGAGATAGGCACCCCTACTAAAAATCATGCAGTGACCTCACTGTATAATCAACAAAGTATAATGAGAGTCAAAGGGTACTCCATGTGACCCCATCAAGAGTTGGTGTTGCTGTCGGACCCAAGATTATCACTGGAATCATCAGAACTAGACACTTAGTTGGGTCCTCATAATCACTATCAACTTTTGAAGAATGAAGTCTATCTCTGGGTTTCAGGACCTTCCCAAGGCCCTTCACCATTTCCATATGTTTGTGAAGTACTTATCTCTCTTCTTCTCCTTTTATCTTCTCATATGAGTCCCTAATATCCTTGTAAGACTCTACCAAATATAAATAGTCCCTTTTAAGCCTGGTAATAGTGTCTTATTGTGTCCTCTGATCCTCTAGGTACCTCTCATAATCCGACAGGGCCATATAGGAATTTTAAGTGCTAGAACGCTTTCCCAGCCCCTGAAGTAACTTAGATATTATCTCCCTAATTGTCCTTATATCAATATATATGTCATCCACTAGCCCTGCTGTATATGTCCTATATGAGTCTGTGTCCTTAAATGTTGACTTTCCTATGTAAATCTTACTCTTCTTGGTCTAGCCTGGTGCTCTCTCGCCCTAAATATTGAGGGAATAAATGGGGGTGTTAGGGCACACCTAAGTGTCTCTGGGATACTCCTCAAACCCGGCTCTCCTGTATAGCTCAGTAATTAAAGAATGGAATAAGAGAGGCGTACCACTATGTATCTTGAAAAATTTCATGTTTGAGATCACAAGCTAACCAAAAGTTATAGGAATGTTGTCTAGTATGCAAGCAATAATTTTGGCTCTCATAGTTTAAACAACAGTCATGTGGGTGCATGGAGAAACCCAACTACAAATGATGTTAAACAAAATTTGAGTTTAAAATATGAAATCATTCATCGATATACCCCTCTTGGTGGCTACCCAATAAACCTCTTTGACCGGAAACAACTTCTCTGCCATTCAACTACCTGATTCACAACCTTTTAACTCGAATGAATCCATGTCTGCATTCAAAAGCCTATGTTGTTCATTTATTTGTAAAGATCAAAAGTTTAGTTCCTTCTTGTGGATCCTAATGGTTGGATCAAATAGAGATACCACATTAATGTTAGTGTAGATTTCCCTTACCAATTGTTCAATTTCCCAACAAGGATTCGGGGTAAAACACCTCAACCCAGTGGCTATGAGTATGTCATGGAATGTTGGATGCTTTTATGTCACCTTTTCCAAACATAAGCCCCTCTCTCAAAAAAGCTTTGACTTGGGAGATCACTGTAGTAGAGGTTATGGTATTCAGCGGCCATGAACTGGGTTTTGTCATAATCCCCCATGATGTAAACCTGGAAAACTTGAGAACAATATAACAATACTCATCATTAATATTTTCATACAAAAACTATGTTAAGTTGTCCAATTAAGCTCATGGTGGGTTTTGGGAAAGAATTAGAAGTGTAAGATTTTTAGTCCAGGATGGAAATCAGTCTTAGAATAGAGATCATGGGTCATTGAGCCTTGATAGCGATCGAATGACCGCGATTGCAGTATTTGAGGAAAGATTGGGCTAAATTTTTACAACTCAAATTTCCAATTTCAAGGCTAAATAATGTTCCAAAGCGGGTATTAACAATAAGCACATTGAACCCCGTTCCCAGGAACTAGATTATGTCCTTAGAATGTGAAAATAATTAGCTTTGAATTCGTTTGGGCATTTAATCGAGAACTTGGTATGCACACTCTATTTCTCTCAATTTTGAACACAATTTCGGTATACAAGACTTCCCCAAATATGTACAAACCATTCACAATAGTGAACCACCACACAAGTATAATTATGCAATGATTAAGCAATAAAAATCACAATTCATGGCCATCCCTAATACAATCATTATAATGCCACCCAAAAAGAAATTATAGAGAGAATTCAAAGCATATATCAGATTAAGTATGCAATATAGATGCTATAATGCTTTTGGAATGCTCAATATGCAATCATAGAGGGTGTAATTTGAGATGAATTTGAAAAGGGAGTGTTAGGGAAATAGGAATTTAGATGGTCTATTAACATAGTATGTACCATTATTATGATCAAAGTTTTGCGATCACGGTCATGTGGTCTCCATAATCGCGGTAACATGGGTGTCGTGATCGCTGTAACTGAGACCCTTTTTGGTCCTCTATTTTCCCCTACTCAGTCCACTGCACAATAATTTCACACTTTACCCTTCTCAAACTCATTCAAAACACTTTATAGTGCCACAAATTCATGGATAAATCAACAACAAAATTAAAATCTACTAGGCTAAATCAACAACAAATGATACGAGCCACTTTTGTGGCATCGATGGGTTGTCTCCAACATAATGCTTTATTAATCGTCACGGCATGGCGTCCTTCATCTTTCCAAGTTGGATTCTTAAGGGACCCATTATTCACTTTCATGTCCTCAACTTTAATAACTGACACCACTTGAAGCTCCATAGGTTGTTTTTTTGTTTTGCACCACCCAAAGGACAATTCATCATTATGAACTAAGAAGTTCATTTCACCTAGCTCGAAATCAACGATAACTCTTTCTATTGCAAGGAAAGGTGGGCCAAGGATAATTGGTATCTCTTTGTTTATTTCACAATTGAGCACAACAAAGTCCTCCAGAAGAATAAAGCGGTCCACCTTCATAAATACATTAAACAAAACCACAACCGATCTCTTAATAGACCAATCCACCATTAAGATCCTCATTGTTATTGGTCTAGGAGTGTCAAAACCAAGTCTTAAATATATTGTATAGGGCATGAGATTTATTCTTGCACCAAGGTCACATGAAGCTTTTTCAAACTTAAGTGTCCCTATAGTGCATGGAATTATAAAAGCATAGGGATCCTCTTTCTTCTAAGCAATCGCTCTAGTGATGATAGTGCAACACCCATGAGTCACTTCTATGGTGTCACCCTCAACAAGAATCTTCTTCGATATCAACTTTTTCATATGCTTAACATACCCTGGGATATCTTGAATTGCCTCTAGCAATGGGAATTTAATTGAAAGATAGCTAAGATTAGCATGGAATGTTTTTAATTTAGCACTGTCCTCCTTATTTTTTAGCCTTTAAGAGAATTGAAGAGGAACATTCATGGTAGGTATGGAATCACCTTTCATTATTCTCAACTACCTTTAGATCACCCTCTTCATCAACCACTTCTTCACTAAGCATTGGCTCTTTTTCATTCCCTCTATGACACTTCGGAGTTTCTTCATTTGAATCAGCCAAAAGCTTCTTCTTCACATTGGTCTGTTCAATAGTTGGATATTTTTAAGCTTAAACAACAAGACCACCAAGGTTTTTGAAACTCCTATTTAAAATATCCAACACTTGAGCATCATTTTTTAGATTCACACTGATATCACCAGGAAGGCCTCTTTTTGTCTAGCATTATGTTTAGTGGAGATTTGACCAGTTTAAGTTTCCAATTGCTTTATTGAGGTGGAATTTCATACAACTATTTTTTTTATTTGTGAAAAGTATCCTTAAAATTCTCATACCGTCTTGTCTGTTCCCTTTACTTACATCAAAATTCTTTCCAACAAATCCTCGGTCTTGAATTTATCGAAATGAATGGGATTTTTTTCTTTGCCTTTTTCTCGATCATAGGAGGCACATATTGATAAAACTCACTTTCCAAGTATCTCTAATCATGATCATTATCCCTATCATGCCAATCCTATCCTCTTTCATGATTGGTCCAACCTTCTTTCCCACCTTGCCTTTAATAGGCTGGGCTGGAACCAACAAGATAATTATCCAAATACCAAATTTATTCATCAATCCTATTTTTCTCTTATTCACCATAGCCCTTGGATGCAACTTTATTCACCTGTTTTGTGGTTGGACCCATCATATGTTTCATTACAAACTCTAATTGTGTCACCATTTTTTCCATGTTCTTATCCCTCTATTTATCTCTTTTACTTTGATCTTTATTAACATAGGAGGTCATTTGATACCCTTTATCTACCTCGATATCTCAGGTATGCCATCCCCAATTTTGCTAGGTGACTTTCTCAAGCAAGTTTGCAGCCACATTATAAGTCAACTTCACAAATGAACCCCCGACTACATTATACACCATGATTTTGATTAGTTGATCAAAATTGCGATAGAAGATTTGGAGAAGCATCTTCTACAAGATCTTTTTATTGGGACAATGGATGAGATTCCCATTAAATCTCTCCCACACCTCAAACAGAGGTTATCTATTCAATTGATGAAAATTAGTGATTTCGTCACACAATTGCAATATGTTGCATGGTTAGAAGTATCGGTATAATAATCCAATGTAAGTTCATCCCACGATGTGATTGACCTAGTGGAAAGAGATCGTAGCCATAATACTGCCCACCCATTGTTAGAACGGAAAGAGGTATAATCGAATGGACTTTTATGATATGTGAGTGATATCGAATAGGGCTAAAACTTCCACAAAATTCTTTAAATGGAAATTTAGGTCTTCATGATCTTGACCCCCCAAAAGACCCTTTATTTGAAGCATATGCAGCGTAACACTCATTACGTGGAATAACCTATTTTGTTGATTAGGCGAGATAAATATAGCACTCACACATCCAATATCACAGAGTTTCTCATCCTCATTAAGTTGACCATCAAATATGTTGACATTACTTGTATGGTCATTCATGGTGATGTGGATAGTATTTAAATTACCTACAAAGAAACAAAAATAACAAACAAAGTAAATCAAAATAACTGGTATACCCAAAGTAACAGTCAACACACTACATGTGAAAACTAAGTCTCAGTCCCCATCAATGGCGCAATTTTGATCATGCTCAACTATATCGTAGTTTTGATGTAGGATAATTGTTGTCAATAAAGCTCAACTCACATTGAGATCAAATCCTTAAGTAGTGAGTCAAGTCTTATAACCCTATAGTGTCGATAGCTTATAAGTGTATGCCCGTAGTTTATACAAAATATAATAAATAAATAACAATGGTGGAACTGGTTTGGAAAGTTTTTTTTTAAAATAAAATCAAGCTACCAACTCAAAGCGATAATTGGGGTTATGATTTCAATATGGGACAAATCTTGTGATTATGTCTTCCTCATGGAAAATAATACATGGGTTTATGATAATTGAGTGTAAATTCTAGGAATCAACTATATGAGTACATTAGGTTATAACCCATTGATCTTTTCGGATAACTCATGAAGTGGCAAGCAAAATCAACTAATACCTCAATTAGGCATCCCTAATTCAAAGAAGAAGCCAAAATCTATATAATTCTCAAATCACCCATATTTCTAATATAATTAAAAGTATAAGATAAATGTAAATGTTGTTTAATAATGTCTTGTCATCCATATCCATCTTTTAAGTATGATATAAGATCCAAAAGTTCACTCATATTCCTCTTTCAAGGATAATGTGAGCTTTTGAGAATTTGGGGTTTTCACCCAGAAATCCATTTTTGAAATTCGAGTTTTCCACCCACAAATCCCACCTAAATAAAGATAGTATTAGTAAAACCCATAAGTAATAACCTAGAATCTACACCAATAAATCACAACCCATACATATTTGTGCCTTATTTCAACGTAATCCAAAGATAAATTGTTTAGCTACTCATGAAGTTAAGTAAAAGAAATACACCAAATTGATGGATCAATACTTTAATTGAGATACAATCAAGAGTAATACAATATCAAACTTCTATTTTAACCAAAACTAATTAACAAATTAACCACAAGAAGTTTCCTAAATTTAGTAGGGTTTCCAAAATCTCCCATTAAATTTTCATAGTTGATGAATCCAAATAAGAAAGGGTTTTCGCCTTTTAAGGGATTTGTGGTTTGCTATATAAAATTAAAGAATTGGCCATCAGCATAAACCTATTATACAATGATCGCTATATCTTTGCCACAATTACGGCTCTGCGATCATAGTGAAATTCTCGTGATTACAGGCACTTAACTATGTTGTCTTATCGCGATCGTAGTTCTCACTCTATGATTGTGTTACCTTAGCCTACACATGCTCTTAGTTTTACAGCTTATGCACCACTTCTCTCTTTTTCATTCATTTTAAACACAATTCCACTTCTGTCCTTCTCATCATCTGTGTACCTATGAAATATTGAAATTAGGTCATTCAACAAATAAATTTGTCTAAATCTTACCTTTAAATCATAGTATTTTGTATGAATTTTGATTTAAATGAGTGGTAAATTTATCACTCATCAGTTACCAACGAGGTAAAGGAATTATAAAAAGGTCTTGTTTATATAGATGGAACTTTGGGATTGATATTTATGTGAATTGTGATTGTTTGGATGATTGTGTATTTTGAAAAAGGTGAAGATTCATGGCTTGTATATGTGTTGATAGCTAAAGAAGTTGTATGCAAGATGGTTTAAGTTTAACATGTATGTTAAATGCTCACCATGATCTTGTTATTGGAAAAATGGTATGGGGAAAATGGTACATAATTATGGGTACTCTAGTTTCAAGTTAATTGCTATGTGAATAAGCACCATAAAAAAGGGACTATGTTGAATAATAGCGGGAATTGTTGTAAGTAAATTCTTGTTGTGATTCATAATTATGATGTAAAGTATGTGTTGCTAAGTTGTTTCTCCATTAATTGTTGGGTTCGGTCTTTGGATTATAATATATATCATAGAGCAATTTTATTTTTTATTACTGAAAGAGGAAATAAAAATAAGAAAATTTGCATAAAATAAAAAAAATTCAAGGCTACTGGTCTTGTGCTTCCATAGTGGCATTGGCTTGCTATAGGGAGCCCAGTATAGCGGGAATTATTCGATTATTATAGTGTTGTGATAGCAGTGTGCTGACCGATATTGTATAGTGGGATGGGCTGAGACAAAATCCTACCTTGTTTTTTTGTGTATTTTTGTTCATTCACATCCTATATTATTCATAAAATTAAGCTATAAGCTACAACGTCATTTATAAAGATTCCATATTGCAAAGTAAAGGGCATGCATTAAAGTTAATTGTTAAAACTAACATCCATGTGTGAATAAATAAATAGTTAACATAAAGGGAAATGTTGTTTGTTATAACCCAAATGAGGGAAAACCAAATACCAATTTATAAAAAAATGGAAAGGGGGGGGGGGGGGAGAGGGGGAGAACAGAGTTTATGTGTACTGGCCTAGTTAAATTCCTTATTATCATAATAAGTTATTCAGTGGGGTCTTCTCCTTCCATATTAATTAGGAAGGAGAACTCATTAAAATGCTATGGCTCAAACAGGGGAATCTCTTTTCTTAGGGACTATAGAATCAAATATGATCTTTATTGACTTCCACAACATGTGAGCATACCTCCTTGGTAGTGCCTCCTTGTCGAGCTCTTTATGGGACACTGCATAATCTTAGGTAGTAGGAGGTGTTACTATTAAACTAGTAAAAGTTGTACCTTATGAAAGAAAGTGGGCAGCTAAGTCTTCCTCCATGAGATATCACCAAATTTGAGTCTAGGTAGCAAGGCCATCATCATCACCAACACCATCATCGTCCTTGGCTAAAGCTTGGAAGCACCCTGCCTCACATAACTTTCTTTTCTTCTAGCTCTTAGAAAATTCCATATTCAACTTTAGGGGTTGGAAGGGTGTGTCAATCTATATGTCTCTATTAACATCCTCCGTATGCTCCCAAACACTTCTTCATAATTTTGAGAACAGTCCGTGAGGGTTTGGGACCTTCTTGTTACCCTGGTATAAGTCTATCAACTCCATCAATATCTATGCTGCTACCTTTAGCTCAATCCCCCATATGGCACAGGCCATAACCAAGGCTCGAGGATAGATCTGGTCAGATATGTTGCCTGCTCGATGAATCCTCTAAACAACGGGTTGATCAACCTCTGGAAGTCAGTAATGAAATAAGTTCTCCTAAAACCCTCAATGGTGGGATAATATATACGGTCCTTATCCTCCTCTACCACTAGTATGTCCTGCAGCCACTTTATGTTCACCTCACGATCCTTAGGCTGATATTCACAATCAGAGATATTTGGCATCTCAAGCTTCTCATTTAAAATAGTAAAATCCATAGCAATATCCATATTCGTAATGCTAATTATGGGGTTGGGGTTGACCCAAATCATGGTAGAAAGTATAACGTAGAACATTATAAACCATCTCGAGACCCAATTGAAAGATCCTATCTGAGTGGCATCTAACCAATCTCCTAGAGAAAGTTGGAAATTTCAAGCACCTTGGTTTCTACCCAACTTCTCACGAAACCTCTCTACTAGAAGAATCCCTACCTTCAGCCGTCCCAAAATCTCTTCCTATAAAGCATCGAGGAACCTCAAGAAGTCGAGGACATCTTAATTTATAGTTATGGCGGGATGGGTAATAAATACACAAATCATTTTATGAAAATAATCTAGAATGCAAAAACTTATCAAGGAAATAGAACTTTAAGAAAATGTAAAAGTTTGAGTTATGGCTAGGAGGCTACTACCTACAGCCTCCTGCTAAAGTACGCTTGATCTTGCTGCCATGAGACTATTATGGTGGGAATATCCCTGCTATAGTAGGTGGCACAGTAAGTAAATGTTGATTTAGTAAAATTCATGAACTCAAAAGCTCAAGCGGTGCATTAATGGCACCTCTCGAAGAAAACTCCCATTTTTTACATTTCAACCCCAAATACGCATTCATAAAGTATCCTAGAACTAGTTAATGGAAATATTGGGGTATAATAAATCCTAAAAAATGCACAAATCATCAAAAAAACCAAGAACATTCCTCACTATTTCAAACACCATTTTGGCATGAATCTCATAACTCTTAAGCCTATAATACTATAGAACCATTGTACACGTAAGAAAAGCACCCAAGATTCAAATTTATCTCAAATCTACCTAAATATTAACTTCAAAAACAAATCCTAATACCCTATTCTTTTATATGAATTCATTCATAAATTATTCAAAACTTAACGATAATTACCTAGTTTTTTATGTTGGGAGTAAAATCATCCCAGAGGGGATGGGATGGGAGGATTGAATGAAAATATGGAGAAATTAGCATGAAACCCATTAAATGAATGTAACTTCTAAAAGCTCCGAGAGTTGTTTCATGTCCATGGAGCAACGAATAGGGGGAATTACACTTGGAAAAAGCCACTATTTTGTCATGGGATTCATATTAGAAATCAGTAGCATGGAGTTAAAAACTTGCCTTTGTGCTTCCATGAATTAGGATAGGGTTTAATTGAGTAGTTTATATTTGGGTTAGAAATCTTATTATGATATAAAATGATGGGAGATTTCATACTTCGGTGTCATGACCAGATTTAATGATTCTTAATAGCACTGACTTTATTCCACCATTAGGTATGCCAAACCGTATACCAGAGTTATAAGTAATTGTCTAGTTGGTGGAAACTAACATAAATGCCAGAAATATGCAAGTAACTAAAGTATAAGACAAAAATCATAGAATAATAACATAATAGAAGAGAAAAAAAGAGAAATGATATAATTCCACAACCTATTAATGTTGGTACAAGGGCCACTAAAAAAAGAATATAAGTACAGTTCATGCCAACATACAATTAGTCAAAAAAATAGAAAGACTAATTAAAAATATAAGATGGAGTAAGGATCAACCCCAACTTCGAGAGCTCACCCTATCTCCGAACTTTGACTAGCACGATCTAGCGTCAATGATGGCAACTAATTCTTGCATCTGCACTAAAAATGTACAAAAGTGTAGTATTAATAACAAAGCCATGGGTACTATGTAGGCGTCATCTACTGATTAATCTAAATAGCAATATAAACATAATTAAATTCAAGATAAATAAGCGAAGGCAAAAGAAAAGTGAAAACCTGGAAATATGCTCCCAAATACTTAATCTAAACAACAGTGATAGTAATAATTAAGAAATGCATAGCTATGCCTGCATAATTAAGCCCCATAAGGCAGAAGGTGCAAATAAAGTAAACCTAATTTGGGACCTCATAAGAGAGAAAGGTCCAATCAACGAGAAGTAGTAACAAAAATTACAGTAATTAACCATATCTCAAAATTATAACTATGAATCCTTCCATATCATAATACAATGGTTTTGAACCGGTTCCATAACCATAATATATATCCTCTCAACATCAAACATGAATAGGAACTCATATCATGAATAATGCCAGAATCAAACAGGTCTTAATATCATATATCGCCTGACTCGAACCAGAACTAATACCATCTCCCAAGTACAAACTAGAATAAAGAATCATGTGCTTAAAACTCCTCGAGCAAAAGAATGTAATTAAAGTAATGCACAAGGCCTATTAAGTCTACAAGGAACTAATAGTAATCCTTGACTATGGTGGGCCTGAGGGGCCCACATTTAGCCCTAATAATCCATTCTAAGGAAAATTCTACCTAAACTAGACTAGGCTGTCAAATTCAACTACAAGATACTAAACAAGCCTCATTGAGTGCTAGGAAATTATTTTTACCTAAAGATTGAGTAACTAAGTCAATTATGCCTAATTATGGTCTCTTAATAGACTATATAAATCAATTTATGCCACAAGAATTAGCAAGTCTTTATTCTCTACCTGAGACTAGAATACATCATATCTATACTACAATAAAGCTTAATCAATGACAAAAGTAATACTAGACTATGTGGATGCAAAAGAAAGACTTCTTACATCAGCTAAATCGATGATTTCTTCTTCCAAGAAGCACCACAAGATTCTATGCTATCAAAATTATGATTTATTGATCAATACGAGAACAACTGTACCTATATTTCATTGTTATGCTTCGAATAAAAAATCTTGCAAAAGTCCTATGTGGGGCTCACTTGCGGAATTGTGGCAATCCTACCGCACATGCAAGTGAAAAGTATAATAGTGGCCTTTATGATAAAAGTATCAATACTTTTTTTTTGCAACACTCCAATTATCATCTTACTAATAAGATTAAACAAGTGTAAAGTGTAAACAAAGAGAGTAAAAGTTTGGTAAATAAGCATACAATAAATAATTAGAGATCTTAAAGTGTTGGAGACAATAATTGAGAGGAATCAAGGTTCAATGCACTTTGAAGAATCCTAATACGATATAAAATCTTTTTGCTTTAGTTAATTATCTTGTTTGTTGATTTTTTGGGTTGATAAGATAATTAGGGAATGGTCATCCTGTAATAGTTTATCTATGTTAGACCAACAAGTACATCGTTGAGCGGGAATGTGAGAACTAACCTAAGAGCATGTATATTTTATCTCCTCTTTGAACTAAATGGGGCTAATTAGGTATAGTCTTATCCTAAATTAAAATCCTAACATTTTTACTCTAATGTATAAGATCTTACGCCATATATATCATGATCTAATCTATTGTTCCTCCTTCATGGCTCACAATAGAAATATTGGTTTATTCTATGCTTAGTGAATCAATACAATACTAATAATAAGGATATATGAACCAAAAAATGTGATAATAAACATTAAACTAACTCAATTATAAACTAAGTATTCATGTTCTTAGCCTCAACCCTACAATGGGAATGTTTAGCCCCTCACAGTTTGACAACAAATCACAATAAAGAACTTCATATATAAAAACAAAAAATAAACTAAAGGAAAAATTAAGAATACTAATTGAATCCCCTCAAGTGTTTTTACAGACCCAAAAGTCTTCATATATTTTTATAAGACCCAAGTGTCATATTTATAGTATGAAAGAATTTTGCCTCTTTTGAGACTTGGGCATGGCACACCCTTATTTCTGCGCGTTTACGGGTATGACATGCCCTAAAATTTGATTCATACTATTTTTACAAGTTTCATAGTGTCTTATGGTGTGGAACGCCCTTGTCTCTTAGATTTGAGGTAGTGGCACACCCTTGTGCTCAAAATTCAAAAAATTTCAATAGTTAACTCCTTTCGTTTGCCTTTCATTTTTGCAATTTCAGTATGTCTTTCCAAGTTCACTGTCCTTGTTTTCCTTCCAAAACATTTCTCGTAACATCCCACATGGAATTCTTTAACATCAATCAAAACTAATTAGTAAACACAACACAATAGAGGCAATCAAGATACTCTAGAACAACACATAGCTCAAGTTAGTAACACTAAATCTTCTCGTTTAAACTCTATGTGACCAATTTGATTATGAACATGTTTTTATTCCACCTTAAACATTCAAAATATTAACTTTAACAATAAATTACTCAATTATACAATAAAGAATCTTTAAGCACCGAAGAAGTCCTGAAAACTAGGCTAAATACTTAGAAATAATGACTCTTAGGTGCATAAATACACCTAAGATCACCATCCCACACTCGAAGCCTTAATCATCCTCGAACAAATCTTTACATCGAGTTCAATAAAAGGAAGACTCCAATAATACTATTTCAATTAAGGCACCAAATCTAGCACTAAACAGACTACACGACTAGTAAGTTCCATATTATTTATGTAATATACAATTGAAAGCTCATGTATATTACTCAATAAAAGAGATCATAAAAGTCATAAAGCTATCATTAAACATGCTCCCTCACAATAAGGGAGTAATATTTATTTGCTCACAGTTTTGGAATTCATCATAAGAATGGGTATAAAAATTAAATTTCGCTCATTGTCTAGAAAAATTCACATGTCACAGAAAATGACTCATAAGCTTGCCCATAGTGTAGTACTCCACTAACATAAGGATATCGAGGATCAAGATAAAATAGGACCTTAAAGGTTGAAATATAGTCTAAGTGACATGTAGGAACTATTTTTGATAGTAATAGTGACTATCTTCCCCAGGCTCTTTAATATATCACAAACAATATTGAACTCCTCTTTGAACAACCAAATTCTCACCACTTTTATCATCCCAAATTTCATTCATTTTTCCTATCTCTTTAAGCTAGTTCATTTTATAATAAGGAGGAAGTATTCTTAATCAACACATGCTTAAATTTTAATCAATTTTTTCTCTTTTTATCTCGCCACTCCCTACAGCATTACATAGACTTTTTTCACACCAATAGCTACAATTTTCTTGGGGTTTCAATTTTACCTCTTTCCTTCTTAGATTTAAAAATCCTTAACCATATTAATTTTAAAACAAAAGCCCTTAGGATCTTTGGATCAAATTACCATAAATCAAAAAAAGAAAAAAAACAGATGAGGCTACCAGCAAATCATCTAAAGGATCAACGAAGCTAACTAAGATCATGCAACAAGGGTACATAAAGAGGGTATGAACCACTTATATCTAAGAAATGCCTATATAATCTGCTAAACCCAATATTATTTAATTTTCATGACCCAATTTAAGAATCATAATGGAATCTACACTATCCCATAAATATAAAAGCCTAGCCATAGATTGGACCTAGATGTAATGGGCTAACTTTGTCGAAAATTGTCTAAAAGTAAGAAATTAACAATTAAAGACTTAAATAGCAATCATACAGTCATAAAGGAAAAATAGATAGATAGAAAATAAACAACCATCCCAAGACTCATTAATGCCGGCACAAGAGCTATTACTAATATTCTATGTATACTTAGTTGTCAAATACAATCTGCCTTAAAGATAAAAGACTAGACATAGATAAAAAAAAAAGGGAAAAGGGTAACTCCAACTCTAAGAGATCATCCAATCTCAAAAATCAACCCGACATGAACGTCAAATCAACAGTGGTAACTAATACTCAAATCAACACCAAAAAGGCACAAAATTGTAGTATAAGTATCAAAAGCATGGGTACTCTCTAGTAATCATCGGCTAACCGAGCTAAATCATTATATAAAAATGATAATATTTAAGATAGAATAAGCTAAGGCAAGATAAAAATGGAAAACCCATAAATACGCTCTGACACAACTGTACATAAATAAATAAGTGCATATGGTATAATTACATAAAGTTCTTACCACTATAACTAAAAGATTGGCCCCCATAAGCCAATAAGAGCAGAAAAGTTAATAACCCATCGCAGGAAGAGACCTCATGTTGGGGAGAGGCGTCATACTCTTTCCAAAGAGTATAAACTCAATACAGTGATTACCTATCTCAGCCTCGAGCCCAATATATCAGCCTTAGTCCCAACCTATAATGGAACGTAGTTCTAGGGTAAGAAACTGTGGTAACTTACCCAACTCGGTGCTAAATACTACTCCCTTTAGTTTATCTCGCTCATCTTATGAAATCATATTTTGAATAATCTAATGGTTCAATAAGAACCCAATAATCAAATCTATAATCTCATGTAGTATAGTGGATTTCAAAACTCAACGACCATTAGGTCAAAACATTTCTCAATAATCTCAAAATACTCATATGATGGGTCCTTATAGCACAATAGTTTATAAAATCTCAAGTCTCAAGTAGGGCTTAATAAACCACATATCAATCTCAAGTTAGAACTCATCAAAAGCATAATAAATGGCATATAGATTCATAACTCATGTAGAAATCTGGAAATTTCAGCAATTTATCTCAAAATCTCAACATACTCATACACTTCAATGCTTCAAATATTTAAACTATTAACTTCTCAAGGATTAAAATCATGGGGTATAGATCCAACTGCAATTTCTCAAGAAAACATGTAAAAATCATACCATTAGGCTCTCTATTAATGGAAACATCATTAGCTTACAACCAATAACAATGGCTGAAAACCCCCAATTTAATTTCATGTAAAATCTCGTAAATTGCAGAGAATTGTTGTTTAAATAAGCCTTTGGGCACAAGGGTGAAAGGATTACCCTTGTTCAAAACCCCACATACCTTGAATTAGAAGCTTTGGATGAACTCTCGCTTTGGTAACTCTATTCGTACTCTTGAATGAGGGTTCTTGAAGCCCTTGACTTGGAAACCTTGTATCTTGACTCAATTTAGAAAATCTATGGTGGATTCTTGAGATTCTTGGAAGAGGATTTTAATGCTTAGGGTTTTTGTTGAGAGAAAACTTGAGAGATACTTCATAGAATGTTTGTAAATAACATTAATTTGGTGTTTGCACAGTTTAAGAGGCTGGGAAAATTCCAAAATGCCCTTTTTAACTTCTGTACGAAGAAGGAAAAAATTAAATAGGGAACCCAATTTAATGGGCCATCGCGACACACCACTATCTTTGTGGCTCATTAGAAATTTACAAATAGGAATCTGGTAGGACGCAGAGTCATCACGTTGTCCCACTAGTTGGGACCTTGAACATCAGCGCGACACGTCACAATCGCGTCAGGCCACTGGAAATTGACTATTGGGAAATTAGAGTCCTCCACGACGCACCACTATTATGAAGTTCCATTGGAAATTGATAATTTTCAAATTGAACCTCTCCGCGATGCGCCAAGCACTAAAATGACATTTTTTTACTACTAGGACTTAAATTAGCCATAACTTCTTGCCCGGGGATCATATTTGGGTGAATCTTGTATCGACGAATAGCTTATCAAATTTCCCATGTGATAAAAAGTCAAAATTAGGGAAATTCTATATGGTTAAAATAATACTTACTTAGGAAGTCACTCCTTAATCTTATCGAGGAGAAATTAAGCTTTAGGAAAAATTCTGGGTATTACAATATCTCCCCCTTGGAAACATTCGTCCACGAATGTCGCTAGTTAAGGTAAGAACATAGAGGAAATTGAGTACATAAAGCTGGAAGAACTCGCTAAACTGACTATATGTCTTTCTTAACTCTAGAATTCCTTGAAAATTACAAGAACTCATACAAGGATGGATGCATATAGATGAACTTTATATTAGAAGGGCAGAACTAAGGAAGAATAATACCTTTGGATTAATCTGAACTTACGGAAAAGAGGTGCGTGTACTTGGCTCGTATATCTGCTTGTGCCTCCCAAGTAGCACCCTCAATGGGCTGGTTTTGCCACAAAACTTTGACCAGGGGAACTTTTTTGTTCCTTAGTCTACGGATCTAAAAATATAGGATCTCAACAGGAATCTCATCGAAGGAAAAAATGTTTTGAATATCGACATTCTCTAAAGGATCTTCTACAATAGAATCACCAATATGCTTCTTAAGCATTGAGACATTAAAAATAGGATGAACAACTGACAACTTTGAGGGAAACTCAACCTCATAGGACACCATACCAACACGGCTCAAGACTCTATATGGGCCAACATAACAGGGACTAAGCTTCCCCTTTTTACCAAATCTTTTCACCCCTTTCATGGGTGAAATCTTCAAGTATACTAAATCACCCATTTAAAACTCAAGATCTCTTTTCCTTACATCGGTATAAGAACTTTGACGACTCTGGGCAGTCCTCAACCTCTCTCTAATCAACTTAACTTACTCCATAGCTTCAAACACTGCATCAGTCCCAATCACGGCAGCTTCACCCACTTTAAACCAACTTATGGGTGATCTACATCTCATACTATACAAGGCCTCAAATGATGCCATCCCGATGCTAGCATGGTAACTTTCGTTATAGGAAAACTCTATCAATGGCAAATACTAATCCCAACTACATTGGAAATAAAGAGCACATGCCCTAAACATATATTCCAGGGTCTAAATGGTCCTCTCAGCCTGACCATTAGTCTATGGATGAAAAAAAAACTCAAAAGGACTTGGGTACCAAGACCCTACTGGATCGCCCTCCAAAACTTAGAAGTAAATTGAGTGCCCCTCTCTGAAATGATAGACGAGGGAACCCCGTGGAGCCTGACTAAATCCCAGATATATAATCTAAAATAATCCTCAATTGTATAAGATATATGCACGGGCAAGAAAGCGCGGACTTAGTTATGTTGTCTACTACAACCTAAATAAAATCATGATGATGACGCAAAAGAGGTAACCCGGTCCTGAAGTCCATATTAACCACCTCCCACTTCCAAGTAGGTATAACAAATTCTTGCATCACACCCCCAAGTCTTTGGTGCTCTACCTTAACCTGTTGGCACGTTGCACACTTTGCTACAAACTCAGCTATATCTTTCTTCATACTATTCAACCAATAGATTTCCCACAAGTCGCGGTACATCTTGGTATTGTTGGGATGAATAAAATACCGCACGCCATGTTCTTCAGCCATAACCCTCTACCTCAGATCATTAACACACGGAACGCATAATCTACCCTATAATATCAACATGCCATCTCGCCCTTGGGAGAAAACCTCTATCTTTTTTACCTTAACTGACTCCTTCAGTCCGACCAAAGTAGGATCCCTACTCTGCACATCGTGAGCTAACTCCTTCTTACCTTTCTCTACATAAACAACACTACCCATAGATAATTTGCTAACGGCATCCATGAGTACATTGGCCTTGCCAGAGTGATACGACACACTCATATCATACTTATAAAAACTCTAACCACCTCCTCTGCCTATGATTCAACTCCCTCTTAGTAAACACATACTACATGCTCTTATAATCAATAAACACATCAACATGAACACCATCAAGATAGTGTCTCCAGATTTTCAAAGCAAAGACCACAGCAGCTAACTCAAGATCATGGGTTGGATAATTTTTCTTATGCGTCTTTAACTGTCAAGATGCATAGGCTATAACCTTACCTCTTTAAATCAATACACAACTTAAACTAATTCTAGGTGCATCATAATCGACCACAAAACCATCTGTACCATTAGGCAAAGTCAACAAAGGTACTAAAGTAAGTCGAGTCTTCAACTCCTGAAAACTCTTCTCACGGGAATTTGACCACTGGAACTTAAATTTGTTTTGGGTCAACTGGATCATGGGAGACGCAATGGAAGAGAAACCCTCAAAGAAATGGTATTAATAGCTAGCTAGACCCAAGAAACTCCTAATATTGGATAGGGAGATAGGTCTAGGCTAATTTTTAACAACTTCATTCTTTTGGGGATCAACTCTAATACCTTCGGCTAAAATGATATGAACCAGAAAGGCTACAGAACTTAGCCCAAATTCATACTTAATGAATTTGGTGAACAATTGGGGGCTCTCTAAGGGTTTACAAAACAATTATAAGATGATTTCCATGGTCATTCTGATTATGAGAGCACATAAGCATATTATCTATGAAAATAATGACAAACATATAGAGATATTTCTTGAACACATGATTCATGAGGTCCATGAAGGCGGCTGGGGAATTATTTAGCCACAAGGACATGACTATAAACTCAAAGTGACCATAGAGGGTTTTGAAGGATGTCCTTGGAATATCACACTCCCTCACTTTAAGTTAATGATAGATGGATCTAAGGTCTACCTTAGAGAAATAACTTGGACCATGCAACTGGTCAAACAAGTCATCAATTCTCGGAAGAGGATATTTATTTTTGACTATGACCTTGTTGAGTTGACGATAGTCAATGCATATACGCAAATAATTCTCTTTCTTTTGCACTAATAAAATAGGTCCGCCCCAAGGAGAAATACTGGTCCTTATGAAACATTTGTCTAAAAGATATTTGAGTTGATCTTTCAACTCCTTAAGATTCGCAGGTGCTATACGGTATGGCAGAATAGAAACTGGATTAGTGTCGAGAAGAAGGTCAATCCCGAATTCTATCTCCCTATCGGGAGGTATCCCTGGGATATCTTCCAAAAAAATATTAGGAAACTCATTAACAATGTTGACTGACTGAATAGTTGGAACCTCGGACTTAGTGTCTTTGACTCTAACTAAGTGATAAATGCAACCTTGGATATTTACATTCTAGCTTTGAGATAGGAGACAAAATGACTCTTGGGAGATTCCAGACTCCTGGACCACTCAAACTCTGGTTCATCGGGAAACTTAAACTTGACCACATGGTTACGACAGTCAATAAATGCATAACAAGAATGAAGCCAATCTACACCCAGAATAAGGTCAAAATCAACCATGTCTAACTCTATCAAATCCGCAAGTATGACTCTATGAAGAATAGTAACAAGACATTCTCTATACACTTGTTTAGCGACAAGTGACTCCCCTACTGGTATGGAGACTAGGAAAGTCTAAGGAATCCTTTTGGGACTCATTTTGAAATTCACAGCCACAAGTGGGGTCACATAGGAGAGACTTGACCCGGGGTCCAACAACAAATAAACATCAAAACAAAAGACATAGAGCATACTAGTAACAACATCGGGAGTGTCCTCCTACTTCTGATGGGATGTTAAGGTATAGAATCTGTTCTGGCACTGACTGCTAGCAGTGCTAGATGAACCACCCTGAGATGGGGCAGGACGGGGTGGAGAAGCTGGTGTCGGAGGTCGGGCATCTATGTGCCCCTGTATAGCATGAGGATAATCTCTAAGTCTGTGGCCATGCTTTCCACAACCAAAACAACCCCTCAGATCTACGAAACACTAACTGGGATGATCCCTACCACTCTTAGCACGAGGAGGATAGCGGGGCCTGTTACCAACACTGTTTTGCGACCTAGACATAAAGGATCTACCCTTTGCTCTTACCTACTTATAGGCGTTGGAGAACTAGCTGATGAAGACAATGTCATAGATGAAAACCTCTAGAATAGAGGGTGGTTCCTTCCATGGAACCTAGGTTGGCTATACTCATGCTACTTAGATCTAGCCCTCTTGTTACCTCTCACTCAATCTCTTTCCTTAATCTTATTCGCCTTTATCTGTTGGCCATGCATTATCAACCTAGCAAGATCGATATCTCTATGCAGTATCGCAGTCCTACACTCCTTCAGTACTAACCCAGAAACACCGATCACAAACATGCTCATACTAGATCGGGTGTTAGAAATCAAATAGGGAGCATACTTGGCCAACTGATAGAACTTCAAGCAGTACTCTTTAACAGTCATGGAGCCCTGCCTTAAGTTCATAAACTTCTCAATCTTTGCTTCCCTTATCTCAACAAGAAAGAACTTGTCGAAGAATTCATCTTGGAAGACCTACAAAATCATAGGAGAAACATCCTCACCTCTACACTTCCTACACGATACAACTCAGCCATAAGGTATGTTCTTCAACCTATAAGACGCCAACTCAACACTTTCTTCCTCAAAAACATGCATCACCTGCGTGATCTTTCTCACCTCCTCAAGGTACAACTGTGGGTCCTTACCTGCCATGGACCCATAAAACTCTTGCGGATTCATCCGTATGAAATTATGAATTCTAGCGTGGCTACATCACCTCCCTGCTAATTAGCAACTGCGGCCTGGTTATTGGCCCGAACATTAGTAGTGACTACTTGGGATAACTCCTGAAAGGCCACCCAAAACTCAGCATGAGACACCATCTCATTCAAAGGATCAATAGGCTGGGGTTGCTCATTCTCATTTCTGCGAGCATCCGTTCTTCAGAGAGGCATTTTCTGAAATAGAAGAACATGTATTATTAGATCAGAGGTACAAATGCAGGAACGATGGAATTTTAAAAAAAGAAACAATTTTTTCCTAAAATATCTTGTAGCCTCTTGCTCATAAGTATGGTGCGCTACACACCGATGATCAAGACTCTACTCAACGCGACTTGTCAGACTCCCTAGGACTCCTTTAAAACCTTAGGCTTTGATACCAAGTTTGTAATGATCCAAAATTTCCTCTCGGGATGTCACACGGTGCTTAAGTCTATAAGTAGTCCCAAGCTAACCTTTTGAGCCTGTTTCTACTAATAACTCTTATTTCAAGATGAAGTAATTCAAACACTAGCTTAGTCATATCATGTGAAAGGAAATATGGATAAAATGCTCTGTCCAAACAATCACAATACTGGAAACCTCAACAAAACCACAACCTGATAACTAGTCTGACAAAGCCTCTACCAATCCATGAACTAGAGAGCCGTTGGGAAAGGTCCCCAACTGACTCAAAATGAACTGGAAATAACAACATAGTCTCACAAAATATGGAGATGTTTGAATATAGGTCCTCGAACCATGAGAACTCACCAATGTTGGAATGTAGATAGAGGTACTAGGAAATCACTGACAAGGTTGGTACTGAGCACCTGATCCTATATTATAAGATAATTTAGCGCATAGACGTATATGTGGATCAGCACTTGAGAATGCAATGAGTATATGGGGAAGCATGCATTTACATAAAACAACATAAATAATATTTAATCAAATCATGCATGTAATATGTAATGACTCACATGGCTTGAATAAGTATAAAATGCAAAGCTCAAGAATCATGTAAAATGGAACATGTAACACAATCTCGTGAGTCTTTATACTTTTAGCTTTGAAATTGATACTCTTCTTGTATTCTCATTACTCAAGGCTAAAAAAAAACTTTAAGCAATACTTTCAACTCATGCATATGTCTCATGGTGAGTAAAACTTTTTTAATGCTCAAGAACTCATAACTATTTTGAACTCAAATACTTAAAATTTGGAAACATATAACCTTGGAACATACTTGAAGGCATTTCATTCGCTTTAGGAAAATATCTGATTTCAAGCTTTAGGGAAAAATACTCATATCAAGGGAATGTATTTTAGTTTTAAAGGAAAATATCTAATCTCAAAGATTTAGTTTTAAGGCAGATTCTCTTAACTGACATAAACTATGTGAGCAACATGCAGTCCAATATTTTGTCCTCCTAAGGAAGAGACATCACGTTGGGGAGAGGCATCACACTCTTGTCAAGGAGTATAACCTCAACTCATTGATCACTTATCAAGGCCTTGGGCCCAATATCTCGGCCTTAGGCCCAACAATCATCTCAGCCTTAGTCCTAACCTATAGTGTCATGTATATCTGGGGTAAGAAACCGTGGTAACTTACCTAATTTGACACTAAATACTACTCCCTTTAGTTTATCTTGCTCATCTCATGAAATCCACTTTAGAATAATCTCATGGTTCAATAAGAACCCAATAATCAAATTTGTAATATCATGTAGTAGAGTGGATTTCAATACTCAATGACCATTAGGTTAACACATTTATAAATAATCTCAGAATACTCAAACCATGGGTGCTTATAGCATAATAGTTCATAAAATCACAAGTCTCAAGTAGGTCTTAATAACCCATAATTCAATCTCAAGTTAGAACTCATCAAAAGCATAATAGATAGCATATATATTCATAACTCATGTAGAAATTTGGAAATTTCACCAATTTATCTGAAAATCTCAACATACTCATATACTTCAATATTTCAAACATTTCAACTATTAACTTCTGAAGGATTAAAATCATGGGGCATAGACCCAACTGCAATTTCTCAAGAAAACATGTAAACATCATGCCTTTAAACTCTTAATTCAAGGGAAATATCAAAAGCTTGCAACCAATAACAATGGGTGAAAAATCCCAATTCGATTTCATGTAAAATCTCATAAATTGTAGAGAATTGTAGTTTAAATAAATCTTTGGGCACAAGGGTAAAAGGATTACCCTTGTTCAAAACCCCACATACCTTGAATTAGAAGCTTTGTATGAAGTCTCTCTTTTGGAACTCTATTCGTACTCATGAATGAGGGTTCTTGAAGACCTTGACATGGGAACCATGAATCTTGACTCAATTTAGAAAATATATGGTGGACTCTTGAGATTCTTGTAATAGGTTTTGGATGCTTAGGGTTTTTGTTGAGAGAAAACTTGAGAAAGACTTCATAGAATGCTTGTAAAGGAATTTAGCTTGGTGTTTGCACGGTTTAAGAGGCTTGGAAAAAGTCAAAAATACCCTTTTTAACTTTTGAATGAATCTAGAAAAAATTGAACTGGGAACCTGATTTTATGGGCCACCGCGATGCGCCACTATCGCGGTGGGTCACTACAAATTTACAAATGGGAATCTGGTAGTCACCGCGATGCGGAGCCATCGTGTTGTCCCACTAGTTCGGACCTGTAACTTCAGTGCGATGTCTCACAATCGCGTTAGGCCACTGTAAATTGAATATTGGGAAATTGGGGTCCTCCGCGATGCGCCACTATCGCGGAGTTCCACTGGAAATAAACCCTCTCCGCGATGCTCCAAGCACTAAAATAACATTGTTTGATGACCAGGACTTAAATTAGCCATAATGTGTTATCCGGGTATCATATTTGGGAGATAATCTTCTAGACTAGGAAGTCACTCCTTAATATTCTCGAGGAGAAATTAAGATTTAGGAAAAATTTAGGGTATTACACCAAAGGGGCCTACCTTAAACCCCAAAATCCATTAAAGGTAACTTCTACCCCAGACTAGTCAAAGGTATGTAAGTTCATTTCAAGATATCAAGTAAGCCATAAATAGACCCAAGATAGAAATATTTTCTAAACGTTAATAACCAAGGGAACCTTACCTAAAATAATAGAAACTAAGACAATTTCCATAAAATAAGTAACTACGGACAATTCCACCCTAAATATGGAGGACTAAGAGAATTCCACTTAGCTTAAGTAACTATGGAATTGCATTATAAATATGAACAAAGAAGCTTAATTAAGCTTAGAAATGACTAACTATGCTAATTACTCAAAGTTATTGTTTTAGGATAACCTAAATTGTCCAACTAAACCAAATATTCTCATTCACACTTTAAACACCTAAATCCCTCTCCATATCTAGCATATTATCATAAGCATACTACGATATATCTCAATTTGTGAAGAAGCTAAAGCTAGCCTACCTAGGCGTCAATGTAAAGCCTGAAGAAACTGCTAAATTATCGATTTTCCTTTCGGAGAAGCTTCCACAAGGTGCCACGCTATCAAAATCATAATCTACTCATCAAAATGAGAGCAATGAGACCCATATTGCACTATTGTTCTTTGAGTCCAAAATGAAATAAAAATCCCATTTGGGGCCCATTTATGGAATCACACATTCAAATTAACATGACATCACTCTATGCTCAAGGTACATTTACCTTATAAAATATATGATTTTCGAGCTATAATGGCGCTGAAATCATTTCACCAAGCTTCTAGGAATTGTAGAAAAAATATGGAGAAATAACCATGTTTATCCATTCTCTAAAGTCTAAAACCCTAAAAATTAGGAGTTCTTAATGCTTAAATAAATTTTGGCTAGCTTAAGTGATATCCTACTCTGGAATACATGTCCCTTGTACGAACAGTAGATTGCCTATTCTCCATCTGGATGTATGAGTCAACATTGAGTTAGAGGACAAATTATCCCTTACGAGATAACTCTTCCCATGCTATGCCATTCACTTAATCAACCAAAAGAGTCACCTAAGCGATATTTGCTGGGGTTTGCCAAATTTTCTTAAGATACAAAAAGCATCTTTTAAGCAATGCACCAACACCAGTTAAGAACTATAGAAATTCCATGTCTCCATCAATCCCTTAGGTTTAATTCAGAATCTCATATACAAAAATGGACTATGTTACCCTATAAAATTTGACATTTCAGACTCAATTACACTTTTGAAATTTCCAATCGAGGACATTTTGATGAAATGTGGATGACAAACCCCCTTGCCATTTTTTTTAACTTTCGACCAATGGACCAAAATTTGTCTGGGAGTCTTTGGATTAAAACCTAGGGTTCATCCAAACTAAAATCAATGTTTCAGAGCTTTTAAACAATTAGAATTGACATACGAGGTCGTTTGAATGATGTTTTTTCCTTATAGCAATTTTAAACCAAGGAAGACTTTAAAACAAGGAATTAGCTATAAAAAACAAACTAACTACCAAATAACCAAACTGTTAGTTACAACAAGTAATAAATGACTTGGGGCAGCTAAAGTAAGGCTCTAAATGTAGAAAATTTGTGGAAATAAACAAAATGGTATAGAGGGTCATTAAAATATCCACTACTAAAATAAATTTTATCTGTAAAAGTAAAGAATTAGGATGTACCTGTAGCCTTGAACATGTGAGGATCTGGGTCCACATCTCACTGTTGATATCGTAAGTAGCCTCTTCTACTAGATGGTGCCTCAAATAAACCTTAACTATTGGAATCTCCCTAGTGCGCAACCGCCTAACATCACTAGCCAAAATAAGCACAGGCTCCTCCACGATGGTCAAAGACTCATCTAACTAAACTGAGTCCCATCTAAGCACATGAGATGGGACTAGAATATACTGTCGAAACATATAAATGTGAAAACCTATTGTACAATAACAAAATTTTAGGGTAAGCCCAACTTAATGGACACCTCACCAACTGTGTGAAGCATCTTATAGGGTCTAATATATCTGGGGCTGAGCTTGCCTTTCCTCTCAAACCTCATCCCACCCTTCATAGGCGATACACGAAGGAATACCCTATCACTAACTCTAAATCTTAAGGCATGAAGTATATGATTTTATATGACTTTTGCATGCTTTGAGAGGCCTAAACCTATCTTGAATCACCCTGACTCTATCCAATGACTCCTGAAACAGGTCAATACTCTAGGCCCTAATCTCAAAAGTCTAAAATAATTCAATTGGAGAGAGGTGTCTCCTATCATATAAAGTGTCAAAAGACACCATCTTAATACTTTACTGATAGATATTATTATACATAAACTCAGCCAAGTCTAAGTGTTGCTCCTACTTCCTACTAAAATATAATACATAGGCTCAAAACATACCCTCAAGAACTTGAATAGTTTGTTCCAACTGACCTTAGGTTTGAGGAAGAAAGGTTGTTCTAAGATCTATCTGACTACCCAACTCCTTCTAAAACTCTGTCCAAAATCTAGACGTAAACATTGAACCCCGATATGAAATGACAAATATAGGCAAAACATGAAAAGGGACAACTTGGTCAACATAGATATGGCCTAACCTCTTGACACTAAAGGACATTTGTATAGGAATAAAATCTGTTGACCTGGTCAATTGATTGATGATGACAAAAATAACATCAAAACTATGGGAGGTATGAGGTAACCCACTGACAAAGTCCATGGTACTCCACTCATATTTCAACTTGGAAATGGGCAATTTCTGAATCAAACCACCAGGTGTATGATGCTCGGTCTTTACCAGACATTGTGGGAAACGACTTACAAAGTCCACCATATACCTATTGATACCACTCCACTAATAAGGTTGTCTCAAATATCTATAGATTGTAGTTGCACCTAGATGAATAGAATGCCTAGAGCTATGACCCTTACATAAAAATGAATGGATCGAGCCATCTACTCTCGAAACACAAATGTTGCTGTCAAATCACAAAATGTCCTCAGAATATATGGTATCCTAATTAGACTCACCACTCAACACCTAATCACACATGATGAAAAATCACCTATCCTCAAATGGGTGATGCTAAATCTGCTCAAACAGGGAGGACCTAGACTTAATACTAGGAAGAATCCTCCTAGGGTAAGAAATATTAAAAAGTACAATTAAGTTGGCTAAGGACTGACTGTCCCATGCCAACAACCTCTGTGAAATCAAAATACAAGCTAATCTACCCTTACTCACTACCTTCTATCTCAAGGAATCCACAACAATATTTGCCTTGCTCGGATGATACAAGATAGAGATTTCATAATCAATAAGTAACTCCATCCATCTATGTTTCCTAGAATTAAGCTCTTTTTGGGTCATAAGATTCTAATAACTATGATGATTTGTGAAAATCTCATACTGCAAACCATAAAGATAATGCCTCCATATCATAAGCGCAAAAACTACCAGTACCAAATCCAACTCTATGGTAGTTCAACTCATAAACCTTTATCTTTCTCGATGAATAAGCAATAACACTGACCTACTATATAAATATACATACCAAACCAACACTGGAACCATCACAAAATATGACAATTCCCTCATTCTCAATCTAACAAGCTAAAATAACATCCAAAGTGAGACTTTCATAGAGCTTTCAAAATCTAAGATCACACTTCTCAAATCATCAAAAAGGAACCTCCTTCTGAGTCATTTTGTTCATTGGATATTTAATAGTAGAAAAACCTCAAGGAACCATCTTCAATAAACAGCCAAACCAAAAAAGCTACGAACCTCAGTCAGATATATAGGTCTATTAAAATGAACAATAGCCTCAATATTCATTGGGTCTACCATAATCCCATCCTTAGACACCATTTTTCCAAGGAATATCACTTGCTCAAGAAAAAAATTCACAATTTCCCCTGGGCATAATCCCTCAATACCGTGATCACTACAGCTTGGCCGCAATCACAGTGAAATTCTCATAATCGCAGGAATTTAAATATCATGACTTACCATGATCACAATTTTTACTCTGCGATTACAGTTCTCAAGGATAGATCTTCTTTGGTTTTTCTAAATTTTGCACCACTCTTCTCTTATTGATCCCTTTTAAGCTTAATTTTACTTACTTCCTTCTCGTTACCTATCTACCTGTGAAATATGTAAATTAGTTCATTCAACTAAGAAAGTTTTCTCAATCATACTTTGAAATCATAGTAGTATGGACGAATTTTGATGTAAATGAGTGGTAAATTTACTACTCATCAACACCCCCAACTTAAAACTTTGCTTATCCTTAAGAACCACTACTTCTTTCTCAATGAGACAATGCCAATTTAAGCCCATTTATACACTCAAAGGATCACAATAACTTCAAACACGTTTAATATCACAAGTAGCTCTCAAACATGGGCAAAGTTATTCTCACAACTCCTCTCAACATGAAATACAATCTCAAAGATGCAAAGGACTTTAAGGAACTACATTGTAATAACAACTAACTCTTTATAAGAGGCTACCTATCAATAGAAACTCCACTATACTCTTTTACCTTATTTTTTTAAAGATGACAATTTCACCCACCTCATTTTGTTTGCATGCTTCCTCATAAGAAAGAAATCCCACATACCAAATTATCTACTTTGCAATAAGGGATTAAGTGCAAAGACTCACTCTCACAAAGACTCCCTTAATTCTATCAAGTACCATACCATATTCTTGCCCTAATATTTATTTTCCACTATAATGACTAGACTTGGTTATAGATCTCGCTGGACTTTTTCAAGCTTGTAATGTAGTTTCGGGAAAGGGTATGATATACTTTGGTTACAAAGTGACTACACCCTCTTTGAACATCTACATCATACTATTTAACCCAACTCTTACCATCGACCACTTCATTTGTCTCTAAAAGTCAAACATGCCAACATTTTCTACTTTGATTCAAGCAATTATTTGAAAGGATTTTATTTTGACTACTTCTTTTGCACTGCATGTTATTACTCATTTTGATAATTTCTTTTGTTTTGACTTTTTAAAATTTTTGTCTCTGCTAGCAACATAGGTATCCACTTATGTTATAATGAACCAAGGTAATCTCTTCAAAACTTACCACCCCCAACATAGTCTTCTGGCTTCAGTCTTTATTTTTTATGTTAAAGAAGTGTAGGGTTCAAAAGAGGAAAAAACTTTGAATGATTCAATGTTTGTAATGTGTTTGTCAAAGGATGGCTTGAAGGCTCAAAATGGGTAACTAAGGATACTATTCTATGCATGGATGGGCTATTTAGGCTAAAGTGGGATACTAATAGTCACCAAGGAGGCCTAAGATCTTTTCACTAATAAAGTATAATCACAATTAGCATTGAGAGACTAACAAAGAAATTTCTAGATTGTACTAGTATGCATAAGAGATAAACAATTATTCCCACCACACATGGCATGAAAACTTTTCATGGGGGCTAAATTGCACTTCGTACTAGGGAAAAAAATTAACATTTACTAATTTCTACAAGCTAAAGACTTTAGAGTCAATAAAAGAAGGAAAAGTACTATTTTAAAATTATTCACGTCCATGCGCTTGGTTTTCACATTTCTTTTGTAAAGAGGGGGTATTTCCTTCGCATTTGCACCATGCATAATTTTCTATTTACGGTACCAAACAAAGCTTGTATATCACACTTTGTCTTTCATAAGGGCAAACCATATGGCTACTCAGATTTCACCATAGGTATAAACGGTGATCCCTAATCCAAAATGCTAAAAGTATTGAGATTTCCCATGCATTTATTTTTTATATGCTATGGGTACTCGGATTCCCCTGCATCCATGGCTCACAACCCAATCACGATGATTTTCACATAAGAATGTCCTCACTCATTCTATCTCAAGGATAGACTCATTTGATATAACCATAAACAAGACAAACATAAATACAGAAAAACAAAAAAAATAAAACAAACAACTAATGCATAAAATTTGGGCACCATCAGAGTACCCGAATATTGTAACCCAAAATATAAGTAAAAATCATCTAAAATAACATAAAAGCATCCACAAATATCATAATAATTCAGACCCAATAAATAGATATGAAGAAAGGCACCCCCAATTAAAAAGATTGCAGTGACCTCGTTGCATAATCAATAAAGCATAACGAGAGTCAAATGTTGCTCCTTATAACTGCATCAAGAGTTTTTGTCTCTCTCAAACTCAACATCATCTATGGCATCATCTGAACTAGATCACTCAGTTGGGGCCTCATATTCACCATCAACTCTTGAAGAATGAAGTTTATCTCTGGGTTTTAGGACCTTCAAAAGGCCCTTTACCCCTTTCCATATATTGGTGAAGAACATGTATTTTTTCTTCTCCCTCATCTTTATCTTTTCATGTGATTCCCTGATCTCCCTATGAGAATCTTCTAAAGATTAATACACTCTCTCAATCTTAGCAATAGTGGCTCCCTATGTCCTTTGTTTCTCTATGTAACTCTCATAATATGACTAAGCCATATTGTTATTTCAGATGGTTGAAGGCTCTCCTATTCCCTGTGGCAACTTGGACACTATCTCCCTAATAGTCCACATCTCGATAGATATCTTATCAATAGGCCTTGCTGTGGATTGTCTACATGAGTTCGTGTCCTCAAATGTCGACCTGCTGAAGTTGATCTTCCACTTCCTGTTCTTAGCTAGTGCTTTCTCTCCCCAAATCTTGAGAGGATAAATAGGGATGTTAGGGTTCACCCAAGTGTCTCTGGTGTATTCCTAAATTGTGGCTCTCCTATATATCTCAGTAATCAAAGAAGGGAATAAGAGATGTGTACCACCGTGGATCTTGTAAAACTTCTTATCTAAAATAACAAGCAAACCAACATTCATAAGAATGTTTTCTAGTATGCAAACAACCATCAGGGCTCTTATATCTTGAGTAACAGTCATATGGGTTCATGGAGAAACCCTGCTACAAATAATGTTAAAAAAAATTAGGGTTCAACTATGAAATCATTAATCAATATACCCCTCTTGGTGGTGACCTAATGAACCTCTTTTCTAGGACATAACTTCTCTGCCATTTAGCTCCCTAGTTCACACCCTTTTGCCACAAATTAATCCATGTTTACATTTGAGAGCCCATATCTTTTATTTATTTGTGTAGATCAAAAGTTTACTTCCTTCCTATGGATCCAGATGAATTGGTGTGAGAGAGATACCACACTACAATTCACGTAAAATTCCCTTATCCATTGTTTATTTGCCCTATAAGGATCTGTGGTAAAACCACTCCATCCAGTGGATGAGTCTTTTAGGTAATGCTGAATGCTTTTTGGACACCTTTTCCAAATATATAACGTTCTATGGAATCATATTTTCCTTTGGAGATCACCTTAGTATAGTTTTGGCATTCAGCGGCCATGAAATGGGTTTGGTCATAATAGCCCATAATGTAAATCTTGAAAAATTGAGAACAACACAACAACATATATCATTAACATTTTCATGCAAAAACTATGTTACGCTGTCCAATTAAGCTCATGGGTTGGTTTCTTGGTAGGTTTTGGGAAAAAATTAGAAGAGTAGGATTCTTGGTCCTAGATGGAAATCAGCCTCAGAATAGCCATTATAGGTCTTTGAGATGCGATCACGATCCAATGACCGTGATTGTTGTATTTGAGGCAAGACAGGCTAAATTTTAAAAAAGTCAAATTTCAAATTTCAAAGCCAAATAATGTTCCAAAGAAGGAATTAACAATAAAAATATTGAACAAGGCTCCTAGGTACTCGACCATTCCCTTAGAATGTGAAAACAATAATCAATGAATTTATTTGGGAATTTGATCGTGCACTTGGTATGCACACTATATTTCTCTCAATTTTGAACGCAATTTGGGAACTTAAGACTTCCCCAAATTTGAGAACACCATTCACAACAACGAACCACGAAATAAGTACAATTACGCAATGATTTAGCAATGAAAATCACAATTAGAAGACATCCCTAATACATGCATTCTAATGCCTACCTCAAATCAATTAAATAGAGAATTAAAATCACATATCAGGTTAAGGATGAAGTATAGATGCTATAATTCTTTTGGGATGCTCACTATGCAATCACAAAGGGTGTAATTTGAGAGAAAATTTAAGAGGGATTCTGAGGGAAATAGGCAGTTGGATTGTCTCTTAACACAGTATGTACCGTGATTGCAATTAAAATTTTGCGATCACGATCATGCAGTCACTGCAATAGCGGTAGCACAGGTGCTGCAATTGCGGTAACTGAGGCTATTTTTGGTCCTTTACTTTTCCTTATTCATCCTGTAGCACAAAAATTTCACAATTTCCCCTTCAGAAACTCATTCAAAACACTCCATATTGAAACAAATGCATGGAAAAATCAACAACAAAATTAAAATCTATCTACTATATCAAAACAAAGGACACAAGCAACTTTTGTGGCATTTGTAGGTTGCCTACCATATAGTGCCTTATTTATCATCGAGTCATGACGTCCTTCATGATTTCAAGTTGGATACTTAAGTTATCCATAATTCACCTCATCATCCATAACTTTAATAACTATCACCATTTGAACCTCCATAGGTTGTTTTTTGGTTTTCCCCAGGAGGAAAATTCATCATTATGAACTCGAAATTTCAATTCAGCTAGCTCCAAATTAAAGATAGCTCTTCCATTTACAAGGAAAGGTCAAAAAAGGATAATAGGTATCTCTTGGTCAATTTCACAATCAAGCACAATGAAGTCAGTAAGAAGAATGAACTGGTCCACCTTCACCAACACATCCTACAAAACCCCAACTATTCTCTTAATAGACTGGTCCGCCAATAAAAGCCTCATTGTTGTTGGTGTAGAAGTGCCCAAACTATGTATTAGATATATTTAATAGGTCATGAGATTTATTATTGCACCAATGTCACATGAAGCTGTTTAAAACTTATGTGTACCTATGGTGTATGGAATTATTAAGGCACAGGGATCCTCTTCTCCTTTATTGCACTAGTCATTATATCGCTACACCCATTAGTCACGACTATGGTGTCACCCATGACAAGACTCCTTTTTACTTCAAGACTCTTTTTGACTTTAAAGTTTTCATAAGCTTAACGTACCGAGGGTTCTCTTGAATTGCCTCTAGCAATAGGATATTAATTGATAGATTACTAAGCTTAGCAAGGAATATTTTTAATTTTGTAATGTCCTCCTTCTTTTTATCTTTTGATGGAATGGAGGAGGAACCTTCGTGGTATGCATTGGAACACTTTACGGTTCATCATTCTAAACTACCTTCAGATCACCCTCTTCATCAACCACTTCTTCACTTAGCATCGGCTTTTTTCATTCCATCTTTAAAGCTTTGGAGCTTTCTCTTTTAAATAAACCACAAGATTCTTCTTCACATTTGTTTTTTCAAAATTTGTCATTTCTAATCTTCCCTAACAAGATCACAATGGGTTTTTCCACTCCTAGTGACAATAGGTAACAATTGAGCATCATTTTTGGATTCAAAATAGTATCAATAGGAAGGCCTTTTTGTCTAGAATTATGTTGAGTGGTAATTTGACTGGTTTGAGCCTCTAATTTCTTTATTAAGGTAGAATTTTGTACAATCGTTTGGTTGATTTGGAACAAGTCTCCTTTCAATTCTTGGACCATCTTGTTCATCCACTCTACTTTCATAAAGATTCTTACCAACACATCCTCAGTCTTGAATTTATCAGGATCAATGAGATTTGCTTCTTTTCCTTTTTCTCGGTCATGGGATGTATATATCAATCATACACCCTTTCTTTGTCTTTCCAATAACGATCTTTATCCCTATCATACTAATCTTGTTATCTTTTATGATCTCTCTAACCTTGGTTCCCAATTTATCTCTGATAGGCTGGGTGAGAACCTACCGGATAGTTAGCCAAATACCAAATTTCTTCATCATAGCCCTTGGATTCCTCTTCATTCACCATTTTTGTGGGTACACCCATCACATGTTTCATTAGCAATTCCAATTGTGTCATCATTTTTACCATATTTTTCTCCCTATCTACATTACTTTTACTTTAATCTTAATTAACATAGGAGGTGGAAGGAGACCCTTAAGCTACCTCCATGTCTCGGGTTTGCCATCCCCAATTTTGGTTAATGACTTTCTCAAGAATGTTTGTAGCCACGTCATCAGAAAACTTCACAAGTGAACCCTCGACTACTTTATACACCATAATTTTGATTAGTTGATCCTAATTCCAGTAGAATATTTAGAGAAGCATCTTCTCTGTAGCTTATGGTTGGGACAATGCATGAGATTTCCATTAAATCTCTCCCATACCTCATATCGAAGTTCTCCATTTAGTTGATTAAAATTAGTAATTTCATCACACAATCACAACATCTTTGATGGTGGGAAGTATCGGTCTAATAATGTAATGGTAATTTCATCCCATGATGTGATTGACCCAGTAAAAAAAGATTGTATCCATAATATCGGCTCACCTGTTAGTTAGAATGGAAAGAGGCATAACCGAATGAAATCTTGTGATATGTGACTGATATCGAATGGGGATAAAACTTCCAAAAAATTCTTTAAATACAAGTTTAGGTCCTCATGAGAATGAACCTCAAAAATAGCTTTCATTTGAATCATATAAAACATAACACTCGTTAGTTTGAATGCCCTATTCTCTTTATTAGGCAAGATACAGATAGCACTCACATATCCAACATCATAGAGTTACTCATCCTCATCAAGAGCACCATAAAAAGTGTTGACATTAATTGTATAGTCACTCATTGTGTAGAAGACACTATTTAAATCACCTAAAAAGAAACAAAAACAACAAAAAAAGTAAATCAAAATAACCGGTATACCCAAAGTAACATTCAACACCGTACAAATCAAAACTAAGTCTCACTCCCCATCAATGATGCCAGTTTAATCACGCACAACTTTACCATAGTTTTGATATAGGACGATCGTTGTTAGTAAATCTCAACTCACATTAAGATTGAATCACTAAGGAGTGAGTCTAGTCTTCAAACCCTATAGGTGTCGATAGGTTCTAATTGTATTCCCATTTTTTAAACAAACTAAAATGCATAAATTGAAATTTGGGGGGGGGGGTGGATTGTAAAGTTCTTTTTCAAAATCAAATCAAACTACCAACTCAAAGAGACGATTGGGGTTAAGGTTTCAATATGGGACAAGCCTTGGGATTATGTCTTCCTAAGGGTAAATTATGCATGGATTCATGATAATTAGTGCAAACTTTAGTCATAAACTACATAGGTAGGATAGGTTAGGATTTCTTGAGGGTAATCTTTAAACAAGACCTCAAGATTATAACCCATGGATACTTTCGGGTAACTCATGAATTGGCAACGAAAATTACCTAATACCTCAATTAGGCATCCTTATTTCTAGAAAGATACCCAAGATCTAGCTAATTCTCCAATCACCCATATTTCTAATATGATGTAAAGAGCATAATCTAAATCTAACTATTGTTCACTAATGTCTTGTCACCTATATCTCTCTTCAAGGATGATAGAGAATCGAAAAGTTCACTCACATCCCTCTTTCAAGGATAATGTTAGCTTTTGAGAATTTGGGGTTTTCACCCACAAATCCATCTTTGAAATTCGAGTTTTCCACCAATAAATCTCAACTAAATCAAGATAGCATTAGTAAAACCCACAAGTAATAACCTAGAATCTACACCAATAATCACAACCCACACATATTTGTACCTTATTTCAAAATAATCCTAAGATAAATTATTTAGCTACTCATAAAGATAGGTAAAAGAAATACACCAAATTGATGGTTCAATGCTTTCATTGAGATTCAATCAAGAGTAATACAATATGAAACTTCTATTATAACAAAAGTTAATTATGATATTAACCACAAGAAGTTTCCCCAATTTGGCTCGGTTTCCCAAGTCTCCCCATTCTATTTTCATAGTTTATAAATCCAAATAAGAAAGGGTTTTAGCCTTTTAAGTGATTTATGGTTCTCTACATAGAATTAAAGAATTTCCCATTAGCATAAACCCATTATACCATGATCGCTACAGCTATATCGCGATCGTGGCTAGCGATTGTAGTGTAATTCTCATAATTGCAGGCATTTAACTATCTTGACTTACCGTGATTGCAGTTCTCACTTTGTTATTATGGTACCTTATCCAAGATATGCTTTGGGTATTCCAGCTTATGCACCACTCTTCTCTTGTTTATCCCTTTGATGCTCAATTTCACTTTTTTCCTTATCATCGCCTTTGTACCTATGAAATATGGAAATTAGTGCATTCAACTAACAAAGTTGTCTCAATCCTACCCTTAAATCATAGTAGTGTGCATGAATTTTAATGTAAATATGCAGTGAATTTACCACTCACCAATTATAAACAAGGTAATGGAATTGTAAAATGGACTTTTGTATATAGATAAAACTTTGGGATTGATATTTATATGAATTGGATTGTTTGAATAACTGTGTATTTAACAAAAGGTGAAGAGTCATAACTTGTATATGTGTTTATAGCTAAAGGAATTGTATTCCATATTGTTTAAGAGGAATATGCATGTTAAATGCTAGGAATGAACTTATTATTGGCGAAATGTTAAGGGAAAAATGGTTCATGATTATGGGAACTCTAGTTTAAAGTAATTTCTTTGTGAATAAGGACAATGAAAAATGGACTATTATTGAATAATAGCTAGAATTTTTCTAATTAAATTCTTGTTGTGATTCATAATTGTAATTTAAATTATGTGATGCTAAATTGATTTTTTATGAATTGTTCGGTTTGGTCTTGAGATTATAATGTTCATGATAGAGAAATTTTATATTTTATTATTGAGAGAGAGAATGGAAATTAGTGAATTAACATAAAATAGAAAATTTTCTCGGATACTATTCTTGTGCTTCAAAAGTGGCAGCGGCCTTCTACAGGGAGCCTAGTACAACGGGAAATATTCCGCTATAATAGTGTTGTGGTAGAGGTGTGCATACCGATATCATATAGTGGGATGGGCTGCAACAAAGTCCCTACCTTGTTTTTGTGTACTTTTGTTCATTCACATCCTATATTATTCATCAAATTAAGCTATGAGCTGCCATGTGATTTATAAAAATCACATATAGCTAAGTAATGGGCATGCATTTAGAGTTAATTGTTAGATATAACATCCATGTGTGAATATATAAATAGGAAACATACAAGGAAATATTGTTTGTGACACCCCAAATGGGGGCAAACCAATTAAGTATCAATTTATAAAAAAATAGGAAGGGAGGGGGGAGGGGAGAACAACACTGATATGCACCAACCTAGTTGAATTCCTTATTATCATAATAAGATATTAGGTGGGGCCATCTAATTCCATGTTACTTAGGAAGGAGAACTCGTGTATATCATTTGGCTTAAACACTGGAATCTCTTTTTGTTAGGGACTATGCACTTGAATATGACCATTATGCTCTTCCATATCATGTAAGCATATAGCCTCGATAGTTCCTTCATATCAATCTCATTATGGAGCACTGGATAGACTTAGGTTGTAAGAGATGGGACTATTGAACTAGAAAAATTTGTACCCTATGGAGGCAGGTGGGCATGCTCCTTGTATCTCCTTATGGCAGCCTAGTCTGACTCCAAGAAATAGCTATAAATTTGAGTCTAGGCAACAAGGACATCATTATCATCACCACAATTATCATCATCTGCTACATCTTGGATGCTCAGAAACTCATATAACTTTCTTTTCTTCATGCTCAAAGATAATTCCACCTTTAAATTAAGGGGATGGAAGGGTGTGTCAATCTTTATGTCTCTGTCAACATCTTCCCTATACTCCCAGACACTCCTACATACTTTTAAGATCGGTCTGTGAGGATGCGGTACTTTCTTGTTACCCTGATAGAAGTCCATCAACTCCATCACTATATGTGTTGCTTCATTTAGATTAATCTCTATATGGAACAGGCCACAACTAAGGCTATCCTTTCTGAAGTATTGACTTATTGATGAATCTGCTAAATAACAAGTTGAACCACCTCCGAGCATTAACAATGAAAAAATTTCTCCTAAAACCCTCAAAGGTGCTATAATATATATGGTCCTTAACCTAATCTACCATGAGTTTGTCCTGCAGCCACATCATGTCCATCTCTCGCCTTAGGTAGTTATTAAACATTGGAGACATTCGGCATCCTGAGCTCCTCATTTAAGATAGTAGAATCCATAGTGACATCCACTTCCATAATTATAATTATGGGTTTGGGGTTGACCAAAATCATGGTAGGAAGTATGACAGAGAACTTTCTAAATAATCTTGAGACCCAATCAGAGGATCCTCCACAAGTGGTATCTAACCAATCTCCTAGAGACAGTTGGAAAATTCAAGCATCTTTGATACTACCCCACTCATCACGAAACCTCTCTCCTAGAAGAATTTTTTCCTTCTGTAGTCCTAGAATCTTTTCCTACAATTTGCGTCAACAAAACTCACGAAGGTGAGATCATCTTAAATTATATACATGGAGGGATGGGTAATAAATACACAAATCATTTTAAGAAAATAATCTAGAATGCAACAAAGTTTCAAGGAAATAAAACTTTAAGAAAAAGTCCAAGTTTGAGTTTTTGCTAGGAGGCTACTACCTGCAGCCTCCTGCTAAAGTATACTTCATCCTTCTACCATGATACTTTTATGGAGGGAATACCCCTGCTATAGTAGGTGGCACAACGGGATAATGTTAATTTTGTAGCCATCATCAATTCAAAAGCTCAAGAGTTGCATTAATGGTAACTCTTGAAGAAAACTCCCATTTTTTGCAATTCAACACCAGATATGCATTCATAATGTATCCTAGAACATGCTAATGCAAATATTGGGGTATAATAACTCCTAAAACATGACCAAATCATCAATGAAATTGAGAACATTCCTTACTATTTCAAGCAAAATTTTAGCATGAATCTAAAAAATCTTATGCCCAGAATGCTATAGAACTTTCCAAACATAAGAGAAGCACCCGAGCTTTAAATTTAGCTCAAATATTCCTTAATATAAAATTCAAAAACAAATCCTAAAAACCAATCCTTTTGTATGAATTCTATTATAAATTATTCAAAACTGCGAGTATCAAATGAACTAGATAAAGTATAACGATAACTAACTTGTTTTTGATGTTGGGAGTAATCTTAGAGGGGAGGGGATCAAAGGTATGTGTGAAAAGGAGGACAAATTTTTGTGAAACCCATTTCTCTCCCCTTTACACTATTTAATTCATATATAGTGGGCCTATCTTGCTAAAGTGATACTGCTATGATGGAAATATTCTAGTGGGATCAAGTTTATCGAAGTGCAGAAAGATTTTGTCTATTAAATTTGTGAGTTCATTTATTTCAAATATATTGGTGAAGCCCTATACACCTTGGGTTCTGGAAAAATATTTTTAGCCCTAATGACTTGTTCGACAAATAAGTAAAGAAGGTTCTTGATAGAGCAATGTAGTAATATACTACGACTCAAAAACTTTAGTATGTCGGTGGTAAAAAATTTAGTGGGCCATTAAGTGTTGTAATTATGTAATAATTTTAGGGTAATTAAATTCCAAGATAGATTCATACCATTCTTTTCGTACTGTGATTGTTTGGAATAAACGATGGGTAAATTCGTATTTATTTTAAAAACTATTTCATCATTACTAAAACGCACATCATTAATGGGCACAGGGTACATGCAATTTTTAAAATGTGGTCCCTAACTTTTCAAAAAAATTTAGAATTTGAAATTTGAGGTCGGGAAGATGACATTCCACTATAGCCAAATTTTTTTTGCTATAGTAGTGTTGTGGTAGTGGTCAAATGACTGCTATAGAGGGATGCCAAAGGTAGAACCAGAATCAATTTTATTTAATGCAAAAGTACAAAAAAGGATTCTAAAAACCCACTAGGTCTAGCTCGTACCTATCAAGTAATGTATAGGGGGAAATACGCTAGAACGACATAAAATACATGTTTTTTTTTCATGGGATTCAAGTTAAAAATCACTAGCATAGAGTCAGAAGTTTATTTTGTTAGATAAATAGTAGCTGGTTGGTATCCATGTATTCTATGTTTAAATAAGTAGTTTAGAACTAGATTAGAAAGCATGGGCGTGATTTAGATTGATAAGACATTTCTACTTAGGACTCCTAAACGCCATAATGGTTACCGATCAAACATTGTGCACGTTTTATTATTATCAGATATCACAAAATAACTCCTATATTTTTTTTAGCATTGTGAAGTGTTTTAATAATTATCGTAGCAAATTTTTCCACTAACTAATTGTGTATCTGAATACATTATCTAAGCCCTAAAAAATTAACTTAAAATGTTTGCAAAGTTCAATGGGTAATGTTATTAATAGTAGAATAGGAATTGTCATTTCATTAAATTCCACGTTGGGGAATGATATCGCTTTGTCTTTTACTCCTATTTGGGGGTGAATAGCAGATAAGTTAGTATCTATTGAGAAGATCTATTCCATTGTTACAAAAATTGTAACTAAAAAGATTCTACTAAAAAGTTATATTAAGTCAAGGTCGAGCCGAGATATGTTTTTAAAATACAATTGGAAATTTTTCAAGTGAGGGAAAAAAGGATAAATACCACTTCCTAATAGATGTCCCTGAGCCTCAATATCTATACCACTAAAATAGTCCCTTGGCCACTATAACAATGCCTAACCTGTAAGCGCAACAGAGGGAATTATTTTATTATGTCTTTTGTTCAAACTTCTACTGCCTCATCGTAAAAATTCCTTCAGTCTATTTTTAAGAGAAAACACATGAAAACAAGGAGGCTAACACTTGAGTGATGCATCTCTAAGTTGTCACTAACAGTTCCTCGTTGAATCTGTACTTTAAAATAATGAAACACAAAGTCAAGTTCTCTAAATATAGAAACATAGTAAAATAAGATAGGTTATGGTTAATTTGTAGTAGGTTGTATGTTTGTTTACATATAAACATGATTTGATATGAGATATCATTCTTAAGCCTTTGGAGGAGGATTTTGGCTGGATAAATAATGTGGGAAGAGAGGAAACAAAGTCATTATTGAAATTTAATATGTATAGTACAAATAATGTTACAAAGTGATTTATAGATGAAGCTTATGGTTACCTAGCTACTATGGAAGTAGTACAATGCTAGAATAACAAAAGAGTAATGGAAATGAGTTTATAATGGTTAGAGATGGGTGTTTGTCCTATGGATGAATGCAATTGGTATAATGATTTCGTAAGGGCTATTGCTAAATCATAGAATCATATGGTAGTATGGCATTTAATAAGGGAAGGTTGTAATTTTTGGAAGTTAGGGTGAGGGTATTCAAGTACTATAGATAGATTAGGGAAGATACAAAATGATAGTAAGAAAATGTGATGGTAAGTAGGTTTTAATAGTTAATTATGTTTTAATGAGCTCAATTATAGTTTAAGGGTGACATCCGATTAAGGGACTAGTTGGTACCTCAGTGTATACTAAGGTAGTTTCTTTTCAAAGAGGATAAGCCTGGTCAATGATCTTGATTTATGGTTTGAATGTAGTTAAAGAACTAGTTTTATTTTTGTGCTTATCCATTAGTTAAATAACTACGAGTTAGCCTTCGGGCATACTTGTGATTGGTGAAATTCTGTATTAAATGATTTCAATCATTTATGTGATGAACAATGAATTTAAATAAGTATTTACAAAAATATGTGTTATGATATATTTGGTACACTTCATCCTATTATTTCTTATATTTATTAAGATGTTTATGGATTATGGTATTTGGAGGGTTGGATAACACACCCTTATATATTGCTTGTAGATTCATATTCAGAGGGTTGAGTACTGCGTCAATATGGTACATGGACTGAGCTTATCTACTACACATCTTGACTATTCGAAATAAAATACCATTAAGGTGCGTGTACACTTCATTAATTTGGTAGATGATTTATAATACATTATTTATATATTTCATACATTTATCTTATGGTTGTTCAATATAAGTTATGTGTTAGCTAGAAGTAGCATATGACTTGATCTTAGGCCTATTTATATACCTAAGTATCATTATATATGTATGTTTAGCGTAGTTTTGAGGAATTCTTGATGTGATTAAGGAGGTATTAAGGGTTTCATTGAGTATTTATTTTTTTAGGATCATATTTCGAGTATGTAATATGCATTTGAATCTATTTAAGAGTCAAAATGATTAAATAGAATTTAGATGGGGAAACTAGTGATGCTAGCTTGAAACCTGCTTGTTGATGAGTTATAATTTTTTTTATGAACTAGTGATTGTTATATTATGTTGTAGGAGACCATATGAGGTTCTTTTAAAGATAACTAAATCCTACAAATAAGTCATAAAAAGTGGGTAAACAAGGATCAAACGTTCATGAAGATAGGAGCAAAAATGGAGCAAAATCCTAATCGGTAAGAAAGTTCCTTGAACAGCACCCCCTATCGAGTGGTAACACTAACTCACCCTTGTTTTGGGTGGTATCCGTACCCCATAAGAACTACTTTTGGCCTTGCAGCACGATCCCTTCTTTGGGATGTCCAAAAATTGAGTTTTATGTCCTTATGTGAGGGGAAATGTTGTAATTCATATATTTTGTGTTGGGATTATCATGTACGAACTAAATAATTATAAAAGGAGTACTTAGTAATAATTATAAAATGATTTTGAAACAACACACAATTGGAGAGGAGAGAAGGCATCTGAGGGCTCTACACTATGGTTCTTTCTTCTTTAATTTTGTTTTCTTGTAGTTTTAGTTATGGATTCCATTATTTATATTATTTGAAAGAGAATGAGTGGATAAACACCCTCATTATTATGTTGAGGGTACAATATAATTAGGAAGTCATTGTTTGATAGTTGGTTTATATGTTTATCCAGTCATGTGATTTTTCTTGCATTTTTGTTTTACTATTCTAAAACATCATGAACTTTTGCATAAATACATCTCAAAATGAACTGATCAACATAGTAAAGGGATGGAATGAATAATTTAAGGAGTTTGGATCATGTCTAAAATCATTAGATACTAACTGTTAATAGATGATTTGCGGTTGGGGTAGAGATATACCTAAATGCTCCAAGTTGTTAATGAAAAAGAAAGATAGCTTAATGAGTAAAAATAAAAGACTCACATCACCGTTAAATGTTGATTTGGGTAGATGACTTAGAGTATTATCATTCCCTTGTTAGAATATCAACCCCATAGTTAAACACGAATGCCAGCTAGAAACCATGGTTATGCATAAATGCTTAGAAAGTCAAAACCCTTGAATCTCTCTAGGTAATATATAACATCCAAATTTTATATTGTTGTTAATTTTTGTTACTTAGTTGTAATTACAAAACATACTTTTGATATAAACTTTCAATTATTTAATCATATTAGTAACGCTAGAATTGGATTGCTCGCTAAACACCAAGTCTCTATGGGATCGATATTCTGCATGAATGGGATGCTTTACTACTTGGACAACCACATAAACTTGCATGTATGGTAGGATGTTACATTACTTGTTGTGAAATTCCTAGATTGAAATAATTTGGTATTATATATTGGAGGTAATTAGAGGGTCATAGGATTTCCCCTAATTATATTTTAACTTAACTCGTTCTGATAACATGATGATGGAAATAGTCAATTAATAGTATTATTTTATTGTTTATATTAAATTATGTGGTTAGTTTTGGGTGGTAGTAACAGTGACGTGAAATACATTGCTTTTTTGATGTTTTATTTGTATTATTCAATTTATGTTTTAGTGGTAAAACAGGGAGAGAGATGTAATAAGATAGGACTAGAGATGTCGTTCAAGTTAATTAGGTCAAACATCAACGTCATAAGGATGGTAAAAAGAGGTCTCGTTGGATTCTATAACTTTAGCATAATTTGTAACAATGGGAGTTTTAAGAAATAAGGTCATCAAAAGTGGTGGAACGTGAGGTTCAATGTTAAATATAAGTTGAATATTAATTTTATGATGCCTCTTAAACTTTCTTGACTTCGATATGTTGTATACATCTCTAACCTTAGTCATCCAATGATGCCTACTAGTATGTGTGATTATATTTGTACTACACTTTTTATAACCTCTCTTTGGGACATCAATATGATTTAGGATCAATTACGGCTTCTTATTTGATGTGCCGAGTAGTCGACAGTAGCTTCTACTGATCTTATTTTTATAGTGGATGTTGAGTTCTTATTTGTCTTTGTTGTGTAGAGCTCCTGTACATATATCGACTAGGTCTTAGATAGAGTTTATTACTGAAACTATATGACTTATTCCATCATTACTTAAAGTCATCACATCTACGGGCACATGTGCGGTGAATTTTGAAATTAAAATTCCAAAATTATACAAATGGACTCAGCAAAAATTTCAGAATTTGCAATTTTGGGTAGGGATGACTTCAACTTGCTATGATGGGAATTTATACTCCATATCTTGTCAGTAGTGGTGATCAACCAGACACTATAGCGAGATGCTGAAGACAGAAATAAGACGTGAAATGGATTGGTTTTTTGATATTCTATTTGTGTAATTTAATTTACGTTTTAGTGGTAAATAGGGAGAGAGATGTAATAAGATTGGACTCATTTTAGTGGTAGTAAAACTGAAAACACATGGAATTGTTTTTTTTATATTCAATTTATGTTTTAGTGGTAAAATCGGGAGAGAGATTTAACAAGATAGGACTAGCGATGTCGTTCAAGGTAATTAGGTCGAACTTCGAAGTCCTAAGGATGGGAAAAAGAGGTCTCGTTGGATTCTATAACTTTAGAATAATTTGTAACAGTGGGTATTTTAAGAAATAAGGTCATTGAAAGTGGTCAAACGTGAGGTTCAATGTTCAATATTAGTTGAATATTAATTTTAAGATGCCTCTTAAACTTTCTTGACTTCTATATGTTGTATACATCTCTAACCTTGGTCGTCCCATGATTCCTATGAGTATGTGCATTTATATTGATACTACACTTTCTATAACCTCTTTTTGTGATATTAATATGTTTTAGGATCAATTACGGTTTCTTATTTGATGTGCCTAGTATTCGCTAGCAGCTTCTAGTGATCTTATTTTTATAGTAGATTTTCTGTTCTTATTTGTCTTTGTTGTGTACAGCTCTTGTACATATCTAGACTAGCTATTAGATAAAGTTTATTACTGAAACTTTATAACCTATTCCATCATTACTTAAAGTCACCACATCTTTGGGAACAGGTGCAGTTAATTTTGAAATTAAAATTCGATAATCATACAAATGGAGATAGCAAAAATTTTAGAATTTGCAAATTTCGGTAGGGGTGACTTACCTTTTATGAAGGGAATTTTTATTTCATATCGTTTCCGTAGTAGTGACCAATGAGATGCAATAGCGAGATAATGATGATAGAAACAAGACGTGAAATGGATTGTTTTTTTGAAGTTCTATTTGTGTTATTTAATTTATGTTTTAGTGGTAAAATAGGGAGAGAGATGTAATAAGATAGAACTAGAGATGTCATTTTAGTGGTAGTAAAAGTGACGTGAAATGGGATTGTTTTTTTGATGCTCTTTTTGTGTTGTTCAATTTATGTTTTAGTGGTATAATTCGGAGAGAGATATAATAAAATAGGACTAGTGATGTTGTTCAAGGTAATTTGGTCGATCTTCGATGTCGTTAGGATGGCAAAAAGTGGTCTTGTTAGATTCTATAACTTTAGAATAATTTGTAATAGTGGGTGTTTTAAGTAATAAGGTCATCAAAAGTGGTCGAACGTGAGGTTCAATGTTGAATATAAGTTGAGTATTAATTTTAAGATGCCTCTTAAACTTTCTTGACTTCTATATGTTGTAAGCATCTCTAACCTTGGTCGTTCCATGATGCCTACTAGTTTGTGCGGTTATATTTATACTACAATTTTTATAACATTTTTTTGTGATATCAATATTCTTTAGGATCAACTACGGTTTCTTATTTGATGTGCCTAGTATTCGCCAACAGCTTCTACTAATCTTATTTTTATAGTGAATGTTGTGTTCTTATTTGTCTTTGTTTTGTAGAGCTCTTGTACATATATAAGCTAGGTCTTATATAAAGTTTATTAATGAAACTATATAACCTATTCCATCATTGCTTAAAGTCACCACAGCTATGGGCACAGGTTCGGTAAATATTGAAATTAAAATTCCAAAATTATACAAATGGACATTGCAAACAATTCAGAATTTGCAAATTTGGGTAGGGATGACTTACCTTCTATGATGGGAATATTAATTTCATATCGGTTCCGTAGTACTGACCAACGAGACTCAATAGCGAGATACTGAACACAAAAACAAGATGTGAAATGGATTGTTTTTTTGATGTTCTATTTGCGTTATTTAATTTAAGTTTCAGTGGTAAAATAGGGAGAGATATGTAATAAGATATAACTAGAGATGTCGTTTTAGTGGTAGTAAAAGTGACGTAAAATTCAATTGGTTTTTGTTTTTCTATTTGTGTTTTTCAATTTATGTTTTAGTGGTAAAATACGTAGTGAAATGTAATAAGATAGGACAAGAGATGTCATTCAAGGTAATTTGGTCGAACGTCCATGTCGTAAGGATGGGAAAAAGAGGTCTTGTTAGATTCTATAACTTTAGAATAATGTATAACAGTGGGTGTTTGTAACGCCTTAATTTTTCTGAACCGGAATGCTACAAGGTGCTTATGACCCCAAAGGATCACAAGTTAACCCATGTCTAATATTTCTACCTGTACACTGCAATATATAATGTAATAATGAGGAAAACATGAACATGTAGTCCATAAGGTTCAACTAAATAAAGAATTTGTCAAAACATAATATCCATATGGGTGAAAGTTACCCAAAACAGCTGAAAACTGAATCAAATCTGAACATAAATCTAAATACTGAAACTGAAAGCATCTAAGTACTTTCTGAATAAGGAGTTGAAGGAAAATGTCTCAAACTAACTTCGTAAATTGATAACTGGCTAAAATAATAATGAATAAATCAAATCATATTGTCCTCGAATGAAGAGGAATCACTGAATCTCTGCGACTGGAAATGCTAATGCTACTGTTGATCTGGAGATCGTGTCTCTGAACCAATGGTGTAACATAAAAAGAAAGAACCATAGCAAAAATACATCAGTACGAGGGAATGTACTGAGTATATGAGTGAGGTAGGCTAAATATAAACAGGGTTTACATGCATGAATAATGCTAACTGTCTGACTGATATGAAAGTAAGAGTACAAACATGCATATATAGTAACTGAAATCGTGGGTACATGATACCTAGTCCTGTACGATAATAATGGGTTTATTGCTGACTAACATGACTGATACTGAAATTCTGATAACATGGGCAACTGTATCTGACAATCCTAAATCTGATAGTACTATCTGAGTTCCGTACTGTAACTGAGTCTGACTGTATCTGACAGTCCTGATTTACTGAAATCTGAAGACCTATTTGAGTTTTTTTACTGAGACTGATTCTAAAATTATGGGATGTAGTTGTTTAACCGACATGCCCTAATAACGCCTATAGCTAAGTTGGTGTCCAATCTCTGCCCCAACTGGAGGGGTGTCCATACCGCGCCACCGCTAAGGACAGTTGTGGGTGACCCTTAACTGGTAGGTATTCGAAAGGGGAACGGTGGGAACCCTAAACTAACAGGTTAAGCTACCTCGTCAACCTTAATCTGACAGTCTAAGATGTCTTAACCTACGTTGGCTACGTAGTTTTGAAACTCAAGGATGACTACTAAGAATCACACTCTAAACTGGTAGGTGAGTTCCAATCATTGGGTTCACTCGGTGCTAACTTCTAATCCCATATGAAGAGACTAAACATGATTAAACTGACTATACATGTACTGATTAACTGATTTCCATTGACTGACGGATTAGTACTATTATCTAAGAATTAACTGAGATCATGATATTTCTGAGGTTCCCTGAGTCACATGACTGACTGAGTTCTATAGATTATAGCTTGAATGAGATTATCGTGACAATATGACATGGATCTAGGCACACAACTATGTTTTTCGGGTACGAATATCCCTAGGACTCGATAGAAGGAAACTGACACACATGACATGACTTGATCACAAGATTTGAGTCCACAGTTCATAATATCATAAGTAGGGGTTATCATATTTCATATAGTTATTCAATATCTTAAACATTGTAGGGAATGCATGGATAAATTTCATGTACATATTGTATATCTGCATTATCTTACATGCTTCATACCACCACAATAGCAACACATGAAAAGCATGGAATTCATATTGTAGTATATAGCTAACATGGACTTGTCATTTAGACATCATAGAACCATATAAACATGAATTTCTAGCATCCTAAGCATTTTATCAAATACCTTGCATGCATTCTTTAAGGGATAGGTGGGTTTCATACTTCCACCATATTAAACCACCTAAAGTTCATGGTTTTCAATTAACGAACATATATATTCCATGAAAACACCTTTAGACATCACATTGAAACTTAAACAACAATCTTCAACATGTACATACTCATATCACCACAAAAAGTTTACAAAATAATATTTAAAACATGGTTCTTGAGCTCTATGAACGGATTTGATCCATAGATGAACACTACGCATACCTTAGAAAGTAAACATTGATGATTTGCTGGAGAGTTGTTGGATTGGGAAATTTAATTCTCGATTATCTTGGAAAAAGTCTTAAATCTTGCTTTTGAGACATGAGTTTGATGGAAACCCTAATATTGTGGTTGAGAGCGTATGAGAGGGATTTTGAGATGCTTAACTGAAGAAAAATGGGAAAAATTATGCCTCTTAAGGATTATAAGTTATGGAAGGTAAAGGAAATGACAAAAATACCCTCATGAAATAAATTCCCAGTTGCTGAAAAATCATAGCTGACGGCCTTCGTGATAGGGCGTCACAAATGTTATAAGATATCACAAATGTTGTCACTTAGGAGCTGGTTTCTGCCTAAGGCTGACGACCTTCGTGATAGGGCGTCACAAATGTGATAAGCTATAATGAATGTCGTCACTTAGGATTTGGTTTTTGCCTAAGGTCTTAGGATCTGGTTTCTGCCTAAGGCTAACGACCTTCGTGATAAGGCGTCACAAATGTGATAAGCTATCACGAGTGTCGTCACACTGTATCCAGCCTGACATGCTGGAGTAAAATAGGAATAACTCTATCTCCGATATCGGATTTAGGCGAAATTGGTATCGTTGGAAATATAATTCAATTATCTATCTGTTGATAGGTCATGATCTCAAAAATTACTAGTATAATTAGAGATATGCTCATTTAAAGTAGACTATACCAATATCCTTCTCAAGAATTCTATCGGTAAGGAATGTTTTGATTCGTTTGATAGCTGAGAGTTATTTGAAGCCTTAATATACATCTAACTTACTCATAAAACTATAAAAGATCCATGATGTACTATGCATGATCATGGTACATGGCTCTAACATTGGTTTGGATTTTTTGGGGTATTACAGTGTTTTAAGTAATAAGGTCATTAAAAGTGCTCTAACATGAGGTTCAATGTTGAATATTAGTTGAATATTAATTTTAAGATGCCTCTTAAACTTTATTGACGTCTATATGTTGTAAACATCTCTAACTTTGGTCATCCCATTTTGCCTACTAGTATGTGTGATTATATTGATACTACAACTTCGATAACCTCTTTTTGTGATATAAATCTGTTTACGATAAAATACGGTTTATAATTTGATGTGCTGAGTATTTGCCAGCAACTAAATTAAGTAGGCATCATTTACCAATTAAGCTAAATTCTAATATAAATATAATTAAATTCGAGGTAAATAAGCTAACGGGGAGAAAAGGGAAATCCTAGAAATACGCTCCCAAATACTTAATATAAAAAATAGTGATAGTAATAATTAAGAAATGCAAATCTATGTATTAATAATTGGGCCCCATAAGCTAGAAGGTGCGAATAAAGTAAACCCAATGCGATCCCTCATAAGTGCGAAGGGTGAAATCAAGGAGAAGTAGTAACCAAAATTATAGTAATTATCCATATATAAAAATCATAACCGTTGATCCTTTCATACAATAATACAATGGAATTAATCCGATTCCATAGCCGTTATATATAGCCCTTCAGTGTCGAACATGAATAGAAACCCATTTCATGAATGATGGTAGAATAAAACTATTCTTAATATCATAAATCGCCAGACTCAAACCAGAACTAATACTATCTTCCAATTACAAAACTAAAATAAAGAATTGTGTATTTAAACTTCTTTTAGCTAAAGAATGTATTTAAACTAATACACAAGGCCTATTGTGTCTACAGGGAACTAATAGTAATCCTTTCCTATAATGGGATAGAAGGGCCCACATATGAGCCCAATAATCCATTCTAAGGAAAGTTCTACCTAAACTAGACTAGGTTTTGAAATTCCACTACAAGATACTATACAATCCTCATTGAGTCCTAGGAAAGCAATTTTACCTAAAGAATGAGTAACCAAGTCAATTATGCCTAATTATGGTCTCTCAACAGGCTAAATAAATCAATTTATGCCACAAGAATCGAGAAGATTTTATTCGCCACCCGAGACTAGAATAGCCTCATATTTAAAATATAATAAATCTTAATCTATGAGAAAAGTAATCCAAGACTACCTGGATGCCAAAGAAAGCCTGCTGACATCTGCTAAATCAATGATATATCTTTCCAGGAAGCTCTACACAATACCAAGCTATCAAAATTTTTATCTATCGATCAATACGAGAACAATAGTGCCCATATTGCATTGTTATGTTTTGATTCGAAAATCTCACCAAAATCCTATGTTGGCCTCACTTGCAGAATTATTATGATCCTACCGCACATGCAAGTGCATGCAGACGTGCAAGTGTTAAAATGTCCTTTATGATCCAAGTATCGATACATATTTTTAGCAACACTCCAATTATCATCTTACTAAGAAGATTAAACAAGTGAAAAGTCTAAATAAAGAGAGTGAAAGTTTGAGAAATAAGCGTACAATAAATAATTTGAGATTTTAAAGTGTTGGAGAAATTAAATGAGAGGAATCTAGGGTCAGTTAACTTTGAACAATCCTTCTACGCTATAAAATCTTATTGGTTTAGTTTATTAGCTTGTTTGTTGATTCATGGGGTTGATAACATAATTAGAGAATGGTCATCCTTTAATAGTTTATCTAAGTTAGAGCAACAACTACATCATTAAGCGGGGATGTGAGAACAAACCTAAGTGTATTTATATTTTCTCTTATTTGAAGCAAATGTGATTAATTAGGTATACACCTATCCTAAATGCAAATCCTAACTTTTTTCTCTAAAATATAAGATCCCACTCCATATATATCATGATATAATTTATTGTTCCTCCTTCGTGGCTCGCAATAGAAATATAAGTTTATCATAAGGTTACTGAATCAATAGAATACTAATAATAAGGAAATGTGAATAAAAAACATGATAATAAACAATAAACTAACTCAATTATAGGCTAAGTATTCATTTTCTTGGCTTCAACTCTACAATGAGTATGTTTAGCCACTCATATTTTGACAATGAATCACAACAAAGAAATTCATGTATAAAAACAAAAAGTTGACTAAAGGAAAGATTAAGAACCCTAATTTTACCTTCATGAAGTGTTTTTACAACCCCAAAAGTCTTCATAGATTTTTACAATACCCAAGTGTCATATTTATCGTATGATGGAATTTTGCCGCTTTTGACACTTGGGAGTGGCACACCTTTGTTTTTGCACGATTGGAGGCATGACGTTCCAAAAAATATTGAACTCACACTATATTTTACAAGTCTCTTAGTGTATTAGGGTGTGGCATTCCCTTTTCTCTTAGATTTAAGGGAATGGCACATACTTGTGCTCAAAATTCCAATTTTTTCAATAGATAACTCATTTCGTTTGCCTTTGAGTTTCGCAATTTCTGTACATCTGTCAAACTTCATTGGCCTTGTTTTTCTTCCCAAACATTGCTTATAACATCCTACATGGCCTCCATTAACATCAAAAAATATGAATTAGCGAACACAACACAATAGAGTCAATCGAGTTACACTAGAATAACACATAGTTCAAGCTAGTAACACTAGTCTTCTCGTCTAAACTCTATGTGACCAATTTGATTATGAACTTGTTTTGATTTCAACTTAAATATTCTAAACATGTACTTTAACACTAAATTACTCAATTATACAATAAAGAATCCTTAAGAACGCAAGAAGTCCTCAAAACTAGGCTGAATACGTAGAAATAATGATTGTTAGGTGCCTAAATACACCAAAAATGACCATCCCACATTTAAAGTCTTTTTCATCCTCGACCAACTCTTTAAATTGAGCACCATCCAAGGAAGAATTCAATATTACTATTTCAATTACGAAACCTAATCTAGCACTACACTGACTATACAAATAGCAAGTTCCATATTAATTATGTCATGTACAATTGAAAGCTCATTAAGCTACTTCAAAGCACTCTAATATCAAAAATTGTCTATACCAAGTCAGCAAACTCATGCATATTACTCAATAATAGAGATCATACATCGAACTATCATTAAACATGTGCCCTCACCACAAGAGAGTTATGTACATTTGCTCACAGTTATGGAATTCATCATAAGAATGGGTATAAGAATAAAATTTTGCTCACTGTGCCAAAAATTCACATGTCATATAAGATGACCCATAAGCTTACCCATAGTGTAGTACTCTACTAATATAAAAATATCGGGGATTAGATGAAAAAGGAATTTAAAGGTTGTAATAAAGTCTAAGGGACATGAAGCGAATATTTTTTACAATAATACTGACTATCTTCTGCAGGATCTTTAATATATCACAAACAATATTGAACTCCTCTCTGAAAAACCAATTTCTCACCACGTCCATCATCCCAAATCTATTTTGCTTTGCCCATCTCTTTAAGCTAGTTCACATATAGAAATAAGGAAGTATTATTAATCGATACATGATTCAATTTTGATCAATTTTTCTCTTTTTAATTCACCACTCCCTACAACATTACATAAATGTTTTTCACACCAATAGCTACAATTTTCTTGGGGCTTTAATTTTACCTTTTTCCTCCTAAAATTTTAAACTTCTAAATCATCTTAATTTTTAAACTTAAGGACTTAGGATCTTTTGATCAAATTGACGGATCTTTGGATCAAATTACAGTCAGTCAAAAAAAGGGAAAAGGCTACATATGAGGCTACCAACGAATCAACTAAAAGCTCAATAGAGATAACTAAGATCATGCAACAAGGGTAGAAAAAAGAGGGAAGAACCATGGATATCTAAGAAATACTTATATATCATCTCTTAAACCCAACCTTCTTTAATTTCATGGCCTAATTTGCGAGTCATGATTGCACCTACTATATCCCATAAATAGGTAAGCTGAGACATAGCTTGGAGCTAGATGCAATGGGCTAACTTTGTGGAAAATTGCCTAAAAAACAAAAATTAACAATTAAATACTTTAATTGTAATCAAACAGTCATAAAGGCCAAATAGATAGATACAAAATTAACAACCATCCTAAGACTCAGTAATGTTGGTACAAGAGCTATTCCTAATAGACTATAAGTACTAAGTTGTCAAATGCAATCTGTCTTAAAGTTGAAAGACAAGAAATAGATAAAAATAAGGAAAAAGGGTAACTCAAACTCCAAGAGCTCACCCAATATTCGAATTCAACCCGACACAAATGTTGAATCAGCAGTGGTAACTAGTACTAGAATCAACATAAAAAGGGAACAAAAATGTAGTATGAGTACCAGAAGCATGGGTACTCAGTAGGAATCATCACCTAACCGAGCTAAATATGATATAAATATGATAAGATACAAGATAGAATATGGTAAGGCAAGATAAATAAGCCCCAACATCGTTGTACATAAATAAATAAGTGAATATGGTATAAGAACATAAAGTTCTTACCATTATAACTATAAGATTGGACCTCATAAGAAAATAAGAATAGAAAAGTGAATAACCCAATACAGGACACCATTATCCTAGAGCATACAATCAAGGAAACTGAGAAACCGAATAGCCAAAAATCACAAAATTGGCATACCATTACCAAGAGTCCACCCAAACTTTATCATCTCATACATAATTTCCAATGCCAGAGTTAAACCAGAACTCAATAGTGTCATCATCATTATCATTATTTATGAGCATTGAGCATAACTAATATTATTAAAATTATTACTAACTGCTAAACTCAAACCAAAACATATATTATTAATATCCTTATCAATTGCCAAACTCATACCAAATCTCATGTTTATCAATTGTATCAATTAATAATATCAACAACTCATAACAATAAACCAACACAATAGACTACACCAATTCTGCATTTATTAAGCCATGTTAATAACCATGCCTATTGGTAATGTCAATAGTCATAATCATAGGTGATTTTCATAATCGTACCTGTAAGCCACCAATCATATTAATAAAACATTAATCATGCCAATAATCCCTATGATATCTATGATCCATCAATTCTATTTATAAAACATTAACTATATGTATAGGAAATTAGGCATACCTATAAGCCATATCATGTCTATGTGCCATCAATCATATCTATAAATCATCAACTATATCATAAGCCATTAATCATAGATATGAGCCATATCATATTCATAAGGAATATCATACCAATACTCCATATAATATCTATGAGCCATATCATATCTATAAGAAATATCATATCTATACCTGTAAGTCATATCATTAATCACGTCGATATCTATATCATTAAGAAAATAAATAGGCCATATTATTAAACATATCCAAATGTCATACCAATAATTATATGTATAAGTCATTAATTATATCCAAGAGTCATATCGACAATCATATATATATATATCATAGGTGATTTCCATAATCATATCTATAAGCCACCATTTATATTTGTAAGACATTAATCATGCCAATTAGCACCATCATATCTATGATCCATAAATTATATCTATAAACCATTAACTATATCTATAAGAAATTAGGTATAGCTATAAGACATATTATTTATATATATATTTATATAAAAGCTACATCATTAGCCATATTTAAAATAATATCCTTAATCATGTATATAAGTAATATCATTAGCGAAATACCCGTAGTTTATATCATTCCATAAATATCAAACTAACATACTCAATAAATGTATTCAATCTCCTCAAGTGTCAAACAAACACATAATAAGAGTATAACATGGATAGATAAGTCTATAAGGCTATCACGAGTCTTGGCCTAAGGTAGGCCAAATGGGACCACTTTAATCCATGAAATCCATTTAAGGCAACTTCTACCCGAGCCTAAGCTAAGGTATCTATGTTTATTTAAAAATGTCAAGTAAGCCATAAATAGCCCTAAGATAGTAATATTTCTGAAATATAAACAACCAAGGAAACCCTACCTAAAATAATAAAAACTAAAGCAATTTCCATAACATAAGCAAATACGGACAATTCCACCCTAAATATGGATGAAAAATACAATTCCACTTAGCTTGAGTAACTAAGGAATTACATTATAAATATGAACCAAGAAGATCAATTAAGCTAATACATGACTAACTATGCTAATTACTCCAAGTTTATGGAATCAGGATTGCCTAAATGGACCAACTGAATCAAATATTCTCATTCACACTTCCAACAACTAAATCACACCCCATAACTAGCATATTATCTTAAGCATACTATGATATATCTCAGTCTATGAGGAAGGTAAATCTAGACTACCTGGGTGTCGATGTGAAGACTGAAGAATCTACTAAATTATTGATTTTTCTTTCTAAGAAGCTTCCGCAAGGTGCCATGCTATCGAAATCATAATCTACTCATCAAAACAAGAACAGTGAGACCTATATTTCACTATTGTTCATTGAGTCCAAAATGACATAAAATCACATATGGGGCCCATTTATGGAATCACATATTCAAAAATTACATGACATCACTCTATGCTCAAGGAATATTTACCATATAAAATATGTGATTTTTGAGCTATAATGGTGCTAAAATCATGTCACCAAGAATCTAGAAGTTTTAGCAAAAGTATTGAGAAATCAACCATGGACATAATGGAATCTTACTGCAAATTAAATGTAAATCTACATAGCTTAATGATACTAGAGCTCTACAATCATTACCCATTATTGATTTTCCCAAGAACACAGACTTTTTAGGTTTTTAGATTCTAGGGAATGGATGAAGATGGTGAAACATTAGGCTAAGTCACTATGTATATCCTTCCCAAGGGCACGGGTATTCCTTAAATAATCTTCGGGTACCTTAAGTGATACTCGTACTCTGAAATGCCTGACCTTTGTATGAATAGTAGATCACATATTTTATATATGGCTGCATAAGCAAACATTGAGTTAGCGGCACTATTATACTTAATGTAATAACCCTTTCCTAGTTATGCTATTCACTAAATAAACCAAAAGAGTCGCTTAAGTGATACTTGCTGAGGTTTGACAAATTTTCTTAAGAGATCATAGGCATCACTTAATCGATGCACCAGCAATAGTTGAGAATTGGTGAAATTCTAAGTCTTCATCAATCCATTGGGTTTCATCCACAAACTCGTATACAAATACATATTATCCTACCCTTTCAAATTTGACATTTCAGTCTTAATTACACTATTGAAATTTCAATCTGAGGTCATTTCAATAAAAAGTTGGTGCCAGACCCCCTTGCCTTTTTTCTTAACTCCCGACCATAGCTTAAAATGAGTTTGGTAGTCTCAGCATCAAAACCAAGGGTCCATCCAACCTAAAATCAATGTTGCAGAGCTATTAGAATAAATAGAATTGGTATACGAAGTCGTTTGAATGAAGTTTTTGCCCTATAGTAAATTTGAAACAATGAAGGCTTCAAAATAGGAAATTGTCTCTAAAAACCAAATGAACTTCCCGATAACCAAACTGTTAGTTCCATCAAGTGATAAATGACTTGGGGTAGCTAGAGTAAGGCTCTAAATGGAAAAATTGAGTGGAAATAAATGAAATGATCTAGAGGGTGATTACAATATCAATTACTAAAAGAAATTTTATCTACAAAAGTAAATAATTAGGATATACCTGTAGCCTCGAGCAGGTAAGTATAATGGGTCCACATCTCACTCTTGATCTCCTAAGTATCCTTCTTTACTGGTTGTTCCTCAAATAAACCTTAACTATAGGAATCTCCATATTGAGCAACCATCTGACATCACTAGCCAAAATGAGCACAAGCTCCTCTACGAAGGTCAAAAACTCATCCAACTCACTGAGTCCCATCTATGCACATGAAACGGGACTAGAATTTACTGCCAAAATTTTTTTCTGGGTAAGTCCAACTCAAAGACCACTACACCAACTATGTGAAGCATCTCAAAGGATCTAATATATTTGGGGTTGAGATTGCCTTTCCTCTAGAACCTCATTATACCCTTCATAGGAGATACATGGAGGAATACCCTATCACCAACTCCAAATATCAAGGCACAAAGTATATGATCTGTATAAACCTTCTACCTAATTTGACCGGCCTCAACCTTTCCTGAATTACCTTGACTCTGTTTAACGGCTCTTGAAGAAAGTTAGTACTAAGGGCCCTAATCTCAGAAGCCTAAAATAATTCAATTGGAGAGCGCATCTCCTATCATATAAAGCCTCAAAAGGAACCATCACAACTCTCAAATAATAGATATTATTATACACAAACTCAACAAACACTAAGTGTTATTCCCACAACCCTCTAAAATATAAAACATAGTCGCAAAGCATACTCTCGAGAACCATAATAGTTTTCTCCCAGTGACTATCGGTCTGAGAAAGGAAGGTTGTACTAAGATCTACCTGACTACCTAACGCCTCCTAAAAATATCTCTAAGATCTAGAAGTGAACATTAAAACCCGGTATGAAATGATAGATATAGGAAAAACATGAAAACGGACAACGAAGCCAACATAGATAGGGCTAACCTCTCGACACTGAAAGACATATGAATAAGAATGAAATGTGTCAACTTGGGAAATCGATTGATAATGAAAAAAATACCTTCAAAACTATGGGAGGTATAAGGTAAGACACTGACAAAGTACATGGTAATCTACTCCTATTTCTACTTTAGAATGGGTAATTTCTTAATCAAACCACCAGGTCTATAATGCTCAGCCTTTAACTATAGATATCATGGAAAATGAGCTACTAAGTCTGCCACATATCTTTTTATACCACTCCTCTAATATTTTTGTCTCAAATATCTATACATCATAGTTGTACCCAGATGAATTTAATACCTAGAGTTATGAGCCTCACGTAAAATTGAATGAATTAAGCCATAAACTCCCAAAAGATAAATGTTGCTGCCAAACCTCAAAATGCCCTCAAAATATATGGTATCCCTATAGGACTCATCACTCAACACCTAACCACAAAGATGCAAAATTTCCTATCCTCAAATAGGTGATCCAAAATCTGCTCAAATAGTGAGATATTTGCCTCAACACTAGCAAGAATGGTCCAAGGGTATGAAATTTTAAAATATACAAGTAAGTTGGCAAAGGATCTACTATACCGTGCCAACGACCTTTGAGAAACTAAAATACAAGCTAAACAACCCATACTCACTACCTTCTACCTCAAGGCATCTGCTATAATATTCATCTTTCTTAGATGATCCAAGATAGATATATCATAATCAATGAGCAACTCTATCCATCTATATTTCCTAGAATTAAGCTTTTTCTGGGTTATAAGATGCTGAAGACTATAATCATTTGTGAAAACATCATAGTGAACACAATAAAGATAATGCCTCCAAATATTAAGCGCAAAAACTACCACTGCCAACTCCAAGGCATGAGTTGGGTAGTTCCACTCGTGCACATTTAACTTCCTTAATGCATAAGCAATAACGCAACCCTACTGTATGAATACATAATCCAAACCAATACCTGAAGTATCTAAAATACAATAAATGCCTTATCCTTAATAGCAAGAGCTAAAATAGAAACCGAAGTGAGAAATCTCTAGATCTTTCCAAATCCTGACAAACACACCTCAAACCATCAGAAAGAAACCTCATTCCGAGTCATTTTGTTCATCGAATCTTTAATAGTAGCAAAACCTTCAACTAACCATCTATAATAAATAGCCAAATCAATGAATCTACGAACCTCGGTCACAGATGTAGTTTTGGCCAAATCAATAGTAGACTTAATATTCACTGGGTCTACCATAATCCCATCCTTAGACACCACATACCCAGGGATTATCACCCACTAGAGAAAAAACTCACAATTAGAGAACTTTGAAAAAATCACATGATCTCTCAAAGTCTGAAGCATAATCCTCAAAAGATGCATATGCTTCTCACTACTCCCCGAGTACACAAGGATGTCATCTATTAACACAATCACAAATGGATATAAATAAGTCCTATACATACGGTTCACCAAATACTTAAATGTGGCTCGGACACTCATTAAATAAAAAGATATGACTAGGTACTCACAATGACCATAACGGGTCCTAAAGTCTGTCTTTGAGATATCCTTAGCCTAAATTTTAAACTGATGGTAACCGAACTTTAAATTAATGTTAGAAAACATTATTGCTCCATAAAGATGGTCAAGTAAATAATCAATGTGAGGCATAGGATAATGATTCTTCACCCTCACCTTATTTAGCTTCTTATAATCAATAAATATATACATGGAACCATATTTCTTCTATATAAACAACACATAATCTCCCTAAAGGGACATACTTAATCTAATGAAATTCTTACCAAGAAGATCCTAGAGTTGAGAATTTAGCTCCTTAAACTTGACACGAGCCATATGGTTAGGTAACATAGAAATAGGTTGGGTGCTCGACTCAAGATCAATAACAAACTCAATATTATGCGCAGGAGGAAGGACTGATTGATCAGTAGGGAAAATATCAAAAAACTCATAAACTATAAAAACAGAGTGAAGAGATGAACTCTCGACACTAACATTACGAATATAACCTAGATAAGACTTTGAACTCCTCAAAATAATCCCCCTCGCATAATTATATGAAATACTCCCTATTGGCTCATGGCTAAAAGTCTCTACCACATAATTAGGGGTATGTCAGGCGTGGATAAGGTAAAGATCTTTGCAAAAAAATCTAGGACTACATGATAATGGGATAACTAGTCTATAAGAAAAATTACATCAAGTTCTACTATGACTAAAATAATAAAATCAACAAGAGTATCAAAATCTCAAACAGTCACTATACATCATTGGAAAAACCCAATAATAAACTATGGGAGTAGATACACATAATGTAATACCCCGTACTTTTCCTAGATTGAAAAGTTTCCCAAGAATGTTAGAAGCTTTCTTTGAATATTAATACACTTTTGTACACGTGGTATTTTAAAAAATTTCACTTTTTTTCATGTGGGAAATTCAATAAGATTTCCATCGATATCAAATTCGCTCAAATCCAACTCCCGGGTGAAGAGTTAGAGCCTTTTTAGTGAGATAGTGTATCACCTGAGCCTTCAGCGCATCGCAGAGATAGCTCAAATAACAATGGTCAATTTCCAGTGTTGCTCCGAGATAGTGGCACGTCGCACAAAACTTCCAGGTCTCATACAAGGTGGAAACGCAATAGATACACGTTACGCCACCATGCTATTTCCTATTTGTCACTTTCTAGTGACTTGACGTGATAGTAGCGCATCGCGCCAAGGATGAAAACCGGGAAATTTTCTCATAAATTAAAGACGTGTCCTAGGGTTAAAAGGGTCAATTTTACACCATATATAAGGCTTATAACACCATATTTTTCCATAATTCAGTAGTTTATACTCAATTACTCTAAAAGCACTCAAGAACAAGCCCTAGGGTTTTCATAAAAGGTTCAATTCCAAAGGAATTCACCGTTAAATTTCAAAAATCTCTCTGTCAATCTTCATAGAATCACAAGATAAGGTATGTGTAGTGTTCATTCATGGACTCCTTTCATCCATGAAGTCCAAGAATCTCTTTTCTAAATTCAAGTTATGGATGTTCTTTATGAATTTTATGATTGGATTGCTCTTGTTCATGTTGATATTGACTAATTGCATTCTAATCCATGTTTGGTGATAAATTCCATATGTAATCGATTAATAATGACGTAGATTCATGTAAACCTAGGATTAAAACCCTTGGATGATGAAATTAGAGATGAATCATGATGTTTGATTGTTGTATAATGTTGTTTACACATTATATGCCTATTATGTGTATGATTAAATGCCTAGATAAAAGAACAATGTTCAACTTGTATGAGATCATGAAATCCCCATGTATGTACAAGCTTATGCATATCATATGTTTGATGAAGTGCTTCAATATTTGAATTATGAATTGTGTTGTTGGTCATGTGTTCAAGTAAGCCATGCTATGTCAGTCTCTTCTCATCGAGTCCTGGGGTACTTGTACCCAAACATTTAGCTGTGTGCCTAGAGCCATGTCATGTTTTAACGATTTCCTCAGTCAAGCTATGATCTATAGAACTAAGTTAGTTATATGACTTAGGAAATCTAAGAAATCTCAGTAATTTTAGTAGCTCAGTAATCTCAGTAACCTCAGTATTCCCAGTCAATCTCATTAACTTTAGTATTCGCAGTTAGTCCTCAGAACTTAGTACATTCCGCCAGTCAATGAAACTCGGTAAATTAAGTTTAGCTCTGCTAGATAATTCCACTAGTATCAGTTCAGTTCAGTTAATCAACTCAGTTGAGTTCAGCCAATTAGTTTAGTTCAGTGTCTTTCAGATGGAAGTAGGATTCAGTACCGAAAGAGCCTAGGGATTGGGACTTACCCGCTAGATAGGACTGAGATCCCTAGAAGCAATTCCCTAAGATCCAAAACTACATAGCCAGCATAGGTACAAGATGTCACCCAATATATATGACTGACATACTCAGGGATCACCTGTTAGCACATTTAAATGTATAGGACTTATCCCAGGGGTCACCCACTAGATTAGGACTAACTCCACAACAATTGCCTTTACCAGTGGCGCGGTACTGATACCCTTCCAGCTGGGGTTATATGTTGGACCTTAGTTACTTTAGTATGGGGCATGCTGATTAGATAAATACATCCCACAATTTTAGTTACAGAAATCAGGACTGTCAGATATAGTCAATTCAACTCAGTAATACAGATTTAGAACTATCAGATACAGTCAGTACTTATCATTATAAATAGACTATGAGATCACCCATTAGATAGGACTGATCTGAACTATGGTAAATCAGTAGCAGCATAATCAGATTCAGAGATCACCCACTAGGTAGGACTGATCTCAGACTAAGTCAAATTTTTTTTATTATCAGTATATTCAGAGATCCCCCACTAGATAGGATTGATCTCATATTAGTACGGAACTCAACTATTTTTATCAGATTCAGGACTGTCAGACATAGTCACTCATGTTATCAGTTATCAGAACGTATTTAAATTAAATAGTCTTCAGCTTCAGGACTGTCAGATATAGTCAACAAGACTAGTTCTTCATAATCAGAACTGTTAGACACAGTTATCCATGTATTAGTAACATAGTATCAGTCCCTCAGTATTCAGTACTATATATTCAGTGCCAACACGATCACATTTATAGTTACGTAGTCAAGCATGTATACTCACGTTCATGTTTGTCAGTCAGTTATATTTTTTCATGCATATGAACCCCATGCATTTAGCCTACCTTACTTGCATACCAGTACATTCAAAGTACTGACACATTCGCGCTATGGTGTCTTATACCATTGGTTTAGAGGCACGAGCTCCAGATTAGTAGTAGATTCCAGTCTCAGCAGTCAGAGTTAGAAGTGAGTCCTCATCTTTCTTGGACATGATGGTTACATTACTATTTCAATTTCAAGTTTACTTCAGTAGATGGAGTTAGTTGGGGACATATCCCATCAATTCCTTATTCAGATACTTTAGAGGATTTCATACTACATCATGTGAGGAAGTTATTTTAGATTTGTTTTGGTATTGTTATTCTATTTTCAGACATTGTGTTACCAGATGTTTGTTCAGTGTTGAAACTTATGGCCTTTCAGTTCATGTTTTCGCATTATCATGTTACATTATGCAGTGTATAGGTACAAATATCAGTCATGGGTTAGCTTGTGGTCCTTCAGGGTTATGAGCACTATGTAGTGTTCCAGTTCAGAAAATTGGGGCATTACACATAATGGCATAAATAATGAATCCTAAGATAACTTTAAAGACAAAGAATAATAAGAAGAAGCATAAGAATAAGTGGATACCAGATCAAATAAGACAAAAGTTGACTAAAAGCACAACAAAATCTTACATGTAATTATAGCATCCAAAGACTTATCCTCCAGTCTAGCAGGTACTGCATTCAACTGACTATGCTCGCCACGTGATTGGGCCCCTAACTGACCTCCTATCCTATCTTCCTGAGAACATTCACGAGAACCTTGAGGACCACCCCTACAACTATGCATACCACTGCTAGCTGATGGATGTACTTCCCTAATAAGTTGAACACTCTAAGTTAAAGGGATAATCTGTCCACCATAAAGTCACCCTCTTGAGAAATGACCAAATACGCCACAACCATAACATCCCATAGGCACTAGAATAAACCTAGAATATCTGACTTTTCTCAAATCATACCACAACTATAATAGCCATAAGATAAACCATTCAAATAAGGATGACGACCCTGTACAGGAAGATTACTAGAGCTATAATGGCCTCCATCGATAATATGAAGTGTAACATAGACTAGTCTACTAGACTAACCCCGATGTTGATACGAATGATGCAGAAGGAACCTACCTTTAGAATCACTACCTATAAATAGGGATCTACTATTGCTCCCACTAAACCTACCCTGATATTTAAGACACTTTTTTCTTGCCCCATAAGCCTCGCAATGTATATCCTCCTCAAGCTGATTGTGATTAGAAGCCTCAATAAAAGACAGAACAACAGTAGCCAAAATCTATGTAGACATGTAAAGAGGAAGTCTCAATCATCCGAAAAGAGCAATGAACCCTCGCATACTCAATAGTCAAAATAGTAGCAACATATCTAGAAAACTCTTTAAGTAAAGCCTCATACTTCTTTATAGTCATAAAGCCTTGTTCTAACCTCAAGAATAGATCACATAACAAATCCCTAAGGTTGAGAGGCATGTACATTTCTAAGAAGATATCAGAGAACTAGGTCTATGTCAAAGGAGTAGACCCAACTAGCCTAGAATTAAGATGACCTCTCCAACAATGATGAGATTCCAAGTCCAACTAACATGTGTAATATACACCACAAGCCTTAACTTGGATTAAATTAGGGAGCCTATCCTCACAAGCAATTATAAAATCATACGCATTCTCTCCCGGTACACTAGAAAATTTTGGTGAAGCTAATCATAAGAATATAACTAACATTTTCTTATACTTGGTGGATATACCAAGCTGGGAAACTATCGGATGAGTAAGTATCGGTGTATGATGACCCTCAAATCTTGAATCTGTAGCAATAGGTTCCATCCCCCGCTTCAGTACTACTCTGATCTATATATTGTACACCATCAAATGGAGAACTACCAACCTATCCGTAATACTAAAACAAATCATTACTTAGCACAAACAAATGAAATAAACCTTGTTGGAGCTTGGGTTAGTCCTTTGACCACCACTGGATAGGGTATAAGAATCCTTAGATCTAAAGCAGGAATAGGATCTGGCGAAGGCACACTTACTTTTCCCTAAGCTTGGGATACATCTCGAGGCTGTCCATGACCTTTTTGTTATCCATAAATATGGATAGGATCCCTAGTCTCAATCTTGCGACCCTCGTCTTGTATAACAATGGCAAGCATCCTAACCAATAGTGAATGAGTAAAACTAAAGAAATGTTTTAGAAACCAACATAGGCTCTTAGCACAAAATAAAAGAATCGAGGGAAGAACTCCTTAGAATGTCATAGAACCACCAAAAGATACTAAATAGATGTTATTATTTTAATCCGCATGACTCTTCTAGACACTTTCTCCAGTACCTTTAACAATGGTGAAACCTGGACTCTAATACCTATTTGTCATGACCGAATTTATGAACCATAATGGTACCTACGGTATTCCACTAGTAGGTATTCCAAACTATAACTTAGATCTAGAGAAATAGGCTAACTTCTTGGAAGATGGCCCATAAGCTGAAAATTAAAAATTAAAGACTTAAACTGTAATAATATAGTAGTAAAGGCTTAATAAATAGATAGGAAATAAACAACTATCCCAAGAATCAGTAATGTCGATAAAAGAGGTACTATAAGTAATATATGAGTAATGAATAGTCAAATACAATCTATCAAATAGATTAAATACTAGGCATATATAAAAAAAATGGAAAAATGGCAACTCCGACTCCAAGAGCTCATCAAATCTCAAAAATAAACTTTGCACGGATGTCAAATTAGAGGTGGATACTAGTACTCAAATATACATAAAAGAGGTATAGAAGTGCAGTTTGAGTACTAAAACCACAGGTACTTAGTAGGTATCATCGGCCAACTAAGCTAAATTATAACATAAATAGAATTAGATAAAATATAGAATAAGCTAAGTGAAGATAAAAGGGGCAAACCTAAAAATTAGCTCAGACACTGTTCTACATAAATAAGTAAATGCATATTTGATTATAACACAAAGATCATAACATCATAACTACAAGATTGGCCCCTGTAAACTTGGAGGGTATAATCAAGGAACTAAGTAAATGAATACCCATAAATCACCAAGTGATCATGCCATAACCAATAGTCCAATCGAAACTTATGATCTCATTTATAATTCCCAAATTATAAACCTAAGCTCATTAGTGGCATCATCATTATCATCATTTACCGAGCACAAACCAGAAATTATATTATCAATATTATTATAAATAACCAAACTCAAACTGCGACTCATATTATAAAGATCATTATCAATTCTTGAACTCAAACAAGAACTCACGTTTATCAATTCTTTCAATAAATAATATCAATAAGCCATACCGATAAACAAACCCTACAGACTACACCAATTATGGATTACTTATGCCACTGAAATAACCATGACCTTAGGACGTGTCAATAGTCTTAATGAAAGGTTATTTCAATAATCGTATGGATGAGCCACCAATCATATATATAAACCATTATTTGTATCTATAAGCCACATCATTTCTATGAGCCATATTATATCTGTGAGCCAACAATCATATCTATATACGATTAAAATATATATATAAGCTATTAATCATATATATAAGTCATATCATATCTATAAGTCATATCATATCTATGAGCCATTAATCATATCTATAAATTATTAACTATATCTATAAGCCATTAGTGATATCTATAAGCCATATCATACCCATAAGCCATATTATATCTATAAGTCATATCATATATCTTGGTCACATCCTATCCATAAGCCATATCATATCTATAAGACATTTCATACCTGTAAGTCATATTTGTAGTCATGTTGATATCTATATCATTATGAATGTTAATAGGCCATATTGTTAATCATATCCAAAAGAAATACCAATAATCATATCTCTAATTCACTAATCATATACAAAGGTCATTTCAATAATCATATATATATATACATGGCACATTATTAGCCATATTTATAAATCATATCCTTAAGCTTATATTTAAGCAAAGCATTAGTGATACCCATAGTTAGCATCAATCTTTCAATATCCAACTAACATACTCAATAAATTTATTTAATATCACAAACTATAATACCGACCATTAATAAGAGTATATCATAGATAAATAAGTCTATAAGGATATCCTGAGTCTTGACCTTAGGTTGGACGAAGGGGCCTACTTTAATCCCTAAAATCCATTTTAGGAATCTTCTACCCTAGACTAGGCTAAGGTATCTGAGTTTATTTGGTTATGTCAAGTAAACCATAAATAACACCATGATGGCAATTTTTTTCAAACATGAACAATCAAGGTAATCCTTCCAAATACAATAGAAACTAAGGCAATTTCCTTAACTTAATAAAGTACGGACAATTCCACCTAAAATATTGATGTATAAGGTAATTACACATAGATTTAGTAACTAAGGTATCATTTTTTTGAACATGAATCATGAAGCCCAACTCACCTAAGACATGACTAACTATACTAATTACTCCATGTTTATGATTCAGGATTACCTAAACGGTCCAACTAAACCAAATATTATCACTCATACTTCCAATACCTAACTTCTACCCCATATCTTGCATATTATCATAAGCATACTACGATATAGCATAATCTATGAAGAAGGTAAACCTTGCCTACCTGGCCATCAAAGTAAAGCCCAAAGTATTTACTAAATCATTGATTTTCTTTTTTGACAAGAATTGACAAGGTTCCATGCTATGAAAATCACTATCTATGTTTCAAAACAAGAACAATGATAACCATAGTACACTATTGTTCTTTGGGTCAAAAATTATATAAAAAACCCAATGTGGGATGTATACCCCGTATATTCGGGCTAGTCTTTAAACTATCGTTCCTACTTGTATAAGAAATAATCCAAATAATTCCCATGTGAATATAAGTTTCATGATTTTTATCCTTGTGTTTGATGTGACTTTGAGGTATAAAATATTCATAAGAATCACTTACAACAAAGTTGAGCTAAGAGCCTTGGATTAGTCCAAAGTTTAAAATTAGATTCTACAAGGTTTAACTTTGAATATGTATAACTTCTTATATACATAGAATTTTGTAGCTCAAGACCCACAAAATTGTAGATAATTGAGTCATATTTTCATCTATTAAATTTTTTCCTTATTCCTATATACGAGTGAAAATTTATTGCATTTTCTGAGTGAGGCAGTAAACCAAAGCGATTGGGGCGCAGTGCACCGGTCTTCCCAACGCGATGAGAGATGCAACGCACTTCTGTATCTAATGCAATAGACAATGTGATACAGAGCTATTTCACATGCTTCTTTAGTTCCTTAAGGGTCTATGGTCACTTTAATAAATTCCCCTAGCCCAAAACCTCCTATAACACATAATTTTAGCCCCCAAAAGCATTACATACATTATTATTCATCCTTTTCACTCCAAGAAAACCTTAGTCCCCTCAAGAACTTCATTAAATTTTCTTTAATAAAATCAAGAACCCAATCTTACTAATTCAAGAACATCAAGAAAAATATTCAAGAACACCATTAGAGATTTAAAGCTCAAGCTTTTACATCCAGTTAATCAAATAAAGTAAAAGAGAATTATCCATGGGTCCACTTTCACCCATGGAGCCCAAAAAACTATTTTCAAGGTCAAAGTTATGATCATTACATGTTAATACAAAATATATCAATGTAATTTCAAGAGTTTAGATTATGTATTATGTTTACAAATGGTTTTCATTGGAATTGCCTTTATATGTTCGAATGGTGATTTTCACATGTTAAATACTTAACCCATGTTTATAATACTAAAAATTATGTGAATTTCATGGTTTAACTACCCACATTACTTAACTAATGATTTCATGTTAAGATAATATGTGTTTTAAAATGTTATGAGCCAACACATATTTTGAATGTTATGATATTCATGTCAAATCCCTAAGTTGTGAATTGATTCATGTAGCCATGATAGTTTTGCATGCTTGATTATTCCTATGCACAAGTTTAGGGTCTTCACTTGTTTGATGAAATTCGCATATCATGTTCAATCAATTTTAAGATGAATCCCCAAGTTATAAATTTTTCCACGTAACTATATTGTTCCCTCACGTTTAAGACATTCCTATGTTCAAGTTCATGATTTCCAAGTGTTTGATGAGATGCCCTATTTTTGGTTTTTGAATATTGACTACTTATCATGTCCTGAAGCTTTAGTATGTCCTATTGTTATAGTAATCAAGTCTAGGGGGTTATGAATACCCGAACTTTAGCTATTTACCTAGTCTCAGTAGCTACAGAATGATTTCAGTTATACCATGAGCAATATCATTCAGTGAGTAATATAGTTAGTTTTGAGTCCAATTAAGCTTTGCTCAGTCCAGTATCAATTTACACATTAATAATTATCTTAGAAGCTATATGCATTATTATTTTTTAGAATACCATGACCTGAGCATATTAATTATTAGTTATCAGCTTATACACCAGTTATAAATATTTGTCAGTTTAGTTGGGAGTAGAATTTAAAACCGAGCGAACCCAGAGATGGGGGCTCACCTGCTAGTTAAGGATTTAACTCTTAGTAGAAATCCTGACATTCTACAACTACGTAGTAAGCGTAGGTTTGATATGTTAACGTGCCAGTTGAGGGTTGACACATATCTAACCAGAGCATCTTCCAGTATACAGTGACTCTTTAGTCATTCAGGACTCTATTTTAATGGATACATATGGTCAGTGTTAGTACCTATGGCCCGGTAATGTCACCCTTCCAACTAGGGTTACAGGTTGGACCACGATTAGATCAGATTGGGGCATGTCGGTTAGATGATACGTCCTACAGTATCAGTTTAGTAGTTAGTTTTAGAGTTCAGTTTTAGGTTTGCTTGACCATAGCATATAGTTATCAATATTTTAGTATCTTAGTTTACAAATTATCTTAGAATCATATTTTATTCTTTGTCTTGGATTCTTAGATAATACAACTTTCATGTATTCCTTTTTAATTATCTCATGTTGTTCCATCAGTCCTTATCTCATATACATAGTATCACATAGCTTAAGCCCAGCTATTCAGACTAACTACATTTTAGTGTTACATGATCATGATTTAGTCATCAACTATTTAGTGTCCAATTATAAGTATTCCATATTCATATATCAGCTACTCGGTATATAGGTACTAGTTAACCCCTTTACTTAGAGTTTATTTATTCTATAACCCAGACATCAGTTATTCAGTTAATCAAATTAGCTAAGCACATGTATGTTTGGTCTCCCAGGTTTATGTATCCATGCTTTATCGCATCCAATTTTAGTTCTTATTCTGCAAAAGTAACTATTTTAAAAAACTAAGTGTAGTGATTCACTAGCTTACCTGATTATGTTTGTTTGTAATACCTCGTACTTCTACCTATCTTAAAATCATCCCAAAAATGTTAAAGACTTTTTTCAAAGATGAATCCACATTTATACATATGGTATTTTCAAGATTTTAAATTTTTATCATGTGGGAAATTGATTAAGCTTTCCATCGATACCAAATTCTCCCAAATCTGACATGGTACGAAGAGTTAGAGCCATTTTAATAAGATAGTATGCCACTTGAGCCATCAATGCATCGCGGAGCTAGCCAAAATGGAAATCGTCAAAATCCAGTTATCCTATGCGATTATGGAACATCGTTCCACGGCTCAAATTCATAGTTGTCAAATTCCAGTGACATGGCGTGATAGCGCCGCGTCGCGCAAGGGGTGCAAGTCTGGAAATTTTCACAGAATTAAAATACATGTCCAAGGGTTAAAAGGTTCAATTTCTCACCCCTATATATACTCAATAACACATGATTCATCCATAATTCACCCAAAATATATTGTTTCTCTCAAGTTTCTCTCAAGAACAAGCTATGGTTTCAATTGGGGATTCGAATCCAAGACTCAAATTGAACAATATCTCTATCAATCTTCATAGAATAAAGAACTAAGGTATGCACAGTATTCATTCATGGATTCCTTTCATCCATGAAGCACAAGAATCAAATTTTAAATCTTGTATTGTGAATATTTTATGGTGGGTTGATTATTTTCATGTGATTATAGTTGTATGATTCCTAAGTTGGAATCTTTATGTGTTGTTCAAGAACCTATGCTAGTATGTGGTCTGAAACATGTGAAATTGAGTTGAAATATGGTGTTTTGTTGTATTAATTTGATGTTCATACCTATTCCCTAGGTCATGCATCCTTGGTGTTTAATAAAATTCCTAAGAGAATAGAAATTATGAATTATAGCTTAATTGTGACCCAAGTGATAAGTGTATGCTTTACCCTATGACTAAGAATGACTTCCATGATATTGTGTGCATTATGAATGGTTAAGGGAATGTCCATGAGATTAGGTTGATGAACGTATGACATGGTTATATGCAATTCCATTCATGTACAGGACTATGAAAACCATTGGCTTCATGAAATCCCCAGAGTAATGTATTATGAATTGTTGATAATGGTCATGTGTTCAAGAATTGTCATGTCCTGTCAGTTTCATGCCATCGAGTCCTGGGGGTACTTGTACCCAAAAATTTAGATGTATGCCTAGAGCCAGTGTCATGTTTTCATGATACTCTAAGTCAAGCAATGATCCTTAGAATTTAGTCAGTCTTATGACTTAGGAAAACTCAAAAAATTTAGTATCGGTCTATTCCTACTCAGTAATCTCGATAACCTCAATGGTCTCGGTAATATCAGCACTCAGTAATCTCGGTAACTCAGTATTCCTAGAAATCTTAGTAACTTTAGTAATCTCTATCAGTCCTCAAATCTCAGTAGCATTCCGTCAGTCAACGAAATTTAGTGAACTCAGTTTAGCTCCGCTAAACAATACCATAGTGTCAGTTCAGTTCAGTTAATCAGTTAAGTGTCTATTCAGTTGGGAGTAGGATTCAGCACTGAGTGAACCCAAGGATGGGAACTCACCTGTTATTTAAGGGTATGACTCTTAGAAGAAATCCTTGCATTCCAGAACTACATAGCCAGCATAGGTTGAGACATCATATCCTGTTATATGAGGGTAGATGAGGTGGTTTAACCTTTTATATGATGGTTCCCACCATTCTTACTAGAGTTACCTATTATATAAGGGGTACTCAAAGATTGTCCTTACCAATGGTGCGGTATTGACACCCTTCTAATTAGTATTACAGATTGGACCCCAACTCAACCATAATGGCATATTAGGGGCATGCCAGTTACATAACTACTTCCGATAGTTTCAATTATAGAATCAGGACTGCCAGATACAATTATTCAGTCTCAAAAATAGAACTCAGATAGTTCTTCAGATTTTTGGATTGTTAGATATTGTCATCTCAGAATAGTATGGAACTCACCTAGTTTTGTCAGGACCTAGACTATCACATACAATCACTCAGTATCAGTTATTTCAGTTATACAGTTATCACTATCCCATGTTATTAGTATTCAATTTCAGGACTATCAGTTATAGTCAATCAAACTAGTTCTTCATAATCAGAACTATTAGAAATACTTTTTCCTTTATAAATAATATAACATCAGTTCCTCAGTACCCTATAGACTTAGTTATACAGTATCCCAGTAATAGCACTCCGATATCAGTAAATACATGTTATTAGAATTCACTAGTTAGTGTTATCACGAATTAAGTTACAATATCTTATTCATGCATGTATTTTTACATTCATGTCATTCAGTTAGTTAGTATTGTTTATGCATATGAACCATTTCATTCATCCCACCTCACTTGCATACTAGTACATTTAACGTACTGACGTATTTCCACTATGGTATTTTATACCATAGGTTTAGAAGCATGATCTCCCTAGAATCCTTAGTAGATCAGACGTTCAACAGCCATATTATAAGACCCCAAAAATGGGTCGCGAGATGTCACACGGTGCTTAAGGCTATAAGTAGCCCCAAGCAAACCCTTTAATCCTGCTAACATATCTAAACACTTAAATAAAGATGTTGAAAGCAATATCATGAAAACCCATTGAATCAATTCTAAATAAAATATAGATAAGTACTATAAAAGTAACAAAATACGAAACCTCTGACAAACCCTGCCTGACCAGCCTCTAGTACTTAATGTACTATTGAGCCATTGGGACAGACCCCAACTGACTCAAACTCAAAAGAAAAAATGTAATCCACTCAGAATAAAACTAAAAGTCTAAATAAAGTAATAAAACCATTCCAGTAGCCATGTGCTACTGGTTAGGCGACGCACTCCACTTTGCGAAACCATAACTTCTTGCTCGGGTGTCAGATTTTGGTAAAATTGGTATCGTTGGAAATCTAATCCGATTCTCTACAATTTGGTGGGTTGAAATATACAAGAATACAACAAATTCATCAATTTATGCTCATTTAAATATGACCCTTGCAAAATCGAACACTAAAACTTGATGGATTCAAAAACTCTTAGTTTGCATTACATTAAGTGACTCATATGAGTACATTCAACACATCATAAGCTTATTATCACTAGGATACTCATGGTAAGTCATGTGCTCAAATATAAATTATAGGATAAGAGGTTTCACATGCAGGAGCAACAGTTCATGTTCTAGCTTTGAAATGTCCGGGGTATTACACATATTAGTAGTGATTCCTCATTATTCGAGGATAGCATGATTATTTTATTACATTATTATTTTAGTAGTTTGTAGTTAGTTGGGGTCATGTCCCATCAACTCCTTAGTTTTCAGACAGTTTAGAGGCTTTCAAACTACAACATATTTCAGATAGTTTATCTCAGTTTTGTCTATTTTCATACCCCACTACAGACATTAAAATATATTCATTTTTAGTTTAGTGTTAAAACTTATAGACTTACAACTTATATTCCACATATTTATAATGTATTATTCAGTGCTCAGTTACAGATATCAGTCATGGATTAGCTTATGGTCCTTTAGGGTAATGAGCATTGTATAGCATTCCGAGTACCAGATTCGGGGTGTTACATTGTTGCTAATGCTTTTAAGATAATTTACCTTTAAATTTATTCCAGCCTATTGGTGAGTCTACGTATACATAACATACATGTTTTAAGATTATGTATGAAATCAGTTTTACTTAATGTATTCACCTTACTTACATAGTATATTCCAAAAGTACTGGTTCACATATTCGTATGTGTGTCTACATTGTTTCAGAATATATGTACCATTTGTAGCCCGCACATCGAGATCAGGTAGTTTCAATTTCTAGCTAGTTGGTGATGAGTTCTCTTATTTTGGGAACTCTAGACAATTTTAATTCATGTATAGTTCATTTATTTTTCATATGTATTGATTAGTGGTAGTTGGAATTATGTCCCAACAATTTATATTCATTATAGTAGAGGCTTTATAGATGTCAGTCAGAGTCAATCATCTAATTTGATTACATTCCTCAATTTTATTAGATTGTAAACTTTATCAGTATTGTATTTATTCAGATTATTTCTTGATTATGATTCTACACATTAGACTCAGCTATTTGATACATATTAACTTAATTGCTTAATAGTAAGCTAGTTTATGGGCTAGCTTGTGATCATTTCTGGTTCCAAGCATTATTTAGTGTCCAGGGTGTACTCCCAAGGTGTTACAAACTTCGTATTATTTCCTAGTGTTCAAGTGTCCTTGGGTGTTAATTAAGTCGTGTCTAGTAGAGTCTTGCAAAATAGTATAGAGACGTTTGTACATTTCTTTGAGAGACTATAGGGCATTTAAGAAATGTTTCCCTTCATTCATGTCTCTGATCATGTATGAGAAGTGTCCTCTAAGAAATTTATATGGATTCTTATCTTGTTCCATTCTTGCCAACTCAACCTTAGTTTTGAGGTAACAGAAATAGTCAAGCTCAAATTCCTACGGATAGAATTTCCTCAAACAGTCCCCTCAGACAATTATGGGATTGAATCTAGGCTCAAAAGTATCCCATTAGTGCCCTTATGTTCAAAATATTAAAAGATTTTATGTACGTTCATGAAAATACTTCCTTAATCTTATGTTAGAAGTGCTTTCAGATCCCTTCTTAGAATCATTTGATAGTATATAATCTAGAGTTAGAAGCATGAACCCAGAAGTTTAGCTGTAGTAAAGTTAGGAGTGTTATCAGGATTAAATAGATTATGTGTCCATGGGGCTAGTTATATGAAAGTAAATCAGTAGGCTTGACACACTGTATGCAAGAATTAAGTTTATTAATTTTAAATTAAGTATGATGATGTGTGTATGATCCATGGGGCTAGTTGTAGTATTTCTAAGTTTTTAAAGTGTGGGTTCTTAGATAGTATCCTTGAGTTGCTGAGTATAAATGAAACTAATAATGGGTTGTATAAAGTTAAGAGTTGTATATCAAAAGAATGTACTAGGAGCGAGTTCTACACTTTCATGGTGAGGTTAGATTATGTGTATTGTTATATTGGGATCTGGAATAATATAGTTTTAGTATCGTTTAGAGTAATAGAACGAGTTCCACAAATATAGAATCATGGGTTAAAGCTAAGGGGAGATGATAAAATAAGTAAACAAGTAAAGCTCTCAGATTATAGTAGTGATGAAGTTTGTTGTAGAACAATAGTAAGAGAGGATGATGCCGAAACCATTCTTATCTAAGCTCAAAGCTTTTCAGTCTTCACGATATCTACTAATGCCTTGCAAGTTAGCTACTTGATCAAAACTCATATTAATGCACTTTTCATAGAATCATATATGCTTCAATTTCCTAGTTTAAGGAGTTCCAGCTCACTCAGCAGTACAAATCTTGTTCCATAAAATTATGAACTCCAAACTCAGATCATGCAAATCATGACTCATGTATTCATGTTTCACAGTAAGTTCAAATCCAGGTACTCATGCTACACTTCTAATGACCAACAAAATTTAGTTTATTTCCATGTATGCCCTCAGTTTAGATCTCTTTGATGAATCCATATTGTTGATACTCTATTCCTCAGGCCTCGGTTAAGTGTCAAAGTATCCTTTCATGTTTTGGGTCCTAATGTTCTAATCTTTCAGTGACCTCTACTTATGTAAGAAAAGTTTTGAAGAGTACTTATTTTGATAGGATAAATTGTTGTATGCATTCTTGATCTAAGGTTATAAGTTTTAAGTAAGATTGAGGCAAAGTTTTTTATATATTTCATGGTTAGTAGAATTTTTTTTTGTGATTTTCCAAAAAGAAGTGCATGGAAGTTTTTAATGATAGAAGTTTAGAAGATGTGAGAAAGATGTTTTTGTGGTTCCCTGACTAGCAGTTCATGTGTGGTTATGAAGAAAGGGGTTAATGTCATGTTGGTGTATAAGTTAATCAGTGTTTTATGTGTTAGTGAATGTGTAGTAAAGGGTTTAATGTAGTTGTTAAAATGGTTATAAGAATTATTCATTTGATAAGAAGTTGTGAAAATGCAGGGTGTATTGAATTCATTGTTCAAACTAGTATTGCAGTGTTAAGTGTGAACTTTGTTGGTTAAAGTAGGCTTGAACATTATGGGAGAATTCATTCCAACTTAGACTTTAGTAGATAGAGTTATCAGTGCCAATGTGAATATTTTAAGTAGCCTCATGTAGACTGTGTTTTGAAGTGGAATGTATAGTAGAGTATAATCTTTCAGTATAATTCAGTTCATATAGCCAACAATCCAGTCTAATAATCAGAAATACATGTTTTGATGGGTTTTCCATATTTCCATCTAGTCATACTATCCGTAATCTCATGAATATGGCTATTGCAATAGTTAGTTTGTTTGCATCCATTGAATATTTGAATTTAGCTCAAATCATGCATCATGCATCAGTCTCAGATTCCAGATATTCAGCCACAATTCAGTTTATAAGTGTCCCATGCATCACCACTGTCTTTCCTTAGTATTTCAGCAAGCCAATATTATTTGGGGGATAAAGTATCCCAAGGGGGAGATGTATCGTAATACCAAAAGTATTCATGTCCTAAACCTTTCATTGTTTCTTCACGAAATAAGATCTAGCTTGAAGTAATGGTTACTCATCAGTTGACTGTCTCATTTCTATCTTAGCCTAATAATTATTCACATCTCATTGCATGTATTCAAGAAATTAGTTTAGGTTATGATATTTAGTTCATGTATCATATTTAAGAATGAGTTATGCAATCATGTTTTTAGTCATTCCTATATAGAATATAATCTCAGTTGAGTTAGTACCCTCATTCTAACCAGTCTCATTTGAGGACGAATGTTTTCAAGAGGGAGACAATATAATATAAAACATTTTTGGGCTAGTCTTTGAATTGTCATTCCTATGTGTATAAGCTATAATCCAAATGATTCCCATATGAATATAAGTTTAATGATCTTTATCCTCGTGTTTGATGTGCTTTCAAGGTGACAAATGTTCATAAGAATAACGTCGAACAAAGTTGAGCTAAGAGTCTTTGATATAACAAAAATTTATTATTCGATTCTACAAAGGTAGACTTTTAACTTGTATAAATTTTTAAATTCAAAGAATTTTCTAGCTCAAGACTTACCAAATTATAGATAATTGAGTCAGCTTTCCGACAATGCCAATTTTGCCTTAATCCAATACCCAAGTTAAAATTTATGGCATTTTTTGTGTGATGTAGTAAGATAACGTAATTGGGCACGGCGCGCCGGTCATCCCGATGTGATGAGTGATGCAACGAGTTACTATCCCCAATTTGATACAAATCTATTTCACACGCTACTTCAGTTCCTAAAGGGTCTAGGGTCATTGTGGTCAATTCCCCGCACTCAAAACCGACAATAACACATAATTTCAGCCTCCAAAAGCATTAGAGACATTATTATTCATCCTTTTTTCTCCAAGAAAACCCTAGATCCCACAATAATGCCGAGAACTTTATCAAATTTTCTTCAAGAAAAGCAAGAACACAAGATTCCTAATTCAAGAACTTCAAGAAGAAGATTTAAGAAAAACATTAGAGAGTCAAAGTTTGAGCTTTTACATCTATTAATCAAATCAAGTATGTGGGAGTTCATCCATGGGTCCCCTTTCACCCATGGAGCCCAAAAACCCTTATAAAGTTCAAAGTTATGATCTTTACATGTTATTATGCCTTATATTCATGAAATTTCATGAATTTCAATTATATATTATGTTTACAAATGCTTTTCATTGAAATTGCCTTGATATGTTCTAATGGTTATCAGTTATTAGTTATTAGTGCATGCACCAGTTATTAGTTATCAGTGCATGCACTAGTTATAAATCTGTGTCATTTTAGTATGGTGTAGGATTTAGCACTGGGCGAACTTAGGGATGGGGGCTCACCTGCCAATTGAGAGTGTGACTCTTAGTAGCAATCCATGCGTTCCAGAACTACGTATCAAGCGTAGGTTTTAGATGTTAACCTGCCAGTTGAGGGTTGACACATATCTCACTAGAGAACCTGCCAGTAGAGGGTGACTCTTTAGTCCTTTGGTACTCCATTTTAGTGGATCAATACAACTAGTGTTAGTACCCAGGGCACGGTACAGACATCCTTCCAATTGGGGTTACCTGTTGAACCCTAATTGACTTATATTGGGGCCTGTGGGTTAGATGATACCTCCCATAGTCATAGTTCAGTATTTTTTTTCAGAGTTCAATTTCAGTTTTGCTTGATCATAAGAGATAATTATCAATTATTAAGTTATTCAACCCAGTTATTCAGACTAACTATTGTTCTGTATTATGTGATCATCTATTTAGTTTTCTAATATTAGTAGTCCACATTGATATATCATCTACTCAATATATAGGTACTAGTTACCCCATTACTTAGAGTTCAATTATTCTGTAACCCAGATATTATTTATTTAGTTAATTAGATTAGCTCAGTACATATATGTTTGATCTCGTAGGTTCATGTATCCATGCTTTCTTGTATCCCAGCTCAAGTTCTACTTATTCTGCAAAAGTAAATATTTTACAAAACTAAGTATAGTGATTCACCAGCTTACCAGATTCTATTTGTAGCTCAAGCTATTAAGATAATTCTACTTGCAATTTATTTAAGCCTATATGTAAATCTACATATACTTAGCATGCATGTTTTACGATTATGTATGAAATAAGTTTTTCTTATTGCATTAACCCCTGCATACTCAGTATATTTCGAAAGTACTGGTCCACATATATGTATGTGTGGCTATATTGTTTCATAATGTAGGCACCATTTACTGCCCACACATCATGACCAGACAGTTATAGTTTCTATCTAGCATATGATGAGTTCTTCTATTTTGAGAACTCCAGACTATTTTACTTCATGTACAATTTATTTATTTTTTATATGTATTAATTAGTGGTCGTTCGATGCATTTCCCAGCTATCTATAGTCAGCATAGTAGAGGCTTCATAGATGTCTGTCAGAGTCAATCGTGTAATTTGAGTTCTTTCTTCAGTTTTATCTTATTGTAAGTTTTATTAATATTTTATTTATTCAGATTTTGCCATGATTATGTTTCTGCACAGTAGACTCAACTATATTATACATATTATATTAGTTGCTTAACAGTATGCCAGTTCATGGGTTAGCTTGGGATCATTTATGGTTCAAAGCACCGTGTAGCATCTAGGGTGTACTCCTGGGGCATTACAAACTTGGTATCAGAGCCCAGTGTACAAGTGTCTTAGGGTGTCTATGAAGATGTGTCTAGTAGATTCTTGAGAAATGGTATGGAGACATTTTTCTTTGAGTGGCTATAGGGCATTTAAGAAATAATTTCCTTATTTCATGTCTCAGATCGTGCAGTAGAAGTGTCCTCTATGAAACTCATATAAATTCTTATCTTGTACCATTCATGCCAATTCAACCTTAGTTTTGAGGCAACAAAAATTGTCAAGTTTAAATTCCGACAGAAAGAGTTCTCTTAGACAGTTATGGGATATAATGCATGCCCAAAATTATCCCATCAGTGCCTTTATGTTCAAAAATTTAAAAGATTTCATTTACGTTCATGAAAATCCTTTATTAAGCTTAGGTTAGAAGTGCTTTCAGATCCCTTCTCAGAATCCTTTGATAGCATATGATCTAGAGTTAGAAGCATGAGCCCAGAAGTTTAGCATTAGTAAAGTTGTGATAGTGTTATCTGGATTAAATAGATTATGTATCCATGGGGCTAGTTGTATGAAAGTAAACCACTAGTCTTAACACAGTGTATGCAATAATTTAAGTTTATTGATTTGAAGTTAAGTATGATGATGTGTATATGATCTATAGGTATAACAAAGGTAATACGTGATTGTAGTATTTCTAAATTCTTAATGTGTGGGATCTTAGACAGTATTCTTGAGTTGCTAAGCATAAATGATCCTAGTAATGTAGTATGTAATATACTTACCATCTAAGTTATGGGATATAGAAAGTTAAGAGTTGTATATCAAAATAAAGTACTAGTAGCGAGATTTACACTTTTAGGTGCAGGATTTTAGGGTGAGTATAGTTTATGTGTGTGGTTATATCAGGATCTAGAGTAATGTAGTTGCAGTTCAGTTTAGAGTTATAAAAAGGTTTCCACATACTTAAAACGATGGCTTAAACCTAAGGAGGAGATAATAGGACAAGTAAATAAGTCAGTCTCTTAGATTCTAGTAGTGATGAAGTGTGTTGTAGAACAATAGTAAGGGAGGATAATTCCCAACCCATTGTTATCTCAGTGCAAAGTTTTTCAGTGTTCACAATATCTAGTCATGCTTTACAAGTCAGATCAATGATCATATCTCATATTCATACATTTTTCATAGAATTATGTATGTATCCAGTTCCTAGTATAAGGAGTTCCATCTCACTTTGCATTATGAATCATGTTCCATGAAATTATGAATTCCAAAATCAAGTGATGCAGCTCATGACTCATGTATTCATGTTTCATAGTATGTTAAGATCTAGATACTCCTACTACACTCCTAATGATCATGAAAATTTAGTTTATTGGCATGTATGCCCCCACTTTAGATCTCATTAACGAATCCATATTGGTCATAGTCTATTCCTTAGGCCTCAGTTAAGTGTCAAAGTTATCCTTTCATGTTTCGAGTCCTCATGTTCTAAGCTTTCAGTGAGCTCTCCAAATGTAAGAATAGTTGTGATGAGTAATTATTTGTCTAGGATAAATTGTTGTATGCTTACTTGATTTAAGGTTATAAGTGTCAAGTAAGATTAAGGCCATGTTTTTGATATATTTATGGTTAGTTGAAATTTTATGTGAGATTTTCTAAAAAATTATGCATGGAAGTTGGTAATGATAGCTGTTTTGAGAATGTATGAAAGAAGCTTTTTGGTGCCCTTCCTAGAATTTTATGTGTGGTTATGAACATAGGCTTGAATGTCATATTTGTGTATAAGTGGATGAATATTTTGTGCATTAGTGAATGTCTATTATGGGGTTAAATGTAGTTGTTGAAGTGGTAATAAGAATTATTCATGAGATTAGAAGTTCTGAAAATGCAGGGTGTGTTGAATTCATAGTTCAGACTAGTATTGAAGTGTTATGTGTGCACTTTGTAGGTTCGGATAGGCTTGAACATAATGAGAGAATCCAGTTCAGCTCAGACATTACCAGATAGAGTTATAGTGCCCATGTGAATATGTTAAGTAGACTATAAAGTGAAGTTTGAAGTGGAATGTATAGTTGAGTATATGCTTTCAATAGAATTCATTTTGTATTCCCAACAATCCAATTTAGTAGTCAGAAAAACAAGTTCCTATGGTTTGCATCTTTCCATCTAGTCATACTATCCGTAATGTAATGAATATGGCCATTCATATAGGCAATTTATTTTTGTACATGTAATTTTTTAATTCAGCTTAGTTCATGCATCAGGCATCGGTCTCAGACTCCAGACATTTAGTAACAATTATGTCCATAAGTGTCCTGTGTATCATCTCAGCCTTTCCTTAATATTTCAGCCAAGTCAGTATCATTCGAGGAACGAAACATCCCAAGGGGGAGATATATTGTAGTACACCGAAATAAGATCCAACTTGAAGTAATGGTTACTCATCAGTTGAATCTATCATTTCTATATCATCCTTATAATAATTCTCATGTCATTGCATGTATTCAAGAAATCAATTCAGTTCCTGATATTAATTTGTGTATGATTTTTTAGAATCAGTTATTGCAATACCCCGTAATTTTCTAGTTCAAGTTAGGTCAAAAGAGGCACATTAGATACTTTGGACCTAAAATTTTAGCTAAGTTTTGAAGACATAGTCTCACTTTTGGCCTCTAAAATTTAACAACTTTATTATTTACCTTTCCGACCTTGGAATGTCAATTTCTAAGTTGTTTCATGATTGGGGTAGTCCATAGTACCTCCGGGCCGAGATTCAAATTTTTTAGAGAAGGATTGGGGCATGTTTGGTAGCCCAAAAAACAACAACAATGCGATATTGTTGCGCCGCTTCGATGGCTGCAGTATTGTAGACGATGAGATGCATCGTTGATCGTGTCGGTGACCAATTTTTGTGTGTTAAATGACGGGTTATTAGAGGCATTCGAGTCATTTACCCTCACCTAAATCCACCCAAAACACACAATTTTATCCCAAAATAACATTGATGCTTCAATATTCATCTTTTTCTTCTCCAAGAAAAACAAACTAGCTCAAAGAATCAAGAATAATCCCATAACTCCTAAACTAAGAAAGCTTATAATACAAAGTTCCATGTTCAATAACTTCAAGAAAAAGCTTCAAGAAAACCATTAGAAAGCCAAAGGTTCAAGCTTTTACATTCAATTCATCAAGCAAGGTATGTTGGGTAATGAACATGGATCCTTTTTTATCTTTGTGCCCAAAGAAACTAGTTTTCCAAGTTGAATTTATATGATTTACAGTTTAGGGTTCATACCCAATTATCATTATTTGAAGATGTTGATGTTTCAAGTGTTAAATATTGAACTGTCTCTCTACTTTTGCTTGTTTATGCATGTGGGATGATTTTATATACAATGAAAATTAAATTTCACTATCTTGACATGAGTTTGATCATGGGTTTTAAGCCCTAAGTATGAGTATTGATATTTCAAGAAGATGATGTCTTTAAGCATCCCATGATTAGTTTACATTCATATTTTTAAGAAATGATTTGATCTTTTGATCCTCAGTTAAGATATGGAATCCACTCTACAATTTTGATTATAGTTATGATTACCAATTTGATTATAGTTTAAAGTAAATAGATGCATAACTGGTTTTCATTGTAAACCCTTATGCTAGTTTTAAAGTCAATTACCTACAGAATGAGCATACAAATTAAAGGGAGTAGTATTTAGCACCGAGCGGGAAGTGTGGGTTTAGTACACTATATTTCCCCAGAACTACGAGCCAATGTACGTACATATTCGGATTGTATTCCATTTATATATGGATAAAGATACAGATTGTGATCACATAGATTAGGTTATACTCCTTGGAAATAGTATGACACCTCTCCCAAAGTGAATTTTTTCTATAAGGGAACTAGACGTTGGACACTATGATAGCTCACAAAGTATATGTCAGTTAGAAAAACCTCCATAATAATAATTCTTGACATAATAGTTTTTAAAAGAATTCTCTACAGAACAGAGTAATTGTAATAGAAAAGAACAACAGAAATACTTTTAGAAACTAGGTGTAAAGGCTCATGATTTTAATCAGATATTGTTTTCCATAAGTCATTAGCTATGACATTTCAACTTTTAGCTTGCAAATACAAAGGTGAGTCCTTTTAAACATAGCTTAAATGATTTAAAAATGGATTTGACTTCAGTCCTGCTTATTTCACTAGCAGAAAGAGTAAAAGTACAACTTTTAGAACTAAATGTTATGACTCACTAGATTTATGTAGTATGTTTTGCTATCCATGGTTAAGTTTTTTTAAGTTTTTAGATATTCCAGCTTATGTGAGTCATCTACATTTAGCATGCATATATTATGGATTTTGATAACATTGAGATATTATTTCTACTTATGCATTCACCCCACATCGGAGTATATTCCAAAAGTACTTATCCCGATGTATGTTTATGTTCTACATTGTCTCATAATATAGGTTCAGCTGATCAATTCCAGAAGCGTGGTTGACAATGAGCATCTCTATCTACATATCGATAGTAGTCAGTCCTCATAGTTCAGGGACCTAGTTACTCAGATTTCCAGCTTTCCAAATTAGTTTATTTAGTTATGCCATACAGTTCGAGTCAGCTGGGGGTCTGTCCAAGCGACTCTCTAGTAGTAGCATTAGAGGCTTTTCTAATATTAGATACATTGAAGTGTTTTTTAATGTTAGTTCTTTAGATTTTTCTTATTTAAGTACTTTCAGACATTTCATGTTGTTAAACTCAGTCTAGTTTAGATAATATTTTAGTATTTTAGTGTACAACATGCTTATACTACCTTTATTTAAGTCATCAAAATGAGTAGCAGGCTTTTAGGGTTAGTTCAGGATTACTTGGAGTATGGAGCACCGTGTAGCATCTAGGGACTCATTTTTGGGGCATTACAAACTTGGTATCAAAGCCTAAGCTTATAATTGTCCTAGTGAGTTAGACAAGCTGTGTTACGTAAAGTCTTGGTCATGGGTATTAAGTTGCCACATTTATGAGCATGAGGCTATGGGATATTTTTAGGAAATCACCTCTTTCATTCATGATATATCATGCTTATAGTGTCTCAATCTCTTTTTAACTCATAATCTTACATGGCAGTTGAAAATGCCTCCTCACCGAGATAATGCATGCAAAAATGATAACCAACCACCTCAACCTGCTGACCCTTTGAATGAGAATGTATCCTGTGTTGAATTTTTAGCTATTTTTCAAGCATTGGCCTAAGATGTGACTGCTAATGTTCAGGGAAACCATCAGGCGACAATCCCACTTTAACCAGAATGAGGATTTAGCAACAACTAAAAAAAATTTCTTTATGAAGATGAATCTGCCTGAGTTTTTTGGTTCAATGGTAGGTGAGGAACCACCGCTTTACTTAGATGAGGTAAGAAAGATCACCCAGATTATGCATGTTACTTAAGTGGAAAGTGTAGAGTTGGCATCCTATATGTAGAAGGATGTAGTGTATGATTGGGTGGTTATGTGGAAAAAAAATAGAGGTGAGAATACATCTCCTATATGTTTGCAGGTGTCCTAGGATGTGTTTCTAGATAGGATCTTTTAACATAAAATAAGAGAAGCTAAGGTAGAAAAGTTTGTGAACCTGAGGCTGGACTCAATGATAGTGAAAGAGGACTGCCTTAAGTTCAATCAATTTTCAAGTATGCCCGTGATTTGATGGTAGACCCTAGGGATATTATGAAAAAGTTTGTTACTGGAGTATCTGGTTTTTTAGTCCAGAAGTGTAGGACCGCCATTATTATTAGGTATATAGATCTTGCTAGACTAATGATCCATGCATAGTAGATTGAGAAAGAAAGGTTTAAAGGGTAAGAGAAAGCAAATAAGAAGGCTAGAACCGGGCAGTTTGAATATGGCCAGACTAAGTTTGGAGGGGAAATCGTTCGCAATTTTAGAGTTGATCATCTATTCCAGCACCATCATCAGCCAATGCTCCCACCCTTAGGGTTAGGTAGGAGAAATAGGGTAAGACTTCTATGTTCATGTCACAAAATAGTGTGAGTGGAAAACCCAATTATTCTCCATGTGCTAAGTGTGGTAAGAATCATATTGGTAAGTGCTTGTTGGGACAGAATGGCTATTATGGTTGTGGTAAGTTGGGTCATTTAATCAAAGAGTTTCTGCATGCTAAGTAGGGAAATAGAGATACTCGTCCACAGACTCAGGATACTAGTTCACCATCTCCTCTAGGCCGCCTAGTACCTCCTCAGGGAGTATCATCCAGTACCGGTGGCGATCAGTCCCAGAATCATTTTTATGCTTTGCCATTCCATCAGGAGCAGGAGAGTTCACTAGATATTGTTACTGGTATGTTTCGTGTCTTTCATCTTGATGTTTATGTGTTCTTAAATCCCGAGTCTAGTTTTTCTTATGTAACCCCACTAGTTGCAGTAAATTTTGAAGTAGGTCCTGAAACGCTTTCTGAGCCATTCTTGGTTTCTACCCACCTAGGTGAGTTAGTTATTGCCAAACAAATCTATTCAAAGTGTCCTATCACTCTCCTTCATAAGATCGTGTTAGAAGACTTAATAAAGCTAGATATGGTCGACTTTAACCTTATTATTGGTATGGATTGGCTCCATTTCTATAATACATCTATAGATTGTTGCACCCGAGTGGTGAGGTTTCAGTTTCCAGACGAGCCAGGTTTTTAGTGGAAAGGTAATACACTATCTCCAAAAATTCATTTTACATCCTATCTTAAGGACAGGAAGTTGATCTCAAAAGGGTGCATCTATCATCTAGTTTGAGTCAAAGATACTAAGTGCGAGTCTCAAATAGTTTAGTTAGTTCGTGAAGTCAATGAGTTTCCTGATGTTTTCCTAAAGATTTTCCAGGGTATCTCCCATAGGGAAATAGAATTTGGAATTAACCTTCTCCCAGATACTTAGCCCATCTCTATTCCTCCATAGTCTTTATTGATGATATTCTTGTCTATTCTCGTAGTGAGGATGATCACGTAGACCATCATAGAATTGTGGTGCAAACTCTTAAAGATCACCAATTGTTTGTCAAATTTAGCAGACATGAATTTTTCCTAAAGTCAGTAGCTTTCCTCGGTCACATTATTTCCAATGAGGGCATTAGAGTTATTCTACAAAAGAAAGAAGAAGTAAGAAACCAGCCTAGACCTACCTCTCCATCAAACATTAGAAATTTCTTAGGTTTAGATGGCTGTTACAGATGGTTTGTCAAAGGGTTTTCATCCATTGCATCCCCTATGTCTATATTAATTCAGAAGAAAGTTAAGTTTTCATGGTCAGATTCCTATGAGAAGAGTTTTCATGAGTTGAAGACTCTACTGAATTCAGCTTTAGTTTTAGCACTACCTGACGGTATAGATGGATTCATTATATATGGTGATGGCTTGAGAATCATTCTGGGTTGTGTTTTGATGCAAAGAGGTAGAGTCATAGCCTATGCCTCTATATAGCTTAATTCTCACGAAAAGAATAATGTGACCCATAATCTTGAATTAGTTGTTGTTGTGTTTGCTTTGAAAATTTGGAGGCACTATCATTATGGGGTGCATGTTGATATGTTTACAGACCACAAAAGCTTGCAGTATGTGTTTACCCAGAGGGAGTTAAATCTTCGATAGAGAAGGTGGTTAGAATTGTTGAAATATTATGACATGAGTGTGTTATATCATCCAGGTAAGCCCAATGTTATGGAAGACACTCTTAGTATACTGTCTATGGGCAGTATTACTGCTGTGGAGAATGATAAGAGAGATCTAGTATGGGAAGTTCACCGGTTAGATAGATTGGATGAGGTTGATTGACTCAGTTGAATGGAATATTTTGGTTTAGAGTAGTTTGGAATCTTCTTTAGTTTCTAAAGTGAAAGAAAAGTAGGACAGGGATTCTAGATTAGTATAACTAAAGGGGTCAGTTAAAAACAAAAAGGTAGAGGTTTTATCCCAATGGGGAGATGGTGTGTTGAGATACCAGAGTAGATTATGAATGCCATGTGTTAATAATTTGAGGCAGCAAATTATGGTAGAAGTGCATGGTGCACGTTACTCGATTCATCCATGACCACCAAGATGTCCTGCGAATTACGGGATATCAATTGGTGGAGTGGTATGAAGAGAGATCACAGAATTTGTAGCCAAGTGTGTGACTTTTCAATAGATTAAGGTAGAGCACCAAAGACCTGGTTGCATATTGCAAGAGTTTGCTATTCCCACTTGGAAGTGGGAAGAGGTGAATATGGACTTTATGATTGGATTACCCCATTCGCATCTGCAGCATGGTTCAATTTAGCTTATAGTAGACAGATTGACCAAATCAGCTCATTTCTTGCCAGTTCATATGTCCTACATAGCTGAAGATTATGCTAAGCTATATGTTAGAAAGTTGGTCTGTTTGTACGTAATTCTTTTGTCCATTATCTGAGATAGTGGTACACAGTTTACCTCTTAATTTTTGAAATCCTTTCAAAAGGTTCTTGGTTTCCAAGTTCATCTTAGTTCATCTTTTCACCCGCAGATAGATGGTCAGGAAGAGAGGACCATTCAGAACTTAGAGGATATATTTAGGGCATGTGATTTTGATTTCAAAGGCAGTGGGGATGACCATTTGTCATTGATTGAGTTTGCCTATAACAATAATTACCATTCTAGCATTCAAGGCCCCATTTAAAGCTCCATTTAGGAAAAGATGTAGGTCAGTAGTCGGTTGGTTTGAAGTGGGTGAATCCGCTTTGAATGGGCCAGATATGGTCTTTGAAGCCATGGAGAAAGTTCAGTTGATTCGAGAGAGATTTAAAGAAGCTTAGAGTCTTCAGAAATCATATGCAGAAGTATGAAGGAGAGATCTTGAGTTTGAGGTTGATGATTTTTTTTATTTAAAGGTTTCACCCATGAAAGGGGTGAAGAGATTTGGCAAAAAGAGGAAGCTTAGCCCCTTTTATGAAGGTCCCTATAGGATTTTGAGTCATCTGGGGAGGGCAGCATATGAGATTGAGCTACCCGAAGACTTGTCATCAGTTCATCCAGCATTTCATGTATCCTTATTGAAGAAGTGCATTGATGATTCAGCTATTATAGTCCCACTAGAAAGCATAGATATTACGAATAGCCTCTCATATAAAGAGCTTCCAGTAGAGATTCTTGATCACCAAATCCATAGACGATGGAACAAAAAGTTCCCTTGGACAAAATTTTGTGGCTAAATCAGTCTGTTGAGGGTGCCACTTGGGAAGCAGAAGTAGACATGCGAACCAAGTACCGTCACCTCTTCTCCACAAACTTAGATTCAACCGAAGTCAACAATATTTCTTAATTCAGTTCATTTCAAGTATCAATTTAAACCATATGGTAATCTTTATGTCAATTCATACACTCATGGATTGGTTCAGTAGCTCATTAAGTTTTAGATTCAGTCATACAATTTTAGTTTCAATTGTACATGCCAGAATATAGTCTCAGTTCTCCGGTATCATCAGTTTAATTAGTCTCATTTAGGACGAATGTTCTCAAGGGGGAGATATTATAATACCCCATATTTTTCTAGTTTAATTCATCTCCAAAGAGGCACATTAACTACTAAGGACCTGAAATTTTAGCTAAGTGTTGAAGACTTAGTCTAACTTTTAGCCTCTAAACTTTGACAACTTTATTCTCGACCTTTCCAAGATTTGAATGTTAATTTCTAAGTTGATTCATGATCTGGGTAGTCCATAGTACCCCTGGGGTGAGTTTCAAAATTATTGTAGATGAATTGGGGCATGTTTGGTTTTCCAAAATAGAACCTCGATACGATATCACTGTGCCGCATTTATGGAAGCATCGATGTAGACGATGCAATGCTTTGCTAATTGCATCGATGTTCACATTGGTGCCCAATCTTTATGTGTTAAATGGTGTGTTATGGGGGCATTTTAGTCATTCTCCACACCCAATACACACAATTTTAGCCGAAAATAGCATAAATGCGTCATTATTCATCTTTTTCTTCTCCAAGAACAAAACCCTAGCTCCAAGAATGAATAATAATCCCATAACTTCTACTCCAAGAAAGCTTATAATCCTCAAGAAGAAGCTTCAAGAACACCATTAGAGAGTCAAAGGTTTAAGATTTTACATTCAATTCATCAAGCAAGGTATGTGGGGTTATGAACAAGGATCTTCTTTCATCCTTATGCCCTAAAAAAAACCTAGTTTTCAAAGTTTACTTTATATGAATTTATATGATTTACTGTTTAGGGTTCATACGCAATTATCATTATTTAAAGATGTTGATGTTTCAAGTGGTTAAACATTTAATTGCCTTCTTTTTTTGAATTTTTATGCGTGTGAGATGATTTTATATTCATTGAAAATTAAATTTCACTATCTTGACTAGAATTATGCAAGAATTTCAAGATTTTTAATATTGAGCATGACTTTATGATAATTTGACATTAGTTTGATAATGGGTTTTAAGGCCTAAGTATGAGTATTAATATTTCAAGAAGATAATTCCTTTAAGCATCCCATGGTTAGTTTACATTCATATTTTTCAGAAAATATTTGATCTTTTGATCCTCAGTTAAAATATGGAATCCACTCTACATTTTTTATTACAATTTTGATTACATTTTAAAGTAAATAGATGCATAATTGATTTTCATTATAATCCCTTATGCTAGTTTTAAAGTCGATTTCCTAAAAATGATAATACTGGTTAAAGGGAGTAGTATTTAGCACCGAGGGGGAAGAATGGGTTTAGCGCATCCTATTTCACCAAAACTATTAGCAAACATACCTATATATTAAGATAGTATTGCATTTGTATATGCATACAAATACAGATTGTGATCACTTAGATTAGGTTATACTCCTTGGGTAGATTAGTTTATACTCCTTGGCTAGATTAGGTTATACTACTTGGCAAGAGTATGACATCCCTCCCCAACGTGAGGTTTTCCCATAAGGGAAATAAACTTTGGACACTATTATAGCTCACATAGTCTATGTCGGTTAAAAGAACCTCCATAAAATCAAAAATTTACAGAACAATTTTTTAAAAAATTCCCTACAAAATAGAGAAATTGTAATAGAAAAGAACAATAGAAAAGCTCTTAGAAAATAAGTGCAAAAGCTCACAATTTTAATCAGATATTATTTTCCATAAGTCATTATCTATGAGATTTCAGCTTTTAGCTTACATATACAAAGGTGAGTTCCTTTACACTTAGCTTAAATGATTTTAAAAAAGGACTTGACATCAATCTTGCTTATTTCATTAGCAGAATGAGTAAAAGTAGAACTTTCAGAACTAAATATTATGATTCACTAGATTTATGCACTATGTTTTGCTATCCATGGTTATGTTTTTTTTTCATTTTTAGATATTTCAGCTTATATGAGTCATCTACATTTAGCCTGCATATTTTATGGATTATGATAACATTGAGATATTATTTCTACTTATGTATTCACCCCCACATGATCAGTACATTCCAAAAGTACTAATCCATATATATATGATATGTGCTACATTTCTCATAATATAGGTTCAAGTGCTTAATTCCAGCAATGTGATTGACCGTGAGCATCTCTATCTACATCCCGATAGTGGTGAGTCTTTACAGTTTAAGGACCTAGTTATTAATATTTCTAGATTTCTAGATTAGTTTATTCAGTTATGTTAGATAGTTCGAGATAGTTGGGGTCTGTCCCACTAAATCTCGAGTAGTAGCGTTAGAGTTCTGTCATATTATTTGATACATTATAGCTTTTTCACTGGTAGTTATTATGATTTTTCTTAGTTAAGTACTTTCTGATATTTCATGCAGTTAAAATCAGTTATGTTCAGACAGTATTTTAGTATTTTAGTGTACCGCATGCTTATATTACCTTTATTTGAATAATCAGATTGAATAGCAGGTTTTCAGGGTTAGCTCGGGAATACTTGTAGTCGGAGTGCCATGTAGTGTCTCAGGACTCATTTTTGGGATATTACAGTCATGGAGTGATGTTTTTAGTCATGCCTGTACAAAATATAATCTCAGTTACCTTAGTATCCTTAGTCTAACAAGTTTGATTCGAGGATGAATGTTCTCAAGCGAGAGATAATGTAATACCCCATATTTTTTGGTCGGTCTTTGAACCATCGTTCCTACATGTATAAGATATAATCCAACTGATTCCCATATGAATACAAGTTTTATGATCTTTATCCTCTTGTTTGATGTGCTTTCTAGGTGATAATGTTCATAAAAATCACTTAGAACAAAGTTGAGCTAAGAGCCTTTGATTTATCCAAAGTTTAGTATTCGATTCTACAAAGGTAGACTTTAAATATGCATAATTTTTTACATACGTAGTATTTTGCAGCTCAAGACACACATAATTGTAGATAATTGGGTCATTTTTACAACGATAAAAATTTCACATTAATGCGATACCCGAGTGAAAAGTTATGGCATTTTCTGTGTAAGGCAGTAAGCCAATGCGATTAAGGCAGGGTGCGTCGGTCTCCCCGATGCAATGATTGATGCGACACGTTTCTGTACCAAACATGATATCCAATGCAATGTAGTTGTATTTCATATGATGCTTCAGTTCATAAAGTGTCTAGGGTCACTTTGATCAATTCCCCTCACCCAAAACCATCCATAACACATAATTCCATCCCCCAAAAGAAATAGATACATTATTATTCATCCTTTTCTCTCCAAGAAAATTGTAAGACCTCAAAAAATCCTAATGCTTAATTCAGTCCTTTAAGCTTATCAAGGGGTCCCAGACTTAGAAAATTCTATCTAGGTTCCCAAAATTAGCCTATTATTGGCCTTCGAAAGTTGGAAATCTCATTTATCCACCTTAACGTCCTTTAATGGTCTGTATTTTTATTAGTTCATGATTAGGAAGGTCAATAGATGTTCCAAGACAAGTTTTGGATTTTTTAACACATTTAGATCATGTTCGGAGTCCAAAAATAGTGGACCAACGCAATTAAGGTGCGCCGTGTCTCCAATTGCTTTGGTCAACATTTGTGCAGGCCACCAGAGACAAATCTACGTAGGCTCGATGCAATCATGACACGATGCGTCGAGTATAAAATCGCAGTGATTAACGTTCCACGTCACTTGTAGCGTCGACACCTAATTTTTCGTCATTATATGTCCACATTTTTAAGGGCAAAAGGGTGAATTTCCCATCCTTAGATAAACCTAATAACACGTGATTCAGCCATATTTCACCTAAAATATAGAGTTTCTATCAAGTTTCTCTAAATAACCAGCTAGGGTTTTCAATTAAGGATTCAAATTCAATACTCAAATTTAAGAATCTCTCCATTAATCTTCGTAAAATCAAGAACTAAGGTATGTCAAGTGTTGATTTATGGATTCCTTTTATCTATGAATTCCAAGAACCCTCTTTCAAATTATAAAACATGATATTTATGTTGTGGGTTGTTTGTAACCATGTTTATCTTGTTGTATGATTCCCAATTTTGAATCATTATGTGTTTTCATGAAACTACGTTAGCATGCAAGATAAAATCCATGACTTGAGTTGTTTATGATTTGTAATTTGATGATTTCACCTATGACCTAAGTTGTGTATGTTGGGTATTTGATAAAATGGCTAGCAGGATAGAAATTAGGTATTATACCTCAATTGTGACTCAAATAATAAATGCATGCTTTAAACTTATGACCAAGACTGACTTCCATGATATTGTGTGCGTTATGAGTATTTGATGGAATGTTCATGAGATTAGGTTGATGAAATTATGACATGTATATATGAAATTCCATCCATGTACAACATTATAACAACCATGTGTTTCATGAAATCCCAACTTATTGCATTATAAATTGTTGATATTGGTTATGCGTTCACGAAGTGTCAAGTCTTGTCAGTTTCATGCTATCGAGTCTTGGGGGGGCTTGTACCCGAAAATTTAGTTGTGCGCCTAGAGCTAGTGTCAATTTTGATGATACTCCCATTCAATCCATGATCAATAGAATTCAGTCAATTACATGACTCAGGAAAACTCAGTAATCTCAGTAATCTCAGTCAGTTATCCGATCTCAGTAGTATTCCGTCAGTCAATGGAATTTAATGAACTTTATTCAAATCAGCTAAAAGATACTATTAGTAATAGTTAAGTTCAATTTAAATCAGTTTAGTGTCTCTTCAGTTGGGAGTAGGATTCATCACCGAGTGAACCCAGGGATGGGGACTCACCTATTAGTCAGTAGAGGGTGTGACTCTTAGAAGCAATCCTTGCATTTAAAAACTACGTAGCCAACGTAGGTTGAGATGTACCCTATAAGCAATTTATACACCTCAATTAGGTTTTTCTTACTTGAAGGGGTTGACAGAAGAGCTCTCTATCAGAGAGAGTTTACTCATAGCTTGTCTTTACTCGTGGTACGGTACTGAAACCCTTCCATCTAGGGTTATAGGTTGGACCCCACCTATTCAATTTCGGGGAATGTCGGTTAGATGATTACCTCCCACAGTCTCGGTTTCAGATCTAGTCTCCGTAATAGAACTCAGTTCAGTTCTATAGTTTCAGGACTATCAGATACAGTCGCTCAGCTCAGTATGAAACTCATTTAGTTCCATCAGAATCATGACTGTCAGACACAGTCACCCAGTTAATAGTATATTAATTATATAAAATTTATATTACCAGTATTCAGATTTCAGGACTGTCGGATACAGTCAATCAGAACAGTTCTTCATAATCAGAACTGTCAGAAAAGGTCATTTATTTATTACTAATATGACATCAGTTCCTCAGTACTCAATAGACTAAGTCTTTCAGTATCCCAGTTTTAGTACCCATATATCAGAATTCATGAGTCAATATTATCATGATCTCAGATACAGTTACGTATTCATGAATGTATTCTCATGTTCATGTTATTTAGTCAGTTAGTATTGTTCATGCATATGAACCATTGCATTCATCCAACCTCACTTACAAACCAGTACATTCAATCGTACTGACGCATTTATGCTATGGTGTTTTATACCTTAGGCTCAGAAGAGTATCAATAGCATTCTAGTTTCAGTAGTCAGAGTCAGCAGTGAGTCCTCATCATTTGAGGATGTTATTATTTGATTATTTCATTCTTTTAGTACTTAGTTTATTTTATCAGATGGGTTGAGTTGGGGGATTTTCCCATCATCTCTTTATTAAGACAGTTATGTTTTAAAGGCTTGCAGACTACAATATGTTCAGAGAGTTATTTCAGCTGTTTTGGTACTATTATACCATATTTTCAGCTATGTATCCGTATTGAACCTTTTGGCATTTCAGTTTATGTTTTTACATTTATGATATTACCATTATTATTCAGGGCTCAGTTACAGGTATCAGTCATGGGTTAGCTTGTTGTCCTATGGGATTATGAGCACCGTGTAGCATTCCGGGTACCAGATTTGGCTGTTACAAAAACCCTAGCCCCCTCAAGAATACCAAGAATTTGAACAAATTTTCTTTAAGAAAATCAAGAACCCAAGCTTCCTAATTCAAGAATTTCAAAAAGAAGCTTCAAGAACACATTAGAGATTCAAAGTTCGAGCTTTTACATCCAATTAATCAAATAAGGTATGTGGGAGTTCATCCATGGGTTCCCTTTAAACCATGGATCCCAAAAACCAATTTTAAAGTTCAAAGTTATGATCTTTACATGTTAATACAATTATATTCATGAAATTTCATAAATTTTGATTAGGTATTATATTTACAAATTATTTTTGTAGAAATTGCGTTGATATGTTTGAATGGTAATTTTCACATGTTAAATCCTTAACCATGATTTTAATAATGAAAATTATGTGATTTTCATGGATTAACTACTCCAATGTTTTAACTCATGATCCTCTTGTGTTTGGATTTCATGTTAATAATATATGTGTTTTCAAGTGGAATGAGCCACTACAATTTGGAATGTTATGATCTTCATATCAAATCCCTAAGTTATGAATTGATTTGTGTAGCCATGATATTTTCGCATGCTTGCTCATTCCCATTCATAAGTTTAGGGTCTCCATATGTTTGATGAAATTCCTATATCATGTTCAATAAATTTCAAGATGAATCCCTATGTTATGAATTTTTCCATATAGCTCTATTGTTCCCTCAATTTTAAGACATTTCCATGTTCAAGTTCATGATTCCCAAGGGTTTGATGAGATGACCTAATTATTGGGTTTTGAATATTGACTATTTATCATGTCCAAAAGCTTTAGTATGTCCTATTATTATTGTTATTGAGTCCTGGGGGTTATGAATATAAAAAATTTAGTTGTTTACCTTATTTTCTGTATCTATAGAATGATTTTAGTTATACCATGAGAAATATCATTCAGTCAGTAATATGGGTAGTTGTGAGTCCAATTAAGCTTAGCTCAGTCCAGGTTTAGTTCCAGTATCAATTTACATATTAATAATTACGTAAGAATCTGTATGGACTATTATATTTTAGAATATCGTGACCTGAGGTTATCAGTTATTAGTTATCAGTGCACCAGTTATAAATCCATGTCAGTTTAATTGGGAGTAGGATTTAGCACCGAGTGATCACAAGGATTGGGGCTCACCTTCCAGTTAAGGGTGTTACTCTTAGTAGCAATTCTTGCGTTCCAAAACTACATAGCAAGTGTAGATTTTAGTTGTTAACCTACTAGTTGAGGTTTGATACATATCTCACTATTGCACCTGCCATTAGAGGGTGATTCTTTAGTCCTTTAGGACTCCATTTTAGTTGATCTACACAGCCAGGGTAAGTACCCGTGGCACGGTGCAGACACCCTTCAAATAAGAGTTATAGGTTAGACCCCGATTGGCTGAGATTAGGGCATCTCAGTTAAATGATACCTCCCACAGTCTCAGTTCAGTATTAAGTTTTAGAGTTTAGTTTCAGGTTTGCTTGAACATATAATATAGTTATCACTTATTCAGTTATCAGTATTTCAATATCTTAGTTTAAACTATACCAAAATCATGTTTTATGCTTGGTCTTGCATTCTCAGATAATACATCTTTTATGTATTCCTGCTCAATTATCTAATGTTGTTCCATTAGTCCTTATCTTACAAGCCTATTATCCCATAGGTTTAGCCCATAGTTTCGAGTATTGATCCTCTTATTATACCAATATTTTCTTATGGTACACCACAAACTCTGAATGTAGTTTTTTCTTTATTTCCTGAATTTTTATATGGGGTTTCGAGATTTAAAGGTTAGCCTTCTTCCATTATGTCTCCTCAGATGGTTTCTCATTTAAGAAAATATACTATCCTCTAATTGTTATGAGTACAACTATGTATTCTAATGATCAGAAGAGGTTTGAGAGATTTACTAATTTGTGTCTCCTAGGTTTAGTGGTGTTTTAGGAAAGGATTCCAATGAGTTCCTGATGAAGTGTTGAGAAAATTTGCATAACCTTTGTTTTCTCGAGTCATATGTATTGCTTATACTACTTAGTATTTGATAACTATAGCCAGGGATTGGTGGAGGTCACTTATTTGTGATTGGCCTCTTGGTTTGCAAGACACGACTTAGGATCGGTTTACAGAGGCCCTTTAGGACATGCTCGTGCCTTTTGGTTTAAGTGCCAAAATGAGAGATGGCTTTGATCACTTAGAGAAAAACATTATGAATTTTGTATGAGGCATGATTCCATGCTATTTCTAGATATTGGTATGCCAGTATTGCCATCGATTTAGAAGATATAGAAGTTTGTGAAAGGGTTGGATATTTCTCTACAGCTAGCTTTGACTAAGACGGTAATGTATGGAGTATTATTTTAGAGTATAGTAGATCTTTCTAGGATTACTGAGTCCATTCATTAAGCATCTTAGGGAGGCACAAAAAAGGTGCGCCATTTAGGAGAGTTTAGAGGTCACATCTCTCAAGATAGGAATTCATGATATTTCTATGGATATCATGGAAGACCAGTTCAGGTAGCATTTTTGAGTTTAGGTAGTAGGTGTTCTGGTTTGGTATCTTTAGGTGGTCATCTTAGTTTAGCTGTACCGCCTTCTATTGGGTTGAGACACAAGGTTTGTTATACGTGTGATGAGATTGGCCTAGTAGCAAAAGACCATCCCCATTGTGTTTTTATTACTGCTCTAATATTGATAATGAGAGGTAGAGGTTCTACTAGTAGTGCAAAAGGTATAGGTAGTGGTGTTCATTGTGGTGGTTATGGGGTTACTCAACTAGTAGTGGATGTCATCATTTCTATGCTATACCTACAAGGACAAAAGTAGAGGCCTCCGATGCCATCATCACAGGTATTGTCCTTATTTATTTCAAATTTTCTTCTATGTTATTTGATCATGGGTAAACTATTTACTATGGTTTTTCATATTTTACATTGGGTTTTGATTCCTTTTATGAGCCTCTTGATGTGCCTATTTGTGTATCTACCCTCGTAGGATACTCTTTAGTGGTGGATCAGGTGTACTAATCTTTTGTTGTGACTTTTCCTCAGTGCGAGACCTAGGTAGATTAGATTATATTCATATGGTAGATTTTGATTTCATCTTGAGGGACTGGTTAGCTCCTTATCACGCTATCCTAGCTTGCTATGCTAAGGTCGTGACTTTAGCTTTGTCGGGTATGCAAAGTATATCTTTGAAGAGTATGTTTCATTAGGGACCCAAGAGGGTTATATCATTTCTTTAGGCTCAGTATTTGTTGAGAGGGGATGTTTGTCGTATTTGGCTCATATTCCTGATAGAAGTATTGCTTCACCTTCTTCTTTGGATTTTTTTCTTGCTATCTGTTAGTTCGTGGATGTTTCCCCATGGATTTGCCTGGTATGCATCTTAATCATGATACTGACTTCACTACATATGTTGAGCCAGGCACCAAGCCCATTTATATTCCTCCTTATAGAAAGACCCTAACCGTGTTGAATGAATTAAAGGATCAGTTGTAGGAGTTGTTGGATAAGGTACTTATCTGACCAAGTGTGTCACCTTAGGGTGTGACTTTCTTGTTTGTGAAAAAAAAATGGGTTTATATGTATGTGTATTTTTTATTAGCAGTTGAAAAAAGTAATAGTTATGAATAAGTATCTTCTTCCTCATATTCATTATTTATTTGATCACCTTTAGTGTGCTTTAATATTTTCAAAAATTTACTTGGGGTTCGGTTATTACCAATTATGGATTAGAGATTATAATATTTTGAAGACATCTTTTCAGACTTGATACAATTATTATAAGTCTTGGTCATGTCTTTTGGGTGGACCAATATCCCATCCGCATATATGGAGTTGATAAATTAGGTATTTAGATCATATCTTAATGCTTTTGTAATTATATTTATAGATGATATCATTCTTTATTCCAAGAGTAAGGCCGATCATGAGGAGAAGTTGTGGATTATTCTTTAATAATTGAGAGATGAGAAGTATGCTAAGTTCTCCAGGTGTGAGTTTTTGTTGGAGTTTTTCTCTTTCTTGGGTCATGTAGTGACAAAGGATGGTATTATGGTTGATCCGACCAATATTGTAGCGGTTAGTGATTAGGTTAGGCCTATGCTCCTACCTAAATTTTGCATTTTGTTTGTTTAGAAGGTTACTATCCTTGAGTTGTTGAGAGTTTTCTTCAATCATAGCTTCATTAACTAAGTTGAATCAAAAGAAAAATTCCTTTTAGCGGCCCGATGCTTATGATATGAGCTTTAAAATGCCCAAGGATTTCTTGACCTCAACTCCTATCTTGACTTTGCCCAAGGAAGGTATGGTTTTTCCTATTTTTTGTAATGCTTCTAATATTGGGTTAGGTGTTGTGTTGATTGACCGGGGTAAGGTGATTTCTTATTCTTATGGTCAATTTAATCCCCATAAGAGGAATTGCCCAACACATGATTTGGAGTTGTGCGCAGTTGGTTTTACATTAATGTTATGGAGGCACTACTTTTATAGATTCCATTGTAAGTTTTTTTGGGATAATTGTAACCTTTTATATTTCTTTACCTAAAGAGATTTAGTTATGTGGCAGCATCGTTGGCTTGAGCAGTTTAATATTTATGACTTGACTATTCTTTATTATCCCAATAAGGCTAATGTGGTTGTGGATGCCTTGAGATGAAAGTCGACTACCATGGGCTGCTTAATGCAAATTTTTAGCCAGGAGAGTCCATTCGCCTTAGAGGTTCAATCATTAGCTAACCAAATGATTAGGATTGATATTTCAACACCTCAGTGTGTTTTGGCATTTATGAAAGCTAGGACTTCTTTGATGGAGCGAATTCAAGCTTATTAATTTGATAATGTTAGGTTGAGAGTGATTCAGGATAAGGTGCTAATTACTGAGTCTAAGGAAGGCTCGCTTGATCCAGAAGATATTTTGAAGATTGCTGGCTGAGTTTGTGTTTTGAGATTGGGTGATGAGATTATTTTTCTTTTGGAGGAGGATCATTGTTCTATATTCTCTATACATCTGGGGGTGACTATATTACTGGTTGAGTGGTATGATGTAATACCCCATACTTCTATATAGCTTGAAATCATCCCAAGAATGTTAGAAACTTACTTTGAAATATGAATCCATTTTTGTACATGCGGAATTTTTAAGGTTTTCTTTTTTTATCATGTGGAAAATTGAATTAGATTTCCAACGATACAAATTTCACCCAATTTCGATATCGGAGTAAAAAGTTATGGAAGTTTTACTCAGAGCTTACACAATTGCCCAGGTGCGATGGCCAGGTCGACAGACAATCGATCTAGTGATGGACCGTTTCCTAGACCGTCGCATCCAAGGCAGTGAGTCAACCTTCTCGATAAGGTGTGACGGAAAAATTGACGGACCATCGAATCTGCGATGGACCATCGCCCAAGTCATCGCTATAAGGAAGTGAGTATTTTTTTTGGTCCACGTACGATGGTCGAAACGAAGGACCTCGAGCCAGTAAAGGACCATCGCACGAGCCATCGCAGGTCCTGTTCAGCATATTTTAAAGAGTATTTATGTCTTTTTCCACCAGTTTTCATCCCTAATTATATCATACCAAGGCTCATAAGTTCATCATTTATTCACAACATCAAATTATGGTTTTCTCTCAAAGATAATACCCGAGAACAAGATACAAATCCTTCTTCAAGAAACCAAGAAATTCAAGTTCTTCAAGGCCAAGAACATCAAGAAACTCATAATAAAGGTATGTCATGTGTTGAGTCATGTGTCCCTTTCACCCATGAAGCTCAAAAATCTCTTTTAAAAATCCAAGATTTGTGTATTGATGAATGTTCATGATTTAAATTGAATTGAAATTCATGTTCATGATGTTGCGGGGTTTTAATTCATATTTTAAATTAAATAATTCAATGGTTGACCCAAGTATATGAAGATTTGCATAAAAATCATCATAAATCCCTATTTATGATCAAGTTTATGCATGTCAAATGTTTGATGAAATGCTTTAATGAATGAATTAAGGATTGTGATATTGGTCATGTATTCAAGGAAGTCATGATTTTGTCAGTTTCTTTCCATCGAGTCCTGGGGGTACTTGTACCCAAAAAATATAGTTGTGTCCCTATAGTTACTATCATGATTTTACGATATCCTCAATCACGCCACGATCCATATAACCCATCAGTCATGTGAACCAGGAAAGCTCAGTAATGCAGAAATCTCAGTACTATTCCGTCAATCAATGAAACTCAGTTAATTCAGTCCAACTCAGTTCACAAATCCATGTTTAGTGTTTATTCATATGGGAGTAGGGATTAGCACCGAGTGAACCCAAGGATGGGAGCACACTCTGTCAGATGAGGGTGTGATTCTTAGAAGTCATCCTTGCATTCCAGAACTATGTAGCCAGCATAGATTGAGACATCAACACTGTAAGATAAGGGTTGATGATAAGGATAAGCACTGTCTGATGAGGGATCCACCATTAAATTTTGGGGAAACTATCAGATGAGGTTCACTCACAACTTGTCCTTACCGGTGGTGCGGCATTGACACCCTTCTAGTTGGGGTTATAGATTGGACTGTAACTCAACCATAATGGAGTATTAGGGGTATGTCGATTATATAACTACATCCTACAGATTCAGTTATAGAATAAGGACTATCAGATACAATCATTCAGTCTCAGTAATAGAACTCATATAGTTTTAAAGAATTTAGGACTGTCAGATGTAGTCAACTCCGAACAGTACGGAACTCAGCTAGTTCCATTAGAATCTAGACTATCAGATACAGTCAGTCAGTATCAGTTATTTTAGTTATACAGTCATTAGTATCTCATGTTATCTGTACTCAGGTTCAGTAATCATGTTGTCACGAACTCAGTTATAGTTATTATATATTCATGCATGTGCTCTCACGTTCATGATACCCATTCAGTTAGTATAGTTCATCCATGTGAAACCTTTGCCTTCAGCCTACCTCACATGCATACCAGTACGTTCAAACGTACTGACATATTTTCGCTATGGTATTTTATACCATAGGTTCAGAAACACGAGCTCCAGAGAATCATTAGCATTCCAGTATCAGCAGTCATAGTTAGCAGTGAGACCTCATACTTTAAGGACACAACCATTACTTTATTATCTCAATAATTAATTTATTAGTAGGATTTTACTAGGGATATATCCCATCAACTCCTTATTCAGACAGTTTAGTCAGTTAGAGGGTTTTCAGACTATAATGTTCAGACAGTTATTTTAGTTGTTTTGGGTATTTCATAGCCCATCCAGATGTTATATTTTTATCATTGAAGTTACAGTTTTGAACCTTATGGCCTTTTAGCCTTTATTTCTACATTGATTCAGTATATTTTGCATTGTTTAGGTACAGATATCAGTAATGGGTTAGCTTGTGGTCTTTTAGGATCATGAGCACCATATAGTGCTCCAGGTACCAGATTTGGGGTGTTACATATAAGGAAAGATGTGGAAAATTTTGTAGCTCGTTACCTATGTTGGCAGTAGGTAAAAATCGAGTATTTTAGACTAGGTTGTTTGATTCAAAGGTTACTTATTCCAAAGTTAAAATGTAAATGGATCACTATAGGCTTTATGACTAGGTTTCCTCATACTTTTCGTGGTTTTGATAGTGTTTCGGTCACTGTGTATAAATTGACCAAATATACCTATTTCATTCTAGTTCAGGTTTCCTTCATTGCTAAGAGGTTGGCCCATATCTATATTCGTGAGATAGGTCATCTTCATATGTTGCTAGTGTCTATTATTTCAGATCAAGGTTCAAGGTTCACATCTTATTTTTGGAATAATTTTTAGTAGGAGTTGTGTATGCAGGTTGACCTTAGCACAAAACGTTTTACCCCTAAAATGATGTCCAGCCAGAGTGGACTATTCAGGTTTGGAAGATATGCTTCAGGTGTGTGTGATTGATTTTAGAGGCCAGTGGAAATAACATCTACGTTATCAGAGGTTTCTTATGATAATAACTATAATTTTAGAAATAAGATGGCTCCTTTCGACAATTTGTATGGCGGCTAAAAGTAAGCAGAATTGCTATGTGGATCATAGGATTTGCGCCCTGAGGTTCTATATTGATGATCGTATTTTCCTTCATGTGTTTCCTATGGAGGTACTGTTGAGGTTTCGGAAGAGGATCAATCCTAGCACAAGGTTTATTAGACCTTGTGAGATACTTTGAACTTTTGGTAATTTGGCTTAGAAGTTTGCTTTGCCTGCATATTTATTAGATGTTCACCTAGTTTTTCATGTTTCCTTCCTTCATGGTTAAATTCCAGATGAATCTTATGTCATTGGGTGGGATTCAATTCACTTAGATGAACAACTTTTTTTTTTTGATAAGCTTGTCTCCATCCTAAACAATAATGTTAGACGATTGTGTTCTAGAGTTATTTCCTTGGTTATGGTCCAGTGGCTGCATCGATCGGTAAATTATTCTACTTGGGAGGTCAAGCCTAATATTCATATCCCCAACTTTTTGGTAATTCAGGTATTTCTATTGCCCTTAGTTTCGAGGAAAAACTAGTTTCTTAGTAGTGGATGTTGTACTGACTTGATTTTTGGTGTTTTGTGTGAAGTATGTGATTTGATCATTTTACCCCTCCCCATAGTTATATTGTTATATTTTTGGGGTGTGAGGTTGTGTTGCATGGATCCCATTGTATTTTAATGTTATTTCTATGAGATTGTGATTTTTAGTGGTCTTAAAGGTGTACTAGTTGACTGTGGTCAGCATTTATTTATTTGTGCATCGGGTGGAAGAATCGACTATGCCAACAGGTCTGAAACATCAATTTTTTATTGGTAACACAGTTGGTGTGGTTTTATGGCTTTTGTATATCATTTGGATCCTCCATTTAGAAAGTTGAAAATAGGTTTCAAGGGTACACTATGAAAATGACATTGCTTTAAATATGTGATATCGCCATTCATTCTAGAGTGTAAAATTTGTTAGAGTAGCATAGTTCAACTAAACTCTCGCGATTCTGGATAAATCTCGAAAGGTCTATAGAGACATGTATTCTCCAAGTCTCTAGCTAGTGGACAACTGTTGGTGTGACTGCTAAAGCGTCCCTATGGGTGCTTTTGCGGCCTTAGACCAAGGTTTGCTTAAGTGGCCCCGGCCCAAGGTTAGCTTTAGCGGACTGTCACCCTATCGTGGGTACTGCTTTAGCGTCATTTGTATGCTTTAGCACTGACCGGTAAAACAACCAATTGTCCTCCTTAGCGGCACCTTTTATATTTAAATACCTCTTTTTAGTTGAAAAAAATAAATTTTGGGATTCAGGTTTAATGAATGACATTTTACTTGTACATTTCACATGATTATGTGTGGATTAATTTAGATCATGGATGGTTGGTTGATTTGAGTCAATTTTTGGCTCACATGGCTGGTGTATTGGTTTGATATTGGATATAATCATTTTGGTTGCTTTTGAGAATTATATCCTTATATCATATTCATTAATGATACATTGGTACCACCATGGAAATACTTGAATTAATTGAAATACTGTCTTTTCTAATAGAAAAAAGTCACATCCTTAAAAACTCTAGCGATGTAAGTACCGGAGAGGAGATATGGACATTTTTATTGGATATTGGTTTTATATTAGTTGAAGAACCCCCCATGAGTCCAACATCAGTATAATTTAGCTCTGTCGGTGTATACGGAGGTTATGCAATGACCTTGTGCATCACATCATCGTCATCATCTTTATTGCACTTCATATATTGTGCATATGATGTGATTGTGTTTCTTTCTTAACTTGTTACAATTTTTTCTATCTTCCTATACTTATATTTGACGTACGTGTATGCTTGTTTTTCTGTTCTCTACATGTATTTGTTATATGTGTGTAATTAGAACTGTTAATTAAAATGGTGTGGGCAACCGTTATAGACATTTTTTGATTGTAAATCATATGCCAATAGTTTGTGTTTATATGCTTTGTTACTCTGTAAACCTATGATACCTGTCGAGTACAAGTGGACTGTACTCATCACAACTATGCCCTTTCACTGCACATCCAAGTATGAGTGCGACGCATGGATAGTTGATTCAGTCGATCCTTGGAGTCCATTCGAAGTAGCAGTTGATCTATGCGTCCGAAGTTTACTTCTACCTTTTCTTATTTGGATTATATCTTAATTGGATTCAGAGATAGATTTTTGCTTTTATTTGGATATCTTATGTATTTTTGACCTCGAGTTGTACTAGTTAGTTCTTACACTGTGACACCATGTTTTGGGATTTTGTTGTTATCTTGATTATATCCCATTTTTACTATATATATACATGTGGTTTGACTCTATTAAAGCAGTCTTGCCTTAGTTATTGGTTGATTTCTCAACTTATATCACTTTGTGTGAAAGGATTACTTGTCAAGGCTTGTCACAAAAGTGCCATCATGACCAATACTTTTTGGGTCGTGACAATCTTATACATCAAAGGGGTTCCATAGACGCCACCCTATCTTTGATATGCTTCTTACCTTTCTTTTTTTACTAAGATTTTCCTTCAACCTATCTCTCTAAATAAAACAAAAACCATGGTGATACTAAATATTAAAAATAAAATAAAATACCTACCTTTACATAGGTTGCATTCCAAGCTATGCCTGATTTATACTACTCTTTATCTATATTTTTTCAGCTTTTTTCTCCCACTCAAAGTGCATCTTCTCACTATTTTTTCAACCTCTTGAGTGTCTATTCTCAAGGTCTGCAACATTCTCCACACTTTCCTTTTTAGGCTCCTCCACATGTTTTTAAACATTGAGATTAATGTACAGTTTAACCACTCTAAGAGATAGTCTGATTAGGTAAATGGAGTTTCAAATTTGTCTACCCCAGACTCACCAACTTCTATGTCCATGATCAAACACAAATCCTTATTGTTTGAGGGTGGATTGATTGTTATGTATACCTTTAAGACCACCTCTTCATTATTAAGTCTCATTATTAAGGTTCTCACTCTTACATCAATTAGGGCTCTTTGCATCACCAAGAACGGACATCCCAATATGATTGGTACCCTACAATCTCTATCATCATCAAGCACGATAAAGTCTGTAGGAACAATGAGCTTACCAACCTTGATGAAAATGTCCTCGATGATTCCATTAGGAGCTACTCTTGTTCTATCAACCATTTTGAGCATCACTAAACATGGCCTCGATTTCCCCAAACCAAGAATATTAAACACAAATAGGGGCATCAAATTTATGCTTGCCCCTAATCACTCAAAGCATGGACATCATCACTTTTACCAATTTGTATGGGGAGGGTGAAGCTCCCTAGGTCCCTAAGATGTTTTGGCTTCTTAATCATCAAAACATAACTACACTTATCAGTAATTACCATCATCTCAATGTCTCCTAGATTTGTCTTATTGGTCACCATATCCTTCAAGTACTTATTGTACTTAGACATTCCCTACAAAATATGTAATAATGGGAGGTTAATGTGAAATTCTTTGAACGTGTCAAAGAACTTCTTAAATCATGCATCCTCATTATCATTTTTTAAACTTCTGAGGGAATTGTGGTTGTAGTCTCTCTTCTATAAACTTAGATGGATTTGTTTTTGGGTACTTAGACTTTCATTAATTTTCTGTATCATTGACTTCCACTGCTTCTCTTCTGCCTTCTATGGTACTAAATCTTCCCATATCTCTTTCTTTTTCTTTTGATGTCTTTGAATGAGGTCTCTACCACTCATCAAGGTGATTGTCAGTACCTTTTTTTGAATTCTCGTCTGCTTTCTATGGTACTAACTCTTCCCGTACCTCGTCATGTTCTTCTGAGCCAGTTTCTACTTTTTATGTCTACATCCATTTGTTCTAGATTGGTAAGGATATTTCATTAAGGTAACATTGTTATTACAAGTATGAGTGCTCGTCTGATGCTAAAACTTTTGAGTCTGAGCTTTATTATTTCCCTATGAGTAGTTGGGCTGACTCTACCAATTATGGTTGTAGGCATTCCCATAATTCTAATTAACATTTTGTGCATTGTCCACAAAGTTAACCAACTCTAGATTTACTCCCTAAGAGTCTGCAGAGTGCCCACAAATACCATAAATATACCACCATGACAGATCATTCTAAAATTCACTTGGGCATAAGGTTTGTTGACACCCAAGTTGATGAACTATTTCATCATTTGATTTAACAAAGAGGCCAATTGAGTAGCCAAATATGTTACACTATCGAGTTCAATAATCGTGGAAGGCTTCTTCACTGTACTTCTAGACATATCACCCTGCTATTCCGGATTACCTTGTTCAATTAATTTCAACATAGAATAAATCTCATGATTTTCTCAAAGGCTTGACCATTTGCATCTGTGTCTGACAATATTATTGGGGTGTGGTCAAGAGCTTCAACAAAAGTATGAGTCGATATATCGTTAGCCTGTAGATGGTGTGGACAATCTCTTTGAAAAGTCTTGGACCTCTTATATTCATTATATAAGTTCTCATCTAGCTTTTACTAAGATCTCAGAGTCTTACTGAGTAACGTTGCAGTCATGCCTGATGGAAAGAATCACATAAGGAATTTATTTCCATAAGATTCAATGTATTGATGGAGTTTGAAGGTTATGCCTTCAAAAATTTCATCACTTCCCCCAAAAATGATAATGGTAAAATAGTGGGCCTCACGTAGTCTATTGAAACTCAGTGAGAATAAAGGTATCACTATTCTTTAATAGGTTCTGTAGATGGAACTATAGATCCTCATTCAACAAGCCTTGGAATCGCACATTATTGTGCATTGATTATACCATATTCTGTTGAAGCATAAAGCTACCTTCAATTCTAGTCTGTGAATGACGGAGCTCACATTGGTCACGAGTAGGATTGTCACTTCTCATAATATCATACAAGATGGTTGATATTCAGCCATGGTTGTAGGAAATAGCTTTCTCTTGTGAAACATGTGGTATACAATCGAGAAAGATTGTTTCTCTCATTTATTAATGTAGGCATCGTTTAGGTCCAGGATATGGGTCAACCAAATTCCTTTCCTTTTCCAACGTCCATGAATTTTACACATGTACCTACAAGTTCAAAAGCTAATATCAAGTTGTTAGCACTTATAAAATAAAAAATCAAAACTAACCATCAAATAGTTGCCAATTTTCAAGTCCACGATAACAACGCCAAAATTTTATTGCAATCCTACTACACGATAAATTTGATGTTGCAAGTAATCAAAGGACCATTTTATGTATTGATTCCGTAGGAACTTTTTTTTATCAACAATCCAATACTTGACACGGTAATAAGATTACACAAGAGAAAATCGTAACAAAAAAGAGTTTGAGTTTGAGAATTAAGCGTGACGGTAAACAACTCAAGATTATAAAGTGTTGGGAACAATAATGGAGAGGAATCCAATGTCAAGCAACTTTTAACAATACTAGTACGCTATATTATCTCATTGGTTTAGTTAATTATATTGGGTGTTGGTTCACGACATTGATAACATAATTAGGGAATGGTCATCCTGTAATCGCCTATCTAATTTTTACCCGCAACTACATCATTGAGCGATGCTATGAGAACTAACATAAACACATTTGTATTTCATGTCATATTTAAGCCAAATGGGGATAATTAGGTATTGTCCTATCCTAAATGCAAATCCTTACTTTGATTTCTCTAAAATATAAGATCCCACTCCATATATGCCATGATCGAATCTATTATTCTTCTATCTGGGATCACAATAGAAATAAAGGTTTATTCTAATTATTGTGAATCCATACAATAGTAGGAACAAACATATATGAAAATAAAAATTTTTAATCAACAATAAACCACATCAATTATAAGAGAAGTATTTATTTTCATGGGGTCAACCATAGAACAATGGTGTTTAGCCATTCATAGTTTTATAAAGAATCACAAGAATGAAATTCCTACGTAAAACCCAAAAGTTATCTGAAGGAAAGATTAATAAACCTAATTTCATCCTCATCAAGTGTGTTTCAAGCCACAAAATTGTAAAATCAGTTTACAATAAAACCCAAGTGTCCTATTTATAATATGAATGAATTTAGTCGATTTTTACCCTTGGACATGGCACAACATTATTTTACTGCGATTAGAGGATTTTCACACCATAAACACGGATGAACAATGTTTTTTACAAGTGACATTGTGTTTTAAGGAATGGTTCACCCTTATCTCAAATGTTTGAGGACGTGTCACAACCTTATGCTAAAAAATTCTAGATTTTTTGTTAGCTAACTCGTTCTGTTTGCCTTTGAGTTCCACACTTTGTGGACGTTTTTCAAACTTCATTGGGCCTTGTTTTACTCTATAAAATTTCTCCCAAAATCATTCCTGGACTATTGTAACATCATACAACTCAATTAATGGAAATAATATGATATAGTCAATCGAGATATACGAGAACAAAACAAAGAACAAGCTAGTAACACTTGTTTTCTCATCTAAACTATGCGTGGCCAATTTGATTATGAACTTATTTTAATTACACCTTTAACATTTTAAAAATGTACTTTGTCACTTAATTAGTCAATTATGTCATCAATTATACCATAAACAACTCATTAAGCATATGGGAAATCCTTAAAACTAGTTTAAAATATGTGCAATTAATGACACTTCATGAATAAATATAACTAAGATTAGGAATCACACTTTAAAAATAATCAATGCTTAACTCCACGTTCAAGGATCTTTCAACCTCATGAATGGGTAAAGTTTGAGCTCAAATAAAATTAAAAGAAACCCAATAATAATATGCGGATCTGGGTTTAAATAGGAGAATTCAAACAATGATATGATGGAAAATTACAAAGATTTTGATGAACCAATGAATATTCATAGTTCATAGTTACCCAATAATCTCTCTATAATTACTCTTCAATTTTTTCCACACTATCTAAGTTTTATAGCTGTTGGACTTGCAGAAAATATGGAGAAAATTAGGCAAGAGGGTTATTTAATGCCCTCTAGATGATGCTGAAGCGTCCACTTGACCACGTAAGCAGTCACTACAACAGTGGTTATGTATCACTTATGCACTACCTATTAGGGTCTACCCTTTTTGCCTAAGCAAACAAATAACTGCTTAAGCAACCTTTGCTCTAGAGGTCATTCTTTTTCATTAGAGACCCAACTAGGAAAGCCATGGTAACTTAAGTGATTGGCTGACCACTTAAGATATCTCCTCTAAAGCGATAAAGGTGTCGCTTCAGCAGTTTAAACAACTGAAATTTAAAAAATTCTAAGTTTCCAACGTCCCCTAATGATTCATCTATATATCATAACTTCAAATAAACTATGCTACCCTATAGAATGTAAAATTTCTTACTCAATCGTACTATGAAAATTTCTATTTGGGGTCATTTCAATAAAAAATGGGCCCCAAACCCAAGGGCAATGTTTTGACCAATAGCCTAAGTGAGACTAGAAGCCTTGGTCCAAAAGCAAAGGTCCCCTAGTCTATATTCGATGTTTCAGAGCTGATGGAGCTATTACAATTAACTTACAAATACATAAGACTAATGTTTTCACCCGATAGCCAATTTTTAACAATGAAGACTTCAAAAGAGAGAATTGACTCTAAAAATTAAATGAACTACTTGATAATTGAAATGTCAGGTCACACATGTCATAATTGACTTGGGAAAGATATAGAAAGGTTCTAAACACAAAAAATATGAGGAAATGTAGAAAATAACCTGAAGGGTCATTATATCTCATGGCTCGAGACTACACCCTATTCATAACGTGGTGCTTAGATTCACAAGTGACCCCAAGGAAACCCATAGTTTAGTACTTGGTATGAATACGAGAAAAATAACTAAATATTGGGAGGAAGTGAAATTGGAAAATCTGATAATAAATGGTAATGGAAATAATATCAATCATGTCTAAATATTTGAAAAAACTGTAAACATATCTAACTGTCTGAAAGACTCTAAAAAATTAGAGTTGATGTGATCAACTATAATGCCCTAAGTCTTTCCCTCGGATGCTATATGGTGCTCGCAACCCCGAAGGACCACTAGCAAATCCATGACTTGTACACCTACTGTGAGCACTGAATAATAATAACATTGTAATACTAATATTACTTAAATAAATACGGAAAGTAGGCTGAAATTTCCATAAGGTTCATAACTTAATTAAAGCAGTCTTGCCTTAGTTGATGTATGATTTCTGAAATTATATCATTTTGGGTGAAAGTATTACTTGTCAAGTCTTGTCACAACAAGTGCCATCATTACCAATAGTTTTTGGGTCGTGACAATCTTATGGATCAAAGGGGTTCGATGGACCCCACCCTGTCTTTGATATGCTTCTTAACTTTGGTTTTTTTACTAAGACTTTCCTTCAACCTATCTCTCAAAATAAAAAAAAAACAATGGTGATACTAAATATTAACAATAAAATAAAGTACCTACCTTTACATAGGTTGCATTCCAAACTATGCCTGATTTATACTACTCTTTATCTATATTTTTTCATCTTTTTTCTCCCACTCAAAGTGCATCTTCTCACTATTTTTTCAACCTCTTGAGTGTCTATTCTCAAGGTCTGCAACATTCTCCACACTTTCCTTTTTAGTCTCCTCCACATGTTTTTAAACATTGAGATTAATGTACAATTTAACTACTCTATGAGATAGTCTGATTAGTTAAATGGATTTTCAAATTTGTCCACCCTATTAACAACAAATTCTATGTCCATGATCAAGCACAAATCCTTATTGTTTGAGGGTGGATTGAGTGTTTTGTATACCTTTAAGACCACCTCTTCATTATTTAGTCTCATTATTAGGGTTCTCACTCTTACATCAATTAGGGCTCTTTGCATCACCAAGAATTGACATCCTAATATGATTGGTACCCTACAATCTCCATCACCATCAAGCACGATAAAGTCTGTAGGAACAATGAACTTACCAACCTTGACGAAAACGTCCTCAATGATTCCATTAGGAGATACTCTTGTTCTATCTACCATTTTAAGCATCACTGAACATGGCTTCGATTTCCCCAAACAAAGAATATTAAACACAAATAGAGGCATCAAATTTATGCTTGCCCTTAATCACTCAAAGCATATACATCATTACTTTTACCAATTTGTATGGGGAGGGTGAAACTCCCTAGGTCCCTAAGCTTTTTTGGCACCTTGATCATCAAAATAGAAATACACTTCTCAGTAATTACCATCATCTCAATGTCTCCTAGATTTGTCTTATAGGTCACCATATACTTCAACTACTTATCGTACTTACACATTCCCTACAAAATATGTAATAATGGGAGGTTAATGTGAAAGTCTTTGAACGTGTCAAAGAACTTCTTAAATCATGCATCATCTTTATCATTTTTTGAACTTCTGAGGGAATAGTGGTGGTAGTATCTCTTCTATACACTTGGATGGATTTTTTTTGGGTACTTAGACTTTCATTAATTTCCAGTATCATTGACTTCCACTGCTTCTCTTCTTCCTTCTATGATACTAACTCTTCCCGTACCTCTTTTTTTTCTTTTGATGTCTTTCAGTGAGGTCTCTACCACTCGTCAAGGTGATTGCCATTACCTACTTTGAATTCTTTTCTGCTTACTATGGTACTAACTCTTCTCATACCTCTTCATGTTCTTTTGAGCCAGTTGCTACTTTTTATTTCTACATCCATTTGTTCTAAATTGGAAAAAATATTTTTTTAAGGTAACATTGATATTACAAGCCAGAGTGTTCGTTTGATGCTGAAACATTTGAGTCTGAGCTTTATTATTTCCCTATGAGTAGTTGGACTGACTCTACCAATTATGGTTGTAGGAATTCCCATAATTCTAATTAACATTTTTTTCATTGCCCACAAAGTTAACCAACTCTTGATTTACTCCCCATGAGTCTGTAGAGTGCCCACTAATACGACAAATATACCACCATGATAGATCATGCTAAAATGCACTTGGGCATAGGGTTGGTTCACAGCCAACTTGATGACCTATTTCATCATTTGATTTATCAAAGATGTCAATTGAGTATACAACTATGTTACACTATCGAGTTCAATCATCCCAGAAGGCTTCTTCACTGCACTTCTAGACATATCATTCTGCTATTCCGGATTACCTTGTTCAATTAAATTCAACATAGCATAACTATCATAATTTTCTCAAAGGCTTGACCATCTGCATCTGTGTCTGACAATATTATTGGGGTGTGGTCAAAAGCTTCAACAAAAGTATGAGTAGATACCTCGTTAGCCTGTAGATGGTGTGGACAATGTCTATGAAAATTCTTGGACCTCTCATATTCATTATATAAGTTCTCATTTGGATTTTACTAAGAACTTAGAGTCATACTGATTAACATTGCAGTCATGCCAGATGGAAAGATTCAGATAAGGAATTTTTTTCCATAAGATTCAATATATTGATGGAGTTTGAAGGTTCTACCTTCAAAAATTTCATCACTTCCCCTAAAAGTGATAATATTAAGATAGTGGGCCTCATGTAGTCTACAGAAACTCAGTGGGAATAAAGGTATCACTATTTTTTAAAAGATTCTGTAGATGGAACTATAGATCCTCATTCAAAAAGACTTGGAATAGCACATTTTTGTGCATTGATTATACCATATTCTATTTAAGCGTAAATCAACCTTCAATTATAGTCTATGAATGACTGAGCTCACATTGGTCACGAGTAGGATTGTCACTTCTCATAATATCCTACAGGCTGGTTGATATTCAGACATGGTTATAGGAATATCTTTCTTTTTTGGAACATGTGGTATTCAATAGAGAAAGATTGTTTCTCTCCTTTATTAATGTATGCATCGTTTAGGTCCATGATATGGGTCAACCAAATTCCTTTCCTTTTCCAACATCCATGAATTTTACACATGTACCTACAAGTTCAAATGCTAATATCAAGTTGTTAGCACTTATAAAATAAAAATGAAAAACTAACCATTAAATAGTTTCCAATTTTCAAGTCCACGATAACAGCGCCAAAATTTTATTACAATCCTGCTGCACAAGAAATTGGACGTTTCAAGTAATCAAAGGACCATTTTATGTATTGATTCCCCAGGAACTTTTGTTTATCAAAAATCCAATACTTGACACAGTAATAAGATTACACAAGTGCAAATCATAACAAAAGAGAGTTTGAGTTTGAGAATTAAGCGTGACGGTAAACAACTAAAGATTATAAAGTGTTGGGAACAATAATGGAGAGGAATCCAATGTCAAGAAAATTTTAACAATACTACTACGCTATATTATCTCATGGGCTTAGTTAATTATATTGGTTATTGGTTCACGGCGTTGATAGCATAATTAGGGAATGGTGATTCTGTAATCGCCTATCTAATTTTTACCTGCAACTACATCATTGAGAGAGGATATGAGAACTAACATAAACACATTTGTATTTCATCTCATATTTACACAAAATGGGGATAATTAGGTATTTTCCTATCCTAAATGCAAATCCTTACTTTGATTTCTCTAACCTATAAGATCCCACTCCATATATCCCATGATTGAATCTATTATTCCTCTATCTGGGATCACAATAGAAATATACGTTTATTCTTATTATTGTGAATCCATACAATAGTAGGAACAAACATATATAAAAAGAAATAATTTTAATCAACAATAAACCACATCAATTATAAGAGAAGTATTTATTTTCATGGGATCAACCATAGAACAATGGTGTTTAGCAACTCATAGTTTTACAAAGAATCATAAGAATGAAATTGTTATGTTAAACCCAAAAGTTATCTAAATGAAAGATTAATAAACCTAATTGCAGCCTCATGAAGTGTGTTTCAAGCCCCAAAATTGTAAAATCTGATTGCAATAAAACCCAAGTGTCCTATTTATAATATGAATGAATTTAATCAATTTTCACCCTTGGACATGGCACAACATTATTTTAGTGCGATTGGAGGATTTTAACACCATAAACATGGATGAACAATGTTTTGTACAAGTGACATTGTGTTTTAAGGAATGGTTTGCCCTTTTCTCAAATGTTTGAGGACGTGTCACAACCTTATGCTAAAAAATTCTAGATTTTTTGTTAGCCAACTCCTTTTATTTGCCTTTGAGTCCCACACTTTGTGGACGTTTTTTGACCTTCATTGGGCCTTGTTTTACTCTATAAAATTGCTCCCAAAATCATTTTTGGACTCCTGTAACATTATACAACTCAATTAATGCAAATAATATGATAGAGTCCATCGAGATATACGAGAACAATACAAAGCACAAGCTAGTAACACTTGTTTTCTCATCTAAACTCTGCGTGGCTAATTCGATTATGAACTTATTTTGATTACACCTTTAACATTTTAAAAATGTACTTTGTCCCTTAATTAGTCAATTATACCATCAATTAAACAATAAACAACTCATTAAGCATATGGGAAATCCTTAAAACTAGTTTAAAATATGTGCAACTAATGACACTTCATGAATAAATAGAACTAAGAACAGGAATCACACTTTAAAAATAGTCAATGCTTGCCTCCACGTTCAAGGATCTTTCACCCTCATGAATGGGTAATGTTTGAGCTCAAATGAAATTAAAAGTAACCCAATAATATTCTACGGATTTGGGTTTAAATAGAAATATTAAACCAATGATATGATGGAAAATTAAAAAGATTTGGATGAATGAATGACTATTCATAGTTCACAGTTACCCCATAATATCGCTATAATTACTCTTCAATTTTTCCACACTATCTAGGTTTTATAGTTGTTGGACTTGCAGAAAATATGGAGAAAACTAGGCAAAAGGATTATTTAATGCCCTCTATATGATGCTGAAGCGGCCACTTGAGAACTTAAGAAGTCACTACAATAGTGGTTATGTATCACTTAAGCACTACCTATTAGGGTCTACCTTTTTCGCCTAAGCAAAAAAATAACTGCTTAAGCAACCTTTGCTTTAGAGGTCATTCTTTTTCATTAGCGACCCATCTAGGAAAGCCATGGTGACTTAAGTGATTGGCATACCACTTTAGATGTCTCCTCTAAAGAGACAAAGGTGTCGCTTCAGCAGTTGAAACAACTGAAACTTAGAAAATTCTATGTTTCCAATGTCCCCTGATGATTCATCTATATATCATGACTGCAAATAAACTAAGCTACCCTATAGAATTTAAAATTTATTACTCAATCGTGCTATCAAAATTTCTATTTGGGGTCATTTCGACAAAAGATGAGCCCCACACCTAAGGGCTATGTTTTGACCAATAGCCTAAGTGAGACTAGAAGCCTTGGTCCAAAAGCAAAGGTACCCTACTCTATATTTGATGTTTCGGAGCTGATGGAGCTATTACAATTAACTTACAAATACATAAAACTAATGTTTTCACCCGATAGCCAATTTTTAACAATGAAGACTTCAAAAGAGAGAATTGACTCTAAAAAATAAACGAACTACTTGATAATTGAACTGTCACGTCACACATGTCATAATTGACTTGGAAAAGCTATAGAATGGTTCTAAACATAAAAACTATGAGGAAATGTATAAAATAACCTGGAGGGTCATTATATCTCGTGGCTCGAGACTACACCCTAGTTGTAACATGGTTCTTAGATTCACAAGTGACCCCAAGGAAACCCATAGTTTAGTACTTGGAATGAATACAAGAAAAATAACTAAATATTGGGGGGAAGTGGTGGAACGGTATGAAGAGGAATATAGCAAAATTTGTGGAGAAGTGTTCCACGTGTCAATAGGTTAAAATAGAGCACCAAAGGCGCAATGGCGTGATGCAAGAGTTTAGCATTCCTACTTGGAAGTGGGAAGAAGTAAATATGGACTTCATAGTTGGTTTGCCTCTTTCTCATCGCCATCATGATTCGATTTGGCTTGTCATAGTTCAGCTGACGAAATCAGCTCATTCTTGCCTTTGCATTCATCGTATACAGCTTAAGATTATGCTAGAATATATATTCGGGAACTCGTTAGACTTCATGGAATCCCTTTGTCTATTATTTTTGACAGAGGTACTCAGTTTACCTCTCAGTTTTAGAAATCTTTCTAGAAGGATCTCGGTACCTAAATTCATTTAAGTTCTGCTTTCCATCCGCAAATAGATGGTCAGGCCGAGTGGACATTTCAGACTTTAAAAAGTATATTGAGGGCTTGTATGTTTGATTTTGAATGTAGTTGGGATGAGCACTTAGCATTTATCGAGTTTGCTTACAATAACAGTTTTCATGCTACTATTGGAATAGCCTCATTTGAAGCTTTGTATGGTAGAAGGTGTAGATCACCCATTGGTTGGTTTGAAGTTTGTTAGGCTGCCACGATTGGACCGGATGCGGTGTTCGAGGCCATGGAGAAGGTTAAGTTATTTCGGAAAAGGTTGAAAACTACCCAAAGTCGTCAAAAATTATACTCAGATGTAAGGAAGAAAGACCTTGAATTTGATGTTGGTGATTTAGTGTACTTGAAAGTTTCACCCATGAAAGGGGTGAAGAGATTTGGGAAGAAAGGGAAACTAATTCCCCGTTATATTGGTCCATATAAGATTGTGGATCGCATTGGAAAGGTATCGTATAAGGTTGAATTTCCTGGGAAGTTATCTAACGTCCATCCGATTTTCCATGTTTCTATGCTTAAGAAGTCTATTGGTGATTCTGTTGTGATTGATCCTTCCAAAATCTCGGGTATTCAAGATAGTCTTTCATATGAAGAGATTCCGGTTAAGGTTTTTGACTTTCAAGTTCATAGGCTAAGAAACAAGGTAGTTTCTTTGGTTAAAGTGCTTTGGCAAAATCAATCCGTGGAGAGTGCTAATTGGGAAGCCAAAGCGGATATGCGTGCCAAATATCCCCACCACTTACCTACGAATCCTGAGCATGTCAAAGGTATCGTTCTCTTTTGAATTAATCCTTATTGCTATGTTTATCTTGGCTTGTGTGTTTTCTACGATATCCAAAAAAATCTAGAATAGAGTATATGCTTGGGAAAGAAGATTTTTCTCTATATACTCATTTTCATAGTATTCTTGACCTACCCATGAACATTAGAGGATGAATGTTTCCGAGGGGGAGATGATGTGATGCCCCGGAAAAATATTCCATTAATATCTCGGACGAAAATGTGTTGAATTCTGTTCTTTATCATGATTAATAATTTTTATGTGTGGAATTTCTAGATATGCGACCCGTCATCACATAGAGCATCAAATAATCTTTCCAACGATATGTGGATCATCCAAAACGGACACTCGAACGATGAGTTATGATCATTCCGATCTAACTGTGAATAGTGGTGAACAGTAAATGTGCAGGAAAAAAATACTGAGGCTAGGCGAATTTTAGGGTCAAATTCAAACGATCATAACTCCTTGTACATAATTATCTGTGTGAGATACTATAAATCACCAGAAAGATCTGAAAGTCCTCTTTCAAATGAAATTGGTTTCATCCAATTTGGCCCTCGGAGAAAAAAGTTGTGGTCGATCTACTTCAGCCTATCAAAATAGTCCACCAAAGGAAAGATTTGACATTATTTGATTTTTAAGGGTATTTTGGTCATTCCCACTCCAATCCATCTGGGTAAACCATGGATTTAAGTCCATTAAGAGCATTCAATAGCTCATTTTTCTCCAAAATTTCCTAAGGATCAAACCCCAAACCTACTACTCCAAATTTTATCCTTCTATGTCCCTTGATTGAACTAAAGAAATTTCAAATTGATTTGGGATTCTAGTTGATCTTGGTAAAAGCTTCGAGAAGCACCCTTTATTTTCGTGAATAAAGTTTCGGAGTCGGAAGTTCATATTCATCTTCAAACTGACAAGATTATCCTTTCGATCTTGTGCACGGTATTTTTATTGAATTATATTAACATGATATTTTACATGTTTTACCATAAATTAGAAATATGGTTTTATATCTTATATTATTTTCCATGAGCTATGGGATTATGTCATCCGATATGTGTATGATGTTGAGATGAAATTATGTCCAAAAAGTATTTGATTATGAGAGTATGATGATTTAATTTGTTAAGCCTTGACTTATACTATCATTCCACTATTTCTTTATTATGAATTTATAATTGATATTGGAAATTCTATAGCCCTACTATGGGTTAATGTCTCAAGTACCTTTAAATGAGAGTTGGATGACAAATTGAGAAATGTTTATATTGAAGTTGCAATGAGTCTTGGTATTTTCCGGATGGTTTTATTGAGTTAAATTGTTAAAAATATTATGTATTGAGTCTTCATATCTTTGTCCAAATGTCGAGTCGTTTATGGTTCAATGCATTGATACCTTGTCGATGTTGAGGAAGGTTAAAATGTTTTCAGCTATAATGTGTTGAGTTAGGAATCCACAAATTGATATGATTTGATAAATGAGAAAGAGTTTTGATTTGGTCTTTATGATAGACCCTTGTGATGTTGCGGTGGATTTTCTAATGTGTTCTGAGCTTGTAGGGGAGTAGTACTTAGCACCGAGAGGGAAATTTGGTATTTCCCGAAACCTATGTGCCACCGTAGGGTTGTTTGATGATGATATTATTGGCCGGAGAGCCCGATTGTGATTATTGCAGTTTTATGGTCGTACTCCCTGGAAAAGAGTATGACGCTCCCGCCTACGGGGGTTTCAAATGTTGGTATTCCACGTAGCTCACGTTGGGTTTTCGGTTATACGAAACTCCCCTGTCCATAAGAGCCATGTTTACTGAAATACCGAGTCACTCCGAGTTTTGATGTGGTAAGTCAAGTTGCCTATGATGATCTATAATGATTTATGAGGTTTTTCTCCTACATTTATTAGCTAAGATGTTATGAGTTGCATGATTTAATGTCACTCAAGCCAGGTGTGTCATTATGGTCTGTATGTACATTTTTACGAAATTTATGATATTATTTATATTTTGCATGCGCCCCCCACATACTCAGTACGTATCTTGTTCTTACCCACATATTTCTCTATGGGCTACATTGTTACCATGATGTAGGTTCAGGTACTCAGTCACAGCTGCGACAGTGATATCTGAGTACCGCATCTACGTTCCTTCAGTGGTGAGTCCTCATGGTTCGAGGAACAAGTTGCTAGTTTTGGTGCTATTGTTTTGTGATCCCTTTGGTCTGTTGAGTCAGTTGGGGGTTTGTCCCAATGCCTCATTGATTTTTCTTTATAGAGGCTATGTCAGACTAGTGTATTATTGGGTTGGTTTTTGTATAGACATTCCATATATGTACAGTCTAATGATATTCCGTGCCATGTGCGATGTGATATGATATGTACTTATATATATATCCTTAGCATAACATGTATGTTGTTGTGTTGGAACCCAAGGGTAATGTTTTGGCTTAAAGGGTTAGCTTGAGGCTACGTGTATCCTTAGGCACCGTATGGAATCTCGGGATAATATTTTGGGGCGTTACAATAGGTTGTGATGCTAAGTATGGTCAGGAGCCCATGCATCTTAACCTATGATATAAGACATCATATAACAAAAGAAAAGTATGTGTCAGTACTTTGAATGTACTGGTATGCTAAGTGAGATGGGTTGATGTGCGTGGGTTCATAGACATGAACAATAACTGAATGAATAACGTAAACATAACTGAATGGGAGTACATGCATGAATACATAAACTGTAAGTAAGATCATGTCAACACTGGTTACTGAATTCTAAATACTGATTAATCGATATATGAGCTCACTGATATTGTAATATTGATAACTGAGTGACTTTTTCTAAAAGTCCTAATTGATAATTGGGTGATTGTTTCTGAAAGTCCTGATTCTATAGAACTGAACTTAGTTCTATACTGAGCTGGGTGACTATATGCAACAGTCCTAATTCTACAGAACTTAACTGAATTCTATACATAGACTGAAATTAAAACTAAAACTGTAGGTGGCAATCATCAAATTGATATGCCCCTCTCTGAATGGTTTGGCTTCCAACCTATAACTACAGTTGGAAGGGTGTCAGTACCGTGCCATAGGTAAAGACAAGCTGTGAATTAACCCTCTCTGATATGAAGCTCTTTTGTCAACCCTCGCTGGCAGGAAAACACGTATGAGATGTATCAATCCTAGTCCAGCAGGAAGATATCTTAATCTACGCTGGCTACATAGCTCTGTAATACAGGGATTTCTACAATAGATCAAACCCTATACTAGTAGGAATGCCCCCATCCCTGGGTTCTCTCGATTTAGAATTCTACTCCCAACTAAATAGACACTGAACTAATTTCTAGTCTATACTAGGCTTGACTAAACTATTACTGATCGTACTGTCTAACTGAACTGAACTAAATTCACAAGGTTATGCTAACTAATCAAATACTACTGAATCTTGTTAACTAACCGAGTTCACCAAATTTTGGACTGAATACTGAACTGAGACTGTGACTGATTACTAAGTACTACTATTTGTAACACTATTGAGACTATTCTATAACTACTGCAGCTTTATGTAAATAGCTAAATTTTCAGGTATTGAATACCCCCCAGAATTCGATAGCATTAAAAGTAAAGGAAAGAGTAAACTTAAAAAGCATAACACTGTGCACTAGTTCATAACTCATCCATAGAGACATTTTATCAAAAACTTGTAAGATATAAGTGTACATATATACTAACTTGCCTTGAATTCTTCCCCATTTAACTCACATGAGCATTTTAACAAACACCTGGGGAGCACAACTATGCATATGATACTAAAACAACTTGTAGGCATAATAACATCAATTCTCAAATTCTCAAATTCAATGTCTTTAACATGAATTCATATGATAATAGACACATAATAATCAATTTCACATGAAACTTGTAATAGACCATGGATTAGAAACCCAATTAACATTATAATCATGGATACACTTAAATCCAATCATGGAAATCATGGAATCAATCTACTTAAAGTTTAAAAGAGTTTCTTGGACTCCAAGGATGAAAGGAACCCTTTGATGAACACTTCAGACTAAGGTTGATGGTGTGTTCTTGAATCTTGAAACTTGAATTAGAAGCTCTATGTTTTGTTTCTTGAGTAATTTTGAGAATAATGAATGGATTTTGCCTCTAAAATGGCTAAATAACATGTTTGGCAGGCTGATAGACTTGGGAAAATGACCCAAATACCCCTGAGGATGGGGCTTTTTAATTACTAACAATTGGCCTAGCGACGCACAGACCAACACGTCTCATCTAAGGGATCGACGCTATGGAAAACGCACCGCGTCGAGTCTGTATCGGTTCACTAGAAATTAGGCTGGTATTTTGGGAAAATAGTCATCGATGTGATAGGTGATGTGGCATATTGAGATCGCATCAATACACTAGTTTTGACTCCCAAACGTTCTTCAAACAATGTTCCAAAAATTTGAAACTCATCCGAGAACACCTACTGACATTCCTGATCATGAAGCAACTTAAAGATTGACATTTAATGGTTGTAAGGGTCGCAAAATAATATTGCCAACTATGAAGGATAAAATAACTCTAAGTATGAGTACTTAGCTAAAATTTTCATAGTTTGGGACCCCTTAAGAAAATTTAAAGGAATGAATTAAGCGTAGAATTTTGCGGGATTTTATAATATCTCCCACTTAGGAATATTCATTCTCGATTGAGAATGACTAAGATAGGAGAACTGATAGAATGAAAGTACATACTGGACATGCACAATTGAAGCATGATTTTATGGATGAGACTACAAATATATTGAATAATCATACTGAACATGCATAACTGAAGCATGATTTAACAATTGATATTACTGATAAGCTGCGTTTGTATACTGAATATTCATATCCTATGCATGAGGACATTATTAAACTGATTCATAAATGCATGACTGAGTATGCAGCATTACTTCATACCAAGTTTGTAACTACATTAGAACATGAAACTGAGTAAATTTAAGAAAAAATGTTACCTTGAGCTGAGTCTGAGTTTGCGGACAAGAGGTGAGGATAATTGATCTTCATAACTACTTCTGCTTCCCAAGTAGCTCCCTTAACGGACTAATTCAGCAAAAGAACATTAAATAGAGAGACTTATTTGTTTCTCATTCTGTGAATCTGATAATCAAGGATTTCGATTGGAATTTCCTAATAAGAGAGGTTATTCTAAACATCTATATCCTCTACACAGAATACGAATGCTGGGTCACCTATGCATTTCTTTATTAAGGAGACATAAAACACTGGGTGCACCAAAGATAAGTATGAAGGAAACTCATGCTCGTAATCTACTTTTCCAAAATTAATGAGAATTTGGTAAGGAACGACATATCGAAGAGTGAGCTTCCCCTTCTTGCCAAACCTCTTCAATTCTTTCATAGGGGAGATTTTCAAAAATGTAAAATTACTGATCTCAACTCTAGATCCTTTAATGAACACGCATGAATGGGAACATGAAGTCATAACTGAGCCTAAAACGTGATATGTGTACTGAATATCACGAACTAAAGTAAGTCCCTAAATACCCGACATACGACTGAGATTGCAATTTACGGGTCCACCTTGAGTAACCACTACTCTAAACTAGATTAGTTACATGAAAAGAATGTGGAAAGTTTAGGTCTTTAAAGATTGGGGGACTATAACGCATCTCACGCTTAAGATAATATGGCCCCTGAAGGATACTAACTTTACTAAGCTACTGAGGAAAGATTGGGATGATGCACAAGGCACCTATAAACAGAATAGTATTTGAATATCTGGGATCTAAAACTGAGGCATGATTCATGAATTGAGCTGAAATTGCAATTACCTAGTTGTTCAATCTTATAATAGTTACATACGTGAGACTTCGGATAGTGCTATTAGATGGAAATATGGGAAACCAAACAATATGAACTTGTCTGACTGACTGCTAAACTGGATTGTTGGCTTTGCGGACTATCTCATGATGGGACTTGTACTCGACTAAAGCCTGTGTTTGATGCCCTTTCTATAGAGTTCTAATGGCTTTAGAGAGCAAGGAATCTTGGCATTGGCTAAATAAAACATCTTAATAAGAAATCACATCCTGGATAAAATTTTGTAGTGTAAGGTAAGGCCAACGAAACATCATATTAGATAGAGTGACTAAGCCCTATGCACTATATCTACAAATTTTCAAGCTTAGACATATTCTTCGAATAGCCGTTCAACTTTATTTTCCACCTTAGTACGACACTTCACCTGAGACTACGGAAAATAACCACATGGGCGCTAAGCACGAATGCATAAACATACTAACTTATTTGATTAACTGAATGGTTGATAGCTGAATATTGGTCAGGAAATATTGAACTGTACTTAGTCTAGACTAAAACTGTATAGTATTATGCATATAAGGTAAAGACTGACTGAGTAACATGAGATAATTGAGCATGAATTCATGAAATGTATTATTTGAGAATGCAAAACCAAGCATATAGCATGATTCTGAAATAGTCTATAAACTGAGGTACTGAAATACTAATAATTGAATAACTGATAACTGTACACTATGGTTAAGAAAACCTAAAACTTAATTGAGTTATTGATATAATTACTTAACTCAGACTGTAACTAAGACTATAACTGGGACTGTAACTAAGAAAGTAAATAAGACTGTAACTGAGCTCATACTTGAATTGAATACTTGAATGTAACGCCTCGAATATGGTACCCGGAATTCTATATGATGTTCATGACCCCAAAGGACCACAAGCTAACCCATAACTGATATTTGTACCGGAACACTAGATAGTATACTTTACAAATGCGGAATAAAAGTTGTAAGGCCAGAAGGTTCAAAACTGAATAACTGATAAAAACAAAACATATGCTGGGGTTTAAAATACCCAAAATAACTGAAATAACTGTCTGAACAACACTGTAGTCTGAAAGCCTCTAAAACTGACTATCTGAAAAGGGATTTGATGGGACATATCCCCAAGTAACTCCAACTACTGAAACTACTAAAATGGTATAACATCTTTGAATGATAAGGACTCACTACTAGTTTATCTACTGAATGTCTGAAATGATACTCATGCTCTGAAGCTCGTATCTCTGTACTTATGGTATAGAGTAAACCACCATAACGCAAATGCGTCAGTGTGATTGAATGTACTAGTATGCAAACGAGGTAGGCTGAATTCAAAAGGGTTCATATGCATGAACTATGCTAACTAACTAAATAACATAAGCGTGAGAATACATGCATGGATGAGTAAATATAACAGAATTAGTGATGATACTTACTACTAAGCCTGAATACTGACAACATGAGTTATTGATAACTTATATAACTGATATAACTAATACTGATTCTGACCGACTGTGACTCACAGTCTAGGTTCTGATGGAACTAGATGAGTTTCGTACTGTACTGAGTGATAGTGTCTGACATTCCTAAAATCTGAAGAACTGTCTGAGTTCTTCTACAGAGACAGAGACTAAGACTACGGGAAGTAGTTATCTAACCGATATGCCCTAAATAAAGCAATATAGCTTAGTTGGGGTCCAATTTGTGACACCAATTGGAAGGGTGTCAATACCACACCACTGGTAAAGACAAGCTGTGAGTGATCCCTCATGTAGCAGGTACTTAAAGAAGAATGGTGGGACCCTTATATAACAGGTTAAGTCACCTAATCTACCCTGAAAATAGCAGGTTTGATGTCTTAACCTATGCTGGCTAGGTATTTCTAGAGCGCAAGGACTGCTTCTAAGAATAACACCCTCAAATAACATGTGAGTTCCTATCCTAGGGCTTACTCGGTGCTGAATCCTACTCCCATTTGAATAGACACTGAACATTGTTAACTGAACTGAACTGGACTGAGTTCCTTAATATCCGTGAGTGAAGAATACTACTGAGATTTACTGAATTACTGAGCTTTTTTAGATTACTGCGATTACTGAGTTTTCCTGAGTCACATGACTGACAGAGTTCTTTGGTTCATGTTTTGATTGAGAGTATCTTGAAAACATGACACTGGCTCTAGGAGCACAACTATATTTTTTGGGTACAAGTACCCCCAGGACTCGATATAAGGAAACTGACAAGGAATTACACTTTTAAAACATGACCAACATCAATAATCCATAATACAATAAGTTGGGGATTTCAAGAAGTACATGGTTATCATTGTCTTGTACATGGTAGGGATGCATATAATCAATGTCATAATTCAATATTCTAGCATCATGAGCATTTCAACAAACATCTACGTTGCACATCAATAGCATGGGAGTAATTTGAACATAAGGAAAAAACATGAATCCATCAGTTAAGTCACAATTGAACTATATTACATAATTTCCAGTCTCTTAGGCATTTATCAAACTATTAGGATGAGTGTCTTAGGGAATGGAATAATCATCAAATTAACATATCATGACCAACTAAAATTGATGTTTTTCAACTCACATGTTAACATATTTGTATAAAAATACATAAAAATTCCAACTTGGGAATCATACAACAACAACCATATGAAAATAATCAACGTATGGCATGAATATAAAATTCATAGTTTAAAACTGAATTCTTGGGCTTCATGGATGGAAGGGATCTATGAATGAACACTATGCATGCCTTGGATGAAAGATTCTTAAGGATTAACAGTGATGTTGTCAAAATTGGATCTTCAATTGAAAAACCCGAAGTTTGTTCTTGATGGATTTTGAGAGAGACAATTCTAGTTAGGGAGGAAAATAGTTGAATTATGTGTTTTAGGGAATATATAAAGATGGAAAATTGACCCTTTTACCCTTGAGGACACGGTCATTTAATGATTAAAAATCTAGGTGCCGGTGCTATAAGCGATGTCGCGCATTGATGGATGTGATGCAATACTCGATGCATCACACCATGATTACGTCGATTCTCAGAAGTTTTATCTATGGAAGCCTACACAAATGTTGACCAACATGATTTTTGATGCGGCACGCCAAAATTGCATTTGTCCACTGTTTTGGAACTCCGAACATGATCTAAAAGTGTTTTGAAAAATCCAAAACTTGTCAAGGAACACCTATTGATCTTCCTGATCATGATTTATAAAAATATAGAACCCTTTAAGGATGTTAATGTCTCGTAATGAGAATTCCAATTTTGGAGGCTAAAATATATTAAGTCTAGAAGCTTTTCTAGGATTTTCTAAGTATGGGACCCCTTGACAAGCTTAAAGGACTGAATTAAGCTTAAGAAATTTATGGGGTCTTACAATATCTCCCCTTAGGGAACATTCATCCCTGAATGAGACTGACTAAGATGGGATAAATGATATGTTGACGTACATACTGCATTTGAACATCTTAAACATAATTAACATTACTGGGATTCATACTGAGCATGCATGTCTGATGCATAAATATCTGATTTGTGAATACATGACTGAGATTTCTGATGTACTGAGTTTCTCATAATGAGAATGTATATCTGATGCATGATTATATGACTAAACTGGTACATGAATGCATCACTGAATATGCAATGGTACTTAGTACCAAGTTTATAACTATAATTCTGAGAAAGAAAATGAATACGGAGTTGGTAATGTTACAAAATATTATAACAGAGCATGATTAAAGAAAGATATTACCTTTGGATGAGTCTGAGTTAGAGGAGAATAGGTGGGGATACTTGGTCCGTATATCTGCTTCTGCTTCCTAAGTAGCTCCCTCAACTTACTAATTCCACCCATGAACTTTGACTAAAGGGACTTCTTTGTTCCTCAATCTACGAGTCTGGTAGCCATGAATTTTGACTGGAATCTCTTCATAAGAGAGGTTGTTTTGAATAACTATACCCTCAATAGGGACTACGACATTTGGGTCACCTATGTACTTATTTATCAAGGAGACATAGAACACTGGATGAACTGAGGCTCGATCTCTTGGCAATTTGAGCTCATAAGCTACCTAGCCAAAGCGACTGAGGATTTTAAAGGGACCGACATATCGGGAACTGAGGTTTCCTTTATTTATAAATCTATTCACTCCCTTCATGGGAGAGATCTTTAGATAAACAAAGTCACCAATCTCAAACTCAAAATCCTCTTTGCACACATCCACATAAGACTTTTGTCAGCTCTGAGAAGCTCGTAGTCTTTCTCTGATCAACTGGACTTTTTCTAAGGCATCGAATACTAATTCAAGCCCTATAACTGAGGCCTCACTAACTTGAAACAAACCGACTGAAGATCTGCATCTGCTACCATAGAGTGCTTCGAATGGAGCCATCAGAATGCTAGAATGATAGTTGTTATTGTATGCAATCTTAATCAAAGGAAAATGGTCATCCCAACTACTCTTGTAATCAGTTGAACACGCTCGCAGCATATCTTCTAATGTCTAAATGGTCCTTTATGCTTGACCATATGTCTGAGGATGAAAGGTTGTATTGTGATAAACTTGGGTACCAAGACCCTTTTGGAATGATTTCCAAAAGTAAGAGGTGAACTGAGTACCTCTATCTAAAATAATGAACAACGAAAGACCGTGTAATCTGACCAACTCCCTGATATAGAGTTTGGTGTAATCCTCAGCTAAATTTTTGATATAGACTGGAAGTAAATGAGCTAACTTGGTCATCATGTCTACAATAACCCATACCTAATCATGTTGGCGACGAGTACGAGGCAATCCAGTCACAAAGTCCATGTTCACTTCGTCCCATTTCCCAGTTGGAATACTAAACTCTTGCATGGACCCACTAGGTATCTAATTCTCTATCTTAACTTGCTGACATATAGAGAACTTAGACACAAACTCTGCAAAAAATCTTTTCATCCCACTCCACCAATAGATCTCCCACAAGTCGCGGTACATCATTGTGGCCCCTGGATAAATATGTAGTGCGCACCATACGCTTATGCAAGAATTCGCTGGATCAATTCATCTTCACCTGGCAAACACAGACGACCCTGGCAATGCAATACACCATCTCTCCTTTGGTAAAAAACCTTTACCTTTTGATCTTTGACTGACTATTTTGACTTGACTAGGCTCAGAACTCTATCCATTTTTTCTTTCACCTCAAAAACTAAAGATGATTCTAAAATTTTCTGAACCCATATACTTCCCTCTAAAGAATCGACAAAATAGACACTTAGTATGGAAACCTAATGAATTTCCTGAGCTAAATTCTTCTTACTGTCCTCAACAGGAGCAACACAACTTATAGAAAGGCTACTAAGAGAATCTGCCAGTACATAAGCTTTGCCCGGATGAAAAAGGACACTCATGTCATAATCTTTCAAGAGCTCTAACCACCTTCTCTGATGGAGGTTGAGATATTTCTAAGACAATACGTACTAAAGGATCTTATGATCTATGAAGACATCTACATGAAGTTCGTATAGATAATGCCTCCAAATTTTTAAGGCAAAAACTACGGCTGCTAACTCAAGATCATGAGTAGGATAATTCTTCTCATGGGGTTTAAGCTATCTGGAGGCGTAGGATATGACCTTACCATGATTCATGAGGAAAAAACCCAAACCTACTATGGATGCATCACAATATACTTTTAATCCATCTGGACCATCTGGTAACGCTAGAACTGGAGCTGTGGCGAGTCGAGTCTTCAACTCCTGAAAACTCTTCTCGCACGAATCTGACCATTGAAACTTGACTTTTCTCTGAGTCAATCTGGATATAAGGGATGCAATAAGAGGAAATATCTCAACGAACCATCTTTAATAGCCAGCTAAACCCAAGAAAATCTTGATATCTTATGGAGATACAGTGCGGGGCCAGTTTCTTACTTCTTTGACCTTTTGAGGATCAACTCTAATTCCAACACCGAAAATGATATGACAAAGCTATGCTACAGACCTAAACCAATATTTGCACTTATTAAATTTGGTGAACAATTGATGATTTCTGAGAGTTTACAATACTATTTTGAGATGGTCTACATGATCACTCTAACTTCGGAAGCAAACAAACGATGTCATCTATGAAGACTATGATGAACATGTCTGAGTACTGTTTTAACACATGATTCATCAAGTCTATGAAATCTACTGGGCCATTGGTAAGACCAAAGGACATAACTAAAAATTTGAAGTGACTATACCGAGTATGAAAAGCTTTTTTTCGAATGTCACATTCTCTAACTCTTAGCTGATAATAGTCTGATCTGATGTCTATGTTAGAGAAATAGCTAGCATCCTGATGTTGGTCAAATAAGTAATTGATTCTAGGAAGTAGATACTTGTTGTTGACCGTGACTTTATTGAGTTGATGGTAATCAATACATATTCTGAGAGAACCATCTTTTATTTTCACTAATAAGACTGATGCACCCCACGGGGACACACTGGGTCTGATGAATCTCTTATCTAGGAGACCCTTCAACTGTTCTTTCAATTCTTTGAGTTTTGCTAGTGCCATTCTGTATGGAAAAATAGATATAGGCAGAGTATTTGGAAGAAGATCAATGCCGAAGTCTATTTCCCTTTTGGGAGAAAATCCTGGAAGATCTTCGCTAAAGATATATGAATATTCATTCACAATAGTGATTAATTCAAGACTGGGAACTTTAGACATAGAGTCTTTAAAGTGAACAAGATGATAGACACATCCTTTAGATATCATTTTCTGTGCCCGAAGGTAGGAAACAAGATGACCTCTAAAAGCTTAAGTACTACCATTCAACTCTTGGATAGGTTCATTAGGAAACTAAAACTAGACAACTCTATTTCTACAAACGACTGTGGAATAGAAGGAATAAAGCCAATACATGCAAAGAATGATATCAAAATCAGTCATCTCCAATTCGACTAAGTCTACTGAAGTAATTTTCTGAGATATCATAACCGGATAGTTCCTGTATACCCGCCGGGATATGATAATCTTACCCACTGGGTAGATACTGATGAGGGCTCTGATAGAATTTTGGGACTGACTCAAAAAACCACCGAGATTAAGGGATTATCAAAAGACAAAGAAGCTCCTGGATCTAGCAAGGCGTAAACATACAAATAAAAGATCTGTAGCATACAAATAACTACATCAAGAGAATTTTCCTCATCTTTTCGGGACTAGAGAGCATAAAGTCTATTTGGGCATTTCCCACTAGTAGCACTGGAGGTGGCACCCTGCTGATTCGGGCTACTGTACTAAGCTGAGAAATGGTTAAGCTGACCCTGAAGGCCTGGGTAAGGATAATCTCTAAATTTGTCGCCTGGCTTTCCACATCCGAAACAAATACCCCTGCCCACTCTGCAAGTACCCTGATGGTGCTTTTTATATGTCTAACAAAGGGTATAGGTTTGAGCACTTTTAATACTGCCCTGAGATTTAGAGCCAGGCGCCCTATCTCTATTGTTGTCTTTGAATTTTGGCACTGGAGCACTAGCTGAAAAAGGAGATGGAACTGATGACTTAGGATGAAACTAAGAATTGGTTCCTCCCTCTGACTTAGGCTGAGTAAAGTTTAAACTACATGTCCTTGCTCTTACATTTCACTTCTCTCTCATCTTAATCTTTTTCTCTTATATCTACTAAGAATGAGTCTTAAGACTGGCTATGTTCATGTCACTATTCAACATCGCGTACCTACACTCATTGTTCATATAATTATTCACTACAGAAACAAACTTACTCATCTTAGCCCTACTATCTGTAACCACATGAGGAGTATATCTGGTTAGTTGAGTAAAGTTAAGAGAATACTCTTTCACCATCATGTTTCCTTTCCTGAGGTTGATAAACTCTACCACCTTAGCTACTCTTATCTCTAGGGGAAAAAATCAGCCTAAGAAGGCAGTGGAAAACTCCTCCCACTCAAGAGGCCCTGCATCAGCTAAATTCTCTGACTTCCACTGTTTGAACAAAGTGTGAGCACCCTCCTGCAACTAATATGTATCTAGCTCAGGAACCTCACTAGAAATAACCCCCATGATGTACGTAACCTTATAAACCTTGTCTAGGAACTCATGAGGATCCTCTTCTAACTTAGACCTGAAAAAGAATGGAGGATTCATCCAGGTGAATTCTCGAATCCTGGATGCAGCTGAATTGGCCACTAGGCTGGGTGAAATAACAGCTTGTCATTCATTTTAAGCAGCAACTGAATTAGCAAGAACGGTGAATGTAACTCTGAACTCTGTATGAGAAACGTGTTCGTCCGAGGAATTTGCTTGAACGTGTTATGGGGATGATTGATTTCTGTTTCTTCTTTTGGGAGGTATATTCTATAAAAGAAAGGGGGAAACGAATTACACTTAAAGTTAAATTTGAGCTCATGCTCACTAGCATGACATGAATGCTGAAAGAAGGGAAATTGTTCCTAAAACATCTCATAGCCTCCTGCCCATAAATATGGTGCACAACACACCCATGTACAAGACTCTACTAGATATGGCATTTAGGCTTCCTAGGACTCTATTGAACCTTAGGCTCTAATACAAAGGTTGTAATGCCCCGAATATGGTACCTGGAATGCTACACATTGCTCATGACCCCTAAGGACCATAAGCTCTCCCATGACCGATATTTGTACCTAAACACTACATAATATGTTGTATAAATGTAGAGTAAAAGTTTTAAGGCCATAAGGTTCAAAACTAAATAACTGATAAAAACATAACATCTAGTTGGGGTATAAAATACCCAAAACAACACAAATAACTATCTGACAACACTATAGTTGGAAAGACTCTAAACCTAACTGTCTGAATAGAGAGTTGATGGGACATGTCCCCAACTAACTCAAAGTGCTGAAATTAACTAAGTACTGAAAATACTAAAATTGTAGAACATCCTCTAATTATGAGGACTCACTACTAGTTTGTCTTCTTAATGTCTGAAATACTACTGATGCTCAGGAGCTCGTGTGTCTGAACCTATGATATAGAGTAAAACACCATTACGTAAATATGTCAGTATGATTGAATATAGTAAGTGAGGTAGGATGAATGAAAAAGGGTTCATATGCATGAACTATGCTAAGTGACTAAATAGCATGAGCGTGAGAATACATGCATAGATGAGTAACTATAACTGAATTTGTGATGATAGTGACAACTGAGTCAAAAAACTAACAACGTAAGTTATTGATAACGGATATAACTAATATAACTGATATAACTGATACTGATATTGAGCAACTATATTAGACAGCCTAGGTTGACTGTGTCTGACAGTCCTAGACTCTAAATAACTATCTGAGTTCTTTTACTGAGACTGAGACTGAGACTATGGGAAGTAGTCATCTAACCTATATGCCCCAAAAAAGCAGTATAGCTGAGTTGGGTTCTAATTTGTAACCCCAATTTGAAGGGTGTCAATGTCGCAGCACTGGTAAGGATAAGCTGTGAATGATCCCTCATATAGAAGATATTGAAAAGATAATGGTGGGAACCTCATATAACATGTTAATCCACCTTATCTATACTCAAAATAGAAGGATTGATGTATCAACCTACGTTGGCTACGTAGTTCTAGAGTGCGAAGACTGCTTCTAAGATTCACACACTAAAAAAAATTGGTGAGTTCCCATCCTTGGGCTCACTCAGTGCTAAATCCTACTCCCATATTAATAGACACTAAACATGATTAACTAAACTAAACTGGACTGATATCCTTGGCTTCCGTGACTAATGGAATACTACTAAGATTTACTGAATTACTGAACTTTCTAAGATTACTGGGGTTACTGAGTTTTCCTGAGTCACATGACTTACTGAGTTCTATGGTTCATGGCTTTATTTAGAGTATCTTGAAAACATGAGACTGGCTCTAGGCTCAAAGTAATATTTTTCGGGTACAGGTACCCCCAAGACTCGATAGAAGGAAACTGACAAGACATGACACTCTTGAATACATGACCTACATCAACAATCCATAATACAATATGTTGGGGATTTCATGAAGTACATGGGTATCATAATCTTGTACATGGTAGGGATGCATATAATCAATGTCATAATTCTATATTCTAGCATCATGAGCATTTAGACAAACATCTGCATTGCACATCAATAGCATGGGAGTAATTTGAACATAAGCATAAAACATGAATCCATCACTTAAGTCACAATTGAACTATATTACCTAATTTCTAGTCTCTTAGGCATTTTATCAAACACTTAGGTTGCATGACTTACGACATGGCATAATCATCAAATAACATATCATAACCAACTAAAATTCATGGTTTTCAACTCATATACTAAAATATTTTTATAAAATTGCATAAAAATTCCAACTTGGGAATCATACAACAACAACCAAATGAACATAATCAACCCAAAGCATGAATATCAAATTCATAGTTAAAACCAAATTCTTGGGCTTCATGGATGAAAGGGATCCATCAATGATCACTATGCCTACCTTGGATTGAATATTCTTAAGGATTAACGGTAAAGTTGTTGAAATTGGATCCTTAATTGAAAAATCCTAATCTTGTTCTTGATGGATTTTAAGAGAGAAAATTCTAATTTAGGTGAAAAATAGTTGAATTACGTGTTTTTGGGCTTATATAGGGATGGGAAATTAGCCCTTTTTCCCTTGAGGACGTGGTCATTTAATGACTAAAAAAAATGGGGGTTAATGCTATAAGCGACACAGTGTGTTGATGGATGCGACGCGATACTTGACGTGTCACGCCATGAAGGCATCGAGCCTCAAAAGTTTTGGCTCTGGCAGCCTAAAGAAATGTTGACCAACGCGATTGGCGATGTGACATGCCAAAATCGTGTTGGTCAAGTATTTTAGAACTCCAAATATGTTCTAAACATGTTCTGAAAAATCCAAAACTTATTCGGGAACACCTATTGATCTTCCTGATCATAATTTATAAAAATATAGACCTATTTAAGGATGTTAAGGTCACATAATGCGATTTCCAACTTTCAAAGAATAAAATAAACTAAGTGTAGAAGCTTAGCTAGGATTTTCTAAGTATGGGACCCCTTGACATGCTTAAAGGACTAAATTAAGCTTAAGAAATTTGTGGGGTCTTATATTGTAACGCCCCAAAATCTGACTGCCGAGATGCCACACGGTGCTTCGAACTACAAGTAGTCCTGAGCTAACCCTCGCTGCCTTTTCTAGATATAAATCTCAAAATAGGGAAATATAAATGAAAAATCATAACATATGCAAAAATCTGTCGGAAATCTTCTGAGGAAATCTGAATCATACTAAATCTCAAAAGTCTGATAAAACAAATGCTGAAAATCTAAATACTAACTCAAAGGACTAAATCTAAATCTAACAGTATGACAAGCCTATACTATCTGAATCTAGAGAGTCACTGGGATAGGCCCCACCTGACTCGACTGTATGACATGAGTAAAGACATATCTACTAGTAACTTGCAAATTTGAATAACTAAGCCTCGAACTCTGAGGAATCACTAACTGCAAGGATATAGTTACGATGGCTGAAGATCAATCACATTGCTGAGACTGAGCACCTGAACCTATATTATGAGACAATGTAGCACAAAGAAATATAGGCAGATCAGTACTTTTAAGATGTATTGAGTATATGGTTGTGTATGCAATAAGTAAATAATATCATCATAGTTTATAAAAATCATGCATGCTAAATGTAAATGACTCACATAAGCTTGAGTAATCTGAAATATGGAACTAAAGCATGAATAATAAAAAATGTAATCTAAATCTTGTAAGTCATCACACTTAGTTATTAAATCTGTAGTTCTGCTCTATTTCTCAAATCACATAGGCTAAGTGAATTATGAAAAGTTATTCTATGCATCTAAAGGCTTCAAATAAAAAAATGATTTAAGAGTAGGGGACATTGTTTGGGAGGTTCTTCTAACCGACATGTACATCATGTGAGAATGCATGATGTCCCACGAATAGTCAACATAAGGTTAGGTCTATTATACCCTTGCTATTGGAATAGAACAATATAATCTGTGTGATCACAATATGAGTCATCCACGTAGAAGTGGGAATACTCTAATAATCTGTACCTATGGTGGCACGTACTTTTGGTGTATGAAACCTTAGTAACTTCCCCTTCTCGATGCTAAATACTACTCCCAATGTTATGCTCAAAATCTTAAGAAATCCACAATAGAACTTATACAAACGTTAACAGAAAACCAACTATGCTTTGCATTTTCTTTAAATCTCAAATCTTCTGAAAAAAAGTGGAATCTTCATCTAAAATCTGAAAATAATCTAGTCATGGAGTACTTCTAGCACAAACAATCTTAAAACAACAATCTTTAAATGAGGTCCAATGACCCAAGCATCAATCTCATGTTAAAACATCTTAAAATTCATACTTTGTAATTTAAACATTCATAAATCATCTTAAAATCTGGAAATTACAGTACAAGGCATAGAAATATGAATAAAGCCATGTAATTCAACTTCTAAATCATTGAAAATCTCATAATCTTGCAAATAATGATAATAGGTATAAACCCTAACTTGAAATACATGGGAAATCATATAAATTACAGTAAATTTGTCATAAAAGTATTGTTTTTGGCACAAGGATGAGAGATTTATCCTTGTTCAAACTCCACATACCTTAATTGATGATCTTTGATGAGAAACTCGAATCTTGGATTCCTATTGATGTTTTGGAGATGGCTCTTTAGTGTTCTTGTAGTGGGAATCCTTAAATTTGTACAATCTTGGAGAATTAATGGAGAAATTTTGAGTTTCTTGAAGAGGAAGTATGATGAACTAGAGTTTTTCTTTGAGGAGAAAGATGTATAAAGCATAAAGTGCTTTGAAATTTGATAAATCTTCTATTTCTGAACGGATTGGGGGTTGGGTAATTTACCAAAATGCAACCTTTAACTTTTTAACAAAACTTGAAAACATATATTTTTCTCGATCTGGGTGGCTACTGCGATGCACCACAATTGTGGTGGCTCACTGGAAAAAGGAAGAATGGGAATGTGGTTCCCTCCATGACGCGCCACCATCTCAGAGCCCCTAAGTTTGCCATTTTGACCACTGGCACATCGCGCCAGTATCGCGGAGTGACACTGGAAATTACCAAGCAGGAAATTGGGCCACTCCACGATGCGCCAAAATCGTGGAGTCTCACTAGAAATTGACAATTATGATTTTACATTTTCTCCGGGATACGCTAAGGACCCAAATCACAGTGTTTTACAACTGGAACTTAAAATAGCCATATCTTCTTACCCGGTTATCGAATTTATACAAATCATATATTGTTGGAAAGATAATTTACTTTCCTACGCCATGGAAAGTCCAAATCTAAAGAATTTCACAAAAAATAAACATCACTCATTCTAGAATCTACTCTTTGTCATTTTTGGGATGAGTTTAGGCTAAGAAATATTGCGTGGTATTACAATACTGAGTTTTGATCACGACGTGATAGATACAGACATAAATCTAGGATCTGAACAGACACTCATACTCAACATTTTCTCAACTTCTCCTTTAATGGAAAATTCTAATTCCCTTCCTTCAACAACTAAATACAACTTCTTGCTAGTCATTTACTTAGCACACTTACCAGACATTTAGGCTTATTTTCATAACTACAAATGTGTGTAAAACAAGCATTCAAAAATCTTTCCTCATTATGAAATAATTATTCTCTCCGATCTAAGCAATCACTTATCACTACATCATTTCATAAGGAGAGTTTACTAAAGGGTTAAAATAAGAGGACCTAAAGCGTAAATGAATACTATGCCAAACTCAAAACTTAACTGAGGCTTGAGGAATAGAATATCAACACTATGATTTTATCAAGAGAACTAAACTAAGGATATAAATGACATAATCTGAATTTAGCAGACCGTTAGGAGGGTAGCATGAGTTATGGGATCTGGGTATACTATAAAGCATGACATGAGTACATGAGTCATTTTCTGCAAGACCTGAGTCTGGAGTTTTTGTATTCATGAAGCATTCTTCGTCATACTGAGTGAACTGAAACTCCTTACACTAGGAATTGTAAGTGTACATAATTTTCCCTAACATGCACAAATACGAGCTATTATCATAGAGCTAACATATAAGACATGAATAGATAAAATACCATGATAACTAATGGGTTTTGAGAAACTGAAGTATGAATCTGAGATGATCTGCAGGTTCATACTCATTACGACAATAAACAAGAGTCTCATTTATGAAGACTATGATTAACATGTCCAAGTACTTCTTGAACACGCAGTTCATCAAAACCTTGAATGCTCGTGGAGCATTGGTAAGACCAAAGGACATGAAATGGAATTTGAAGTGACTATACCTAGTTCGAAAAGCTATTTTTTGAATGCCACATTCTCTGACTCTAAGCTGGTGATAGCCTGATCTAGGTCTATCTTAGAAAAGTAACCGGCACCCTAAAGTTGGTAAAACAAGTCATCAGTATGGGAAGTGGATATTTGTTCTATATCGTGACTTTATTTAGCAGACAATAGTATATACACATCCTAAGAGAACCGTCTTTCTTATTCATCAATAGAACTGGTGCACCCCAAGGGGATACATTGGGTCTGATGAATCCCTTTTCTAAGATATCCTTCAACTATTCTTTTCACTCTTTGAGTTTTGATGGGGCCTTTCTATATTGAGAAATAAAGATAGGCTGAGTATCTGGAAGAAGGTCTATTCTAAAGTCAATTTTTCTCTCAGAATGGAATCCTGGAAGATCTTCGAGAAACACATCTGGGAATTCACATTCTATTAATATTGACTTAAGATTAGAGGTTTCTGAACTAGAGTCTTGAACTCAAACGAGATGATAGACACATCTTTTAGATATCATTTTCTCGCCCTAAGGTAAGAAGCAAACTGACCGCTAAGTGATGAAATACTACCCCCACCCCCCACTCAAGGATAGGTTTATTTTGAAAATAAAAGTTGACAATTCTATTTCTGTAGTCAACTGAAGCATAGAATGACCGAATCCAATTCATGCCGAGAATGACATCAAAATTTGTCATCTCTAATTATACTAAGTCTGCTGAAATTATTTTCTGAGATACCATAACAGGACAGATCCTGTATACCCATTGGGCTATGATAGATTTATCCACTAGGGTATTGACTGAGAAGGGATCTACTAGGATTTAGGACTAACTCCAAAGTCAACATCTATATGAGGAGTTATAAAGGATAAAAAAGCTCTTGAATCTAGCAAAGCATAAATGTGAATATGATAAAATTATAACATACCACTAACCACACCAGGAGAATTTTTCTGATCCTATTAGGACTAAAGTGCATCAACCTTATTTGGGTGTTACCTACTGGTGGCACTGGAAGTGGTACCCTACTAATTCGGGAGACCGGACTGAGCTGAGGAATGGATATACTGACTTCGCGAACTTGACTGAGGATAATCTGTTATTCTATGTCCTGGCTTACCATATCCAAAATATAACCCACTACCTTCCCTACACCCACCCTGATGGTTTCTTCCATATTTTTGGAAAGGAGAATTTGTTCGGCCACTGTCTAAACTTTGCATTATGGCCCTCTTATTCTTTCTCCCTCTTTTTCTATATCTCTTCTCCTCACTCTACGGAGCTTGAATCATAAGCCTAGATAAAATTGTTGCCAGCTGAATATTCTAGTCTACCACTAATTAAGTTAAGGCATTGAAAGGAGTCCTGAGTTTGGAGTGAGACACATGCTCATTAAGGAGATCTGCCTGAATGGGTGGAGGAGTTGGCTGGTTTCCAATTCTTGTTTCGTTAGTTTTTTAGGAGACATATTTTGTAAATAAAGGGAAGAAAAGAATTAGACTGAGAGTTTAACTTCATCTCATGCTCACTCGTATGACATAAATACTGAAAGAATGGAAATTTTTTTCTAAAACATCTAATATCACCCTATCCATAAGTATGGCCCACTACATACCAATGCACAAGACTCTACTAGACGTGGCTTTCAGACTTCCTAGGGATCTATGGAACCTTAGGATCGGATACAAAGTTTATAGCACCCCGAGTCTTTACCCTGGATGCTACACGGTGCTATCGACTCTAAAGGATCACCAGCTAATCCATGACTGGTACCTGCTATAAGCAGTGACTAATAATAACACTGCAATACTGATATTACTAAAATAAAGGCAAAAATTAGGTTAAAAATTTCCATAAGGTTCATAACTAAAAATAAATACTAAATACTAAGAATTGAAAACTGAAATATCTGTCTAAAATACTTTAGTCTGAAAGACACTAACTGTCTGAATTATGGAGTTTATAGGACAAGCCCCCAACTAATCCCGACTACTGAAAACTGTGGAATACTAAAATGATACTTTGTGCTAAAAAAATAAGGACTCACCACTAAGTGTGCTGCTGATAGGCTGTTCTTCTCAGTACGGTCAGGAACACGTGCATCTAAACCTATGATTTAAGATATCATAGGGCAAAAAAAAGTATATGTTTGTACTTTGAATATACTGGTATGCTAAGTGAGATATGATAATATGCATGGGTTCATATACATGAATATTAACAGACTGAATAACATGAACATAACTAAATTAGAGCACATGCATGAATACATAAAGTGTAACTGAGATCATGTCAACGCTGGTTACTGAGTTTTGAATACTAATTAACTGATATTTGAGTTTACTGATACTGTTATACTGATTACTGAGTGACTATTTTTAACAGTCCTGATTGATAGTTAGGTGACTATTTCTGACAATCTGAATTTTGTAGGACTGAACTGAGTTCTATACTTAGATGGGTGACTGTATCTGATAGTCCTGATTCTGTAGAACCGATCTAAGGTCTATACTTAAGACTAAAACTAAAACTGAAACTGTGGGAGGTAATCATCTAACTGACATGCCCCTCACTAAATGTATTGGCATCAAACCTATAACCCCAGTTTGAAGGGTATCAAAACCGTGCCATGAGTAAAGACAAAGCTATGAGTTAACCCTCTCTGACAGGAAGCTCTTTCGTCAACCCTCGCTGTCAGGAAAACTCATGTAAGATGTATCAACCGTAGTCTGGCAGGAAGATATCTCAACCTATGATGGCTACATAGTTTTGTAGCACAGGTATTTCTACTAAGGATCAAACGCTATTTAGGTAGGAATGCCCCTATCCCTGGGTTTTCTTGGTGTTGAATCCTACTCCAAATTGAATTGACACTGAACTAATTTCTAGTCCATACTAGGCTTTTCTTATCTATTACTAATCGTACTATCTAACTCAACTGAACTAAATTCACTGGGTTACGCTAACTGATGGAATACTACTGAATCTGGTTAACTAACTGAGTTCACATAATTCTGGACTGAGTACTGAACTTAGACTGTGACTGTTTATTGAGTACTACTATTTGTAACACTAATGATACTGTTCTATATCTACTATTTTTGTAGGTAAACAACTAAATTTTTGGGTATTAAATACCCCTAGAACTCGATAGCATAAAAAGTAAAGAATAGAGTAAACTTGAAAAGTGTAACACTATGCACTGGTTCATATCTCATCCATAGAGGCATTTTTTAAAACATTTGTAAGGTATAAGTTTACACATATATAACATTCCATGAATTCTTCCCCATTTAACTCACATGAGCATTTTAACAAACTCTTAGGGACCACAAATATGCACAAGCTACTAAAAGAACATAAAGGCATCATAACATAAATTCCCAAATTCACAAATTCAATGATTTTGACATGAATTCACATGATACTACACACATAATAATCGACTCCACACGAAACTTGTAATAGACCATGGATTAAAACCTAATTAACATTATAATCATAAATAAAGTTAAATCCAATCATGGAAATCATGGACCAATATACTTAAAGTTTAAAAGTGTTTCTTGGATTCCAAGGGTGAAAGGAACCCTTGGATGAACACTTCACATACCTTAGTACTTGAATTTACTAAGGTGTATGGTGAGTTCTTTAATCTTGAACCTTGAATTAGAAGCCCTAGGGTTTTGTTTCTTGAATAATTTTGAGAATAGTAAATGGATTTTGCCTCTAAAGTAGCTAAATCTCGTGTTTTGGGGGCTGATAAACATAGGAAAATGACCCAAATACCCCTGATAATGCAACTTTTTAATGACTAAAAACTGGCCTAGCGATGCGTAGACCGATGTGTCGTATCGAAGAGATCAACTCTATAGATGACACACCACATCGACTCACTAAAAATTGCACTGGGAGTTGGGAAAAAATATTCATTGATGCAATAGGTGACGCAGCACTTCGAGATCGGTTGATACACTATTTTGGACTCCCAAACGTAATTCAAATGATGTTCGAAAAGTCTAAAACTCGTCATAGGTTCAGATGCTCAATTTCCTGATCGTGCTTAGGCAGATCAGCTTATCAGCAGTAGAAGCAGTGGTGAGTCCTCATCCTCTAAAGAAGGGTTTATCTTATATTCATTTATGTTAGGAGTTCAGTTATTAAGTCAATTTGAGTAAGTTGGGGGTTTACCCCATCAACTCCACGATAAATTATTTTTAGAGGCTTTCAGACATTATGACAGATAGTCAGTTTATTAGTATTTTTAGTATGTTTCCAAACATTCAGAACTATGATTCATTATTATTTTCAGTTTCTAAAACCTTATGGCATTATCAGTTAATTTTTTACATATGTCATCCTTATAAGTGTATTATTTAGTACTCACATTAGGTACTAATTCAGGGGTTATATTGTGGTCTTTAGGAACTGTTAGCACCATCATCGCAACTACGGTGAAACCTCGGGTAATGAAAAAACTTTGTATTAGAGCCTAACATTTTACAGCATCCTAGGAAGTCAGAAGACTTTATGTAGAGTCTTATGAATTGGTGTGAAGTGCGCCACACTTATGGATAAGAGGCTACAAGACTATTGAAGAAAAGTTTCCTTTCTTTCAGTATTTATGTTGTGCGAATGAGAATGAACTCAATTTAATCACTTTTTTTAGTTTATTCTTTCTTATGTTTAAAGAACATGCCTCCCAAGAATAATAATGGATGAAAAAATAGAAATCAGGTTGTACCTCAGCTCATTCAGGAAGATCCCCTGAATGAGCATATTTCTCAAAGAGAGTTTTGAGCTATATTCACTACTTCAGCAGCAGCTCAGAATAATCAAAAGGCTGTATCCCATCCAATCCAGTGGCTAATAATGCCAAAGCTAGGATTTGGGACTTTACCAAAATGAACCCTCCCTTGTTTATGGGATCCAAATTTGATAAGGATCCTAAGGTGTTTATTTACATGGTTCAAAAGGTGACCGACATTATGGGTGATAAATTTAGTAAGAGTGTAGATTGTCTAGTTGGAGAAGTTTGACACTACCTTTTTAGATAGGTTATTGCCTTTAGAGTTGAGGGAATCCAAGGTGCAGGAGTTCATAAATTTAAAACAGGGTAACATGAGTATGAGGGAGTATTCTATTAAGTTTACCAAGTTGGTTAGGTATTCTCCTTCGATAGTGGTTGATAACAAGTCTAGGATGAGTATGTTTGTCTCTGGAGTAGCTAATAGTGTGGTCAAGAAGTGTAGGACTACAATATTTATTATGGAGATGGAATTGTCTAGGCTTATGGTCCATGCTCAACAGATTATTTTATTGAAGGTAAAGGAGAACGAAAGAAAGAATAAGAGGGCTAGGATAGGTATCTTTAATTTTTCTCAACTGAGCTCGGATGGTGGTAGCCATCATTAATTCTATCAAAAATATTCATTCCTATCTCCTTCTTTAGCTAGTTCTCCAGTGCTAAAGTTCAGAAAGGATAATTGAGATTGGGTGTTAGGATATAAGACTTAGGATAGTGTGAACAGTGGTCGGACTAATCCTCTTTGCTAGAAGTATGGTAGGAATCATCAAGGTGTATGCGGGGATTACATCAATGTATGTTTTGGTTATGGGAAGCTAGGACACAGGTTAAGGGAATATCTGACAGATATGTGGAAAGGTAGGAATCATCTCCAACAGGGCTATACTATCTCTTCAGCAGCACCAGTAGGTCTCCCAACGTAGCTGAGTGCCACTTCCAGTGCCATCATTGGACAGCGCCAGAACAGGCTATATGTACTTCAGTCCTGACAGGATCAGGAAATTTCTTTTGATATAGTTATGGGTATGTTACAGGTCTTTCACCTTTATATTTATTCTTTATTAGACCCTGGAGCTTCGCTCTTCTTTATAATCCCCCGATATAGCTATAAATTTTAGAGTTAGTCTCGAATCTTTAGCAGAACCCTTCTCAGTATCTACCCCAGTAGGTATCTTTATTGTAGCCAGGAAGGTATACAGGAATTGTTCGGTCATAATATCTAGAAAGTCACCTCAGTTGATCTTTTGGTGTTAGAGATAACTGATTTTGATGTCATTCTCGGCATGGATTGGATCCACTCATGCTATGCTTCAGTTTACTGTAGAAATAGAGTAGTTAAGTTTTATCTTCCTTATGAACCCGTTATTGAATAGAGGGGTAGTCCTTCAGCTCTTAGGGGTCAGCTTGTTTCATATCTTAAGGCAAGAAAAATACTTTCTAAGGGGTGCATGTACCATCTGTTTTTAGTCAAAGACTCTAGTTCTTAGAATCCCTATCTCGAGTCAGTTTCAGTAGTAAGGGAATTTCTAGATATTTTCCCTTAAGATCTCCCCGGAGTTTCACCCAAAAGGGAAATTGACTTCAGAATAGATCTCTTTCCAGATACCCACCCTATCTCTATTTTTCCCCATAGATTAGCTCCATCTTTACTAAAAGAGTTAAAAAAGTAGTTGACATATCTCTTAGATAGGGGAGTCATTAGACCTAGTGTTTCTCTAAGGGGATCTCCTGTCCTTTTCATCCATAAGAAAGATAGTTCTCATAGAATGTGCATCGATTACTGTTAATTGAACAAAGTCACAATCAATAATAAGTACCCACTCCCTATGATTGATGAATTATTTGACCAGCTTCAGGGTGCCAGTTATTGTTCTAAGATAGACCTCAAATCAGGTTATCATCATCTCAGAGTTAGAGAATGTAACATTCTGAAAATAACTTTTAGAACCCGATATGGTCACTTCAAATTTCTAGTTATGTCTTTTTGACTCATGAATTCTCCAAAAGCTTTCATGGACTTAATGAAAAGAGTGTTCAAGCAGTACTTTAACATGTTCGTCATAGTTTTAATTGGTGATATTCCTGTCTACTCCTATAGAGAAAATGATCATGCAGACTAACTCAAAATCCTCTTACAGACACTTAGAGCCCATCATTTATTCATCAAATTCAGTAAGTAAGAATTTTGGCTAAGATCAGTAGCATTCTTTGGCCATATTATTTTCGGTGATGGTATTAGAATTTACCCTCAAAAAACCAAAGTACTGAGAAACTGGATCAAACCTATCTTTCCATCAGATATCAGGAGTTTCTTAGGTTTGGCTAGCTATTACAGGTGAATTTTTGAAGCGTTTTCTTCTAATGTATCAGCCATGTATCGATTGACTCTGATGAAAGTCAAGTTTTAGAGGTTAGATTTGGGTGAAAAATATTTATCTGGAGTTAAAGATTCGATTCACCTCAGCCTCAGTTTTGACCTTGCCATATGGTTGGGATGGGTTTGTTATTTACTGTGATACTTCAAAAGGTTGTCTTGGTTGTGTATTGATGTACAGAGGTAAGGTAATATCCTATGCCTGTATATAGCTTAAACCCTATGAAAAGAATTACCCTACCCGTAATCTTGAGTTGGTACATATTGTATTTGCCTTGAAATCTTATAGGAATTATCTTTATAGGGTTCATATTTATGTGTTCACTAATAACAAAATTTAGCAGTATGTGTTCTCGCAGAAAGATTTAAATCTTCATCAGAGAAGGTGGTTAGAATTGTTTAAAAATTCTGATATGAGTGTGTTGTATAATCCAGGAAGGGCCAATATAGTGGAAGACGTCCTTAGTAGATTGTCTATAGGGAGTGTTGTTCATGTTGAGAATGATAAGAAGAAGTTAGTTCAGGAGGTTCATCAGCTTGCTCGATTAGGTGTTCGGTTGGTGTATTCAGCTGAAGGTAGTGTATGGGTTCACAATAGTGCAGAACATGCTTTGATTTCAAAAGTAAAATAAAAGAAAGATAAGGATCCTGGTTTATTTAAGTTAAAAGAATTATTTAGAAATCAGAAATTAGAAGTTTTCTCCCAAGGGAGAGATGATGTGTTGCAATGTTAGGGAAGACTATGTGTGTCGTGTGTAGATGGTTTGAGAAAGTGAATCCTTGTAGAAGAACATGGTTCATATTATTCTATTCACCCAGGAGCCACTAGTATGTACTATTATTTACAGGGAAATCTATTGGTGGAGATGTATGAAGAGGAATATTGTAGAGTTTGTGGCTAAGTATCCTTATTATCAGCAGGTTAAGGTTGAGCACTAAAGGCCTAGTAGCACAATGAATGATTTTAGCATTCCTACTTGGAAGTGGGAAGATGTGAACATGGATTTTGGGATATATTTGCCACGTTCACATCATCAGCATGACTCAATATGGGTTATTGTAGATAGAATGACCAAATGATCCCATTTCATGCTAGTTCATACTTTTTATTTAGCTGAGGTTTACGCCAAGCTCTATATTAGAGCGTTGGTTAGGTTGCATGGGGTCTTATTGTCTATCAGTTCAGATAGAGGTACTCAGTTTACCTCTCACATTTGGAAAGCTTTATAGAAGGGTCTTAGTACCCAAGTTCATCCCAATACAACTTACTATCCTCAGACAGATGGCCAGGTAAAGAGGACCATTCATACCCTAGAGGATATGTTGAGTGTGTGTGTTCCTGATTTCAAGGGAAGTTGGGATGATCACTTACCCTAGATCGAGTTTTCCTACAATAATAGTTATCACTCCAGTATTTAGATGGCTCTATTTAAGGATCACTATAAGAGGAGATATAAATCTCCTATTTGTCAGTTTGAGGCAGGTAAGACTCCTTTTATAGGGCCTGATTCAGTGATTGATGCAATGGAAAAAGTTTAGTTATTTAGGGAGAGGCTTAAAATAGCTCAAAGACCTAAGAAATCCTATGCAAATATGAGTAGAAGAGATCTTGAGTTTGCAGTTTGGGATTTAATGTATTTGAAAATCTCACCCATGAAGGGAGTGAAGAGGTCCAGAAAGAAAGGGAAGCTAAGTCCCTTATATGTTGTACCTTACAGAATTTGGAGCCATTTTATAATGGTTGCATATGAGCTTGAGTTGCCTGTAGATTTAGCATCAACGCATCCAATGTTCCGTGTTTCTTTGTTAAAGACGTGTATCTATGATGCAGCTGTAGTAGTCCCTTTATAAAGTACAGATATTCAAGATAGCCTTTCTTACAAAGAAATTCTAGTTAATATTCTTGATCATAAGATTCGTAGACTCAGGAGCAAAGAAATTCCCTTGGTCAAAGTTCTTTGGCAGAATCAGTCAATTAAGAGAGCCACTTGGAAATCAGAAGCAAATATGCGTACCATGTACCCTCATCTTTTCTTCTCAAACTCAGATTTATCTTAAGATAATAGTTTTCCTTAGATTATCTTTTATGCATTCTCAGTTTCATCCCTATAATCATTTTCATGTCATTGCATACATTAATGAATCAGTTCAGTCATACATCATGTTTCCAATTAAGTCATGTAATCATATTTTCCATCATGTATGTTCAGTGTGTGATTATAGTTTCCGCAGTAATATCAGATTAATTAGCTCATTAGAGGATGAATGTTCCCAAGGCGGAGATATTATAATACCCCGTACTTTTGCTAGTTCAGTTCACCTCATAACGCATGCATTAGAGTCTTAGAACATGAAAATTTAGCTAAGTGTTTGGGACTTAGCCTTATTTTTAACCTCTTAACTTCGAGGATTTTTAAACTGACCCTCCAAATCCCGAGACATAAGTTTTTAAGTTAATTCATGTTCAGGGGTGTAAGGGGCATGTCTCGCGGAAGTTTTGGATTGTTTGCACAAGGATTGAGGCATGTTTGGATTTTCGTTCCAGAGCCTCAACGCAATTGTGGCGCATCGTGTTGGTATTGAATTAGTCCCTTGGCATATCACGGTGGTCCTCATATTGGTGTTACTATTATAAATTTAAATTTTTGAGCGGTAGTCTTATCTTTACACATCGCCCTAATTCATAAAAACATGGAATTTAGCTTCATTTAGGGCATTATATTCCCAAGTTCTCAAATTTTACTCTAAAAAATAAACCCTAATCATTCCCCTAAGTTAAACAATTCCCTTCCTTTCACTTCAAGAAAATCTATAATTCAAGTTTCACTATCCAAGAACTTTAAAGAAAGTTGTTCTATTTCAAGATTTAAATATTAAAGGTAGTGTGATGTTCATGCATGGCCTTTTCAACCCATGAAGTTCAAGAATCCTTCTTTTATATCAAAATGAGAGTTTTTATATGTTTTATGATGAATTCTACCTATTAATTGTTAAGAATTTTTATTATACATCATGTTTACAATTTTTTTAAATGGAATTAAACCTTACATGTTCGAATGATGATGTTTTCATGTTAAATCCCTGAATTATGGTTTTTGTATTGTAGACATATGATTATAACATGTTTTAAACCATTCCCATGCTTCAATTCATAACACTCATGTGTTTGATGAAATTTCTAAGAGTCAAATTTTGAACAATGATCCCTTTTATGGTATTTAAGGTTTCATATGTCCTTATTGTTAGTTTTATTCAATGCTGGGGGTTATGAATACCTAAAATTTAGTTGTATACATAGTTTCTCGTAATTACAAAATAATTTCTGATAAATCCTTAATATCGTTATTCAGTTAGTTACTATCATGGATCAGTTAAACTTAGATAAGTTTAGTAATTGTTCCTTCCAGTTAGGAGTAAAACTAGACACCGAGTGATCATAGGGATGGCATATCCCCTATCAGTAGGCATGAGGAACTTGTCTCCCTCATCAGTAGGCATGAAATGTTAGTAGAAGTCCCTAGGTTCCATAACTAAAGTGCCACCGTAGACTATGAGAGGTACCCCGTCAGTTGGCATGACACCCTCATCCTTCGAGATGTTAGATTAGTGAATTCATATAGCGAATATTAATTCCTGTGGAACGGTACTGCCACTCTTCTAATTGGGGTTATTGGTTGGACCCTAATAATACATAGGGTTATGTCAGTTATAGCTAGCTCCCACAATCTCAGTTCAGTATTCTGCACAAAGTTTAGTTTTAGGTTTTCTTGACCATAGCATACAGTTATCATTTACTCAGTTATCAGTGTTTCAATATTTTAGTTTACAGACCATATCAGAACATGATTTATGCTTGGTCATGCATTCTTAGATTTTACAGTTTTCATACATTTATACTCAGTTGTCTCATGTTATTAAGTCAGTCATTATCTTATCCATATAACCCATGCATTTCAGCCTAACCTCATCTCATATACTAGTACATTCAAAGTACTGACTTCATACTCATTTCTTGCGTTATGATGTTTAATATCATAGGTTCGGACGCTCATTTTCTGGACCGTGCTTTGATAGATCAATATATAATCAGTAGCAATAGTTGTGAGTCCTTATCCTTAGAGAAAAGGTTTATCTTATATTTAGTTATGTCAATAGTTTTGTTATTTAGGCAGTCGGAGTAAGTTGGTGGTTTGTCCCATCAACTCTACATCAGTCAGTTTTAGAGGATTTTAGACATTCTAACAGATAGTAAGTTTATCAATTGTTTTAATTAATATTTTTAGTATGTTTTTAGACGTTTAGAACTATGATTTAGTATTGTTTTCAATTTATAAAAACTTATGAAATTATCAGTTAATATTCTGCATATGAATTTATTATACGTATATTATTCAGTACTCACAACAAGTATTAATTCATGGGTTAGCTTGTGGTCTTTCGGAAACGTAATCACCATTGTTGAAACTAGGAGGTAGCCTTGGGTTGATATGAGCCAAAGGGCTATCATTTCTTTTGATGCCATCATTCGAGGCCAACATATGGAGATTCCAATTTTAGACACATTGAAGGCCCGAGAGTATGCATGAGGAAGTAATTGTGGGCACACAATAGAGTAATCCTATGAGTGGAAGATTGCGAGTTGGCTTGCCTTGATGCCCGTAAGCTACAAGTGTTGAACAATCAACCACCCATGGTTTGGAGAATTGAAGAGGCATCCATTCATTAGTGTCTTAACAATCCAAGACCACCTCTTTATTAAGGGTGTCTTGGTCATTTTATCTCTCCTAGACACTCCATAGGCGCCCCTTTCATAGTAAGGATAGTGTGGTCTCTTCACTTTGTAATAGCTTATAATTAACATCATTTTAGGTTTAGTTCATTAGTTGATTTTAGATGATGGAAAGATAACATTGAAATATTTTAAATCTTATGAGAGTCATATCACAACCGTAACTAGGTAAGAGAAGTGTGGTACTCACTTGTGTTGAAATCTTTGCTTAGAAACGTTGGTGCTTGAGGAGATTGACATCCATTTTGTGTCTATGTAAGGGTGTTGGTGTTTCTAATACGGTAGTTAAGGGTCTTAGTGTTTTAAACACACCTTTGTTCTTAGGTCTTGTATTAGTGTATGTCACACTATCTATCCTTTATTTTATGCAATGTGTTGTGTTTGTTCCTTGTTTATTAATCTCATCTTTGTAGTTATCATGGCCAAAATTGTTGTTCATCTTGTGTTCTGTTTTTTTCTTGAGTTGTGGGATGTTTTATGTGTTTCGTAATCATAACCGCATCATTTGGTATCAGAGCAAGGATTGATTTAGTTCCTACGAAATCAATCTTGGGTTTGTTAACTTTAAAATCAAAAAAATGTGAGAAAACACTGATAATCTCAAAAGAGAAAATTTTGTCCCATTTTTGGTCTTTGGCCGAAAGTTTGAACTTTGATTTAGGAGATTTTTATGTGTTTTGGTTGTTTCTAGTGTTCTCCCCTTCTTTACTAACAGTAAGTGACTGTAGATTCTAATTTTGAGCCATTTTTGAATTATTCATCAAATTTGAAGGTTGTTGTTTTTTGAGGATTGGTGGCTTGAAAATGTGTTTTTGATTTTGTTGTTTAAGATGTGGGTTTAAAAATGTGTTTTTGTTGTTTTGGAGTTCAACGCGAGTGAAAAGAAACAAAAATCATTCAATTTTTAGCTTATTTGGTTGGGTTTTCATTCTTGAATGTTCTTGTTTTTCTCGTTGTTCTTCATATTTTCTTGAAGAAGAGTCATCAAAAAAGGAGTGTCTGATATAGAAACCAAGTGAAAAGAGTATAGTCTTTTGTTTGTCTTGAAAGAAGTCAAAAAAATATACCAAAGGTGCAAGGGGACAATAAGACTTTCTAAAGGACGCAGTAACTAAAGGGAGTAAGGGCATCTTCCCAAGGATACAAAAGAGGAAAGGGCCAAAAACCTTTCAAAAAGTTATTTTGTCAAAAGGGTGTAAGGCAAGTCAAACCTTTTTGAATGTGAAAAAAGGCTCAAAACTTGTAGTTTTCTCTCCCAAAGTTGTTTTTCGCTATTCAAATTATTGATTGATCAAATACAAATTAAAGACAAGAAATTTTTTCAAATTTCAACAACTCCCGACGCCCAATCCAAGGCTGCCACGTGGTTCCCACATCACCACCCTCGAAAAATTACCTAATGCTAAAAATTTCAGATTTCTTAGTTTCTTTTCATGTCCCTTTAGTTTAATTTATTGATTGTAATACTTATTGACAAACTAGTAATCACCTACTAGGTTTTAAGTTAGTTTTTGAGTCGGTTATATTTGTGTTTGCATTCTTTTTGTGCTTTTATCATTTTTGATTCATTGTAGTTCTTTGCTCAAGTACAAATAGGATTTCTTTGTGGCTTTCAAATGAAAATCATTCTGATAAAGCACAAAAATCATCCCTCAACTCCTCACGAATTATAAGCCAACTTTAAACACTTATGAAGCCAAGTGTGAGGTAGCCAAAAGAAAGGAGAGTGTGGTTAGGTTACTTTTTAGCTAACTTGTGTGTTGGTTTTGTTGCTGTCTTTTATTAGGTACCATGGATAATAATGCTTTCAAGGACCCTTTTGAAGAATTCAAATGGAACCTTTAAAGGCTACGCCAAATTTTTAGTTCCCCAATTCCAATTCCTCCACTTATTCCTAATGGCTTGGCCATTCTTGAAGCTAACAAACGTGACTGTGAAAGACAAGAACGGGAGTGATTGCCTTACAAGACACTTAGTTAAAAACTCCCCTGTGATTAGAGATTCCCAAAGGAGCAAGTGGGCTTCCACAACATGCACCACAATATAGACTGTAACTCATGTAAGTTACAAGGTAAAAATTCTATCTCCTACACTCTTACAAATTTAGAATGTTGTGATGTGGCTAGTAGTATCCAAGTGGATGAAGTTTTGATTTTCCTAGAGGAGAATTGTATGAGTTTTTCCTTTGTGATACTCTTGGTGTTGCTAAGTTTTATGAAGACCGAACTCTTGTTTTAAGTATGCAAGCACTAGTTGATCCTATAGATGAAAAAATTAATTCTTATCAAAAGAATGAATTGAGTCCAACTAGTGCTAGCACTTGTAACTTGAATAATGTCCCAATGCCAACTGATAAGAGTATTCATACACTAGTTGACCCTTGTGAAAACCAAGGTGAGTCTATATCAGCATGGAAGTTGACCATAACTAGTGGTAGTGTGAATGATTATCAATATACTACTAAATGTAGTCTACTACTAGAGCATGTGTATGGTATGCTTGATATGTCTCAAGCTTGTAATGATGTTGATAAAGTTTATAATGAGATTGTAGATGATTCTTTTAGCCTATTGTGTGATGAAAGCCTTATTATTAGTTGTGCCAATAGAAATTATGAAAATAAAAATTGTGTTGAAGGTATAGCTTGTCTTTAAGGCTATAACATATTTAATAAGCCATTATGGTGTGAGCACATTCCTCCTAAAGATGTAAATCCTTCTTGGAAGATGAGAGTACTCTTAATGGAAATGAATGTGAGGTCTTGGAAAGGACTAATCAATTGGGTGATGATCATTTTGATTTACTTGAATCCTTAAGAACCCCAATAAGTGATTACTCCTTGAAAATTAATTGTGGTTGTGATCCTTTTTATAACACCCCACCCATGTTTGATGATTATGAGTTTGAATAGCTTGTTTTTTATAGAGACTTAAGTAATAATCCCATGTAAATTATTGGGGGTATGTGTCTACTTATAGGTCTTCCCTAAAAGGAGAAAGTGTCCATTCCTTGGAAACTTCTTCTTCTACTACTATGTCTGACCTTATTGTTGAGAGTACTCATGGTGATGATGTTGAAACTAGTAGTGAAAAGATACATGAGCACACCTTAGTCGAGATTTACTTGAGTGATACCTTTCTCCACTCTCTATTTTCTCTTGATGATGTATATGCTATTGTAGAGAGTATGTCTTGTAGTTTGTGTGAGGCCTATGGGGAAACAGAGTTTTGTCTAGACTCGTGTCTATGGCCACTCTTTCCATTTGACCCCGGTATCGAATGTGGATATGATGATGTCGGAACACCCAACTTATTGCTTGGTCTCTATAACAAGCAAGGTTTGAATGAGGATTTTGGTATCCTTCCTTATAATGGAAAGTATTTCTTGGGGTCTCTCAATCCACTTAGGGGACCAATATTGCTCAAGGGGAAGAACTTTAACAAAGATGAAGGGTTTAAAGAAGGGGACCTATGAAAGGCTCCAAGAGAGTTTACCATTGTGTGTTTCCATTATTGTCCAAGGTTTTATCACTTGCAGGTCAAGAAGAGAGTCTTCTCTTGAAACTACTTTGGCTAAAATCCATTTGTGTGATACCCTTCTTCTAGGTGAGTTAAGAGAATGCGACCTTCAAAGCCAAATCCTATGTATATTTTTTAATATATTTTAAACAATTAACACGGAGGATCCTTGTATATGTTTCAAGTGTGTACCACCTTCGCATGATGATATTTTTTACCGTGCCAACTCAAACTATCATGTCATGAGGATGTTGTACTTGTTTATCCTTTATTTTCTTTTGCAAGGTGTAAATTTGCGGTCGAATCCTTTTCAAGAAGGGGAGGACGATACTAGCCAAATGCCCATCATAGCTTTTGATTCCATAATTTGAGGCTATCGTATGGAGAATTCGGTTTTGGACACATTGAAGGCCCGAAAGTATGTATAGGGAAGTCCTTGTAGGCACTCAATAGAGAAATCTGGTGTATGGAAGGTTGTTTGGGGGCTTTCTTTGATTCCCAAAATCTACAAGTGTTGAAGAATAAACAAACCAAGGTTTGGAGCATTGAAGAGGCATCTATTCATTAGTTTCTTAACACTCCAAGACCGCCCCTTCATTCAGAGTGTCTTGATCATTTTATGTCCCTCCTTGACTCTCCATAGGCGCCCCTTTCTAAATAGGGGGTAGTGTGGTCCCTTAACTTTTTACTATCTTATAAATAAACTCATTATTGGTTTAGTTCATTAGTGGATTTTAGATTATGGAAAGATAACATTTAAATAATTTCTGTTTTTTGAGAGTAGAATCCCCACCATAGCTAGACTAGACAAGTGTGGTACTCACATGTGTTGAAATCTTGGCTTAGAAATGTTAGTGCTTGAGGAGAGTGGCGTCCCTTTTGTGTCTACATAAGAGTGTTTGTGTTGCTATTAAGGTAGTTAAGGGTCTTAATGTTTGAAACAGACATTGGTTCTTAGGTCTTGTAATAGTTGATGTCACACTATCAATCCTTTATTTTATGCATTGTATTGTGTTTGTTCCTTTTTTCTTACTCTCGGCTTTGTAGTATTCACGACCGACATTGTTGTTCATCATGTTTTTGGTTTTTGTCTTGTGTTGTGGGATTTTTTTAGTGTTTCAAAATCATACCCGTATCAAAGGTCGTGACACAAACTCAGACTCTTACCAAGTGATGAGTAAAGGAAGTGAAGATCTGCTAAGGATGTCCTATAGCCTCCCAAATATAAGAAATGAATGTGATCGATATTATCTCTGGACATTACTAGACGTTTTCTCTTGTATCAATGATACTAGTCAACCTAGTGCTCTGATAATAATTTTCCATAACCCAATTTGATGAGTCATGGTGGCTCCTACTTTATTCAACTAGTAGGTAAGCTAACAGTAGCCCGGACAAACAAGCAATGGGAAAGTTGGTGGAAAATGGTATAGATGACAGAAATATCCAAGAAACTAAATTACAAGACATAAACCATATAATAATTATATAAAGAAAGATGAAAAAAATAAATAGTATTATCCCATGACCTAGTAATGTTGGTACAGGATCCCCAAACTAATAGATTATGAGTACTATAAAAGTCAACATACAATAGTATAAAAAATAGAAAGAGTATGGAAAAAAATAAGATAGAGAATTGGTCAACTCTAGTTGTGAGAGCTCACCCTATCTCTAACCTCTAACCTACACAACTGTAGCATCAACAACTGCAAGTCGTACAAGGTGCGCTAAAAGATATAAAAGTGTAGTATAAGTACCATATCTATAGGTACTCAGTAGGTATCATCGGCCGAGAGAGCTAAATTATAGTATAAGCATAATAAAATGCGAGATAAATAAGCTATGTCAAGAAAATATAGCAAACCTAGAATAAGGCTCCCAAATACTAAAATTAAATAACAACGATAATAATAATAAAGGAAAGAAAAGTTGTCTCGATGTAATAGGACCCCATAAACCAGAAGGTGTGAAAAAATTAAATAACTTGATGAGGGCCTCTATAAGCCCAAAGGGTGAAATTAAGTAAAAGTAGAAACAAAAATTACAAGAATTAGCCATATCTCAATATCATAATTGTGAGTCGTTCCATATTGTAATACAACAGATTCAATTCGACTCCCTAACCCTTATAAATAACATCTCAATATTGGACTTAAAACAAAACTCATACCATGAAAAATGTTGAAATCAAATCGGCCTTAATAACATAAATTGCAAAACTCAAATGGAAACTAATACCAAATCCCAAGTACCTATATAGGAATAAGCATTATGTATTTACACCTCCTTTGAATAAAGAACTTTATAAAAGTAATGTGCAAGGCCTATTTAATCTAAGAAAAACTAATTGTAATCTTTGGCTAAGGTGCGACAAAAGGGCTCGCTTCTAACCTTGATTATCCATTCTAAAGAAAATTCTACCCAAATAATACTATGATGTAAATACCACTACAAGATACTAAACAAGACTCACTAAGTCCTAGGATAGAAATTTCACCTAATGAGTGAGCAACTAAGTCATTTATGCCTAATTATAGTTTCTTAATTTTCTAAGTAATTCAACATATTCTCCAAGCATCTCGAAGACATAATTCCCACTCGAGACAAGCATATCATCATGTCTATACTATAATTAAGCTTATTGTAAGAGAAAAGTAAACCTAGCCCACCTAGATGCGAGGATAGCCTAGTGACGTCTGCTAAATCAATGATTACCCTTTTGAGGATCTTATGCGTAATGGTACCCAAATTAAATTATTACACTTCAGGTCCAAAATTATGACATATTCCCATGTGGGCCCGCATGTGAAATTGCACTTTCAAAATCGTAAATGCATCTCTCTATTCTCAAGGATCATTTACCCTCATGAATGGAAAAATTCTAACTTTAAATGATGATAATATTAACCCAATAATATTCTAGGTATTTGAGTCTAAATCGAAGAAATAAAATAATAATTTCATGAAAACTTACCAAGATTTCGGGGAAGAAATGATTATTCCAAGTTAAAAATTACCTCACAATCTCTCAATAATCACTCTCATAGTTTTCCATATTCTCTTGGTTTTTTAACACTTATACTTATAGAAAATAGAGAGAAAATCGAGCAAGAGGTGGATTTAATTCCATCTATCTATTGCTTAAGCGTCCAATTGAATGCTTAAGCGGTTACGACTACAGAGGCTAAGTATTTCTTAAGGGGTGCCCATGTGGGTCTACCCATTCTGCTAAATTTGAAAAATAGCCACTTAAGTGGACTCTTCTTTAGCGGTCTAACTTATGTTTAAGTGGACAATCTAGGAAAGCCATGGTCTCTTAGAAAATGTCTAGCCACTTAAGCGACCTCCACTAAAGCGACTAAGGTGTCGCTTTAGCAGATGCACCTGCTGGAACTTGGAAAATTTCAAATTTACATAGAATCTTTAAGATTTATCTAGAATTTCCTTAATGCAAGAAAACTATGCTACCCTGTAAAATTTGATATCTCAGACTTAATTGCTCCATTGAAATTTCCATTGGGGTCATTTACATATAAGTGGCCCCCTCAACTAAGGGCCACTTTTATCAAGTTCCAACTAACAACCCTAAATTAGTCTTGAAGCCTTAGGATAAAAAACAAAGGTCACACTAGACTAAATACAATGATTTGGAGTTTATGGAACTATTAAAATAGGCATACGAGGTCACTAGACTGTTGTTTTCACAAAAGAAATCAACTCTTACCAGCGAAGACTTTAAAATAGGTAATTGGATCTAAACACCAAATGGACTGCCATATTGCTAAAATGTCATCTCATATAATTTATAAATGACTTGGGACAGCTATATCAAACCTTTAAGTAGAAAAAATATGTTGAAATGTAGAACATAAGCTAGAGGGTAATTATAATAGGCTTGGAGGCACGTTGTTGGAATTGATAAAAATAGTATAATTTGATTGTTTTGATTTAAGATTGATGATGATTGTGATATTAAAATTTGTTATTTAATTAAAGTATATTCTTATTAATTTAGTTCTACATTGATTTTTTATAAATGGTGTTGTACCGAAAGTGGTGTAGAACCTAATAAATGTCAAATTAAAGTGGTCGATGTTGGTGGAATTTAAGGACCCTATAGTTTTTATTTTTTTTATTATGAGAAATAAATGATAATTTGTGTTTGTGAATTATGAGGAGTCTATGGTAGTAAGCAGAGGAATGGCAATTTTGTAATTTATAAATGTTAAGGTGGAAGGTTAGGGTGTATTATGGTACAAACCACATGCACTGATGTATACTATAGTCATTGCAAGAGAAAACCAAGTCCTAATTTAGGGGAAAATTTTAGGTAATGGTTTATGTAGTTGAAGACCAGCCTTTTTGAGGTGTCCATGTTAAATGCTTCTTTGCGTACTTCTTTTATGGCATGCTCAAAAGTAGTTAATGGTAAATTGACATCTTAAATGTTAATCCCATGGAATGAAGTTGTATTAAAAGCTTGTAAGTTTTCCAAGTATAATTTTTGTTTATTGTGGTTGTGATTATTGTGATATACATTATTATTGTGTGATGTACCAATATTTGTGCATATTCACAAACTTTGTACTATTATTGTTGGATATATCTATATTTGGACACCTTTAGGAAATTGATTGGTAGACACTTGTAGTCTGGATTTGGTATATAGGAAAGAGATTGTCCCCTCGAGGTAATGGCTAGTAGGAAATCATTAGACCCTTATCATGTTTGTACAAGGTATAGGTGAGTATGATGGTTCCTTAATTTAACTGACATTATGTGGAGACTTATGATATTTAGTTCCCTGACTGAAATAGTTAAGGTGTCAACTTGTTATATTTGGTTCCTTCAGTGAAGTAGGATTATGTGTTTACTTTCTATCTTTAGTTCCATAACTGAATCGAGTTTATGTATTGACTTTCTATATTTGTTTCCTTGAGTAAAGTGCATTCAAATCTTGTTTTGATATATTTTGGATCATTGTTTGTCCAGTTTCTTGGAATTATATTCAGATCCGTATGTGGTTCGGGTTTCTAATATTACACTTGGTTCATTGAGTAAACAAGGCTTATGTATGAACTTGTTATAATTGGTTTATTGATTGAACCGCGATTTATGATTATTAAAATGATTCGTGTTTGAATTTCTCCTTGAGATGTCTAAGAAAAATTATAAATGACTTGTATAACTCTTCAAATGTCTGTCTTCTTATATACCAAGACATGGTCAGTATATTGTTGTAGAGTAATGGTTTGTTAACTTGTTTTCTTGCACGTAGTCATTGTTTGGGCTTGAGTTATTGATTATTTAAGTTGTAATTGAATAAGATTTTGTATCATTTTGAAAACGGCTATGTGTTCTTAATGGATATAGGTTACCTAAAATATTTTAATAATTATGTTTTTGACATGGTTATGGTCATTGATCTACAAGTTATTGTTGTTGAAATTGTGTTGCTATCTTAATATTCAATTTCTCCTAGCCTTAAAATAATCTCTAAGTACTAGGGTGTTAATGCATACAAAGATATTTGAATAAGGTTAAGGGCTACATAAAACTTTTAAATTATGGGTTGTCAAGGGTAGGAAGCCTCAAGGATAAGTATGGTTGAATGCATATTTAATTACAGAATAAGATTTGTGTTGATAATGCCTTGAGAAAGAGGTGATTAGGGCTGAATATGACAAAGGAATGTTGATTTACAATTAGAAAGGCTGGTAAGAACTATTGGTGGTAAAGAAATAGGGGATGGAGATTCTTTTACTATACGACTGTTAAGTTGTATGTTTTCTTTAAGATATTTATGTGATTTTATTCGGGTCGACCGATGATGCTTACCAGTACATATTGTTTGTACTGATACTTCTCTTGCTACAACCTTTTTTGGAGTATTGTCTGGCTGAAAGATAGATTGAAGTTTCACACTTTACGTTGTATGGATATCAAGCAACATTTATGCTTGTTCCTATAGTGGAGCCTAGATCATATACACTATTTTGTTTTTTCACATATTAGCTCTTGCACCTATTTAGACTAGGTTTTTGGGTAAAATATTATAGTTAGATTTCAAGTTTTTCAAACAAATTATAATAAAAAAAATATTTAGTTGTTTCTTAATGACTCCCACATGTATTTAAATTTATTGGTAAGGATTCTCCTATCTAGGTGGAATAAAGTAGGTTCTTGTATAATCTTGTTAGTTGGGTCATGACACTTTTAATCTTAAAATTTATTTTTAAAATACTTGTAATTATTTCTGCATACTTGGGTTGTGGGTAAGGTTTCTCCTATCTATGTATAGTTTAGTAGGTTCCCGCACAATCCCGTACTATGGGTTATGGAAATATTCAATACCCAATAACCCATTAAATCTCACTCATCACAAACCCCTATGACTTGGGAGTTATCCATGAATAAATAAAGGAAGAGAAATCATATCAAATTGCTCAACCAAAGTTTTCATCATTTGAATATTCAAAAGAAAATCCAAGAAACCAAGTTTAGGAAATTCAAACTTTTTCTTCTCCCCAGACCATAGATACTTGATTAAAAACCAAGTGTAAGAAATACAAACTTTGTCTTCTCCCAAAACCTTTGATACTTGATTACAAATTCTAAAAAGCAAAAGGTAAAACTAAAAGTATGGTATAATACTTAAGAAAATTATTTATATGACCTAGAAATAAAAACTAAATAATTACAAAGTTATTATCGGAGAACATTTAAGAGCTTATTCAAGCAAATACAACAGACATGAATTACACACAAGCTTTGTCGAGGATCACACACCTTTTTTCCAAGTGTTAGTTGTTCAAATTCTCTGTCAACTTCTGCCACACAACAAGGCATTGTAAATTTCTTTTCTGATATGCACAAAACACTTATGGTTACATAATGTCAGTAGGAATTTCCCATAACACTGGATATTTTTTTAGAACAACTTGCAGTTATGCGATCAACATTAGCCTTGTGTGAGGCTCTTCTGTACTTGTGAAATCCAACTTTCATCAAATATTCTTTTATTCCCTACTTTTGTTCATTCTAGGAATTTTGTCTCTCTTTTGTAGGTTCCATAGTAATTACCCTAATTTAAATAAACTAACATAAGAATCAACTCTTAATAAACATTGAGGACATCACTTTAGTATCTATTGGAAGATGAATGAGCCGCAAATAATCTGCTCTTAAAGTATTCTACTACTTATTTAGAAACTCAATTTAGCAAAAAAACCTTTATAGAAGTGTGTGATCATCATTGACACTCATAATTTTCTATCGTGCTATTGAACATAGGAATGTTCATCCATTTTCATATTGGGGGAGCCAAGCATGGTCCAAGATACTCCATATATTGTCAACCTGGGTGGTGCTGATTTATACATTCTTGTATGCGTGGTTCCCAATGGAAGAAAAAGCAAACCATGTAAACAATATATCCTACTTTAGAAAATAACAAAGGATCTATTATAAAGAAACATGTGGGAGATTTAAGCATCTATTAATACTCATAGAGCATATCATTTGAGGAGGTCTTATAGTAGGTGCATTCTAAGATATTTTGGATCCAAATAACAAAGGTCCAATTTTTCCTACTTATTCTTATTAATCTCATAATCCCCTCTTTCAAATCCAATAAATAGGCAAATTTTATTGCTGGGAAAAAATCAAATATTGAAGATTAAGATTTAAATAAATGACTTAAAGATGGAAAATTTAATAGATAGCAATGATTGTCAAACTTCAATATTCATGTCAATTTCCAAATCAAATAACTAAATAGGTGACCTACACATTATTCTCAAAAAAAAAATAAGAATTCATGATATAACATGAAGAATTGAAAATAAATATAGAATAGAAATAACACACAAGAAGAACTATATAAACAAAAATAATGCATGCCCCCTTAATATAAAGAGTCTCATATGCCTTTTGAATTAAAAAACTCATCCCAAAATGAACAAGGAATCTAAGGGCTCATGCCACCCTTATTATGCAAGAGTATAGAAAATTAGGAAAAATAAGATTTAGAACCAACATATTCTTTATCCACCCCTAACTACAAAAATGCTTGTGCCTTGTTCTACCTTTGCTACACACGGTGGTGGTGTTACAACTAATCCATTTTTGTTATTTTCTGCTTCTTTCTCTATGCTTTGCAATGTTGAATCTTCCTTGACAATTTTTTTCCTTTCTTGATCATTTTTCTTTTGTTTTTACCCTAAGTATCACAAAACATTTCTGCACATCAATAATATGAATATTAGTATAAGCTACAGAGTTGCTAAATTATTAAATATGAGATAAATAATGACTAGATTATATATATTTTTGGCATAAACATCAATATCCGACACTTTGACTCTTACTCATCCTGAAGTAGGCAATTAGCTCAATTCCTTTTCTCTAGATAGATACTATAGAGCAACACCGATTGAATATGCCTACGCAAGATATGACTACTCTGACAATAAAAACAACATTTTTTATCATAAACTTTTTTAATCAACAAATACAATTATAACTCATTAAGAACACCTTCAAGATGATTTAGCCTCAAGAATCAACTTAAACAATCTGCTATCGACAAAAATTTCTATGTCAACCTAAACAAAAGGTCAACACATCACCTATATTTCCTCAAACATATTCTTTTACGAAATAAGAGTGTTACCGATATTTTTTTTGTAAGATCAAAAAATATAACATACATGAAAATAAAAAGCAGATTACACCTCTTTCTCACAAAAAATTTCAAAGGTAATGTATGATGAATTATAAACTTATTCATAGTGTACATACTTTGCTAATATAAGAATGTTTACTTTTTTATCAAGTCTGATTGTAAAGTTTGTAATGTAGGCAAAGTGATAGGAAGGAATTACTCAGATAAAATTTGGACGATCCTTCTTAAGTACTTTAATAAATCACAATTTTTCTAACTCTTCCCTCATGTCCCTTATTAATACAATAAGTTATTTTTGTTTTCTATCTCCTTAAGAATTTCCACATGTCATTAGAAAGGAACCATCTATAATGGTATTTTTTTTTAAAGATTTCTTCCTACTAATATATATATATATATATATATATATATATATCATCACTTGCACTACTAATTTTGATTTTAAGGCTTACACCTTTAACTATCCCTTTTCAATTAATGTAGTCCTTTAAAAGGAATAATTTCACAAAATTGTTTTAGGACTTTTAGGATTAAATTAATCAATTGGAAAAAGGGATTTAACATTCGATATGGCTACTAGCATAATAGGCTAAAAAATCAATAAGGATAATGTAGGATATAGGCATCGGTATGTAAGGAGAAGAAACTAGGTATATATGGCTAAAGAGAGAAACTCTTATATGATCTCCTAGGCTCAACATATAACACTTAACATTTTAAAATGTTTAAACTAACCCTTACTTGTGGTATAAGTCTAAGAGTGCTTAATATTCAAGTAAGAATGCATCATGAGGTATGCTAATTGCACTATCATTGTATCTTTAATATTGAAGTCAAGCTACTTTGAAATAAAAGTTGGTAAAAGCTATCGCAAATTACTTTTAGAAATTCTCTATGTCTTGGGCCAAATGTCTCAAAACCTACAGATCCTGAAAGACAATCAAATGGACCATCTCAACATCAACAATCAAGTGTCAGTAAGTTGGTTAGCCCATTTTATCGGAGTTTACATAATTTATAAGGTTTTATCTTTTGTTTTACACAAGTATTGGGTAGGTTGGGGCCCTTTACTCATTATGTTATATTACTCTTAGAGGAATAATGTAAGATCTCGTAGAATTTTGACCATTTTATTTTTATCCTCTCGTATGTGTAATGTCAATTTTTGACAATAATTAAGACTAGGGATGTTAAAGGGGTATTTTGGGAATGTTTTGGGAATTTTCAGAAGGGGTTTGAGGCTATTTCTGTACCTTGAGGCAGTAAGCAAAAGTGATAGTTGCGTGCCACGCTACTTATCCTCTGCAATTAGGGCGTGACATAGAGACTAACCTCTATGATAGCAATATTCCACGCAACTTTGAATTTTTCATCAAGTTTTTGTTTTTTTACACTTGGGGTAAGGGGCTTTTGGTCCTTTTACTACTTAAATGAATTTAAGACATAAAAGTTAACCTTTTCCTTCACTTATCAATGATAAAACTTCATTCCTTTATTTAACTCCCAACCTACGAAAGCTCAAGGGTTTTGTGGAGAATTCTTCATTCAAACTCCAAACTTCAATTTCTCTTCAATATCCCATATATTTCAGACATGGTTCTCATTCCATTACTTGAATTTTATATTATGATATTTATTTAATTAATATTCATGTGTTTTAATTGATGTGTTTTTAATGTAATACTAAGGCTTTAATTCATGGTTCTTGGGACTAAATTGGTGCATTATGATATTGATTGGTATGGGTGATATGGGTTTTCCCCGAACAGATGAATTTTTTTTTGTTAATGATATTACCCTCAACCCATTTAATAATCTTGGTTTTAAATATGATTATTCACATAGCTTAAATTTTCCTTCGAAAATATCAATTTAAAGATTAATGGACAACGATTGTTTTGGAATGTCCTTGGTGGCCATGGTTGGAATTTTAAATAGAATTTAGTATTCTAATTGTTTTATGTACTGGTTTGTCATAATTGAATTATCTTTCTTACATATTCGTATGATGTTACCATATTGGATAATGCCTTAATATAGACTCCTTAGTTAATGATGGGGTTTATGTAGAAACTGTTATACTTTGTGCTTAAAATGATTGTGTCTCTCACCATGAAGATGTATACCCCAAGTGACCAACACTGGAAACCATATTTTCCAGTATTGAGGTCTATATAACCACCGTGTCGGATTTACACAGTATATTTTTTATGGATTACTCCTTGGTTTCTTTAGCCAAACTCCAGTACATGTGGCTAACATGGTCTAGGGACCTTCTGATAGGATGAGTCAAACCAAAATTGCCCATGAGTTCCTTTAGGCTAGAACAAGATACACAGTTCAGGACTATGTTTTGAACTATCATGTTTCATGTTCCTTGACTTTATCGTGACATCGTATATATATAGATATATATATTCAAAAATAAAGGTTGTGCTTGTGATTTTTGACTTGCTTTGACACTGGCATTATTTTATCCCTTTCCCCTATGTTACATGCCAATGATTGCTCCACTGACCATCCCTATATGCTACATTGTTTCGTGATATTGGTTTCAAGGACTTTTTTATTGCTCATGTGCAATATAAGGTTGTTGGGTACTTCGATTGATCAACTGTGAAATAGTGAGCCTGCATCCTTCAGAAGGCCCTATCATTTCATTGTTATATCTTTATTTTGTTAGTAATTTGGCATCCTTTTTTTCATAATTAGGGGCATGTACCAACTTAGTCGGTATACCCAATTTAGAGGATTTTTTGTACAATGTTCGGATGTTTTGGATGTCTTGTTCTAACCCTTATCTTTAAATTGAACTCACATATCATTAATCGGCTTGTTTGGCTTCCACTAATTATATTCATGTGCTCTTGAGGTATGTATATGAGGGTTGTATCTAGCCCATGGTGGGCTTGATATTACCCATCATGGCCATTCCTGGGTTTGGGTCGTTATAAGCCTGATATCAAAGAACTATTTATAGGGTTTTTGGATGTTCACAAAGTTGTGTCGAGTAGATTCCCTTTTATAGGTGTGTAGTAAGCCAAATCTATAAGGGGAAGGCTACAAGCCATTTAGGAATGTCTCCCTTTCTTATGTTCTATTTTGTGCTATAGAGTCTAGTTAGTATCAAATTTCTCTAACTCCTAGGTTACTCGTATATTAGATAAATCCACCCTAGAGGTCTGATGGTTGTAGAAACTCTATCGGAATGACTTTCTGAATTGAGGAAAATATTGGTGAACTCGTCCTTTTTATGGTGTGCAGACTCGGTCAAGGGTCCCATCTCTTAGTTATACCACTCCTCGTAGGGTTCTACTAATTCCTACTACTCGGGCTTCTTGGGATAGAGATACGTGTGCCTTGTCACCTAATGGAGATATCTCCAATATGGAGTTCCATCAGTCTATACATATGTTTGCTAACCTTGTGACATCATAGTCACGTCAATCTGATCATGTTTTTCCTATTGCTAATTTATCTGAGGTCATTCGGGTTGACTAATTTACTAGGTTTAATCCCTGAACCTTTAAGGGCTCTAAATTTGAGAAGGATCCTTATGGGTTTATTTATGAGATAGAGAAGATTTTTAGGGTTATACCTGCTATGAATTCATAGGGTATGGATTTTTCTACCTATCAGTTGAAAAATGTGACTTACTAGTGGTATGAGGAGTAGGAAGTTAAAAGGGGTGATGATCTAAATAGGAAGTGTGCGATTAGTTTTCAAGTGTTTTTCCTGGTCACTTCATTACTCAGGAGTTGAGAGAAGCTAAGGCATAAGAGTTTCTGAACTTTAAGTAGGGTGGGATGAGTGTCAAGGAGTATGCACTGAAATTCCAACAGTGTCCCGTATGCTCAAAAGTTGGTTTCTAATATGAGATCTACAATGAGGAACTTTGTTTTTGCTTTGTCGCATGATTCATTTTTAGTGTGTAAGGATATGATGATGAATAATGATATGGACATATCTAGGTTGGTGGTTTACATGAAACTTATGGAGGATGAGAAAAAGAAGTAGGTAGAGATAGGAAAGAGGCACAACAAGAAGTTCAGCTATTCAAAAAAGGGTACAAATCAGAAGATTTGTAGGAGGGATAGTAGGTAGTGAACTAAGAAAAAGAATGAGGGAAATTCTTATTAGAAAGCTAGTGCTCCTTATCCCCAGCCTTCTTAACATCATTGTTTCCAGGATAGTAGTGGTCCTAACGAATAGGGTGCCTAGTCTCAAGTTAGTGGAGCTTGCCAATTTTGTAGATAGATTCATTAAGTGTATTGTAAGGAGGGGAGAAACTTGTTTTGTAATTGTGATCATTCGAGTCAGTAGCAATGGAATTATCCTACAACTAATGTTGCCACCAAATCTAATAAGGTCTCGTACACCACTTTTTAGGCTCCTGCATCTAAGAACGCCACTTCAGGTACCAATAATGGTCGAAATTGCCTTGCTACTTTATAGGAATCTGATGTATCCTTAGATATTGTTACCGGTATGTTATTGCTCTCCTCTCATGATATTTATTATTTGCTTGATCCGGGTTCTACACTATCTTATGTGACCCCTTATATGGTTGTACACATTGGTTTTGGTGCTAAAAACATTTCTGACAAATTTTCAATGTTTACTCTAGTTGATGACTCTATTATTTATTAAAAAATCTATAAAGATTGTGTGGTGTCCATTATTCAAAGGGGGACATTGGTGGATTCAATAAATCTTGATATGGTTGATTATTATGTAATCTTTGGGTTATATTGACATCCTTTGTGCTATGCTTCTCTAGATTGTAAGACCCAAAATGTTAGTTTTCATTTTCCTAATGAGCCTGTGATTAAATGGGAGGGGAGTTCCTTAGTTACAAAAGTGAAGTTTATTTCTTATATTCGATCATAGAAAATAATATCCCAAGGTTACCTGCATCATCTAGTTTGTGTAGGGATTCTAAATCTGAATGTCCCTCATTGGAATCTATAACTATTAATGAATATCCTAAAGTTTTTCTCGATGATTTTCCTAGAATTCCTCCTACTAGGGAAATACATTTCGGGATTGATATTCTACCAATTACTTTTCCTATTTTCATTCTTCCTTATAGGATGGCTCTGACTTAATTAAAGAAATTAAAAGAGCAATTAAAGGATCTTCTTGATAAGGGTCTTATACGTTTTGTTTTTTCTCCATGGTGTGCTCATACATTTTTTGGATGAAAGAAATATGCAACTCTTTTGATGTGTTTAGACTATCTTCAATTGAAAAAGGTTACAATTAAAAATAAGTATCCTCTACTAATAAGTTTTTGGTTATGTCATTTGGGTTGACCAATGCTCCGACTACTTTAGTGTATCATATGAATTGGGTGTTCAGGCAACTTTTATATCTATTGTCTTGAAGACTCTTAAGGACACGAAATTGTATGAAAAATTTTCTAAGTGTGAATTTTGGCTAAGTTTTGTGATCTTTGTTATTCATGTTGTTTCTAGTTAGGGGATCAAGGTGGATCCACAAAAAGTTGAGCCGGTTAAGAAGTGGCCTAGACCCATGACTTGAATCGATATTGATTACTTCTAGGGCTTGGCTAGGTACTATAGGAAGTTTGTGTAGAGTTTCTAATCTATTGCTGCTCTGATGACGTAGTTAACCCAGAAAAATGTTAAGTTTCTATGATCTAATAATTGTGGAGGTAGTTTTGAGAAATTGACAGATAACTTTACTTCTGCGCTACTTTTTACCATATCTTAGGGTATAGAGTGGTTTGTTATGTATTTTGATCTTTCCCAAATGGGTTCGGGTTATGTGTTGATACACTATGGTAAGGTTGTATCCTATGCTTCTAGGAATCTTAAGGTTCATGAAAGGAATTACCCAATTTATGATCTAGAGTTAGCAGCTGTGGTCTTTCCTTTGATGATCTGGAGCCATTATTTTTATGGAGTGCATGCACATTCTAATTTAGACCATAAGAGCTTGTTATATGTGTTTATATGGAAGGAATTGAACCTAAAAAAGAGTGGTGGCTAGAGCTACTTAAGGACTATGACATTATCCTTAACTTACATCAAGGTAAAGCTAATGTTGTTGTTAATGCTCTTAGCAAGTTGTCTATGGGGATCTTTTCTTATGTTGATGAGGAGAGAAAAGGTTGTTGAAGGATATTCATAGGCTGGCTAACTTGGGTATTTGTCTCTTAGACTCTGAGGATAGAAGAGTGATTGTTTATGAAGTGGTTAAATCATCTCTTGGTGCTAAGGTGAAGGAGAATCAGGCTTTGTATCTCATACCTATATAGATTAAGGATGATGTGGGTCAGCAAAAGGTTATGGATTTCGAGATTGGGGGAGATGTTATCTTGCGGTATTAAGGATGGTTTGGTGTTCCTTATGTTGATGGGCTGCGGGAGGGATTTTTTTTTAGGCTCATGAGTGTTGATATAATTTTTATCTGAGTTCGACTAAAAGATACCTTGACTTGAAGGAAATCTATTGGTGGAATAATATGAAGAGGGATATGGAAAACTTTCTGGCTAATTATATGGTTTGTCAGAAAGTTAAGGTGGAATATTTGAGGGATTTTGGCTGTCTCAAGAAAGAGAATTTCCTATGTGGAAGTGGGAGATTATTAATAAAGATTTCCTGGTGCATCTTCTACAGTCTTGGCATCAGAATGATTCTATTTGGGTTATTGTGGATAGAATGACTAAGTCTTCTCTTTTCTTGCTTGTGAGGAGCAACTACTCAGGAGAGGTTTATTCTAAGTTGTTCATTTATGAAGTAGTTAAGTTGCATGGAGTGCTGGTGTCCATCATTTCATACTAAGGTATGCAGTTCTCTTTTAATTTTTTGAGTTAGTTTTAAAAAGGTTTGGGTACTAAAGTGAACCTTAGCATCACTTTCCATCAGACTTTAGAGGATATGCTAAAGGCCCGAGTGATTGATTTTAACAGATGTTGTGTTAACCATTTTTCTCTTATTGAGATTTCTTAAAACAATAGCTATCATTCCAGCATTGAATTGTCTTTTTTTAAGGATCTTTATGGAAGGAGTAGTAGGTAAACTATTAGATGGTTCGAGGTGGGTGAGACTAGGTTGTTTGGCCCTGACTTGGTTCACTAATCCATGGAGAAGGTGAAAGTGATTAGAGAAAGACTTAAGATTGCTTAGAGTTTCCAAAAGTTTTATGCAAATATGAGGCAAAGGGAGTTTGATCTTAGTGATTGGGTATTCTAGAAGGTCTCTCCAATCAAAGGAGTTATGTGATTTGGGAAAAAGGGGAAGTTTAGTCCATTCCTCATTCGTCCATATCTGATTTTAAGGAGAATTAGGAATGCCACTTATGAGTTAGATTTACTAGCGAGTCTGCCTTCGACTTATCTTGTTTTCCATATGTCTATGCTAAAAAAGTGTGCGGGTGATTCTTCTTTGATAATTCCAGTTGAAGATGTTGGTGTTACGGATTATTTGTCCTATGAGGAAGTCCCGATTGAGATATTGGATAGGAAAATTTATAGTTTGAGATCTAAGGATGTAGCTTTGGTGAAGGTTCTTTTTAGAAATGAAAAGATAGAAGAAGCTACATGGGAAGATGAGGAAGATATGAGATCCAAGTACCCATTCTTGTTCCACGTGTTAGATGAAAGTTCTTAAGGTATGATTTTCATTTCCCACTTATCGCTTTTCAAATTTGTCTTTTGATTCTACTGCATTCTTGGTATTATCATGCTATAAATGCCCTAACCCTTCATTCGGGGATGAATTATACAAAAGGGGGATAATGTAAGACCCCATAAAATTTCAACAATTTTATTTTGACCCTCCCGTGTGCATAATCTCAGTTTTTGACTACAATTAACCTTAAGGATGTTAAAAAGGTTTTTTGGGAATGTTTTGAAATTTTCATAAGGTATTTGGGGCATTTTTGGGAACTCAAGGCATTAAGCATCCGCAATAGTAGTCTAGCATGCCAATTAGGACGTAAGTCACGACCCAATTTCTCAGGCCACGAGGGCGCCTACTATAATCCACCAGTAAGGAAGCTGAACCCATAGTCTGGAATAGCTAGTAAGGGACTACCTAAAGACATAAAGGAAATAATTCAGACTAGATGTAATAAAAGATCAAATACATAATATAGCCCCCAAACCTTGGGGTATCAGTACAAGAGCTTCTAATGTAATAATAGTACAAAAATAAAATACCAATGGAATTACACTATTACAGAACATCTCTAAATACAACCTAGAGACTAGTCTAGTTCATAAGAGGGAGGAAAGTAACACTACGAACGTCAGGAGCTCACTCTACTGAATATGACAATAACCAAAATTATTATCTGTCGACTAAAGAAATGTAGTATGAGTACCAAACACATCATGTTTAGTAGGAAACTACCAACTGAGCTCCATAGAAAATGTAAATACATATAATATATAAACAGAATAAAAACTACACCCAAATTCCTAGCAAAAACATAAGAAAGCCAACGAGATAATAAGGATAACTATCCTATTAATAACCAAGAAACTAGCATAATAAGGCTAAGAAAATATATAAGGATGAACTATCCTATTCCAGCCATACTCAGGAATCTCAACAGTATAGCGTATATCACCGACGAATATACGAATAAAAGGAAGAAAGAAAGATACATAACAATATACATGACCAAGTAATGAATATACAATCTGAATAAATAAAGGGAGGAAGGGATTTACGGTAATACCTTAGCTACATATAGGTAGATAAACATATTTATATATATAACATGGTCAACTCACAGTACAACCTAAATCATCAGACTAGAATTTTAAGACCTTATAAGAAAAACTGGAACTAGTGTACTTCGGGTTTCTAATCCATACGTCTAATAATGAGATAACATACATAATAATAAAATTATACTATAGAAGATCCAGAATCATACATCAAATCTCAATACTTCATCAATAACAAATCTATCAAAAATTAGCCATAACAATGATCATAATAATAATAATAATAACAATATCAATAACAATCTGAGTAATTGTCTAGACCAGACAACCAATAGTCGTGACTTTCATGTAGCCCCACTACCCAAGGCTCGTAAGGTTCAATAGACAAACAACACACCACAAAGCATAATCGTCACCCATACCTATGTAACCCCCATAATGCTTATAGATATACGTACATACTGGTGAAAGACAATGCACATGAATGAATGATTCAAATAAATATATAATAGATATCACAATCATCCTCCGAACTCGAGCCAAGTATATAATTAGAATGATAATCATCCTCCGCTCTCGCTGGGTACATAAGCATATCTTCATAATCTTTCTCCGGTCGTGCCTAGTATTTAATCATTTCATTATAATCATAATTTTGCATTCCTACGTATATAAACTTATCATCATAATCATCCTCCGTATCAATCCTGAGATCAGATTCCACCTAGAAGATGAGCAATTGTCATATCTACCTAAATTAAGATTTAAAGATCTTTAAAGAAGCTCAAATAAGATTAATCATATTAACCACACTAAATCCACACCCCAAATCGAGCAATATATCCTATCCATTCCACTAATTATCTTAATCTATAAAGAAGGTAATAAGATCCTTGAAATATAATAAGTATTTCACTTTACGGGTCAAATCCCTCATCTATTCCCCAAACTTAAATAAGCAAGACTAAGTCATAGTGTTCTATCCATAATAAATCTTAAAATTCTCATTCACATGCAATATATAACACACATCATCTTACAAATAAGAGTAGACAGAATCATACTTCAAAATCAAACCACATATCCTAAAATCAACCATAAAACATTCGTCTTTACACCACTATTATAAAATGTTGCAACACTATTAAAATCATAATATATGAGTTATTCAAAGTAAAAAAACACCTATATTTCCATATTAAGGGTTGGGTCACATTTCACGTCAAGAACAAGACTACGGGGCTCTATAAGGGAATAAAAAAATTGAAACCATCACGAGGTCCCTGGTCCCTCGAAGGACAAGGAAGTTTAGCAGAAACGAAACACAATTCAGGTCTCAAATCATCCCTTAAAGTTTAAGAATTCAAATCCCTAATTCCTTAGAATTTATCAAGAAATTGAAGAAAACTTACCTTGAATTCGAAGAGAAACCATGGAATAATGGATAACCATACTCCAGAAATCATATACAAGCTTAATCTTCCTTCCCTTTTAAGGTCATAAATCTCAAGAAATTGGTGAAAAGTGAGCTAAAATTGTGGAAAAGGGGGCTTTATATACTAAGAATAGTGTATCAAAAGTATCTATCATGACCAAAAGGTATGCGATCTCACAAACTTGGCGACTACAAATCGAGTCGAGATCGTGATTAGGCTATGGCGACCTCACTATCAATATTCCAAGGATATTGTAATTGCGGCCATTGGCTGCCGATCCCCACCACACAAGTTGATAGTTAAAACTTTGAAGATCCTCGAGATTCAGTCTGAACCCCATATATGGAAATGAACTATGTAACCACACCAAATTTAATGTTTGACTTAATGGCATAACTCAATTTTCCATTCGAGGTTGTCTCGACCAAATATGGGTCCTTAACCTAAATTTTCAATATCTTAACTTTTCAATCAATAGCGTGAAATGAGCTCAGGTTCCTTAGTACCCAAACTAAAGGTCTACCCAGCCTAAAATCAATATTTCAGAGCTCATGGCATTGTAGGAATTTGAATATGAGGCCATCTACAAGGAGTTATGGTTTGCGACCAAATCCTAATGAGCAAAAGTTCCAAACAAGTGAAATCCATCTAATATAAGACCCCAAAAAATTTGAGTAGTTTCAGTCTTATATAGCTTGAAAAAAAAGAGGTCCTAGACTTCAAAAAATATCAGCTAAGTATTGACACTTAGTCTCATTTTTTGCCTTAATATTTCACTGACTTTATTTTCTATCATCACGATATTAAAATGTCAATTTCTAAGTTGATTCATGATCAGAGAGGTCAATATGTTTTCTTGGATGAGTTTTGGATTTTTCAAACATCGTTTGAGGTATGTCTGGATGCCCAAAATTGTGGATCGATGCAATCTCGATGTGCTACTTTGACCATCGTGTCGACAGTGTCGTCACTAACACAAGAATGCAAATTTCAGTAAGCAGACGCAGTCTCAATATATCACATCGATCCCATCGATGCTATGCATCAGTTTGCGCATTAGTAGGTGCATTTTTCTATTATTAAATCTGCATCCAGAGGGGTTTTTAGGTTAATTTATACACTTTTACTCACCTAAAACATAAAATTAAACAATCCTAAGGGCAGAATCACTCACTTCATCTCAAATCCTCTCAAGAACAACCTAGGTCATTCAATTTGCAATCCTAGGCTCAAGAAATCACCAACAACTTTCTGAGAATTAACAATCAAGGTATGTTATGTGTTCATCCTTGTATTTTCTTCCACCCTTTGAATTCAAGAACCCTTTTTAAACTATAAGTTTATGATTTCATTATTTACATATTGGAGTTTGATAGTGTTCATGTATGCATTGATGTTTGGGGTTTCAATCCATGATTAATTGCAAATTTCATGAAAACCAAGATAGTATGTGTGTTGAATTATGTGATCCTCATATTAAACCTTCTAATTTCAAATTGAGTATTGTATTCATGATGCTTATGAGTTGACAATTATCATGTGCATTAGTTATACTCCCCAAGTGTTTGATAGAATGCCTATGTAAATTGAATAGTGATATCATGACAAGTTATCATGTGTTCCTATTCATGTACAAGTTCATGTCTCACACGTGTTTGACAAAATGTCTATGTGAATGCATTGTCAACAACTAATTATAGTTATACTTTGAACATCATGCCATGCTTCACTATTTATGCTACCGAACCCTGGGGGTATTGAGTACCTAAAAATATAGCTATTTACCTAGAATTATAGTATCTACAAAATAGTCTGAGTAACATCATGAAATGTAGTACTCAGTCAATTAAATAATTTAGGGAACTCAGTGCATTTCAGTCAGTCAACATGATTAGTAATAGTTTAGTCAAGCATAGAATAGTCTAGTGATCAGTTAAGTATCGGTTAGACGAACACTCACATAGTAACAGTTTCAGTTTCAGACTTAATATAGAACCAGTTTAGTTCTAAAAAATCAAGAATGTCAGCAATATTCACCCAGTTATCTGTAATAAAGTTATTGAAATTCAGTATGCAGATCCAGTATGATCTCAGTTACTACATAAATATATGTACAACCTTACATAATTTATATTTACAGTAGTTTTAGCTACCCATGTTTTCTTATTCAATTATATACATATCACTCAGTCAATTATTGTTTATATATATGAACCTTTGTGTATAATCCTACCTAAGTTAGAATAGAAGTACATTCAAAGTACTGACACATGTTTTTTCTATTACGATATGATGTCTCATATCATAGGTTCTAATGCTCAGGTTCCTGACTACACTTAGCCAGATTCAGTTAGTAGCAGCAGATTCAGTAGTGAGTACTCATCCATAGAGGATATTATCTACTTTAGGATTTCAGTAGATTAAGTATTTATTAGTCGGAGTTAGTTGGGGGCTTGTCCCATCAACTCCACTTTCAGACAGTTCAGTAGATGGTTTTCAGACTAGACTAGTTCAGACAATATTTAGTTTTTAGATGATATTAGCAGTTGCTATATTTATCAGTTTTCCAATTATGAACCTTATGGCATTTCAGTTATTTTTCCGCATATGCTTGCATTATTATAATTCAGTGCTCACAGTATGTACTAGTCATGGGATAGTTTGTGGTCCTTTGGGATAGTAAGAACTATGTGACGTCATGGTGTAGACTCGGGGAATTACAAATTTTGTATCAGAGCCTAAGGTTTAGCAGAATCATGGTGAGTCTGAAAGTCACGTCAAGTAGAGTCTTGTGCATGGGTGTGTAGTGTACCGCACTTATGGACAAGAGTCTATGAGATGATTTTATAAAAAAATTCCCTTCTTTCATCATTCACGTCATCTGAGTGAGCATGAGCTCAAGTTAAACTCTCTGTCTAATCCAAGTTTCCCTTCCATTTATAGAATATTCCTCCCAACAAGACCAATGGAGGAATAACTGAAAACCAGCCAGCACCTCTACCCATTCAGGTAGATCCCCTGAATGAGTATGTCCCTTATGCATAATTCAGAGCAGCTTTAACCACTCTAGCCCATTCTATAGCAGCTCAAAATGAATTTCCAACTGCTATTCAGTCTAACTAGTGTCCAATACTACTGCAACTATAATTTGGGACTTTACCAAAATGAACCATTCTTCATTTTCAGGGTCTATTTCATAAGAGGACCCACGGGAATTTCTTGACATGGTGTAGAAGGTCACAGATATTATGGCGTTAATAGATAGTGAGAGTACTAAGATGTGGCTCACACTTTGTTTAAGTAATAAAAGACAGATAGGTCTGCTGATGCAGAGCCCATAGAATGGGAAGAGTTTGCTACTACTTTTCTAGATAGATTATTTCCATTAGAGTTGAGGTACTCTAAGGTGTTAGAATTCATTAACTTAAAGAAGGGAAACATGACAGTGAAAGAGTATTCTCTCAAGTTTACTCAGTTAGGTAGATATACTCCTAATGTAGTAGCTGATAGCAGATTTAAGATAAGTATGTTTGTGTCTGGGGTATCCGATAGTATGGTCAACAAGTGTAGGACCGCGATGCTAATAAAAGAGATGGACTTAGATAGATTAGTTGTCCATGCTCAGCAGATAGAAGATAAGAAGACTAAGGAGAATGAGAGGGAGAGCAAGACGACAAGAACAGGTAGTTTCAACTTTACTCAGCCTAAGTCAAAGGATGGTAATCGTCCTTAATTTTACCTGAAATATTCATTTCCAGCCCCATCTTCAGCCAGTGCTCCAGTGTCTAAGTTCAGGAATTGTAATAAACATAAGGCGCCAGTCTCTAAGTTTCAGGGTAGTGTTAATGGTGCTTGAACAAATCCTCTTTGTTAGAAGTTTTGTAGAAATAATCAAGGTATCTGTAGAATTGACAGTGATATGTGTTTTGGTATGGCAAGCTAGGTCATAGAATTATAGATTGTCCTCAGTTAGGTTCACAAGGTCAGTACCATCATACCCAAGCTCAGTCTGGTTGCCCAATTCAGCAGGGTGCCGCTTCCCTTGCCACCTGTGGGAAACACCCAAACATATTCTATGCAATTCATTCTCGATATGATCAGGAAAGTTCTCCAGATGTGGTCACTGGTACGTTACAATTTTATCATTTACATGTTTATGCTTTGCTTGATCTAGGAGCTTCTTTATCCTTTGTAACTCCTTATATAGTTGTTGACTTTGGCTTCAATCTCAATATCCTAGCACAACCCTTCCCTGTCTCTAATCCAGTGGATAAGTCTATCATAGCCCGACGGGTAAATAAAAACTGTTCAGTTTTGGTATCTAAGAAAGTTACTTCAGCAGACTTAGTAGAGTTAGAGATGATAGATTTAGACGTTATTCTAGACATAGATTGGCTTCATTCATGCAATACTTCAATTGACAAAAGAAATAAAGTTGTCTATTTATAGTTTTCGAATGAACCTATAGAATGGAAGGGTAGTACTTCATCACTTAGGGTTCAATTTCTTTCCTACCTTAGAGCGAGAAAAATGATATGCAAGGAGTGTGTCTATCATCTCATTTGAGTTAAAGACTCTAGTTCTGAGACCCCTAACCTTTATTCAGTTTCAGTAGCATGTGAATTTCCATACGTGTTTCTCGAAGATCTTCTGAGAGTTCATCCCAAAAGGGATACTGACTTTAGAATACACCTTCTTCTTAACACTCAGCCCATATCTATTCTTCCATATCAAATATCTCTAGATGAACTCAAAGAACTAAAAGAGCAATTGAAGGATATCCTAGAGAAGGGATTCATCAAACTCAGTGTTTCCCCATGGGGCGCACCAGTTCTATTCTTGCGTAAGAAAGACGTTTCTCTTAGAATGTGTATTGGTTATCAGTAGTTTAAAAAAGTCACCATCAAGAACAAGTACCCATTTTATAAAATTGATAAATTGTTGGACCTACTTCAGGGTGTCAGTTACTTTTCTAAGATAGACCTCAGATCAGGCTATCATCAACTCAGAGTCAGAGAATGTTATTCCAAAAACAACTTTCAGAACTCGATATGGTCAGTTTGAATTTCTAGTAATTTAATTTGACCTTACCAATGCTCCCGCAGCTTTCATGGACTTGATGAACATAGTGTTCAAGCAGTACTTCCATATATTCATCATAGTATTCATAGATGACATTCTTGTCTATTTTCATAGTGAACATGATCATGTAGACCATCTCAGAATAATATTACAGATCCTCTAAGCCCATTAGTTGATCGCCAAATTTGGTAAATGCAAAATTTGGCTAAGGATAGTAGCTTCCCTTAGTCATATAGTATCCGGTGATGGTATTTGAGTTGATAATCAAATGACCCAAAGCAGTGAAAAACTGGCCCAGACCCATGTCTCCATCAGACATCAGGAGTTTCTTGGGTTTGGCTGTCTATTAACGATGGTTTGTTGAAGGTTTTTAGTTAATTTCATCCCCTATGACCAGATTGACTCATAAGAAAGTCAAATTCCAGAGGTCAGATTCTTGTGAGAAGAATTTTTAGGAGTTGAAGTCTCGACTCTCTACAACCCCAGTTTTGACTTTACTAGATGGTTAAATGGGTATGTTGTGTATTGTGATTCTTCTAGAGTTGGTCTGAGGTATGTTTTGATGTAGAGAGGTAAGGTTATTGACTATGCCTCTAGACAACCTAAGCCCCATGAAAAGAATTATCCCACCCATGATCTTGAGTTAGCAGTTGTAGTGTTTACCTTAAAGATTTGGAGGCACTATTTGTATGGGGTATATGTTGATATGTTCATAGAAAATAAAAGTTTGCAGTATATATTTTCTTAGAAAGACTTGAACTTGCGTCAAAGGAGGCGGTTAGAGTTGTTGAAAGACTATGATCTGACTTCCCTGTATCATTGAGAAAGGACAATGTAGTGGTTGATACTCTCAGTAGATTGTCTATGGGTAGTGATGCTCATGTTAAGGATTGTAAGGAAAAGTTAGTTTAGGAAGTTCATCAGCTTTCTAGGTTGGGTGTTCGGTTGGTTGACTCAGCCGAGGATTATGCCAAGATGTATGTTAAAGAGTGGGAAGGATTGCATGGAGTTTCGTTATCCATCATTTCTGATAGAGGTACGCAGTTCACCTCTCACTTTTAGAAAGCCTTCCAAAAGGGTCTTGGTTTCCAAGTTCACCTCAGTACAACCTTACACCCTCAGAGAGATGGTCATGCAGAAACGACCATTAAGACTCTAGAAGATATTCTAAAAGTGTGTGTCATTGAGTTTAAGGGTAGTTGGGATAACCTCTTTCCTTTTATTCAGTTCGCGTATAATAATATCTATCATTCCAGTATTTAGATGGCTCCATTTGAGGAGCTTTATGGAAGGGGATTTAGGTCTCCCATTTGTTGGTTTAACGTAGGTAAGACAGTTTTGGCAGGGCCTAACTTAGTATTTGATGCCTCAGAGAAGGTTCAGTTGGTCAAGGAGAGGCTTAAGACAACTCAGAGCTGATAGAAATCGTATGCAAATGTGAGGAGGGGGGATCTCGAATTTAAGATTGGTGATTGTGTGTACTTGAAAATATCTCCAACGAAAGGAGTGGAGAGATTTATCAAGAGGTGGAAAATCAGTCTCCGGTATGTCGGTCCTTATAGAATTGTCAGCCGTTTCAGAAACGTAGCTTATGAGTTTGATTTGCCATTAGGTTTAGCTTCAGTACACCCAATGTTTAAGGTTTCCTTGCTAAAGAAGTAGATAGGTGACCCAGTAGTCGTAGTTCCTATAGAGAATAGAGATGTTCAAAATAGTGTCTTTTATGAAGATGTCCCAGTCAATATCCTTGATCATCAGATTCGTAGAACGAAGAACAAACAAGTTCCTTTGGTCAAAGTTCATTGGCAGAATCAGTACGTTGAAGGAGATACCTGGGAAGCAGAAGCATATATACTAACCAAATATCCTCACCTCTTCTCTGCAAACTCAGGATCAACTCAAGGTAACAACCTTCCTTAGATTTACTTACTTCCATACTCAGATTTCCTATACAAACTTGGTATCTATTATCGGTGCATATCATCCCCATGACATTCATGCAATCATGATTAAGTTCAGTCATGTAATCATGCTTCAGTTATGCCAGTTAAATGTGAAAACTCTATTTATTAGTAGTTTGAGTCATGTAAACATGCTTTAGTTATGCATTTTCAGTGTGAAAACTCAGTTTATCAGTAGTTTGAGTCATGTAATCATGCTTCAGTTGTACATTCTTAGTATGTAAAATCAGTCTGTCAGTATTTCAAAAAATCAGTCAGTCTCATTCGAGGATGAATGTATCTAAGGGGAAGATATTTTAAGACCCCGCAAAATCCCAGTTGTTTCAGTCATATATAGCATGAACGAAAGAGGCCCCAGACTGAGAAATTTCAGCAAAGTTTTGACACTTAGTCTTATTTTTTGCCTCAATATTTCAATGTCTTTATTTACTATTCTTACGACCTTAGAATGTTGATTTTTAAATTGATTCATGATTAGGGAGGCCAATATGTTTTATCAAACGAGTTTCAGATTATTCGAACCTCACTTTAGCATGTTTAGATGGTCAAAATAGTGGATCGATGCGATCTCGACGTGTCGCATCGCCCATTGCCTTCTCAGTGTCATCACTCTATCCGGAATGCAAATTCTAGATAGCTGACGCATTAGATCAACCCATTAGATGCGACGCATTGGTATGCACATTGCTGGTTCAATTTTTTTGTAAGTAAATCCGCATATACAGGGGTATTTAGTTCAATTTCCCCATCTTTATTCATCCATAAAACACAAAATTAAACTATCCTAAGGGCAAAATCACTCGTTCTCTCAAAACCCTAGGTCTTTCAATTTCAATTCCTAGGCTCAAGAAATCACCAACAACCTTTAGAGAATTAGCAATAAATGTATGGTAGGTGTTCATCCTTGGGTTTCCTTCCACCCTTGGAGTTCAAGAACCCTTATTAAACTACAAGTTTATGAATTCATGATTTACATGTTGGAATTTGATTGTGTTCATGTATGTATTGATATTTTCGGTTTCAATCAATCATTAATTACATGTTTCATGAAATTCAAGATAGTATTTGTGTTGAATTGTGTGATCCTCATGTTAAACCTTCTAATTGCAAGTTGAGTATTATATTCATGATTCTTATGTGTTGACCATTATCTTGTGCATTAGTTATGCTCCGCAAATATTTGATAGAATGCCTATGTGAATTGAATATTGATATCATGACAAGTTAGCATGTGTTATCATTTATGTACAAGTTCATGTCTCTCAAGTGTTTGACAAAATGTCTAAGTGAATGCATTGTTAACAAGCAACTATTGTTATCCTTTCAAGGTCATGCCATGCTTCACTATTTATGCTACCGAGCCTTGGAGGTATTCGATACCCAAAAATCTATATGTTTACCTAGAATTACAATACCTATAAAATAGTCTCAGTAATACCACGAATTGTATTACTCCGTCAGTTACAAAATTCAGTAAAATCAGTCCAGTTCATTCATTCAACATGATCAGTAAAAGTTCAGTCAAGCCTAGTACAGTCTAGTGACCAGTTCTGTGTCTATTCAGATGAGAGTAGGATTCAACACCAATTGAACCTAGGGATGGGGGCTCACCTACTAGTTGAGGGTGTGAACTTAAGTAGAAGTCCCTTAGTTCCAGAACTATGTAGACAACGTAGGTTGAATATATAAACCTGCCAGTTGAGGGTAGATTAAATATTCACCTGCCAGTTGAGGGTAACATTTATCTTACTTGTCCGATGAGGTTGATCCTTTATTGGATCTACATAGCCATTGTTACTAATCATGGTACGGTGCTAACACCCTTCCAACTAGGGTTACAGGTTGGACCCTAACTCAGTTTATAATCGAGGTATGTAGGTTAGATGAACACTCCCACAGTTACAGTTTCAGTTTCAGACTTAGTATAGAACTCAGTTCATTTGTACAAAATCAGGACTGTCAACAACAGTCACCTAGTTATCAGTAATACATTTATCAAGAATCTCACCTATAAGTCACTCAGTTATTAGAATTAAGTATGAAGATCCAGTATGATCTCAGTTACAACATATATATATGCACAGCCTTGAACAATCAGTATTTAAAGTTTTTTCAGATACCCATGTTTTCTCATTTAATTATATACATATCATTCAGTAAATTATTGTTCATGCATACAAACCCACGTGTATCATCCTACCTTACTTAGCATACCAGTACATTCTAAGTACTGATACATACTTTTTCCCTTGTGCTATGATGTCTCATATCATTGGTTCGGACGCTCAAGTTCCTTATCGCGCTTAGTCAGATTCTGTTAGTAGCCGCAAATTCAGTAGTGAGTCCTCATCCATCGAGGATATTATCTTCCTCAGTATTACAGTAGATGTAGTATTTTATTAGTTGGATTTAGTTGGGGGCCTGTCCCATCATCTCCAATTTCAGAAAGTTAAGTAAAGGCTTTTCAGACTAGACTAGTTCAGACAGTATTTAATTTTCAGATGTTATTAGCAGTTGCTATATTTATCAGTTTTCCGATTGTGAACCTTATAGCATTTTAGTTATGTTTCCGCACATGTTAGCAGTATTATTATTCAGTGCTCACAGCAGGTACCAGTTATGGGTTAACTTGTGGTCCTTCGTGATTGTAAGCACCGTGTGATATCCGGGGTGTAGACTCGGGGCATTACACCTATAATCCAAATGAATTATTCAATCACTGAACGAACAATTCTGGCACGTCATAAATGACCAGTAGCCACAATGGCTAGGCTGTAAACGCAAGAAATCCATCCCAAATCAAAGAAATGACCTAGTGGGTCAATACAATATCCACTACTAAAAGCACTTTCATCCGCAAAAGTAAATAGATAGTAAGATCTCAAAAGCTCAAAAGTATCAGGTACTGGGCCCACATACTCCGAGCATAACTTCCTAGATAACCTTTACAAAGAGAGAAGACTTCTAAGGGATTTTGGAACATGTATCTCTATTTTAACCAGCTCTCTCACTTCACATCTAAACTTCTAAAACTCAACTTCAACCACCAACTGGCCTTCACCTGAACCGTAAAAAGATGATGCACATAAATCAAAATCACGACACACTAATACCATCTAGATACCCTCACAAATCAATATAGGCTCATCAAAGACTAAACCAACAATCAACTAAAAATCCAAATATAACCTCCCTTTACCATTCTTCACATACTATCAACTGTAAACTAAGAGGATAATTACCTCAGTCCTACCCCCATTTGATATCTTCCCAAAGAACTAAAGTTGATCAGTCGAAAGTCCACATGGTAATCATGAGAATAAGCCCATAAGTCTATATTTGGGTACACAAATGGAGATAATAAAGGAATGCAATCAATGTCAGTGCTACAGCTATTTCAGATTGTAATCAAAAATTGAAATCCAAAAGTCTAAAGCAAAACTACTCATCACTAAATGATCCAGTTTAGGATGTCGAATCAACTAAGAATGAAACCATACTGAATCCCATTCAGGTATACTACTCGCGCCGAGTATATAATCAAAGGATCTTAAAGAAAACTTAAGACTTGAAGTCAAAATTGAATGAACCAATACAGTGTCCATGGGATATCATCTTAACACTTATCAACTATAATGCATCTGCAATCTAGAAGACCAAATAGGTAACCACAGAGTAGGATAAATCATCCTATAAATGTAATCTTAACTAAGATAATACCAAAATAAAGGTTGCATTCAAGCTCTACAACTCCAAGCTGAAATCTCAATGGCAAGGATGAATCGCTCGATCTCAACTACCCAAACCTAACTTAAAAATGAGTAGTCATTCATACTCCAACTCTATCATAACTTCTAAATTTCCATCCAAAGGTGTCAAATTAGAAATTGAGTCAACAATCCAAACTAATGTCAAATACTCACACTGACCATACTGTCTGAATCAGACACATCTATGCTAAATCATGCAAGGTCAAAATCAAAACATAGCTGAAGAACAAAATTGCAATTGAGGGTAAATCACTAGCTAAAAACATGGAAAATTAACTCCATATCTGCTGGAGGGATGAACTGTCAAAACATGCTCAAAAACTCCCCAAGGATGCAAACAACACTAGTAAAGTATAAAACTCTAGCAACTCTAGTAAATGCAACTTTAGCTGAAAACTAATCAATCCAACACTTGATCTCAACAAAGAATAGTCATAGGAATACATCATCAAGGAAAAGCACTTTACAAAATTTTATTAGGCCTAACAAACTCTGAAATAGGGATTTTCTAAATCCTCTTAAGTAGGAAAATTGTTTCTCAATAAATCAATAAATCAATAAATCAGATCATCGAAGAAGAATGCACCAATCTCGATACCAATGATAAGGTCAAGACCACGACCAAAAAATATTTCAAGCAACTCGAGATAAAGAATTTCCAATTTGCCAACTTATGAAGTAGTCAAAGGAACTATCACTTATCTCCAACTATCTAACTCCACTAGAACGTGAACTACATCATGGTGAGAATGGGGCATCCAATTCCATACCAATGATGACGGTAAACCATTACTAGGAGACAAACCCAACAAATTCAAGAGATGGATCCAAGACCTCCTGACATCATTACAAAGAAACTAACAAAAGATGAAATGGGCATACATGAAGAACGAACCCCAAATTGGTTAATCTCAAGAATAGGCTATATGGAGAGGGATATCCAATGCAAAATCTTTGCAACCCAAAAGACAAGTAAAACTCAAAAATGCTAATATAGTTAAATTTCAAACTCTAGATCAAAAATAGTACCACAGAACGTCAACTTACCTTCAATACCTCAATTGGCTACATAATCCATTTAGCACAGCCAATAAAAAATGAAAACAATCAACCTCTCCTTGCTATAGGGAAGACATAATCAAATTGGAAATTAGTTGCTCAAGCCACTGAATAACAACCACAAAGAATGGAGTTCTAACTAGATAACACTAGTCTAAATAGCAACCCAATAAAGATGAAATGCATAAATTAATATTAATAACAGTATCAATATAAACCTCATATAATTAATAGGCGGTACAAAAATGAAAATCAATAACAAGTACCACTCAACGGTCATAATAAGTCCAATATGGCTAGGTAAATAGGACTCAAAATCAAATATTACAGTACTAGAGAGAAAATAACAATATGAATCTACTCCATCAACTTTTAAAGGAAGTAAACCAAGGGGTAGTCGTATAATCATGAATTCAATAACAAGGAACACAATAACCAGTATGAACTCATCAAGGGATATAATCATCAATGGGTAAGAAAACCCCATAAATTAAACTACAAATTTGGGAAATAAAAATACACCTATAATTGTGAAATCCGCAATCACATGCCTGACGGATCGAAGGGAGAAAAATTTTAATGGGTCCAAACTCAGACCGACAAACTGAATTATCAACTGTTGGGCCAAGCGCACTATCTCTAACTAAAGGTGAAAAAACATCAACAGGGTAATTTGAATGAGCTTAACGATTAGCAATCCCATGTTGGGGACACTCTCTAGACTAATAACCGATCTCACTACTATCGTAGAAAACTCCTAAAGCCCTAACTTAGTGAGAAAGACCTTTAAGCCTAAATGGCTAGCCAACTTATGCTAAGAGAATTCTATACTACCATTATTACCTTTTCTATAGTTATAACCGACCTCAAGAACTCAAGGATTGTGATAATACAAGTTATCTCTATTTGAATGACTAACTCATATCTGGGGCACTATTCAACCAATGTACTATCTAGACACAACCAAAACAAACTCCTATAATACTCTGAGATACATCCCCTCATAATCAAGAATGGCCTACATGGCTTGAAGAGCCATATCAAAAACTCTAGAAGGTCTAATGAGAACTCTGCATGTTATGATCACCATGACTTATCTGTGAACCACTCATAGTTTGAAATACTACCTACATAGACCTGATAGGATACAAGTGAAGCTGGTCTCTACTAAAAGGATCCTCACTCTCGAAAAAAATACCAATAGCAATACATTGATGGTATGGACTCTTGCCGCCACCTCTATAAGTCTCAATAGATGTACTCTCTATAGACCTCACATAATCCACAACCTATATAAAGGAATGCTGACATGACCCAAACTAGGGCCTAGTTGTGTCGGGTGCCTCAAGCCTAACCGAGACTGGAGACCACCCCCAATACCCAACCATAACCACCTACACCCATTGTTGGATGAAATGTGATTATATAACATAACAAGATAGAACAATCATAAATAAAATACAGTCAAATAGTGTAAGCCCCAATACTAATACCAATGCCAAAGATGACTCCAATACCAACACTGCCCATACCAACCCAAAGTAATATCACAAAGCCTCTACAGGAAATCAAAAAAAATCTAGTAGGGATATGCTCTCGACCATAGCCTAAAACAAAAGGCTAAGAATATTCAAAAGTATGTGGAAAATAACATACCATGAAATAGATCTTTGTAGAGCTTGGAAGCTCACCACGTCAATATGACACAAAGTTGTCCCCGTATCCAACTCACTTAACAGGAGTAGTATGGCTAATTCCTGTATCGTGTAGGGATATAACGCCCGAAGATGAGTTAGCGGGTGAATGCTAGCATGTACTCAGAAGTAAGGAAAAAGTAATGCTAATATTTAAAACCAAGAAAATAAAATAATCATACGCAAACACATCCATATATATATAAAATCCATGCCGGGAGAAGGAACTGGGATTAGCATGGATTTAAAACAATAACCTGGGTTTGTCTAGCTTTACTGTCATAATCCACCCATGGGCTATATGGGTCTAGTGTTACCCACTAAACGGCCTCCAGTGTATATTGACGTATGAACTGGAAATATCATAGTGGTAGGGGATTCTCGTGTACCCTTTGCCCTCCATAATAGATATATATATAAGTATAAAATTTGGGGATTCCTATGTACCCACATGTATAAATTGTGCATAACTCACCCTAATTTCTGCAAACATGAGTTTAAATTATTCGTCAATCAGTTTCATACCTTCATAGTAAGATAACGCAACCCGCTATTATTGCCCAATTAAAACAAATAGAACATAACCAACCAACTAATTGCAAAAGTTATTTACAAAGGAATTATAAAATGGTATCGTCATACCGACTATAGCTTGCAAGCAATGTCATTAGCCAATCCTTAGGGGATTCCCAAGTACCCCACATCATTTAAAACAAATTAAACCAATTTAGGTTCCATATCAATATTATGCAATGCAATAGTTTCAATAAAAGTCAAATTATGGAACACAACCATTCTCATTGGCATTTTATCAAACATATTAAGGGTATATAGTTTACAAAACCAAAACCACTTACCAATTGACCATTCCTATACAACCACTTGTTCAAATCACCCTTATAACATGAAAAAACATAAATAAAACATGGAAAAACAATATTTATCCATTAACGACCAAAACCCCCAAACATACAATTCAAACCAAATAATACAAACAATTATATCATGAAAACCATTCATTAAAACATGAATTTGGTTGAACTAAAAATGAGGGAGGAGTAGCATGCCTTAGATACCAAAGAAGACAAATAAATCTACTCTTGAAAGCCCCTAATTAAATCACCTTGAAGAAACCCTAGCCTTTTTCTTCAACCCAATGGTATAGAGAGATAAGAGAGTGTTTAAAGTGTTTTTATTGAGAATAATAAGGTAAATGAAGTGCCAATAGTGTTTTATTTCGTGTCGTCAAAAGATGTTAGGAAGGGAAATGTCCAGAATACCCCAACTTGAACTATAAGAATCAACACATGAGGGTACGACTCCCTTTAACTCGCACACATAACATACTAGCAGAACCCATCACTCATACCCTAGACTGAATGTTGGACATCACACATTGTCCACCATACGACTTCCCTTGCCTAAGTCGTACACTTACCATAAGACTAGTTCCCTCAAACAGTATACAAGATATATTCAATGGGGTTGGACACTAGACAACATACTAATTAGACTATACCCCTCGTACTATCTCCATATGACCTTTATGATGTCCATTCATACCTTGGACAAAAAACAACCAAAAATACATTGAGCAACATACGACCAAGACCCATTAAATTGTACCCACATCATAAGATTAGTAAGCCAAATCATATGATGTCCAGAGAGTTCAAAACTTAAGAAATTTCTATGAATAGTAACCCAGGATGTATCAATTCTCTCCCACTTGGATTATTCATCCTCAAATAATGGAATGAGGTAGTACAGGAATGAGTTAAACCCCAACACCACAACTCCAAGCCTTAACCAAGTTAAAAAATAAGGATTCAAGGAAATTAATCTATCCTTAAACTAGGTTAGGAAGTAAAAAAATGATGAAGAAAATAGATCTTCCGCATGAATTTCCAGAACGAGGTACAAATGCATATACTTGGACTTTATGTCCTCTTCGACTTCCTAAGTAGCTTCTTCAACCCTATGGTTTATCCAAAGAACTTTTATTGAAGCCACATCCTTGGTCCACAGCTAACGAACCTTACAGTCCAAGATCTTCAACTGGATCTCCTCATAAAATAGAGAATCCAAAATACCAATATCCTTGATAGGCATATTTTTTTATGGATCACCAATACATTTTCTCAACATAGAGACATGGAACACCGTGTGAATGGAGCTCAAAATAGAAGGAAACTCAAACTAATAAGAAATCTTACCAACCCTTTTCAAGACAAAGTAAAGACCAACATATCGGGGACTGAGCTTTCTCTTCTTACCAAACCGCATCACTCCCTTGATGGGAGACATCTTTAAGATAACCCTACATCCAACCTCAAACTTCAAGGCTATTCACCTCATGTCTACATAGGACTTTTGGAGACTTTAGGCAACCTTAAGTCTATACCAAATCACCTTTACCTTCTCCATGACTTGGTGAACTAAATCCGGGCCAAACACCTCCAACTCATAAACCTCAAACCAGAAAATAAAAGACCTACACCTCTAACCAAACAAAACCTCTAATAGAGCCATCCCAATTCTTGAGTAATAGAAGTTATGGTAACCAAGATCTATAAGAGGTAAGTGCTCAACCTAACTACTGCCATAGTCAATCACACAAGCTCAAACCATATCCTCCAACATTTGAATAGTTGTTTTTTCTCTCCTAATCGACTGTGGGTGAAAAATAGTACTCAAACTTACCTTAGTCCCCAACCCTTTCTAAAATGACTACAAAAAGTGAGATGAAAACTGCATACCAAGATTAGAAATGACAGAAACAGGCAGGGCAACCTTATACTATATTAGAGATACAACCTTGCATAATCCTCAGATAAGACGTTAGTCGTTACTGACAAAAAGTAAGTCAACTTTGTCATCCAATGAACGATGACCAAAACCGAATCAAATTGATTGGTACACCGAGGAAAACCGGGTACGAAATCCATGTTGATCACATCCCACTTCCATTTAGGTAGCTCATTTTCTTGATATAATCCACTGAGCCTCATGTACACACCTTTTGCTCATTGGAAAACCATGAACTTAGCCATAAAAATAGACACATTCCGCTTTATAGTATTATACGAATACATCTCATTGAGGTCATGATACATTTTTATCAAATTGATATGAACAAAATAGTGCGACTAATGTGCCTCAGGAAAGATCCTCTCACGGAAACTATCTATATCAGGAACGCATAAACTCATTCGGTACCACAAAGTACCATCACCACTATTCTTGAAAGCCATAACTTTCTTCCTATCTACATCACCATTGATCCTCATCAAGATATGATCTAATATCCGTTTCCCCTTGATTTCAGCACAGAGAGACGACCGCGCCATTTCCTACACTAACACACCACCATCCTCAGAGTCAACAAGACAAACCCCAAGGTTAGCCAAACATTAAATATCTTTCATAACCTCATGTTTTCCTTTATACACGTGAGCTAGACTACCCGTGGATAACCTTCTTAGAGTATCCGCAACCACATTAATTATAATTGGATGGTAGGGAAGACTCATTTCATAATCTTTGAGGATGTCAAGCCATCTCCTTTTCCTGAGGTTAAGTTCTTTCTGAATAAACCCATACTGCAAACACCACAACAAATAAACGTAGGTCATAAGTTGGATAATTCCTCTCATGCATCCTCAACTAGCTATAGGCATAATATATAACCTTATCGTGTTGCATCAGTTACCAACTAAGACCCACACAGGATGCATCATAATAAACCACAAACCCATAAGCGACTTAAGGAAAAAACTAAACTTGAGCCGAAGTTAGCTTATCATTGATCTTCTCAAAACTCCCCTCACAAGAATCAGACACCAAGAACTTCATCTTTTTTCTGAGTCAATTTAGCAAATGGGGAAGCTATAGTCTAAAAACATTCTAATACCTCTTATAATAACCATAAAAACCCAAGAAACTCTAAATATCAGTTGGAGTCATAGGTGTAGGACACTTCATAACCATTGCAAATTTTTATAAACCACCATAATCCCTTCACTAGAAATGATATATCACAAAAAGTGACGATGGTCAACTAGAATTTACATTTTTGAAACTTTTCATATAACAGCTGCTCTTTCAAAAACTACAACAAAACACGATAGTGATTGGAATTATCCACCTCTATCTTAAAGAACACCAGAATATCATCAGTGAACATAATGACGTATAAGTCCAGAAACTAATGGAAGACCCTATTTAATAAATCCATGAATGTTGTTGGGGCATTTATCAACCCAAAAGACTTAACCAGAAACTCAAAATTCCTATACAAGGTTTGGAAGGCAGTATTAGAGATATCCACTGCCCTAATCATTAACTGATGATAGATGGATTAAAGGTCAATCTTAGAGAAAAACTTAGCACCCTATAATAGATCAAACAAATCATCTATTCTTGGAAGGGGATGCTTATTCTTTACCTTCACCTTATTCAACTGTCGGTAATCAATACACATTCGAACGAAACAATCTTTCTTATGCATGAATAACACTAGTGCACCCCACGAAGACATACTTGGAAGGATGAAACCCTTATCTAAAAGATCATTTACTTTCTCCTTAAGCTAGAGCAATTTTATATAAAGGAATAAAAATTGGATGAGTGTCCAAAATAAGATAAATCCCAAAATCAATCTCCCTATCAAGAGAAACACCTGGAAGGTCATCAAGAAACACCTTAGGAAACTCATTCACCACCAGGACATAACGTAACAAATGATAATCTAAGTTAGTATCTTTAACCACTAGTTTTTTGAGACACCTTTTGTAGATTAATCTCCGAGCTCTAAGTTAAAATATGAAATTCCCTTTAGGAGATAGGTAACTACCCTACCACTAAATAACCAGCTCATTAGGGAATTTAAAGACAACCTTACAGGTTCGACAATCTAAAGAAGGATAGCATAATTGCAACTAATCCATCCCCAATATGACATATAAATATATCATATCTAATTCAAACAGATCCACCAATATTTATTTACTACCAATAGATACCACACACCTCTTATAGTCTCTTCTAGCAATTCCAGAGTCCTCTACTAGAGTAGAAAGAGAAAAAGGGTCTGAAACATACTTTGGACCAAAGCAAAAATACACAGCCACAAATAGGGTCAGGTAACAGAGAGAGGACCCCGAATCAACTAAACAATACACATCTTGGGAAAAGAGTTTAAACATACAAGTCACGATATCAGGTGATGCCTCAGACTTATGTCGAGTAATAATAGCATAAAGACGGTTCTAACTAGTGCTTGAACTAGATGGTGCACCCTTTGGTGTCAGAGACAATAATGAAGCAATTTGAAGCTTGTTCACCACCGAAGCAACCTTACTAATAGGATAGTTTCTAAGAATATGCCCTGGCTAACCACTGTTTAAGCACCAATCCCTACACTTATCATAGAAACCCCGATGCAATCTACCACAAAACCAGAAGGAAGAATATGTTAGAGCTGACTAACCTCCACTAGCCTAAGACTAGGCACCATATGCCCTAAGATTTTGCCATCATGGAAATGACTATTACTCGAAGGCTTTGGTAGGAAGCACTAGCAGTCGAGTAAGACCTAAAATTGCCCTACATCTTCTTGGGCCACTTACAACCATCCCTTTCACTCTGCTTTTGGACACCACCCTTCTTTAAGAATCTAAACTTCTTTCCATGCCTCTCTTCTAACTCAGCATGCTTCTTCTTCTTTTCCTATACCTGTTGTATGTATACCACCAACCTAGAGATATCCATGTCCTTGATCAACCAGGATACCTTAATCTCCAATATAAAATATTTAGATAACCAAAAGTGAACTTTTTCATTCTATCCCTCATGCTAGAAACCATCTCCGGAGCATATTAAGACAGCTAGTAGAATTTCAAGCCATACTCCTTGACCGACATCTTACCTTGCCTCAAATTAATAAACTCTTCCACCCTGGCTTCTCTCAACTCCTTAGGAATGTAGCGGTCTAAAAAAGCATTATAAAAATCTTCCCACAGGGATGACTCAACATCCTCACCCCTTAATTTTTCCCATTTCTCATACCATTAGTACGCCACATCCTTCCATTGGTAGGTAGAGTACTCCTCAACCTCCATATTTGTGGCATAAATAACATGAAAGATCTTTTCCATTTCAGTAAGAAAATGCTAAGGATCCTCCTCCATTGTAACATCAGTAAAGGTGAGAGGGTTCAACCTAATGAATTAGCCAACCTTTGTGTCCTCAGAAGATGAAGTAAAGAGAACACCACGCTCAAACTAAGTAGCTACTAACTATGCCAGCATGTGAATAAAATGATGAAACTCATCATTTGTTACTTCAACCTGAGTTATCTGAGATGGACTAGAGGGAACCAATAAAACTCCAAAACAATTCAGAATTGGGCTTCTAGAATAGGTATAGATCCCATGAGTAGAGTGTGTCCCATCATCATTGTCCCCAGTTGGGACAGAGGAGTTTTCGTGAACTTTAGATCATTGAGGCATAATCTGAAAAGAGAACAAATAGATATTAGAGGAGAATTCAGGAACTTAGACTCTACAGCATGAAAACAAAACACAAGAAATAGAAAAATTCTGAAATGCCTTATAGCCTCTATTTTATAAGTGTGGTACACTATACACCCTTAAAAGAGACTCCACTCGACATGGATTTTTGGAACCCCAAGTGACCATGAACCTAGGGATCTTATATCAATCTAACACGACTTGAACTAAGGAGTAGTCGTGTAGAGTGCCTCAAGCCCAACTGGTACTGGAGACCTCCCCCACTACAAACCATAACTACCCTACACTTGATGTCGAATGATATTCAATTATATAACATAAAAAGAAGGAATAATCAGAAGAAAAATTCATTCAAACTATATCAACCCCAATACCAATGGAAATGATGACACCAATACAGACACCACATATACCAACCAAAAGTACTCTCACAATGCCTCTATATGGAATCAAAACAAAATCATGTCGGGAATGGCCCCGACCCTAGCAAAATACCAAAGTCTAAAAATTTATAAAACTTTCTAGAGAAGACAATAACATTAAATATAGACTTTCAGAGTATCGAAACTTACCACTTTAATTCGACACTATATTGCCACTGAGCATGTGGACTAGTATGGTTGGTACTTTTATCACGTAAAGATACAATTCCCTAAGATAGGTTAGTGGGTGAATGCTAGAATCTAATCAAGAGTAAGAATAAAATAATGCCAACACTTAAAACCAAATAAACAATCATATGCAATCACATCTATAAATATATATAATCCATACTGGTAAAGGGAATTAGGATTATCAAGCATTTAAAACCTTAACATCGGTTTTCATATCTTTCCTGTCATCATCCACTCATGGCCTATATAGGTTTATTGTTACCCCCTGAATGGGCCCCAGTGCACGTAGCCTCATGAATTGAAGATATCATAGGGATAGGGGATTCCCGTGTACACTTCTCCCTTCATGATACATATATACAAGTATAAACTTAGGGGATTCCCATGTATCCAACAACATAAGGTCACCATAATCCACCCTCAAGTAGGAAAAAAAGAGTTTCCTGTTTTGATCCATCAGACTCAAACCTTCCCGGTAAACTATGACAACACTATAAGGCCACTATGACCCACCCTCAAGTAGGAAAACAAGAGTTTCCAGTTTCTATACTTCAGACTCAAACCTTCTCGGTAAGCTATGACAACCCACCATTATTACGCACTTAAAATAATTAGCATATAACCAACCAAGCAATTCCAAAATTTATTTACCAAGGAATTATGAAGTGATATCGTCATACCAACTATAGCTTGCAAGTAATGTCATTAGGCGATCCTTAGAGGAACCACACATGATTTCCAATATACCAAATGGCCACTAAGGCCTTACAAAATCATTTAAAACCATTTAAAACAATTTAGGTTCCATAACCATATTATGCAATGCAATAGTTTCAATAAAAGTCAAACTATGTTACAAAACCATTCTCAATAACAAGTTATCAAACATGCTGAGGGCATATAGTTTCCAAAACTAAAACTAAGTACCAATTGACCATTCCCATGAAACCATATGTTCAAACCACCCTTATAACATAGAAACCATAAATAAAACATGGAAAAACAATATTCATCAATTAAAACCCAAAACCCCCCAACATATAAATTAAAACCAACTAATACACATAATTAAATTATAAAAACCATTCATTAAAAATGAATTTAGTAGAACTAAAAATGAGGGAAGAGTAACATGCCTTAGATACAAAAGAAGATGGAGAGATCTACTCTTGAATATCCTTAATTAAATTACCTAGAGCAAAACCTATCCTCTTTCTTAAACCAAGAGATTGATCGATATTGGAGAGTGTTTAAAGTGTCTTTGATTGAGAATAATAGGGTAAATCAGGTCCCAATAATGTTTTAAGTCATGGGACCAAAAGAAGTTAAGAGAGGAAATGTTTAGAATACCACCAACTTAAACTATAAAAATTATAATGTGAGGGTATGACTCCCCCCTTCACTCGTACACACAACAAACAAGTGGTACCCAACACTCGTACCCTAGACAAAATATTAGACACCACACACTATCTACCATATGACTCCCCTTGCCTATTCCATACCCATTCCATACGACTAGTACCCTTAAATGGTATCCAAAATAAAATCAAAGGGGTTGGACACTACACAACATACGAATTGAAAAAATCCACCCATACCATCTCAATATGACCTTTATGATGTCGATTCGTATCTTGGATAGAAACCAATCAAAACAATACTTAGCAACATATGAACCAGACACCCTAAACCATACCAATATCATTTGACTAGTTAGTCGAAGTCGTATGATGTCCAGAATGTTCAAAATACATAAAAAAATTTAGGATCAAAACCCAGGGTGATTCAAAGACCAAACTTCTATCAAGCGCTATAATGCCAAATAAAATAACAATACTAGTCCCCCAATAAATCCACGCACCATATCCTGCTCAAAAGGATTGAGCATAGGACTATACTTGGCCAACTCAAGAAACATAATCTCATACTATGAAACTGATAAAAACCATTATGAACACCAACAAATCAAACTCTAGCCTGAGAATTACTCGATAAATCAGAGGTCATCTCTGACTATGATGTTTTCGGAATTAGAATCAGGATCCCCAATGCTAAACTTTGAAGGGATAAAGTAGTCACGAGCATAAATGGAGCTTGAGATAGATCTAAATCCTTTGACTGACGATGAAGTTCTTTGTTATCCATCACTAACTCTCTAGTCCAATGCTTTACTAAAGCTTTAGAAAAAAGCATTAAAGTCTTATACATATCCATTGATGACCTCACATTATTCATTAAGGGATGAATAGTATCATAAAATGTGTTTAAGGATTAGAAAAATATGGACACACGAAACGAAGTAAAGAAATTAATTTTGTAATAATAATTTGATACTTTTTGAAAGATAGATTTCAGACATCTCTGCATTAATACGCAGTACTATATGATAATGCTCAACTTACTTCTATGTGTAAGGGGTAAGGCAGTGGTTGTCAATGTCCTAAGTCTCATTGGGGTCAAATCCACAATGAGTAAAATTTAAATTTCAAGTCCTATGGGATCTCTAATTACTAAAAGGATACCCAGAATACAACACTAACAATATTTAAAGTAAAATAGGGGGTTAGTTTGGAGTTTGTTTATCATAATCTGTTGTCAAACAACACACTAGTATAACACTTTTGATTTAAAATCTAGTTTGGAGGTAATCTTGGGATTATGCCTACCAAAAAATAAAGAGCATATGGGTTAATGATGGTTTAACATGAATCTTATTTGTTAAGTGAGAGATAGGCTAGGGCAAAGGTATTTGTGGTTAATCTTTCAACAAATCCACAAAGATAACACCCATTGTCTCTTTCAAGCACCTAACGAGTATATTATTTTTAGTCACCCAAAACCTCAATTAGACATCCCTATTTCTAGGAAAATGCCTGTGATCTGACTTACTCTTCATTCTAACTAATGTCTAAGATTTTAATAGGTAGTGAAACACATCCTTATTGTTCATTTGTGTCTTGTGCCCCTATATCCCTCTTTTAAATTTGCTACGGTTTCCCATATATTCATTCTCATCCCTCTTTCAAATATGAGAAAGGTTTCTACAGTTTGGGGTTTTCACATATCAAACTTATTTTAATATTTGGGGTTTTCACATGCAAATTCCAACTATTAAACTCAAGCAATGGTGGAATCCATACTTAACAAATAAAAATTATGCAAACACAACAACACCCATACACAATTACTTTAGTTCAACATAATCCCAAGAGTAAATTACTTAGCTACTAATGAAGAAAGTAGAGAAAGATATACCATAAGAATTATCTAAAGCATCCATACTTCACAAAATACTAAGAATTTTAATCTCCAAAATTAGTCACAATCTTTCTTAACTAGGGTTCTTATTTCACATTTAAAAGTGTTTATGAGGTAAGCAATACCCATATAAGTAAGGTTCTTTTTCCTATAAAAGGTTTGGGTTTCAGCCAAGTGAAATTAAAAAATGACATAAAGCAACATTCTTGCTTAACCGTTATTGCATGAGGTTGTGTGCGACTGCGGTATGGTTCTGCAATCGCATTCTATTGACCATCATGACTGATTATGACCACGGCCTTTGTCCTGTGATCGCAGTAACTACGGTTGATGACTGCTCCAGGTCTTCAGTTGCACTTCTTTGCTTCCACTTGATCTCTTTTAGCTTCAATCCGTATTTTTTCATCTCACCAACTCTATGACTTTAAAATGTGGATATTAGTGCATTAAATTACGATTATGTCTCATTTATTTATAAAAAACTTGGTAGTGTGCATGAATGTTGAGTGCAAATGAGTGGTAAAATCGCCACTCATCAACACCCTAAATTAAAACCTTATTTGTCCTCAACCAACACTACCCCTTATCATGAGACAATTTTATATGTATGGCCATATTCTATAACCCAATGATCATGATGACTTTAACTTGATTACTACCATAAAAATTTCTTCACACATAGGTAGAATGATATTGACTACCCCCCTACACATAAAATGGAATATTGAAGGACTCAATAGAGCTTAAGGAGAAACTATGTGAAAACAAATAATACTCTAGAAATGACTCACTTTTTGACCTCAACCACATTATACTTCCTATTGCCTCATTGTTTAGAAGGTGGAAAAATCACCTAGCTCAACTTGATCATATGCCTCCTAACAAGAAAGAAGTATTCACATACCTAACTATCAATAATGACATAAGTAATTTAAGTACAAAAATATTCTCTCTCAAGAACTCTCAGTACTAACAAGTACTATGCAATAGGCTTGCCCCTATTTTCAATCGCCACTACAATGATCAGATATGGTTGGGAATTAATAATGACTTTTTAAGATTTTAATGTATGTTTAAGGTAGGGTAGAATATTAATTTTAAGAAAACAAGGCTAAAACCTCCTTGAACTTCTACAACACACTCTTTTCAATTTCGCTATTGGGCTACTTCTTTTCTTTTACTTTTTTTCTTATATTGCTTTTTTTGGTTTTCCCACTTTCTTTAAACTTCTCTTTATCTTGTGTTTTGTGTGCATAATTCATGCATTTCTTTCCTTTATTGAATCATTTCGTTCCTCTAATTATTTTGCTTTATTTGCTTAAACATATCAGGACTTTCTTATGAATTTGTGGCCCAATGAAACCTTTATCAAATTTTACAACCCCCAATTTAGGATTTTAGCCTTAAATTTCATCCTTCAGTTCAAGGAGGATAGGTTTCAAGAAGGAATAATAGAAGGGTCATGACTTGCAATGTGTTTCCCAATTAAAAGTCCAAAGGCTCAAAGTGGGTGACTAAGGATTATATCTATGAATTATTAGTCTTATTAGGCTAAAGTGGGCTTACAATATCATAAGAATGGCCTAGGATAATTTTACCAACTAAATAAAGTCAAAATTTAGCCTTAAAAGACTAATGGGGCAAGTTCAAGATGGCACATGTACACATGAGATATAGACAAATAAGCTCCCACACATGGCATGTGAATCTCGTCGAAAGGGTTCAATTGTTCCTCCAACTCGAGACTAGTAATTCCCTAAGTCAATATTCCGATTGATAAAAAGAGAAAAAGTTTTGTTACAAATTTTCTCAAGTCCACTCCCATGAATTCTGCAAAAAATTTGGATGGAGGGGGGTGTTTGTTGTCCACTCACACCACGCATAATTTGTTAATCATGGAAATAATTCAAGATCTTCTCTCACATTGAGGCCTTAATATGGGCTACCCATCCATAATGTTACTCATACTTCACCAATGGGTATGAATACGATCCCAAATAAACAATGCGATAATGCCATAAGTACTCAAACTTCCCTTGTATTTGTTACCTTGATGCCACGATTACTAAGACTTCTCCTGCATCCATGACCTAAACCCAATCACAATGGTTTACCCTTAAGAATTTCTTCACTCAGCCTATAATAGGGAAAAACACATAAAGTGACAGAGATTAAATAAAACAACAATTTAGGAACAAAGTAACTAATCCATGCAAATGTGGGCACAATTAGAGTGCCCAAATATTACAACCTACATAAAAATAAGAATCATCTAAAAAAAAGAAAAATATGCATACATATCAATAATAAAAGCGTAAATCAAATGAATACTGAGACAGGCACCCCCAACTAAAAAGGTAGCATTGTCTCCACTGCATAAATAATCAAGGATAAAAGAGATAACGGTTCTCCCTGAAACTGCATCAAGGGTTGTGGTCACTATTAGACTCTATATTATCATCGTTCTCCTCAAGATAGGACCAATCGACTTGTACCTTATCATCACTCTCCACCCAAAAGAAAGGGAGTCGATCTAAGGGTTTTAGGATCTTTCATAGGCCCTTCACCCCCTTCCACATCTTGTTAAAGAGCTTATCCCTCTTTTTCTACATTATGACCATATTTTTATATGCAATCCTAAGATCTTGATGAGATTCCACAAAAGATGAGTAGGCTTTCTCAAGGCTTTCTGCTTCTTTTGATCGTCTCTATACTTCTCATAATCGGACCATGACACATATGAATGACAAGTGGTGGAGGAATCTCCCGGTCCTTGGGGAAAAATAGACATAAGCTCCTTGATGGAAGCAATATCAAGTCCAATATCCTTAAGAAGATTCGTTATGGATGGCCGATGAAGCTTAGGATCAATACATGCTGACTTCCACAAGTCAATATTTCACTTTTTGCCTTTTCTAGGTTTGCCCTCAATTTAAATCCTCAAGGGGTATATGTGGGCTAGGGAGCACCCAAGTATCTCCAGCATAGTCCTCAATCCCTACTCTCCTGAAAAGCTCAGTAATCATTAAGGAAAAGAAAAGATGTGTACCACCTTGGTCCTTAAAGTTGTCCATTTCATTAACCATTAGATGACCAACATCTAAAGGAATATCGTCTAAAATACAAGAAACCATTCAAGCATACAAATCTTGGATTATTGTTATGTGGGTGCTAGGGGAAACCCAGCTACATATAATATGTAGCCAAATTTGAGACTCGCAAGTGAAGTCATTCATGTGGATGTTGTTTTTTGTTTACATCCACGTGACTTCCTTTTGGGGGGAAATTTTTTGGCCAACCAACTTCTCGGCTTACACCCTTTTGATTTTAATTCCCCAATGTCTGCATGTGGGAGCCCATAAACATCATTGATTTGCTTCGCCTTAAAGTGTAACATTTATCCCCAAATCTTAATAGTCATGTTGGATGGATCTGAGAAAGAAACTGCACTAATGTTAGCATAGAATTCACAGACCTATTGCTAATTTGCATTTCATGGGTCTGGGGAAAAATACCACCATCATATGGTTTCAAGCTTTTCATGGACTGCCAAAATCTTTTTCGACATATTGTCCAAGCATATTTCTCTCTCTAAAATAGCTTCATCCTCGGATGATCACTATAGTAGTGTGTGTGGAACTCGTGTTCTATGAATCGGATGTGATCATACTTGTCCTTGATATTTTTCCTGTATGCACACATGATGTTCATCAATGATATTTTTATACAAAAAATATGGCACATTGTTCACTAAAGCTTATTGGATGGGCACTTGGTGGTGTTTGGTTAAAAAATTGGAGGATTTTTAGCAAGGCAAGAAATTACCCTCGATTATCATGATTATGGGTAATAACTGCATTCACGATGACGGGATCGTAATCCAACAACAACGATTTTGGTAATTGAGACTAGTTCCTACCAGCTTCCCATGTTTAACATTTCAAAATTTTTAGACCACAAGCATGTTCTACAATATGGATTCACATTAAGATAGATGAACAAGGTTAACTATTAAGCCCTTTCAAATGCAAAAACCATTATAGAATATTTATTTGGGAAATATATAAAACACTTGGTTTGTACACTCTATTTCTCATATATTTTTGGGTACTCAAGACTTCCCCACTTGTCCACACCATACTCTAGCAGCTAAACACCTCACTAATACCAAGTATGAAAACATGGAAATGTTTGCATCAAAGACCTAGGCCCATTCTACATCATGCATTCTTTTGCCTATTTTCAAAAATCAAAGCATGGATTCAAGGAACCTACCGAATTTGAAATACAAGAGGAATGCAAGGATATTGTTGAAGAACTCACAAACTTAGCCAGAATTTGGTCCAATAAGAAAGTAAGATTTTAAAAGGGAGAGTGAGGAAAATGAGGGATTCAGTTGGTCATATAGCTGAAGCTACTGCGGTTGCGGACACGTAGGTGACCGTAATCGCAACCAAGGGCCCGTGATCGCAGTAACTAAGAGCATTTTTACTCCCCTATTTTCCCTTGTTCATCTCAATTCATATATTAATAGCTTTTCCCATGTTCAGTTTTTAATACAAAAATTTCACACTTTCTTATTTTTTAAGCTCATCCAATATGCTCTATAGTGCCACAAATTCGTGGGTTGTTGAAATTCCAAAACAAAAATCTAAGCAACAACACCATAAAGAAAGGATACGAGCCAACTTCGTGGCATTTATGGGTTGCCTCCCACACAACACTTTAGTTAATGTTGTAGCATGATTTTTTCCTTTTTTTGTTCTAAAGGTGAGTCCTCAAGACCGCCTTCTATCACCTTCTCAATCTCAACATCCACCATGGACACAACTTGAAGCTCCTCAGATTGCTTCTTGGTCTTACAAACATTGAAAGTGACCTCATCTTCTTGCACCCTAAGATTCCTCTCCCCCATTTCTAAGTCAATAATGGACCTTCTGGTGGCTAAAATTGGACTACCAATGATGATAGGTACCTTTGGTCCATTTCACAGTCCATAAAGTACATTGAAAGTATAAACCTATCCACTTTAACTAGGACATCAAATAAAATTCTAACTGGATTTTTGATAGACCAGTCTACAATTAAGAGTCCCATAGAGGTCGGGGTAGGGGCATTCAAACCAAGCTTCTTATAGATTACAAAGGGCATCAGATTGATGCTTGCACCAAGGTCATATGAGGATTTTGAAAGCATTTGAGTTACAATGTTACAAGGAATTGTGAAAGCTATGGGATAATTTTATTTTCTTCAACCATATTATCCACAATATCACTACAACCATGGGTGACTTCAATGGTGTAACCTTCAAAAAGTTTCTTTGTTTACATCAATTTCTTCATTAGATTAGCATATCCCGGATCTTTTTGGATTGCCTCAAGTAATGGGAGATTTATTGATAGATTGCTAAGGTTGTCCATGAATTTTTTTAACTTGTCACCCTCCTCTTTTATTTGCAATCATTGAGGGAATGGGGGACAAAAATGGATTATAGGCCTTGTATCACTTTAAGGCTATTCAACCTCAATCACTTATTCGTCATCTTTTTTATCTTCTTCTTCTTCTTGATTTTGAGATAACACCTTATTTGTCTTATCCTTAGGCATCTTCCCATCAAGACGTCTTTCAAGTTCTTATATAGTGTCTTCCCACTCCTAGTGATAATTACTAGGACTTGAGCATCATTCTTTGGATTAGTAATCGTGTCACTAGGGAGTCCACCTCTAGGCCTAGCATTTATTTGCATAGATATACGACCAATTTGGGTCTCTGAATGCTTGATGGAGGTATAGTAGGACACCAGAGTTTAAGATAGTTGAGATAAGTCACCTTTTAATTCACGGACCATTTTGTTTGTACCTTCTACCCTATTAAAATTTGGACCAAAATATACTTAGTCTTGAACTTTTTGGGGTCAATGGAGCTTGAAACTTTGTTCTTAGCTCAATCATGTAGGGCATATAGCTTTCATAATTATGCACTTTATCACTCCAATCCCAATCATGCTCATGGTCCATCAAACCTTAATTCCCACCTTACCTTTGATAGGGGGGCGACAACCCTCGGATAGTTTGGTAAATACCGGATCTCCTCATCTAATTTCTTGTCCTCCTCCTTATCCTCATAGTCCTTAGATACTACGGTATTTAACACTTTCACGGTCACACCCATAACATGTTATTTCAAGAGTTCAAGTTAGGTCATTACTTGTTCCATGCTCTCCTCTCTTTCCTCATCCCATTTTCTTTGTTCTTTGTCAACCACTGATGTATAGGGAGAGATTTTGGAAACTTTGGTACCTCGAGTAAGCCAACCTTAATTTTTATTTATCACCTCTCCCAAAAAATTAATTTTTGCATAGTAGTTCATGTTCACTAGGAACTTCCCGCTGCGTTTTTCACCATAGTTTTGTTTAGCGGGTCATGGGCCCGATTGAAGATTTGGAGAAGCTTTATCTCTAGGACCTCATGGTTTGGACACTTTACCAATTTTCCATTGAATCTTTCCCATTCTTGACACAATGGTTTCCCTCTCACTTGCCTAATATTTATGATGTCATCGCGCATTTGGAGAATTTTAGATGGTGGGAAGTATTGATTAAGAAAAATTGTGGTATGCTCATCACAAATAGTCATTGAAATAGGTATAACATAACTCTATTTACATGGAAAACTCCATTGCCATTAGTTGGTGGGATACAGATTGCACTCATTTGCCCCGCATCATTGAGTTGTCTATCATCATCGAGAGGAACATCAAAGGTTTCCATGTTATTAGAGTTGTCACTCATTGTTGTGATAACACTATGATCACCTAAATAAATCAAAAGCAATAAAGAAATTAAGTTACACCACCCCGGGTATTCCCAAGTAAAAATCACACCGCATAAGTGAAATATATATTCCACTCCCCAGCAACGGAGCCATTTCTATAACGCTCTACTTACTCCCATGATTAAGGTGTAAGGCGGTCATTGTTAATATCCCAACTCACATTGCTGTCGAATCCACAAGGAGTGAAATTTAAATTTCAAGTCCTATGGGTTCTCTAATTACTAAAAGGATACTCGGAATGCAAAAAAAAACAACATTTAAAGTAAAATGAGGGGGTTGGTTTGGAGTTTTTTATCACAATCTTTAGTGAAACAACACACTAGTATAGCACTTTTGATTTCAAATAAAGTTTAGAGGTAATCTTGGGTTTATTCCTACCTAAAAGTAAAGAACATTTGGGTTAAGGATGGTTTAACATGAATCTAAGTTGTTAATGGAGATATAATCTAAGTTCAAGGTCTTTGTGGTTAGTATTTCAACAAAAAAATAAATATATCACCCATTGTCATTCATTGTTACCCAAAACCTGAATTAGACATCCCTATTTCAAGGAAAATGACTATGATATCACTTACACTCCATTTACACTTATCTCTAAGATTGTAAAAGGTAGTAACCACATGCTTAATTGTCCACCAATGCTTTGTCCCCAATAGCCCTCTTTCAAGGATTTATGGGTTCCCATATGTTAACCTTCCATCTTTTAAGGATGATAAAAGGTTTCTAGAGTTTAGGGCTTTCACCCATCAAACCGATTTGGATATTTAGGGTTTTCACCCATAAATTAAAATTATAAAATTCAAGAAATGGTGGAATACATACTTAGCAACTAAAAATCATGCTAACACAACAACACCCTCTCACAATTACTCTTTAGTTCAATATAATCCCAAGACTAAATTACTTAGCTACTCAGGAAAAATGTAGAGAAAAATATTACGTAAGGATTATCCAAAGCATCCATACTTCACAAAATACTAAGAATTTAAGTCTCTAAAATTGCTTAAAATCTTACCCAATTAGGGTTCTTGTTCTAAATTCAAAAGTGTTTATGAGGTAAGCAATACCCAAAGAAGAATATGTTTTTGCCTTTATATAGTTTGGGATTCGGCCAAGTTAAATTATAAAACTGCCCTGGGAAACATCCTGCTTAGCCATGATCTCATGAGGTTGTTCGCGACTGTGGTATGGTTTTGTGATAGTGTTCATGGACCATCTTGACTAACCGCGGATGCGGCTTTTGTAACGCGATTGTGGTAACTGTAGCTTATGACTGCTCTGAGTCTTTAACTGCACTTCTTTATTTCCACTTGATCTCTTTTTTCTACAATCCATATCTTTTCATCTCACCAACTCTATGCTTTCAAAATGTGGATATTAGTGCATTAAATCACGATTATATCTCATTTATTTATTCAAAACCTGGTAGTGTGCTCGAAAGTTTAGTGCTAATGAGTGGTAAAATAATCACTCATCACTATACTAAACACTTAGATCTTATACTAATACACCAGTGAACCTAGGTTCTTATACCAAATTATTAGAACTTAATTTCTCACTTCATGACGGTGCCTACAATAACCCACCTGTAGGAAAACCAAACCGGAGGTCATGAATGGATAGTAGAAAACTATTATTAAGATAAATAAAGGAATGCAAAATAGATATAATAAATGATTAAATACATACTATAGTTCAAAAACCTAGTGGTATAAGTACAATAGCTTCTAATATAATAAGTGTACAAAAATGAAATACCAAGGGAATTATACAGTTACCACTCATCGTTGAATACAACATAGAGACTAGTCTAGTACATATGAGGGAGAAAAGTAATACTCCAAATATCAGGAGCTCATTCTATGTCTTAGAAACATGGCTACTACGCATGATACACACATCAACGATGATAACCCATACTATGATCTGTAACTGCCAACTCAGCTCCAAATTTAAAGAATATAGATTTAATATATAAATAGAATAAAAACTACACCTAAATGTCCATCAACCACATTATAAAGCCTATGAGGTAATAAAGATAACTATCCTATTCATAACCAAGAAACTAGCATAATAAGCCTAAGGAAATATTAAAGATGAACTATCCAAGGGGGTTGTATTTTCCTATTTTCTTAAATAAAAATCCAAGGGGCCTTTTTGTCTTTCCCCATCACCATAAACATCTAAATGATGAAATAAAACCCCAAGAGGGGCATCAATTGCCCATTACCCATTAGTTTTCATACATAAAAACCTTTTCCCTTTCCTAAGAACAAAAAATCAAGTTTTTTCTCAAGGATTAAAGAATACAAGGTTCATATTAATGAATTCAATTAATTAAGGTATACGGGCCATTCATCAATGGGTTCCTTCAACCTATTGAGTCCCAAAATCCTTTTTTATTCAAGTATGAATGTTAACCTCTTTTATGAATAAAATAAAAGTTAACTATGAAATTTATCCATGTTTCCTTAGTAGTTTTAAATTCAAGCTATTCTAATCATATTTCCTATCTAAATTATGCTCTTATATTATATGAGTTCCAATCACCCATGTCATGATCAGTTAATACCATGTCAAATTATGATTTTATGAATTAAACCATATGAGCATATTTTCCTACCATGTTTAACACAACACCATGTTCAAATTTATGTAATTCATCTATTTAGGGGGATGTGTTATATTTTTTGTCTCAAAATCATGACTTCTTACCCATGTTTTAAATAATTTTATCATGTTTAAATTGTCATTCGATGCTGGCGGGTTATGACCACCTGATACCTATGTGCTTACTCATGTTTCATATTTTCAAGTAACAACTCAGTCAAATAATGATTTTTTTATCATACTCAGTTTGTTATGATCACGTTAAGAACTATCAGTTATGATGTCTAGTTGAACTTACTCATAACCAGCGTCAATTTAGTTGGGAATAGGATTTGTTACTGAGTGAACTAATGGGTGGGGGATCACCTACCTCTAGAGGGTGTGGCCTTTAGTAACAATCCCTGAATTTCAGAACAACATAGCCAGTGTATGTTTTGAGAGGTCTTCCTTCAAATTATGGGTTGACATATTCTTAAAGGCACCTATAAATAAAAAGTGACTCCCTAGTCCTTCAGGACCCCAATTTAGTATATCCACATAGCTAGTATTTTTACCCATGGTAAGGTACTGACACCGTTCAATCTGGAGTTACAAGTTGGACCCTATTATATCATATTATGACATATCAGTTACATGATAGCTCTTATAATTCCGGCCAGTACATAGTTTATATAAGTTCAAGTTTTCTTGATCAAGTATTCAGATTACCAATTATTTAATTAGTCAGTTCTACCGATTATTTAAGCACATGCATTACTTGATATAGCATGCACATTTTCTTAAACATTCATGTATCTGTGTTCAGTTTCCATATGTATTTTAGTTATACATACTAGTATTTTTAAAGTACTGATCACATACTTTTTTTTTGCGCTATGATGTCTTATAACATAGGTTTGGATGCTCAATTCCCTGATCATTCTTAGACAGTTCAGTACCTCCCATTAGATGTAGTAGTGAGTCTTCATTCATCAAAGACAAGATATATTTCTTCAGTTATCTTCAATTCTTTCTTTATCTCAGATAGGTGGAATTAGATGGGGTTTTTCCTTTCAGCTCCTCATGTTTTTTTAGGCTTTCAGATAGTCATTTTAGTTTTTAGCTTTATTAGTGCTTAGACATATTGACTTATATTTCATTATTAAATCCTATTTGACTTTATCAGTTTATCTTCCGTACATGACGTTCCATTATTATTTAATTTAGTGCTCATAGTAGGTACCAGATAATGGGTTAGATTGGGTTCACTTGTTTCTTTAAGCATTGTGTCACAACAAGGGTATCACCTCGGGTCATGAGAAAATTTGATATCAAAGACTAAGGTTTTATGGTGTTCTAGGGTGTTTGAAAACTGCATTAAGTCGGGTTTTATATATGGGTGTGAAGCAAGATGCACATATGCCTAAGGGGATACGAGACATTATATGAAATTTTCCCTTCTTTTAGTATTCATGTCGAGCAAAAGGGCATAAGCTTTGTTGAGATCCTTTTTAACTTATCCTTCATTATGTTTATAGAAAATGCCTCCCAGAAGAAACAATGAATGAAAGAATGCAGATCAACCCATACCACCATCTATTCATGAAGATTCCCTAAACAACCATGTTTCTCACGCCTAATTTAAGGCCACTTTCACAGCTTTGCAATATTTTGTGGGTTCTTAGAATAACCTATAGGTTGTTTCTCTGTCCAATACATTGATGAATATAGATGCATCTAGGATCCAATGCTTCACTCGAATTAATCTCTCATGTTTTCTGAATCTAGGTCTTAGGAGGATCTGTAAAAGTTTTTAGATGGTGTGTAGAAGGTGAAAAATATAATGGTGTTACTGCCACTCAGAGTGCGGATCTAGTTGCTGATAAATTATAGGGAGTAGCTCATACATAATTTAAGTAGAGTAAGGAGTACAGAGGTATTGAGGTATGGCCTATAAAGTGGGAGGAGTTTGCCACAACCTTTTTAGATATGTTCTTACCACTAGTGTTAAGAGAAGCTATAGTTCAGGAATTCATCAATCTAAAGTAAGGTAACATGACTGATAGAATACTCACTTAAATTTACTAAGTTGGCGAGGTATGGTCCAGCTATTATAGTTGATTCTATGTCAATGATGAGTATGTTTGTGTTAGGTATATCAGATAATGTATTCAAGGAGTGTAGGATAACTATGGTGATTAAGGTGATTGAACTTTCTAGGTTAATGGTTCATGCTCTGCAGATTGAGGAAGAGAAGATCAAGGAGAGAGAAAAAGAGAATTGTTGGTCCAGAATAGGTAGCTTTTATTTTTCAAATCCAAGGTCGGAATAAGGAAATCATTGTAAGTTATGACAGAAATATTTAGCTCCGACCCCGTCTTCACCCAGTACTCCAGTGACTAAGTTTGGCAGTATAGCAGTGATAAAGATCAAATCTTTAAGTCCTAGGGCAGTGTAAACAGTGGTCATAAAAATATGCTTTGCAAAAAGTGTGGTAAGAATCATCAGAGTAAGTGTAGAGAATAGGGATATTTGTTTTGGATATGGAAATACAGGCCACATGATTAGGGATTGCACAATGGTTGGCTAGAAATGAAAAGATGTTCATCAACAGGGTCAACCTAACTTTTGATTAAATCCAACAAGATACTTGTAATGCACCAAATCTGGTACCCAGAATGCTCCACGATGCTCATAATCCCGAAGGGCTACAAACTAACCCATGACTGATATCTATAACTGAACCTTGAATAATAATGGTAATATCGTAAATACAAAAACATAAACTGAAAGACCATAAGGTTCAATACTGATACATAACTGAAAATATGGTATAACAATACCAAAACAACTGAAATAACTGTCTAAACATGTTGTAGTCTGAAAACCTCTAAAACTGAACTGTTTGATTAATGAGTTGATAGGACAATCCCCCAACCAACCCCATATGCTAAAATAAACTAAGTACTGAAAGAATGAAATAATCAAATAATAAAATCCTCAAATGATGAGGACTCATTGCTGACTCTGACTACTAAAACTAGAATGCTACTGATACTCTGGAGCGCGTTCTTCTAAACCTATGGTATAAAACCCCATAGCGCAAATGTGTCAGTACAATAGAATATACTGGTATGCAAGTGAGGTAGGATGAATACAATGGTTCATATGCATGAACAATACTAACTAACTAAATAACATGAACGTTAGAATATATGCATGAATACGTAACTTAATCTGAGATCGTCATAACACTGACTAATGAATTCTGATAACATGGATTTACTGATATCTGGGTACTAGTATTGGTATACTGAAAGACTAAGTCTATTGAGTACTGAGGAACTAATGTCATATTACTGATAAAGGAATGACTGTTTCTGACAGTTCTGATTATGAAGATTTGGTCTAATTGACTGTATCTGACACTTCTGAAGTCTGAATACTGGTCAAATGAATTTTGTATAATTAATATACTATTAACTAGGTGACTTTTTCTGAAAGTACTGATTCTGATAGAACTAGCAGAGATCTATATTGAGATGAACGATTATATCTGACAATCCTGGAACTTAGAACTGAACTAAGTTCTATTACTAAGACTGGATCTGAAACTAAGACTTTGGGAGGTAATAAATTAACCGACATGCCTCAAAATAGAACTGGTGGGTTCCAACCTGTAATCATAGCTGGAAGTGTGTCAGTACTATGCCACGGGTAAAGACAAGCTGTGAGTAAACCCTCTCTAACAGGATGTTCTTCCGTCAACCCCTTCTAGTAGAAAAAACTCAAATATGGTGTATTATCCCTAACCTCGTAAGGTACATCTCAACCTATGTTGGATATTTAGTTCTATAAGTCAAGGATTACTTCTAAGGGTCACACCCTCTACTTGCTAATAGGTGAGTCCCCATTTATGGGTTTACTCGGTGTTGAATCCTACTCCCAACTGAAGAGACACTGAACTTATTTAAACTAAATAGAACGGTTACTAATATTATCTTTTAGCTAATTTGAACAGAGTTCACTAAATTTCGTTAACTGACGGAATACTACTGAGATCAGAAAACTGACTGAGATTATTGAGTTTTCCTGAGTCATATAATTAAATGAATTCTAATGATCATGGCTTGAATGTGAGTATCATGAAAACTGACACTGTCTCTAGGCACACTGCTAAATTTTTGGGTACAAGTACCTCCAGAACTCGATAGCATGAAAATGACAAGACTTGACACTTTGTGAACATATAACCAATATCAATAATTCATAATACAATAAGTTGGGGATTTCATGTAACATATGGTTGTCATAATGTTGTACATAGATGGCATTACTAATATATATGTAATACTTTCATCAACCTAATCCTATGAACATTCCATCAAATATTGATAATGCACACAATATCATGGAAGTCAGTCTTGCTCATAAGGGTAAAGCATGCATTTATTATTTTAGTCACAATTGAGCTATAATACCCAATTTCTATCCTCCTACCCATTTTGTTAAATACCCTACATGCACAACTTAGGGAAAAGGTGAAATCATCAAATAACACATTATAAACAACTCTGTTCATGAATTTCATCTTGCATGCTAAAGTAGTTTCATGAAAACACATAAAAATTCCAACTTGGGAATCATACAACTTGATAAACATGGTTACAAATATCACACAACATAAATATCATGATTTATAATTTGAAAGAGGGTTCTTGGACTTCATGGATTAAAGGAATCCATAAAGAAACACTTGACATACCTTAGATCCTGATTTTATAAAGATTGATGGAGATATTCTTGAATTTGAGTATTGTATTTGAATCCTTAATTGAAAACGCTAGCTTGTTCTTTAGAGAAACTTTAGAGAAACTCTATATTTTGGGTGAACTATGGCTGAATCACGTGTTATTGGGTTAATCTAAGGATGGGAAATTGACACTTCTTCCCTTAAAAATGTGGATATTTAATGACTAAAAACTAGGTGCCGACGCTACAAGCGACGCGGGGCATTGATGGTTGCAACGCGATACTCAATGCATCAAGCCATAATCGCGTTGAGACTCAGAAGTTTTTTCTATGGAATCCTACACAAATGTTGACCAACGCAATTGGCGATGCGGCGTTCTATGATCACATTGATCCACTATTTTGGGACTCCGAACATAATCTATACGTGTTCCAAAAAATCCAAAACTTGTCCAGGAACACCTATTGACCTTCTAGATCATGAACTGATAAAGATACAGACCATTAAAGGATGTTAAGAAGGAGAAATAAGATTTTCAACATTAAAAGGCCAATAATAGGCTAAGTCTGGGAACCTAGCTAGAATTTTCTAAGTCTTAGACCCCTTGACAAGACTAAAGGACTGAATTAAGCTTTAGGAATTTATGGGGTCTTAAAATATCTCCTTCTTGAGAATATTCATCCTTGAATGAGACTAACTGAGAGGGAAGAAAAGATAAACTGACGTGCATACTGAACATGAACAGCTCGAACATAATTCCAAGACTGACATGATCGATAAACTAAATGCATCAAACTGAACATTCATGTCTGATGCATGGTTAACTAGTTCATGAATGCATGACTGAATATGCAATGGTAATTGATACCAAGTTTATCATGGAAATCTGAGCATAAAAATGGATAAGTTCAAGGGAGACTGTTTCCTTAAATTGAAAATGCTAATGAGCCTAAAATTAATTACTAGATATGCACGAGCGGAAACATGTGAACGTAAATGAGTTTGGAATGTGATACATGAGTTGGATATCATGATCTGAATTGAGTACCTTGAATACGCGGCTTACGGCTAAGGTCGAAGTTTTAGGGTAAACTTATAAGTTCCCCCTTACTCCAAATTGTATTCATTATGAGAAAAGATAATGGCATGTTTTATGTCATGAGAGTTCGGGGAATTATCGTGTATCTCCTCCTAGGGACACTAGGTCCCTCGAAGAATACTAATTGTTCTAAGATATTGAGGAAAACTAGGGCGATCCACAAGGCACCGACGAACTGAATCATAGCTGTATTTTTGGGATCTTAAGCTAAGACAAAATGATTAGACCTTAAGCATTGCAACTTAGACTACAAAAAACATTTACGTGGGTGCTGATCATGAATGCACAAATATATACAAACTTTATCTGATTAACTGAATAACTTATATCTGAATACTGGGCATGTAAGATTAAACTGTACTTAGTCTGGATAGCTGGACTAAGACTATAGGGTAATATACATAAGAGGTAATGACTGACTGGGTAACATGAGGTAACTGAGTATGAGTGAGGGAAAACTGTATTACCTTAGAAATACAAGACCAGTCATCTAATCATGACTCAAAAACATTTTGTAAATAAAGGTACTGTAATACTAATAACTGAGTAACTGATGGCCATATGCTATGGTCGGGTAATCTTGAAATTCCACTAAGTTTTTGATCTTACTACTGGACTAGGATTGGGACTGAGATTGTAGCTATGATGGTAATTGATACTGTAACCGTAACTAAGACTTTAACTGAGACTGAATACTAGTTTTTTATAACTTAGGGTTAGACTGGTACATGAGTACAAAATTTTGATGGCTAAGTAACTTATAGTTGAAAGCTATGGTTCTGTAAGACTATCTAAGTCCTTTACTAAATATTTATTATTGAACTGACACTGTAACTAAGGCCTACGGGATGGACCATTAATACTATAGATTCTCCGAGGGATCTAAACTATGGGAATACATGGCATAATCTGAGTTTGACTTAATAATAAGAGTGAAGTCATGAATCGTGTGGGATAAGCATACTATAAACCATGACATGAGTGCATGATTCATGAGCTTTACGAACTGGGTTTGGAATTTCTGAATTAGTGGAACATGATCCGTAACATTGTATGAACTTGGACTCCTCATACGAGGTACTTTAAATATACACTATTCTATAAAGAGCGCATGGATATAAGTTGTATTCGTCGGACTGAAATGGATATCATACGTAAGTATCGTGATGGTGGAAGTATAAAAATTTGCACTGAGATAGGAATGGGTCGAGAATTATCTTCCCTTATGGATTCCCTACACATACTGGAATCCGAAGGCCTGACTTTCAGAGATTTCATAAACGGACTATTCCTGTATACCCGTCGGGATGTGTTAGACTGACTCAATGGGGTGGGGACTAGAAAAAGGTCTTGTTAACATTTGGTCTGACCTTAAAGTTGACTGCTATGCAAAAAGTTACAAAAGAAAAAGGATGCTCCTGAATCTGAAGAAACATGAACATATAAATGAGGGATCTATAACATACCAGTTGTTGTATCAAGAGGACTTTCATGATACTATAGGGAATAAAGTGCATAGAGTCTATTTAGGCGTTGCCCACTGATATAATTGGAATTGGCACCCTGCTGATTCTGGGGACCGAACTTAGTAGAAGGACGACCGTGCTTACTTCTAGGGCCAGGCCTAGGACAATCTTGTACCTTATGACTTGTCTCGCTGAATCCAAAACACACATCACTACCGTCTCTATATATACCTTTATGATTCTTACCACACTCATCACAAAAAGGATGAGTAAAACCCCTGCTCTCACTACCCTGGGGCTAAAAGCCTGGTTCTCTATCTCTATGGTCATTTCTCAACTTTGGTACTAGTGCACTAGATGAAGATGGAACTGGGGCTGAAAACTTTTGTCTATGCTAAGAACGTTACCACCCTGCGACCCTGGCTGAGAAAAACTATAACTACCAGTTTTGGCCCTCTTATTTTCCCTCTATTTTTTCTTAATTTTCTGCTCCTCAATATGTTGAGCATGGACCATAAGCCTAGATATGTCCATGTCCTTAATCAACATCGCAGTCCTGCACTACTTAACTATACTACCTGATATCCAAGACATAAACTTATTTATTTTAGATCTACTGTCTGCTACTGCATGAGGAGCGTACTTGGATAACTGAGTGAACTTGAGGGAGTATTCCATGACGCTCATGCTACCTTGTCTGAGGTTGATGAATTCTAACAGTTTGGCTTCTTTTTTCTCTAGGGGAAAGAATCTACCTAAGAAATTCGTAGCAAACTCTTTCCATTCTATGGGCTCTACATCTGAACCCCTGTCTACCTTTCACTTCTTAAACCATGTATGGTCTACATCTTGTAGTTGATAGGTGGCTAACTCTGCACTGTCACTGGAAGTCACTCCTATAATATCTCTGACTTTTTGAACCTAGTTGAGGAACTCCTGTGGATTCTCATCAGTCTTAGAACTAAAGAATAGGGAAGGATTCATTTGAGTGAAGTACTGAATCCTGGCTGCAGTGGAATTAGCCACTAGGTTGGCTAGAACAACAACTGGCCGGTTATTTTGAGTTATGACTGAATTCTCTAGAGTAGTGAATGCAGTTCTGAATTCTGCATGAGAGACATGCTAATCCAAATGATCTACCTGAATGGGTTGAGGTGCTGACTGATTCCCTATTCCTATTTCATTAGCCCTTTTGGGAGGTATGTTCTGTAAATGACAGAGAAGAAGGGATTCACTGGCATGACATGAATACAAAAAGAGGAGAAATTGTTCCTAAAACATCACATAGCCTCCTGTCCATAAGTGTGGTGCACAACACACCCATCACAAGACTCTACATGATGCATCTTTACAGACTTCCTAGGACACTATTGAACCTTAGGCTCTGATACTAAGTTTTTAATACCCTAAATCTTGTACCCAGAATGCTACACGGTGCTCATAATCTGGAAGTACCATAAGTTAACCCATGACTGATATCTGTAACTAAGCCTTGAATAATAATGATAATATCGTAAATGTGGAAACATGAACTGAAAGTCCATCAGGTTCAATAGTGATACATAACTAAAAATATGGTATAACAATACCAAAATAACTGAAATAAATGTCTGAAAATGATGTAGTCTGAAATCCTCTAAAACTAAAATGTTTGAATAAAGAGTTGATAGGACAATCCCCTAACTAAATCAATCTGCTAAAATAAAACAAGTACTAAAAGAATGAAATAATCAAATAATAACATCCTCGAATGATGAGGACTCACTACTGACTCTGATTGCTGAAATTGGAATGCTACTGATACTCTATAGTGCGTGCTTCTGAACCTATTGTATAGAACACCATAGCACAAATGTGTCAGTACGATTGAATGTACTGGTATACAAGTGAGGTAGGATAAATGCAATGTTTCATATGCATGAACAATACTAACAGACTGAATAACATGAAGGTTAGAATACATGTATGAATATATAGCTGTATCTGAGATCGTGATAAGACTGACTCATAAATTCTAATAACATGGATTTACTGATATCTCAGTACTAATACTACGTTACAAAAAGACTAAGTCTTTTGAGTATTGAGGAATTGATGTTATATTACTGATAAAGGAATGACTATTTCTGACAGTTCTGATTATGAAGAACTTATCTGATTGACTATATCTGACAGTGCTGAAATCTTAATATAGGGAAAATGAATTTAGTATAATTAATGTACTATTAACTAGGTGACTATGTATGATAGTCCTGATTATGATGGAACTAGCTGAGTTCTATACTGAGCTGAGCGACTATATCTGACAGTCCTAAAACTGTAAAACTGAACTGAGTTCTATTACTGAGACTGGATCCAAAATAAAGACTGTGGGAGGTAATCATCTAAAAGTTATGCCCCAAAACTGAACTGGTAGGGTCCAACCAGTTACTCCAGTTGGAAGGGTGTCAGTACTATGCCACGGGTAAAGACAAGCTGTGACTAAACCCTCTCTGACAGGGAGCTCTTCCGTCAACCCCTTCTAGTAGAAAAAACTCAAATGAGGAGTATAATCCCTTAACTCATAGGGTACATCTAAGTATATGCTGGCTACGTTGTTCTGGAACACAAGGATTGCTTCTAAGGATCACACCCTCTACTGGCTAACAAGGGAGTCACCATCCTTGGGTTTACTCGGTGCTGAATCCTACTCCCAACGGAAGAGACACTGTACTAATTTAACCTGAACTGAACTATTACTGATAGTATCTTTTAGATGATTTGAATAGAATTCACTAAATTTCATTGACTGATGAAATACACTTAGATCGGATAACTAACAGAGATTACTGAGATTATTGTGTTTTCCTGAGTTATGTAACTGACTGAATTCTAATGATCATGGATTGAATGGGAGTATCATGAAAACTGAAACTGGATCTAGGCACACATATAAATTATCGGGTACAAGTACACCCAGGACTTGATAGAATGAAACTGACAAGACTTGACACTTTGTGAATAATAACCAATATCAACAATTCATAATACAATAAGTTGGGGATTTCATGAAACTCATGGTTGTCATAATGTTGTACATGGATGGAATTGCAAATAGACATGTCATACATTCATCAACCTAATCCCATGAACATTCCATCAAATACTAATAATACACACAATATCATGGAAGTCAGTCTTGGTCATAAGGGTAAAGCGTGCATTTATTATTTGAGTCACAATTGAGCTATAATACCCAATTTCTATCCTTCTATCAATTTTATCAAATACCCTACATGCACAACTTAGGGCATAGGTGAAATCATCAAATTACACATTATAAACAACTCAATTCATGGATTTCATCTTGCATGCTAACATAGTTTCATAAAAATACATAAAGATTCCAACTTGGGAATCATACAACAATATAAACATGGTTACAAATAACCCACAACATAAATATCATGTTTTATAATTTGAAAGAGGTTTCTTGGACCTCATGGATGAAAGGAATCCATAAATAAACACTTGGCATACCCTAGTTCCTGATTTTACATAGATTCACAGAGAGATTCTTGAATTTGAGTATTGAATATGAATCCTTAATTGAAAACCCTAGCTTTTTCTTGAGATAAACTCTGTATTTTGGGGGACCTATGGCTGAATCACGTGTTGTTGGGTTTATCTAAGGATGAGAAATTAACCTTTTTACCCTTAAAAATACAGACATTTAATGACTAAAAATTGGGTGCCGACGCTACAAGCGATGCGGTGCATTAATGGCTGCGACGCGATACTCGACGCATCGCGCCATGATTGCATCAATCCTTAAAATATTTGTCTCTGTAAGCCTTCAAAAATGTTGACCAACGTGATTGGCGATGCGGCGTGCCATGATCACATTGGTCCACTATTTTGGGATTCCGAGCATTATCTGAACATATTCTGAAAAATCTAAAACTCATTTGTGAACACCTATTAACCTTCTTGATCTTGACCTAATAAAAATACGGACCATCAAAGGACGCTAAGGTAGAGAAATGAGATTGCCAAATTTTGAAATCCAATAATAGGCTAAGTATGGGACCCCTTGAAAAGTTTAAAGGACTGAATTAATCTTTAGAATTTTACGGGGTCTTACAATGACTAACTTAGTAGGGCGCTACCTTTAGTTACACTAGTAGGAAACACCAGGATAGACTTTATGCTCTACAGACTGGACATGATCAGGAGATTTCTCCTGATGCGGTTACAGGTACGTTACAGGTCTACCATCTTTATCTTAATGCACTAGAAAAACCTTTTCTTTATGACTCCTTATATAGATGTAGACTTCTGTGTCAGTCTCGATATATTAGTAGAGCCTTTCTCAGTGTCTACCCCAGTGGGTAATTCTATTATAGCTAGATGGGTATACAGAACTTCCCCAATCTCATTATCTTAAAGAGTTAGTTAATTTTATCTTATGGATTTAGAGATGATTGATTTTGATATCATTCTCGGCATGGATTGGCTTAACTCGTGTTGTGCCTCAATCAATTGTAGAAATAGTATTATTCAGTTCTAATTTCCTAATGAGCCTATTATTTAATTGAGGGGTAGTACTTCATTTCCTATGGTGTAGTTTGTTTCCTATCTTAAGGCAAGAAAAATGATATTCAAGGGATGTATTTATCACCTCGTCTAAGTCAAGGACATAAATTCTAAAACTTCGAGTCTTTAGTCAATTTCATTAGTGAATAAATTCCAAGAAGTGTTCCCTGAAGATCATCTCAGAGTTTTTCCCAAAAGGGAAATTAACTTCAAAATAGATATCCTTCCATATACCCAAAGTAACTCAATTCCACCATATACAATGGCTCTAGCTGGGCACAATTAATTGAAGGAATGGTTTAAATATCTCTTAGATAAGGATTTTATTAGGCCTATTGTTTCTCCATGAGGTTTTCTAGTTCTATTTATGCGCAGGAAAGATGGGTCCCTCCGAATATGCATTGACTACCGTCAGTTGAACAATGTCACAATCAAGAATAAGTATCCTTTCCTTAGAATTGATGACTTATTCTACAAACTTTAGGGTCAAGCTATTTCTCTATGATAGACCTCAGATACAGTTATCATTAAATTAGAGTCAAAGATTGTTACATCTCAAAGATAGCCTTCAGACCTCGGTATGGTCACTTTGAATTCCTAGTTATGTGATTTCGACTAATGAATTCCACTTCACTTTCAAGGACTCGATGAATAGGGTGTTCAATTTGTACTTGGACATGTTCGTTATAGTTTTCATAGATGACATCCTCGTATATTCCCACAGTGAAGGAGATTATGAAAATCATTTAAGGATTGTATTGCAAACCCTTGAGGATCACTAATTACTCACTATGTTCATTAAGTGTGAATTCTGGTTGAGATTAGCAACCATCATTGTCCACATTATTTTTGGTGATGGCATTTGAGCTGATCCTCAAAAGACAAAAATGGTAAAAAAATTGGCCTACGCCCAACTCTCTATCAAATATTAGGAGTGTAAGACCCCACAAATTTCTCTCGTAGTCTGAGCCTTACAACGTGTCAAGTGAAGCATAAATCCGGTCCAAAAAGGTTGAGAAGTGTCTTCCCAAGTGAGAAATATTTTGAACGGTGTAGAATTTCCCTAATATCAATATTTTGTCATATAGATCATTGAAAAAGATTTCCATCGATACCAATTTCATCAAAATATGACATCGGACGAGGAAGTTATGGCCGTTTTACTGAAAATAGTCGGAACCACCCAGGTGTGACGGCCGGATTGACGGACCATCGAGCTTGCAACGGATCATTTCCCATCCCTTCACAACCAATGTTGTTAGGCCTAGTGCGACATTTAGGACGACAGACCGTCGAGGCTGCAACAGACTATCGTTGGAACCATCGTGCTAAGGCAGTGTGACCCCATCCTGGCCAACATGCGCTAAATACTCTGACAGGCCATCGGGTTTGCGATGGACCATCGCTGAGCCCGTCGCATCAAGGCAGTGTGTTCTTTTTTTGAACATTGTGCGACGGACGATCCAACGGACCATCAAAATAAGCGACGGATCATCAAAATAAGCGACAGACCATCACTTCGACCATCGCAAACCTCGTTCAGCATTTTTTAACTCATTTTTAAAAGGGCTCTTTGGTCTTTTTCCACTCTTTTCAGCCCCTATTTATATCGGATCAAGGCACACAACTTTATGTCTCATCTTCAACATCAGAAACTAGGGTTTGTAAAAAATCTAAACCCTTTCTTCTTCTTCAAGAAAAATCAAGAGAAATAAAAAAATCAAGAATCTTTCCAAGAGCTTTCAAGAAAGAGTTTCTCTAAGGTATGCAGATGTTGATTATTGGGTCCCTTTCATCCAAGAAGCTCTAGAACCCTTTTCTAAATTTCAAAGCTATTATGATTATGATTTTTCATGATTCATGTGAGTTGAAATTGATGTTCATGCTATTATTGAGTTGTGATTCGTGTTTGTTTACAAGGTTATCAAGCTTTGACCCTAGTATGTGATATTCATGTGATGTTCATGATAAACCCTCTTCAAGTTGCTTGTTAAGTGATGTGTTCATGTCAATTTAGTTTAGAAATTGTTGAATAAGCAAAGCATGCTCCCCATATGTTTGATAAAATGCTTATGTGAAGAAATTAGAGTCATTATAGCATGTTGACTATAAATCCCCAATTGTGTACAAGCCCATGCATGTTAAGTGTTTGTTGAAAAGCCTTAGTGAATGAATTGTGAAATGATAGCATTAAATTCCCCAATTATGTGTCCTTTGATACAAGCTAAGACTTTAATACATGCCGAGTGTTTGATCCAAGACCTTGTTGAATGGAGTATGATCCAATAGCATGTCCCCCTATGTTATTACTTGTTTAGGATTCCTAAATGCTTGAAGTGATGCCTTAGTGATTATAATGGTTAATGATTTTCCATGGTCTTGATTATTCAAGAATGTTTATGTTTTATTTTTATGTTATCGAGTCCTGGAGGTATTTATACCCGATAAATTAGTTTTTGTCTAGAGCCTGTGTCAGTTTTCATGATAACTTTAGTCGAGCCATGATTTTAAAAACTCAACGAGTTGTAGAACTCTGTATTCTCAGACAGATACCGAAAATAAGAAATCTCAGTAATCACTATAATCATCGTAATCTCAGTATCGCTAGTAATGTAGCCTCAGTTTTGTACCTAGCTCAGATCTACTAGTATTCAAGTGTTCAGTTCTGACCTCTGTAGTAATTGAATACTCTATTCAAATCCCAGTTTGGTTCAGTCAGATAACGAGATTCAGTAGTATTTCGTCAGATATGAAACCAAGTGAATTCAGCTTAACTCAGTCAGATCATTCGAGAAACATTATTAGTATCAGATTGATCTTAGTTTGTATTCAGTTAAGAATAAGTTAAGTGTCTTTCAGTTGGGAGTAGAAGCTAGCACCGAGCAAAGGAAATAATGGTGGCTCCCCATTAGAGAGGGAGAGTCATTAGGAGCAATCCCTAAACTCCAGAACTGTGTAGCCAGCGCAGGATGAAGGAGTTACCCATCAGCAAAGGCTAGTCACCTATCAAATATGCTTGATAATTTTATTGCCTTAGACTTGACTTTCTGTGAGGGTCACCCGTCAAATAGACTTAACCATAGAGGTCTTTACCTGTGTCATGGTATTGACATACTTCCATGTAGGGATTCAGGTTGGACCCCACCAGTTGAGAATCGAGGCATGTCGGTTAAGTGACTACTTCCCACAGTTGTAGTTTTAGTATCCATCATTAGAAAAGAACTCAAATATCAGGACTGTCAGATATAGTTATCTATCTCAGTGAGGAACTCAGATAGTTCTATGGATTCATGAACTACCCGTCAGATAGGCTTGGTCCCATATAAAGTTATTCTGTATAATATCTAGAGATCATCCATCTAATAGGCTTGATCTAAGTCTCATATTCAGTTGAGTAATCTCATTGTGAGATTTGGAGATCGCCGGTCAGATAGGCTTGATATCAGTTGAGTAATCTCATTATCAGATCCCGAGATCACTCGTCAGATAGGCTTAATCTCAGTTTTATATTAAGTTAAGTAATCTCATTATCATATCTTGAGATCACCCATGAGATAAGATTGATCTCAGTTTCATATTTAGTTAAGTAATCTCATTATCACATAGCAAGATCACCCGTCAGATAGGCTTGATTTCAGTCTCATATTATGTTGAGTAATATCATTATCAGATCCCTAGATTACCCGTAAGAAAGGCTAGATGTCAGTCTTTTATTCAGTTGAGTATTCTTGCTATCAGATCTAGAGATCACCCGTCTGATCGTCTTGATCTCAGTCTCAGACTCAGTTGAGTATTCTTGTAGTTAGATTCATATATAATCATTTCTTATCATTGATAGTAGATTCCAAAATCATCCATTAGAGAGCTTTCATCTCTGATGTAGTTAGTCTAGGGTAGAATGCTCAAAATTCAGTCGTGGACGTGAGTATATTTAATCAATCATCTTCAGTATCCTCAAATTCTGAGATCACTCACTAGATAAGACTGATCTCAACTCCAGTACTCAGTTATCAGTATCAGATGATTCAGTTGTTCAGTATCTCAGTATTAGTAGTGAGTTCAGATGATAGTAATGCAGTATCCTAGTTTAAGTATTCAGATTTGTGATAGTTTTAGTTATGGTTGTACATTCATGTATGTGTTTTCATTCAGTACACTCATCATTATTCAGTTAAGTAATTCTTTATGCATAAGCCCTTGCATTTAGACTTACCTTGTCTGCATACTCGGTACATTCCCATACTAACGCATTTTCACTATTGTGTTTTATTTGACACTATAGGTTCAGAGGCAGGAGATCCAGAGTACCCTTAGCAGCTCAGTCCCAGTCAGCAACAATAGACATAGCAGTGAGTCCTCTTTATTCGAGGATGATCATTTTATCATTATTGCATCATATTTTGTTTATTTTCAGTAAATGAAGTTAGTTGGGGATATGGCCCATCAAGTCCACAGCTCAGACACTTTAGAGGCTTTTCGGATAGATATATCAGTATTTAATTTTCAATTTTGAGTATTTTTAGAAGTTTTGAACCTTGTTGCTAGTTTTCATATTTATTATCTATAGTATGCAGTGTTCAGGTACAGATATTAGTTGAGGGTTGGCTCGTGGCCCTTCGGGATCATGAGCACCTTATGACATTCTGGTTCTAGAAAATCGGGTTGTTACAAGGAGTTTCTTGGATTTAGCTATTTCTACAGATGGTTTGCTGAAAGTTTTTTTCTATATGTTCTATAGTGTATAGATTTACATGGAAGAAAGTCAAATTTTAGCGGTCATATTCCTACGAGAAATGTTTTCAGGAGGCGAATACTCAACTCAATTCCTCTCTAGTCTTAAATTTACAAAATAGCAGAGATGGGTTTTTAGTTTACTGTGATGCTTCTAGATTTAGTCTCGGTTGTTTGTTGATATAGCATAAGGTCATATCCTATACCTCTAGACTTATTAAACCCCATGAGAATAATTACCCAACCATGACCTTGAGTTGGCAACAGTTGTGTTTACCTTAATAATTTGGAGGCATTACCTTTATGAGGTTTATGTTGATGTTTTTATAGATGATAAGAGTCTAAATAATGTGTTCACACAAAAAGACCTGAATCTTCATTAGAGATAGTGTCTTGAATTATTGAAAGACTATAATATGATTGTGTTGTATCACCTGGGTAAGGCCAATGTGGTGGCGGATGCCCTTAGTAGATTCTCTTTGGAAAATGTTGTGCATGTTAAGAATGATAAAAAAAAGTGAGTATGTGAGGTTCATCATCTTGCTAGGTTATGTGTTTGGTTGGTTGATTCTGATGAAGGTAGTACATTGGTTAAGAATATTTTAGAATCTTCATTGGTTGCCGAAGCTGAAGGAGGCGGTTAGAGATTAGAATATGGAGGTTTTCTCCCAAGAGAGAGATGGTGTTCTTTGTTTTCAAGGAGATTTATGTGTTCCATATGTTGATGGTTTGACATAGAAAATATTAGCTAATATTCATAGTTCTCTATGTTCTATTCACCCTGGATCCACTAAGATGTACCGTGATTTGTGAGAAATCTATTGGTGAGGTTGTATGAAGAAAGATATTATGGAATTTTTGGATAAATGCTCAAATTATCAACACATTATGGTTGAGCATCAGAGGTCTAGTGGTATTCTTCTAGAGTTTAGAATCCATACTTGGAAGTGAGAGATGGTTAACATGGATTTTGTGATAGGGTTGGCTCGTATGCGTTGTCAACATGATTTGATTTGGGTCATTGTAGACAGAATGGCCAAGTGATCCAATTTTTTACCAATTAATACATTTTATTCATCTAAGAATTACTCTAGAGTCTATCTCAGGGAGTTGATAATGTTTCATTGGTTCCATTGAAAATTATTTCAGATAGAGAAACCCAATTTACCTCACTTTTGCATGGCTTTTCAGAATGGTCTTGGTAACCAAGTCCATCTCAGTACAACTTTTCATCCCCAGACAGATGGTCAGTCTGACCAGACCATTAAGAATCTATAAAACATAATGAGAACTTGTGTTATTACAATTAAAGGTAGCTGGGATGACCTCTTACCTTTAATTTAGTTTGTCTTTAACAATAGCTATCATTCTAGTACTTAGATAGATCCATTTGAGGATTTATATGGAAGTATATGTTTATCTTCTATTGGTTTGCTTGAATTAGGTAAGACTACTTTGATAGGGCCAGATTTAGTGTTTGAGGCGATGGAGAAAGTTCAATTGTTCCACAAAAGGCTCAAAATAGCCAGAGTCATCATAAATCTTATTAAGATTTGAAAAGAAGAGATCTTGAGTTTAATATTGATGACTTTGTTTATTTAAAGATTTATCCAATGAAAGATATAAAGAGATTTTGTAAGAAGGGGAAACTTAATCCCCGCTATGTTATCCCATATAGAATTTTGAGCCATTTTGGGAACGTAGCATATGAGTTGGAGTTATGTGTAGATTTGGCATCCGTGCTTCCAGTGTTTCATGTTTCTTTTCTAAAGAAATGCATTGGTGACTCAGCTTCTGTTGTTCCTTTAGAGAGTGTGAATGTGAAAGATAGTATCTAATATGAAGAAGTCCCAGTTTAGATCCTTGACCGTTAAATTCATAGTTTGAAGAATAAAGAAATTCCTTTGGTTAATGTTTTATGGCAAAATTAATCCATTGAGGAAGATACTTGGGAAATAGAAGCAGATAAGCGAGCTAAGTATCCTCATTTTTCCTCCATGAAATCAAATCAATCTTGAGGTAATCGTTCTTCCTTAAGTGATTTTCTCAGTTATATAACCATACTCAAGTCATTGCATGCAATCATGAATTCAGTTCAGTCCATGTATCATGTTACAGACTCAGTTATTTAATTATAATACAACTCATAAGTATTCTATATGTGATCTCAGGTTTCTTTGTATCTCAACATAAACAGCTTCATTCAAGGATGAATGATCCCAAGGGGGAGATATTGTAATACCTCCTATGATCCTAGTCTCATTTCTAAATCCTAGTTTTATTTTTATTTTAGGCCTTCCAAAGGCCAAAACAACGATTAATGGGTTCAAAATATGATAAGGTGTGTTAAAAAGGTCATTCGAGAGAGTTTCAAAATTTTTGAAAGAGGTTTGGGTTGATTTTGGACATCATATTCAGTAAGCCTTTATGATATTGGTGTGTCATGGAGTTTAGCCTCTACGATAACCTCCGTAACATGGAGGCTGGACCTTTACAATAATCTACGCGACACGATGGATAGCCCCGCGATAACCTCCGCAACACGGTGGTCTTATTTTCCTATTTTCTTAATTAAAAATACAATGGACATTTTGGTCTTTCCCTCTTACCCAAAACGTCCAAATGATGAATTAAAACCCCAAAAGAGTTATAAATTGCTAATTGCTATCAGTTGTCTTCTGTCAAATCCCTAGCCCTTTCCTAGGAATAAAAATTCAAGTTTCTCCTCAAGGATTAAAGGATACAAGGTTCCAATTCAATGTTTCTTTTTAAAGAATTCAAGTTATTATGGTATGCGGAGTATTCATTAATGGGTTCCTTCCACACATTGAGTCCCAAAATCCTTTTTTGTTCAAGTATGAATTTTACCCTCTTTTATTAACAAATTCAATGTTAACAATGAAATTTTATCCATGTTTATTTAGTAGTCTTAAATTCAATCCATGTTAATAAGCTTCCCCAAGTGAATGATACTCTTATATGTTTTGAGTTCCAATCACCCATGTAATGTGTAGTCAATACGATGTCAAATTATCATGTTATGAATTAAACCATGTGAGCATGTTGTCCTCCCAAGTTTAACACATTCCCCGTGTTCAAATTCATGTAATTCATTTGTTTAAGGAAATGTATTATGTTTTGGGTCTCTGTATCATGTCTTACTACCTGTGTTTTAAATAATGTTATCATGTTAAAAGTGTCATTCAGTGCAGTGGGCTATGAACACCTGATACCTATGTGTTTACTCATCTTTCATAGTTATAAGTAATAAGTTAGTCAGATCATGATTTCATTATTATACTCTGTTAGTTATAATAATATTGAGTTGGCTTTAAGCACCGCATCACGACTAGGGGGTATCCTCGAGTCGTGACATAAATCATGAATAATAATGAACTCATAAGATAGATGATCCTAAATCATACGTCAAATATCGATCCCAAATTAGTAAGCAATCTACCACAAAATAGACATAACAATGACCATAACAATAATAATCACAATATCAATGACAATACGAGTAATTAGAAAGTCCAGACAATCAACACCTAGACGAGCCTTTAACGTACCCCGACCACCCCATTTTAGAAGGTTCAATCAACATAAAACAGAACATGAGGTATAATCATTAACCATACCTATGAAACTCCCCATAAGACTGATAGATATAGGCGTATACTAGTGATAGTATAAAGCGGTATACTAGTTATAATGAATGTGCATGCAAGAATGAGTGCAAGAACTGATAATCAATATCACAATCATCCTCCAGACTCAAACCGAGTAAATAATCAGTATCACAATAATCCTCCATCCTTGCCAGGTATATAATCATATCATCATAATTAAATTCCACCTTGTCGGGTGTATAAGCATATCATCATAAATATTCATCGACCTTAAAGGGTATATAAACATATTATCATAATCATTCTTTGGAATAGCCAGGTACATAAGCATATCATCATAATTATCCTCCGTCCATGTTGGGTATATAATAAAATCATTAAAATAATCCTCCGGTCTTGCTGGGTATATAAGCATATAATCATAATAATCTTTCAACCTTGTCAGGTATATAAAAAAATCATAAAAATCATCAACACATATATATAACATCAATACTATGATCTATCATGGGGTTTTATCCAAAATTTATTTCATCATTACACCATCTCCTTTAGTCTCATACCGGCAAGATATTTATATAGATATATAATAGGTGCACAAACTTAAAAAGTGGCTAAATAGAGTGTAAATTTGTAAATCCATTGCCCTAGGTAAACTTTGAGACTAAATTGTTATGGAAGTGTAGAAAGGATCATAATCTCTCACGGTCAAAGTAATTAGTTGTATCAAAATATATACTGATATCTATCTTGGTCGAATATTCAAAAAATCATTATTAATCTCATTACACATAAGTTATTCATTAAGACAGACAATTATTATTATGAACAAATCCATTTTTAAGGAAAAAAGTGGGCTTTAACCCATAGTTGGGAAAACAGTGGAAGAGTCATATTCTTACTGGAACCATATTATTTACCAATTGAAAGATCATCAAAATACCGAATCAACGCATGCCATCACCTTTATTCATATGTTGAACCATAATAATCAATATATTTATAATCCACCATTGCATTCTTTACAAGGATAAATATTTGTCAGATATCTAACCCATATCAAAACACGACCATGGGCCCAGTAATGTGTCTGAAATCATTTTAACATCATAATAATAGCGTTAGGCCCATATAACTATTTGGAACTCATATCAAAAATCATATTTTTAAGCCATCTAGTATCTATAAGCCAACATAACTATGAGGCATATCATCTCTATAGGCTATCAATCGAATCTATGAGGCATATCATATCTATAGGCCATAAGTTATACGTGTGAGGCATCTCACATCTAGGAGGATTAATATTAATAAGAATCTCTAACAAATGAGGCGTTTCACATCTATAAGGCACCTCACAACTAAAGGCCATATTTCATAACTATGTCTATGCACATATTATTAAGCATGTCGATAGACCATATCATAAATCAAGTCCGAAAGTTATATCATAGATACAAAACCATAATAATAATCCAGTAAAACCATCATCATTCACCAACTAATGAATTAATCTTATACTAAAGGCTCAATAGTCTGAACAATGTCTAACATGCAAATATAAGTCTACATGGGCAAACACAAGTATTGGCCTATGGTAGGCCGAAAGAACTAACTTCTAATTCTCAAATTCCATATTTAGTCAAATTCTACCCAAGACTAGGCTAAGGTATCTATATTGACTCATAGATGGTACATAAGGCATTATAAATTCTAAGATAGGAATTCCACTTAGAACATGAGCAATTAGGTCAATTCCACCTAAATTATGATTTTAAGATCACTAAAATAGCCTAAAAAATATTAATAAAACTAACCACTCTTCCAATGCTTAACCAACACCCCAAATCTAGCATCATATTATATACATTATACAAATTATCTCAATCTATGAAGAAGAAAATAGGATTTCTAGAAATATAGCAAGTATTTCTTCTTATGGGTCAAATCCCTCATCTAATCCCCAAACTAAAATAATAAAGACTAAGTCAAGGTGTTCTAAGCATAATAAATCATAGAATTCTCATTCATATAAAACATAAAGGATGCATCATCTTACGAATAAGAGTAGTTAAAAGCCTTGCTCAAAACCGAACTACAAATCCTTGAATCATCCATAAAATATCTATCTTCACTCCACTATCTCAAGAAGTTTCTATGATATTGATATTGTTATCTATGCCTTATTAGGAGAAAAAAAAGGCCAATATTTCTATATTAAGGGTCGGGATAGATTTTGGGTGATGAATGGTCCTTCGGTGCTTGCTAATAACATTCGAAAATTGAAATTGTCATGAGGTCCCTTAAAGGACAAGGAAGTTGAAATCAAATGTTGTGAACTAAAAAATATAATTTAGGTCTCAAATCAACCCTTGAAGTGTAAGAATTCAAAGCCCTAATTTCTAAGATTTTATCAAGAAATTGAAGGATACTTACAATAAATTTGGAGAGAAATCAAAGAATAATGGATAACCCAGCTCCCCAAGTCATCTACAAGGTTAATACCAAGATTTACCTCCCATTTAGGGTTTCAAATCTTAAGAAATGGTTGAAGAATGAGCTAAAAATATGGAAAATATGTCTTTACATTCCCAAACCAGGTGATCAAAAGTCATTGTCGTGACCAGAAGGTGTGGGAACGCACCAACATAGAGATCGCACACTGTGTTGCAATCGTGACAAGTATATGGAGATTGCACTATTACCCTGTCAAGGGTATAACAATTGTAGCTCTTGGTTGGACCTTATTTCCATACCACATAGCTTAAACTTTCAAAATTTTAAAGTTTTTGTCAAGCCCTCGGGATTTATTTGGAACCTTATATAAGAAAATGACCTATGAAACCACACCAATTTCTATGTTTTAAACACAATGGCGTAATCATATTTTCCATCTGAGTTCGTGTCGACCAAATTTTGGACACACAACCAATTTTTAAATTTCTTAATTTTCTGATAAATAGCTCGAAATGAGCCTGTATGCGTCGGGACCAAAACCAAAGATCTTCCCAGCCTAAAATACACATTCTAATGTTGATGGAACTGTTGGAATTTTTATCCGAGGAAATCTAGTAGGATTTTTAGTGTTAGACCAAATACTAACTGACGAAAACTCCAAAATATAGAAATGAGACATAAAATCCAAACAAACTATTGATCACTTAATCGACAGTTCCAGTAAGTCATAAATGACCTATAGACACTATGAAATTTCTCAAATCAGTCATAATGTATGTAAATCAAAGAAATAACCTTGAGGGTCATTACAATTTGGCACAGAGGCAAACCTCCTCGACAACGGTATGCCACACCGCTATGCGTTTTTCATCTAGTTTTTGTTTCTTTCACTTGGTGTTGGGGGATTTTGGTCCTTTTACCCCTTAAACGACTTTATAACACCAAAGGACCCATTTCCATCTATTTTCAAAGTTAAAACTTTATTGAATTCTTCATTAACTCCAAACCGAAGAAAGCTTAAAGGATTTACAGAGAATTCAGCATTCAAACTCTGAACTTTTATTTTTGTTGAATTTATTCTATATTTTAGGAATGTTACTCACTCCTTAACTTGAATTTTACATTGTGGTATTCATTTAATCAATATTCATGGGTTATAATTAATGGGTTTGAAATTGGTTTGAGGGGTTTTGCTTATTATTACTTGAATTTCTTATCCAGTGTTTTAATGGAGTATTCATGCTTTAATTAATTATTCTAGGGACTGAATTGGTGCATTATGATATTGATTGGAATGGGGAATATGGGTTTTCCCCAAATTGTTGAAATTTTAGATTGCTAATGGTATTAACATCAACCAACTTTACAATCTTTGTTTTATAAATGAATATTCACATAGCTTAACATGTCCTTTGAAACCATTGCATTGAATTAAAGGATTAATAGATAACAATGGTTTGGGAATTCCCTTGGTGACAATGATTTTGGATTTTAAATGGAACATGGGAGTATAATGGGTATATGGACTAGTTCAACATAATTTAATTATCTTTCAAGCATTTTTGTATGACATTACCATATTGGAAAATGCCTTAATAAAGACTCCTTGGTAAATGGTTGGGTTTATATGAAAACTATTTAAATTTTGGCTTAAAGGAAATTATGTAGCTCACCGTTAAGTTTTAGTTCAGAGGGACTAAAACTAAAAATCATGTTTGTCGGGGTGGGGGTCTATATGACCACTTTGTTTCATTTACACTGTATAATTTTTGAAGGCTATCTTCTTGGTGTGTTTTTCCAATCTTTGGTACATGTGGCTAACAAGGACTTGTGCCCTTTCAATAGGTAGAGGAAGACCCATGTAGCTCATGGGTGTCTTTAGGTCGGAACAAGCTACACAGTTTAGCAATAAGTTTTTGAACTATCATGTTTCATGTCCCTTTCCCCTATACTAGCATCTTATATATGTGTTAGTACCCAAGGTTACGCCTAGTCGCAATACGGTGCTTAAGGACACAAGTGATTACACGCTAATATGTGATCTGGCACCTGCTATGAGCATTGAATGTAATGAAAGTAAAATAACTTGTGCAGAAGATAAAGCAATAAAGTATTATCAATATAAATACGAAAAAATATAAAATACATGTCCAAAGTATCTGATAAACATTAGAAACTAGATTGTCCATCTAAAATAACTAATAAAAATTGAAAACTGACTGACTGTTTAACTATATGAAAGCCTCTAAGAATCATAAGGAGTTGATGGGAAAGAAACCTAACTAACTCCAACATAACTAAATGTAAATAAATACAGAAATAACTAAAATAACATGTTACATCCTCGATGAGTGAGGACTCACCACTACTGATGCGGGGATCTGCTGAGCAGTATAAGGATGGTCGGGAAACTGTGCCTCCGAACCTATGTTACGAGACAACATAGTACAAGAGAAAAGTATGATATTAGTACTTTTAATGTACTAGTACGTGAGGTAAAGACTAACTTAAATACGTATAACAACTGATCATGAATGCATAAACTTGTAAAAATGAGAATTCAATGACCAATTAAGGCATGAACTAAATTTAATCTGTAAAGTTGGATGACTGAAATAACTGAAAATCTAATTAATTGGTCAAGCAAACTTAACTAAGATAGAATGAATGCTAATAGAGTCTATGGGAGCTATTATTTAATAGACATGTACCAATCTGAGCTAATTGGAGTCCAACCTGTAACCCCAGTTGGAAAGGTATCAGTACTTTGGCACGAGTACTGACACTAGTTGTGCCAATCCACAAATTTGAAGTCTCAAAGGATTTAGGAAGCCATTCCTAAATTGGCAGGTGACCCCTAAGAGATTTTCAGTCTTAAACTGGCGGGTGACATCTCATAATAGTATGCTGGATACATAGTTCTGGAACTTAGGGACTACTACTAAGGACCCAATCCTAAGTAACGAGTTATCTCCCTTCCCTAGGTTAGCTCAGTGCTAAATACTACTCCCATCTAAATGACTCTGGTATTATTATGGGTCTAACATAACATGATGTTGTACTGATAAGTTCTCAGCATGAACATTGAAATCTAAATATAATTTTGAAAAATTGTATAACAGACTTGTAACTTGATAATAATAACATATATTAACAAATAGGTATCGGTTGTTCATAACCCTTTTTCCAAAATGCGATAATAAGGGTTAAAATAGTGGTATGGAAAACATAGTTAAAAGACCCTAAACATAATACATCTTAAAAAAATTGTGTGAAGTGTAAATTTGATAATGTGAATGTGTTAAATAAGAGAGAACAACATATTTATTGGATTAATACAATATTTGGTATTGTATCATGAAATCACTCGAATATAACATGGGAAATTGATGTTTAAAACATAAAATAACCTAATTTTTCATAGGATCATACGTGGGCATGGATTGAATTCATATTACAAAGGAAAAATATGAATTAAACTAATCTTGAACGTATGAAATTCAATAGTGATGGAAACACCATTATTTTAATAAAAGAGGGGATTTTTGGGCTAAATAGATGAAAGGCTCCCATTGATGAATACCCTACTTACCTCAATAGTTAAATTATTGAATATTGCTTAACTTGGAAGCTGGAACTCTTGGATTCTTAGGAAAAGGAGCTTGGATTTTGTTCTTGGGAAAGAGGAGGGTTTCTTATGACTATTTTTTAGAGAAAGGGGAAAATAATTCCCCTATGGATATCCCCAATCGTGTTATGCATGACTAGTATTGAGGGAAAGCGACTTAAATGTATTATGTTTGACCCCGTTATTTGATCATATGGGTCATCTCTTTAATCAAGAAGTTGGGGATAGATGACCCATATGATCAAATAACTAGGCCTGAACATGACACATACTACATGGGTTAAACTAACTTCATGACTGCAAGCTGTGACAAGATAATAGTTTCATAGATGAAATAGAGAAAAGGAAAGATGTAACCTAAATAAAATCATTACCTCAAGATGATTCTGAATTTGCGGTGAAAAGATGAGGATACTGGTCTCACATATCTTCTTCTATGTCCGAAGTAGCTCCCTCTACGGACTGATTCCTCTATAGAACATTAACCAATAAAACTTCGTTATTCTTTACCCTAAAAATCTGATGATCAAGGATCTCAAAAGGGACTTCTTCATAGGAAAGGCTATCCTTAATATCCACACTTTATAAAGGAAAAACCAAAGTTGAATTACCAATTAATTTCTATAACAAAGAAACATGGAATACCGGATGTACTGATGTCAAATCTTGAGGCAACTCAAGTTTATAAGCTACCTTCCCAAAAGGATTCAATATTCTATATGGTCTAACATAGCAAGGAATGAGATACCCCTTATTTACAAATCTCTTCACTCCTTTCATAGGAAAAAATTTCAAATATACCAAGTCATCAACCTCAAACTGAAGATCCCTTCTCCTTACACCTACGTAAGATTTATGATGTCTTTGGGTTGTCTTCAGCCTCTTAGAATTACTTAAACTTTCTCTATTGCCACAAATATTGAATTTGGCCCTATCAAAGTAGTATTACCTGCATAAAACCAACCAATAGGAGACTATATCTCTTTCCATAGAGAGCCTCAAATGGAGCCATCTGAATACATGAGTGATAACTATTATTATAGGAAAACTAAATCAAAGCTAAGTGGTCTTCCCAACTACCTTTAATGTCGGTAACACAGGCCCTCAACATATCCTTTAAAGTCAGAATGGTCCCCTCTTCTTGACCATCTGTCTTAGGATGAAAAGTTATAGTGAGCTAAAATTGGGTACCAAGACCCTTCCAAAAAACTTTCCAAAATGTGAGGTAAACTAGGTACCCCTATTTGAAATGATAGAAAATGGAACCCCATGCAACTTTACCAACTTCCTAAGATATAGTCTAGCATAATCCGTATCTGAATACGAAGTATGAACTGGCATAAAATGGACTTACTTCGACATTCTATCTAAAAATAGATAGACAAATCGTGTTGACGACACGTATGAGGCAATCCTGTCACAAAATAAATATTCAACAGCTCTCACTTCTAAGTGGCAATGCTAAATTCCTGAAGTGTACCACTAAATCTTTGTCACTCAACCTTAATATGCTGACAGTTGATAAAGCTCAAATTACACGTCAATTTAAGTGCAAGGCGGCCATTGTCAATATATTTACCCAATTTTTGAGTCGGAGTCGAATCCACGAGGAACAATGTGACAGGAAATCAAATTATCTTGGAACAAAGGATACTTGCTAAATTTAAACCTGGAGTACAAAAAGATAAAAAAGGGGGGTCTGGAAAATATCACAACTAATATTTATTTTTGGGGTTTTCAAGTATTAATTCAGGGTTATGAATAATTAGAGTTTAATCAATTAGGCGCGGGTCTTGGGATTATGCTTTCCTTAGGGCAACTTATGCATTGGCGTGTGATGGCTGATGCAAATTCTAAAGTTGCTGATGTGGCAAGCTAGTTTAGAAATCCTCGAGGCTAATTTGTCTACAATACCTCAACGGTATTACTCATTGACCCTTTCGAGTACCTAATGAGTGCTTCAATCAAAACCACCTAATACCTCAATTAGACACCACTATTTCTATGATGGTGCCCTAAGTATAGTAAACTTCACAATCACCCTTATGTTTAAGATAGTGAAAATTATCCAACCATGTTCATAAATTGTCTATTATTGCCTTGGTTCCCACATCCCTCTTTCAAGGATGATGTGGGTTCCTAAATTTCACCTAAAACCTTTCTTCAAGGATGGTTTGATCTTTCAAGAGCTTGGGATTTTCCACCACAAACCCTATTTAGGTATTTGAGGCCTTCACCCATAAATGCCAACCAATTTAGTAAAGCAATAATAACACCCATCACAATAAACTAGTAAATGCACAAGTAAATCATATCCCACACATAATTGGAACCTAATCTAGTATAATCCAAAGAGGAAGAACTAGCTACACATAGAAATAGTAAGCAAGATATACCTAATAAAATCCACTGATTAGATCTATGAAAGATACAGTGAATGTTACTTCAAACGTTTAATATTCATACATCTTCAAAGGGAGTTACCTGATCCTTCTCTTTGAAGCTACTCCAATGTATTCTTCACCTAAAACTAATACATTATTTTCTTCTCTAAATATGGAGGATAAGAACTATAAAAATGTTCAACAATTGGGAATTGTAGAACCAATGGTGGAATGATAGGGTTTGAGTCTTCTTTAAGGAAAATTTGGGAACAACTATGTACATTTATATCTTTGCCCTAGGGCTAATTTTCTACTAGTCCACAATCACACCTATTTTTCCGCAATCACAACTACGATGACCATGGGAATGCCACACAATCATGGTATTCTTATCATCTTGTGGACAGTGACCGCCTTCTGAGGACCACGATCGCGACAATTGAGGCCATGTTATGCTCTAGGTCTTCAGATGCACTTCTTTTATCCCTTTTGTTCCTTTTATAGGTCCAATCCACATCTTTCCATCTTATCATCTTGGTGCCTGCAAAATGTGAATATTAGTGCATTTAATCACAAATTAAGTCTCACTTGTTCATTCAAAGCATGGTAATGTGCATGAATGTTCTGTATAATTAAGTGTTGGATTCACCACTCATCAACACCCCTAACTTAAAGCTTTTCTTTTTATCAAGCAACACTACCTCTTACTATTAGACAATACACATTTATGCCCAATGTAGATGGCCCAATGATTAATTTGACTTTAAGCTTAGTCACTACCACATGTAGCTCTTTTCATATGGGGAAAGATATTCTCACTTCACCCCTCAACATAAAAAAAATATTTAAGTATAAAAAATACTTAAAAGGGAAACAATGTAACAATAACCAATACTCGAGAAGTGACTCACTTTTTACCATCACTAAACTATACTCCGCTTGCCTCATTTCTTTGAAGATAACAAAATCACCTACCTCAAATGGTTTATATGCCTCCTCATAAGAACGAATATTTCACACACCAAACTACCAAGTATTCAACAAGGAATTTTAGTGAAAACACTGTCCATCACAAAAACTCTCTATGATAACAAGTGTTATACCATAGGCTTGCCCCTATTTTCAATCGCCAATATAATAAAAACAAAATGTTAGAGATCTCTAAGGTCTTGTTGATCTTGTAACATAGGTTCGGGTTAGGGTAGGATATCATTTAGTAACAACATGGTTATACCCTCCTTGAACATATACATCACTCTATTTGAACAATACTTCGACTATGTTCCACTTCCCTTTGTTTTCATTCATTTGATTACACAAGTGCCTACTATTACTTCCTTGTTTCACCCATTTTATTTCATTTTATTTTCTTGCAAATTTCATGCAATTCCTTCCTTTGTTGGGTCCTTTCTTTTTCTTATTAATTTATTTCAATGCTAAGCACATAGGCATTCACTAACACTTCGTGGACCAAAGTTTCTTCCTTCAAACTTTACCACCCCCAACTTAGGCTTTTAGCCTCAAGTTGCATTTCTAAGTTCAAGGAGGGTATGGTTCAAATCATGGATAAAAATTGAATGGGTACTGACTTGTAAAGTGTTTGCCAGAGAAAGAGATAAAGGCTAAAACTAGGTGACTAGGGATATCATTCATGCACTGGTAGGCTTTTTATGCTAAATAGGGCTTCCAAAAGTCACAAAGATGGCCTAAGATCATTTATCCAACCAAATACAATAAAAATTACCATTGAGAGACTAATGGTGAAAGTTCTAGATAACACAAGTATACATGACATTTAATCAAAAGAACTCACCGCACATGGCATATGAACTCGCAAAGGCTGCTCAATTTGCCCCTCACGTATGAGACAAACATAGAGTATCTATCAATATGTAAAAGCCAAATATTTTGGAGTAACAAACATAGAAAAGGTTTTGTTACAAGGTTTCTCATGTCTATGCCCTTGATTTTTGAAATTCTTTTGGATGGAGGGGATTGTTTGTTTTGCTTTTGCACCATGCACAATTTGCTAACTAATGATAACAATACAAACCACTGTCTTCACATTTGTCTCAATATGGGCAAACCAACCATATGGCTACTCAGACTTATCCTTGGGTTAAAGCACTTTAAATTTGCCCTTCACCACTTTCTATATCTTGTCGAGAAATTTATCTCTCCTAATCTCTCTTCACAATCTTTTTGTGCGTCTTCTTGAAGTCCCTACGCAATTTTTCCAAAACTAAATAGGCTCTCTATAATTTGGAAACTGTTGCTTTCTACTTCTTGTGCTCCTCCTTGTATATTCCATAATCTGACCGAGCTAAATATGAGTGGAAAGTAGTGAAGGACTCTCTCCATACCTGAGGTAAATCTGGACAAAAGATCTTTAATAAACTGCATCTCACCTGAGATCTCATCAAAAGGGTTTAACAAAGAAGGTCTACAAGAATTTCTATCCTCCTGGGTTGACTTTCCCAAGTCAACCATTCTTTTCTTGCTATGACTAGGTGCACCTTCACCCCAAAATTTGAGTGGGAAGATATAGGGGCCTTGCTGTACCCTGTTATCTGTAACATATTTCTCTATTTTTGTCCTTCTACATATTAGTAATAAGGGAAAGAAAGAGAAGAAGTGTACCCCCTTAATTCTTTAAGTGAGTCCACTCTTAGATCACAATTTCCCCCACGCTTAGATTAATAACAAATAGAATACAAACAAACATCTGAGCCCATATATTTGTGACAGTGGTCATATGTGTGCACGATGACACTCTACTTAAGATGGCATTCTACCAAAGCATGGCCTCCATCGTGAAGTAATTTATAGAAATGACTCTCTTGGCGGTAGCCCAGGGATGTTTTTTCCAGGACATAATATTTTCGCCATCTAGGTCCCTGGTTCACACTCTTTTCCCTGGAACTGAGCCATGTATGCATTTGGGAGCCCATATATATCATTTATCTGCTCCACTCTAAAATTTACTTTCTTTACCCAAATTTTCATCACTGGGTTTGTGAGAGAGTCTATGCTAAGGGTAGCGTAGAATTCACACATCCATTTTTCTTTAGCATAGCAGGGATCCAGATCAAAGCACATCCACCCGGTAGCGGTAAGTATGGCATAGAATCCTAGGAATCTCTCCTCCATATTATCTATGAAAATACCTCTTTGCAGGAGCAATTTGGTCCTTAAGAGGTTAGCACAATAGATGTTGTGGCATTAGGCGGACATGTATATGGTATTGTAAAAGTCTCCAATGTTGTGGATGAGTACCTATAAGCAACACAATTTAGACCATCAGTAGCATTCTCACACCAAAACCACACTACATTAGTTAGATAAACTTATGGTGTAGTGTTATAATAGGTTTTGGGGTGAAAAATGGTAGTACAAAAAAATTGGCAAGAGTTGGAACTACTCTCAGTTAAGGTGATCGCGGAATAGAACCATGATTACGGTCTGGACAACTGCGATCACGGTAACTGAGGCCACCTTTGATATATTCTACAACAGTACCATAACACCAAATATTTAACCCCAAAATGAATTTCAATTAACCAATAAATCGGTATTCTTATGTACCTTAACACCCGAATATTTGATCATGCCATCAAACATTAAGAAATCAATAAGGCATTCATTTGGGCATTTAATCAAACATGTGGCGTACACATTAATTTCAACATTTTAATCACCACATTTAAGGTATTCAAGACTTCTCGGTCGATATGTACACCAACTACAACACGTAACCATAATAATAATCACAAACATGCATGGATTATGCATTATAACACTAATTTTCCTAAAAAAAGGTCTCAAGCCTAAAAAGCATAAAAATGAGGGAGTTGAGACAACATACCAAATTAGATGATGCAAATATATTGGAATACATAAGTGGAAACTCAACACAGAGCTAGAATTTGGAGAGAATTTGAAGAGAGGTGTTTGAGGGGAAAATGGCAATTGGATGGTCTTTAAGCTGATTCAACCACGATTGTGGTCCTAGTACCTATATTGCAGACACTCGACTACTGCGATCGCGGAAAGTAGACCGCGATCGTGATATTTGAGACCAAATTTTAGGTCCTCTACACTGCTTTATTAAGTTCAAAACATAATAATTTCATACTTTCCATTTTTCAATTTCAATTAACACTCTTCATAGCACCTCTATTTCATGGATTATGCATGTACAAAAACTAAAATAAAATCTACTCTATCATGCATAAATAAAAGGATGCGGGCCACTATCATAGAAATATGGTTTTCTTCCTATCTTTTGTGGTAAGGTGCCCCTCCCACTATTATTTGTGTTTCAACTTAGAAGATTTGAATCTCCATCACATTTTTTGCTCACTATGTGTCGAGCGGCAGAGGGATAGAAGATTCAAATCTTTCAAGGTGAAGCTAGATAGAGGTGGGTACATGACAATGAATCTTCTATCTCTCCACTATGAAGACTTGAATCTTTTACCCAATTTCACATCAAATTTCTGGTTTATCTCCTTGGATAAAGGTGGAAACATCAATAGGCCATTAGTTGTACATCAAAAATTGAGTTCCTTCTCTTTTGATGATGAGGTTTGCATGTGCTCTTGTGGAATAACAAAGTCCAAAGTGTAGGGAAGGTACTCTTTTACCCCATAATCTATTATTTGCCCAGGTAGATGGATTCTTATCTCATCCTCTAAGCACAATGTTAAGAAGTGGTTTGAATATGGGTTATACCTTAATTCTAGAACTGCATCCTTATTAGTATATTCAACCCAAAATTACCTAGCTTCATCATAAGAGATTTGCTTGGTTTTATCTTTTGACTCTTGGATTATTTCCTCAATTTTGGCATCTTCAACAATATTTGGTTCAGTTGGTTGAATAATCACCGATGACTCTTCACTACCAAGTACATCATTGACCACATAGCCTGTCTTCTCTTCTTGATTTACCTCCTCTTGGGAAGTGGTCAAGGTGATGGTATTTACAAGATTTGATTCATTGCATATTTCCTTTATCTTTGCAATCTCGTCTTTACATGACCCCATGTATTGATGTATGTCTTGCATATTCTCCCCCGTTGTAGTTACCCATTTAAAAATAGTTTGAAGTATTTCTCCAAAACTATTGGACCCAATATGTTGTTCTTCCAAATTCGCATCATAAGACCTATCAAACACATAAGCAGTACTAGTATTTGGGTTAGCAAAATTAGGGGAGGGGGCATTTGGACAATCACTCCAATATCCATCTCAACCACCACATAAATAACAACCATACTCCTAATAGGATCTAGATGGTGATTCATCTCTCTCTAGGGAGCATATTTAAAATCTCTTCAAAAGTGGGGTCCATCACAATATTGACATGATCATTAGATAGGACTTCAAAATACAAAAATCATAGTAGTCCGGAGATTCCATAGAGAAAAGTAAATAAAAACAAAAATCTACCTAACACAAGAAACAAAAGAAAATTACAAACACTTATTTACAAGTTTGAAGTCAATCGAGTAACCTAGAATTCCAAACTAACTTAATACGCCATATTTTTCAATGGCAACGACGCCATGTTTAATAACACTCAACTTACACATCAATTTAAGTGTAAAGAGGTCATGGTCAATATATTTACTGAGCTTTTGAGTAGGGGTAGAATCCATGATGAATAATATGAGTGGATATCAAATTAGCCCGAAACAATGGATAGCTACTAAATTTAAACCTAGAGTACAGGAAGAAAAAAATGGAGGGTTTGGAAAATATCATAACTAATATTTATTTTTAGGGTTTTCAAGCATCAATTTAGGTCTACGAATAATAAGAGTTCAAATAATTAGGCGTAGGTCTTGGGATTATGCATTCCTAGGGACAACTGATGCATGGGTGTGTGATGACTTGATGCAAATTCTAAATATTGGTTCTATGGTAGGCTAAGTTAGAAATCCTCGAGGCTAGTTTGTCAACAAAACCTCAAGGGTGTCACTCATTGAACCTTTTGAGTACCTAATTAGTGCTTCAATCAAAACAACCTAATACCTTAATTAGACACCCCTATTTTTAAGATGGTGCCCTAAGTATAGTCAATTTCACAATCACCCTTATGTCTAAGAGAGTGAAAATTAACCAACCATGCTCATAAATTTTCTATTATTGCCTTGGTTACCACATCTCTCTTTCAAGGATGATGTGGGTTCCTAAAGTTCATCTAAACCCCTTATTTAAGAATGGTTTAATCTTTCAATAGCTTGGGATTTTCACCCGCAAAACCTATTTTGGCATTTGAGGCTTTCACCAATAATTTCAACCAATTTAGTCAAGCAATAATAACACTCACTATCACAAACTTGTAAATACACAAGTAAATCACATCCCACACATAATTTCTGCATAATCTAGCATAATCCCAAGAGGAAGAACTAGCTACACATAGAAATAATAAGGAAGATATACCCTATAACCTCCATTTATTTGATCTACGAAATTCTAATTGAATTTTACTTCAAAATTTAAATATACACAAATCATTAATGGGATTTAGCTGATCCTTCACTTGGAAGCTACTCTAATTTATTCTTCACTAAAAATTAATATAATATTTTATAGTTCGTATTAATACAATATTTTTCTCCGGGTATGGAGGCTAAAAACTAAAATAATGTCAATTATTGGGAATTGTAGAATCAATGATGGAATGATAGGGTTTGTGTCCTTTTTAGGGAAAATTTAAGAAAAACTGTGTGCATTTACATCCTTTCCCTTGGGTTGATTTTCTGATTGGCTGCGATCACACATGTTTTTCAATGATTATGCCTACTATAAATGCAGGAAATGTCATGGAATCGTGGTATCTTGACAATATTAATGGACCGCGACTGCGGTCTAAGGACCATGATTGCGAAAACTGAGGCCATGTTCTACTCTAGATCTTCTACTGCACTTTTTTGCTCCATTTTGTTCCTTTTCTTAGCTCCAATCCCTATCTTTCTATCTTATCATCTTGGTGCCTGCAAAATGTGAATATTAGTGCATTTAATAACAAATTATGTCTCACTTATTCTTTCAAAGCATGGTAATATGCACGATTATTGAGTATTATTGAGTGATAGATTCACCACTAATCAATAGATCAAACACTTAGCCACAAACTTCGAAATATCTTTCTTTATACCATTACACTAATAGATTTCCCGTAAATCATGGTACATCTTGGTGGCTCTGAGGTAAATAGAATACCGCGCGCTATATATTTTTGCTAATATTTGCTATCTCAATCCATAAACACACGGAACATACAACCTTCCCTGACAATGAAGCACACCATGTCCCATTCAGAGAAAATTTCTACCTTCTCATCTTTAACTGACTCCTTAAACTTAGATAAACTATGATCCTTGTCTTACTTTTATTTTACTTTGGCAATTAATGAAGATTATGATACATTTTGAACATATATACTTCCTTCAGTTAAATAAACAAACCGAACTTCTAACCTAGAAAGTTGATGAAACTCCCAGACTAACTCCTTCTTATAAGCTTTGACAAGGGTAACACTACCCATAGACAATCTACTAAAGGCATCTTCCACTACATTGTCCTTGTCTGGATGATACAACCCACTCATATCATAATCTTTCAACAATTCAAGCCATTTTCTCTGACAAAGATTTAGGTCTTTCATTGTGAACACGTACTATAAGCTCTTGTGTTCTGTGAACACATAAACATGAACCCTATAAATATAATGCATCAAAATTTTCAAGACAAATACTATAGCTGTCAACTCAAGATTAAAGATTGGATAATTTTTTTGATGGGATTTAAGATGTCTAGAGGAATAGGCTATGACCTTATCTTTTTGCATCAAAATACAACACAGACCAACTATAGAAGAATCAAAAGATACTACGACCTTATCTGTGCCATTAGGCAAATCAAGATTAGGGTAAAAGTGAGTCGAGTTATCAACTCCTGAAAACTCTTCACGCAGGAATCTGACCATGAAATTTATCTTTCTTTTGGGTTAGCCTCGACATGGGGGGAGAAATAAAAGAAAACCCTTTAACAAACTATCTGTAAAATCCATCTAAACCTACAAAACTCCTGATATCTAATGGAGAGATGGGTCTAGGCTAGTTTCTCACTTGTTTGGTCTTTTGAGGATCAACTCAAATGCCATAAAAAAAAACTATATGACCAAGGAAAGATATTGATCTCAACCAAAATTTGAACTTACAGAACTAAGCAAACAACTGAAGATCTCTAAGGGTCTGTAATACAACTCTCAGATGGCCTACATTATCGTTCTCACTATGGGAATAAACAAGGATATCATTAATTAAGACGATGATAAATATGTCCAAGTACTGCTCGAACACCCTATTAATCAAGTGCATGAATTCCGTAGGGGCATTCGTTCGTCCAAAATATATAACGAGAAATTCAAAGTAACCATACCGAGTTCTGAAGGATGTCTTTAGAATGTCACATTATATGGCTCTAAGCTTATTATAAACGGATTTGAGGTCTATCTTAGAGAAATAACTTGCACCCTATAATTGGTCGAACAAGTTATTGATTCTGGAGAGAGGATACTTCTTTTTAATAATGACTTTGTTCAACTGATGTTAGTCGATGCACATCCTGAGAGAACTATCTTTCTTGTGCACGAATAGTAATAAAACACTTAATGGGGAAATGATAGTACTAATTAAATGATCTTTCAATTCCTTAAGCTTGGCTGGAGCCATTTTGTAGTGTGGAATAAAGATAGGCTGGTAATCTGGAAGGAGATCTATTTCGAAGTCAATTTCCTTTTTGGGAGAAATCCCAGGAAGATCTTCAAAAGATACATCTGGAAATCCCTTACTACTGAAACTAACTAATGATTCAAAGTCTTATAATTTTATTCATTGACTCGGACATGATAGTAAATGTACCCCTTATATATCATCCTTATTTCTGTAAGATAGGAAATAATCTGACCCTTAAGCACTGAAGTACTACCCCTCCATTTGATAACTGGCTCAATAGGAAACTTAAACTAGATAATTATATTTCTTCAATGGACTGAGGTGTAACATGATTGGAGCTAATCAATTCTAAGAATGACATCAAAATCAGTCATCTTTAACTCAACAAGATTAAATGAAGTAACTTTCTAAGACACTATGACAGGGCATTTTCTATATACCCGTTCGACTACAATGGAATAACCCAGTAGTGTAGACACTGAGAAAGTCTCTACTAACATCTTTGGACTGACACCAGAGTCTCCATCTATCTAGGGAGTCACAAAGGAAATTGAAGATTTGGGATCTAACAATGAATAAATATGAGGAGAAAGACTTTTAACATGCCCATAATCATAATCGAAGAACTTTTCTAATCATGCTAATTCTGGAGAGCATACAACCTATTTTAGCGCTGCCTATTGGTTGCACTAGATGTGGCATTCTTCATAGTCAGACGACCTACTAGAGCAAAAGAAAAATTGGATTGGCCTTCTTGGCTCAAATACTTTTACATCTGAGAAACCACTAGATACTCTCAAATCCTATAGACTTACTTGACACACCCAAAATGCTTATCACTACCAACTCTACACTCACCCTGATGATTATTACCATACTTCCTGCAAAACGGATTAGTGTGACCACTGTTCACACTACCCTAGGACTTAGAGCCTGGCGCTCTATCCCAATTGTCCTACCTGAACTTAGGAACTGGACTTACTGACTAAAGATGGATCTGGGGATGAAAATTTCTGGCGGAACTGTGAATGTTTCCCATCTTTCGACATTGGCTGAGAAAAGTTAAAGTTGCCAGTTTTGCCCATATTATTCTCTCTCTTTCTTCTTAAGTTTCTTTTCCTAAATTTGCTGAGTATGAAGCATAAGTTGAGATAGGTCCATCTCCTTAATTAACATGGTGGTCCTACACTCTCTAACCACACTATCAGATATACCAAATATGAACTTAATCATTCTGGACCTCTAATTAGCCATCATTGGAGGATCATACCTTGCTAACTGAATGAACTTTAGGGAGTACTCCTTCACACTCAAACTTCCCCGCTTTAAGTTTATGAACTCATTAACCTTAGCTTCCCTCAACTATAATGGTAAAAACCATTGTAGGAAAGTTATGGAAAACTCTTTTCCCTCTACAGGCTCTTCTTTCACACCCCTTTCTTCCCTCTACTACTTAAAACCAGGTGTGACCTACTTCCTATAACTTCTTTTTAGCCAAATCTATGTTGTTATTTAAAGTGACACACATAACACCTATCACCCGCTGCACTCCATCCCGGAACACCTGTGGATCTTTCTCAAAATCGAATCAATATTGTTTATCCTGGTTTGACAAAAATGTGTCATGACCTTAAGTGGATGCATTGGTGGAACAATATTAATCGAGATGTGCCTAATTTTATGGACAAGTTCATGCTGTACAAACAAGTGAAAGTTGAGCACATAAGGCTCGAAAGATTGTGTCAAGACATTAAGTTGCCTTAATGGAAGTGGGAAATAATCAACATGGATTTTATTTTTGGTATTCCTCGGTCATAGAATTAATAGTATTCGATTTGGGTCATCGTGGATAGGATGACAAAGTTAGCTTATTTTTTAGCAGTAAGGACTAACTTCTCGGCCGAGGATTATGCAAGGTTGTACCTCTAAGAGATTGTGAAGTTTAATGGGGTACCTATTCCTATTATCTCTATATCATGGTACATAGTTTTCATCTTATTTTTGGTAGTCATTTTAGAAAATTTTGGGGACTAAGGTGAGTCTGAGTACTGTCTTTCACTTACAGTCGAATGGGTAAGTAGAAAGAACTATTCATACATTGGAGGATATGCTTTAGGCTTGAATAATTGATTATGGTGGGAGTTGGGTTGAGAACTTACCTATTGTAGAGTTTGCTTACAATAATAGCCACCACTCTAGAATTTGTAAGGATTATTTTGAGGTGATGTATCATAGGAGGTGAAGGTCTCTTATTGGGTGTTTTGAGATTGGTAAAGCAGATATATTTTTCCTGTAATTGGTGCACCAAGTTATGTATAAGGTAAAGGTAATTTAGGATAGGCTTAAGGCTATCCAATATCATCAAAATTCCTATGCTAGCATAAGATGAAGGGACTGGGATTTTGAGGCTGGGGATAGGTTATTCCTTAAGGTGTCTCTCATAAAGGGAGTGTTGCAGTATGGGAAAAAAGGGAAGCTCAGTCCCCGGTATGTAGGTCCTTATATGATTTTAAGAAGGGTTGGCAATATAACATAAGAGTTGGAGTTTCCTTTTAGGTTGAGCTTCATTCATCTAATATTCGATGTCTCTATGTTAAAAAAGTGTATTGGTGATCCATCGTAGGTTGTGACTATCAAGGATATTGGTATTTCAAATTCCCTATCTTGTGAGGAGATCTCGATTGAAATCTTAGACTGTTAGGTTCATCGATTGTAGACCAAGGATGTGGCCTCGGTAAAAGTTCTATGGAGGAACCATATGGTAGAAGGGGCTAGATGGGAACCTCAAGAGCAAATGAAATCCATGTATCCATTCGTATTCCCCATTTTGGAAAATTTGTGATCAAGGTATGTGTTGATTCTTAACTTCATTATTTATTATTTTTGTTAATGGTAGAAAGGTGAATTCATTAGTGTTTTATTTTATTTTCCTAAAGGTACGAGTAGAGACATTTGGTGGTTTAATCATGCTTATACTACCTTGTTCTATCATTTGAGGATGAATGTTCTATTTGGGAGAGAATTGAAATACTCTGGGTTTTGTCCCTTGTAAATTTATTGAGTCTTAAGATTTTTGGTCATCATATGCCTCACCATACTAGTCGTATGGTGTGGTTACAAGTAAGGTGAACCAACTCACAGGGTGTCTAGTATTTTTTGGTTGAATTTCTATCATGGTTACGAGTTGGTGGTGGTGAGTCATATGTTCATGATACGAGGGGTATGTTGTCCATCCGTATGTTGTTCAGTGTCTAGCCTTAATATTCTTCTTAAGGTATGACTTGAAGGGTACTTGTTATATGGTGATGGTACGAGTTAGGCTAAGGAGTCGTATGTTGGACAGAATGCAGTGTCGAGTTTTTTTATCAAGATACGAGTAGAGGGTACCACTCGTATGATGTAAATACAAGTTAAAGGGTCAAATTGTACCCTTCTACATCATTTTTATAGTTTAAGTTAGGGGTATTTTTGACATTTCCCCTAATAACTCCTTTGGATACCACGACATAAAACAACTTTAGAGGCTTTCTTAACCTATTATTTATAATCAAACATTCTCAAATCTCTCTCAAGCTCTTGGTTTAAGAAAGGCTATGGTTTTCTTCCAGTCAATCAATTAATGCTCTAAATGTTGGTTTATGTCCATCTTATTTGTTGTCAAAGACATGTTACTCCTCCCTCATTGTTAGCTCACTTAAAAGCATGTTTTAATGAATAATTTTCATGGGATTATTGTGGCAGTGTTTAATGGTTTTGCAGTATGTGTTGGGTGTTTTGGTTGCTTTTGGTTGGATAATGTTGTACCATATTTTTATTATTGTTTTTATGTTATACTTGTGATTTAAACATGTGGTTGCATGGAAATGGTCAATTGATACTTGGGTTTGGTTTTGGAAACTACAGGCCATCAACATATTTGTTAAATTGCTTATGAGAATAATTTGACTATTATTGAAAACTTTACATTTCAAAATATGGTAATGGAACCTATATTAGTTTAAATGGTTTTAAAAGGATTAGAAAGGCCTTGGTGTCCTTGGTATTAGTTTAAATGGAAAATTTGGAGTCAAATTGGTTTAATGACTTTTGTATGGCATTAATGGATAGACTTGCAACCTCTAGTTTAAGTATGATAATACCAATGGTTAATGCCTAATTAAAAAAACTACTTGGTAATTGGTTCGTTCTATATGAATGGTTTTAATATAGGCTTAAAGAGGGATATGTTAGGAAACCCATTGAATGTGGTAGTCTCGGGGGGACCAAAATAGGAAACTCATGTTTGCCGATGTGAGGTTGGTCTTGGTGATCGTGTGCATCATGCCACATTTATATTTTAAGAGATGTACTCGTCATCTCATGTTTTTTCTAGCTCATGTGGCTAACATGGTCCGATGTTCTTTTAGAAGGTAGAGCTGAACCCATATAGCCCATGGGTGGATTTAGGACAGTAGAGCTACACAATCCTAGGTTAAAGGTTTTAAATGCATACTAAACCTAGTTCCCTTTCCCGGCATGGTATATATATATGTATATATGTGATGGCATATGGGTATTTACTTTGATTTTGAATAATGGAATTATTTAATTCTTATTCTTAAGCATATGCTAGCATTCACCCGCTAATCCATCTTCGGGCGTTGTATCCCCATGTTATGCAGTAATTGGCCAAACTACTCCTCCTTCTTGGTAACTTGGATTTAGGAACATTATTTGTGTCAGTCTAAAGTGGTGAGCTTTCATACTTCAAACGACTTTATTTCATGCTATGGACTTCTTTTTATATTTCATATTATTTCCTGGACTTTGGTTTTGGTTATGGTTGGGGGAATGTCCTGACCAAATGTTCTAGGATTTCTGTTAGAGTCTTTATGTGAATACTATTAACATAGTCGGTGTTGGTATTGGTGTTAACCTTGTACTTTGTATTAGTATTGGGGTTGATACCAATTAGATGTTTAGTTGGATATTTTGTTAGTTATGGTTATAAACTTCTTTAAATGCCTTATAATTATGATTGCTCTATATTTTTATATGTTTAAAATTCATCTGACATAGGGTACAAGGCTATTATGGTTGGGTATTAGGGATAGTCTTCAGTCCGAGTTAGACTTGAGATACTTGACATGACTAGGCCCTGGTTTTGGTCATTTCAGGTGTTCTCTAAGATTTATTTGAGGTTCGATTACCATCAGTTGAGGATTTGGGTGTAGGATATGCTGAAGACAACCTTTAGGACCCGTTATGGTCATTATGAGTTCCTAGAGATATCTTTTAGGTTGAATAATGCCCTAGCCTCATTTATTGATTAAATGAATCGTGTTTTCAGGCCTTACTTGGAATCCTTTTTTATTGTGTTCATCGACCATATCATTGTTTATTCAAAGAGTAGACAGAAGTATATGCATCATTTGAGGATTGTGCTCTAGACTTTGAGAGATCATACGTTTTTTGCCAAGTTCTCTAAGTGTGAGTTTTTTCTTAAGTCGGTGACATTCCTTAGGCATATTGTGTCTAATGATGGGATTATAATAGACCCGGTGAAGATTGAGGCTATTTGAGATTGGGCCCGACCTACATCTCCGACTGAGATTTGTAGCTTTATGAGTTTGGTCGGTTATTATATCTAGTTCATTGATAGTTTTGCTACTATTGCAGCCAATAATCATATTGACTGAAAAGAAGGTTCCTTTTTTATGGTTCGAGGAGTATGAGTTACGCTTTGGAAAGATCAAGAGATTTCTCAATTTGGCTCCTATTTTAGCTCTTCCCGTTGAGGGTGAAGAATTCACAATGTACTGGTATTCTTCTAGTGTTATTTTTGGTTTTGCACTGATACAATAAGGCCACATTATTGCATATGCATCGAGGGATCTTAAGATGCACAAGAGCAAATACCCCACTCATGATTTGCAGTTGGCGACATTAGTCTTTGAGCTTAAGATTTGAAGGCATTATCTTTATGGTTTGCATTATGAGATCTTTATGAATAATCATAATCTTAAGAATCTTATGACCCAGAAATATCTTAAAGCTTGGCAGTATAGATGGAAGGATTTGCTTAAGGATTATGATGTCCTTATCTTGTATCATTTGGGCAAGGAGAATGTGGTAGCGAGTGCTTTGAGTCGAAATATACTGTGTATGGGTATTTTGTCTTATATTTTAGTTTCTTAGAGGCCGTTAGCATGGTACATTCCCTCCATAGCTATTTTTATGGTATGACTTTATATTTTAGACCTTAGAAAGATTCTCTCTAGTGATAAGGTGAGGTCCTCGCTATTTGAGCAGATTCAAGATTAGCAATTTAAGGATAAGAGACTTTACATCATCCATGATTAGGTGTTAAGTGGTGATTAGGTGTATGGGTAGTCCATTTGCATGTGTCCCTAAATCTATCATTTCAGACGGGATTCAATGTTCAGTTCTAACTTTTGGAGAGCATTTTAGGAGGAGTTGGGTACTCAGGTGGTTCTTAGTATCCTTCCATCCTTATATCGATGGACTGGTGGAGTGGACTATTCAGGTTCTCGAGGATATTCTTCGAGCCTATGATATAGATTTTGGAGGTCAAACGGAGTAGCGCTTAGACTTGGTAGAGTTCATCTATAATAATAGTTACCATTAGAGTATTGAGATGGAGCCTTCTAAGGCTTTATATGGTAGGCAATGTCGTTCCCTATATTGATTGTTTGAAACTTTCATATTAGACCTATGGTACTGACTTCCTTTATGAGTCATTGGATATATTAAGGGTTATTTAAGTTATGTTGAGGGAAACATAGAGTAGGAAGAAGGCTTATGTATATCGTAGACTTCATTCCTTGAGATTAAGATTTTGTGTATAGGTATTTCTTTATGTATTGCCCATGAAGGGTGTGATGAGGTTTGGGAGGAAAGGCAAGCCCCGCCCCATATATATTGGACTCTTTGAGATTCTTTGCACAGTTGGTGAGGTGGCTTATGAGTTAGCCTTACCCAAAAATTTTGCTTTTGTCCATCTGATTTTCCTTGTTTCTATGTTTCAGCAATACATTACTGACCCGTCTCACATGATTATATGGGAATCAATGCTATTGGAAGTGCATTTGACCTTCGTGGAGAAGTATGTGGTCCTTTTTGCTAGTGGTGTTAGGCGGTTGCACACTAGAGAGATTCTAGTAGTTAATGTTCAATGGGGAAACCACCTAGTATAGAAGGGTACTTCAAAGATCGAGAGCAAAATATAGACCCAGTATCCTCACCTGTTCGAGGCTTCAAGTACATCCTAATCCCTTACTTTCACGGATGAAAGTTCTTTTAGTAGTGGATATTCGAATGACCTATTAGGTGGTTTTCTATATTTTCTCAGACTTTTGCCATTTAGAGCTTTCCTATAGCTTCCCTAAGTCATTTATGACTTGGTAGAATAGAAAATTTGGTCGTAGTTTGCTTACCAACAATTTATTTTGGTTTTAGAGCCAATTCCCTAATTTGAAGTCTTCACTGGTTCAAATTGGCTATCAGATAAAAGCTTCAGCTAATGATCTCGTATACCAATTCTAACAGTTCCAATAGTTTAGGAACATTGATTTTATGTTAGGTGGACATTTGGTTCATGTCCCGAGGCTCCTACTTATATTTTGGGCTATAAGCCAAAATTTAAGAAAAATGGCAAGTAGGTATGGGACCTATTTTTCATTGAAAGGACCTCAAATAGAAATTTCAACTGCTCCATTGAGTCCGAAAGATTGAATTTGATAGGGTAGCATAGTTTGTTTGCCTATATAAGATTTTGAATTAATCCCGGGAGGTTGCCGGGGACTTGGAATTTCTCCGAGTCTCAGCTAGTGTTGATGCACTGCTTAAGTTATTCCTTTGATCACCAAAGCAATTAGGAAAACCCCATCAAGTATCGTTAAGTGACTCATTTTATTGCTTAAGAGAATGGCTTGACAATGGAAGGAGATCACATAAGAGATATTAGGGTTGCGTATGCTACATTTCTTTAACGATACCTGTACACCTGGGAAGAGTATATATACCCACTTAGCCCTAATTTTCACCATTTTCATCACTTTTCTAGAATTTTAAACCCTACAAAGTAGGAGTTCTTGAGAGAATCAATTGTGGATGATTTTAGAGCATTACAATCAATAATTTATGCGATTTCCCATTAAATTTTTCCTAAGATTACATTATTTTCATGGTTGATTTTGCATGCTTATGCTAAACATTACTAAACGCTTGGTGACTTAATTTTTGCTACATTATAGCTCAAAATACACCAATTTTTAAGGTAAATGTTCCTTGAGCATAGAGGACGTTATGTTTGTTTTGACTGTGCAATTTTGTAAACGGGCCCCACATGCCATTTTTACATAATTTTGGACCCAAAGAACAATGGTGCAATATGGGTATCATTATTTTTTATGAGTAGATTGTGATTTTGATAGAGTGGCACCTCACGAAAGCTTCTCCTAAAGGAAAATCGATGGTTTATTGACTTCTTTGGGCTTTTCTTCGGCGACCAAGTAGGCTAGGCTAACTTTCTTCATAGATTGATCTATCTTGTAGTATGTTAATGATATTTTGCTTGATATGAGGTAGGATTTAGGTTTTGGAAGTATGGATGAGGATATTTGGGTTAGTTGGACCATCTAGGTTATATTGAAACCGTAGATTAAGGTAAAGTTAACTTAGCTACTTATGTCTTAGTTGAATGTAGATTCTTTTCTTAAGTTTAGAATGGAAATGCCTTAATTACACATGCTAGTGAAAATGCCTTAGTCATCCATATTTAGGGTGGAATTGTCCTCAGTTGCTTAAGTTAAGGAATATTTCATTAGTTTCTATTATTTTAGATAGAGTCGACTTGATTGTTTATGTTTTATGAAGGATTACTATTTAGGGAAATTTACCAATTATTCAACAACAAAAAAATGAACTTAGATACCTTAGCCTAGTCCAGGGTAGAAGTTGCCAAAAATATAATTTGGGAATTAGAAGTTGTCCCCGTCAGCCAACCTTAGGGCAAGATTTGTGTTAGCTTTGTTGACTTATTTACGGATGATATAATCTAATTAATAGTTGGTTTGACACTTGAGGAGTTATAGATATGTTATGGCCTATATATATGATATGGATTATAGATATGATAATGGCTCATAGATATGTTATGGCTTATAAATATGATATGCATTGTAGATATGATTAATGTCTTATAGATATGATTAATGGCTCATGCATTTGTTATGGCTTATAAATGTATTATGGCTTATTGATATGATTAATGACTTATAGATATGATTAATGGCTTATATATAGGTTATGGCTTATAGATAAAATATGACTTGTACTTATGATTAATGGCCTATAGATATCATTAATGTTTCAAAGATATAATATGGCTTATAGAAAATATTAATGACTTATAGATATAATTGGTGGGTTATAGATATGATTATTTAAATAGCTTATCATTATGACTATTGACATGGCCTATAGGTATGGTTATTGACATGACTTATTAGATTTGGTATTGGCATAGTCTATTGGGTTAGCTTATCGGTATGGCTTGGTGTCATGATTTGTTGATACGTCTTATAAATATGAGTTCCTGTTCGAGTCAGGTAGTTGATAATGATCTTAATAATATGATTTTTAGTCTAAGCCCAAAAAATGATGACAATGATGATGATACATTGTGTTCCGGTTCGAGTCTAGCATTGGGAATTATGTATGAGATGATACGATCCAGATGGATTCCTTGTTATGGAATGATAATTTTGTGATTTATGGCTATTTGACTGCTTAGTTTCCTTAATTATACCCTCCGATCTTAGGGGGGCCTGCGTTAGGTTATTTATTTTTCTGCACTTACCGGCTTATGTGGGCATTCTTGTAGTTATAATAGTATGATCTTTATGTTATTATCATATATGCTTTTATTTATTTATGGACAGCTATGTCGGAACTTACTTCTAGGTTTTCCTATTTTATCTTGACTTAGCTTATTCTATCTTGTATATTATCATATTTATATCATGGTTTATCTCAGTCGGCCAATGAAGCCTACTATGTACTCATGGCTTTAGTACTCATACTGCACTTTTGTACCTTTTTGGTGCAGACCCAAGTACTAGTTGCAGCCGTTGAATCAACATTCGAGTGGGGTTGATTTCGGAGATTGGGTGAGATCTTGGAGTTGGAGTTACACTTTTTCTTTCTATTTATCTATGTCTAGTCTTTCATCGTTAAGACGTATTGTATTTGACTATCCAGTATTCATAGTTTACTTATAGTAGCTCTTTTACCGAAATTATTGATTCTTGGGATGGTTATTGATTTCCAATCTATCTATTAGGACTTCTTGACTATATTATTGCTATTTAATTCTTTAATTGTTAGTTTTCAACTTTTAGGCTATTTTTCACCAAGTTAGCTCATTGCATCTTGCTTAGAGATATGGTTCGATTTACTTACTGGCGAGATAGAGTAGGTACCATCATGACTCATAAACCGGGTCATGATAGGTAATGAAGAAGAAGACATGAATACAAATACTTACATGGAATGCTCATATGTGAGATTTGGATGTGTAAATGGAACAAAGTTTGAAATTACCTAGGGGAGAAGGCAATAAAAACACAAGTTCTGATGGCTATAGGTGGGGGGTGTCATCTTGGAGAAAAGGGATTTACAAAGTTGCTTGCAAGAATTTAGGACAATTTTGTTATTTTAAGAAAGGAAGTCAGGTCAATTTTATTGGGTTGGGCTGATTTTCTGATTATTAATTTTTTGTATATATTTTGATTTGGCGTATAGCAAGATATTCATTGATTAACTGTTGATTAATAAAATAACATACACAACTACCAAAAATTGTTAAAATAAAGATGCAAGCCAAGCTAAGAAGTTTATAGACTTTCCATCGAGTCACTACTTTGGAGGCATGCAGAGCGTTTGGGATGAAGACTTAAAGGCAAATAACTTGCTCGCATAGAAGAAACAATAAAGGAAGGATAATAGGGACTATGTATGTAAAGGGGCTATTTTTAAAATACCATTTTGAGTCATTTGGAGTTGGTTTGAAGATTATACCATTATTGAGTTGAAGTACTTGAAGAAAAAGTAATTTTATATTCAAATTTGATGATTATTTATTGTCCTCAATAGGAGTTATCAGTTTGATATAGCTAGAGTTGCCTATTAGTCTTTTTCTTATGTATTGTTTTAAAGATTTTCTGATTTTTGGAACATTACACTTAAGGGTATTGGTTGATTTATGGTCATTATTCTCATTTCTTTTCCATTTTTTCTCCATCTCCTATCTTTACTTTCTTGTTCTTAGATTGTAGGATTTCTTTTGTATTTTGGATAATCAATATTGCATCATTCTTGTCTTTACTTTCCTTTTATTAGATTTTAGTGTTTTTGTTATCCTCTGAGTAATCGATATTGCATCATTTGATATTAGAGTTGAGCTATAGATCCTACAAATTAGACTTGGGGTTGTTACAAACCAATTTTTAGAAATAAAAAAAGTATTGTTTTGATTGGTTGTATTAGTTGATTTATAGCCATTATTCTCATTTTGTTTCCATCTTTTGTCTATCTCCTATCTTTACTTTCTTGTTCTTAGATTTTAGGAAATCATTTGTATTTTGCACTATTAATATTTAATCATTCCTATCTTTATTTTCCTTTACTCAGATTGTAGTGTTTCTTTTATCTTCGATGTTATCAATATTGCATCATTTGATATTAGAGTTGAGCAATAGATTATAAAAATTAGACTTGGGGTTGTTACAAAATTATTTTTGAAATAAAAAACTATTGTTTTGATTTGTTCTTTATTTGTTATTTTAATACAAGTTTTATATTTCCTAGTGCTAATATACTCTATATATGAAATTTCAAGTCATTTGAAGATGATTTGAAGATACTAACATTGTTGATCTTGAAGCTTTGATGAATAAGAAATTGGATTTTCTATATTTTGTATTGATTGGCTCTAATTTGCCTTGAGGTTTGTTCTCTTTCTTATGAAGAATCTAAATTTAAAATTTCACTCATTTGAGGTGAATTGGAAATTTCACTTTTGTTGGGTTGAAGAACACTAAGAACAAGGTAAATGAGTCTTCAAATTTGATATTGCATAATTTTACATTATAGTGGGATTCGTTTAGCAACTTAAGGATAATCTAAATCTAAAATTAGGAGTAAATTAGAGTTTATTGGAGATCATGTGGTGGAGGTTAAGAGGATCAGTGATAGGGTGATGATTATTAAGTTGGTCATTAGAGGGTTTACTATAAACATTTATAGCACATATGCACCGCAGGTAAGCTTAGATAAAGAGGAGAAAAATAGATTTTTGGAGTTTTTGGTCTAGGTGGAGAGAGGTATGCATAGCTCTATGAAAATTTTCATACAATGGGATTTTACAGGGCATATACAGTCATTACTGAGAGGCTATTATGATGTGCATCGCAACTTTGGTTTCGGGGATAAAGATGAAGACAGAGTTGCTCTCTTGGATTTTGTGACGGCCTTTGGGTTAGTGGTAGTAAATTACATCTTTTCGAAGAAGGAGGATCACCTGATTACCTTTTAAAGTCGGATAGCCAAGACTTAGAAAGACTTTTTGTTGCTTAGAGAGGGGGATAAATCAATTTATAAGGACTATAAGGTCATTCTTGGGTAGAATATTTCACTCCAACATAGGCTACTTGTGATGGAGTTGGATATCAAGAAGGTGAAAAAGAGGAGGGGTGGGGAGGGTCAACCCAATATAATGTAGAAAAACTTAAATCCAGTTAGTTCTCTAGAGATGGGAGAGAAGTTAGCGATGATAGGGGTGTAGGAGTGTAGTGAGGACGTGGATAGTATGTGGGATAGGGCTGACAGTTTCTTCAAGGAGACTGATAGAGATATGTTTGGTGTATTGAGGGACCAGTCTATCTAACAATAGAAGGACTGATAGTGGAACAAAGAAGTTAAGAAGAAGTTGGATATTAAGAAGGTGGCTTATGCTAAGTTGGTTGAGAGTAAGGATGAAGAGGAGAAGCGGACGAATACGGAGGAGTAAACGTTTGCTAGGAAGGAAGTTAAGTTAATGGTTATGACAACTAAAACAATAGTATTTGAAAAATTGTATATGGGTTAAAGGAGAAAGGTGGGGAAAAAAGTTTTTATTGGCTTGATAAGTCTAGGGAACGGAAGCATCGTGACTTTGACCAAGTAAAATACATCAAGGGGAGGATGGAAAAGTATAGGTGGAGGATGTACATATCGATAGATGATTAACTTTAATCGATTTGATGTACACCGTACTTTATCATACTTTTTCTTAATCGATTTAGTACCAATTCCTTACTAGTGTTTTCCTCATTTTATTTGGTAGATAATTTCGTAGATTAGGCTTATTAGGTCTTATTGATTCATCCATTGTTCAACCAATAAAAATCCATTCTACCCTTAAGATTGGTTTGTCACTCTTGGAAAATTATTAGTCAAATTGAATAAAACTTTGGTCAAATCTTTGAGTAGTAAAAGGCTAGAGTTTGTGAAATTATTTTAATGTTGCTAGCCAAGCACAAAGTAGATAAATATAAGAAAATATCATGAGCTTTTATTATTAATCTTGTCTTCGCATTTTGTAGGTACAAGGGAGTTGTAAGAAAGCACAATGCTTCAGAGAAAGGTTATCCTAAAGAGAACAAGTCTTGAAAAAAAGTTGAATATTCAAGGATTCTCTCTTATCCTTTATAACCAATGTCACACAAATAGCATCACCCTTTGTGTGGTTTAATGGGTTATGAAACCTAGTGTGAAGAAATTAGATCTTTATTATTATGAGAAAGGGTATTGGGTTGACAAAGAATGAAGATATCCTTTTCATAAGATGAATACCTAGAAAAGGTTTGGTGCAATGTTCTTTCCTTGGATACTTGTCACTTATTTTTAGGTATTAGTTGGTTTTGTGAACATTATTACTCCATAAATGAGCGAGAATGGTACAAAGATGTGGTCGACAAAAAGTGGAAATTTGTCTTTCCACCTACTTCTCCTAATCCTTGTCAACAAAGTATAGGCGTTTAATTTGGAAAACCTAAGTTTGAGTGACAAAATATGGAGAGGAATAGCTACAAACTACATTCTTCCCCACGTAATATATAAAATAAAAAATACTATCGACAGAGTGAATTGTGTCAACTCTAGAGCGGAGAACGGAGAGGATTTGTGGACTATAGTCCGAGTACTTTCATAAACAAATCTAAGCTTCTTGTTTGTTATTTTATTAGTATGGACACTTGTTTAGGTACAAGGTTGGAGAATGAAGGAACACAACATTCAAATATCCAAGTAATTTAAGTTTTATTTTAAAAGTTTATTCCATATGAGAATAGTTGACTCTTGATTATACATAATAATTTGGTGCATCTTGGAAATGTTGGAAGAATTTTTAGTACCAACGCAAAACCTCATTCCTTTATGTCCTTGGTTTTGTTTTCTAGATAGTTTGTTTATATTTGTATTCAAGTAATAAATCTTTTTAACAAAGGAGAAATTATAAAAACCAAGTTTCCTCAATACCTCAAACACGAAGCGAAGCAAATGATTTTATAGATTTTTCATTGAATCACTAATTTGGGAGGTTTAAGGGTGTTTGGAATGAATACTTGAAGGCCAAAAACTTGTGAAAATGGAAGTACAAGCGAAGATAAAGAAAAAGGATTGTGCATGCTCATAGGCTATTTTTAAAATTCAAGCTGTCAATCTTACGAAGATTGAGAATACCCTTATTTCCTTAAGGGTATTTTTCTAATAATCACCCTTAGTATTAATCCTTAGCTTAGCTACTATAGATACTAAACAGTGTTATTTTTTTTGGGAGATCATTTGGCATGTTAAATTCTCATGAATTGAGTATACTCTTGATGTTGTTTGAGGCTAAGGCGTAGGTTTCTAGAAAATATTGATGGAATTTCTTGCTAGAGGAAATCATTCCTCTTGAGGTTTGTGTCTATTCTATAGGTATTTGTTTTGTATTCTTAATAGAAGGTATTGATTTTGATATAGTCCTGATTGTTTATTAATTCCATTCTTATGTTTTTGTTTGTAGATATGGTGCCTTTTGGAACTTTGAATTTGAGTTATTGATTGATCTATAGCCATTGTTCTCATTTTTTTCTATCTTTGTGTCTGTATTTATCATTTAACTTTTGTTTATCTATTATTTCTTATTGTTTTATCATCAAACCTAAGTGTCCATGAGTAGCACCTACACTAACCCTCTGACAGGAGAGCCATTCAACCCAAGACATAACCAATTCATAACATAATAAAGTAATAAAAATAAGTCTCAAAAACTTAATAAACAAATGCAGAAATCCTAACTATTACATTGCTAGAATCTGCAAGTCATTTTATAAAGGATTCTACCAATACAAGTCTAACATTAATACAAAATTAAATAAACAAAACATTGTAAAAAAAGAAAGACAACCGCAACTATGAAGATATATGGCGTCCTAAAAGGGAGTAGTTCACCCTTGATAAGATCAACAGAAGGCGCTATATGTGAGGTCGCATTGAAGTTCCTATAATGCACTGTGACCCAAATAAATAGAGTACAATAGTATTATAAGTATAAACACTATGTACTATAGGCATCATAGACAGACTCAAATCAAAACAGGTATAACTCATGAATCAATAAAACATACAAGTAAGTACATCAATACATAATTAACTTCAGTAAACTAATTAGGTAGAATGCTCAATTTCAGAAAGGTCAACAAATAATATCTAATGATACACTCAACAAGTGAAGCAAAACCATCATTGAACAACTCAACAAATATAATGCAGTCATATAGGAACTATGGATTAACACCCACAATGATATTATGGCAATAAAGTCTTGTAATTCATCAAGTATTAGCTAAACTATATAACAACACACAAGTGTCACTCATTTGTACACACATGCTAACGGGTCTTGGTTTTGTCCAACTAGTCATGATCTAAAGGTGAAAACCAAGGTTCCATGTAACATATATACGTGGTACCTGCCCATATTATATTTGTCATTTGTAATCTAATATCAAACTTAAGCCACTTGAAAAAAAATATAATATATGTTTTCTTAATCACTTTTAACATATCTCAGTATGTTCTAGTATTCAGCTATCTCTCATGATATCATCAATAGTACATGATAAATTAACAAATCATTAATACATTCTTAAACAACATCAAGATTAATCATACAAGTAAAATCAAGCTAAATGAATCAATCAATCACAAATTATGTCAATGACCAATCAACAAGCTCATCAAAGGACAACACATACAAGACATTATTTCAAGTCAACTCTATATAAACCAAAATCTACTTCAACCAAAGAAACTAGAACAAGCAAGATAAACCATTGAATCTTTTTCTTTCCTCAAGGCCTCAAAATGTTTACAGTCTAAAACAAGAAAAGTAAGAGTAATTAATCATCTACTCTTCAATTTAACACTTTTGGGAATTTAAACCGACCAACACTCTGTATTCATGGTCTATAAATGTTACCCAAGGGTTAAATAACCCTTAACTATTCTCAGGGTGCTCATAGTACCTCAATTCATAGGTTTCTACTCGAATTATTCCCTTTTTAAAAGATATTATGCAAAAGTTCCAATCTTTGTTAAACTCAAAGTTACCAGTTACCATAGTTGATGTTTATGAACAATCTATTCTTACTAGTATGTGTTAATTTACACTGTAGAAGCAATTTCAGATAATATAACATCTACCCAATGGCTTTTTCCAATTTTTCATGAACCACAAATTCTGCACTATCCCTCTTCATACCACTCCACCAATTGATTTTTCGCAAATATCGGTATATATTATTGGGTCCTGGGTGAATATAATAATGTGCACCATGCACTTTTGCAAGGATTTTCTATCTCAAACTATCTACACAAGACACACATAGTCTACCCTGACATCATAACACACCATATCCCCCTTGGGAGAAAACCTCTACCTTCTGATCTCTAACTGATTCTTTCAACTTAACTAAACTAGGATCCCTATCTTATTTCTCCCAAACTTCGGCAACCAAACAAGATTTTGAACTATTCTGAACCCATACACTAGCTTCATCTGAATCAAAAAATTGAACACCTAATCTATCAAGCTGATAAACCTCCTGAACTAACTTCTTCTTATCATTCTCAACATGGAGTAACACTATCCATAGACAATTTACTAAGGGTATCTTCCACTACATTGGCCTTGCTCGGATGATACAACACACTCATGTCATAATGTTTTAACAACTTTAATCACCTTCTCTGACGAAGATTTAAATCTTTCTGTGAAAACACATACTTCAAACTTTTGTGATCTGTGAACACCTCAACATGAACTCCATAAAGATAATGCCTCAAAATATTAAAGGAAAAAAAAAGAAATACTAACTCAAGATCATGGGTAGGGTAATTCTTTCCACGGGACTTCAGCTGCCTAGAGGCATAGGCTATGAACTTACCCCTCTGCATCAACACACAACCAAGACCAACTCTAGAAGCATCACATTAAACAACAAAACTATATAAACCATCTGGTAAGGTCAAGACTAGAGCTGAAGTGAGTTGAGTCTTTAACTCTTAAAAACTCTTTCCCCAAGAATCTGACCACTGAAACTTGACTTTCTTCTGATTCAATCGACATATGGGGAATGTAATAGACTAAAACCCTCAAACAAACAATCGATAATAGCTACCCACACCCAAAAAACTCTTGATATCTGATGGACAAATAGGTTTGGGCCAGTTTATAACTGTTTTTGACTTTTGACGATCAACTCTACTGACATCTTCGAAAATAATACGGCTAAGGAAATCCATAAATCTTAGCCGAAACTCGCCCTTACTAAATTTTTCAAACAACTGATGGGCTCTAAGAGTTTTCAATAGAATTCTGAAATGGTCTATATGATCACTTTCACTACGGGAGTAGACGAGAATATAATTTATGAAAACTATAACGAACATGTCCAGGTACTGCTTAAACACTCTATTTATCAAGTCCATGAAAGCTACTGGGGCATTCGTTTGTCCAAAAAACATAACTAGAAATTCAACATGACCATACTGAGTTGTGAAAGTTGTTTACAGAATGTCACATTCTTTGACTCTAAGCTACTGATAGCTGAATCTGAGGTATATCATAGAGAAATAACTGGCATCTTGAAGTTGGTAGAACCAGTTATCAATCCTGGGAGAGGATATTTATTCTTGATTGTTACTTTGTTTACTGATGATAATAGATACAAATTTGGAGAGAACTATCTTTTTTACACACGAAAAGGACTGGAGCACCCCATGGGGAAACACTAGGCCTGATGAATCCCTTATATAAGAGATCTTTGAAATGCTCTTTTGATTCTTTTAGCTCAGCTGGAGACATTCTATAGGGAAGAATATAGATAGGTTGGGCATCTAGAAGGAGATCTATTCTGAAGTCAATTTTTTTTTTGGGAGGTACTCCTGGAAGATCTTTGAGGAAAACATCCAGAAACTCCCTTACCACTATAACTAAATCGAGACATGGGTTCCCACAACTAAAGTCTTTGACTCAAACAAAATGGTACATGTACCCCTTAGATTTCATTTTACTGGCTTGAAGGTATGAAATAATTTGAACCTATAGTACTGAAGTACTATGCCCCAACTCAATGACTGGTTCATTGGAAACTAAAACTAAACATCTCTGTTTCTACAGTCAACTGAAGCATAGAATGAGTGGAGCCAATCCATGCTAAGAATGACATAAAAATTAGTCATCTCTAACTCTACAAGAGGTGACTTTGTGGGATATTATGATCGGACAGTTCAAGTATACCTGCCTTGCTATAATGGAGAAACCTATTGGAGTAGACACTAAGAAGGGTTTAGCTAAAGATTCAGGACTGACACTAAAATTTAAATCTATATAAGGGGTTACAAATATAAGTGAGGCTCCAGGGTTTAATAAAGCATAAACATGAAGGTGGAAGACCTGCAACGTACCAGTATCAACATCAGGAGAACATTCTTGATCTTGACGAGACTAAAGTACATACAGCCTGTTCTAGCACTGTCCACTGGTTGCACTGGAAAAGGTACCCTACTGAGTCGAGAGACTGGCTTGAAATGAGGGACGACTGGACTGACCTTTCTGACTATCCTTTGGGCAATCCCTGACTTTATGGACTGGCTTGCCACACCTAAAACATACATCACTGATGGCTCTACACACACCCTGATGATTTCTACCATATTTCTGGCACTGGGGATTAGTACAGCCACTGTTCATACTACCTTGGGACTTAGAGCCTGTTTCCCTATCTCGACTATCATTCTAAAACTTTGGCACTGACACACTAGCTAAAGATGGAGTAGGGCTAAAGATTTCTGAAAGAACATAGAATGGTTACCCCCTGCTGACCTAGTTTGAGAGAAGTTAAAGCTACATGTTTTGGCCCTCTTATTCCCTCTCTTTTTCTCCTTCAGCTTCTGCTCCTCAATCAACTGAGCATGGACCATCAACCTAGATATGTCTATCTCCTTAATCAAGATAGCAGTTTTAAAATCTTTGACCACACTATCAGCTACACCAATAACAAACTTACTCATTGTAGATCTACAATGAACCACCATCGAAGGAGCATACCTTGTGAACTAAGTAAACCAAAGCAAATACTCCCTCACACTCATATTACCCTACTACAAATTAAAAAACTCCAACACCTTAGATTTTATAAACTCTAAGGGAAAGAACATATCTAAAAAGGTTGTAGAAAATTTCTCCCACTCTATAGGCCCTACCTCACCACCCCTATCCTCCTTCCACTGCTTATACTATGTATGAGCTACATCCTGTAACTGGTAGGCAGCAAAATCTACACTATCACTTAAGGTGACACCCATAATATTAGAAACATTCTGAACTACATTAGTAAATCCCTATGGATCCTCCTAAGTATTGGATCCCAAAAATAAGGGAGGGTTCATTTGAGGAAAGTCCCCAATCTTGGTTGCATCCGTGTTAACGACTGGATTGGATGGAATAACAGCCTGTTGATTATTCTGATCTACTACTGAGTGATCTAAGGTAGTGAATACAACTCTGAATTTGGCATGAGAGACTTGCTCATTCAGGGGATCTTCCTACATAGGTAGAATCGCGAGCTTATTTCCATTTCTTCTTGGGAAGCATTTTTTGTAAAGGGATACAGGGTGGATTAGAAAAAGAGTTTAAATAGAGCTCATGTTCATTTTCACGAAATGAATACTGAAAGAAGGGAAAGATTTCCTAAAACATCTTGTAGCCACTTATTCATAGGTGTGATGTGCTTCACACATATGCACAAGACTCTACTCAATGCGGCTTTTGAACTCCCTAGGCCACTGTAAAATCCTAGGCTATGATAGCAAGTTTTTTCATGACCCGAGCCAACCCCCACATCGAGACAACTGTGCTTACAAGTTACCACAAGCTAACCAATTTGCTTGTACCTTCTCTGAGCACTGACTAAAGTAACAAAATACACATGTGCAGAAGTAAACTGGCAACTCCATAAGGTTTAAACATTGATAAGATAATGTAAAACTAAATATTAAAATATTTTTCTAAATATTACTGAATAACTAAAAACATCTAATAAAAACTAACTGACTAACAATCTGACTAACTACATATCTTAAAGCTTCTAAACTGAAATAATATAATAGGTCCTAGACATATGAGGACTCACCACAACTGTTGTTGCAAATAGGCTGAACTGTCTAAGCACAGTCAGGAAACTGAGCGTCTGAACCTATGATAAAGATATCATAGCATGAAGAAAATATACAGTCAGTACTCTGAATGTATTGTTTATGAGATGAGGTTAGGCTGAAATGCCTAGGCTCATGTGCATGAAATACTAACTGACTGAATAGCATGAGATAATGACCCACTGAACAACAAGATATAACTGACTCATAATATGCATGAAAGATTTAAGATCTAAGAATGCATTACAAAGAATATAACATGATACAAAAGTAGTCTATAACTAAAATATTGATATCTGGTAACTGAATAACTAATAAACTATATGTTTAAACAAACATTAACTAAATTATGTACTAAATATTGAACTGAGAAAATGGGAGGTATTATCTAACCCACATGCCCTAATATAAACTAATTGGGGTCTAACATTTAACCAAAGTTGGAAAAGTGTCAGTACTAAGCCACGGGTACTATCAATGGTTGTGTGGATCCACTAAAGAGTAACCCTCAACTGGAAGGTGCTCTAATAGGATATGTGTTACCCTAAACTAGTAGGTGTAAAATTTATCAACACTCTACTGGCAGGTTGATATCTCTAACCTATACTGGCTATGTAGTTCTAGAACAATGGGACTGCTACTAAAGGTCACAATCATTACTGGTTGGTGAGCACCCATCCCTATATTCGATCGGTGCTAAATCCTACTTCCAACTGAAAGACACTGAACAAGGGTTTGAACTATGTTTAACTGAACAAACAAACGATCATAATTAACTTGATTGAATAATAATAGTCATAGATTATCTGAAATAATTTTAAAAATACAACAACTATGGAAACTGCTATGTATCGAGTATTCATAACCCCCAACACTGAATGTAAATAACCATAAGGTATCCGATGACTTATAAACCATAATAAGGAATCATTAGTCAAACTCAAACATTTAGACATTTCATCAAATAGTTGAAGTTCGTGAACATAGGCATGGGAATGATTAAAACTTTTTGGTATAACATAATTATAATACTAAAACCATAAATTGTGTATTTAACATAGAATTTTCATCATTCAAATGTGTAAGGGGTACTTCCAACAAAAAAACACTTGTAAACATCATGTATAATTGAAATTCATACAAGCTTCATGGAGATGGCCTATTGTAAACATGTAAATTCATTATTTAAAACATAAAAATAGATTATTGGTATCCATGGGTGAAAAGGGCCTATGGATGAACATCACACATACCTCACTTGATGATTTTGTGAAGAGTCTTGAGGATTTTCTAAAATCTTGAGCTTGAATTTGTTGATTTTATTGAATGTGTTATGGTTTGTTCTTCAGCGAGAAATAGCTTTCTTGGAAATGATTTGTCAATAATAGGGTCAATAATGCTCTTAGCGAACCTAAATTTCGTGTTATGGATGAGTTTGGTAGAGGAAAATTAACCCAAATACCCTTAATGACTAGGATTTAAAAAGCAAAAGGAGACCACTCAACGCTGTACGACCCCAAGCTGGGTCAAGCAGCAAATGCGGTGGTACCCCTGGTTTGGTTAAGTATCCAACAAGGTGCAACACCAAGCCTGGCTCAACTACACAACGCGGCAAAGCTCTATCGCAATGCCTTGCTATTTTGAACATCCAAACACTACCCATACCTGATCTAAAAGATTCAAAAATTCCTCGAGACATACCTTTGTCCTCCCTAAATATGATTTAACTTACAAATCAACATTCTGAGATCGGCAAGGCCAAACTAAAAATCTTGTACGGTTAGGGGTCTTGAAACGGCTAAGTCTTTAATACCTAGTGAAATTTAAAGGCTTTGGACCCCTTAGCATGCACTAAGAGCTAAATCGTGCTAAGAGAATCACGGGGTATTATAATATGCCCTGAAAATGGAGAAATAGACAATAAAGATAGAAATATGCAAAACACTATAATAGGCTAAAAGATAGTAACAACATAGAAACCATCCCATGACCTAGTAGATCCATTACAAGAGCTACTATATAAATTCAAACAATGTTCTAAAACAGTCAATATAACCCTGTCTCAAAACTAAAGACTTGACAATGATAGTAAGAAGAAAATGGGGAAACTCCGACTCTTAGAGCTCAACCTATTTTTGAAATCAACCATAAAACGATCGTCAAATCAATGGCAAAAAATTGTACTCAAATTTGCACGGAAAAGGTACAGAAATTTATACTAGTACATAAACCACGGGAACTCAGTAGGCATCATCGGCCAACTGAGGTAAATCATGATATATATAAAATAAAATGCAAGATTACATACAAAATTCAAGAAAGAAAGCAAACCTGAAATGACTCCATCATCGTTGTACATAAATAATTAAATTAACCTGGAGGATAACATATAACCCATTCAACTACAACTAAAAAATTAACCCTCATAAGCCAATAAGTGTAAAAAACTAAATAACCCAATGCAGGGACCCATAACCCTGGAGGGTTCACTTAAAGATAGTATAACCAGAGCCACCATTATTTACCAACTCTCAGAGTACAACTAAAATTTTATCTATATCATGTCACTTTATAATAATTCTTTCGTACCTGAATCGATACCTATATCATCATTACCATACTCTATGACAGGACTCTAATTGGTATTTATATAGTTAATATCATAATTTATAGTCGGACTCAAATCGGTAAAAGTTTAATCAATAGTCGAACTTAAATCGGTAAACATACAATTAATAGCTGACTCGTACCGGTAATCATATCATCGCCATCATCAATCTCTAAACTGTAACCGATAATTATATTTTGTCATATCATTATAAATAGAAAGACTCAAATTTGTAAATATGCAATCAATACCCTGACTCTTATCAGTAAATATATAATCAATAGTCAAACTCCAACCGGTAAATATGTAGTAAATAGCAAGACTAGAACAAGTATTGAGATATAGAATGAACAATAAGATCAATCACATAATCAATAAGCATTATCTCTTAAATTCAAACCATCATAATAATTGAGTGAAAAAACTCCTCTACATTACCTCAATAAGAATTTTCAAGAGATATAACAAACGTATAAAGGGTTATAAGGATCAACACGAATCTTGGCCTAAGGTGGGTCCAAAGGCTCACTTGTAATCCGCGAAGTTTTTATAAATCATAGACTACATTGGACTATACTAAGGTGTATAAATCAACTTTGAAATATTTACAAAGCCTCAATCAACACTAATATTGTGATATCACCTAAAGCATGAGAAACTAAGCCAATTATGCCTAAATACAGTTTTCAAATAGCCTAAACGGTCCAACTAACCCAAATATTTCCAATCACATCACCAACACCTAAAACCCAACCAAATATAACAAAATATCATAAGGATACTATAAGTTAGTTCAATCTACAAGGAAGGGAAACCTAGACTACCTAGATACCAAAGAAATCTCGATGAATTTGCTAAATAGCCGACTTTCCCTTCCAAGAATCTTTCATAAGGTGTCATGCTATCATAAACACAACCTACTCACTATTTAAAGAATAATGATACTTGTATTACACCATTGTTCTTCGGGTATACATATACTCCAAAATCTCATGTAGGTCCAATTTATGAAAATTTTGTTTCTAAGGCCAACCCATTATTATCTTATGTTCAAGGAGTAATTATCCTCAAATATTGGTGAAATATAATCTACACTGGTGCTAAAATAAATCCACCAAATTCTAAGGACTTTAGGAAAGAAAAGATTTATAGTAGATCATATTTACAATAGAGTGGCCATAGTTAGGGGCTCTACATAAAGGAAAGTCCTTGGTATGATTTACTTCGATTGTATTGTTTGACCTTTAGGTTGGTTATGACTTTCCCTCTTTCAAACATAGCTTTTTGGGCTTTACATATATCATATATAGCTTATTGGTGATAGAACATTTGGATTAAGGTTTTGATATTAAGGAATTTCTAATATTCTATGTTTTCTTTGACACATTAGAGTAGGATTCATATACATACCATTATTTAGGTAGTGGATTAGCTTTAGAGGCTGAGTCAAGACTACTTAATTATTATTACGATTAGCAGTAGGAAGCCTCAGCTTAGAATTAACTAAATTGCATCATTGGTAACGGATATTCATGGATACATTATTAGTATAATTTCTTTATTCAATTTACCCTTAGGTTCTTGGATTGTAAGGGTCTTTGGGATGAGAATATTAATGGGTATATATAGGTATATAATATATATATATATATTTATGTTATATCCTTAAGTATTAACTTGTTTATTTAATTATGTACTGTTAATTCTTTTTCTAGTGTTTCCATGAATAATAGTAGATTTTATTAGAACTTTATTTCATATATTGCTCTTCTGAGCTTAGTCAACTATTTTACGATAGTACATTCTATCTATTTTTGGTGTTTCCAAAGTTATGATCATGCAAAAAGAAAATACAACAAAATTTGACAACAATACATTTTCTCTGGATAAGAAAAGGCTAAAAAGAACAATGATGCATTATTTCAAAATGAAAGCTTTAGAATACAACTAGCGATAGAATCAAGATTTTCACTAAGGGGATTAAAAATATAAAGAACTAAAAATACAATGAAGTCAAAGGGTTTCAACATCTAATTTTGTACATTAAACATAATTTTGACGTAGTGTAATATTTTGAGGGTTCTAGAATTTTCTTTAGTTAGTTTAGATGCAAACAACACAGTGTGTTGTTCGCTTAGTTTGTTCTAACCCATTTTTACCATCTAGTCATTTTCATAGTCCGCGATATAAATTTTCATAATTATGTTGATTGACTCCCAAGAATATAAAAGCTTTGTGAAGTTAAGACTCTAGAGTGATTTTCTACACTTTTTCACCTGGACAAAAGTTCTACTCCACAATGGAAAACAAAGCAAAACAAAGGCATGCAAGGTGGCAGTGTTGTATGTGCTATCGAGATATTTTTTCACCCGAATCATGAGAGTCAAATACCACTTCAAATGACACTCAATCAATTCCTTTAAGATAATCAAATTCTTCTATCAAAACAATTCCATATAATTTCATTATAGGATACTGCAGTAAAAGACCAAAAAGTTTCTAATCCATACAGAGTCTTGCTTCAGGAAACCCAAGTTTCAACAACAAATCAAACAAAAATTTAGAGAAACACATATATTTTCTTTTAAATATATCGAATAACTATGCTGATCAACAACAATGAAAACCAGTAGTGAAAACCTATATATACATGAATATGTAATGAAAAGGCGGAAGGTGGGAGGTAATAAGAACATATTAAGCTTTGCTTAGAACAGGAATTTCACATCATTGAAAGGATAATGTACTTCCATTTGATGATTCTTTATGGTTGTTAGACAATGATATGTACTTCTTGTATTGTTTTCGGAAAGAATAAAATGAATCAAGAGACATCAAGTAATCTATAACAAACTAAAGATTTGGTTTTATCAATAATGAATCTTACAAGTAAATAGTTATTAAAAAAAAGGAAAATTGAAAACGAAATTTCTAAAAAAGTTTTACAAAAATATATAGACGAAATAATACAACTATTAGTATGTCTTATAGATTATCTCTCTCTTTTATACATAGATATCTTCTCAGGATCTGAAATGTACTTTGACATATTCTCACATTGGTCTCCAACCTTGACTTGATTTGTAACATTATCAAAATTAAATAATGGCAGATAAAAAATAGAAATGTGGTGTTTTGTGTAAATCAAGAACCAATAAGAAACCAACCACTAGAATGGAGTTTGATAGCTTTTATTGTTAAGCATCAAACTACAATATGTTGTTTTATGTATATATAGAAACCAAAATATTCAAGTTTCTCTCAAAATATTCAATCTGAAAATCTTTTAGAAATGACTAAAGAAACAAAAGAAACACAATCAGTAGAGAAAAACTAGTGAATCTGGTTGACACTGTAGAATTATACAAGTCAAATAAGCAAGAAGACATTGCTTTAGCAAGTCCATCTCTACTAGCTGTTGCAATATTAGGATCAAAATACCTCTTTATTATGCTTCTCCAAGTTTTATCGTTACACATTACAACCATATATCTTTCATATCCATAAGAACTTACCTGCTATAAGATTTAAATCAAATCAAACCCTCATTATCAAAGAACAAATTATTTTTTGCCTTTTTTCTAGTAAGATTACTAATATGAAGAATGGAAGACAATACTATACTAATTACTACCTAAAAAACAATCTAGTAGATTTTTCTTAGAATATTAATCAAAATAAAAGCTACAACACAAACTAAAAGGACTAAGAAAATACCTGCTCATTGTCATTGTTTCAAACAATTTCCATGTCCTCCTTGTTGATAAAATCAATTATACAAAATGCAGAGAATCCCATGACAGGTCATTGTCATGGATGCCATTGGAAACTTAAATAAATAAAGACAGATAAAAAAATAGCATAATATAGAGAAAGTTACATTTTGGTAACAACCAAATTATAAAAGCAAAAGCTCTACCAGGCAAAACCGACCATTCATACATAAAAATCTAATTAGTACATCAACAAACATCACGGAAACTCCACCAAATAGAAAGCTCATTAAATTTTAAGTTTATATGGAACAATATCGTAATAATAAACACTCTAATCCATCGGGCATATATAAAAGATTACTCTTAGCATCATTTATTTTCTTTTAATCTTTAAAGTGCCGATTCCTTTCTTTTTTCGGTCATGTATTGTCTAAGAATGCATAATAATATTCTTATCCAACTTTGTAATAGATAAAAGACATTTCACACTTCTTAATATAGCATATGAGAGAGAAACAATTATATTTTGATTACTTATATATGTATCAAATTATTTCTCATTGATATCGATCCCCATAACTTCATCGGTTATTATTCTATGCTTCACTAACTATCAAGCACATATCTTTTCATAAAGACTAAAAGTACCTACAACCAAAAAATAATTAACTATGTCAAATTCTCTGTGTGTAGTATGAGTATAATTTGACTATCGATGAAAGAAGAAAAATTAAAAATAAATATCATTCTACTAGAACAAAAAAAAATGACATTCTAGATTGTAGTTTTTAGTTGATTGTGAATTCATACCGAAGAAATCTAAATCGTGACTACTCAACTACTGAGAAACAAAAATTCATTACCCTTTCAACTAAACACAAAGCTAATATTACATTAAAATGATTGATAGTACATAGAACAATATCTTGGAAAAACTTTAACAAGTAAAACTAAACAGATTCGTTCATGCATGAACTCTAAATCTTAGAGGAATAAGTTGAGGACCTATCTTTTATAAAGAAGACAATAGAGAGACTTTAAATATCATTCCTACAAAATATACAAACTTTTATGCATTTCATATTCACTAAATTCATAAAAGTCCGTATTTTTAAGTCTATTCATTCCATCAAATCGATAATTGAAATGGAGGAAAACCTAATAACCTCCATTTACAACTAAGATCTGATCTGCCATTTTAACAACTAGAGTGAGAAAAATGTACTAGAATTCATAAAACACATAAAAAGTGTAATTTTTGGGATTCTTTAACTCTTTGAATAAAAGGATGAGAAATTTTCTCGAGAGTGAAGAGATGGTAATATTAAATTTTTTGGTACGAAAATCAAATTATGTTTAGGAAAACTCTTAATAAAAGAATAATTCTGGCAACTAGAACCACTACAATGCAATTAATATACCATTATCAAAATGTTTAATATGTCGCTCCATAAAATTGGCAGATTACTTTTCATAGTGCAGGGTTTTTTTCTAAACTGTCATAGTAATAGTTCCTCTATTGCATAGTTTTTTTGTCGTATGGATCTTATCAAGTATTTCATAGTATATTGGTTAACATGAAAATAATATGAATTTTCTCAAACAAGGTTCACCTTTTCTATTTTCAGAATTCTTCTAAAAAGTGGGATATCAATGGGAACCATGCCAATAGAAGGGTTGGAAGATTTACAAGAGACACGTTCTTGAACACAAATGGTGTTCAAAAGAATTTTCTTCTTATTTATTTATGAAGTTAATCATGATACCAAGAATCCATCCTATCATGTCAACTTGTACAATATGAGTGTGACAACAAGTAGGAGACACAAGGCGGGAAATAATTATTCCATAAGGTCAGTCTCAAAAACAAAAGAATGCGGTATCCACTACTTTGATCTCATATAAATCAAGCATTATAGAAGCAATGTAAGAATTAATTTGATAGAGATCAACACTTATATGGTGTGGTATAAACTCTTACAACTTTACAAAATTTACCTTCCATAATAAAAATATCACCATGCCTTTGAAGATGACTTAAAATAGTGGGAGATGGGTAAATACCTTAACGATGAGCCTTTGAGTTTGCTTTCTTACCCACCACACATGGTCCACACAAGCCTTTATTTCTATCAATCATCTATGACTAATAGATTTGGTCCACATTTTTTTTTTCTAATGTGGATCTTTGGTAGGTGACTACTTTATTAATCTTATAGAGTTAGATGTTTTACTATCTTCTATGAAGTATCTACCAATACATAGGAGATGACCCTTGTTCCTCCCTTGAGTCAACTCACTATCACCTTTTTAAAATCATAATCATTAGATGAGAATTTCATTAATCTTTCAATTCTATGTTCATAAGGAATTCACTCTAAAACACGAAACAAAACCCTAACTATAAAAATGAAATAGAAAATAGGAGATTGACTCAAGCAAAGGAACTAATTGACAATAATAGCTATATTAAAGGTAAAACTTCTATTTAAGAAGCCTATACAAGCACTAAACCAAGGAAGTCAAAATCAACCAAGGAATATAGTAAATTCCAAGAAGATTAATACAAATTAAGCACCTAACTCTTACAAACACAAACAAGGAAAATTAATTCATCTTGCAACCCTTGTTTCTGAAAGTGATGCAATAGAAGCTTCACTAAACTCTCAACTTGTAACAATTTGAATAATTCAATAATTATCAAAAACTACCAATAAAATGGCTAAGAGTAGTACTTATATAAAGCTATACTAATTATAATTATTAATGATAATGATCATAAAATAAACCATTAAAGAGATAAGGCCTTCATAGTCTTCTTAGGCACGGGCTTGTATTTGAAGAATGGTTTTTTTGTGTAGATAACCCCTTTTCTCTTTTCTTCCTTGCAATTAAACTTTAGAATGATTTCAAGCTTCATGTATTCACCCCAATAACCCTCAAAGACTCTAAAGTAGTGACTTGATGACAAGTTTATAAATTTCATAGCTTGGCTTTGTGTTTATGTTTTTTATGAAACTTTGATTGCTTTATTTGGTACACTTTTCCAAACTATGTATAACTAATGCAAACATTAGTTGTAGACTCTATTTAGTAATGAGGTATGTGTAACTAATACATAAAAACCTATTATACTAGAAATGTCATGGATTCTAGTGTATGCATTACAATGACTATGGACATAATTAACCCTCAAAAACTTTTACACATCCTTTTCACCCTATTTATGGAGGGTATTTTTTTTAAAACAAATACTTTTTTTATGAAATTAGGAAATGCATATTATTTTTAGTACACTAAATCAAACACGGTATAAATATTATTCCAGCACAACTAATAGCAACATTACAGATGTAAATACTACTAGTACACTTTAGTGTGAATTATTATTATACACCTTACCAAACGACCCTAAGTGTTGTGTCTTAAAGTTCATAGTGAGGTTATAACTATTTTGGCCAAATAATTTTGATTTGACCCTTAGACGACATTAGAACCCATTAACTCCAATTTGATTCTATGTTTCTAAATACTTTTGTTAAAATAGTATGACATAAGGGATAGCTTAAGGAATATGTTATTTGCATGAGGATTTTGATTGTGAGAGTGAAAAAAATACTTTTATGTATATGCCCCACAAATTAAATTGTATCACAATTTAAAAGACGCATCTCTTGTGAGTAGTGAGGGCACAAGAATGATAAGAAATCGTTAAACTATTTAATGTTTTTTGGTTAATTGATTAGATTTATCTTTATGTTGTTGAGTCATTCTAGTGTCTATCATGTATTGAAAGAAGTATCACTATTTTGACATTAATAATGCAGTTGTAAATTGGGAGTTGTCGGTATCTATTTAAACTATCATAGTGACTTGGAATTCAGTAGACTTAATTAAATTGGCATATGTAAACTCGAAATGTGTGAAAGTATTTAGTTGTTTGTTTGAGGATAAACAAAGATTTAAGAGTGGGGTGGTGGTGTTTGGTGTATTTATATGTCTATTTCCTTTATTTCACCTATGTTTATGCATTGTTTTAGGAATAAATATACTAAAAACACCAAACATTTATTCAATTTTCATTATGAAACTTAACGGTGTGCTTTGCAAGATTAGAGGTTAAATACCGAAGAAAATATGGATTAAGATGGTAAAAATATATCCCTGTGGATTAGAGCCCAAATAAAAACATATAATCACTATTGAGTTCGCACAGAAAAGTCTAAAGCATGGCATATTCTACCACTGGATCTTACCTAATAAAGGCCATCATAAGTCCTTACTTCATGTTGATCCTTAAGGAGCGAGGTGGAAAATTTAGACAGGATATTTAGTCAACCCCACCCAATTTTGGGTGGACATTGCAGACCTTTTACATACATTATAAATATGAACCTTGGCTGCTTTAGGATGGGAGAACATGGTTTAACGCAGAAATCCACACTTGGGAGTTTATCCTTGAGTTATCCTTATACCATCATTTTCTTATATTTGCTTTATTGGATAATGAACAAGTATAAATGTGATCTATTTTTGAGTGGCTAAGTATCCTAGATCTAGGGTTAAGAGAGAAGGACATGTATAGTAGAATCTATAATAACAATCAATGAACAAATTATGATGTTGATAAAATGGCCATAACCCTAGTATATGGAAATTTAGCTACTCATTATCCAATTACTTGAGATAAACTTCATAGATAATATAGAAAGTAATAGAAACTAAGAGTTAACCTTAGAATAATGGTGTTTTGCCTTTTTCTGTAATCCTACTATATTTCTATATTTAAATTGTTGAAACTCCCATAATAACACTTAGCAATTGTATTTTTAATGTTTAAAACACCTTATAGAGTCAACCAAGTTGAACAGGAGAATCCCAAAAATTAAGTAGGCTTGTCAGGACTCATAGAGCGAGGTAGACAACCTCGCCTTTCTCCTCTCATTATGAGATTCTTTCTTTTGGCTTCCCATTCCTTCATGTAGGGGTTAAAGTTTAGAGAATATGTTATTTTATCCCTTATTTTCTTTCCATATATCTAGGTGAGCTCCTTGATTTTTTTCTTGTCTTTGTTTTCCAATTTCATCCACTTTTTACTCCACGATTAGTTGATTTTATGATCTTTTCACATAAAATGCATAAAAATCTCCCATAGGTTCCAAATCATGTTATTTAATAGAATGAATGAGTTTCACACTAAAACAAAATTAAAATAAGTCATAAATATGAGTTAATATCGCTAAAGAGGGTGTAAAGTAATCAAACATCAGATAACAGTTTTCACCAGTGCATATAGTCCTCCTATTTTTGACTACTAAGAAACTTATAATGGTGAAATGGAAGAGTTCTTTAAATGCTTGGTGTGAATAAAGTTGAAACATCACCATAACATATGATGTAATGCTTATCCAATCTTATTCAGTGCATTGGTCAAATGTCTCAATATGATTGGCTTAGGGCCGAAAATTGAGATCTCTATATTTTTATGATTTATTTAGACTATATTTTATCTTCTTTTTGTTGATATGGGTCTAATATACTCTCAAAAATTATACAAAACCACCTAATGCGACACATAAGTAACAAAAAATCCCTCGGACCATATATCATGAAAATATATGCGTTCTGGGATGACCAATGGGGTATTCACGGCATGTAACTCAGGAAAAGTGATAAAATAAATGTCAATGCCAAAAACTAGTCAAAACTATATGCACAACTCTTATATATACACATACAGGATGTCAGGATAGGGAAAAGGGTCATGAACATAAGAGTTTAAGCCGGTAACCTAAATTATGTAGCTCGCTCTATCATAATATCACCCACAACAAATATTGGTTTAACTCCCCTACTGAAAGGGCCCTAGTCCATTTTAGATGAATGATCCAAGGATTAATAAGGAAGGAAAAAATACACCAAGGCTCTAGCCATAAAAAAAAATATAATGTGTTAGCCAAAAACACGGTCATATAGACCCCCACACCGGCAAACATAGTTTCTAGTGTTAGTCTTTTTGGGACTACACCTTCACAGTAAGCTACACAATTTCATTTAAGCCCAAATTAAAATAGTTGTACATAAACCCAATCATTAACCCAAGAGTCATTTAATAAGGCATTTACCACTTGGTATCGTTATATCAGTTATGCTTGCAAGCTCATATAATTATGCTAAACCCAACCATGTGTAATACCCCGCATGTTTCTAAGCTAGGATACAAACCATTTTTCCTTCATATGAAATCTCCTATCCTGTGATTCATACTTGAGTACATGACTTACATTTAGTATCCTAGAGATGATATAGCTTATGATGCATTAAGCATGTTCATATGAGTCACTTAAGGTAATACAAGCTAAGAGTTTTTGAATCCATCAAGTTTTAGTGTTCGATTTTGTAAGGGTCATATTTGAATGAGTATAACTCTATGTTAATGTGTTATTTCTGCATATTTATACCCACTAATTTATAGAGAATCAAATTAGATTACCAACGATACCAATTTTGCCTTAATCCAATACTCGAGCAAAAAGTTATGCCCATTTTTGTGAGAGACAGTAAAGGTATTCGATTGGTTAGGCTCCGCCCAACCAAACTTAGGTGATTGGTTAGGCGTCTCCTAAGTCAGTTCCAAGTGCCAAAAACACTCCGTTTTGAGTTATTTTGAGAGTAATTAATTCTTTTAACACTCCTTACACGTCCCTAAACTTAACCCTATGAAATATATAGCTTCTAAACACATTACAACCCTATTAACATCTCAAAGCTCATTATCCAAGAGCACCATAGGAGAAAAACAACTAGGGTTGCACAATCAAGATTGAAGATCAAATTTCAAGGAAATTCCCACGTCAATCATCATAACCTCCCTTCCAAGGTATGCTTAGTGTTCATCCAAGGATTCCCTTCATCCGTGGAGTTCAAGAATCAATCTTAAAAATATAAAAGCTTGGTTGGTTGTGGTGATATGATCATACCCATATTGATGCTTGTTTGTTTTTCTATATAATAGTATCGTGACTATATATCTCATGAAAGTTATGTTGTTAGTTGAAAAATATGATCTTTGGATAGATTGATAGAATGCAAGCATGAAATCCACCTATGCCTTAAAGAATGCATGCAAGGTGTTCGATAAAATGCCTAGTATGTTAGAACTTCATATTTACATGATTTCATGATATCTAAATAACAAGTTCATGTTAGCCATACACTCCAATATAAATTTATATGCAAATTATCTGTTGTTATTGTTGTGGTATAAAACATGTATGATAATGGAGATATAAATTATGTTCACAAAATATATCCATGCTTTTCCTATCATGTTTGAGATGTTGAATAAATACATGAAGTATAATATCCCCAAATCAGTACAATATGAACTAAATATTACATGTTGTCGTTCCCTTATGCTTGAATGGTTTCCATGCAATTGCTATGAATAGTATATGTTGTCAGAATGCCCATGATATTTGAATATGAGATTTATGACTTGATTATAAGTATTCCTATTCATGATAGATATTATGATGACCATGTACTTTATGAAATCCCCCACTCTTGTATTATGGATTTTTATGGATGGTCGTGTACTCAAGAAATTCAAGTTGTGTCAATTTCCTTCCATCGAGTCCTGGGGGTACTTGTACCTGAAAAATATAGTTGTGTGCCTAGAGCCATGTCATGTTTTCATGATACTCTCATTCAAGCCATGATCTATAGAATTCAGTCAGTCATGTGACTCAGGAAAACTCAGAAATCTCAGTAATCTCAGTAGTCCAATAATCTCAGTAATCTCAGTAACCTCAGAAACCTCAGTATTAATAGTCAATCTAAGTAACTTTAGTACTCTCAACCAGTCCTTATAACTCAGTACATTCCGTCAGTCATCAGAATCCAGTAAACTTACTTTAGCTCCACTAAACAATACCACTAGTATCAATCCAGTTAATTAGTATCAGTTTAGCTAATCAGTTCAGTTCAGTTATTCAGTTCAGCTTAGTTATTCAGTTCAGTGTCCTTTAGATAGGGGTAGAAGTTAGCATCGAGTGAACCCAAAGATGGGAACTCACCTGCCAGTTCAGGGTGTAATTCTTAGCAGTCATCCTTGTGTTCCAGAACTATGTAGCCAGCGTAGATTGAGACATCTTAACCTATAAGATTAGGGTTAATGAGGTGTCTTAACATGTCAGTTTAGGGTTCCCACCGTTCTCATTTGAGTACCTACCAGTATAGGGTTCTTATAGCTGTCCTTACCAGTGGCGTAATATTGACACCCCTCCAGTCGGGTCAGAGATTGGACCCCAGCTTAGATATTATAGCATATTTGGGACATGTCAGTTAGATAACTAATTCCCACAGTTTCAGCATCAGTCTCAGTAAAATAACTCAGATAGCTCTTCAGGATATCAGGACTGTCAGATACAGTCATTCATGTTATCAGTTATTAGAACTCATGTGGTCAGATATATCAGTTATCAGAATTCAGTTATTATTTATCATATGTTATCAGTAAATACATGTCATCAGTATTCATACTCAGTAGTTATGTTATCACGAGCTCAGTTTCATGACTGTTATATATGGTCAATCAAATTAGTTCTTCATAATCAAAACTATCAGAAAGAATCATTTCTTTATCAATAATATAGTATCAGTCTCCCAGTATTCAGTAATACAGTATCAGTTCCTCACATATTAGTGAATTACATATCACTATCAGTAAACTCAGCCATTCAATATCTCAATATCAGTAAACTCAGTCATTCAGTATCTCAGCATCAGTAAACTCATGTTGTCAGTATTCAGACTCAGTAGTCAGTATCACCACGAGTTTAGTTGTATTTACGTATGTATGTATGTATTCTCACGTTCATATCATTCAGCATTGTTCATGCATATAAAACCCTTTGTATTTAGCCTACCTCACTCGTATACTCAGTACATTCAGTAGTACTGACGTATTTGCGCTATGGTGTTTTATTTGACGCCATAGGTACAGAGGCACGAGTTTCAAAGCAGCAGTAGCATTGTAGATTTTAGAAGTCAGTGCTCCTCTTCATTCGAGGACAATATTATTATTACTTTATTACAATATTTTAGATTATTTTTTAAGTTCATGGAGTTAGTTGGAGATATGTTCCTTCAACTCCTTATTCAATTTAGTTAGAGGCTTTCAGACTAGATGTCAGATTAGATGTTCAGACTTCAGTATTTATGTTCCTTTTTGGTATTGCTATACCATGTTTTTCAGATATGTATCAGTATTGAAATTTATGGCCTTATAATTTATGTTTCCGCATATTTTATGAGATATTATACAGTTTACAGGTATAGATATCAGTCATGGGTTAGCTTGTGGTCCTTCGAGGTCAGGAGCACCGTGTAGCATTTGGGTATAGAAAATTGGGGCATTACAAACTTGGTATCAGAGCCAAAGGTTCAACAGTATCCTAGGAAGTCTAAAAGCTGCATCAAGTAGAGTCTTGTACATGGGCGTGTTGTGCACCACACTTATGTAGAGGAGGCTATGAGATGTTTTAGGAACAGTTTCCCTTCTTTCATGTCTCAAAATCGTTCTATAGCAAGTTTATCTAAGGAACCCCATGTAGATTCATATCATGCACCCCCCATGTTCACTTTACCTTACTTTCAAGGTAACAGAAATAGTGAAGTTCAAAGTCCTAAAGATAGGGATTTCTAAGAGAGTCCCTATAGTCAGTTATGGGATTAGCCACAGAATCAAACAGTATCCCATCAGTTCATTATTGTTCCAAGGTCGTACAGATTTTATTCATGATCATGAGAACTCATTCTTGAAACAAAAAGTTTAGCAGTAGTAGAGTTAGGATAGTATTATTCTATTTGATCAGATTATGTATTCATGGGGATTAGATCAGTAGGCTTGAGCAGTACGAGCTAAAAACTTAAGTTTATTGACTCAAAATTAAGCATGAAGGTGTGAATATGATATTACCAGTATATGAGGAAACAAAATCACATGATATGTTTAGTAAGACAGGCAGGTGTTGAAGAAAATGTAGGGATGTGATGGTAGATCAAGTACCTAAGCCAGGCCCTCAAATTTCAGTAGTAGAGCCAGTATGTATAGAAAGCAGTAAGGGAAGACAATTCTTAACCCATTCTCATCTCAGTGCCAAGTTTTGCACCTCATCTATAAAAAAAAATCCACTCAGGAGTTGCATGTCAACTCTTTGGTCATGAACCAGACTCATGCATTTCTTTTTCCCATAAATCATGTATGATTTTCCCTCCCAGTATAAGGGGTTCAGTTCCAGCTCTCTCAGTATTACGAATCATGTCTCACGAGTATAAAAACTCTAGACTCAGGTCATGCAACTCATGACTCATGTACACAGATCATGCTTTATAGTATACTCAGTTTTCATGACTCATGGTATGCCCCTACAGATAAGATAAATTCATACCCCATCATGTATATTCTAAGTTCAGACCTTCGTAGTAAATCCATACTGTTGATATTCTATTCCTCAAAGTTTCAGTCATGTGTTAAGTTTAGTTTGTATCTACGCATGTTTCAGGTCCTCTTGATTTACTTCTCCAGTTAGCTCTCCTTATGGAACAGTGTAGTGATTAGCAGTTTTTTAGATAAGAGAAGATTATTGCATGCATACTTTGTACGAGGGTATAGTTGTGAAGATAGTCTTGAATGTCATGATAAATATGAAAGTAAACGTCTAGCAAAGGGTTGTATTTAGAAGTTGGGAAAGTACAAAGTGCAAGTGTACATTTAGATCCTTGACTTATGTCAGTCCCCAGCATGTAGCCATCAAAAAACTCAGTTGCCAACTCAATTATTGTTTTAGTATCCAACACTCAGTGATCAGTGTTTATTCCTTGAATTTAGTACTTCAATATCAGTATAAAACTCAATTATAGCGATAGTTCCGAAATCAATATTCAGTAAAGGACTCAGATAGTCCTACAGAACTATGGCTTCAGTTACCAGTTACTTAGCCTCAGAATTCAGTACTTTTGTACTAGTTATAGGCTTAGTTATAATGTCATATTCAGTTCAGTAACCAGATTTGAAACTCATTTCAGTTCCAGACATGCATGACCATAACATTCAGGTTGTCAGTATTCAGTTATCAGTGTTTCAGTACCCCGGTTTATAGAATACCTCAGATCCATGTCGTACGCTTGGTATCGCATTTGTAAATAATATAGACTTCATGAATCTATGCTCAGATACCTCATTCTACTCAGTTAGTCCTTATCTCTTATTCATAAAACTAAAAAATCTCATCCCAGCTATTCAAACGAAGTATAGTTTAGCTTTGCAGATCCAGTATTCAGCTATCAGTTATTCAGTTAATCAGATAAGTTAGTATATTTATGCACTCGTGTTCAGCTCAGTTTATATATCATGTCTCAGTTTCAGATCCTGGCTATTTAGTCATGACTCAGTTCCTAGGTGTCTTGCGCATCGCCTCAATTCCCCTCAGTAGCTCATCCAAGTCAGTATTCCTTGAGGGACACAGTGTCCCAAGGGGGAGATACATCATACCTCCCAAACTTTCATAACATAAACATGTTGCTCTCTTTTCTATTGATGAATCCAGTTTAGAGAAGGGGTACTCATAAGTTAACCCTCAAACTCCAACTTCAGTCGTATGCCATATTTTCAATATTCAGTTCAGATCATGATATTCAGTATATCTACCACATCCCATAATCATTTATGTTCTCATGTTTCCGATCATGCATATGGAGTAATTAATCTCAAGCTTATCGGTATTTTCAGTTCAAGGTAACAGTTTTCCTTAAACTTACTCATTGTCATGTTCATATTTTAGTACCAAACTTGGTATTCAGTTCCATGCTCAGTTTTCAGTTCAAACTTGATACCTTTACCATTGCATGTTCATTAATAAGTTTAGTCATGAATTCACGCATCAGATATGCGTGATCAGCTCATCAGTACTTTCAGTCATGCATTCACGTATCATGTCAGTCATATAATCATCCATTAGATATACATAGATTCAGCCTTTCAGTTTGCATCAGATATGCATTCTCATTTTGAGAAAACTCACTTTATTAGAATTCTCAGTCTTATATTCATGAATCAGCTTCCCATGCATCAGACATTCATGTTCAGTATGTTGTGCTCAGCTTTCAGTCATGTCAGTCATGAACCCATGTTTCAATAGTGTATGTATTTTACGTACTTTATCTTATCATATCTCTCTCCTCAGTCAATTTCCATTCGAGGAAGAATGTTCCCAAGGGGGAGATATTGTAATATCCCTCATGTTTCTAAGCTAGGAGACAAAGCATTTTTCCTACATATGAAATCACCTATCCTGTGATTCATACTTAAGTACAAGACTTACAATGAGTATACTAGCGATGAGATAGCTTATGATGCATTAACCATGTTCATATGAGTCACTTAAGGTAATACAAGCTAAGAGTTTTTGAATCCATCAAGTTTTAGTGTTTGATTTTGTAAGGGTCTTATTTAAAATAGTTTAACTCGATGTTAATGTGGTATTTCTGCATACTTATACCCACCAATTTATAGAGAATCTAATTATCTTTCCAACGATACCAATTTTTCCTTAATCCAATCCCCAAGCAAAAAGTTATGCCCATTTTTGTGAGAGACATTAAGGGTATGTGATTGGTTAGGCACCGCCCAACAAAACTTAGGCGATTGTTTAGGCGCCACCTAAGTCAGTTCCAAGTGCCAAAAACACTCCGTTTTGAGTTATTTTGAGGGTAATTAGAATATGAGATTTAAGACTTGATTATAAGCATTCCTATTCATGATAGATATTATGATGACCATGTACTTCATGAAATCCCCCACTCATGTATTATGGATTTTTATGGATGGTCGTGTACTCAAGAAATTAAAGTTGTGTCAGTTTTCTTCCATCGAGTCCTGGGGGTACTTGTACCCAAAAAATATAGTTGTGTGCCTAGAGCCATGTCATGTTTTCATGATACTCTCAGTCAAGCCATGATCTATAGAATTCAGTCAGTCATGTGACTCAGGAAAACTCAGAAATCTCAGTAATCTCAGTAGTCCAGTAATCTCAATAATCTCAGTGCTCAGTAACCTCAGCAACCTCAGTATTCACAGTTAATCTCAGTAAATTTAGTACTCTCAACCAGTCCTCAGAACTCAGTAAATTCCGTCAGTCATTGGAACCCAGTAAACTTTGTTTAGCTCCGCTAAACAATACAACTAGTATCAGTCCAGTTAATCAGTATCAGTTCAGCTAATCAGTTCAGTTATTCAGTTCAGCGTCCTTCAGATGGGAGTAGAATTTAGCACCGAGTGAACCCAAGGATGGGAACTCATCTGCCAGTTCAGGGTGTGATTCTTAGCAATCATCCTTGTGTTCCAGAACTACGTAGCCAGCGTAGATTCAGACATCCTAACCTGTCAGATTAGGGTTGATAATGTGGCTTAACCTGTCAGTTTAGGGTTCCCACTATTCTCATTTGAGTACCTGTCAGTATAGGGTTCTCACAGCTATCCTTACCAGTGCTGTGGTATTGACACCCCTCTAGTCGGGGCAGAGATTGGACCCCAGTTTAGCTGTTATAGCGTATTTAGGGCATGTCGGTTAGATAACTACTTCCCATAGTTTCACCATCGATCTTAGTAAAAGAACTCAGATAGCTCTTTAAGATATCAGGACTATCAGATATAGTCATTCATTCTATCAGATATCAGTAAATACATGTCATCAGTATTCATACTCAGTAGTCATGTTATCACGATCTCAGTTTCATGACTGTTATATATGGTCAATCAAATTAGTTCTTCATAATCAGAACTATCAGAAACAATCATTCCTTTATCAGTAATATAGTATCAGTCTCCCAGTATTGAGTAATACAGTATCAGTTCCTCAAATATTAGTGGATTACATATCAATATCAGTAAACTCAGTCATTCAGTATCTCAATATCAGTAAACTCATTCATTCAGTATCTCAGCATTAGTAAACTGATGTTGTCAGTATTCAGACTCAGTAGTCAGTATCACCACGAGTTTAGTTGCAGTTACGTATGTATGTATGTATTCTCACGTTCATATCATTCATCATTGTTCATGCATATAAAACCCTTTGCATTTAGCCTACCTCACTCGTATACTCAGTACATTCAGTCGTACTGATGCATTCATGCTATTGTGTTTTATTTGACGCCATAGGTACAGAGGCACGAGTTTCAGAGCAGCAGTAGAATTGTAGATTTTAGAAGTCAGTTCTCCTCTTTATTCGAGGACAATATTATTATTACTTTATTACAGTATTTCATATTAATTTTTCAGTTCATGGAGTTAGTTTGAGAAATGTTCCTTCAACTCCTTATTCAGTTCAGTTAGAGGCTTTCAGACTAGATGTCAAATTAGATGTTCAGACTTCAGTATTTATGTTTCTTTTTGGTATTGTTATACCATGTTTTTCAGATATGTATCAGTATTGAACCTTATGGCCTTACAGTTCATGTTTCCGCATATTTTATGAGATATTATGCAGTTTACAGGTACAATTATCAATCATGGGTTATCTTGTGGTCCTTCGGGGTCATGAGCACCGTGTAGCGTTTCGGTTCAGAAAATTGGGGCGTTAAACCATGAAATAATTAGACTCCCAAGTTGCATTGTAAAATCCAAACCACGGCCTGCAATCGTTTTTCAAATCCATTCTAAGAAATAATCCATTAATACAATGCGACATGTTCATAATAAGTTGAACTATGCAATTGCCAATGTGCAAAGAACTAAATTTACAAATTTGGTTGGAGTTAATGCCATTACCAGGACAAAACTCATCAATTTAGGGAAACCCAAGTTCCTCTTTTTAATTCCCATAAGAATGCACCCATTCTGTCCAACAATCATAAATTTAAGCATGAATGATAAATTAAAAATAAGGAAAAAGTAATTCAAGTAGTACCAATCAAAAACCCTCAAGCGAATTTCAAACCCTTCAATTTAAACCACATGGATAATGATTAATCAAATTAAACAATGTAAAATTAAAGTTAAGAAAAGAGATAAATGCTTGAAATATAGAAGACTTAAAAATAATTCGGAGTTCAGAATTTTAATGGTGAATCCCTTGTAAAACCCTTGAATGCTTTTAGGTTTTGAGTTTGGGAGAGAAAAAGAATGATTTGATCTTCGAAAACTAAAGGAAATGGGGTTATTTTATGTTTAAAGGTTGTAAAAGGGGTAAAAATATCAAAATCCCCTCACATCAAATGAAAACAACAAAAACTTACATTTTTAATATACAGTGTGGCACACCAATATTGCAGAGGCTAGCCTCCATGCCATGCTTCTATTGCAGAGGTTATCCTCCATGACCAGCCAATATCATTGACCCTCACTACCTCGGGGTCGGAAAATGACCACCAACATCTTCCAAAATATCCAAACATTCCCAAATTACTCTTTTAACTTCTCTAAATATAATTCCAGTCAAAAATTAACATTATGCACGTAAGAGGGTCAATAATAAAATAGCTAAAGTTTTATGGGGTCGCACATTGTCCCCCCCCCCCAGGATTATTCATCCCTTAATGACTTTTTTTGACACTTTTAGCATGAGAATAATAAGAACACAGTATAATCAAATGACAAATTCAAAAATTGTCAAGAGGGAAACGAAACTCATACCTTAATCACTGTGATCAAACCCAGGGAACAAGAATGGTTATTTGTCCTTATATAATCCTCATCTTCCTATGTAGCTTCTTCCACCTTCTAATTTCTCCTAATCACCTTTATCGAAGCTATATACTTGGTACTCAACCTACGAACCTTTCTTTCCAATACTTCTACCGAGACCATCTTATAAGAAAATAAATATGAAACACCAGCATCCTCCACATGCACTATAAAAGAAAGGTTACTCGCACACCATTTCAGCATTGACACATGGAAAATAGGATGAATAGAGGTCAAACTTGTTGGATACTTTAACTCATAAGCGACATTCCTAACTCTTATTATAATCCGGTATGGACTATAATAATGGGAACTGAGGATGCACTTCTTCCCAAACCTCATGACTCCTTTCATAGGAGACACCTTTAGAATATCCACTAACTAACTTCAAACTCCAAATCTTTTATCCTCACATCTACATAAGCCTTTTTGAGACTCTAAGCTATCTAAAGTCTCTCCCTAATAACCTTCACCTTATCCATGTCTTGGTGAACCAAGTAAGAAAGAAACAATCTAGTCCCACCTACCTCAATCGACCCAATAGAAGACCTACACCTTATACTATAGAGAGCCTTGAAAGGGGACATCTGAATACTAGAGTGATAATTGTTATTATATACAAACTTAATAAAAGAAAAATGGTCAACCAACTACTCATAATGTTCATCACACAGGCCCTTAACATTTTCCACAAAGTCTGAATAGTTTGTTCTGCTTGAGTATCCACTTGAGGGTGGAAAGTGGTTCTTAGGTTCACCTGAGTACCCAAACCTTTCTGAAATGAGTGTAAAAAGTGGAAACAAAATTGTATACCTCGATCTGAAGTGATGGACACTGTCGTTCTATGCAACTTTACTATCTACCGAATGAACAACTTGTCATAATATTCTTCAGAGTAGTTAGTCTTCATAGTAAAGAAGTGCGCAGACTTAGTCATTCTATCTAGAATGACACAAATGGAATCATACTGATTGCGAGACTGTGGAAGACCCATAATGAAATCCATATTTCTCATCTTCCACTTCCACATAGGCAACTCTATCTCTTGAGACATGCCACTAGGCATCAAATTTTGAACCATGACTTGCTGACAAACCATATATTTAGAAACAAAATTTGCCACATCTCTCTTCATATTATTCTACCAGTAGATTCCCTTTAAGTAATGATACATCTTAGTCCAACCCGAATGAACACAATATCGGGTCTCATGAGCTTCAGCCAAGATCATTCCCCGCAGTCCATAAACAATAGGAACAATAACCTTTCTTGATACCTCTGAATGTGATAACGCTCAATCTACAGCTCTCGTAGGAGTGTAAAGCGGTCGTTAGCAAATATAGAACCCAACCTGGGTTGGGTATCGATCCCACAGGGAATAGCTTGGTCAACAAGTAAGCAACGATTACTAGACTTTTAGTGCAAGTCTCGTAAGAAAGGGGGGAATTGTATTGTGAAAGTAATGTAACCAAAATAAGAGAGTAAAGCAGAAAATAGCAAAGTAAAAAGAGAAAGAATGTTTTAGTAAGATGTAAACAATGAGAATTGAGGAGTTGGGGTTATGTCCACCTTCTGAGTTATACGTCTCTATTGACTATGAGTGTGTTGAATTGAGACATGCATGTGCTTATAGAGAATTGTATTCGATGGTAAATCCAAGCGTCTTTCGACCTATTCGAGGATTATTTTACTTTAACTCTTTCGAGCTTAAAGCGTGTCTAACGGTACGAATTCTCCAAGAGGTTAATCCAGTTATGGCACTAACTTTTTAATAGGGGATGGGACCCTACTACCTTGACATTATCTCTTTTCCAGACAGATAACCTTTGTTTCGAACAAGTTACATGTTATACTGGCGTATTCTTGCGTTTGAAACCACAAAGAATTTAGATTAAGATGAAGAGAATAATGATATAAGCAATATACGTGTCACGAATTCACAAACTCATAGCAATAGATAGTATCTCATATGGCTTCCATAACCCCAACAGAGAAGTTTAGTTACCCATGAGTGCGAAGGAAATCACAATAGGCATTGTTGTTATACCACAATAACTATTTCGTGTAGCAAAGTGTGGTAGGCGTTAGGCGTGAATTCCTTGCAAAGTAACGTTTCTCTTGTTGCAGAAATTAAGAATTGATTAGATGAATAGAAGAAGAATAAAAAGTAGAATTAATTGTAAGAATGGAGAATGTAAGAGTGTGTTTGTGGAATGGTGAATGTATCCAAATCTCTAGTAGAATAGGGTATTTATAACACCCATATCCTATTCCTACTAAGCTAATGAAATGCTTAACCAAATCCTACTAAGCTAATGAAATACTTAACCCAATTGTACTAGGTTAATGTATCATTATCCTAATCCTAATAAGCTAATGAAATACTTAACCCAATTGTACTAGGTTAATGTATCATTATCCTAATCCTACTAAATTACTGCTAGTCCCCAAAGTCTTCAGAAATGCTGTTTTAGCCCGGGACAGATTTTCCATGCGCCATTTTTAGTCCTTGGCGTCCAAGATTGGCTTTTCTCCTTTTGTGAAGCTTTCTTTGGCGTCAAGTTATCCATAAAATGCTGAATTCTGCATTATTTATACCTGAAACTTTGCTAATCATGTTTGTTAGCTCACTTACAGGAAAAAGGACTAAAAGTGCATGAAATATATAATTTGTTCTCAAAACTAGGCTAAAATATGGGCAAAATATAGTGCTATAGGCGTGTAGATTCACCTATCATCAACACCCCACACTTAAAGCTTTGTTCGTCCTCGAACAAAATATCATGTCCCTCTAAACATCAACTTAGGGTTTCACAGCAACAACATAAAATATTCGTCAAGACCAGCACAACAATTATCAACAAAGAGTAGTTTTCCGATCATTAGTAGAGACCATTTAGCCTCCATCATAGACTCGTGTTGGTGGTCAACTCATATTCAAAAGTTAAGGCACAAAGAATCATACACAACTACCCAAAACTCATCAACCATGTGTGTCTCACAATATATTACCCATAATCACTCACAAGTATAGCATATTTTTCAAACATGGGTATCAAAATATCCTTGCTCTCACTCTCACAAAGAATTCATATGTAGCAACTGATGACCATAGGCTTTCCTTTAGTGTAATGCTCCACTAAATGTCAGAATGCTAAGCTTAGACTCAAATAGGTCTTTTGATGGTTATAATGTAGGCTAAGGGACAGGTAGGACTATTTTGGCCAGAAATAGTGACTATGTTCCTAAGCGCTTTAATACATCACATTGTATCATTAACACTTTTCTTTCAAACAACCTTTCTACTTTCTTTTATTCTACCACTCTTTTTCTCCTCTTTTGTTTTTTCAATTTTAAATATAACTAACTTTTCAGTTTTCCTTTCCTTTTTCTTTTGATAACATACCTCTTATGAGAGCACTTTCTTTTTCATAACTCATTCAAGCACCAATGCATTCTAAAGAATCATACTCACCCAATTTCCTCTTATTTTGTCACATGACTTTTTCACTTTAAAGCACTTAGGAATTTGGATCAAATTATGGTCTTGAAAAAAAATGGATTAGGCTTACATACGAGGTTTGTCAAAGAAAATAGGCTAAAGGCTCAAAAGGGTTTAACTAGGATGATGTCCATGGGTAGGTAAAAAGAAGGTAAATAATCATAGGTTGCCAAAGAAATGCCTAAATCATCTCCTAGACTTGCACTCTTTATTTACGCTTTCCATACATACCAGGCAAGTTCTAGCATCAGCCACAAGCACAGAATATACTATTATCTCACACACATAAGGCACATGGTCGACTTTATTGGGAGTAGTATAGACTCTTCACCCAACAGATGAAGGAATTAAACCAAACAATATCACATAGTGAGTCACAATTAGAGCCTAAACGTCTCAATAGTCATGATTTTAGCAGAAACTCTTGTCATAATCTCATGCTGCCTATTAGAATAATTTCATGCGAAGCTAAGTTAAAAAAAAAAATTAAGTACTGAAAAAAACAATTAACTACTAACAAAACAAACAAACATAAATAAATGCAAATGTGGATAGAGAAGTATAGCATGCAAATACCAGCACCCCACACTTAGACGGGACACACTGTCCTCAGTGAAAAATAAATAAGAAGAACCTGGTTAGTCGGACTCATCCTCTATGTCTGGGGTCATACCCCTTGCATCGGAATCATCAGCAGAGTCTTCATCCTCAGAAGTTCCTCATAAGTATCCCACTTAATTCCAAGAGTGAGTCGAGGTATTTGCAGCGAGGAGGGTTCTCCTTGCTCTTTTTGGCCTCTTTTCTTGCCTTTTTGTGAAGTGGTAGCCTTATCTTTGCCTTGTCTTGCTTTGGGTGCCATTGTACCTGAGTCTTAAAACAATGTTCATGTTAGCATCATCTCGATGGATACAATCTATAAACAAGCAGTAGTGGCACCACCCCACACTTAGTTTGTTGGTACAGACTAGTGAAGTGAAAGTGGTCGATTACTCAGACTTTATCGACATACGTTTTACGTGCTCTATTCCAACAATAAAATCAGTGCAGTCATACTTCTTGTAATCTTGGCAATACTACTACATAGAGATTGAATCAAGGTATAACATCTAGAAATAATCACAACCTCTTATGTCGGTAGGTAACTATAATTCTTATCCCGATGAACAAGTCATTCCAACATGTAAGTATTCAAGTGACAAGATTATGCAATTTTTGTGACCATATCAATTTCGCAAAAGTATGACAGTGCATCAAATTCAAGTTGGAAATAAGTTACGATCATCCTTACGTATTCATTCACTCACTTGGTTGTATCATAACAATTCAATCACTTTCAAATCATCAATACTACTTCAAGATTTAGCAATTCATAATAGGCATAGTAATGTAGTACTTACGGAATATAAATGAAGAACAAAGAAGCACTTACTTGATTGATGACTTTGGATGATATTTTTGTGAAGTAAGAGAGCAAAAGGAAAATTTTTGAGAGGATTTGGGGACTATAGGCGGCGCTTAAGCTAGGTTTCCAATGTGTTTTTGGTTCAAGGCTACGTCTCATATTTATAGGAGAAGGTTGGGTGGGGTTTTGACCCATTTAAAATCGGTTTTGGGGTCAAAAAGTGACCATAGGCGGCGCCTTTGGCTTTGCCTATGGTGACCATAGGCGGCACCTAATGCAAAGCCTATGGTGAGCATAGGCGGCGCCTAGTGAAATGCCTTTAGTGACCATAGGCGGCGCCTTTAGCATGGCATATGAGATTCAGAGACCAAATGCTATAGCATAGGCGGCGCCTATGCTATGGCATACTTGAGCATGGGCGGCGCCTATGCTATAGCACACTAGATTCCGAGACCTTAGGCTATAGTATAGGCTTTGCCTTGTTCGTGGCCTAGTTTTACCTAGGCCTAGCCTTGCTCGATGCCTATTTTGTCATGAGCAATGCTCAATCCATAGCCTTATGCATCTTCATTCCTAACTTACCACCTTTACCATGCAATACGTCCAAATCAAAATTTGAAACCGATCTCCTCGTCGAATACCTCTTGCACCTACATTTGCTCAAAACCAATAAAAACGATTAGTACGATGGGTTGCCTCCCACCAAGCGCCTTAGTTTTGGTCATGGCACGACTCTTATTTTTGGATTTTTTTATTTATCAAAATCAAATACGAAATAGAATGAAAGAAAAAATGAAAAACGATAAACGATGGGTTGCCTCCCATCTAGCGCTTGATTTATTGTCGCGGCACGACATAGTTATCTCGAGTACTTAGACTTCATCGAGATAGATGGTGGATCGTTTTCTAAATGGATTCAAACGATAATGAGGCTTACTTGTAGGCATGCAATCTTCTTCGAGATGACCCTTGTGCATGCCTATCCCAGGAGGGATACCAATTATATCATCAATAGTCCAACCCATAGCTCTGATGTATCTCTTCAGAGTAGAGATGAGAGCCTCTACGTGTTGTTTACTTAAATCATCTACACTCATCGGAAGCATATTTATACTTTCCAAGAACACATACCTTAGATAATCGGGGAGCTCTTTCGATTCTAGCATTGGTGGCTCTTCAAGGGAAGTCTTCGCTGTTGGTGACGGTTGATTCTTAAGATCACGGTCCGGTTGCTTAGGAGTATGGGAATAGGACTCTATTTCTGTTAGAGCACCCATAAGTTCTTTATAATCTTCATCGTCCTCATGCTCAACATTCAGTGGCGCAGCAGACAATGGCTCAACAGTAAGCTGTTTCTCTACAGATAATGCTTTCTTATCCTCATGATGAACATCAGCTACAGAGAACACATTCATATCGCTGGGCTGCTTCATTGCTTTGCATATATCAAAGCGGACCACTTCGTCATTCAATAGAAATAAAAGCTCATTATCTCTCATGTCAATAAGAACACTTCCTGTTGCAAGGAAAGGACGTCCCAAAATTATGGGAACTTCAGAATCCACCTCGCAATCCAAAATCACAAAGTCTGCAGGAAAAATGAAGGTAGACACCTTCACCAACACATCATTCAAGATACCCACAGGTCGTTTTACCGACCTATCTGCCATCACGAGCCGCATATTGGTTGGTGTAGGGTCGCCCAACCCCAACATTCTGTAGACGGATAGTGGCATCAAATTGATGCTAGCTCCCAAATCGCACAATGCTTTAGCAAAATTCATAGATCCAACCGTGCAAGGAATAGTGAAAGCACCAGGGTCTGCCTTCTTCTGTACTAAGGACCTTGTGGCAATTGTACTGCGATGATGAATATTATCTATCGGCTCATAGCTTACTACCCACTTCTTTGTTAAAAGATCCTTCATAAATTTTGCATACCCAGGCATTTGTTCAAGTGACTCCACCAATGGAACATTAATGGTCAGCTGTTTTAACATAGTCATGAATTTGCTGAACTTTGTATCGTCCGCCACCTTCTTCAATCTTTGGGGAAAAGGTGGTGGTGGGTATGGAATTGTTCTCTCCACGGCTTTCTTCTCCTCTTGCTTCCGTTTTTCAGCTTTTCCAGGCTGCACGTCGTGAGGAGTGACGTTAAGGACGTTAGGATCGGCTGCTGCGACATCTTCCCCTTTCGCCTTATCATCAATTTTTGATTCTTCGTCAACCACTTGCTTGCCTTTTTCTGAAGTTTCCAGCACCTTACCACTTCGGGTAGTGATGGCCATGCATGACCCATCATTCCTTGGGTTTTGCATAGTATCGCTAGGTAAAGTGCCAGCCTTTCTTTGATTGAGTGCTGCTGAAAGTTGGCTCAATTTCTGCTCTATTTGCTTGATTGAAGTGGAATGTGAATCAACTAATTTCTTCATAGAGGTCAAATCATTTATTACCTCTGTTACTCCCGCGCTAGTTGCTTCCACTCCTTTCAATAGTTTAGCCATCATGTCTTCCATACTTCCAGAACTAGATGTGGTGGCGTCACGTCTTCCAGGGGGAACATACAAACCACTACTGTCATTCTTGTTCTTCCAACTACCTTGGTCCATGTTTCCAGATTTACCATGATAGTTCCGACCTTGGTTTCCTTGGGCATTGCCTCGGAAACCCCCCTGATTGTTCAAGTAGTTGGCTTCCTCTTCCGAATCAGATTCGTCTCTTCCTTTTGACGCAATAGCTTTCACTTTTTCGGTCTTCCCTGATAATAAATGCTTTGTAAGAAGATCCACTTGTGTTTTCATGTGCGCCATATCTTGATCACGTTCTTCTTCTCTTCTCCTTTGGTCTACAGTCATGCCAATAGATAAAGTGGGGCTTGCTACCTCAGAATCCCTGGTATGCTAAGCTCTACTTTATTTCGTCATACGATCTAGCATATTGCTTGCTTGACCAAAGGTGAGGTCCATGAATAATCCTCCAGCCGCATTATCCACCACTGGTTTAGTTATTGAATTCAAGGCTCTGTAAAGTATCTCCATTAGGTGAACATTAGTCATGTGATAGTTTGGGCACCTCGCTAGCTTTGTCTTGAACCTCTCCCATGTTTCATCAAGAGCTTCAGTGGGAAGCTGACGAAAGTTGCTGATTTCATCTCTCAATTGTGATCTTTTGGATGGCGGAAAGAATCTTTCTAGGAAAGCGTCTCTCAATTTCCTCCAATTTGTAATAGAATCAGGAGTCAGCCCATTCAACCATAGACTTGCCTCCCCAGACAGAGACAATGGAAATAGACGTAATCGAATTGCATTCTGACCAACTCCAGGATTGTCAAACGACTTGCATGTAGAAATAAAGTTGATGAGATACATATTCGGATCATCGCCTGCTATTCCACCAAATAATCCCTTGAGTTCCAATAACTGAATCATGGTGCTTGTGATGTTGAACTTGGCTCCGGGTGCCAATGGTGGAGGAATAATGGCTCCTGTGGCTCCGGCTCCATCAAGATCATCATCATCATCGTCGAAAGCTGGCTGCATAGCTTGGCGTTCAGGCCTAAACCTAGCTTGACGATCTCTTCTGTTGGCAGGTGTTGTGATTTTAGCATCATGCCTTGGATTTAGTAACTCGTCATCACCTAGATCCTCGTAGTTAGGATTTGTTGCTCGTCCAGGGTTATCAATATTCTGTTGATGCACTTGAGCGGCGGCAAGAGCAGCTAATCTCGCCTGTTCCTGTTGAGCAGCCATCTTTTCAATTGCGTGTTGTGCCTCCATTCTGCGAATGCGTTGTGGTTCAGGATTGATAGGTAATAACGGTTGACCAGAATTTTGAGTATAGGGCATGCACTGAATAAAAACCTGCAGTAAACAGAAACAAAAACTAAAAGTAAAAGTACGAGAATCTTTGACCAAAGGGTCTAGTAATTATTACGAACTTAATTGACACTTGTATTCCCCGGCAGCGGCGCCAATTTTTGATAACGCTCAATCTACAGCTCTCGTAGAAGTGTAAAGTGGTCGTTAGCAAATATAGAACCCAACCTGGGTTGGGTATCGATCCCACAGGGAATAGCTTGGTCAACAAGTAAGCAACGATTACTAGACTTTTAGTGCAAGTCTCGTAAGAAAGGGGGAATTGTATTGTGAAAGTAATGTAACCAAAATAAGAGAGTAAAGCAGAAAATAGAAAAGTAAAAAGAGAAAGAATGTTTTAGTAAGATGTAAACAATGAGAATTGAGGAGTTGGGGTTATGTCCACTTTCTGAGTTATACGTCTCTATTGACTATGAGTGTGTTGAATTGAGACATGCATGTGCTTATAGAGAATTGTATTCGATGGTAAATCCAGGCGTCTTTCGACCTATTCGAGGATTATTTCACTTTAACTCTTTCGAGCTTAAAGCGTGTCTAACGGTACGAATTCTCCAAGAGGTTAATCCAGTTACGGCACTAACTTTTTAATAGGGGATGGGACCCTACTACCTTGACATTATCTCTTTTCCAGACAGATAACCTTTGTTTCGAACAAGTTACATGTTATACTGGCGTATTCTTGCGTTTGCAACCACAAAGAATTTAGATTAAGATGAAGAGAATAATGATATAAGCAATATACGTGTCACGAATTCACAAACTCATAGCAATAGATAGTATCTCATATGGCTTCCATAACCCCAACAGAGAAGTTTAGTTACCCATGAGTGCGAAGGAAATCACAATAGACATTGTTGTTATACCACAATAACTATTTCGTGTAGCAAAGTGTGGTAGGCGTTAGGCGTGAATTCCTTGCAAAGTAACGTTTCTCTTGTTGCGGAAATTAAGAATTGATTAGATGAATAGAAGAAGAATAAAAAGTAGAATTAATTGTAAGAATGGAGAATGTAAGAGTGTGTTTGTGGAATGGTGAATGTATCAAAATCTCTAGTAGAATAGGGTATTTATAACACCCATATCCTATTCCTACTAAGCTAATGAAATGCTTAACCAAATCCTACTAAGCTAATGAAATACTTAACCCAATTGTACTAGGTTAATGTATCATTATCCTAATCCTAATAAGCTAATGAAATACTTAACCCAATTGTACTAGGTTAATGTATCATTATCCTAATCCTACTAAATTACTGCTAGTCCCCAAAGTCTTCAGAAATGATGTTTTAGCCCGGGACAGATTTTCCATGCGCCATTTTTAGTCCTTGGCGTCCAAGATTGGCTTTTCTCCTTTCGTGAAGCTTTCTTTGGCGTCAAGTTATCCATAAAATGCTGAATTCTGCATCATTTATACCTGAAACTTTGCTAATCATGTTCGTTAGCTCACTTACAGGAAAAAGGACTAAAAGTGCATGAAATATATAATTTGTTCTCAAAACTAGGCTAAAATATGGGCAAAATATAGTGCTATAGGCGTGTAAATTCGCCTATCATCAGAATGCCATCTCTCCCAATAACGAATTTCATAACCTTTTTCTTCCACATATCATCCTTAATTTGCACATGTATAGGATCCAAAACCTTATTCTCCTTTACCTCATCACCAAGAGATGATTTATCCACTTTCTCAAAAATCACCCTTCCATCCTCACAGTCTAAAAGATGAGATCCTAAGTTAGCCAACATGTGCACATCCTTCACCAACCCTCTTTTGTCCACATCCAAATCAGATAAGCTTCCCATAGACAACCTTCTAAGAGCATTAGCAACAACATTAGCTTTACTTAGATTGTACGGAAGGCTCTATCATAATCCATAAGCAATTCAAGCCACCTCCTCTGCCTAATATTCAATCCTTTTGGGTGAACACATACTGCAAACTTTTATGATCTAAACAAATATCTATATGCATGATACACATATAGTGGTACCAATTCTTCAAAGTGTAGACTACTACAGCCAAGACACGACACAACTAGGGCCTTATCATAATGGGCATCCCATTCTAACCAGGACCAAGGACCACCCCTATTACCCAACCAAACCTCCAAATTCTTACCCTTGGTCGGATGAATTTTGGACATATAACAAGATAGCGTTTATTACAATTCTAGACTTTGGGATAGGTCCATGACCGTGACCAATCCAAGCAAGTCCAACCAACCAATACCCAACCAATAACAAAGACCAAACGTTAAGAATAACCAAGTAAGAGTCAATAACATAATAGGATGGATAAATAAAAAATATAGTCAAATGGTTTCAGCCCCAATACCAATGTCAATACTAAGGCTGACACCACTACCGACACCGCATATGCCAACCCATAGTAGTTTCACATAGACTCTAACCAAAATTAAAACAATATCCGATTGTAACATTTCTTAAACCATAGACAAAATTAAAATCTATGAAATCACCAAAGTAAGTAAAAACATCCACGATATGAAATAGAGCCTTCCAGAGTATGAAAGCTCACCACTTCAATCCAACAGCAAACCCCAAATTCGATCACTAGGTAGGAGTAGTAGAATGGCCAATTCCTGTATCGCGTGGGGATACAACCCCTGAAGATGGGTTAGCAGGTGAAGCCTAGCATGCACTTAGGAGGATAAAACAATACCAACCATTAAGACCAAGTAAATAACCATATACATATACAACCATACATTTATATATATAACCATGCAGGGAAATGAAACTTGGTTTAGAATGCAATTAAAACCATTAACCTATGTATGTGTAGCTTAACCATACTTAAACCACCTACGGGCTATATTGGTTTAGTGTAACCTCCTAAACAGGCCCTGATGCATGTAGCCGCACAAACTAGTGATACCATAGGAGTAGGTGATTCCCGATTACCCTTCCCTCTCCATGATACATATGTACAAATGTATTAGAGGATTCCCGTGTACCCAGTAAGTATCATATATGGTCACCGTGACCAATACTCATGTCGGCCAACTTGAGTTTCCAATATCCATCCATTCAACTCACATCTTCACGGTTAGCTATCACACCCCGCTATTATTGCCTAATTAAAACCACTACCACATAACTAAACCACCATTCTATTTATTATTAACCAAGGCTATGAGTTGTGGTATCATCATGCTGACTATTACTTGCAAGAAATGATCTTAGACATACTTATTAAGAAGAAGGGATTCCTATGTACCCATAGATTACATTATTAAGTTGACTTGGGGGAATCCCATGTACCCAACAAGTGATCATTATTATGTTTGCTTGGTGGATTCCGTTGTACCCTAAAAGTCTTTCTATTAGACCTACCACAACCACCAAGACCCTTTTATTTAACTATTCCAAACAAGTTAAACCATTTAGGGTTCTATTACCAATATATACCATGCAATAGTTCCATTAAAACTACAACAATGGAGTAAAAGCATTCTTATAGGCATTTTGTCAAACACATTGGAGTCATAGTGTTTCCAAAACCAAAACTAACTACCAATTAACCATTCCCATGCAACCAAATATCTAAACCACCATTAAAAAATGTATATCCATAATTAAAACATGGCAAAACCATAACCAATCATTTTTAACCAAAACTGCTAATATATATTAGAAAACCCAAAATCACACGACAATTATCCCATGAAAACAATTCATAAAACATGCCTTTAGTTGGAACTAACAATGAGAGAGGAGTAATATGCCTTACATTATGAAGATGATGGATATTAATTACCCTTGTAAGCCCCAAATTGATTTTATTGATGAAACCTTAGCCTACCTTGACCCAAGAGCCTTGTAAGAATTTAAGAGTGTTTTAAGAGGGTTTAAGTGATTTCAAATAGGTTAAATGATGTCCCAAGAGTGTTGTTATAAGTCATGGGGCCTTATAATTACAAGAGGGGAAATGTCTAGATTACACCCAACTCAAACTGCTTAAAATTCTCGTAGGATGGTACGACCACCTCATACCAATCGTACCTAACCATATAAGTGGTACCCACCACTCGTACCGTAGCCATCCCAACACTATCCAACATACGGCAACCAATACCCAATCGTACCCAAGTGTATAATAATACCCTTAACACGTAACCATAACAAAATCAAAAGGGGTCGAACACTGTCCAACATACGAGTTGGGCTATACAATTTGTACATTATCCCTATGACTCTTGGAGATACACTCGTTCAAAATTCAAGTTAAGTTAATAAGTTTCAAATTAAGTAAAGAAAAACCTATACCAATGACCCATCACCAACCATACGACTCATACCCACCTATTAGTACCCATTGTAGAAACTCAACAACCTAACACTGGACAATATATGACTAGGTCACCTGACCCGTGCTCTATCATAGGAGAAGTACCTCAAGTCGTATGATGTCCAAAAGATAAAAAACTGGGAAATTTTCTATGGGTTAAAACCCAGGATGTTTCATTCTCCCCCACTAGGATCATTCATTTCTGAATGATGGACAAGGTAGTACAAGAACGAATTACACCCCAACATATTCCATTCCAACCTTCAACTAACTTAGAAAACAAAGATGCAAGGAAATCAACCTTCCTTTAACAAAGTTAGAAGACAATGATGTAATAAAGAACACATACCCTTCACGTGAATATTCAAACCAGAAAACAAATAAGGATATTTGGACTTTATTTCCTCTTCTGCATCGCAAGTAGATTTTTCCACCTTGTAGTTCTATCATAGGACCTTAACCAAAGCTACATCCTTGGTCCACAACCAACGAACCTGCCGATTGAAGATCTCAATCGACATCCCTTCATAAGATAAAGAATTTGAGATACCAAATCCTTCAAAAAGAATAATAGATGAAAGAGCACCTATATACTTTCTCAACATCAGGACAAGGAATACCTGATGAATGGAGATCAAACTAGAAGAGAACGCCAATTCATATGCAACATTAAAAACCCTCCTCAAAACCATATTAGGACCAACATAACACGGATTGAGCTTTCTATTTTTCCTAAAATGCATTACTCCCTTCATAGGAGACACATTTAGGAACACCTTATCCCAACCTCAAACTCCAAGTCCCTATGCCTTACATCTGTATAGGATGTTTTTGTGACTTTGTGTAGCCTTAAGCCTATCTCATATTACCTTAACCTTCTTCATAGCTTGATAAATCAAAACCAGGTAAAACATATCCACCTCACCAAGATCGAACTACCCAATAGGAGATCTAAACATCCTACCATACAATGCCTCAAAAAAGGCCATCCCAATGCTAGAATTATAGTTATTATTGTTAGTAAATTCTAAAAGAGGTAGATGATAAACCAAATTACCACCATAATTAATCACACATGCAAAAAACATATCTTCCAATGTTTGAATAGTCCTTTCTTCTTGCCCATCCATATGCGGGTGAAAAGCAGTACATAAACTAACCTTAGTACCTAACCCCTTCTTAAATGATTGCCAAAAGTTATATGAAAAAATATATAATATGATGAGAGATAATCAAAATATGTACCCCATGAAGCTTCACAATCTCATGAAGATACAACCTCGCATAATCCTCAGTCGTAAATTTAGTCCTCACTTGTAAAAAGTGAGTCGACTTTATCATCCTATCCATGATGACTCAAACCAAATCAAATTGTTTTCGGGACCGAGGAAGATTGGTAAAAAAATTCATGTTGATCACTTCCCATTTTCATTCAGGCAATTCAATTTCTTGATATAAGACTTTAGGCTTCTTGTGCTCATCTTTCACTTATTAACACATTCAATATTTGGAAACAAAATTAGCCACATCCTTCTTTATACCATTTCACCAATACATCTCTTTGAGATTATAATACATTTTCATTAAACCGATATGAATAACGTTGCATGATTCATGCGCCTCAGCCAAAACCCTTTCTATCAAACCATCGACGTCATGAACACATAACCTCCCTTGGTACCAAAAGGTACCATCACCACTAATTTCAAATACAATAACTTTTGCCCACCTATATAACCCTTGATTTTCATCAAGTCAGGATCTTGAATTTTCTTCTCTTTGATATTTTCACCAAGAGACGACTGAACTACTTTCTGTACCAACACATTATAATTCTTGAAGTCGAAGAGGCAAACTCCATGATTTACCAAGTGATGAATATCCTTCATAATCTCCCATCTCTCCATATCCACATGAGCTAAACTCCTTATGGACAACATGATAAGAGCAACATCAACCACGTTAGACTTACCTGGCTGGTACTAAAGAATCATATCATAGTCCTTTAGAAGCTTAAGACATCTCCTCTACTTGAGATTAAGGTGTTTTTGAGTGAACACATATTGTAGACTCTTATGATCAATACAAATATCCACATGCACTCTATATAAATAGTACCACAAGAGTTTCAAAGAAAATACCACGGCTAAAAGCTCTAAATCATAAGTAGGGTAATTTCTCTAATGCACGTTGAAAAGATCCATAAGTTTCTCCTTTAGTTCCCTCAAATAAGCCAGCGCCATTCAATATGGAGAAATAGTTATAGGACGAGTGTACGAAACCAAATCAATCCTAAACTCAATCTCACTATCTGGTGGAATACCAAGAAGATCATCCAAAAAGACCTCGGTAACTCATTCACCACTAGAATAGAATGCAAAGAAGGACCTTCCAAGTTAAAGTTATTATCTCAGAATAAATGATAGAGACATCCTTTAGAGACTAACCTCCGAGCTCTAAGATATGATATAAAATTCCCCTTAGTAGCTACATAACCATCATCCCATTCAATAATCGGCTAACTAGGGAACTTAAAGACATCCTTACGGGTCTGACAATCTAAGGACGCATAACACGAGTTTAACAAATCCATCCCTAGAATGACATAAAAATCCACCATATCTAATTTAACCAAATCCACCAAAGTCTACTTACTACCAACAGATACCACACACACCTGTGGACTCGTTTAGCAACAAAAAAGTCAACTACTAAGGTAGAAATAAAAAAAGATCTAAAAAAACCTTAGGATCAAAATCAAAATACACAGCCACAAATTGGGTAACATAAGAATGAATGGGTAGCAAATTAAGTAAAAAATACACGTCAAGAGAGATGAGTTGTAATGTACCAGTCACGACGTCAGGAAATGGCTCAGACTCCTATTGGGACACAAGAGCATATAACAAATTCTGGCCTGTTCCAGTAGAAGAAGAAAAAATAGATGTAGAAGAAGCACTCCTGGGTGCAGGAGCAGATGAAGAGGCAACAGGAAATTTGTTTTCTCCCGAAGCAACCTTACCAATCAAATAATCTCCAAAAATATACCCCTGATTACCACATTTAAAGCACATATCCCTCCTCTCATTACAAAAGTCCCAATGCAATCGACAACAAAAAATACAAGGAGGATATAATAAAGCGGATTGTGACCCACTAGCATGAGTTTGGGAACCCTGTACCCCAAAGTTATTGCCACCTTACTAATGCCTATCACTTGACCATTTTAGTGTAGCTGCACTAGCTGTGGAGAAACGACCAGAACTCCCTCACTTCTTCTTTGGCCACTTACCACTTTCTCGACCACCTTGTTGTTTCCCACCATAACTCAGAGAACCTATACCTCTTACCCTTCTTTTCACGTACCTCAGTCTCCTATCTGTTTTTCTTCTCCACCCATTGCATATGAAAAGCCAACCTTGAGATATCGATGTCATTGATCAGCAATGCAATTTTGCTTTCCAAGATTAACTAACGAGATGGTCATAAAGTGAACTTTCTCATCTTGTCCCTCATATTTAACCCCATTACTTAATAATAGTAGATAGCTAGTAAAATTTCAAGGCATACTCATGACCAATATCATTCCCTAATTCAGATTAACAAATTCCTTCACTTTTGCTTCCCTCAACAACTTAGAAAAAAAATGGTCAAGAAATGTATTAGAGAAAGTCTTCGACAAAGATGAATTTTCAACATCACCCCTTGCCCTATCCCATTCCTCGTACCATTGGTATGCCACATCCTGAAGAGAATAAGCTATAAACTACACCCCTTCCATGTTTGTGGCATGCATAATCCTGAATATCTTTTCCATCTCATTAAGAAAACCCTTAGGATTCTCATTCACCTTAAAACCAGTAAAGGTTGTAGGACTAATTTTCATAAACTAGCCAACCGATGTGTTCTCTGAAGATGGAAAAACAGATGCACCATGCTCATCTTGAAAACCTACCCATGGACCAGTCACATGGATCTACTGACGAAGCTCCGCATTCATCACATCTTCCTAAGAAGACTGAGGAGGACTAGAAGGAACTGGAGGAACTCCAGAATAATCAGGGAATAGACCCCTAGATTGAGTATAGATCCCTTTAGTAGAGCATGTCTCATCAACATTATCCCCAATTGGGATAGAGGATTTTCCGTGCACATTAGATCATCAAGGCATGATCTCAACAGTGAACAAATAGGAATTAGAGAAGGTTTCAAGACTTAGACTCCAAGCTTAAAGATAGAACAAAAATAAAGAGAAAGAGTTCCTAAATTCCATGTAGCCTCTCTCTTATAAGTGCGGGATGCTACACACCGTTAAATTATACTCTATTCGACATGACTTTGTAGACTCTCAGTAGACTATAATTCTGAATCTTATCCCAACTTGATACAACCTTAACCGAGGCCTTGTCTCAATGGGAATCCCTCATCCAACCAGGAACGGGGACAACAACCATTACCCAACGCAACCTCCGAACACATACGCTGAGTTAGATGGATTACAGCAATATAAAAAGTTAGCATTTACTACAATTACAGACTTTGGGATATGTACATGACCATGACAAAACCAAGCAAGTCCAACCAACCAATATCAAACCAGTAACCAAGACCAAACCAAAATAATAACCAAGTATGAGTCCATAACTTAATAAAATAGAACAAGAATAAATACAATCAAATGTTATCATCCCTAATATCAATGCAAATACTAAGGATGATACCACTACCGACACCGCCCATGCTAACCCATTGTAGTTCCACAAAGCCTCTAACCAAAAGTAAAATAATATTCGGTTGTAACATGCCCCCAACCATAGCTAAAACAAATATACATAAAATAACCAAAGTATGTAAAGATATAAATGATGTGAAATGGAGCCATCTTGAGTATGGAAGCTCACCACTTTAATCTAATAGTTTATCCCAAATTCTATCACTAATAAGGAGGAGTAAAATTGCCAATTCCTGCATTGCATGGGGATACAGCAACCCGATGATGGTTAGCATGTGAACGCTAGCATGCACTCAGGATAAGGATAAAATAATGCCAACCTTTAAAACTAAGATAACAACCATATGCATATACAACCATACATACACATATATATCACTATGATGGGAAAGGGAACTGGGTTTAGTATGTTGTTCAAACCATTACCCTGGGTATGTGTAGCTTAACCATCCTAGAATAACCCATAGGCTATATGGATCCAGTGTAATCCCCTGAATTTGCCACGATATATGTAGCCGCACGAACCGAAGATACCATATGAGTAGGGGATTCTCGAATACCCTTTGAATTACATGATAAATATATACAAGTGTACTTAGGGGATTCTCATGTACTCCGTAAGTATCATATATGGTCTCTATGACTAATCCTCATGCCTCTAACCATGAATTTCCATTTCCCGTCCATTGGACTCACACCTTCATATTTAATTATCACACCTCCGCCATTATTGCCTAATTAAAACCATTACCACACAACCAGAACACCATTCTATTTTTTACTAACCAAGGCTATAGATAACCCATCCCGACTCGAGGCCTTGTCGTACTAGATGTCCCAAGTTTGACCAAGATCGGAGACCACCCTTATTACCCATCCCAACCTCTAGCTGCCAGCCTTGAGTTGGCTGAATTTTGAACATATAACAAGATAGCATAACATTTCATATACTGACTCTAGGTTTGGATCACGACTGCGACTGACCCAACCGTCCAACCATACCAAGCCAAACCAAAACCATAAATCAGACCATAACCAAATAAGTTCCATCAATAATTAAATATATAATCCTAAAGTTAAATATGATGGAATAGTGAAAAATTTTGTCCAACGATGTAAACCCTAATACCAATCCCAATACTAAAGTTGACCCTAACACCGATCCCGCCCATTCTAACCCATTATAGTTCTACAAAAGCCTCTAACCAAAAGAATTAAAAAATCTAGTTGGGACATGCCCCCAACCATAGTCAAAACCAGTATCCATAAATAATCCAGAGAATGAAAAAACATCAATGAAATAAAACCTTCTTGAAAAATAAAAGCTCACCACTTCAATCAAAAATAGACCCCCAATTTTTTGAATAATAAGTAGAATAAGGAGAATGGTCGATTCCTGCATCATGTGGAATACAACCGCCCGAAGATAGGTTAGCGGGAGAATACTAGCATGAACACTGGATAAAGATAAAATAATACCATTTAAGAAAACCAAGTAAAACTATCCATATGCACACTACCCATACATATATATGTAACCATGCCCAAAAATGGAATCGAGTTTAGCATGCATTTATAACCTTTATAATGGGTATGCAAAGCTTAACTATTCAAAAATAACCCACAAAGTATATTGGTCCAGTATAACCCCCTGAACGGGCCTTGATGCATGTAGCCGTTTGAACCAATGATACCATAACTTTAGGGATTCCCATGTACCCTTCACTCTCTATGATATATATGTACAGTGTACTTAGAGGATTCTTGTGTACCGCATAAGTATCATATAAGGTCGTCATGACCTACCCCTCATATCAGCAAACGTGAGTTTCCGTTGTCCGTCCATTAGACTCCTACCTTCACTGTTAGCTTTCGCTCCCCACCATTAGTGCCCAATTAAAACTATTTTCCAACCAAACCAATAGTATATTATTATTAATGAAGGCTATGTCTTGTGGTATCATCATACTTATTATAACTTTCAAGTATTGTCCTTAGCAAAACCTATTAGTGGTCATGAGATTACCATGTACCCATTGACCCTATTATCCAATTAACTTGGGGGATATCCATATACCCAAGACCATTTAAACAATTTAGGATTCTATTACAAAGTTTAAACTATGCAATAGGTCCATTCGAAATCCAATGACATAATGAAATCATTATCATAGGCATTTTATCAAACATATTAGGGGACATAGTATTTACAAAACTAAAACCAATTACCAAACAACCTTTAACATGCAACCAATTATCAAAAACCATCATTAATGTATATAAAAGTGTAATTAAAACATGGGAAAACCATAAAAAAGCATTTATAGCCAAAACCAACAAATCATATTTGAAATCCCAAAATCATACATCATTCAATTCATGAAAACATTGTATAAAATCCATGACTTTAGTTTGAACTAACAAAGAGGGAAAAGAACATGCCTTAAACCAAGAAAATAATAGAGATAAATCACAAAGACAAGCCCTAATTTTCTCCTTCAGATGAAACCCTAGCTTCCTTTACCAAAGAACTCTAGATAGGATTTAAGAGTGTTTTCTAAGTGTTTAAGAATAGAATAGTAGGGCAAATAAACTCCCAATAGGAATATAAGTAGTGGGGCCTTATTAGAATAAGTGTGGAAATATCCAGATTGCCCTTACTTAAACTGCATTTATGTCCCATCACCGGGCACGACTAACCCTTATAAGTCGTACCCATCTTGTAAGAATTGTACCACCTCTCGTACCTTATGCTTTCGCCATTGGACCCAACACTATCCATAGTATGATACACCTAAACCCAAGTCGTATCCAAGTGTACGATAAAGCATAAATCATACCCCTAGACAAATAAAATCCAGATTGGTTGAACACCGTCCATTGTACGAGTCCTGGGTATGACTCATACACTGGGTTACGACTCATGGTGTACCACTCGTACTCAGATCCAACCTAAGTTTCCAGGTTTAAGGTTATGTAAAGTAACCAAACACCCTGTATCCATAGATACAACTCATACCACCCAAGTCATACCCATTCCAGTAACTAAATTCACCCTACCAACCAATACTTGTCAGCATTGGACTAGACCTTATCACCCATACCCAATTGTACGAATTGTTTCCTTAGTCGTACCCCTTCTAGAGACCAAAAATTCAAGAAATTTTCAAAGGTCCAGAAACAAGGGTATTTCAGTCTCCGCCACTAGGAACATCCTTCTTCTAATGATAGACAAGGTAGGAATAACCACATGCACGAGTAATTGCATGATAAACTATATTCCCAATCTTTAACAAAGTTTGATAATGATAATGCAAATATATCAATATTTCCTTTAACAAACTCAGAAAATAAAGGGGTGTTAAAGAACATATACCTTCTACATGAATCCCAAGAGAAAAAAATAGATCTGGATACTTGGACTTTATTTCCTCATCCGCTTCCCACATAGCTTTTTCCACCTTGTGGTTCCACCATAGAACCTTAACCGAAGCCACATCCTTGGTTTACATCTGATGAACCTATCTATCCAAGATCTAAACTCAGACCTCTTCATAAGGAAGAGAGTACGAGATACCTAACCCCTCTAAAAGAACAATTAAATATGGATCAAAAATGTACTTTCTTAACATGGAAACATAAAATACCTAATGAACGGAGCTCAAACTAGAAGGGAACTCCAATTCCTAATCCACTTTACCAACTATTCACAGAACTACATAAGGACTAATATCCTGGGGAGTAAGTTTCCCCTTTTTACAAAACTGCATTACTTCTTTTATAAGAGATACCTTTAAGAAAATCATATCTCTAACCTCAAACTCTAAGTATCTACGCCTTATATCTGCATAGGACTTTTGGAAACTTTGGACAGCCTTAAGCCTATCCTGATTCACCTTAACCTTTCCAATAGCCTGATAATCCAAGCTTGGACCAAACATGTCCACCACATCAAGATCAAACTACCAAATAGGAGATCTACACCTCCTACTATATAATGCTTAGAAAGGGGCTATACAAAGACTAGAACAATAGCTATTATTGTAAGTAAACTCTACCAAAGGCAGATGCTCATCCCAACGATCACCATAGTCAATCAAATATGCTCTAAGGAAATCCTCCAACGTCAGAATTGTGCTCTCTGCTTTCCCATCCAACTGTGGATGACAAGCAGTACACTGATTCATCTTAGTACCCAATCCCTTCTGAAAAGATTGCTAAAAATAGGATGAAAATTATGTACCACGATCAAAGATAAGAGAAATAGGTACCCCATATAGCTTTAAAATCTCCTGTAGATACAACCATGCATATTCCTCCACGGAAATGGTATTTTTCACTAGCAAGAAGTGAGTATACTTTGTCAACCTATCAATAATAACCTAAACCGAATCAAATTTGTTTTGAGACCGAGGAAGACCGGTAATGAAAGTCATATTTATTATCTCCCATTTAAATTTGGGAAAATCAATTTCTTGATACAACCCACCAGGCCTCATGTGCTCAACCATAACTAGTTAACACACCATACATTTTTTCATGAAATCTGCCACATCCCTTATCATACCATTCAACTAATATATCTCCTTGAGATTATGATACATCTTCGTCTAGCCGGGATGTACAATGTAGCATGATTCATACGCCTCAGCCAAGATCCTTTGCCGCAAACCTTTGACATCAGGAATGCATAACCTCCCTTGGTACCATAAAGTACTATCACCACAGATCTCAAAGACCATTACCTTTTGTCCACCAACATTGCTCTTGATTTTCATCAAGATATGATCTAGCACTTGCTTCTCCTTAATCTTTGCACCAAGAGATGATCAAACCACTTTCTATACCATCACTCTGCCATCCTTTGAGTCTAAGAGACGAACTCCAAGATTAGCCATGCAGTGATTATCTTTCACCAATTTCTACTTTTATTTCTCCACTTGTGCAAAACTCACCATGTACAACCTGCTAAGAGCATCAACAACCACGTTAGTTTTACATGGGTGATAATGAAAACTCATATAATAGTCCTTAAGAAGCTCCAACCATCTCTTCTGCCGGCTATTTTGCTCTCTCTGAGTGAACACAAACTATAGATAGTTATTATCAGAAAAGATGTCTACGTGCACTCCATATATATAGAATACCATATTTTCAAAGTAAAAAGCACCGCCAAAAACTCCAAATCATTGGTAGGATTATTCCTCTCATCCATCTTTAGTCGCCTAGAAGAATAGACAATCACCATCCCATGTTGCATCAAAACAAAACCAACTCCCACCATATTGATGCATCACAATAAACCATAAACCCCTCACTGTCTTCAGGAAATGTCATAATCAAAGCCAAATTTAGATTATCTATAAGCTTATCAAAACTCCCCTCACAAGCATCAGACAAAGAAAAATTGACATTCTTCTGAGTAAATTTGGTCAAAGAAGCAGCTATCGTCGAAAATCTTCCCATAAACCATCAATAACACCCAGCCAAACCCAAGAAGCGATTGGAGTCTTGGGTATAGGCTACCTTTTAACCACCACCACCTTTTGAGGGTCCACTATTATCAACTCGCTAGAAATAATATGACGAAGAAAAGTCAGAATGTTCAACCAAAACTAACATTTAGAGAAATTGGCATATAGTTGATGTTTCTTCAAGGTATGCAGTACCACACGAAGGTGATTAACATGATCCACCTCACTCTTAGAATAAACCAAAATGTCATAAATAAACACAATTCCAAAAAGATCTAAAACTACCTCAAAACGTTGTTCATCAAGTCCATAAATATCGCCGGAGCATTAGTCAAACTAAATGACATCACTAAGAATTCAAAGTGCCCATACCCAGTACGAAAAGAAGTCTTAGGGATATCCTCCTCCCTAATCTTAAGATGATGATACCCAAACCAAAGATCTATCTTAGAGAAGAAATTGGACCCTTGCATTTGATCAAACAAGTCATCTATCCTTTGGAGAGGATGCTTGTTCGTGATCGTCACCTTATTCAATTATCGATAGTCAATGCACATCCAATGGAAACTATCTTTCTTGTACACGAACACTGGTGCACCCTACGAGAAAACATTAGGATGAATAAACCCCTTATCTAAAAGATCCTTAAATTACTCCTTGAGTTTCCTAACTAAGCCAGAGATAGTCTGTAAGGAGGAATAGATATTGGACGAGTGTCCAAAACCAAATCAATACCCAATTATATTTCACTAGTTGGAGAAACACCAAAAAGACCTCAGGAAACTTATTTACAATTGGAATTGGATGTAGAGAAAAACCTTACGACTCAGAATCTTAAACCTGGACCAAGTGATAAAGATAACCTGTAGAGATTAACCTACGAACTCTAAGATAAGAAATAAATCTCCTCCTTCGAGATACGGAACTACCATCCCACTTTATAATCAGTTGACCATGGAACTTAAAGACAACCTTACAGGTCCGACCATCCAAGAATGTGTAATAAGAGTGTAACCAATCCATCCCAAAAATAACATCAAAATCCACAATATCCAATTTAAATAGATCTACCAAGGTCTTTTTTCTACCAACAGAAACCACAAACCCCTTATAGACCCTTTCAGCAATAACTGAGTCACCTACTGGGGTAAAAATAGAAAAAGGATCTGAGACAACCTTTTGATCAAAACCAATACATAAAGCCATAAAACGTGTCACATAAGAAAGAGTAGACCCCGGATAAAGCAGATAATACATGTCACGAGAAAAATATTGTATGGTACCAGTAACAACATGAGGTGATTCCTTAAATTCTTGTTGAGATACAAGGGCATACAACCTATTTTTACTTATGATGGTACCTAAAGGAGGAGCAGATGCCAAAGCTGCACCACTAGGTATAGGAGTAGAAGATGAAGTAACCGGATCTATGATAACTCCCAAAGCAGCCTTTTTGATTGCATTATTTCTGAGCATATAGACTGGCTAGCCACATTTAAACCACTTGTGTCTGCATTCATCACATAGCCTTGATAAAGATGATCAGAAAACCAAAAAAGAGGGCATGGAGAAGCTGATTGACTCTCTCTTTCCTAAGATTAGGCACCTTGTGCCCAAAAATTATCACTACCTTGTGGACGCCTGTTAGCCAATTGCCTTGAGAAAGAAGAACTTGTAGTAGAGAAGAAACCCAAACCACCCCACTTCTTCTTCGGCAATTTACCTCCATCCCAACCACCCTGATGTTGAGCACCTCTCTACTCAAAGAACCTACGTCTCTTACCCATTCTTTCCCCAAACTTTTCTTGTTCTCTCTTTTCTATCTCCATCTTCTGCATGTAGAAAACTAACCTTGAAATGTCCATATCCTTCATCAGCAATGCAGATTTTTTTCAAGGATCAGATCCTGAGATATCCAAAAAGCGAACATTCTCATTCTCGCCCTCATGTCAGCAACCAAATCAGAAGCATACCTTGATTGCTGATGAAACTTCAAGGCATATTCCTTGAAAGATATTTTACCTTGTTTGATATTCAAAAACTTTTCAACCTTTTCTTCCCTCATCTCTTGAGGAAAGAAACGATCCAGAAAATCAATAGAAAAAGCATCACATAAGGAAAACTCCTCTATATCACCTCTATCCCTATCCTACTCCTCATACCATTGGTACACAATATCCTTGAGATGATAAGATATAAATTTTACTACTTCTACATTAGTGGATTGCATCACCCTAAAAATCTTTTCTATTTAATCCAATAAAGCTAGAGGATCTTTCTCTACCTTCACTCATGTAAAAGTAGGTGGATTCATCTTCATAAACTGGGCATCCCTTATGTCCTCAGTAGATAACTCACTAGACGCATGATGATTAGCCTGAACAGCAAACAACTTATCCATAACACAAATAAATTTGCAAAATTATGTATTAGTTACCTTACTCTGAGGAAGAATAGTAGTAACTTGGAAAACTCTAGAATAATCAAGGATAGGACCCAGAGAACAAGTGCGAACTCCAGATGTAGGACGTACCACATCAACATCATCCCTAAATATGATATAAAAATTTCCTTGTGTTCCAAATAATCGAGGCATGATTGAAAAAGTGAATAAACAAGGATTAGAAAAGATTCCAGGACTCAGACTCCAAGCTTGAAAATAGAATACTAGGAAAGTTAAACATTCCAAAATGCCCTGTAACCTCTCTTTTATAAGTGGGCATGCTACAGACACTTAAAAGAGACTCTACTAGAAATGACTTTGTGGACTCTCAATGGACCATGAACCTAAAGCTCTGATACAAACTTGATCCGACCCGACCCACGACCTTATCGTAATGGGCATCCCAAGTTCGATCGAGACTAGTGACCACCCCTATTACCCAACCCAACCTCCAGTAGCCTGCCCTGGGTTGGCTGAATTTTTAATATATAATAAGATAGCGTAATATTTCACATGAAGAATCTGGAATAAGATCACTACCGTGATTGACCCAACTGAGTCCAACCGTCCTGTTCCATCCATCCAACCATACCAAGCCAAACCAAAACCATAAATCTGACCATAACAAAATAAGTTCCATTAATAATTAAATATATAATCCCAAAATGAAATATGATGGAACAGTGACAAATTTTGCCCAATGTTGTCAACCCAAATAGCAATGCCAATACTAAGGCTAACACTAATACTGATCTCGCTCATTCCATCCCATATTAGTTCCATAAAACCTTAAACAAAAATAATACATAATCCAGTTGGGACATGCCCAAGCATAGACAAAACCAATATCCTTAAATAATAAAAAGTATGAAATAACACCCATGAAATGGAGCCATGAGGAAAAAGGGAAACTCACCACTTCAATCCAAAGATGACCTCTAAATGTTTGAATACTAAGAAGGAGGAGTAGAACAACTGGTTCCTACATCGCATGGGGATACAACCTCCCCAAGATGGGTTAGCAGGTAAATGCTAGCATGACCTTAGGATAAGGATAAAATTATGTTTTTTAATAAAACAAAGTAAAACTATCCATATGCACACAACCCATACATATATATATAACCATGCTGCAAAAGAAAACTAGGTTTAGCATGCATTTAAAACCTTTAACCTGGTTATGTGAAGCTTTATCATCTTTAAAAAACCCACGGGCTATATGGGAACTAGTGTAACCACTTGAACAGGCCCCGATACATATAGCCGCATGAATCGGGGATGTCGTACATGTAGATGATTCCCATTCACCCTTCACTCTTCATGATAAATATATACTATATACTTAAAGGATTTAAATGTACCTCATAATTATTATATTAGGTTGCCATGAACTACCATCATGTTGGAAAACATGAGTTTCCGGTGTTTGTCCATTATACTCCCACCTGGTTAGCTTTCACACCTCGCTATTATTTCCCAATTAAAACCATTTTATAACAAAACTATTATTCCATTATTATTAACCAAGGCTATTAGTACTAGTATCGTCATAATGACTATAACTTCCAAGTATTGTCCTTAGCCAAAATTTTAAGTGGTCAAGGGATTGTCATGTAACCATAGACTCTATTATCCAATTATTTTGGGTGATTCCCATATACCCCATAAGTATTTATTACCATATTAACTTGGGGGATTCCCTTGTACCCCACAAGTATGTTTATTAAGCCAAACTATTCAAAGACCATTTAAACTATTAAGGTTTCCATTACCAATTTTAAACTATGAAATAGTTCTATTAGAAGTCCAATGACATAGTGAAATCATTATCATAGGCATTTTATCAAACATATTGGGAGCATAGTATTTCCAAAACCAAATCCAATTACCAAACAACTATTCCCATGCAACCAATTATTCAAACCTCGATTGATTCATATAAAATCATTAATTAAACACGGGAAAACCATAACCAAGCCTTTATAGAAAAAAATCCCAAATCATATTTGAAAACCCAAAATCATAAAACATTCAAATCATGAAAAAATTGTATAAAATCCATGAATTTAGTTGGAACTGACAATGAGGGAAGAGAACATTTCTTAAACCAAGAAAATGATGGAAAAAATTGTATAAAATCCACGGCTTTATGTTGATGCCTGAAAAGGCCGGAGGATATATTGATGATATGATAATGACCGGTGAATCACTTAGAGGTATTGATGTTATGATGATTCTCTATGAATCCAAAAGAGGTATTGATGTTATAATGAAGCTCGGTGAATCCGGAGAATATATGGATGATTATGGTGGTGCTATGAATGTTAATCATATATATATATATGTTAATATGTGTGGTTATTCCCTTGTATGATTATGCACGTATGTCCATTGGGGATATGATGTTCTTCTTGGAAAGTAGACTATAATTCTCTACCTTGATCACTTCATTAACTGGCGTGGCTATTGTTAATTTTTATTAGTGAATAGAAATAAAATTTGCCGAATATTGAGTTAAGACTGGTTGGTAAGTATAACTATGTGTAGAACCAAGAAAATACCTAGTATATATATTTGATTTGCATAAATGGATAGATTTTGGATTTCACCTTGTATAATGGGTCATATGATAGCTAGTTGTTTTTATAAAGTTATTATATTACTTGATAGCTAGAAGATTACAATACAAGTTAGTAGACTTTATTTAGTTAAATTGTTGTTGCTAATAATTATTGTTGAAAACCGCGTATGAAGATAATAGACTTAGAATTGTTGTTAACTTGTAATATTGATGCCTAGTGGGTAATGTTGTTTGATGCCTAAATGTTGACTTAGAGATTTATTATGCTAACTAATAAGAGATGTCTGTTATTAGATAGGTAAGTTTGTTTGATGATATGCAATCCCTTCCTATATGATGAATACTGCACCTACAGTAATTAGGAATAGATTTTGGTTAAATAATGACTATGGTTTAATCGTGTGTCTTGAGTAGATTTAAATATTAGCTCATAGCGTATAATAATTCGTTTCTATCTCCTGATGAAGGATTATAAGAAATTAGTTAAGGTAATAATTGTAGGACTTTTTATAGCTAGAAAATTAGTAGCCTAATAATAAGCGTTGGTTAATTCATAACGACTAGATAGATTGTATTGATACTATAGATATCTTGATGGCTATGAGAATATTATTATGATTACTTTGGTATGAGTTATTTCAATTGTGGTAATTAATGATGATGATGATGGATTTTCATGCAAATGATACTTGAAAGGAAATGTGGAAACCGTGGTTAAATGTGAGTTAGTTTTATGTATATTTATATCTTGATACATTGATGATTTGATCTACTGAGACACTCTCTAGTGGTATAGGATGCCATGATGTATTCTTTACTTTATGTTCCTTTTGGGTGTTCTTCCCTATTGTATGGGACACCATGGTAACTACTTTTACTTATTCTCTGAGGGTAGTATGTGTGTCGAACTTGGTATTAATGTGATTGTAATTATGTTTATGTTGCTTTACACTTCTTCATCGATTATTCATGTTATATGGTGGTTGTGGTATATATCGATATGAGATGTCAGATTATTGTTCTAGTTGATTAGTTATTTTGTATTGATGAAGACAATATAGTTTGATTGTATTCCTTGACTTAGATATATTATCATGGTTTATATTTCCTTTATATCATTATTTATCTTAGTCGATCGATGATGCCTACTGAGTACCCATGTTTTGGTACTCATACTATAATTTTGTACATTTTTTGGTAAATACCCGAGTACTAGTTGTCATCCCTGAGTTAAGATCATCCAGTGTTGATATCTCGGAGACAAGCTGAGCTCTTTGAGTATTAAGTTGCCCATTTTCCACTTATCTATATTCAGTCTTTTGTATTAAAGATTAATGTATAAGACTATTTAGACTTTGTGTTGTATTTCCTATTTTCAAACTTAGATGCTCTTGTACTGATAATATCATATCTTGGGATTGGTCTCCTAGGATGATTATCTATTATGGATAATTGCTTTGATAATTGTGTTCATGTAACGTGGACCTTGTTGGGCATTTCTACCGAAGTAACCCTTTGTTTTACATTCAGGTAATGGTGTTGGCTTACCTACTGGTGATTCTTAATAGGTTCAATCACTACTCATAAATTAGGTCATGACAAATTAGTATCAGAGATTGGGTTTCATCAATATTATAAGTACACGAGGAAGCTTCTAATATAGTCCAGTGGATTGAAACGTTGATGTTTGTTTCCTATCTTTGGGAGGCTATGGGACATTCTTTGGATGCCTTTACTTTTTTCACACATATCGTGCTATGACTATGAGTTGGTTGGTAGAATAATTTCTTGACTTTAATCTTTGATAGATGCCCAGGATGCGTGCTATAGCTATATGTGAGGATGGTTTTGAGACCCAGCATCGTGTTGTGTCCTCCATTAGGGATCAGGATGGGCCTCCCTAAAACTCCATTCATGTACCTAGGCTAGAGATTCATCTGCCACAGCTAGTGGTGGGCTAGGGACTAGCCTAGGCTCTACCAAATTTGATTCCCTCTTTATTACTTAGAAAAGCGTAAGTTCATCTGTTGGGTATTGTTGATGGTTTGTAAACTACTGGGGCAGGAGTGCAGCCTATAACTACAACTCCTATAGTTAAGGTTCCTCCTATACGGCCAATTATTCAGTCGGTGATCACTCAGCTAGTTGTGACCAAGCCTTCTATGTCTACTGAGGAGTAGAATATGTTGTGTAGGTTTTTGAGGTTCTCTCTGGCTAGGTTTTTTATTGCTCCTGGAGAGGATGTATTTTTGTTTCTTACTGCTTATGAGGATAAGCCTTATGGATTAGGCCTTGTTAACACTCGTGATGAGAATTACACCTTATTTCAATTGGATTTCTCTACTCGTCCCTGGTGGAGAAGTTTTATGATTTCTAGGCAATTGGATCACCTCGCCTATGACTGACTCAATTCTATAAGATGTTCTTAGTGAAGTATATGTTGCACAACCTTAGAAATCGTTTGAGAGATCAGTTCACTAGATTGGGGCAGGGTTCCACGATAGTCGCTGAGTATGAGGCATATTTTCATGAGATAACTAGGCATCCTACTTTGATTTTGGATACTGAGTATGAAGGAGTTTTCTTCTTTGTGAGAGGATTAAGACTTCCTATTCAAATGTCTACCCAAAGTTTAGTTGCTATGGGTAGGTGTTTTGATACGATTTCTGATCATGCTAAAGTGATGAAGGACATGCATCATGAGGGCAGTGATAAGAGGCCCAAGTATCAGGGAAGATTTGGTAGAAGCTGTAGTAGTTCGAGGTACAGAGATGGTACTTTGTGAGTTGGGCATCCTCAACATCAATTCTTTTAGCCTCAGAGTCAAACTAGTTGTCTAGTTCAGGCAGCCCTTCATAGCATTGCGGAGGTTATTTTTTTACTAGTGGTCGCTCTGGTAAGGGTGGTGATTAGTCTTTCAGAGGTTTGTCTGAATGTTGTGCTAAATGTGTTGGTTTTGTTGGTTTAGTCAGATTTGTGAGTTCTGGTTCAGCTCGCAATTCTTGTTTTACTTTTGGGCTTCCTAATTATTTCATTACAGATTGCTCTAATCATAAGGAAATGGTTATTTTAGCCCAGGGTGCTACTCCCATTAAGCTTGTTTATCCTATGGTTATAGGTGGTTCGCGAGGTCACAGAGATGGTTACCAAGGTGCATTAGGTGTTACTTAGGCAGGCATGATAGGAGGTCGGTCAGGTTCCCAGCTAGGTTGCTGGCGTGGTGAGTTGTATGCAATGCTTACTAGGCCTAAGGGTAAGACTTCAGATGTTGGTGTGACAGGTATGATTTTGGTTTGCCGCAAGTTGCCCCTTTCTTTATTTGATCCTGGATCAACTTATTCTTATATATCTGCTTATTATACACCATAATTGGACTTGACTACTGATTTATTATTTGTTCTATTTAATGTATCTACTCCAATGTGTTATTCTTTAGTAGTGGATGAAGTAATCAGATCATCTATTGTGACAATTAGTGATGTTGATACTTATGCTGATTTTATTATTCTTGATTTGATGGATTTTAGCGTAATTCTTGGCATGGATTGGTTATCCCACTATCTTATGGTTCAGAATTGTTTTTCCAAGGACATTACCTTAGCCATGATCGACATAACGTTGATTGTGTGGCAAAGAGAAATTATCCATGAGCCGACGGGAATTATTTTCTTTTTTATGCTAGACGGCTTATATCAAAGGGTTGCGAGTCTTATCTCACTTATGTATGTGATACTCATGTAGATAGTCCATTTCTTAACATTATTCCCATTGTGTGTGAGTTTTTTACCGACCCTTCTGGTATTTCTCCTGACCATAAGATTGAGTTTTCTATTGACCTTGAGCCCGACACCCGATCTATTTCTATGGCACCTTACCGTATGTCTCCAACTGAGCTTAAGGAGCTGAATTTATAGATCAAGGATCTTCTTGGTAAGGGTTTTATTAGATCAAGTGTGTCCCTCTATGGAGCCCCTATTTTGATTGTATAAAAGAAACATGGTTTATTGCACATGTGTATTAATGATAGATAGCTTAACAAGGTGACAGTGAAGAACTATTATCCTATGCATCATGTTGATGGTTTATTCAACCATCTTCAAGGTGCAGCGGTGTTTTCAAAGATACATTTGAGGTTCAATTATTATCAGTTTAGGATTTGGGATGAGGATATCCCGAAGACAGCCTTCAGGACCTATTATGATCATTATGACTTCTTGGTGATGCATTTTGGGCTGACTAATGCCCCAACCTCATTATATTGGTCTTTTTGAGATTCTCTTCACAGTTAGAGAGGTGGCTTATGAGTTAGTTTTACCTTTAGATTTTGCTGTTTTTCAGCTGGTGTTTCATGTCCTTATGTTGCAGAAGTATTTTCCAGATCCATCTCATTTGTTTAGATGGGATTCAGTCCAGTTAGATGAGTAGTTGACCTTGGTAGAGGAGCACGTGCTTATTTTGGTTAGTGACATGAGATAGTTACGTACTATAGAGATTCCTATAGTTAAGGTTCAGTAGAGGCACCATCTAGTGGAAGAGGCTACTTTGGAGATTGAAAGTGACATGCAGGCCCAATATCCTCATTTATTTGAAACATTAGTTAATTTCTTCGTCTTTTACTTTTGAAGACAAAAGTTCCTTAGTAGTGGATATTGTAGTGGCCCTTCAGGTCATTTCTGATTTTCCTGCTTATTTCCACCGATAGAGCTTTCCTTTTGTTGCCCCAAGTCATTTTTAACATGCTGGAACCGATAGTCTGGTTACCTGCCAGTTCAATTGGTTGTTAGATCCATTTCCCATTTATAAGTCTTCGTTGGTTCCCAATGACCATTGAGCAAAAAATTAAGTAAAACGACATCGGATGTAAAATTTGGCTTCACCAACGCATCCAAAACATCAAAATGTATATAGTTGCATATCTCATTTGCTCATATTAGATTTCGGATGCTTTTTGAGGCATTGAATGAAGCATGGAATCAAATTCCAATCTGCAGCAGTCGTCGGTCAAGGATGGATATACCAAGATCGTTGCCTAGCGCATATGAGCGATCCCGTCTCCGGAGAGCTGGTCAAGGTCTATTTAAAGGTTCTTGTAGTTTGGTCATTTCTTCATTGTCTTGAGCCTTAAAAAACTAATGGGGAGAGTAGTCTTCAAAGTGTGTGTTAGGTGTTGATTGGGAGCTTAAACAACTTACATTTTCATGATTAGCGTCAAATCTAAGGTAAGATTTCTTTGATTGTAGTGTTAAATTCTTGATTTATAGACCCAAAACCCCAAATGGCTTTTGAGGCTTCATTTTATCCCCAATTATGGTTATTTTGGACATAATTTTTAAGGGTTATAACTCCCTAATGATATTTGATTGTTGGGTTGGTCTCGGAAGCTCATTTTCTGTATATGGGACCCATTTAGGGGGTTTGGTGTCATTTTGGACCCAAAGCATAATGGTGCAATATAGGTATTGTTGTTCTCAAAATAATGCATTGATTTTGTTGTTAATAGCTTGGCTAGTGGAAGAAGCTTCGAGGATAGGGAAAGTGAAGGTTGTTGGTTCGTGAGTTATTTGGACTCAAGGTAGGATAGCCTTACTTGTACTTAGATTGAGCTTTATTGTGGTAAAATTGTGATATCTTTATAATATTGGGCGGGGTCGTAGATGTTTAAATTGTAAATAGTACTGCTTGGGATAATTTTAGAAATTTAGGCTATTGAACTTGTTACGTGTGAGGTTTGACACTTAGTCTAAAACCTTGGCTAATTGGACTTGTTTTCTCATGAATTGCATGAGAATACTCTAGATACTCCTGTTAGATGGGAGTCATTTTATTCACTCACCTTATTAGTGTGTTGGTCTAGTTTGTAAAGTGGTAAATTGAATTTAGGTGCTTGGATAACTTAAGAGTAATACTTGAGGATGAATTGTCCCATAGAACTAGTGTGGGTTGATTAACCTTCAAGATATGATTTACATAACTTTATCTAATTCTTAATAGAAGTTATACTTGAAGAAGATAAATTGGTATATTGAAAGCAGAACTTGACCCACCTTAATCTTGAACTTTGTTTCTCCATTAGTGACTTAAATACCTGATAAATGCTAAATTATTATATGGTAATACGGAGTCTAAACCCGATAAGTGGGTTATTCTTGATGTTGAAATTGGAAATAATGTGCATACATGATTGAATATCCTATTATCAGTACTTAGATAACATTAAAAAGTCTTGTAAATTGAACGTATGGTAATGCTATCATTTAGCTGTGGCAAGTTTAGTATGTGAATCATAAATTATGCCATTACTCATATTGTGCTAAAGTCTAATGACTAAACTTATGTTATGTCAAAGAACCCTTTTTCATAGAATTGTGAATTATGCTTAATAAGGGAAATTCTAGAATTGTGATAATTGGTGAAGTACAATGTTATTCCTTCCCTTACTTTTCTTACAATCTACTATTGGTTATATGCATATATATATACATATATCATTCCTTGGATGAATATTGATGCTATGGTAAATATTGATGATATTATGATGCCCGATACATTCGGAGGGCATATTTATTGTCATGACTCGAGGCTACCCCCTAGCCATGACAAAGGTGCTTACGGTCACAAGTGACCACAAGCTATCCCATGAGCTGGTACCTGCTGTGATCTTTGAAAATAATAGCACTGATATAACCTATGAAGAAGATGAGTTGATAAAATACTATAAAACTAGATACTGAAATACGAATCAAAATATGTTTGAAACATCTGAAAACAACTGATAACACCGAAATGACTGACTAACTGTCTAACTAAGTGTGTGAAAGCCTATAAATTAACTGAGGAGTTGATGGGACAAACTCCGAACTAACTCCAACTAATTGAACATATCAAAATACTAAAGTAACTGAAGTAAGAAAATCATTTCCCGAATGGATGAGGACTTACCACTATTGCTGCTGAGTACGCTGAGCTGTCTAAGAGCGGTTAGGAAACTAAGCGTCCGAACCTATATTATAAGAAAACAAAGCACAGAGAAAAGTATGCGATCAGTTCTTTGAATGTACTAGTACATGATATAAGGACTGACTTAAATGCATGAGATAACAAATCATAAATGTATGAACATTTAAAAATCTTAGAATGCAATACCAATTATAAATATGTTACTACGATAATCTGTAATATGAAAGACTAAAAACTATATTACTAAAAATCTGTACAGTTGGTCAAGCAAAACTAAACTAAGATACAGTGATTACGATACTGAGATTGTGGGAGGTATTAATAAGCGACATGCCCCAATATCAGCTAATTGTGGTCCAACCTGTAACCCCAGCTGGAAGGGTATCAGTACCGTGCCACGGGTACTAACAATGGTTAGGTAGATCCACTGAATTGGTGTCCCGAAGGACTAGGGTGTCAAGCTTAAAATGACGGGTAAGGTTTGAGAGTAAGTCAAGCCTAAACTGATGGGTGACCCCTCATATCCTATGTTGGCTATGTAGTTTTGGATTACTGGAACTTCTACAAATGACTCTGCCTAACTAACAGGTAAGCCACCATCCCTATATTCGCTCAGTGCTAAATATTATTCCAAACATAATTGACACTGGAACTGAATGGGAGTAACTTTAACTGAACATTATTTCTGATAACTGATGTGCTCATCAAGATCATAAATATTTGAGTAACCAACAAGATTCATGGTTACACTGAATTATTACTTAAAAAACTCAAATCATGTAAAACACATAGGTATCAGGGGTTCATAATCCACCAGCATTGTGTGACCATAAATTATTAAAATAAGATTTTAAAATTATAATATGGGATCGTTTTTCAAACCCAAAAGCATAGACATTTCATCAACCATGTGAAAATCTTGAACTTGAAAAAAAGAATGTCTTCAGCATGAGGAAACAATATGCTTACATGGATAAATTTATAAATTAGAGGTTTAACATAAAATTCACTTGAACATGACATGGCTATTGCAACACTCGAACATGGTATGAATCATTCCACTTGAAAACATAACTTGTAATTGAATTAACAAGAGATTAATGGATTTATTTCATCTTCAACATGTATAAACACATAAATTAAACCAAAAGAGAATTTTTGGGCTCCATGGGTGAAAGGTACCCATGGATGAACGTCACACATACCACACATGATGTATTCTTAATGATTCCTTGGCGAGTTCTTGATCTTGAGGATCGAATTACTTGATTTCTTGGTTTGGGTTTTGGAATTTTTTCTTGGGGAAATGGAGAGTTTTCGTAGAGTAATTTTTGAATAAAAGGGCAAATAATGCCCCTACGAAGCACCAATTTCGTGTTATGAATGAATTAGGTGAAGGGAAATGACCCAAATACCCTTCAAATTCCAAGGACAAAAGTTGGACAGAATAGGAAGGAGGCAACGTGGGCTCTAGAGCGGTGGACTATGTCGGGTGGTGCCCGCCTTAGAGCGGTGGATTGGAGGGGGAGACGCTCGCTTTACCCTGATGGACTAGAGGGGCACTTCCCTCTTATCCTGGTAGTACTACATGTTTGTTTTAAAAAGATTCCTCTACGCTCATCAGAAAATTCCAAAACTTACCTAGAATAATCCCAATCATGAATCAACTCAAAAATTGACGTCTCGGGGTCGGGAAGGTTAAAATAAAATCATCAAAGTTTAGGGGTCTTCAAAATGACTATGTCACCAACATTTAGTGATAATTCCAAGTCTTGGACCCCTTAACATTTAACTGTGAGCTGAATACAACTATGATTAATAAGGGGTATTACAATATCTCCCCCTTTGAAACATTCATCCTCGTATGAGACTCTTTAGATGGAGAGTACTATACTATGGTAACTAAGACCACATACATAATATGCATGACTTGGAACAAGATTAGACAACTAAGTTTGGAACATGATACATGAATTTAACATATTTTGTGAATACATGTATGTAAACCCCGCGATTTTCCTAGATTAAACTTATCCCAAAAATGTTAAGGATTAGCTCTTAGAATGAATGATGTTTATTTTGTGTAAAAAAATTTAGATTTGGAACTACCATGAAGTAGGAAACTAAATAATCTTTCCAACGCTATAAGATTTACCTAAATTCGATAATCGGGTAAGAAGTTATGGCTATTTTAAGTTCCAATCGCAAATTACCATCATTTGGACCCTTAGCGCATCGCAGCGCAGTGTTAACTCCTAATTTTTAATTTCCAGTGGCTCTCTGCAATATTGGCACATCGCGGAGAGAGCCAAATTCCTAATTGTCCAATTCTAGTCAAGGTCCATGATAATGGCGTGTCGCACCGAGTTTCCAAGTCCCATCCAAGGTGGAAATGCGATACCTATGCGTTGCACCCCCAAGAATTTTCCCTGTTGGAATTTTTCGGTGGCTTGGCGCGATTGTGGCGCGTCGCGCTAAGGCAAAAAATTGGGACCTCAGTTTATTTTTCAAGTTTCTTTCAAGAGTTAACGGGGGATATTTTAGTCATTTCCCCAACACCCAATCCACCCAAACACATGATTAATGCCTTTTAGAAGCATTATGTGCTATGTTTCATCAAAATTACTCTCATAAAAAACACTATGCTTCAACATTTATCTCAAAGGAACTCAAGATTCCACCATTTTTTTTCTAAATTATTTCAAGATTTCATATCCCTAGACCAATAGCTGCAAGAACATTCATTCAAGAGCATAAATAGCATCTCAAAAATCAAGATTATTCATTTAGTTCATCATCTAAGGTATGTGGGGTTTAAACAAGGACAAATCATTCATCCCTGTGCCCAAAAACTTGATTTTTATTAAAGATTAAATGATTTGCAAGTTAGGATTGATACCCAGTTCTTATTATTTTTTGTTTATGAAATTATCATGTTATTTAAGGCTTCAATTGTAAAAACTTTACATATATCCATGTTTTAAACTATGAGATTTATATTATGAGTATTTTTCCACTGTCTTGATTATGATTGTTGAAAGCTTCTAAGATAATTTTTGAGCATGATGTTTAAATACGATTTTTATGCATCAAAGCTTTATACTTTGAGTCCTAAAGTACAAGCAATGAGTTTACAAGGAGATTATGATAACAAGTTTTATTGACAAGTTTTGATAAGTGCTTTCAAAAGTAAAGATTGATCTTTTGACCCTATGCTAAGCCAAGAAATCCACATTTTTCACATAGTTTGGGTTTTAAATAAGAGAAGCATAATCAGTTTTAATTATAAACCCTTACGCTATTTTACAGTGGATTTCCTAAAGTTTTGAGCACAAGATTGGAGTAGTATTTAGCACCGAATTAGGTATAATTCCAAGGACTTATGCCTCAGAACTATGTGCAACCATAGGATTAAGATTATTCCCACTTCTACGTGGATGACAAAGATAGTGATCACTCATGTTAAGGTTCTATTACGATGGAAAGGGTAGAACAACTCTCCCCATCATGGGAAAGACGTTGGGCTTCATGTCAGATCACATGGTTTATGTCGATTAGAAGAAAATCCCAAGCCCAAAGTCCCTGAGTCACAAAGTCTTTAAGTCCCAAACATTCAAGATTTCCAAAGCTCCTGAATCTTCTAAGTTTTGAAATAAAAGAATGATAGAAAATCTTTTATAAGACTAAGTGTTATGACTCACTAGATTTACATGTATGATTAGCTGTACATGATTTTTATATTTTGATATTTTGGATAATCAAGCTTATGTGAGTCATATACATCCATATGCATTTACTTTGTAATTATGATGATGTTTACTTATGCATTACACCCCCATATACTCAGTACATCCTCAAAGTGGTGATCCACATATACATCTATGTGCTATATTGTCTTATAATGTAGGTTTAGGTGATTCATATCAACAACATGAGTTGTTTGAGCATCTTTATCTATGCTCCCACAATTGGTGAGTCCTCATTATTCAAGGGCCTACTTCTTCAGATTTCCAGCTTTTATAGTATTTGAGTTATCATTTTCAATTTAGTCTGAGTCAGTTGGGGGTATGTCCCAATGTCTCTCTAGTTCTTTATTAGTAGTAGAGGCTGGTCGGACTAAAAGTTTATTTATAGACTTTCAGTATTTGTTGTTCAAACCTTATCTACAATTTATTCAGTTCAGTATTGGTATTATACAGTATTATTTCTTGACTACATGATCATGAAGTAAGGTTTAGAGTTAGTAGCAGGCCCAAAGGGTTAGCTTGAGACTACTCGTAGCCTTGAGCAACGTGTGACATCTCGGGATCAGATTTTGGGGTGTTACAAACTTGGTTTCAGAGTCTATGGCTTAGAGATTCCTAGGGAGTCAGACAAGATACATTACATAGAGTCTTGATCATCGGTGTGAAGTGCACCACATCTATGAGCAAGAGGGTATGGAGCATTTTAGGAAAATCCTCTCTTACTTTCATAATCCATCGTGCTTACAGATGTCTTTATCGGCTATTAACTCATGCTCATTTATGACAAAATATGCCTCTTCGTAGAGATAATACCCATAGAAATGATAACTAACTACCTCAGACCGCAGATCCTTTGAATGGGAATGTGTCATATGCAGAGTTTTGGGAAGCTTTCCAGGGACTAGCCAAAGCTGTGACTACTAACGTTAAAGTTAACTGTCACGCTGCAGTCCCACCTCGGTAGTTTGGGGATTTAGCCATGGCCAGAATTTGAGACTTTATGAGAATGAACCCGCCAGAATTTGTTATATCGAAGGCAGGTGAGGAACCATAACTTTATCTTGATGAGGTGAGGAAGATCACCAAAATTATGTATATTTTTGAAATGGAGAGTGTGGAATTGGAATCATATAGGCTGAAGGATATTGCTTATGATTGGGTTGTGATGTGTAAGAAGTGTAGAGGGGACAATGCAGCTCTATGACTTGGCAGATATTTCAGGATACATTCTTAGACAAATTCTTCCCACTTGAGATAAGGGAAGCTAAGATAGAAGAGTTCATGAACCTGAGGTAGGCCTCTATGATAGTGAATGAGTATTGCCTCAAGTTTAAATAGTTGTATAAGTATGCTTGAGATTAGATGGCTGACCCTAGATCAAGCATAAGTTAGTTTGTGACAGGTGTATCTTGATTGGTAGTTAAGGAGTGTAGAACTACTAGGCTCAACATAGACAAGGATCTTTCTAGATTAATTATGCATGCTCAACAGATTAAGGTAGAGAAGGTAAATAAAAGAGAGAGAGTAAATAAAAGGGCTAGAGCTGGGCAGTTTAAGTATGATCAGACTAGATCCCATAGGGGAAATCGCCAACAGTTTTAGATCCATTCGTCTATGCAAGCACCGTCTTCAGCTAGTATCCTACTTTCAGAGGTAGTCAGGAGCAGTTGGGTAAGTCTTCTATGTCTAGATCCCAAAATAGCATGAGTGGTAAGACCAATTATCCTCCATATGCTAAGTGTGGTAAAACACATCCCGGTGAGTGCTTGGACTAATAGAAGGGTTGTTTTAGTTGGGGCATGTTGGGACATCGTGTTAGGGAGCATCCATTTTTGAAGCATGGAAATAAAGATGTTCATCCTCAGACTCAGTCTACCAGTGCACCATCCCTTGTAGTTCGCCTAGCCCCTCCTCAAGGTGCATCATCTAGTACCTGTGGCGGTCAGGGCCAGAATTGGTTTTATGCTTTGCCATCTCGCCAGGAATAGGAAAATTCCCCAGATGTTGTGACTGGTATGCTTCGTGTCTTCCAGTTTGATATATATGTGTTGTTAGTCCCTGGGTCAAATTTTTCTTATATGACCCCGTTAGTTGCTGTGAATTTATAGATAAATTGTGAAAAGATTCATGAGACTTTCTTAGTATCTACCCCAGTAGAAGATTTAGTTATTGCTAAGAAAATCTATAAAAAGTGTTCTATCACTGTCCTTCATAAAGTCATGTTAGCAGACTTGATAGAGTTAGATATGGTTTATTTTTATCTTATTCTTGGTGTGGATTGTCTCCATTGTTGTTATGCTTCTATAGATTATCGCACCCGATTGCTGAAATTTTAGTTTCCAGATGAGCCAGTCTTTGATTGGTCTAGTAATTTTGTATCTCCCAAGATTAACTTCATATCTTTTCTTAGAGCCAGAAACTTAGTCTATTAATTGATTTCCAAAAGTTGCATTTACCATCTAGTTTGAGTTAAAGATAATAACTCTGAGACCCCAATAGTTCAGTCAGTCAATGTAGTAAATGAGTTTCGAGATGTCTTTCCTGAAGATCTCCCAGGGGTACCTCCCGATAGAGAGGTAAAATTTTGTTTGACCTTTTCCCAAATACTCATCCCATTTCTATTCCTCCTTACTGTATGGATCCCATAGAGCTTAAGGATCTAAAGGAGCAACTCAAAGATCTTTTAGATAAAGGTTTCATAAGGCCTTGTGTTTCTTCAAGGCGCGCTTCCATCCTATTCATGCAAAAGAAAGATGATTCTTTACGTATATGAATTGACTCTCGTCATCTAACTAAGGTCACAGTCAAGAACAAATATTCTCTTCCTAGAATTGGTGACCTGTTTGATCAATTGCAAGGTGCAAGTTATTTCTCAAAGATAGACCTTAGATTCATATATCATAACTTAAATTTAGGGAATGTGATATTCCAAAGATTGCTTTTAGAACCCGTTATGGTCATTTAGAGTTTCTAGTCATGCCTTTTTGGCTAACCAATGCTCCAGCAGCTTTCTTGGACCTCATGAATTGAGTGTTCAAGAAGTACCTAGATATGTTTACCATAGTGTTCTTAGATGATATCCTTGTGTACTCCCGTAGTGAGGATGACCATACGGATCATCTTAAAATTGTCTTGTAAACTCTTATAGATCATCAATTGTTTTCCAAGTTCACCAAGTGCAAATTTTGTCTAAGGTCGGTAGCCTTTCTCGGTCATATTATTTCTGCTGATGGCATTAGAGTTGATCCCCATATGACAGAAGCTGTAAGAAATTGGCCTAAACCTATCTCTCCATCAGATATTAAGAGTTTCTTGGGTCTAGCTGGCTATTACCATAGTTTCATTGATGGTTTCTCATTTATTACATCTCCTATGTCTAGATTAACCCAAAATAAAGTTAAGTTCCAATGGTCATATTCCTTCAAGAAAAGTTTTTAGGAGTTGATGACTTGACTCACTTCATCCCCAGTGTTAGCATTACCTGATGGTACCGATGGTTTTGTGGTGTACTATGATGCCTCTAGAGTTAGTTTAGGTTATGTATTAATGAAGAGAGGTAAGGTCATAGCCTATACCTTGAGACAATTGAAGCCTCATGAAAATAATTAGCCAACCCATGATCTGGAAATAGCTGTTGTGGTGTTTTCTTTGAAACTATGGAGACACTATCTATATGGTGTTCATGTTGATGTGTTCACAGACCAAAAAATCTTACAGTATGTGTTTACTCAGAGGGAGTTGAACCTCCATCAGAGAAGGAGGTTGGAGTTGTTTAAGGATTATGATATGAGTGTGTTGTACCATCCGAGCAAGGCCATTGTAGTGGCAGATGCCCTTAGTAGATTGTCTATGGGCAGTGTTGCTCATGTGATGAAAGATAAGAAAGAGTTTTCTTAAGATGTTCATCACTTGTGTAGATTGGAAGTTAGGTTGGTTGATTCAGTTTAAGGGAATGTTTGGGTTCAGAGTAGGTTCGAGTCTTTCCTAGTTTCAGAAGTGAAGTAGAAGCAAGACATGGATTCTAGTTTGGTAAAACTGAAAGAGTTAGTTAAAGGCCAAAAGGTAAAGTTTTTCTCCCAAGGAGGAGATGGCGTATTCAGATACCAGGGTATATTATGTGTGCCTTGTATAGATGATCTGAGATAGAGAATTATAGATGAAGTGCATAGCACGCGTTATTCTATTAATCCCGGTGCTACTAAGATATACGACGATTTGTGGGAAATTTATTAGTGGAGTGGTATGAAGAAATATATAGAAGAGTTTGTAGCAAAGTATGCAACTTGTCAACAGGTTAAGGTAGAGCACCAAAGACCTGGTGGTACGTTGCAAGAGTTCAGTATCCCCACTTGGAAGTGGGATGAGGTGAATATGGATTTAGTGATTGGTTTACCCCAATCGCGGCGTCATAATAATTCGATATGGTTTATTATAGACAGATGGACTAAGTCAGTGCATTTCTTTCCAGTTCACACATCTTATACCACTGAAGACTATGCTAAATTGTACATCCGAGAGTTCATCACATTATATGGAGTTCCCTTGTCTATTATCTCGGATAGGGGTACTTAGTTTACATCCTAATTTTGGAGAGCCTTTCAGAAGAGTCTTGATACCTAAAATCCATCTTAGTTCAGCTTTCCACCCTCAGACAGATGGTCAAGCAGAGAGGACCATCCAAACTCTAGAGGATATGTTGAGGGTTTGTGCTCTTGATTTCAAAGGTAGTTGGGATGAGTATTTTCCATTGATTGAGTTTACTTATAATAACAGTTACCATTCTAGCATTCAGATGGCCCAATTTAAGGCTCTGTATAGGATGAGATGTAGACCATCCATAGGTTGGTTTGAAGTAGGTGAGGCTGCTTTGCTTGGGCCTGATTCAGTATTTGAAGCTATGGAGAAATTCAAGTTGTTTAGAGAAAGATTGAAAACACCTAAGAGTCGTCAGAAATCCTATGCAGATGTGAAAAGAAGGTACCTCGAGTTTGAAGTTAGTTATTTAGTGTATCTTAAGATTTCACCCGTGAAAGGGGTTAAGATATTTGGCAAGAAGGGGAAACTTAGTCCCCTATATGTTGACCCTTTCAGCATATTAAGTTGTGTTGGGAAAGTAGCTTATGATCTTGAGTTTCCCACAGACTTGTCAGCCGTTCATCCTGTATTCCATGTCTCTATGCTTAAGAAGTCCATCAGTGACTCCACCGTTGTAATTCCTTTAGAAAGCTCAGAAATTTAAAACAACCTTTCATTCAAAGAGATTCTAGTCGAGATGTTAGATCATCAAATCTGTAGACATAAAGAAGTTCCCTTGGTCAAATTTCTTTGGTGAAATCAGTCGGTTTAGGGTGCTACTTGGTAAGCAGAAGCAGATATGCGAGCCAAGTACCCTTACCTTTTCTCTGCAAACTTAGATCTAGCCGAAAGTAATACTATTTCTTGATTCAGTTCATTTCTAACAAGATATTCAGCTATATAGTTGTCCTTATGTAAGTTCATGCACTCAGAGAATTACTTAGAATCCCAGAATGATTTACATTTAGTTATTAAGTTCATTTCGATTGTTCATGCTATCTTATATTCCTAAATTCCTTTGAAATTTCAGCTTAACTAGCCACATTTGAGGATGTATGTTCCCAAGGGGTAGATATTGTAATATCCCACGATTTTTCTATCTTAAACTTATCCCAAAAATCTCAAGGATTTGCTCTTAGAATGAATGGTGTTTATTTTGTGAGGAATTCTTTGGATTTGAACCTTTCATGACGTAGTAAACTGAATAAGCTTTCCAACAATATAAGATTCAGCTAAATCCGATAACCGGGTAAGAAGTAATGGTTGTTTTAAGTTCCAATTGCAAAACACCATCATTTGGAAACTTAGCACGTCGCGGAGTAGTGATAATTCCTAATTGTCAATTTCTAGTGGCTCTTCGCAATATTGGCATATCACAGAGAGATCCAAATTCCCAGTTGTCCAATTCCAGTGAAGGTCCATGATAATGGTGCATTTCGCCGAGTTTCCAGGTCCCATCCAAGGTGGCAACGCGATACCTCCGCGTTACGCCACCAAGAATTTTCCCTGTTGGCATTTTTCAGTGGCTTGTCGCGATAGTGGCGCATCATGCCAAGACAAAAAATCAGGACCCCAGTTTATTTTTCCAGTTTCATTCAGGAGTTAAAGGGGGGTATTTTCGAATTTTCCCCATCCCCCAATCCATTCATTCACATGATTAAAGCCTTTTAGAATCATTATGTCCTAAGTTCCATCAAAATTACTCATCCAAAACCCTAGGCTTCAACATTCATCTCCAATAAACTCAAGATTCTACCATCCCTGTTCAAAATTATTTCAAGATTTAAGAACCCTAGACCAAGAGCTTCAAGAACCTTCATTCGAGAGCACAAATAGCATCTAAAAAATAAAGCTTATGCATTTAGTTCATCATTTAAGGTATGTGGGGTTTGAACAAGGACAAATCATTCATCATGTGGGGTTTGAAAAAGGAAAAATCTTTCTTCCTTGTGCCCATAAAGTTGATTTTTATTAAAGATTACATGATTTGCAAGTTAGGGTTGATACCCAATTCTTTTTATTTTTCGTTTATGAAATTATCATGTTATTTAAGGATTCAATTGCAAAATATCTACATATATCCATGTTTGAAATCACGAGATTTATATTATGAGTTATTTTTCACTGTCTTGATTAAGATTGTTTGAAGCTTCTAAGATAATTGTTGAGCATGAAGTTTAAATACAATTTTTATGCATCAAAGCTTTATACTTTGTGTCCTAAAGTACAAGTAATGAGTTTACAAGGATATTATGATCTCAAGTTTTATCGACATGTTTTGATAAGTGCTTTCAAGAGCAAAAATTGATCTTTTGATCCTAACCTAAGACAAGGAATCCATATTTTTCACATAGTTTGGGTTTTGAAGAAGAGAAGCATAATTTGTTTTAATTATAAACCCTTATGCTATTTTAAGGTGGATTTGTTAAATATCTAAGAATAATGTTGGAGTACTATTTAGCAACGAGTTGGGTATTATTCCAAGGTCTCATGCCCCAGAATTATGCGCCACCATAGGATTAAGATAATTCCCACTTTTACGTGGATGACCTAGATAGTGATCACTCAAGTTAAGGTTCTATTCTGATGGCAAGGGTAGAATAGCTCTCCCCAACATGGGCCAGACTTTGGACTCCATGTCAGCTCACAATGGTTTATGTCGGTTAGAAGAAACTCCTGATCCCAAAGTCCATGAGTCCCAAAGTCTCTAAGTCCTAAAGTTTCAAGACTTCGAAAACTCCCAAAGTTTCTATGTTTCGAAAGAATAGAATAATAGAAAAGCTTTTATAAGACTAAGTGTTATGACTCACTAGATTTACAAGTATGATTTGTTGTACATGATTTTTATATTTTGATATTTTGGATAATCAAGCTTATATGAGTCATATACATCCACATGCATTTACTTTCTAATTATGATGATGTTTACTTATGCATTACAACCCCATATACTCACTACATCCTCAAAGTACTGATCCACATATACGTTTATGTTCTACATTGTCTTATAATGTTGGTTCACGTGCTCCGTATCAACATTGGGAGTAGTTCGAGCATCTTTATGTACGCTCCCATAGTTGGTGAGTACTCATTATTCGAGGGCCTACTTCTTCAGATTTCCACCTTTTATAGTATTTGAGTTATCATTTTTTATTTAGTCCGAGTTAGTTGGGGATATGTCCCAATGGCTCTCTATATCTTTATTAGTAGTAGAGGTTTGTCAGACTACGGGTTTATTTACAGACTTTTAGTATTTGTTGTTCATACCTTATCTACAATTTATTCAGTTCAGTTTTGGTAAGATACAGTATTATTTCTTGAGTAGATGATAATGAAGTAAGGTTCAAACATAGTTGCAGGCTCAAAGGTTTAGCTTGAGACTACTCATAGACTTGAGCACCGTGTGACGTCCCAGGATCAGATTTTGGGGTGTTACAATGTAATAACATGGGAATGGTTGCATAGCTGAAACTGAGAATGCCAAAGGCTACTTGGTTCACATATTTTATTTTACGTCCCAAGTAGCTCCCTTGATAGACTGGTTCCCCCAAAGGACCTTATCCAAGGGAACTTCTTTATTCCTTAGCCTACGAATTTGATGATCAAGGATCTCAACTAGGACTTCTTCATAGGAAAGGAAATCCTTAACAACCATATGTTCTAAAGGAACAACTACAACTAAATAACCAATACACATCTTTAACAAGGAAACATGAAACATCGGAAGTACTGATGCCAAATCTGCAGGTAACTCTAGCTCACAAGCTACTTTACCAAAATGACTCAAGATCCTATACGGGCTAAAAAAATGATGATTGTTATTCCCCTTCTAAACAAATCTCTTAACTTCCATAGGCAAAATTTTGAGATAGTCCAAATCACCAACCTCAAACTTAAGATCTTTTCTCCTTATATCTGCATAAGATTTTGGATGGATTTGGGTTGTCATCAGCCTCTCCCAAATCAACTAAACCTTCTCCATCGACTCAAACACTAAATTTGTCCCTATAATATCTGCCTCTCCTACTTCAAACATACCAATTGGAGATCTACATCTCATTCCCTAGAAATCCTTCAACGAAGCCATCTAAATAGTTGATTGCCAATTGTTGTTGTCTGCAAACTCAATCAAAGGTAAGTGGTCATCCCAACTACCTTTAAATTCAATTACATATGCTCTTAATATGTCCTCTAAGTTTTGAATGGCCCTCTCTTCCTGACCATCTATTTGAGGATGAAAACTTATACTGAGATAAAATTAGTTACCAAGACCCTTCTGAAAATCCTTCCAAAAGTGAGAGGTAACCTGAGTACCTATATCTGAAATGATAAACAACGGAACCCTATTCAATTTAACTAACTCTTTGAGATAGAGTCTAGCATAATCCATATCTAATGATGACGTATGAACTGGCAAGACATGAGATAACTTTGTCAACCTATCTACAATGACCCAAATTTAATCATGCTAACGATGTGTATGAGGCAACCCAGTCACAAAGTCCATGTTAACCACTTCCCAGTTCTAAGGTGGGATGCTAAAATCCCACAATTCACCACATGGACTTTGGTGCTCAACCTTGACCTATTGACAATTAGGGCATTTAGTCACAAACTCTGCAATATCCTTCTTCATATCACTCCACTAATAGATTTCCCGCAAATCAAGAAACATCTTAGCATCTCCTCGATGGATAGAGTATCATGTACCATGATCTTCTACAAGTATTCACTTTCTCAAATCATCAATATACGAAAGACATAACCTACCATGATAGTGAAGCACACCATCTACCCTTTGGGAGAAAACCTCTACATTTTATTGTCTAACTACCTCTTTCAACATAAAAAAAACTTGGATCCTTATCTTTCTTTTAATTCACTTAAGCAACCAATGAATATTCTGAACCATTCTGAACCCATATACTAAGACTTAACAATCTAGAAACAGAATCACTTGCTAATAAAATATTAAAGGATTTAACGCCAAAGAAAGACCCCAAATCACATCAGTTTGAGCCTAGTGAAACATTAGGAGTAAAAAGTGACAATAAAGAAATAGAGTCTCTTGAAATAGAATCTCTAGAAAAACTTCCTATAATCAAATCATGAGTTAATACAATTACTATCGTTAAACCACAAAGTTACCATATACCAATTACTATAGTTATCAATAAAGATTATAAAATTCATAAGGTTACATTATTTGATACAAATGTTGATGAAAACTATATTATAGAAGGATTAATTCCTATACACTACCTAGAAAAAGGTACTACACGCTTATTCTCTACAATAGGGGAAAAATTGAAGATAAATTATAGACTCCCCAAAGCCAATATTTTCAATGATAGAATTTATTTTATTAATGATATTGTAATAACTTAAGCTATTAATGAAGAGATAGTATTATGTATTTTTTATAACTCAAATAAAATATTATATTGCCAAGCTAGATGGCATCAACACCACAATTTGGGGAAAAAGGATTATTTTCCCCTATATAAACAATATATCAAAAGAAGAAAGTGATTTTATAAAAGATCAAACTATTGTTAGAGTAAAATCAGTCCAATGGGGATTAGAGAAAAACAAATCCACTATTAAAAGAAAATTTTATAGTATTATGAAATTTCAAAATTCTTTAAAAATAGCCAAAACTATTTTACAAAAAGATGTCAACAATTTGATTTTATAAAGAGAGAAATTCTCTCCCAAAAATTTTTACAAAAATTTTTCTACAGGGAAATTATGAGACCTGGAACACAAGGATCAATGTTGTGCCCTCCATTCCAGCTTTTTCGACTAGAAGAAAAACTAAAAAGACCCTTCTATGAAGAAGATAAAAAGTCAAAAAATAGGTTTTCAGTTCTGGCAGAATTTCCATCCATGCTAAATCCTACCGTTCCCCTACCATCAAGAAAATACATTACCAGTTTACCCAGGATGCAACCTCTTAAATAAATATTTAAAGATGAATACTCCTCAGCCAATAAAACATTGTTATCCAAACCAAAAATAGTTATGTGATGAAACCACCGGGGATATATTAACAAGAAGTCTTCCTAGCCACATCGCAAAAGAAAGAGGAACTAAATATTCTTCATAAAAAGCAATTTGAGAAAATAGATTTGCAGGTATTGACGATAATGGAACATAATAAAAAGTATAAAGGTTTTTGAATACCAGAGTTGTTAAAATCTTATTATAAAATTTTTCTCTAAGTGGAGATAGATGATCCCTTCATGACCCAAAGGTATTATAAGTTCATATTAACAGATACTGATGTATTTCAAATCAAGCATAAGTGAGCAGATATAAATGATCCTATTAGTATTCAATATTAGATGTTTACAATTAAAAGAATATTAAGCCTATTTGATTGATATGTAGATCACCTACATACACCGATTCCTCTATCAAGAAATTATCGACCTCAGACATATAATTGGTACGATTATAAGGTTGTCTTGTACAAATTTATATATGTTAGGCCTAACAATCACTATTGGTTCATGAAATATTCAGATCAGATTAAGACTGTTGTGATTCTCTGATAGTTCTGTGACTGGTTGAACCTGGTTGGAGTAAATGAATAAGTATTATCAACACAGTTTCAAAAGCAACTTGAAAAGTTCCAGGTAGAGAAGAATATTTCTACATTACCGAAAAATGTAAAATGGTGCCAATTTTTTATCGCTAAAAGAATTTCATATATTATCTATTAGTTCTTTAATATTCATGAAATTGAAAGGATAAAATACATAAGAAAAACTATCAAGATTAAAGGATGGAGTACAATAGACAAGCCAACAACAAGTTCATCATCACAGAAGAAATCCCACCTCTCTAAGGAAGAATTAAAAAGAAGACTCAAAGAACCCTTGTCAAATCAAGATAATGATTATCATTCAAAATAGATAATGGAGTTACTAGATACTGTTTTTTCACATGCCAGCGAACCGAGCAATGGAGACAAGATGGATCCATAAGGAATAGCGCAGCATACCTTCTTAACTAAAAGAAAGGTGTTTGCACCCCTTCAAAAGTTTGCTTAAGGAAATCAAGGGGAGCTTCCGTGAATGCACCTGTTGATTGCACCACCTGAAGACCACCAGCCCCACGGGATTAATCCAAAATCCCATGAACTGAAATAAGCTAAGCTACCCTATCAATTTTGATATTTTGTACATAGTGGCATGGCTAAAATTTCCATCTAAGGTTGTTTCAGTTAAAAGTGAGTCTCATACCCAAGTATCATTTTTATCAAATTTTTTCCAATACCTCATAAGCCTTGGGACCCGAACCAAAGATCCCCCTAGACTATAATAAATGTTATAGAGCTGACAAAATAGTCAAAAATTGCACACAAGGTTGTTTGGATGAATTTTTCACTCAGTAGCCAAATTCTTACCAGTAAAGACTTCCAATAAGTGAATTGACTCTAAAACCCAAATGAATGACTTGATAACTGAACTGTCAACTCCAGTAAGACATAATTGGCTCAGGGAAGCTAAATAAATGATATAACTAGCAAAAATAACTAGAAATGTAAAAAATGACGTTAAGGATCATTAAAATATTCACCACTAAAAGAACTTTCATATGCAAAAGTAAAGGGTTAGGATGTACTTAAAGCCTCGAACAAGTGACTATTTTTTTTTACAGAAAGTGTGACATCTTTAAAAATCCTCTACCGATGTTCGTGTTGGAGAGGAGTTGAGTATATTGGTATTGGATATTGATTATATATGGGTTGATGAACCCTCCACAGGTCTTACCAAGGATAAAAGCTTAATTGGTATGGGTTGACAAATATCTAATGGCTCCCACATATGTAGATGATATTGATAGGTATATATAGGGGTTGTGACACGACCTTATGTATCATCATCATCATCTTCATTGAATTCCAAATGTTGTGATTATTATGTTATTATGTTCTGTTTGTTACTTGATATCTGTGTATTTGTTCTATTTTCCTGTACTTGTATTCGGAGTATGTATATACTTATTTTTCTTTCCACTACTTGTTTTTTTCATATGCGTATATAGTAGAAATGTTTGTACAGGCGATATGTGCTACCATTTTGGAGAGTTTTTAATTATAGATAGCGTGCTCATAGTTTATGTTTATATACTTTATTTTCTACTTTACTCATAGTTTGTTGTCCTATGATACATACTATTGAAACGTGAGGGGTTGCACCACACTATGAGGGACTAGGTCCCTTAAATTTAGACACAGGTAATAATGAAGTAAATCTATAAGTAAACAACTCTTTGAAGGAAATTTAAGAACATAATGAATCAACGTGGAAACCTCCTTGCTCAAGGAAGGAAAAACTATAGCCTGCCCTTATAAGCACTCAAGATCCCACTATAATCAAACTCTTGATTACATAATTGATTTGAACCTAACTCTAGGCTGTAATTGTTTGCCACAACTCTATTACAAACTCTCCATGACAACTCTGTCAAGATCTCACCTCAATATTGATTAACTCTAACCAATATCACACTCAGGTAATTCTACATAGGATCTGAAAAAAATAAAAAGCATTACTCTAATAACATGAGTAATTTAATTATATACCAATTCTTGACTCAAGAACAAACACTCTCTTAGCATACAAGAACTTGGATCTTGAGCAATATTTGAGTTTACACCAATTTCTTTTTATGAATAGAAAAATTGCAAAAACTATGAGTTGAGGATTATTTTTTTCTATTTATACTTGGAAAATAATTAGGGTAGAATTTTAATTTGTCCAGGTGTCATGAAAAGTACACAACTCACCTGCGTAGTTTGTTACGCTAACAGACAAAATTGCAATCGACATTGACAACTTTGTATTTTCATGAAGACCGGGGAATATATTCCATTGTTATCAGTACGCATCATCAAAGAAACATATAGAAATTTTCACCCTTTTTAATGATGACAAACCAACTATACATTTTAGCATTAAAGTTCGTTAATCTCATTCCATAAGAGGGATCACAACTAGTGTTGATGAATATTCCCCTATCATTATACACCATGCTTCCCCTATCACCATTCATAAACATTCTTTCCCTTGTCAATATGTCATATGCTTCACCAATATTCTTTCTCCCATTAATAAGCCATTCAACACATATGCCTTCATATACAGTTCAACACCTATACTTGATACCTTGTCCAGATCATATTAATTCAGTATTCCCCCTTTCAATATCATTAAAAGTTATATTAGTAAAAAAAGAGTAAATTAGAAATAACTTAGTTAACTCATAGCCATTGGGGATACACTTTCATGAAATTAAAGGATCAGTTGTAGGAGTTATTTTATAAAGGTTTTATCCAATTTAGTGTATCACCTTAGGGTGCGTCTATCATTTTTGTGAACAAAAAGGATGGTTCTATGTGCATGTGTTTTGATTATCGACACTTAAACAACGTGATAATTAAGAATAAGTACCCTATTCCTCGAGTTGAAGATTTATTTGAATATATTCAAGATGATTTTGTGTTTAAGAGTTTAATTTATGGTTTGGGTATCACCAGTTGAGGATCATAGCTTCGGACATCCAAAAAACAACCTTTAGACTCGATATAATCATTATGAGTTCTTGGTCATGTACTTTGAGTTGAACTATATCCCAGCTGCATTCTTGGAGTTGATAAATTAAGTATTTCAACCATATCTGAACTAATTTTTCATTGTATTTATAGATAATATCTTGGTTAATTCAAAGTTTATGGATGATAATGAAAGAGCTTTTGTTGATTGTACTTCAGAGATTTAGGGATGAGAAGTTATATGCTACGTTCTCTATTAACAACATTTTGTGGAATTTGTAAGTTTATTCGATCATGTGGTGACCAAGGATGGCATTATGGTTGATCTAGCAATATTAAAAAATTTCATGATTGGGCTATGCCTACTTCTCTTATCGAGATTTAGAGTTTTATTAGGTTAGCAGGCTACTATCGACATTATGTTGAGGGTTTCTCAACTATTGCAACTCCATTGACCAAGTTGACTTAGAAGAAGATTTCCTTTCAGTGGTCTGATGATTGTGAGGCAAGCTTTTAAAAGCTCAAGGATTTGTTGACTTTTGCTTCTATCTTGACTTTTCCCAAGGAAGGCCTGGGTTTTTCTATTTTCTTAGATAATTCTAGTGTTGGTTTAGGTTATGCGTTGATATTGGCGGGTAAAGTAATTGCTTATGTTTCTCATCAATTGAAGCCCTATGAGTGGAATTACCCTACCCATGATTTGAAGTATTATATGGTAGTGTTTTCTTTGAAGTTGTGGAGGCAACACTTCTATGGGGTACATTGTGAGATTTTCTTCGATCATTGTAGCCTTCAATATTTCCTCACACAGTGAGATCTTAATATGAGGCAGTGTCGTATGCTTGAGTTGTGTAAGGATTATTACTTAACTAGTCTCTATCTTCAAAGTAAGGTTAATGTGGTTGCAAATTCCTAAGTCAAAAGTTGATAAGCATGGGTAGCTTGGTGTATTTTGTCACTCAGGAGAGGCCTTTGTCCTTTAAGGTTAAGTCTCTAGCTGAATTAATGGTTAGGGGTGACATTTTGACATATTTTTATATGTTGGCATTCGTTGAGGCTAGGTCTTTTTTGATGGAGTAAATTTGACCTCATCAGTTTGATAATGTTGAGTCGGGAGAGATTCAGGATAAGGTGTTGAGTGTTGAGGATAAGGAAGCATTACTTTATTCAGATGGAGTTTTAATGATTAGAGGCTAAGTTTGTGTGCCGGGAGTTGATGACTGGATTTGATTGATTTTTGTGGGGCTAATTATCCAAGGCATTCCATCAATCTAGGAGTGACTAAGATGTATCATGATTTTATATAGCATTACTGGTGGAGTAGTATAAGGAAGGGTGTCACGAATTTTGTGGTTCTTTGCCTGAGTTTTCTACAGGTGAAGGATGAGCATTTGAAACCTATTCATTTGCTTTAGAGGTTATCCATTCATGAGAGAAAATGGGCATACATCACTAAATACTTTGTAATTGGGTTTCCTTGTACTTCATGTAGTTCTAATAGTGTTTAGAGCATCACAGACCGATTGACGAATTCTACCTATTTAATTCTGATTCAAGTTTTCTTTAGTGTTGAGTGGTTGTTATATATCTATATACATGAGATAGTCCTTCTTCATAGTTTGCTGATGTCTATGATCTTGACTTGAATTTCAGTGTTCACATCTCACTTTTGTAAGTCTTTTTAGGAGGATTTAGGTACTCGGGTTGATCTTAGAACAATATTTTAGACCCTGATCGATGGACAGTTTGTGCAACCTATTTAGGTTTTTGAGGATATGCTCCACCCTTATGCATTATACTATGGTGGTTCGTGGGATCACTGTCTAGCTTTAGTGGAGTTAACACATAACAAAATCTATTATTCCAATAATGAGATAGCTTCTTTTGAGGATTTATATTATGGGCATTTTTCGCTCTCTAGTTTCTTGGTTTGATGTTTTGTAGATTAGACCTTGAGGTACAAACTTACTTCATGGATATTAAGATAGAGTTTTGGTCTCCTATAGACTTCAAGCAACTCAGAGTAGGTAGAAGTGCTATGTGTAACGTAAACTTCGTACCTTGAGATTCAGTGTTGCTGATCGTGTATTCCTTCTTATGTCTCGTATGAAATATGTGAAGAGGTTTAGGAAGAGGGGAAAGCCTAGCCCCAAGTACATTAGGCCTTTTGAGATGATTTGGACTATCGAAAATGTGGCCTATGAGTTAGCATTACCTATAGGCTTATCAGTGGTTTATCAAGTTTCATGTTTCTATGCTTCAGTGTTACATTCTAGACGGGTCTCATGTCACTCATTTGGATTCTAACCAGTCAGACAAGTGGTTGTCTTTTTATGAGGAGCCTATCTTTATTCTAGCCAACAATGTTAGAGGTTGCATTCAAAAGTTATTCCCGTGGTCAACATCCAATGGAGGCATCAACTTGTAGATTAGTCTACTTAAGAGGTCGAGTTTGATATACATAGTAGTTATCTCCATCTTTTTACTGATTCAGGTATTTCTTTTTCCCTATGTTTGAGAACAAACTAGATTCTTTGTGGTGAATGATGTAATGACCTGACATTCTGTAATTTGTGTGAAATATTTTTTTGTGTGATTTTACCATTTTACCATTCTTCGTGGTTGCATTACGATGTATCAAGGGTTTGGGGATTATTGTCATAATTTCCAATACGTTTTGGTGTAGTTAATATGGATTCTGGATTTGTATGGTCTTAAAGGCTTACAAGCTGACTTCGGTCAACATCTTTTGATCTATGCACCAAATGAAAAAATAGACTATATCAGTAGATTTAGAACGTCAATTTTAGATTGGTCACATGGTTGGTGTGGTTTTATGACTTTTATATATAATTTTTACCCTCAATTTAGAAAGTTGTGGAAATAGGTCTCGAGGGTAAATTCTATGAAAATAATGTTTTTTCAAAAATCTAATATCACCATTGAGTTTGGAGCATCAAATTTATTAGGGTAGAATAGTTCACTTATGTACTTTGGATTTTGGATGAATCTCAAGGGGTACATAGAGACTTTGAATTCCCCAAGTCTCCATATGGTGCACTAATTAGTTGGTGCCCTCACTTAAGCGATGCTTTAGTCTTTTAACTAACTTGGCCTGATAGCCAAAGTGTCGACTAAGGGACATTAAGCTCCTTTAATAGATTATGCCTTAAGCAATGTCCTGGTCTCTTAAGCGAATTGGCATGCTAGACACCAATTGCTTAAGAGACAGCCAATTCGCTTAGGTGATGAGGAAGGCTTCCCTCAATCGACACCTGGTCACTTATGCCATAGCTTCTTAAGTGACCTAATAGTCACTTAGGCATTTCCTGTGTGAATTACACCACCATTTTTGAGGTTCTTTCACTATTTTAAAGACTTTGAGCTTGGGATTGAGTTTATGGGATTTTTTTTATATTTCAAAGATTGGATAAGCTCCAAACTCTTATTTAAACTATTTTTCTTCAATCTAATTATTTAAATCTTGTTCAAACTTTGATTGAAAGGTGGAATTTAGGGATTTTGGTACGGAAGGACCAAATTATTGTTTCTTGGATTAAAACCCCAATTTCACCCCATTTTAACTTAAGTTTTCTCCTATGATTTTCTTTAATCTTAAAAATAAGTTTTTGGCCTAATGATTCTGGTTTTACCCTTCTTTTTGAGAAACCCATTTTAGGGGTATGTTTTTTTAACCCAATTTGAAAGTGGGTTATATGGGTATCATTTGCTTTCATTTGACGTTTAGATTCAATAATTGTATGTTTTAGCTGATATTTGAGTATGTGTATGAGGTGAAAGCTTGGTGATAAAGGTTTACTTCTTCCAATTTATCTTTTGAGGTAGGTTATGGCTAGACATTCAATAGACAGGGTTGGGTAGTTAGTAAAAATATAAAAGCTTTGTATGGGTATGGGATTGTATCATGAAAAATATGTTAAGGTTATTTATGTGACAGTATATGGGCCTATGTTTATAATTTTTTGTGGTTTTGAGACATATATGCTATATGTGACCATGTGGGGTCTTATAAGTTGTTGGCTTGGTAATAATACATGTATGTTTGGTTGCACTTCTTTTGGTGGAAAAGACTAGATTTTAGGATTTCTGTGGTATCATTAAAATTTCCTTGCATGTTTCACTTGATCGTTTCTAGATTAAATTGAATCATGGTTGGTTGGTTAATTTGAGTGGATTTTTTGCTCACATAATTTGTATATTGGTTGGATATTGGATTTTTTTATTTTTACTGGTTGTGAGCATTAAATCTTCATATCATATTCATTCATGAAACACTCGTAACACTGTTGAAAGACTTGAAATATTTGAATCAATGGATTTTTCTCACATAAAATGTGACATCTTTAAAAACCTTTTGTCGATATATTTGTCGAAGATTTATGCATATTGGTACTGGATATTAGTTATTTATGTGTTAATGAATCCTCCATGGGTCGTACCAGGGGGCAGAGCTCAATAGGTGTGGGTTGATGAACCACTTATGGGTCCTACATCCATATCTAATCTCGATAGGTATATTTGGAGGTTGTGGGGAAACCTCATTCATTATCTCCATCTTCATCTTCATTGCATTCCATATCTTTTGCATATTTTGTGATTGTATTTTGTTTGTCACTTGATATGATTCCATTTGTTCTATATTCTTGTACTTGTATTCGTAGTATACGTATACATGTTTTTTTTGTTACTTCATTTTGTTATATGTGTATATTGTCTAATTTTTAGTAGAGACAGTATAGGCTAGTGTTTGGGACATTTTAAGATTGCAGGTGATTTGCCTATAATTTGTGTTTATATGCTTTATTTATTGCTTTACTCGGTCGACCTATGATACCTACTACATAAAACTGGACCGTACTCACACCTATTGCACCCTTTCAGTGCAGATCCAGGTATGAGTGCACCGCATAGATAGTTGATTCAGGTGGCATTTAGAGTCTGTATGAGTAGCGCTTGATCTATGAATCTGGAGTTGACAACTACCTTTTCTTACCTAGATTATGTCATATTGTATTTAGAGATAGAATTTTCTCCCTTTTCGATATCCCAAGTATATTTTGACATCGAGTTGTATTAGTGGTTCTTACCATTAGAGACCAAGTTTTAAGATTTGGTTTGGTATCTTTCGTTACATTTCCATTTTTACCATATATGAGTGGTTCGACATCGTTCTAGGAGTCTTGCCTTGGGTTTTGATAAGAATTTCTCATATCATATTAGTATGTGTGATAGGCTTACTTGTCAAGGCTTGCTGTAACAAGTCCATCATAACCCTTGTTTTTTGGGTCATGACAATCATGGAATCAGTACAAGAGCATCTAATACAATATGAGGACAAGGTTCAATACTAAATAAAATATGTAAATACAACCCATCTCTAAATATAATATATAGTCGGTGTAATCCATATGAGGGACAATGGTAGTACTCTGAACGCCGGAAGCTCACCCCAAATCTCAAATCTGTAGCTTCTTCGCGCGATGCACACAACAATGGCAAAAACCCATACTATGATCTGTAGGCTATAGAAGTGTAGTATGAATACCAGACACGTGGTACTCAGTAGGCAACTACCGACTGAGTTCCAAAGATTATTAAAATAGAAATAACATATAAAGTAAGAATATAAACTACAAGCAGCAATCTAGGATGCTAAGCACAGTAATGATAAACTATCCTATTCTAGCCCTCAGAAACTCAAGCACTATACTGCATATCACTGATAAATATACAAACAAAGAGTAGAAGAAGGGTAAAGAGTAGTATGCACGACCTAGGAATACATCTAAAATATGAATAAATAAGGGAAAAAGGGATATACGATAATATCATAGATAAATACATGAATATACCTATAGGAATACAAGGTTAACTTAAAGGTAACAACCTAAGGTAGACAAAGCTAACACTAGAATGATTTGGGCCTAGAGTCATAATGTCTAACTGTGAGATAATTATCTGTAATATAATAACCCTAAAAGAGAGAGTAATATAAAATGTACCTTAAATATCAGTACCAATCCATAATCAGCCTACCACGAACTAACAATAGTAATATTAATATAGTAACCAGCTAGTATGGACTAACAATACCTTAAAAGATCCCCATAAACCAAAAGGTTCAATCAATACACAACACAAAACTAGAAGCACTCATAACCTATACCTATGCAACCCTAATAAGGATGAAAGATATTAGAACCAAATAACATACTGGTGATAGAAAATGTGCATTCATAAATAAATACATATTAAATCCATAGTACCTCAACTGATCCAAGTGCCATAACGTAAATAAGTGTATATATCTCCTTAAACTTTACAACTCGTAAAAGCGAGACCAACGGTGTCCTGTCATCAACGGTGCAATGGCCCATGAATGAAGGAGACCCTAGGGCATTTGGGATTACCCGTATAGACAAACCTAGTCCTGATTAAGGATATCCAATCATTATCATAAATCTACTTCGTCCACTACCAGAGAGATGTTTATGTAATATATGTGCACACACAAACCATGGTTAATAGAGTGTAGCTTTGTTAATCTATTGGCCAGGGTTGACTCCGAGACTAAATAATCATAAAATCTAGAAAGGTTGGACTATCACTTGATCGATGTAAATAGTAGTGGTAAAACTATGGACTGGAATCTATCTCAATCAAATTTCTAAAATATTATTTTTAATTCAAAAAGCTCATAAATCATCGACTAAGGTGGTACGATTCTTATTATGAAAGAATCTAATTTAAATGTGAAAAGTGGAAATAAATTTCTTTTTAGGAAAACGATAGTAAAACCATGTTCATTGGTTGAATCATACCATTAAAGAGCATGAATGTGCCGAATCTATGCATGCCATCACCAGTATCTAAAATAATGCAATTACAATCATCTAAACGTCCTTATACTATGTCTATGTAGGTTAAAAGGATAAAGAACTCGCCTGGATTCCAACTAATATCATAATCACGACTTTGGGCCCAATAATATACAACTGGCATAACAATAATACCATAATCTAAGAATCCATGCTAAGCTGTCAAGTCAACTAGTTAACCTTATACTAAAGGAGTTCTTAGTTTACACTATATCTAACATGCTTGTAACCTAGGGTAAGAATCCTATATGTATAACAAGTATTTCATCTTAAGGGTCAATTAACTATTCTATCCCCTAACTTCTAAGTTAGGATAAGTCACTGTATTCTACCCGTAATCACATCCTAACATTCTTACCTAACAAAAAGTATATACAACACATTATATATTGAAGAATAGAAGGTCAAAGTTATCTTAATTTCAAACCAAAAATCCTTAAATCATCCATAAATCGTCTTCCCTTGCTCCACATCCCAAAATGCCATAAATCATCTTCCCTTGCTCCACATCTAAAAATGTTAACATGCTACAAAAATAGTAACCTACTCATCATTGGGAGTAATATGAGACTAGGATTTTTACAAAAGTGTTTGAGTTAGAATTTAGGTTAAGAATGGGACCACATCGTATGTAAATGGAATTAAAAATTGAATCCGTCAAGAGGTCCTTCGAAGGAAAAGGAATATATGATAAAAAATGATCATAAATAGAGCTCGAATCGAGGCTCAAATGATCTATCAATTGAATTTCACGATGAAAAAAAATTGAAAATGATCAGCAGGTGTTGAATTATGATACGGGTTTAAAGAGATCAAGGCCATTCACAAGGAGTCAAGCAAAAGAGTTACAAAGCCTACAAGCCATGTGCATGAAGAAGGATGCTTGTGTGTCATGAGTTCACCCAAAGGAGTTCATATGCTAAAGTGTAACGAGGGACCTTGAAAATACTCCAAGGCCGCCTCTTTCAAACACTTCATAGGCGCCTCTACTTCAATCTCATTAAGGGTATTTTACTCTTTGTATATATTATATATAAATATACTTTTAGGCTTATATTTTAATTAGTTATTGATGAATATTGAGTGATACATTTTACAACTTGTTTGTTTTCTCTTGTGAGGTAGAAATCCAAAACTAGGGTAACCATAGGTATGGAATCACTTGGGTTGCAAATTGGCTTAGAAACGTTGGTTCTTTGGGGAAGATTGAGTCCCTTTTGTGTCAATGTAAGAATGGGGTGTTGCTATTGTGGATCTTAGTGGGTTTTAGTGTTTGATACATCCTTTAGTTCATAAGATTTGTATTAGTTTATGTCTCACTATCTATCTTTAATTTCATGCTTTTAGTTTGTGTTTTGTCTTTAATCCGAGTGTGTTATTACATCTTTTGTTAATATCTCATATTCATCTCCTTTATTTTAGGTTATTTTCAGTTTATAGATTAAATCTATATCAGTTGGAATCAAGAGACAAATTTTAGAATTGTTCCTACAATTCTAAGTCGTGGATTGTTGTTACCTTAAGAAAATCTTCACAAAAAAAGAGTCCAAATCCATAAAATAAAAAAAATATAGTAGTGTCATGTTTTGGTCTTAGATCTGAATTTTAGATCTTAGATATACAAGATTTTTTTTGTGTTTTGATAGTTTCTAGTGCTATATCCTTGCTCACTAGCACTAATATAGTCTAGATCTAAGATTTGATCAAGATCCGGGTTGTTTTGCACATTCCACCATTGTTAAACTTGTGTTTGAAGCTTTTGGAGGGTACATCTCGTGTGGGTTATTGTGGTTGTGATGTTTATGAAGTGATTTTGTGAAATTTGTGCTTTTCTTGGCAAAAGGACCTTAGATCTTCAATAAAATTTAAATTTGGAGGTCATTTGCTAAGTGGTCAAAAATTGGTCAACTCTTGAATATTCTTGTTGTTCTTCTTCCTCTTCATATCTTGTTGGAGAAGAATATTCAAAAAGAGGTGTTTTATCTTGAAAAAGTAATAAAGACAGCATTGTACTTGTTCAAGGAAATTTCCAAGCACCTTCCTTGTCATCCAAAAGAAAGAAAACAACAAAAGGGAAATAATAATCAAGTGCTAGTGCCAGTACAAGGGGGGACCATTTCAATTCAAATTCATTTGAAGTTTGTAAAAGGCTACAAAACCCTTGTAATTTCCCCCAAAATTTGTTCTACACCCTTGAGATTGAAGTTGGCTGAAGATCAAATTGAAGAACAAATTTTTTTTGTCAAATTAATGTCCAATCACAAGGTGCCACATCATTATTTTTGAACAACAAAAATTTTTGCTCGAACTTGAATTTCCTAGTTTCTATTCTTGTTTCCACAGTTATATTTTGTAGATTCAATCATTAATTTGCAATCTAGTAACTATCTATTAGGTTGTGAGTTAGTTTAGTGTCCCTTTCTTTCGTGTTAACGTTCCTTGTGTGCTTTTCTCTTTTTGTGACTAGTTGTACTTTATTGGTCCAAGTCTGAAAACAAGATTTATTTGAGTTAACTCAAATGAAAATCTATTCCGGGAAAAAGTTGACTCATCCCTCAACCACTCAAGAAGTACAAGCCGATTTTCAACACTAGTGAAAGCAAGTGTGAGGTAAAAACTGAGAGTGAAAGTGTAGTGAGGTTATTTTGAACTAACTCATGTTTTGTATTGTAGATTTATTTTTAGGTACTTTAGCTATGTAAACCAAGGCTTGAACATCTCAAACCATGAACAACAATACACTTAATGCTTTCATGGCTTCTCTTGAGGCCATCAACAGAACACTTGAAAGGTTGGGGTCCGATATTGGACCTGTGAAAGGGGAAATTAGATCAATCAAAGGGGATGTGTCAACAATAAGGGGGGATATGATATCATTCATTGATAGAATAGATCATGTTGAGAGTCAAAGGAGCTCCCGACTCTCTACTACTCAACCCTACCATATGTCTTCTAGTGTGCAAGCTCAAAATACCTCTACTGCCATCACACTCGAGACCCTCTATCAAATTCTCTATCCTCCAAGACATCTACAATAAAAAGTCCAAACTCCACAAACCCGAGACCTACATAGATATTTCCATCCTTAATTGAACCAAGTCAAATAAGAAGGACTTGGAAACCAAATTTCACCACAAAATCCAAACTATCCAATCCCAAATCTACTTTACCAAAGGCCCTACCCTCTACAAAATCAAATTTCTCAAATACGAACACTACTTAAAAAAAGAACCTACCATTAAAAAAATCCAATGCCTCCTCTTCACCAAACTCCATGTAACCAAAATCCACCCATTCAAGTAGAAGACTATGGTACAGGAGAATAAGAGGGTTATGTTTTTAACAATGATAACTACATGATTGAAGAAGAAATGAGGGGTAGGTATGAGAAAAGAGGACATCAAGGTAGTACAGAAGGCATTAAGGTAGGCATGCTCATGAAAATCCACAAGGAAACCGAGAGGTTGGCATCAATTCTATCAAGGTTTGTATTCCTATCTTCAAGGGTGAGAGTGATCCCTAGGTGTATCTTTTATGGGAGTCTTCTTGTGGAAAGCTCTTGAAAGTTAATGATCTTTCCGAAGAGAAGAAGAGTTGATATACTTGGTTGGATTGTAATAAATGGTTTGGGAATGTGAGGATTAGTGGTCAAACTCCTCCTTTGGAAATGTTGAAGAGGCTTATGAGGGAGAGATATGAACCGAGAGATATAGACATGAGTTCTTTGGCATGATATACAACTTGAGGAAAGGAAGCAAGAGTGTCATGACATACTATGATGATTTTCAACAATTGATTTTTAAGCTTGATCACCAAGGATAACAAGTACATCATGACATCATTTGGTTCAAAGTTGGGTTGTATAAAGAGATCTCTTCTAAAATGACTCATCACAAGTTTGAAACTATTGATGGTATCTTCCAAGGGGCACTATAGGTTGAGAGGGAAATAAAAGAAAAGGTGACCTACAAGTCCAAAAACCAACAAAGACCAATGGGTTTCTCTAGAAACAAAGAGGTAATTTAACCATCTTTAAGTTGGAACATGAAAAAAATTCCTTCATCTAATGCTCCATAAGTCGTGACCAAGTCTACACAATATTAACCTCCAAGAAATGAAGGTAGGCCGAATCCAACTTCTAATTCTAAAGGGTTCCAATGCTTTAAGTATAAAGATTAGGGACATAGGGACAGTGAGTGTCCAAGACAAAGAAATGTAATTCTAAGGTAGGGAAAGTTTTATCATATTGGAGAGAAGGTAGAGTTAGAAACCGAGGAGAATGAGGACTTGCCTCAAGATGAAGAACAAATTGTTCATGAGGTACAATAAGAATGTGTTTTAGAGGATACTTTCCCAAAATATGGTGAGTGTCATGTTTAAAACTTTATGGTTAGATGAGTCATGGTTAGTAAGGTCTTAGATCATCCAAACGAAAGGGAGAATCTATTCCATAGTAAGTGTCTTATCAAGGAAGGTGTATGTACGATGGTTATTGATAGTGGTGGTTAAAATAATATAGCTAGTTCTACTAAGGTTGACTTCTTAAACTCCCCACTACTTCACATGCAAGTCCCTACAAGTTAATATAGTAGCATAAGTATGGATAATTAATGGTGACTAAGCAATGCTTGATTCGGTTCCAAGTCGGAAATTACAAAGATGAAGTGTTATGTGATGTAATTCATATGCAAGCATGTTATTTATTGTTGGGTAGGCCATGGAAATTTGATAGATTACCATGAAAATAGAATAACTAATAGGTATTCAGTTGAAGTCAATCACCAAAAATTAACACTTCATCCTCTTTCACCATGTCAAGTGAGTGAGATACATCAACAATAGAGAGAGTTGAAAAAAAGGTAAAGAAAAAAAAGAGGGAACCCAAGGGTGAGAAGGTTGGAGAAGTTGAGGGGGTACCAAGTTCTAAGGGAAAAGTTCCTATGGTTATGTTGGCTAGGAAAAATGATCTCATTGAGGAGAATGATGACCAAACACCTATGCTTCTCCTAGACCATGATTTTACTACTAACCCTTCTTCTTATTCTTTTATTCCTCATTCAATTTCTTTTGTTTTGTAGGAATTTGAAGATGTTTTTCCAAAGGAACTTCCACAAGGGCTACCCATACTTCAGGGAATTGAGCATCAAATAGATTTTGTTATGACCTCTCAATTACCCAATAAACCGGCAAATAGAAGTAACCCAACAGACATAAAAGATCTTCAAAGAAAATTTTAGGAACTTATCAAGAAAGGATACATCAAAGAAAGCATGAGTTTTTGTGCGGTTCCGATCTTGTTGGTTCCAAAGAAAGATTGAACAAGGAGAATTTATGTGGACTGCTGGGCCATTAATAAAATCATGGTAAAGTATCTCCATCCCATTCCTCAATTAGATGATATACTCGATGACTTGAATGGCTCTTGTTTGTTCTAAAAAATTGATCTTAGGAGTGGCTATCACCAAATTAGAATGTAACTGGGTGATAAATGGAAAACTGCCTTCAAGACCAAATTTGGTCTCTATGAATGGATGGTTATGTCATTCGGCCACACTGATGCTCCTAGTACTTTTATGCGGTTAATGAATCATGTGTTGAAACCGTTTATTGGAATGTTTGTTGTTGTGTACTTTGATGATGTCTTGGTTTATAGAATGTCCCTTGAAGAACATGTGTTGCATTTGCAAAGTGTATTTGACGTCCTTACAAAGGAGAAGTTATATGATAATCTTGAAAAATGCTCTTTTGTTGTTGATAAAATGAATCCAAGTTAGACGCTATCAAATGTTACCCAACCCCAAGATATATTGGAGAAATTCGACGTTTGCATGGGTTGTAAAGCTTTTATAGACGGTTTCTCAAAGGGTTTAGCAGCATTGCATCCCACTTAACCGAGATAATTAGAAAGGAACAACCTTTCAAGTGGGGTGATGAGGAAGCTAAGTCCTTTCAAACCTTGAAACCTATGCTCATTTCTGCCTCTTTGTTACAATTACCTAACTTTGATAAGATGTTTGAAGTCAAATGTGATGCAAGTAAAGTAGGAATAGGTACTATCTTAATGCAATATCTCAAACCTATTGACTATTTTAGTGAAAATCTTAAGGGTTCAACTCTAAATTATTCTACTTATGATCTAGAGTTATATTGCATGATTAGAGATTTGGGTAATTAGCAACACTACTTGTGGACCTAAGAGTTTTTGATCCAAACGGACCATGAATCCTTGAAAAATCTTAGGTACCATGAAAAGTTTAACAAGAGGCATTCTAAGTGGATTGAATTCCTATAAACCTTACCTTATGCCATTCAATACAAAAAGGGAAAAGAAAATATGGGTGCCGACGCATTATTTAGGAAATATGTGCTTATTGTTACCTTATCTTCTATGTTGATGGGATTGCATAGCCTAATGTTGGTTTATCCCAAAGAACCCATATTTGGCCCAATCATTTGTCTATGTGAAGAGCGGGATAGGGAAAAATGGCACAAGGAAAATGATTCCACTCCCTATTCAAAGTTTGGTGGTTATTTGTTTAAAGAAAGGCAGTTTTCTGTGCCTTCTAGTTCTTAGAGGAAGTTGTTTGTGACAGAGGCACATGATGGTGGCCTGATGGGATACTTTGGGGTTGGGAATACCCTCAAAATATTATAGGAATAATTCTATTGGCCTGAAATGCGTAAAGATGTTGCTAAGATTTATGGCCAATGTATGAATTATAAGAGTGCCAAATCCCACCTCCTTCCTCAAGGGTTGTATACCACACTTCCCACTCCCTTCATCCTTGGCTTGACATATCTATGGACTTTGTTTTGGGGATTCCAAGGAAAAGGATAGGTAGAGATAGAATTTTTGTAGTGGTTGACAGCTTCTTAAAGATGGCCCACTTCATTCCATGTTCTAAGTGTGAGGATACATCTAGCATAGCTTCATTGTTTGTTGAACATATTGTTAACCTACATGGGAACCCTCATACCATTGTTAGTGATACTGACTCAAAGTTCTTTAGTCACTTTTTGAAGTCGATGTGGGGTAGGATTTTTATGAAGTTGCTATTCTCAACCTCTTGTCACCCACAAACTGATGGTCAAATAGAAGTAGCAAATAGGACCTTGGTTTCTATGATATGATCCATGGTTAAAGGTAAGATGACTTTTTAGGAGGATCACCTACCCTTAGTAGAGTTTACTTATAATCGTGTTATCCATTCGACTATGGGTATGCCCCTCTTTGAGTGTGCATACGGCTTAAACCCCCTTAATCCATTAGATTTGACTACTTTGTCTAATGATTTTGTGTTGAGATTAGTTGGAAGAAAAAGGGACGAAGCTATGAAAAAGTTGCATGAGAAGGATATAAGAAGAATTGAAAAGAGAAATCAAGAGGTTGCTAAGAGAGCTAACAAAGGGTGAAGGAGACTTGTTCTTGAACTGGGTGATGGGGTGTGGGTTCACCTAAGGAAGAAGAGGTTTCCAACACAAAGGAATGGTAAGTTGATGCCAAGGGGTGATGGTCCTTTCCAAGTACTTGAAGGGATTAATGATAATGCCTACAAAATTAATTTACCTCTGGAATATTAAGTGTATAACACCTTCAATATGTATGACCTCTCACTTGTTTACACCAATTATAGTGATGAAGCAACAAATGTGACGTCATATTCCTTACAATATGGAGAGAATGATACGAGTGTAAAGAGATCTAGGTCAATCACAGGGAGTCAAGCTAAAAAATTACAAAGCCGACAAGCCATTTTCATGAAGATGGATTCTTGTGAGTGTGTCATGAGTTCTCCCAAAGGAGTGTATATGCTAAAGTGTGAAAAGGGACATTGAAAACACTCCAAGGCAGCCTCTTTCAAAAACTCCAAAGGCGCCACTACTTCAAGCTCATTAAGGGAATTTTAATCGGTGTATGTATTAGTTATAATTATACTTTTCGGCTTCAATTTTGTTAGTTATTGATGAATATTGAGTGATACATTTTAGAACTTATTTCTTCTGTCTTATGAGGTAGAAATCAAAAACTAGGGCAACCATAGTTGTGGAATCACTTGGGTTGCAAATTGGCTTAGAAATATTGGTGCTTTGAGGAAGATTGAATCCCTTTTTTTTCAATGTAAGAGTGTGGTGTTGCTATTGTGTATCTTTGTGGGTTTTACTATTTGATACACATATTAGTTTCTAAGATTTGTAATAGTTTATGTCTCACTATGTATCTTTAATTTCATGTTCTTAATTAGTGTTTTGTCTTGAACCCGAGTATGTTATTGCATCTTGTGTTATTATATAATCTTCATCTCCTTTATTTTTGGTTATTTTTGGTTTATACCTTTAATATATATCAAATTAGCATACATTAGCCTCAATTGACGATTTCCCACAATTTCCCACGCTTGGTGCTCCAACTATGGAAGAAAAATGGTTTCAACTCACAATTTTAGTGGGAAATTATGAAAATAAAAATGGCTAATCTTGGAAAATATGAAATATGGAGTTATAGTAAAATGAATTGAGAATCCTAAAATCTATTATACAAAATGAATCGAGAATCCTAAAAATCGAAGCTTCCTAACTCCTAAAATGTAAAAAATATGAAATAGGATTGATTTGGGTCTTATACTCCGTGATGGCTACTAAAGCGGCATTTTAACTGGAAAAGAGTTCTGATCAGCGGGTTAATGTACCACTAAACCAATCAAATGTTCGCTTTAGCAGTCAGTATAATGGTTAACGGCAACTAAAGCGGCCATTCTAGCATGCAATTAATATAGTAACCTACATGTGATTAGAGTAAAATCAGACTCATATTTCTAAATAAAGGGTCATGTTAAAATTTGGGTCAATAATAGGCACCCTAGGTCCTACCAACAAAATCCAAAATTTAATCAATCATGAGGTCGCTCGAAGGACAAGAATGTATGTACAAAGCTCAAAATGAGACCCAAATCTACCTAAAAAGTTATGTAATTGAAAAACAAATTTCTAGGAATTTATGAGAAAAAAAGTAGAACATGATGGGGAAAAATAAAGGAAAATGATCAAGAGGTGCTCAATTAGTTTACCTTGGACTCAAATGACAATTTTCCATAGTTTCCCACACTCCAAGCTCCAACAATGAAGGTAAAAAGATTTTGACTAATAATTTTATTCAGAAATTTTGAAAAACGAAATGATATTCTTAGAAAATAATTATACAATAAAAATACATCGAGAATTATCAAAATTTGAATTTCCTAGCTCCCAAAACATCAAACATACAAAATGGATTCAATTTGGGCTTAATACTTAGCAATAGCTGCTACAACGACACTTTGACCACTAAAGAGGGTTGATCAGAAGGTAAAAGTACCGCTAAAGTTTTCAAATGGTGTATTTTTTGCTTTATCAAATGGTCAACGGCTAATAAAGCTTCCACACCAGCACCAACAACCTTGAAAACTTGTTTCTACCCTCAAAACTCATTAGTAACCCTATGACCATAAATAAATAGTGCAAATTGATTAAAAAATGCATTTTGATCCAATGGAGTAATAAAATTTGGGATAAATTTTTTTAAGTATAAATTAACCCCTAGTCATATGCTAACCAATGTTGGCTGGTAGGATGGATTTTGGTTATTGAAATGAATATGACTTAGGGGTATGAGTGGTATTGGTGGGTATAGATCATTTGGTTCATTAACATAATCTTAGACATTGTTAATTAGGACTGATCTGAGTATGAGTGTCTCACCATGAGCCGTAATATAGGGTATGAGTCATACCCATGACTTGTATAGTGGACAGTGTCTAAATCTTCCTTGCGTTGAAATCTGCCAGTGGTATTATAATACCCAGAGATTCCCAACAGATTGTAGGAACATGCTTCAAACTTATGAGAAATAAATTCAAGTGATTTGGTAGTTTTATCATCAAGTTTTATGTATCTTAAGGCCTCTAATACATCCTAGTTATTGGACGACACAAAACATTCCTTACCGATTGAATTCTTGGGAAGGATATTGGTATAGTCAACTTCAAATAGAAATATCTCTCATTACACTATGAATTTTTGAGTTAATAACCCACCAACAGATACATACTTTAATTATCTTTCCAACAATACCAATTTTTCCCAAATCCGATATCGGAGAAAACTGTTATGCCCATTTTACTCCAGCATGTCAACTTGGAAACTGAGTGACGACATTTATGATGACTAATCACATTTCTGATGACTTATCAGATTTCTGATGACATTTCTGATGACTTATCATATTTCTGACGACTTATCAACTAATGTTGTCAGCCTTAGGCAGAAACCCATCAATTTCAGGTCCAAGGTGATGACCTGGGCTGACGGGTTATCACAGATCTGACGGCTTATCAACCTTGGTCATCAGCCAAGAATTTTAGCAACTAGGAATTTATTTCATAGGGTTATTTTAGACTTTTTCTTAACCTCCCACGACTTAAATCATCAAAATCACGTACATAACCATCATAGATCGGTTTTAAAAACCCTTAAATCCTCTCCGCTCACAAGAACAAGGATATTAGGGTTTTCTCTCAAGACCATCTCCAAAGAACAAGATTAAAAATCTCCTCCAATAAAACCAAGAAATTATCATTTCCAATTCAAGAACCTTCAAGAAAAGTCATTCTCTTTCAAGATTAAAGCTTTTGAGTTATGTTAGATATTGATTCTTGGGTTCCTTTAACCCAAGAATTTCAAGAATACTTTTCTAAATTCAATATTATATATTAATAATATTGTCATGATTTTTGAAAATAGAAATTGAAGTTCATGTTGTGGATGAGTTTTAATTCATCACTTGATTTCAAATATCCGAGCTTTGATGCTACTATGTGATGTTCATGATAAAATCCTTTCAAGTTTCATAATATTGATGTATTCATGATAATTAAGTATAGAATCTATGGTATAACCAAAGAATGCTCCCCATATGTCTAATAGAATGCTTAAGTAAAGACAATAGTTCCTTTTAAGTATGTTAAGTATGAAATCCCTAATTATGTGATAACTACTGCATGCCAAGCATTTGTTGAAATGCCTTAGTGAATGTATTATGATAAGTTGCATGCATTCTTATCTATGTGTATTCCTTATTGAACAACTATGAGATATTAGTATGCATAACCTATACATTTACATATTTATGACATTCAAGTGATTGACGAGATATCGTATGGATTGTGTTCTGAATGAAAGCCCATTGTCATGATATTCAAGTGTGGTCCTGTCTTATTTAATTATGCTACCGAGTGTTGGGGGTATTTATACCTAAAAACATAGCTGTTTCTCTAGAGCCGAGTCAATCTCAATATAATCTCAGTCGTGCTATGATCCGTAGAATTCAGTCAGTGACAAAACATTAAGGAAATTCAGTAATCTCAGTACGAGTTCAATCAAGTATCAGTATTCAATCTAATCATCTCAATACTGAGTTCAGATTTCAGTAAAGCATAGTAAGTTACAGAACTAAGTCACATTCAGACAGAAAGTAGAATTCATAATTATTCCATCAAATAATTGAACCAAGTAAACTTAGTCAGATCAGTAAAGAAATATCATTAGTAAAAGATTCAGCTCAGTTTAAGTTCAGTTAAGAATCAATTCAGAGTCCTTCAGTTGGGAGTAGGATCTAGCACCGAATGAGTGCAGGGATGATGACTTTCCCATTAGAGAGGCAGAGTCGTTAGCAGCAATCCCTAAACTCCAGAACTACGTAGCTAGCACAGGACTAGGAGTCACTCGTTAAATAAAGACTTGTCTAGCATACTGCCTTAGGCTTGACATCCTGTTCAGGGTCACCCGTTAGAGAGACTTGACCATAGCAGAGGTGTTTACCCATGGCATGGTATTGACACCCTTCAAGTTGGGGTTACAGGTTTGACCCCACTAGATCATATTTAGGGCATGTCGTTTAAGTGAGAACTTTAATAGTTACAGCCACAGTTTCAATCTCAATCTTCAGAATAGAAATTCAAAAATTCAGGACTGTTAGATACAGTCACTCAGCTCAGTAAAGAACTTAGATCGTTCCACAGATTCATAGACCACCCGCTAGATTGGCCTGATCTTAAATAAAATAAGTCAGTATCAGTACCAACAGATCTAGAGATGACCCATTAGATAGGCCTGATCTCAATCACAGTTAATCATTATCCTTATCAGCAGATTCATAGATCACCTACTAGATAGGGTTGATCTCAAATTTCTTCAATTATTATTCTTATCAGTATGCTCAGAGATCACTTGCTAGAAAGGCCTGATCTCTTATACAGTCAGTTAACATCAGTAAACTCATATTTTAGTTTCAATAGCCTTAGATAATCAGAATTTTTGTATATTAAGAAACCTCAGATTGATAGTATATTCAGTATAAGTTATCAGATTTAGTCCTAGTATTTTCAGTCACAGTATGCACAGTATGTTCAATTGTTACAGATTCTCTATGTATGCTAATCCAGCTATTGAATATCATTCAGTTAGTTATTTCTCATGCATATAGTCCTTGCATTTAGCCTTAATTCATCTAGCATACAAGTACATTTAACATTTTAACACATACTTTTCTCTTATGCTATGGTCTCTTATACGATAGGTTCAAAAGCGCGAGATCCAAAGCACCCTTAGTAGTCCAGACTCAGCCAGAAGTAGTAGAAGTACCAATGAGTCCTCATCATTCGAAGATGATACTTATTTTATTATGGAAATAGACTTAGTTTATTTTCAGCAGATGGAGTTAGCTGGGGACATGTCCCATCAACTCCACAGTTCAAACAATTTAGAGGCTTTCAGGCTACAGTGTTTTCAGACAGATGAATAATTATTCTGTTTTTAGATTTGTGTATTTTAGATTTTGGGAACCTTATGGTAAGTTTTTGCCAGTTTCCATATTTATTTTATTATAATATGTAGTACTCAGGTACAGATATCAGAAAAGGGTTAGCTTGTGGTTCTTTAGGATCATGAGCACCGTGTGGCATTTCGATTATAGAAAATCGGGGTGTTACAAAGTTGGTATCAGAGCCTAAGGTTCAATAGAGTCTTAAGAAGTCTGAAAGTTTCATCTAATAGAGTCTTGTACATGGGTGTGTTGCGCGCCATATTTATTTAGAGGAGGCTATAATATTTTTATAGGAACAGTTTCCCTTCTTTCATGTCTTAGATCGTTCTATAGAAGGGTTCCCTAAGAAACTTATGTGGATTCTCATTGTGTTCTATTCATGTCATCTGTACCTTACTTTTAAGGTAACAAAAGTAGTGAAGCCCAAAGTCCTACAGATAGAGCTTTCTCAGACAGTCCACGCAGATAGTTTTGGGATAGTGTTGTCTAAAGTTGGGAAAAATATATTTCATGGGTTTAGTTGTATTAAAGATGAATCAGTAGGGCTTGTCATAATGTATGCAAGAGTTTAAGTTTAGTAATTTTAAGTTATATGTGTCGTTGATGTGAGTATAGTGGCAATCCTCATTGTATGGGGAGAATATTAGTTTAAGATATGTGACATTTGAAGGCTAGGATAAGAGTAGAAAGGTTATTAAAGATTTGTGGATATTCATGTTATGATTTAGAAATTAATCTTGAGATCTTTGAAGAATTTAAGTCTGTGGTCTTTAGTCTAAGTATGAAGGTGTGGATGTAAGTTAAAAGATGTGATAATAGCAGCCCATGACAGTAGCAGATGTTATGTTGATGTATTAGTGTCTAGACATGTTTTAGGGATTTGCGTCAGTAGGGTGCCACTTCTGATGCCAATAGTGGTCAGCGTCAGAACAAATTTTATGTACTTCGGGCTCTCCATGATCAAGGAAGTTTCCCAAACATTGATTCGGGTATATTATGAGTCTTTTATCTTCATACTATGCATTGTTAGGTCCTTTGCTCCCATTTTTTCTTATCTTTTCAACATAAGTTAGTCATTAGAACCAGTAAGTCAGTTTAGCAGTCAGACAGTCAGATTCGTATAGTTTTTTTTCTCATCTTTTCATCTAATCATGCTATCAGAAATCTCAGGCATATAACTATTCCAAAATAGAATATTCTAGTAGTTGTGAGTATAACACAGTTTATGCATCATGTATTAGATTCAGATCCCAGATGTTTAGTTATGAACAAATTCATAGGCGTCTTGTGCATCGCCTCAGTTTTTTCAAGTACTTCGGGGAAGTAAGTGTTCTTAGAGGAAAATAGTGTCCCGAGGGGGAGACACCCTATAACTCCCCGATGTTTTCAATTCCTAAAAACATTCAGTTTTATGCTCAGATTCATATTACAGGACTTACATCAGTTATCATTGCATAGTCAGTCATGCTTTCAAGAATCAGTTCATTCCAATATTCATGCATTAGATATGTATGTTTAGTAGAAAAGTTTAATTCATCAGTGCATTCAATCATGCATGCATGAGAGAAACTCATTCAAGTATCCATGCATCAGATATGCATGTTCATTATGAGAATTCAACTTACCAATAGTTTCAGCTGTGTATCCCATGCATCAGATATGCATATTCAGAATAAGAACTCAAAAAATCAGTAGTTCCAGTTGCATAGGCATGTTTTAGATTTTATCTTCCCTCATGCAAGCTCATCCGACCAGTACTCTTAGCCTAACAAGCGACATTCGAGGATAAATGTTCCCAAGGGGGAGATATTGTCATACCCCGAGATTCCTAACTACTAGTAGAACCAAGATTCAAGATCATGATAAATAAATTCTTGTTATTTGGTATTTTTATGATCAAGGTTGATGTATATTAACGCCTAAAATACATCCTAGCTATTAGACAACTCAAAATATTCCTTACCGATTGAATTCATGGGAAGGATATTAGTATAGTCATGTTCAAACAGGAATATCTCTTTTTATACTATGAATTTTTGAGCTCATGACCCACCTACAAATAGATAATTGAATTATCTTTCCATCGATACCAATTTTACCCAAATTCGATATCGGAGCAAAACGTTATGCCATTTTACTCCAGCATGTCATACTGGAAACTAAATGATGACATTTCTGACAACTTATCACATTTTTTACGACATTAATGATGACTTATAACATTTCTGACAAAATTTTTGATGACTTATCATATTTCTAATGACTTATAAGTTAATGTCTTCTGCCTCAGGCAGAAACCAATCAATTTCAGGTCCTAGGTGACGAACTGGGCTAACGGGCTATCACAGATCTGACGGCTTATCAGCCTTGGTCATCAGCCGAGAATTTTAGCAACTAGGAATTTATTTCATAGGGTTATTTTAGACTTTTTCTTAACCTCCCACGACTTAAATCATCAAAATCACGTACATAACCATCATAGATCGGTTTTAAAAACCCTTAAATCCTCTCCACCCTCAAGAATAAGAAAATTAGGGTTTCATCTCAAGATCATCTCCCAAGAACAAGATTAAATCTCTCCTTCAATAAAACCAAAAAATTATGATTCCAAGTTCAAGAACCTTCAAGAAAAGTCATTCTCTTCCAAGATTAAAGCTTTGGAGATATGTTAGATGTTGATTCTTGGGTTCATTTTACCCAAAAAATTTAAGAATTTTTTTCTAAATTCAAGATTACATATTTATGAGATTGTCATGATTTTTGTAAATAGAAATTGAAGTTCATGTTGTGGATAACTTTTAATTCATCACTTGATTACAAAGATCCGAGCTTTGATCCTACTATGTGATGTTCATGATTTTGATAAAATCCCTTCAAGTTGCATGATATTGATGTATTCATGATAATTAAGTATAGAATATGTGGTATAACCAAAGCATGCTCCCCAAATGTTTGATAGAATGCTTAAGTAAAGAGAATAGTGCCTTTTTAGTAAGTTAAGTATGAAATCCCCAAATATGTGATAACTAGTGCATGCCAAGGGTTTGTTAAAATGCCTTAGTAAATGTATTATGATCAGTTGCATGCATTATTATCCATGTGTAATCCTTATTGAACAACTATGAGATATTAGTATGCATACCCTATACATTTACATGTTTATGACATTCAAGTGATTGACAAGATATCATATGGATTGTGTTGTGAATGAAAGCCCATTTTCATGATATTCAAGTGTGGTCCTATCTTATTTATTTATTCTACCGAGTCCTGGGAGTATTTAAACCTAAAAACATAGTTGCTTGTCTAGAGAAGAGTAAGTCTCAAGATAATTTCAGTTGTGTTATGATCCGTAGAATTCAGTCAGTGTCAGAACATTAAGGAAATTCAGTAATCTCAGTATGAGTTCAATCAGGTATCAGTATTCAGTCTAATCAAGCACAGTACTTAGTTCAAATTTCAGTAAATCTTAGTAAGTCACAGAACTCAGTCATATTTAGACAGAAAGTAGAATTCATAAGTATTACATCAGTTAACAAAACCAAGTGAACTCAATCAGATCAGTAAATAAATATGATCAATAACAGATTCAGCTCAGCTTAAGTTCAGTTAAGAATTAGTTAAGATTCCTCCAGTTGGGAGTAGGAGCTAGCACCGAGCGAGTGCAGGGATGATGGCTTTCCCGTTCGAGAGGCAGAGTCATTAGCAGAAATCCCTGAACTCTAGAACTGCGTAGCCAGCGCAGGACGAAGAGTCACCCATTAGATAAATGCTTGACTATCAAACTGCCTTAGGCTTGACTTCCTATTCAGGGTCACCCATTAGAGATGATTGACCATAGAATAGGTCTTTACCCATGGAATGGTATTGAAACCCTTCCAGCTGGGGTTATAGGTTAGACCCCACTAGATCAGATTTTGGTCATGTCAGTTAAGTGAGAACTCCAAAAGTTATAGCCACAGTTTTAGTCAAAATCATCAGGACTATCAAATACATAGACCACCCACTAGATATGCCTGGTCTCAAATAAAGTAAGTCAGTATCAGTACCAATAGATCTAAAGATCACCCGTTAGATAGGCCTGATCTCAATCTCAGTAAATCATTATCCTTATCAGCAGATTTATATATCACCCACTAGATAGGCTTGATCACAAATTTCTTCAATTATTATTCTTATCTGTATGCTAAGAGATCAACCAGTAGATAGGCCTGATCTCTTATACAGTCAGTTAGCATCAGCAAATTCAGATTTTAGTTGCTTCAAAAACTCAGAATTTTAGTATATTCAGAAACCTCAAATTGATAGTATATTCAGTATCAGTTATCAGATTTAGTCCCAGTATGCTCATTCACAGTATGCACTATATGTTAAGTACTTACAAATTCTCTATGTATGCTAATCTATCTCTTGCATATTATTCAGTTAGTTATTGATCATGTATATATCCCTTGCATTTAGCCTTACCTCGTCTAGCATACTAGTACATTCAAAGTGCTAATACATACTTTTCTCTTGTTCTATGGTTTCTTATACCATAGGTTCAGCAGCGCAAGATCCAGAGCACCCTTAGGAGTCCAGACTCAGCCAGAAGCAGTAGAAGTAGCAGTGAGTCCTCTTCATTCGAAGGTGATCCGTATTTTATTATGGCATTACACTTAGTTTATTTTCAGCAGGAAGAGTTAGTTGGGGACATGTCCCATCAACTCTATAGTACAGACAGTTTAGAGGCTTTCAGGCTACATGGTTTAAGATAGATGTATAAGTATACAGTTTTTAGATTTGTGTATTTTGTATATTTTGAACCTTATGGAAAGTTTTCGATAGTTTCTGTATTTATTTTATTATATTATGCAGTGTTTAGGTACAGATATCAAGAAAGGGTTAGCTTGTGGTTCTTCGGGATCATGACCACCGTGTGGCATTTCAGTTATAGAAAATCAGGGCGTTACAAACTTGGTATCAGATCATAAGGTTCAATATAGTCCTAGGAAGTCTGAAAGACGCATCTAGTATAGTCTTGTACATGGGTGTATTGCGCGCCACATTTATGTACAGGAGTCTATAAGATATTTATAGGAGCAGTTTCCCTTCTTTCTTGTCTCAGATTGTGCTATAGAAAGGTTGTCTAAGAAACTTATGTGGATTCTAATCGTGTTCCATTCATGTCAGCTTTACCTTATTTTTAAGGTAACAGAAGTAGTGAAGACCAAAGTCCTACAGATAGAGATTTCTTAGAAAGTCCCCGCAGATAGTCTCGGGATAGTGTTGTCTAAAGTTGGGAAGAGTATGTTTCATGGGTTGAGTTTTATTAAAGGTGAATCAGTAGGTCTTTAAATAATGTAGGCAAGAGTTTAAGTTTAGTAATTTGAAGTTATATGTGTCGTTGATGTGAGTATAGCGATAATCCTCAATATATGGGGAGAATATAAGTTTAAGATATGTGACATTTGAAGTCTAGGATGAGAGTATCAATGTTATTAAATATTTTTAGGTATTCATGTTATGATTTAGAAAATAAGCTTGAAATCTTTGAAGAATCTAAGTTGGTGGTCTTTAGACTATGTATGAAGATGTGGATGTAAGTTAAAAGATATGATATTAGTAGCCTATGATAGTAGCGGATGTTATGTTGATGTATTAGTGGCCAGAAATGTTTTAGAGAATTGTGTCAGTAGGGTGCCACTTCTGTTACCAATAGTGGTCAGCGTCAGAACAGACTTTAGGCACTTCAGGCTCGCCATGAAAAAAAAAGTTTCCCTAACATAGATTCGGGTATGTTATGAGTCTTTTATCTTTATGATATTCATTGTTTGGTCCTTTTCTCCCGTTTGATCTTATGTTTTCAGCATGAGTTAGTCAGTAGAACCAGCAAGTTAGTTTACCAGTCAGAGAGTCAGATTTGTATAGTTTGTTTTCTCATCTTTTCATATAATCATGCTATCAGAAATCTCAGGCATGTAACTATTCCAAAATAGAATATTCTAGTAGTTGTGAGTATAACTTAGTTCATGCATCATGTATTAGATTCATATACCAGATGTTTAGTTATTAGCCACTTCATAGGTGCCTTGTGCATAGCCTCAGTTTTCTCCAGTACTTCGGTGAAGTAAGTATTCTTAAAGGGATATAGTATCCCAAGGGGGAGATACCCTATAACTACCAAATGTTTTCAATTCCTAAAACCCATTTAGTTTTATGCTGAGATTCTTATTACAAGCTTTACATCAGTTATCATTGCATAGTAAGTCATGCTTTCAAGAGTCAATTCATTCAAATATTCATGTTCTAGATATGTATGTTCAGTAGAAAATTTCAGTTCATTAGTGTATTCAGTCATGCATGCATGAGAGCAACTAAGTCAAGTATCCATGCATCAGATATATATGTTCATTATGAGAATTCAACTTATCAATAATTTTAGCCGTGTATCCCATGCATCAGATATGCATGTTCCGAATAAGAACTTAGAATATCGATAGTTCTAGTTTCATAGAAATGCTTTACATATTATCATCACTAAATTAAGCTCGTCCGATCAGTACTTTTAGTGTAACAAGACACATTCGAGGATGAATATTCCCAAGGGGGAGATATTGTAATACCCCGAGATTCCCAACCGATAGTAGAACCATGATTCAAGCTCATGCGAAATAAACTCTAGTTATTTAGAAGTTTTATGATAATAGTTGATGTATATAAAGGACTCAAATCCATCCTAGATATTAGACGACTCAAATCATTCCTTACCGATTGAATTCTTGGGAAGGATATTGGTATAGTCAAATTCAAATGGGAATATCTCTTGTTATACAACATATTTTTGATCTCATTACCCACCAACATATAGATAATTTAATTATCTTTCCAATGATACCAATTTCTCCCAAATTTGATATCGGAGCAAAAAGCTATGCCCATTTTACTCTAGCATGTCAGCCTGGAAACTGAGTGACGATATTTCTGATTACTTATCACATTTCTAATGAATTATAACATTTCTGACGATTTATCAGCTAATGTCATCAGCATTAGGTAGAAACCCATCAATTTCATGTCATAGGTGATGACCTGGGCTGATGGGTTATCACAGATCTGACGGCTTATCAGCCTTGGTCGTCAGCTGAGAATTTCAGCGACTAGGAAGCTGTTTTGTAGGGGTATTTTGGACTTTACCTTCACCTTCCATGACTTAAATCATCAAAATCACATACATAACCATCATAGATCAGTTTTAAAAACCCTTAAATCCTCTCCACTCACAAGAATAAGAAAATTAGGGTTTCCTCTCAAGATCATCTCCCAAGAACAAGATTAAAGCTCTCCTCCAAGAAAACCAAGAAATTATAATTCCCAATTCATGAACCTTCAAACAAAGTCATTCTCTTTCTAGATTAAAACTTTTGAGGTTTGTTAGATATTGATTCTTTGGTTCCTTTCACCCAAGAAGTTCAAGAATCCTTTTCTAAATTCAAGATTATATATTTATAAGATTGTCATGATTTTTGTTAATAGAAATTAAAGGTCATGTTGTGGATGAGTTTTTATTCATCACTTGATTTCAAATATCCGAGCTTTGATCCTACTATATGATGTTCATGATAAAACCCCTTCAAGTTGTATGATATTGATGTATTCATGATAATTAAGTATAGAATCTATGGTATAACCAAAGCATGCTCCCCATATGTTTGATAGAATGCTTAAGTAAAGAGAATAGTGCCTTTTTAGCATGTTAAGTATGGAATTCCCAATTATGTGATAATTAGTGCATGCCAAGAGTTTGTTGAAATGCCTTAGTGAATGTATTATGATAAGTTGTATGCATTCTTATCATTGTGTATTCCTCATTGAACAACTATGAGATATTAGTAAGCATACCCTATACATTACATGTTTATGACATTCAAGTGATTGACAAGATATCGTATGGATTGTGTTGTGAATAAAAGCCTATTGTCATGATATTCAAGTATGGTCCTGTCTTATTTATTTATGCTACCAAGTCCTGGGGTATTTACACCTGAAAACTTTGCTGCTTGTCTAGAGCTGAGTCAGTCTCAAGATAATCTCAGTCGTGCTATGATCCGTAGAATTCATTCAGTGACAGAACATTAAGGAAATTCAGTAATTTCAGTATGAGTTCAATCCAGTATCGGTATTCAGTCTAATCAAGCTCAGTACTCAGTTTAGATTTTAGTAAACCTTAGTAAGTAACAGAACTTAGTCACATTCAGACAAAAAGTAGAATCCATAAGTATTTCGACAGATAACGGAACCAAGTGAACTCAGTCAGATCAGTAAAGAAATATGATCAGTAACAAATTCAGCTCATTTTAAGTTAGGTTAAGAATCAGTTTAGAGTTCTTTAGTTGGGAGTAGGATCTAGCACCGAACGAGTGTAGGTATGATATCTTTCCCTTTAGAGAGTCCGAGTCATTAGCAGCAATCGCTAATCTCCAGAACTGCGTAGCCAGCGCAGGACCAGGAGTAACCTATTAAATAAAGGCTTGACTATCATACTGCCTTAGGCTTGACTTCCTGTTCAGGGTCATCCGTTAGAGAGGCTAGACCATAGCAAAGCTCTTTACACATGGCACAGTATTGACACTCTTCCAATTGAGGTTTCAGGTTAGAACCCACTAGATCAGATTTGGGGTATATCGATTATGTGAGAACTCCGACAGTTACAACCACAGTTTTAGCCTCAATATTCAGAATAGAAATTTAGAAATTCAGGATTGTTAGATACAATCACTCAGCTCAGTAAAGGACTTAAATAGTTTCACAGATTCATAGACCATCCGCTAGATAGGCCTGGTCTTAAATAAAGTAAGTCAGTATGAGTACAAAAAGATCTAGATATCACTTGTTAGATAGGCATAATCTCAATCTCAGTTAATCATTATCCTTATTAGTAGATTCAGAGACCACCCACTATATAGGCTTGATCTCAAATTTATTCAATTATTATTCTTATCAGTATGATCAGAGATCACCTGCTAGGTAGGCCTGATCTCTGATACAGTCATTAGCATTGTAAACTCAGATTTTTGCTTCAGTATCTTTAGAAACTTAGAATTATAGTATGTTTAGAAACCTCAAATTGATAGTATATTCAGTATCATTTATCAGATTTAGTCCCAGTATGCTCAGTCACAGTATGCATAATATGTCCAGTAGTTACAGATTCTCTATGTATGCTAATCCAGCTTTTGCATATCATTCAGTTAGTTATTGATCATGCATATAGCCCTTGCATTTAGCCTTACCTCATCTAGCATACCAGTACATTCAAAGTACCGACTTATACTTTTCTCTTGTGCTATGGTGTCTTATACCACAGGTTCAGCATCGCGAGATCTAGATCACCCTTAGCAGTCCAGACTCAGCCAGAAGTAGTAGAAGTAGCAGTGAGTCCTCTTTATTCGAGGATGATCCTTATTTTATTATGGAATAAGAATTAGTTTATTTTTAGCAGGCAAAGTTAGTTAGGGAAATGTCCTATCAACTCCACAGTCAGATAGTTTAGAGGCTTTCAGGCTACAGTGTTTTCAGTAGATGTATAAGTATCAAGTTTTTAGATTTGTGTATTTTAGATGTTTTGAACCTTATGGTAAGTTTTTTCCAGTTTTTGAATTTATTTTATTATATTATGTATATCTCAGGTACTAATATTAGAAAAGGGTTAGCTTGTGTCTATTCGGGATTATAAGCACCATGTGGCATTTTGGTTATAGAAAATTGGGGCGTTACAGGTATAGATAAAGGGTATAGATTGTATGGTTTGGATATGACTTTTTTGGATGAGTTATATACTGGACTGTATTGGATCAAAAGGTTGAGTCTAATATATGAGTGGTGTTACCACTCGTAGTGGAGGGTACGACTCGTTGGGTCAGTCGTACCCCTTGGAAGAGATTTTGTATATCTTAAGTTGGGGTATTCTGGATATTTCCCGACTTAAACTAGTAGGGTACCATGACTTCTAACATACTTGGGAGGTTATATACCCTATTATTCCATTCATTAAAATTTAAAAACTCCTCTAAACACTCTATAATTATCTCCAAAGCTTTTGTGGAAGGGAAGCTAGGGTTTCGACTAGAGGATTGATTTGGGGCTTGTCTTGGTGATTTATTTCAATTATCATCATGGTTTAAGGCATTTTATCATCCCTCATTGTCAATTATAACTATAACCATGGCTTTTATGAATCTTTTCATGATTTTATTAATTGTATAATTTTTCTTTTCAAATCTGAATTGGGCGTTTTGATATTAAATGGTTGGTTATGGTTTTACATGGTTTTAATTATACTTTATGGGAATTAATGTTGGTTTTGGATAATTGGATTACATGGGAATGGTTCAATGGTAATTGGAATTGGTTTTGGTTATATTATGCCCCCAATTTGTTTGATAAAATGCCTATAATAATGTTTTAATTGCATTGAATATTTTAATGGATCTCTTGCTAGTTTTAAGACATGGTAAAGAAATTATGCATGGATTAAATTATTTAGAAAGGTAAATGGCTAAATGGTTATGCTTGTCAGGTATATGGAAACCCCCAAGTTTTATTATGTGGTAAATGGAAGGGCACTTGGAAGTCCCCTTAAACCGATATGTAGTCGGCTATGGATAGTACTTGCAAGTATGGTCGGTATGACGATACCACCACTAAATATCCTTGGTTAATTAATGGTAAATAGATTGGTTGTTTTCTTGGTAATGTTTTTAATTGGTAAATAATGGTGGGATGTGTAGTAAAGATGTGGAAGGTGGAGGTCTCGAGGGGGCCAAAACTGGAAACTCATATTTACCGATGTGAGGTTGGTCTCAATGACCGTGTACATGATGCCATACTATATTTTGGGGTATGCACTAGTCATCCCCAATTTTATTCCCTGGTCGTGTGGCTTCATGCATTAGGACCCTTTCAGCAGAGGGGAGCTGGACCCATATAGCCCATGGGTTTTTTAGGACGACAAAGCTATATAGCCCAGGTAAAGGATTTAAAGGAATGTTAAACCATATCCCCATTCCTGACATGGTTATATATATATATATATGCTTGTGTGCATATGGATGGTTTTACTTTGTTTTATAAACGGCATTATATTATCCATATCTTGAGATCATGCCAGCGTTCACCCGCTACCACATCTACGAGCTCCTGTATACCCACGATATAGAGGAACCAACCATTCGAGTCCTCCAACATATTGATTGACTTGGGGATCAACATTTGAACTAAAGTTGTGAGCTTCCATCCTTTCGGAAGGCTCTATAAATGTTATGGATATTTCTAGACACTTGATTTTATTTTGGATATTGTTTTTGGTAATAGTTGGGGACATGTCCCAACCAAATTTTATTACTCTTTTGGTTAGAGGCTTTGTGGCACTACTATGGGTTAGAATGGGCGGGATCAGTATAGGTGTCAGCCTTAGCATTTGTATTGGTATTCAGATTGTCATCCCCAGACATAATTTCTCACTGTTCCATCATATTTCATTTTGTATTAATTAAACTATATTTTTGAACAACTTTTTTTATGGGATGGTCGGCCCTTGTTTCGGTAATGATTTGGTATAGTTGGAATATTGGTATGGGATGGCTGGACTAGGTTGGGTCATTCGGGAATGTGGTCGTTTCCCAGAGTCTTCGTGTGAGTATTTACTCTATTTTGTTTAATGCTAAAATTCAGCAAACTCAAGTCAGGAGACTGGGGGTTAGGTTGGGTAACAGGGGTGGTTTTCGGTCTCGATGGGACTTGGGATGCCTATTACGATAAGGCCCCCGATTAGGTCACATCACTATACATATATATATTTAAACCATTCTGGGATAGGGAACAAGATTAACATTAACTTTGCATTCATTAACCTGGGTTGTGTAGCATGACCTTGATAGAACAAGGAACACACAAGCTATTTGGGACCAGCTCTCCCCAAGCTGGAAGGGCCCTAGTGCGTGTAGTTGCACGAAAAAAAGAATATCCATATCCGTATATGCCTCTATGGGGAACTCGATCCTTCTAACATAATTAAGCTAACTTAAGAACAAAACATTTAGTAAGTGGGACTCGAACCTCCTATTCATATATTTATGCGGGCGACTCAAAAAACTAAGTCCTAAGATACCCGCACTGGCTAGTGTGGTTTCAAGTGTTAGTCCTTCAAAATTCCTTTCACAGCCCAATTCCACATCCTGGTTTAAAGCCCAATTTATAACCATCATTCCACATACACAAGCATCAAGTAAATTACATACCAACGGCACTTCGTTCGTATCGTCATACCAATACTACTTGAAAGAGTACCATACACCACTATCATTATCAATCAACCATAAATTAAATTGACTTTGGGACTCTAACCCATCGTCTGAGAAAGTCACTTGTTCAATTTAAAGATTAGGGACTCGACCCCATTGTATAATAAAGGCATAAATCAACTTAATACTTAGGGACTGAAACCCATTTCAAAATTTAAATCACCAAGGTAACCATTTAGATAATTACATGGACCACAAGGCCTTCAATTAACCATTTAACAACCATTCATAATCATTAGTCCAATGCCTTATTTCAAAACATCATTAAATGTTACTAGTTTATTATTTTAGGCATTTTCACAAACACTTTGAGGGCATGCTTCTACCAAGTCCAAAACCCAAGTATAAACCATCACGTTTAGGGTAACCCATGAAGCATTTGACATACAACAATTAACAAGCACCCAAATGTGCAAACCATGATAAAAAACATGTATAAACACAAGATAAACCAAGAGTAAATAATACTCAACCATATGCAATAAATCCCTTAACATTGGTTTTCAAAACCACTATTTAAGAATAATAATCACAGTTTAAAAGACACGATATTTAAGAAATAACAATGAGGGAAGAGTCACGTTCTTTATTCATGAAGATTTAAAGAAGAAACTTGACTCTTAATTCTCAAGATGATCACCTTTGAAGAACCCTAGCCCCAATCATTAAGAAAGTTTAAAGAGTGTTTTATGAGTGTTTGATCTTTCAATAATAGGTTATGAGAGGCCAAAACATGTTTTAGGACGTGGGTACTTGAGGATTTTGTGGTGGGAAATTTCCAGAATAACCACAGCTTAAAAGCTCAAAACAAACATGCAGGAGGATACGACCCATCCCCCTAATTCGTGCCCTGGGGTATGAGTAGCACCGTTATCTCTAACCCTAGCATCATCTTGCAACCCTAATTTGTGCCCTGGGGTATGAGTAGTACCATTATCTCTAACCCTAGCATCATCTTGCTACCCCATTCTGACCAACATACCACCATACACAAGTAACTCATATCCGAAAAAATACAAGAATTACCCTATAACCCCTACCATATACATAATACTTCAGACAAAACTTAGGACACCATACGACTTAGCAACCAATAATTCGTACCCCAATAACGACTAGTAAGATGTTCAATGATACATTGGACGGTAAATGGCTTTGAACATACGAGTGGAGTGACCCTAACCCATACAACATCATACTACTAGTACCCATAAGTCATATGATGTACAGAAGCTTAATGTTCAGGAATTTACTTAGGGTCAAAACCTAGGTGTTTCAATACTCCCCCACTTGGATCATTCATGATCGAATGATGGGTAAGGCAAGAACAAACATGAGTTAAAAAACCAACACCTCGACTCTAACCTTTAACAAAGTTAGAAAACCAAGATGCATGGAAATCAACCTTCCTTTTTACAAAGTTTGAAAACTAAAGTATGATGAAGAACACATACCTTTCGTACGAATCCTGGCAGTAGAAAATAGGAACCGATACTTGGAATTTATGTCCTCTTCCACTTCCCAAGTAGCCTATTCAACCGTATGGTTCCTCCAAAGAACCTTGACTGAAGACACATCCTTTTCCGTAAATGAAGAACTTGTTGATCCAAAATCTCAACCAAAACTATCTCATAAGATAAGGAATTTGAGATATCCAACCCTTCAAAAGGAATAATAGATGAATGATCACCCACCTACTTCCTTGAACATAAAGACGAGGAAAATCGTATAAATAGAGCTTAAACTATAAGGCAACTCTAATTCAAAGGCAACATTGCCAACCCTCTTGAAAATCAAGTAGGGATCAATATACTTAGGACTTAACTTCCCCTTCATACCAAACTACATCACTCTCTTTATGGGAGATACATTTAAAATACCGTATTGACAACATTAAAATCTAAATCCCTATGCCATCTATCTACATGAGACTTTTGGTGACTTTGAGCGGTTTTAAATTTAGAAAAAATCACCTTTACCTTTTCCACAGCTTGGTGAAACAAGTCAGGGCTAAACAACTTACCCTCACCAATTTCATACCTCCAATAGGAGAACGACATCTCCTACCTTTCAATGCCACAAAAGGAGGCATACCAATGCTAGAGAGACAACTATTATTATAAGAATGTTCAATCAAAGGAAAATGGTAAAACTAACTACCACCACAGTCGATCACGCAAGCACAAAGCATATCTTCCAATGTTTGAATGGCTCTCTCCACTTGTCCATCAAACTATGGGTGGAACGTGGTACTAAGGCACACCTTAGTTCCCAAACCTTTCTAAAATGACCTCCGAAACTGAGATAAGAATGGAGTAATATGATCCTAAAAGATAGTAACTAGAGCACCATAAAACTTCATAATCTCCGCAAGATACAACTTAGCATAATCCTCCACCGAATTACTAGACCTCACCAGCAAGAAGAGAGAAGACTTGTCCATCTTATACACAATGACCCAAATCAAATTGCATTGATTTCGAGAATGAGGAAGACCGATAATGAAATCCATTTTAATCAGTTCCCACTTCTACTCAGAAAAATCAATCTCTTTGTACAAACCATAATATATTTGGCGGCATAGCTAGACACATATCGTTTCATATTTTTCCACCGATAGAACACCTTAAGTTCATAATAGATCTTTGTAGAGCCAGGATGAATAGAAAAATGAGATTCATGAGCTTTTGCTAGAATCCTTTCTCTCAACCAATCGACGTTGGGAATAGATAACCTACCTTGGTACCTGAGGATACCATAACCATCAATCACAAAGTCAACAACTTTTTACCAACCCAAATTACTCATAATCTTCATCAAATAAGGATTGAACATCTTCTTTTCCGATATCTTAACAATAAGAGACAATTGTGATACATAATGCACATATACATCACCATCCTCAGAGTCTGTGACACGAACTCCAAGAGTATCCAAACGGTGAATGTCCTTCACCAACTCCCGCTTATCCTCATCTACATGAGCCATACTTTCATGGATAACCTTCTAAGATCATCAACAACAATATTATCCTTACGTGGATGGCAACGAAGACTCATATCATAGTCCTTTATCAACTCAAGCCAACTTCTTTGACTAAGATTTAACTCTTTCTAAGTAAACACAAACAACAGGCTCTTATGATCAGAAAAGATGTCAACATGAACCCCATAGAGATAGTAAGGCCAAATATTCAGTGCAAATACCACCGCTAAAAATAAAAAGTCATGAGTAGGGTAGTTCCTCTCATGAACTTTTAATTGCCTAGAAGCATAAGTTACAACCCTATCATGCTTCCTCAACACATAACCCAGCCTAACACGAGAAATATCACAATACTCTACGAAACCATCACTACCCTTGGACAAGGTAAAAATAGTTTATCCTTTGACTTCTCAAAACTACCGTCACACGAATCCGACCATAAGAACTTGAACTTCTTTTGGCTCAACTTAGTCAATGGGGAAGCTATAGTTGAGAAACTTTACACAAATCTCCTATAGTAATCATTTGAACCCAAAATACTTTGAACATCAGTTGGAGTCAAAGTCTTGGCCACTTCTTAACCACCGCAACATTTTGTGTGTCTACCATGATCCCTTCACTACAGATAATATGACCATGAAAAGTAGCCTTCAACAAAAACTCACACATAGAGAACATCGCATACAAATGTTGATTCTTTAAGCTATGAAAAATAGCACGAAGGTGATCGGTATGATCCACCACACTCATAGAATAGACCAAGATGTCATCAATGAAGAAAATTACAAACAAATCTAGAAACTAACTAAAATCCCTAATCATCAAATCCATAAATGATGTTGGAGCACTAGTCAACCCAAAAGACATGACTAGGAACTCATAGTGACCATATCGGATCATGAAGGTAGTCTTGGGGATTCCACTACCGTAATCTAAAGCTGATGATAACCTGACCTAAGATAAATCTTAGAAAAACTCTTCGCTTCTTTAAGTTGATAATACAAATCATTTATCCGAGGAAAAGGATACTTATTCTTTATGGTTACCTTATTCAACTTACAATGGTCAATGTATATCCGAAGGGAACCAGCCTTCTTATGGACAAATAACACAGAAGCACCCCAATGGGACACAATAGGATGGATAAAAACTTTATCTAAGAGATCCTTCATTTACTCCTTAGCTCCTTCAACTAAGTTGGAGCCATTCTATGCAGAGGGATAGAGATTGGATGAGATTCCAGAACAAGAGCAATCCAAAAATTAATTTCCCTATTGAAAGGTACAGCAGGAAGATCATTGAGGAAAACCTCGGGAAACTCATTAACCATAAGAATGGATTTTAGAGAATGACATTCCGAGTTAGAATCTTTAACCTACACCAAATAATACAAACACCCTTTGGAGATCAACTTTTGGGATCTAAGATAAGAGATAAATCTTCGCTTAGGCACTAAAGAACCCCATTTCCATATAATAAACGGCTCATTGGGGATTTTGAACATGACTTTATGGGTCCAACAATCTAAGAATGCATATCACGAATACAACCAATCCAACCCAAATATGACATCCAAGTCAACTATATCTAACTCTATCAAATCCATAAGAGTTTCTCTACCACTAACAGATACCACACACCCCTTACAGACTCTTTTATCAATCACAGAGTCACTAGCTATGGTAGATACTGAAAAAGGATCAAAAATAAATTTAGGATAAAAAACAAAATGCATAGCCACAAATGGGGTCACATAGAAAAGAGTAGACCCAGGATCAAGTAAATAATACACATCATGGGAAGTAAGTTTAAACATACTCTTGACAACATTGGGAGATTCCTCAGAATCCTTGCAAGATGCAAGAGCATATAATTGATTTCGGCCAGTGCTAGTACCAGAAGCAGAAACAGATACAGAAGCTACACCCTTTGGTACAGGAGTAGATGAAGAGAAAATCTAAACCTTGTTAGCCTCAAAACCATTCTCGAGTGACAGTCATGATGTATGTGACCAATCTGGAAAAAATAAAAACACTTGTTCTTCCCATCCTCACAAAACCCATGGTGTGAATGCCCACAAAATTTATAAGAAAGGTGTAATATAATAAACTAAGCCCTACTAGCCTGAGATTTGGCTCTAAGTGCCCAGGACCCAACAATCACCCAACAACTTTGGGTATGGAGAACTAGCTATGGAGAAATAACGAGAACTCCCCCACTTCTTCTTTAACCAGTTACCACCATCTTTACCACTCTTCTCAGTAGACCTAAACTTTTTTCCGTGTCTCACTAAATTCAGACTGCTTCGTTTTCCCTTTCTTTACTTGTTGCATATATACAACCAACCTAGAAATATCTATGTCCATGATAAGCAACGCATCCTTACGTTCAAGGATCAACTTATGAGACAGTCCTGAAGCAACCTTCCTATTGTTGCCTCATATCGGACACTATTTCTAGAGCAAACCGAGACAACTAGTGAAAATTCAAGGCATTCTCCTTGACCGACATCCTCCCTTATTTTATTTTAACAAATTTCTTTGCTTTTACTTCCCTCAACCCCTGAAGAATAAAGCGGTTTAGAAATTCATTAGAGAAATTCTCTCACAGAGATTACTTATCATCATAATCCCTTGTTCAGTCCTACTCTTCATACTAATGGTACGTCATATCCTTTAGAAGGTTCGAATAAAATTCCACCCCTTCCACATTAGTGCAATGCATAACCCTAAAAACATTTTTCATCTCATCCAAAAAACCTAGAGAATCATCCTCCACCTAAAGACCCATAAAATTTAAAGGATTAATCTTTATGAATTGGCAAACCCTTGTGGCCTAAGAAGATGTAGTAGCAGATGCACCACACTAAGCCATAGAAGCTACAACCTGAGCATTCATATGAATCGACCGATGAAACTCAACATTCATCACATTATCATTGGGAGGACTTGAGTGAACTGGCGAAACTCCAAGATAATCAGGAACTGGACCCTTAGAACGAGTATGGATCCTATGAGTCGGGTGTGTTCCATCAAAATTATCCTAAGTTAGGAAAAAGGAGTTTTCATGAGCTTCAGATAATTGAGGAATGATCTGAAAGACAATCAAATGGAAATCATAAGAGTCCATGACCTTAGTTTTTATTGCTAAAAATAATACAACAAAAAAGTGAAACATTCCTAAAAGCCTTATATCCTCTCCCTTATGAGGTAGCGTGCTACACAACTTTAAAAGAGACACTACTCGACACAGCTTTATGGACTCCCAATTGACCATGAACCTAAAACTATGATACCAACTTGACACGGCTAAAAATAGGGCCTTGTCGTAATAGATATCCCAAGTCCATCAATTATCGGAGACCCCACCAATAACCAATCTAACCTCTAATCATATACCCTGAGCCAGATTAATTTCATACATATAAAAAGATAGAGTAATTATCAACTGAAAGACTTTGGGGTAGGTCCACGACCATGGCCAACCCAACCAAGTCTAACCATCTAATGCCAAACAAAAACCAGAACCAACACCAAAAGAACAACCAAGACCATATCCATACCATAATTAAATAGAACTATCAAAAATCAAATAGTCATATGGTATAAGCCTCAATACAAATACAAATGCCAACATTGACACCAGTACCGACCCTACCCAAACCCACCCATAGTAGTCTCACAAAGTCTCTATTAGAAATGAAAACAATATTCGTTCGGGACATGTCCTTGACCCAAGAAAAATCCAATGTCCAATACTAACCAATGAAAACATAGGAAACTAAAACTAGAAATTTAGCCTTCCAAAGTATGGAAGCTCACCACTTCAAGTCTACACAAGTTGTTCCCACTGTTCAATCACTGAGTAGGAGGTGTAGTATGACCAATATTTACAATGTGTAGGGATATAGCTTTAAAGATGCTTAGCAGTTGAAGAACTAGCATCTACTAAAGGATAAGGATAAAATAGTTCTAAACCAATCAATCAGTGCATATACCAATGCAATACATAGATATACATATATATATATATATATATATATATATATTTTCCATGTTGGGATAGGCAACAAGATTAACATAAGCTTTGAAATCATTAACATGGGCTGTGTAGCATGACTGTCATAAAATAATGCTCCCATGGGCTATATAGGTTAAGTTCTCCCCTAGTTTGAATGGCCTCAGTGCGTGTAGATGCATAAATAAAATATTACCTATATCCATATAAGCCTTTATGGGGGATTCAAACCTCCCAACACAACCAAGGTGACTTAAGAACCAATACATGTAGTTAGGGGACTCAAATCTCCCATTCATATATTCATTCGGGGGACTCAATCAACTTGGTCATAAGACACCCGTACCAGTTAGTGTGGTTTCTAGTGTTAGTCCTTCGAACTCTACTTTCACGGCCCAGATAAACATGCCACTTTAAAGTCCAACTTAAAACCATCATTAAACATACATAACTATTTAGTCAATTACTTACCAAAGGCACTTCGTAGGTATGGTAATACCAATATTACTTGCAAGTATACCAAATGCTATTACCATTATTTATCAACCATGCATTCAAATGACTTAGGGACTCGAACCCATCATCTAATAAGACACAAGTTTAATTTAAAATTTAGAACTCGAACCTATTGTCAAAAAAAGACATAAATCAAATTAATACATAGGGACTCAAACCTGTTTAACAATTTAAACCACCAAGTTTACTATTTAGATCATTACATTGCAAACAAGGCCTTCACATAATCATTTACCAACCATTCATAATCATTAGGCCAATGCCTTAGTTCAAAACATCATAAACATGTGACTAGATTATTCTTTAAGGCATTTTAACAAATACTTTGAGGGCATGCTTTTACCAAATCCAAAACTAAAGTATAAACCATCATCTTTAGGGTAAAACAAGACACTTTTTTAAACCACAATTACCAAGCATCCATATGTCCAAACCATGATAAAAAACATGTATAAACACAAGTTCAACAAAGAGTATACCATATTCAACCATATGCAACGAAACCCTCAATTTTTTTTTAAAACCATAATTTAAGACTCATAATAAAACTTTAAAACAAATGATTTTGAGAACTAACAATGAGGGAAGAATCACATGCCTTAGTCAAGAAGATTCACAGAAGAAACTTGTCTCTAAATACTCAAGATGATCACCTTTGAAGAACCTACCTCCAATCTTTAGGAGAAAATTTAGAGAGTATTTTTAGATTATTTGATCTTTTAATAGTGGGTTATGAGAGGCCTTAAAATGTTTTAAGATATGGGGACTTTAGTATTTTAGGGTGGGAAATATTCGGAATACCCCAGCTTAAAAGCTCAAAAAATGCACGTAGGAGGGTATACCCATCACCAAAAATCATACTCTAGGGTATGAGTGGTACCCTTATCTCATACGCTAGAATTATCTTGGAACCCCATACTAACTGTAACCACCCGAGACTACCCCCTAGTCGTTACACGGTGCTCATGATCCAGAAGGACTACAAGCAAACCTTTTACTGATATCTGTACTTGAGCTCTGCATAATATTATATAATAAATGTGAAAAACTAGCGAAAAACTTGCCATAAGGTTCAAAATATCTAAAATACTCAAAACTGAAAACTTAATACTGATACATCTATCCGAAAAGCCTCTAGACTGTCTGAACTGTGGATTTGATAGGACATGTCCCCAACTAACTTCGTCTACTAAAAATAAACTAAATCTCATGCGATAATAAAATAAGGATCATCCTCGAATGAAGAGGACTCACTGCTATGTCTACTGCTGCTGATTGGGACTAAGCTGGTAAGAGTACTCTGGATCTCGTGCTCATAAACCTATGGTATAAAGTAAGACACCATAGCACAAATGTGTTAGTACATAGGAATATACTGAGTATACTAGATGAGGTCAGGATAAATTCAAGGGCTTATGTATGAACACGTACTTAACTGAATAATCATGAGAGTACTGAATGAGGACATATGCATAAATACACAAGCCCTAACTAAAATTATTGTGAATTTGAATATTAAAACTCGAGTACTTCTTTACTGATGTTTGAACTAGCTACTAATACTGAGATACTAAACAACTGAAACTTTTGATATTGATAACTGAGTATTAATATTGAGATCAGTCCAATCTAGTGAGTGATCTTGGAAAATGATGATACTGAAGCTGATTAACTGAATCTACTCTTATCAATAATTTAATTCTGAGCTTACTATATTTGACTGACTAAATTTGAGATCAAACCTGTCTAATAGATGATCCCTGAATCTACTAACAATAATAAGAAATAATTATGTTTAAGATCAGATCTATCTAGAGGAAGATCTCTGAATCTAATAATGATAATAATCAACTGAACCTGATACTGAGATCAGTCCTATCTAACTAGTGATCTCAAGATCTGATAATAAAAATACTCAACTGAATCTGAGACTGAGATCAGGCCTATCTAACGGGTGATCTTTGGATCTATTAGTACTGATACTGATTAAATTTTTGAGAAACCAGGCCTATCTAGTGGGTTGTCCATACTATCTGAGTTATGTACTGAGATAGGTGACTGTATATGACAATCCCAATTTCAAAGTTCTACTCTGAAGACTGATACTAAAACTGCAACTATCAGAGTTCTCACTTAACTGACATGCCCCAAATTTGAACTGGTGGGGTCCAACCTGTAACCCCAGCTGGAAGGGTGTCAATACCATTCCACTGGTAAAGACCTCTACTCTGGTCAAGCCTCTTTAATGGGTGACCCTGAATAGGAAGTTAAGCCTAAGGCAGTATGATAGTTAAGACTTTATCTAATGGGTGACTCCTGGTCCTGCCTTGGCTACGCAGTTTGGGAGTTCAGGTATTTCTGCTAATGACTCTACCTTTTTAACTATCAAACCATTATGTCTGGAATCACTCGGTGCTAGCTCCTACTCCAAACTGAAAGACTCTGGACTGATTGTTAACTGAATTTAAACTAAGTTGAATCTGTTACTGATCATATTTATCAAATGATCTGACTGAGTTAAGATTAGTTCATTTTGTTCCATTATCTGATGGAATACTACTGAATCTCATTATCTGATTGAATGATATTGAGCTCTGAATAGATTACTTAAATGCTACTGAGGTCTGAACCGAACACTTGAATACTACTAGATCTGAGATGAGTACTGAACTGAGGCTAGAATGTTAACAATACTGAGGTTACTTAGGTTCTGTAACTGTCTAAGAGTACTGAGTTCTATAACTCACTGAGTTCTTAGGATCGTGGCTGGGCTGAGATTATCGTGAAAACTGACATGGGCTCTATACTGCAGCTAATTTGGAGAGTATAAATACTCTCAGGACTCGATAACATAAAAGTAAAACATAACCATTCTTGAATAATCATGACCATGGACATTCATTCACCATCATAATCACTAAAGCATCTTTTCAGGAATTTACAAATTATAAACATTTGATAATATAAGGAGACATACTATTGGCTCATACTTCATTATACAAGGTCTTGCATCAAACACTTAGAATGCATTTAAAAATACATAATTGGGGAATTTCATGCTATCATGTCACAATTCATTCACTAAGGCTTTTCAACAAACACTTGGCATGCATGAGCTTGCACATAATTTGAGATTTTTAGTCAACATGCTATAACAGCTCAAATTCCTTCACATAAGTATTTTATCAAACATATTGTGAGCATGATTTGCTTATTCAACAATTTCTACACTTAATTGACAAGAACACGTCACTTAACAAGCAACTTGAAGAGGGTTTATCATGAACATCACATACTAGGGCCAAAGCTTGAAACCCCTGTAGTCAAAACATGAATTAAAACTCTATAATAGCATGAAATTCAATTTTAACTCACATAAATCATGAAAACTCATAAACATAAGATCTTTGAAAGTAAGAAAAAGATTCTTGACCTTCTTGGATGAAAGGTACCCAAGAATGAACATCTTCATACCTTAGGAAACTCTTTCTTGAAGGCTCTTGGAGAGATTCTTGGTTTTCTTTATTTTTCTTGAAGAAGGGTTTTGATCTTGTTCTTGGGGTTTTGATCTTGAAAGAAACCCAAATTTGATTTTATGGATGAGAAATAAAGCCCTCAGCTTCTTTCAAGATATATAAGTGTAAAAGGGGTGGGAAAAGACCACAAAGACCTTTTTAAAAATGACTCAAAAATATTGAACGGGATTTGTTATAGTCGGAGTGACGGTCCATTGCTAGTTTGATGGCCCATCAGATTGTCCATCGCACGTTGGTCAGAAAAAGGCCTCACTGCCTTAGTTGCGATGGCCTTAGCAATAGTCCGTCTCTATCTTGATGGTCCATCTTATAGGAAGTCACACTTGGGCCATAAGAGAGAGTCACTACCCTGGGTTGCGATGGTTTGGGCGATGGTCCATCGTAAGCTCGATGGTCCATCAACCTATCCGCCACAGCTGGGCATTTCTGACAACTCTTAGTAAAATAGCAATAACTTCCTCATCCGATGTTGGATTTTGATGAATTGGTATCTATGGAAAGCTTATTCAATTATCTAAGGTTTAAAATATTTCTCACTTGGGAAGTCACTTTTCAATCTTTTAGGGCTGGATTTACGCTTCACTTGACACGCTCTAAGGCTCAGACTACGAGACAATTTTCCAGGGTCTTACACTAACCAACATATCACCACACACAACTAAATCATATGATAACATATGATAAATACACTATAACCCTTACCCTAGAGAAAATACTTTGGGAAAGACTTAGGGCACTATACAACTTAGCAACATACTATTCGTATCCCAATTAACGACTAGCAAGATGTTCAATTGTACCTTAGACAGTAAGTCGCTTTGAACACACTGTGAATCATACGAGTTGATGGACCCTAACTTATATAAAAAAATTACAATTATTGCCCATAAGTTCTATAACTTCTAGAAGCTCAATGTTCAAGAATTTTCTAAGGATCAAAACCAAGTTGTTTCAATTAACACCCAATATTTTAATAACTAACCATGAAGTGGACATTTGCATTATCAAGCATATGAAAACACCATTTTCATAAGGAAATATATTTTTATAGAGTAGAATCCAAGAAATTTAGGAAATGATTGTAAAATTCATAATCTACATGAAATTTCACCAAATACGGGGAAAAGGATTATGCTAGTAAAAATAAGGAATTCGGTGGACTTGATAAAAAGAAGGGACCCATTGATGAATATCCCACATACCTGAAGTAGAATCCTGATGATATATTCTTGAAACATAGACTTTTTTAAAGATCCCTAATTGCTTCTTGGGATAAGACTAAACTACCTTTCTTTGGTTTCTCTAAGTTAAATTAAGATAATTGATGGAATTGGGATTTCTGGGTATTTTATACCCCTGTTTTGGAAGCCTAAACAACATGGTTTAGAATTTAGAAAAAGTGGTAAATTACTGAAAAGTCAATGGAAAAACGTATAGGACATCTAAGTTCCCAGTCATTATGACTTGCCATACACTAATGACGACTGGTTACGAGTCGTGGTTTGAGTCATAGGCTTGGACCCGAAGGATATTTTCTTCACTTCCTTGGATATGACTCATAACCTTATGAATCATTAGGACTAATTATGAGTCATTAACAGGAGTCCCAGTCCGATGTTGGGTTCTTGGGTAGCACACTATTATGACTACGTGTCCTTCCATACGACTTGTAGCCACTAATTACTAGCCGCAAGGTGTAATCATATCCACTGGGATAAAACTTAGGTCCTTCACTTGAGTGACTATGACTCACTCATGATTACTCTTAACTAGTTGTAACCACTCGTTACCTGAGTCATCATCATGGCAATGTGTCAAGCACTTGAGGGAAAAATTTCCATAACTTTTGCACAAGACATTTGATGGATTCGGTACTTGAATCATTGGAAAACTAACTTAGTTTTCTATATTTTCAGGGGGTCTATATCGTAAAATTTTAGGTACTAAATACATGTATCACTTTAGATCACATTTGTTTGCTTACTTATTTAAGGGTCAAAGCTCTGGTCAAACTTCATAGGGTTCTCATTTAGGGTATTAGGACCATTATGGATATCAGTAGGTCATTCTCACTAGGGTAGGTATTCTAGGGGGTACTATTAATGCATAGAGTTTGGGACACTAAGGGATGCCCTTAATATAGGATTGTCAAAAGTTGATTTTGCTAGTTCAACACCTCAAGGTCTAGCGCCACCATAAAAAGAAGGTTCTCAGGGTATGTGGGGTTGTACCATGGTGCTCGTAGTGGTTCTCATCTTGTCTAAGTAGGTGATCATACAATCTTATAGTAGATCTCACCAGATAGATATTCGAAGGTGGATCTCAATTTTTATATGACTTTTCTAGTAGGTTGGATGTGGATGATTCAGATGCCATCACGATATCTTTGATTTCAAATTTTGATCATCTAACAACTATTTTATTTTATCCAGACTCTAAGTATTCTTTTGTGTCTACCTATATTGCTACTTATTTGGGGTGACTAGTGATCTTTTTTTATGCATATAGATGTAGCCGATCCCCTAGGAAATTTCTTACTAGTGGTATGGTATATAGGTCCTATGTAGTGACAAATTTTTAGTATGAAACTTAGGTAGATGTTTTTGTTCCTTCTATGGTAAACTTTTATACGATTCTAGGCATAGATGGGTTGTCTCCTTATCATGTAGTTTTGAATTGCTTCACCAAGATCATTACCATATCCACGCTTGGTATCCCTCCAATTCTATTGTAGAGTTTTGATAAGAAAATTCTCAGGGGGATCATTTCATAAATTAAGGCTAAGATATCATTATACAAGAAACAACTATAGGACATTCTGTGTAAGGGGTTTATTATACCAAATATTTATGGATGGTGGTGTTCCTATACTATTTGTGAATAATAAAAATGGTTTTAAAAATTTTTATATTTACTATATGAAGTTGAAAAAGGTAGCAATTAAGAACAAATATCTGATGTCGTGTATTGATGATTTTTTCGACCATCTATAAGTAGTTTCTGTGTTTACTAAAATCAATTTGAGATTTGGATACCATCAATAAAGGATTAGTTTAATGGACATACCTAGTATTGTATTTTGGACTCTCTACATTCACTATGAATTCATGGTTATTAAGTTTTTATTGACTCATGCCTATACAGCATTGATAGACGTAATGAACTACGTGTCCATGCTGTATTTGGAATCCTTTGCGATAGTTTTCATTGATGATATCCTAGTATATTTGAAGAGGAGGGAGGAACACAAGAAGTATTTACAGATTTTTCTCATGACTTCCAAAGATTAGGGCCATTATGCCATATTCTTAAAGTGTGATATTTGGTTTTAGTTTGTAGAGTTCTTGGGGACACCTTGTTTCCAAGGATGAGATTATGGTGGACTCGGTAAAGGTTGATGTTCTTTACAGTTGTTCTAGGCCTACATCTCCTACCACGTTTTGAAATTTTTTACCACGTTTTGAAATTTTTTAGGTTAGTAGGTAATTAAAAATTATTTCTGGAGTGGTTTTCTTCTATTATAGCCCATTTTACTAGATTGATACAGACGGATATTCCTTTCTAGAGATCTAATGAGTGTGATGCTATATGTGTAAAGTTTAAGGTCTTATTGACTTTAGCTCTGATGTTGACTTCCTTTTAAGGGTTAAGGACTTATAGTATATTGTGCTGCATTCGTAGTTGTATTTGGTTGTCCAGTGATACAGTGGAAAAAAGTTAAATCATATGGTTCTATGCAGTTAAAGGTGCACGAGTGAAACTACAACACCCATGAGTTAGTGTTCTCAATGGTGGTCTTTATGCTTAATTTTGGAGGCACTATCTTTATGGTGCATATTGTGAGATATGCACCGACCATCATGGCCTATAGTACATTCTCATCTAGAAAAACCTTAATCCAAGGCATCACAGGTGACTGTGTTTTCTTAAAGACTATCATTTTTTATTATATATAATTCGAGCAAGGAAAATATGATAGCTAATGCCTTGAGCCGGAAGGTAGTTAATATGGGGAGTTTAGCATTCCTTTCACGTTTGAAGATGTGACTGTTGGCCTTAGACATCCAATTTTTAGCGAAAAAATTAGTTTAACTTGATATTTTTGGTCCCAAAGAATTACTACTGATGTTGAGTAAAGGTCTTTGTTGTTAGAGCATATTTGAGAGTAGCAGTTCATGGATGGTAGGCTGAAAGTGATGCAAAGAAAGTACCTGAAGGCTTGAATAATTGAGGATACTAGGCCTTCATACTCTTCTGGACGATGCCTTTGGTGGCTTAACCATAAGAATCTCGCTTGATTAAATCTCTTGACATCTCTAGTCAAAAATAGCTCTTGCTTCTCCATGGAAGTCATACTATAATCCAAGTGAACAAATTCTCATTGGAGCATGTGAGACTCATCTATTATATATTGCCGTAGCATCGACAGATGGAAAATAAGTTGAACATCAGAGAAACAGGAAGGAGACTCTAAATCATATACTACATTCCAAACTTGTTAAAGGATCTCTAATGGACTAATATACCTAGAAGCTGAACTTGCCCCTCTCCCAAAGCCTCATCATGGATTTCATGAGTAACACTCATAGAATCACCCAACTACCAAATCCAAACTCCAATGTTCAAAGTCTATATCCGACATAAATCTTTTTCCTACTCTAGACGACCTGCAGTTAAGAAAATTAAACCCTATCAAAGGATCACATAACATGTCTATTCCATTTGACCTAACTGTAAAAGCATCAAACCGCCTAACCCAAGAACTGTAATGTCTATCATATAACACCTTAAATAGACCCATCTAAATACACGGATGGTAGATTTTATTATACTCAAACTCTACCAAGTTTAGAAACTGGTCCCATTATCCCCTAAAATCAATAACACATACCTAAAACATTCCTCAAAACTTCATTATTCCACTACAACTTGCCATTGATCTGCAGGTGAAGAGCAGTGCCAAGCTTAACTTAGGTGCCTAGATCCTTCTAAAATGACTTCTAGAATGATGAAGTGATTTGACTACCATGGTATTAAAATGCGTTAAACTAGCACTCCATGAAAAAAAGTATCTCTAGAACATAAATCTAGACAAACCTATCCAACTTATCGGAAGACTAAATTGGTAGGAAGTGCATAGACTTGGTAAACCGACTAACAATGACCTTAATAGAATCAAGACCCCAAAATGCATGCAGCAAACTAATTACAAAGTCCATGGCTACCTGTTCCCATTTCCACTTGAGAATGGGTAGCCTTAGAGTCAAACCACCAGGTTTCAATTCTTCGAACCTACCTTTTAATAGTTCAATCACTGATTTTCTAAGTCCTGTATATCCCTTTTCATCCTACGACACTTGTAGTGGATCCTCAAGTTTATGTTCATCATAGCTTCTTTTGGATGAATGAAAATCAAGAATATTGAGCTTCCTCCAAAATCAACCTAATAAAATCTCCCGCTCATAGAACATATATATGTCCCTCAATCCTCAAATTACCTTAAGATCTATGGTCGTCTTCCTTGCCTTTCCTTGCAACACTCTATCTCGAATCACCCTCAACATACCATCATTAAACTATTACTCTTGAATCTACTACTACTCTATAGACTTGTCCTTAACAAAAATAAGAATTCTCCCTAGGTCAAAAATATAAAGCTAAGTACTCCTCCGTAACTATATTCACTAGCATCTGCTTCTACTATATATATAAATTTACCATTTGGAGGGGGGTGCGGATTAGGTGCGTAGATTCAACTAGATAATAAATACGTATGTATTTATTTTTATAATGAATATTATTGATTGGAATAATTTTCATTTTTATCTTCTTAACTTAAGATGTTTTATTAATTCATATTCTAAATTAGATATTATCGTGATTAGATTATCTAGTGTTTTAGGATCCTCGTTAGTAATATGTAATCTTTTGTATTCTAGGTATAAACTATATAGTTGAGTTTCTATTTCTTTTAATGATTTATTCTTTTCGTGAGATGTGTTCATTAATTTATTTGGTTTATTATTTTATCCTGTAGTAACTGCAGAGTTACAAATTTCTGTATAATAATTTATCCTATTTGTACTGTAGTATATATCTAATTCTAGATTTTCTATGTCATTTATTATCTTGTGTTGTTCTTCTCGTAGTGAGTTTTTAAAATTATGTAAACTATCACATGTACTTTTTTCTAAATTTTCTAAGGTTTTTTCTATCCATATTAACTTTTTTTTTAGGTCTTCCATTATTTTTTTAATTCGGTTTCTGTAATTAATCTCATTATTTAGACTATCTTGGTTTTCCCTAGTTTTTCTAATATATTCTAACATCCACAGTCTTGATCTGAATAATATCCTTCTGGGTAAATGTCTTCGTATATCTGTTCTAATGAATTTATTGTTTCAATTTCGTAGTTTATTACTTCTTCTAATATTATTTTCTTAATATCTATAATTTCTATGTCTTTAAGTATATATAAGATTAAAACTTTAATGTAGTCTAAATGATCTATTTTCTAAAATTGATATTTTATAATTGTTTGTTTTAGCCTTAGTAGTTCTTGCATATTTTTATTAAGAGATTTTATATAAAAAAAATTTTATTTTCCATGTATTTGTCTATATTTATTTTCATCTGTTTTTCTAGTAACTGTATATTTCTCATATCTTTTTCTAAAAATTCTATGTAATTTATCATGCTAAGTATTTGTAAGAGTAGTTAGGTAGGTATGGTATATAATTTACTCTAGTCATGTAATATTTACCAAATGCTTTTTCTAATATGATTTTTCTTATATCTACTACTTTTATATCTTTAAGTGCATACAACATAAGTATCTTAAATTTATCTACCATCACATCAGATAAATAATTATTCATTTTCATAAAATTGCTTTTTTTTTAAAAATATTCCCTTCAACCATGTTCATAACAAAATATGGTCATCTTAGATTACTATATACTAGATTATTCTTAAATAACATGTTCTTCGGTCACTATTAGCATGGTAATCTGGATATTTTCCCTTAAACAGCGCCTCTACTCTGGTTACTCCCCACCACGGCTTCTTGCCTTATTGGTTTCACCTTTAGGATGGCATAGTTCTTAGGGATTTTTCTCCTTTTCCACTTTGCTAATAAACTTCTTAACATATTATTCTTCGAATAATTCTACTATAAAGTAACTAACATGAATTTATTTTATCATATCATGATTGTTGGGAATTATGAATTTAGCTATTCATAATCATAAATAAATATACCTGTTCTGGTAGGTTTGATATTTCTGAGCTTTGTTCATCCATAGATTTATTCCATTGAAATATACCTGTTTTAATAACTAAGCAAAAATATTTGTTGTAGACAAGAGAGAGTTTTTTGTGCTTCAACGCATGAAGGCTTGCCCTTTGCAATGCCTTCTTCCTCTTCTATTTATAGAAAGAATACATCTTTACATTGTTTTACATCTGTCCGCTAAAAAACAAACAAAAACTATTAAAGAAAGACTAAAAAGTCTTCCATTCTACCTACCCTAAGCCTATAAGGCTAAAAATTCAAGCTTTACATTAAATTTACATTAAATGATGCTGTCATCTACTATCTTTACTTAAACCAATTTACAATAAGTCTTCCGTCTATTTTGTCATATCTGTTGTATCTCCATTATTGCTCTGGTCTTATCTTTCCAGCTGGCGTCTTTATCTCTTTTTATTCTAGCTGAACTGCTGGGACATCATTATCTCCTCCATTACATTTTGAACATTTGTGATCTGGATATTTATGTCTAATAGTTTTGCAGTATCTGGTCAATAATTCTTCCGAAATAAATTTTTCTCTGATAGCTCTGGCAATAGGTTCTGTTTCTGGTTTAAGCAACGTGATAATCCATTGCCTAATAGTTTCCATATCTGTTTCTCGTAACTCTTTTGAATTTGAATATATTAGTACATGATTTCTTGAATAGTAGCTCCATATGGGATTTTGTTTGCAATATGTATTTGATAGCTCTTGTAAAATTGTAGATAGTCCGATAATCCTCTTGTTTGCATAAAATTTTGGTATCTCGATTCTAGGTATCTCTGGTTGTGAAATAATATCTTGTGGTATAATCATATCTCGTGTCATTCCTATCTTTACAACTTGTATAGGTTTTTTAACTTCATCAAATAATATCTCTGCTAGTGCCGTGTAAATTTTTATAAAAAACAAGGTACCTTTGGTTATTCTTTTAAAAGTGATAAATGCTTCATATATCTCTGGTATAGTGGATATCTCAGTTCCGTCCGTGGTATATATAGTACTAAGTAGTCCATATTCGTAGCAAGTTTTAACTAAGTTTGGTTTGGTTTTAGGTAAGGCAATTAGTTTATTATATCCGGTCAATCTCTGGGTTATATAGTTTGTATCTGGTTCTTGGATATTTGTAGCTTTGGGGTTGCTATTTAAAAAGGTTTGTACATTGTAGATATTTTCTATGTATGTACGGGCTGTGTAGTTGTATGTCTTTTTGTCTTGGTTTAGACTATCTCGGTATGTGGTAACTTGTGGGGGTATAAACATGGGATCTTTTGATGTATTTGGGGTATATGGTTTTTCAAATAGCTTATTTAGGTTCATATTTTTTCTAACTCCTTTGCTTGTACCCGTAGAAGTAGATAGATAAACGTTATGGGTTTTATGGAGTGTCCCAACGTCTCCTTCTAGCTCTGGAATTTTACTGTCTTCTGATCGACATAGCTCTGCGCATTGCTGAGTTAGCTGATTCATAGCTATAGACTTCAGTTTATCTTCACTAGTCTTTAGCTTTAGCTCTTCTATCTCAGTACCCATACTGTCCACTTTTAATGAAAGCGTAGTTAGGGCGTTGAGTATTTTTTCATGTATATTTTCTTCTATAATTTCAGTCTGTGTAGCTTTGTCTTGATATGTAATCTGCAATAACATTTTTGTTAGTACTGATTACTTCTATTATAAATGTAAAATTTAATATGTTTAAAACTAGTCTCCGAATCTCTTTTGTTGTAACTGAATTTTGTATTTTCTTTGTTAGCCACCAGCGTACCTGTGTATTATCTGTTCGCACAATAAATTTGTTATATACAATAAATGGCTCAAATGCTAACAAACATTTATATAATGAACATAATTCTTTTCTATTTATTTCCCATTTTATTTCTATCTCGTTGAACGTACCTGAGTAGTATCTACAATGGTTTTCTATTTTTCTGCTTCATATTTATATTTAAGTACTCCTCCATAACTATATTCACTAGCATCTGCTTCTACTATATATATAAATTTTCTATTTTCATCTGGAAATTGTAATTTTCGTAATTCTTTACAAAGTATTTTTATTTTTTGAACTTGTTTTTTATCTTCTTCGTTATAGTTATATTCTATGTCCTTTTTTAGTTTTTTCTGTAGTGGTTTTAAGTTTTCTGCTAATTTTGGAATATATTCTCTTACTTGGTTTACTAATCCTAAAAATGATTGTAATTTCTTTTTCGTAGCAAATTCTTCTTTCGAATTTATTATTTTTTGTACTATATGCTGTTGCATTTTTACTCCACTTTTATCTATTTGTATTCCTAAAAATTCTATTTGATTTTTCATAATTTCAGCTTTCTTTTTACTTAAACTTATTCCCGATTTTTCTATTATATCCGTAAATTGTTCCAATAATTTTAAATGTTCTTCTTTGGTCTTTGTATATAATAGTATATCATCTATATATACTATACAATTGGGTAGTTGTTTAAAATAACTATCCATAAAATGTTGATATCTACCTAGTGCATTTTTATATCCAAATGGTAGTACATTCCATTCATAAAATCCTTGTGGTACCGTAAATGCGGTTAATTCCTTAGATTCTTCTTCTAACTTTAGATGGTAAAATCCTGATTTGCAATCAAATTTACTAAAATAATTATATCCTTGTATTTGTCTTAAAACCCATAAAGTTTATCTTTCTACTTCTGCAGGTACAAGCAAAGGAGTTAGAAAAAATATGAACCTAAATAAGCTATTTGAAAAAACATATACCCCAAATACATCAAAAGATCCCATGTTTATACCCCCACAAGTTACCACATACCGAGATAGTCTAAACCAAGATAAAAAGACATACAACTACACGACCCGTACATACATAGAAAATATCTACAATGTACAAACCTTTTTAAATAGCAACCCCAAAGCTACAAATATCCAAGAACCAGATACAAACTATATAACCCAGAGATTGACCAGATATAATAAACTAATTGTCTTACCTAAAACCAAACCAAACTTAGTTAAAACTTGCTACGAATATGGACTACTTAGTACTGTATATACCACGGACGAAACTGAGATATCCACTATACCAGAGATATATGAAGCATTTATCACTTTTAAAAGAATAACCAAAGGTACCTTGTTTTTTATAAAAATTTACACGGCACCAGCAGAGATATTACTTGATGAAGTTAAAAATCCTATACAAGTTGTAAAGATAGGAATGACACGAGATATGATTATACCACAAGATATTATTTCACAACCAGAGATACCTAGAATCGAGATACCAAAATTTTATGCAAACAAGAGAATTATCGGACTAACTACAATTTTACAAGAGCTAGCAAATACATATTGCAAACAAAATCCCATATGGAGCTACTATTCAAGAAATCATGTACTAATATATTCAAATTCAAAAGTGTTACGAGAAACAGATATGGAAACTATTAGGCAATGGATTATCACGTTGCTTAAACCAGAAACAGAACCTATTGCCAGAGCTATCAGAGAAAAATTTATTTCGGAAGAATTATTGACCAGATACTGCAAGACTATTGGACCGAGATAGTCTAAACCAAGACAAAAAGACATACAACTACACAGCCCGTAGATACATAAAAAATATCTACAATGTACAAACCTTTTTAAATAGCAACCCTACGCACCTAATCCGCACCCCCTCCAAATGGTATCAGAGCGCAGTTATTTAAAAAATACAGAAGTAGCATATATGTTATGTTTGAGTATATATGTTTGGGTTTATGTGTTTATGAATTTAGAAGTACTATATATGTTTGAGTTTAGTTTATGTATTTAGATTGGATTTACTTGACAATAATTAATCAATATTAATTATGAGAAGACCATTTAAAAACAGAGAAGCTTTTAGAAAAATTAAAGAATCTTTAATTAGTAATTATTCAGAATATATAAGTCTAAATAAAACAAAGGAAAACCCACAAAGATTAGCTTACCTAATTACCTTAATATCTAGTATTGAAGCAAAATTAATAATCCATTTAAAATCTAGAAGAATGAGACATATACCACTTAATTATGATAAAATTAGATTTAGATATCCACCAAAGTACTACAAATATTGTTTGAATGAATAAAATACAAAAATACAAAGAACTAAAACAAACTATATCTGAAAAACGTAAAGAATTAAAAATAAGAATAGAAAGATTAAATTATAATATATTTGCCGGAGTTAGTAAAAACTCAATAAATGCACAAAAAGATGAAATATCAAATTTAGAATCACAAATAGATAGTTTAGAATATATATATCAACATGAACTATTTACAATAAAATGAACAAAGAAGAATTTATAATAGACGAAAAAATATATGAAAATCACGAAGGATTAAAAATAAGAATAGTATTTTCTAATTTAGGAAGAAGATATAAGAAAATAGGCGAACATTTATATTTAATGTTAGAAAAAGAAGAATTAAAATTAGAAGATAAATTGACAGCTATGGTAAGAATAGAAAGAGAAAACGAAGAAATAGATAGAAAAAAAGAAATAGAAAAAATAAAACAACAAACTACAGAAGAAATATGAAAAATAGAAGAAACTAAAAATAGTAGGATTGCTGAATTAGAAAAAGAATTACAAATGTTAAAAGATCTGTATGAAAAAAGACAGAAAGAAAAAGAAGAAAAAGATAAAGAACAAAAATTATTAAACGAGATAAATCAATTTAAAGAAAAATTAGAAATAGACAATAAAGAAATAAAAAACAAGGAATTAGAAATAAATAATATAGATGTTGAAGAAACAGATAATTATGATTTAGAAGATAGTGAAACATATACAGAAATATTAACAAATACAAAAAACTTAGAAATCAATGAAAAACAAGAAGTAATTAATGAAGAAAACTTAGAAAATATCAACACAAAAATAAATACTCTTGATAAAAAAGGAGATCAAAATATAATACCTAGTACATCAGAAATAAAGAAACCTACATATTATAAGAATAAGTTTAAAAGATATAATCTAAAGAATGAATATGACAAATGGACACCAAAACAAATAGTTAATAAAAATTATAACTTTTTAGACTTAGATTATGTAATAGATACAGAAAAAACGATACAATTATGGATAGGATATATGACAAAACAATTATTAGATAATAATATAAGTGTAACAGATGCACCAGAATATATAGAAAGGACACTAATAGGAACAGTGAAATTATGGTTTTTAAATCTAACTGAAAATAGTAAAAGAATATTAAGAACTGACAAATCTACAGAAGGAAAAATATTAACACCTATAGAATTATTAAAAAAAATATGAAACAGCTATAAAAGACGAATTTAGTAGCATGACAACAACAGAAGAAGAACAAAATGAAGAGAAAGATATAAATAGGAATTTAATGTTAAAATTAGCAATATGTAATATGTGTTACATAGATGAATATACTTGCGCATTTAAAGAATATTATTATAAAGGAGCACATAATATAGAAGAAAGTAAAGAAATAAGAAAATTATATTTTAATAAATTACCTGAACCATTTAGTTCAAAAATAATAAAAAGTTGGGATGAAACAAAAATAGTAGATACTTTAGGAGCAAGAATAAAATTTTTACAACAATGGTATAGAAACCTATGTGAAAAATACAGAGAAGAGATAAAAATGGAAAACACATTAATAAGAAATTTAGCATGTTGCAAAGATAAGATAACACCTCAATTTGGATGCGAAGATAGATATTATAAGAAAAGAAAAAGACATAAGAAATATAAGAAATACAAAAATCAAAATATAAGTATAAGAAACCAAGAAAAAGATATTATGTAAAAAACTATAAACATAAAAGACCATATAGGAAAAAGAAATCTATAAAAGAATGTACATGTTATAATTGCGGAAAAATAGGACATCTAGCAAGAGATTGTAAATTACCTAAAAACCCAAAAAATAAACAAATATCAGAAATAAAAATAGAAAACACAGAATATATGCAGATAGATTACATAGATTACGAATTAGAAAGTGAAGACAGTATATATGCAATTTCAGAGAATGAAACAGATAACGAAATAGATAGTGAATTAGACAAATTAAATGACTGAAGAAGATATAAAAATATTAACAAAAGAAGAATATTTAAATGACGAAGGAACATATCAAAAAATAATATTTGATAACAATGTATTTGATGAAATAAAAGGAAAAGAGTTAGACTTAAGTGTAGAAAAAATATTTAAAATACCAACAATAAAAAATATATTTACTAGAAAAAAGGAAGAATATTATGTAGTAAGTCAAAAAGAACATGTAATAGACTGTAGATATGCAAAAGGTAAAGCCAGTATACCACTAGTAACAAAAAGAATAATTAATAAAGAGATAAACGATATAAAAAGTAGAGACCCAATAAAATATGTGCACCTTGGAGGTACAGAAATATTAATAAAAGCATGTTTTAGAGAATGAATAGATACACCAATAGAATTATATTTAGCAGATGATAGAATTATAAAACCTATAGAAAAAAGTATAATAACTGCCATAAAAGGAAATTTAATATACCAAAAATTTAAATTTATAATAAGTGCAAATTATTCAGTAGCAGTAACGGATAAAAATATAGATAAATCACTAGTATTATATTGGAAGATATCAGGAATAGAATTAACCCCAAGAAGTAAAATATTTACAGCAAGATGCAAAAATTTATATGTATTAACGACAAAACATAAAATAACAGGAAAAAATAAGATTAACAAGATACAAATAGATAGCCCATTCGAACAATTTGTAAAAACAATAGATTATAATGATTATAGCTATAGAGACATAGATGTAGAAGAAAATCTAGAAATAATAAATGATAGAATAAGTACAACAAAAAGAACAACTTATGATAAATCGGAATCATCAAGCTCATCAAAAAGAATAAGTTATGAAACAAGTTCAATAGATAATTCAAACCAATATTACATAACAGGAAAGGTAAATGAAAAAGAATATTTAATACTCTTAAATACAGGACAAGAAGAAAATTATATAGCAAAATATCTAGTAAAAAATGAGGAAATAAAAACCGACAATAATATATGCCCAGATCTACCAAGAAGTTTAATAAACACTAAAAATATAGCAGAAAAAGAAATAATAATAGGAATAAGAAAAATAAAAATAGAATTTGAAGTAAAAGAAGAAATGCAAAAAACAGACATAATATTAGGAATAAAATGGTTAGAACAAGTAAAACCATATAATATAGAACATACACAATTAACTATAATATATAACAGAGAGAAATTATTCTTAAGAAGAGCATTAACATAAAATGAAAATATATGTATTAATGAAGATAGTAGTAGAAAGATATTACAGTAGATATTATACGCCTATGATAGATACAGGAGCAGAAGCTAATTTATGTAGATATAATTGCTTACCAGAAAGTAAATGAGATAAATTAAAAACACCAATAATAGTTAAAGGATTTAATAACGAAGGAAGCTTAATTACTTACAAAGCTAAGAATGTAAAAACACAAGTATGGGATAAAATATTAACAATAGAAGAAATTTATAATTATGAACTAACATCAAAAGATATACTTTTAGGAATGCCGTTTCTAGATAAATTATACCCACATATAATAACTAAAATAGACTGGTGGTTTACAACACCATGTAAACAGAAAGTAAGAGCAAAAAGAGTTAATAATAAAATAAGAAAGAAAACTGATTGGATAAAAGGAAATGAAAAAATTACACAAAAGTTAGAAAATATAAAAAATACTGAAGATGCAATAGAACTAGTCGTATTTTCGATAAATAAAACAGAAATAACTATATTTTCAATAAATAAGATAGAAATAGTTAACAGAAAATTAGAACAATTATATAGTGAAGATCCATTAAAAGGATGGGAAAGACATAAAACTACTATAAAAATTGAATTAATAGATAAAAATAGCATAATAACCCAGAAACCATTAACATATAATTTTGATGATTTAAAAGAATTTAAAATGCATATAGATGAATTATTAGAAAAACAATATATACAAAAAAGTAATAGCAAACATAATAGCCCAGCATTTATAGTAAATAAACATAGTGAACAAAAAAGAGGAAAAAGTAGAATGGTTATTGATTATAGAAATTTAAATGCAAAAACAATAACTTATAATTACCCAATATCAAATAAAATATTAAAAATAAGACAAATACAAGGATATAATTATTTTAGTAAATTTGATTGCAAATCAGGATTTTACCATCTAAAGTTTGAAGAAGAATCTAAGGAATTAACCACATTTACGGTACCACAAGGATTTTATGAATGGAATGTACTACCATTTGGATATAAAAATGCACCAGGTAGATATCAACATTTTATGGATAGTTATTTTAAACAACTACCCAATTGTATAGTATATATAGACGATATACTATTATATACAAAGACCAAAGAAGAACATTTAAAATTATTGGAACAATTTATGGATATAATAGAAAAATTGGGAATAAGTTTAAGTAAAAAGAAAGCTGAAATTATGAAAAATCAAATAGAATTTTTAGGAATACAAATAGATAAAAGTGGAGTAAAAATGCAACAGCATATAGTACAAAAAATAATAAATTCGAAAGAAGAATTAGCTACGAAAAAGAAATTACAATCATTTTTAGGATTAGTAAACCAAGTAAGAGAATATATTCCAAAATTAGCAGAAAACTTAAAACCACTACAGAAAAAACTAAAAAAGGACATAGAATATAACTATAATGAAGAAGATAAAAAACAAGTTCAAAAAATAAAAATACTTTGTAAAGAATTACCAAAATTACAATTTCCAGATGAAAATAGAAAATTTATATATATAGTAGAAGCAGATACTAGTGAATATAGTTACAGAGGAGTACTTAAATATAAATATGAAGCAGAAAAAATAGAACACCATTGTAGATACTACTCAGGTACGTTCAACGAGACAGAAATAAAATGGGAAATAAATAGAAAAGAATTATGTTCATTTTATAAATGTTTGTTAGCATTTGAGCCATATATTGTATATAACAAATTTATTGTGCGAACAGATAATACACAGGTACGCTGGTGGCTAACAAAGAAAATACAAAATTCAGTTACAACAAAAGAGATTCGGAGACTAGTTTTAAACATATTAAATTTTATATTTATAATAGAAGTAATCAGTACTAACAAAAATGTTATTGCAGATTACATATCAAGACAAAGCTACACAGACTGAAATGATAGAAGAAAATATACATGAAAAAATACTCAACGGCCTAACTACGCTTTCATTAAAAGTGGACAGTATGGGTACTGAGATAGAAGAGCTAAAGCTAAAGACTAGTGAAGATAAACTGAAGTCTATATCTATGAATCAGCTAACTCAGCAATGCACAGAGCTATGTCGATCGGAAGACAGTAAAATTCCAGAGCTAGAAGGAGACGTTGGGACACTCCATAAAACCCATAACGTTTATCTATCTACTTCTGCAGGTACAAGCAAAGGAGTTAGAAAAAATATGAACCTAAATAAGCTATTTGAAAAACCATATACCCCAAATACATCAAAAGATCCCATGTTTATACCCCCACAAGTTACCACATACCGAGATAGTCTAAACCAAGACAAAAAGACATACAACTACACAGCCCGTACATACATAGAAAATATCTACAATGTACAAACCTTTTTAAATAGCAACCCCAAAGCTACAAATATCCAAGAACCAGATACAAACTATATAACCCAGAGATTGACCGGATATAATAAACTAATTGCCTTACCTAAAACCAAACCAAACTTAGTTAAAACTTGCTACGAATATGGACTACTTAGTACTGTATATACCACGGACGGAACTGAGATATCCACTATACCAGAGATATATGAAGCATTTATCACTTTTAAAAGAATAACCAAAGGTACCTTGTTTTTTATAAAAATTTACACGGCACCAACAGAGATATTATTTGATGAAGTTAAAAAACCTATACAAGTTGTAAAGATAGGAATGACACGAGATATGATTATACCACAAGATATTATTTCACAACCAGAGATACCTAGAATCGAGATACCAAAATTTTATGCAAACAAGCGGATTATCGGACTATCTACAATTTTACAAGAGCTAGCAAATACATATTGCAAACAAAATCCCATATGGAGCTACTATTCAAGAAATCATGTACTAATATATTCAAATTCAAAAGAGTTACGAGAAATAGATATGGAAACTATTAGGCAATGGATTATCACGTTGCTTAAACCAGAAACAGAACCTATTGCCAGAGCTATCAGAGAAAAATTTATTTCGGAAGAATTATTGACCAGATACTGCAAGACTATTGGACATAAATATCCAGATCACAAATGTTCAAAATGTAATGGAGGAGATAATGATGTCCCAGCAGTTCAGCTAGAATAAAAAGAGATAAAGACGCCAGCTGGAAAGATAAGACCAGAGCAATAATGGAGATACAACAGATATGACAAAATAGACGGAAGACTTATTGTAAGTTGGTTTACGTAAAGATAGTAGATGAAAGCATCATTTAATGTAAATTTAATGTAAAGCTTGAATTTTTAGCCTTATAGGCTTAGGGTAGGTAGAATGGAAGACTTTTTAGTCTTTCTTTAATAGTTTTTGTTTGTTTTTTAGCGGACAGATGTAAAACAATGTAAAGATGTATTCTTTCTATAAATAGAAGAGGAAGAAGGCATTGCAAAGGGCAAGCCTTCATGCGTTGAAGCATAAAAAACTCTCTCTTGTCTACAACAAATATTTTTGCTTAGTTATTAAAAACAGGTATATTTCAATGGAAAAATCTATGGATGAACAAAGCTCAGAAATATCAAACCTACCAGAACAGGTATATTTATTTATGATTATGAATAGCTAAATTCATAATTCCCAACAATCATGATATGATAAAATAAATTCATGTTAGTTACTTTATAGTAGAATTATTCGAAGAATAATATGTTAAGAAGTTTATTAGCTAAGTGGAAAAGGAGAAAAATCCCTAAGAACTATGCCATCCTAAAGGTGAAACCAATAAGGCAAGAAGCCGTGGTGGGGAGTAACCAGAGTAGAGGCGCTGTTTAAGGGAAAATATCCAGATTACCATGCTAATAGTGACCGAAGAACATGTTATTTAAGAATAATCTAGTATATAGTAATCTAAGATGACCATATTTTGTTATGAACATGGTTGAAGGAAAGTCTGTTCTAGTTATTATATGTGGGTATAATTTATCTAGAAACGGCATTCCTAAAAGTATATCTTTTGATGTTAGTTCATAATTATAAATTTCTTCTATTGTTAATATTTTATCCCATACTTGTGTTTTTACATTCTTAGCTTTGTAAGTAATTAAGCTTCCTTCGTTATTAAATCCTTTAACTATTATTGGTGTTTTTAATTTATCCCATTTACTTTCTGGTAAGCAATTATATCTACATAAATTAGCTTCTGCTCCTGTATCTATCATAGGCGTATAATATCTACTGTAATATCCTTCTACTACAATCTTCATTAATACATATATTTTCATTTTATGTTAATGCTCTTCTTAAGAATAATTTCTCTCTGTTATATGTTATAGTTAATTGTGTATGTTCTATATTATATGGTTTTACTTGTTCTAACCATTTTATTCCTAATATTATGTTTGTTTTTTGCATTTCTTCTTTTACTTCAAATTCTATTTTTGTTTTTCTTATTCTTATTCTTATTTCTTTTTCTGCTATATTTTTAGTGTTTATTAAACCTCTTGGTAGATCTGGGCATATATTATTGTCGGTTTTTATTTCCTCATTTTTTACTAGATATTTTGTTATATAATTTTCTTCTTGTCTTGTATTTAAGAGTATTAAATATTCTTTTTCATTTACCTTTCCTGTTATGTAATATTGGTTTGAATTATCTATTGAACTTGTTTCATAAATTATTCTTTTTGATGAGCTTGATGATTCCGATTTATCATAAGCTGTTCTTTTTGTTGTACTTATTCTATCATTTATTATTTCTAGATTTTCTTCTACATCTATGTCTCTATAGCTATAATCATTATAATCTATTGTTTTTACAAATTGTTCGAATGGGCTATCTATTTGTATCTTGTTAATCTTATTTTTTCCTGTTATTTTATGTTTTGTCGTTAATACATATAAATTTTTGCATCTTGCTGTAAATATTTTACTTCCTGGGGTTAATACCCTTACTCACTGCATTTTTGCCAAATAAATTAGGCACCATATTTCCCTTACTTGATTGGGAAAAATAAAAATATGATAACCTTTAAGTGACTCTAGAAACTTCTGAGATCTCCAATTAAGGTCCTTCTTGCAGAGAATGTACTACAGGTTATGGTTGTCGAAGAATATCTCACATTATACACCATCAATATATTCCCTTAAAAGCTAAATCAGGACAAGTATCATTACTAACTCTAATTTATGGTCACGGTAGGTGCACTCGTGCATATTCAACTGCCTAATAGCTATGAAATAACTTTGTCCTATTGCATAAACACTTAACACAAACCTATGTCAGAAGTATCACAATAAACATTATATCCCTAGCTCTCAATAGAAATTTTCAAGATCAAGCTGAAGTCAATAAACCTTGAAATTCTTAAAGCATGCCTCCCACTCGTCAGAGTATATTAAAGGAACATACTTTTGTGTCAATCTAGTCCACGACAATGGAATAGAAGAAACCCTTCCACAAATCTTATGTAAGAAACTGTCAACCTGACAAAAGTATGATGTTTTTAATATCTTTATGAAAAGAGTGATAAAGCTTGTTTTTATTTAACGTGTATAAATATAGGTATAAAGGATAAAGTGCATTGTTGTATGAAAGGAAGTCTATGAACAATACCTATTGTATACTCCTCCTTCAACATATATGGCTTGCAAAGGTAAGACACTGTCATGACCCAAAAACCAAGGTTTAAGATAGAACGTTCCATGGAATGCTTTGACAAGTATGCCTTTCACCTAAACTGATATGACATGATAAATAAATACAAAACCCAAGGCAAGACACCTATAACGGAGTGAAACCACACATATAGTAAAAGCTGAAATACATAACAAAGATACCATACAATATCCAAAAACCTAGTTCATGGTATAAGAACAAAAAAAATACATCCCAAAGGTCAAAAAATAAATTCATAGTCCAAAAAGATCAAAATTTATCTCAAAATACAAATAAGGCATGATCTAGATAAGAAGAGGTAGTGGAACAACTCTGGAAGTATAGATCATCTGCTACATTGAATATACTTCAGATACTACCTAAATTAGCTACTATACAATACACTCGTACTTAGATCTACACCAAAATGGTGCAGTTGGTGTGAGTACATTACATTTGCACTTAGTAAGTATCATAGGTTGACTGAGAAAAGTAGAAAAAAGCATATAAAATACAAACTACGGGCATATCACCTACAATAAAAAAATATCCCAAATGGTAGCCCTCACCGTTATCACTAAAAATTCTACAATATACATGTCTACTATGCATATATGAGAAAAAATAACAAATATACACATATACCAACCACAAGTATAAGAAAGATCAAATAAACAAATATCATATGGAAGATAGTCATACAACACAAAAAGGGCAAAATATATATGAAATGGAATGAAGATGATGATGATGTATTACTGGAGGTTGCTGTAAAACCTACGTATACACCTACCGAGTTGTTCTTATAGGTAGGACCCATGGGGGGTTCGTAACACATATACAATATAATCATCAATACTAATATCTATGACTACTCTTTTGCACATCCCTCGATCGAGGGTCTATAAAGATGTCACATGCAAGTATTTCAAGCATTTCTACAGTGGTACCAATGTTTCACAAGTGCATATAATACGAATATCTAATGATCATAATTAAAAAAAATGAGATAGTCCATTAACCGACTTATATACCAACCATGTGATCCATGATCAACTCATCATGCCAACCATTAATGAATTCACTGTAATTCATATGCCGATAGAGTAATAATCTCAAAGATATACCATTGATACCACATAAAACTCAAATCTAGGCTTTTCACTAGATAGACAGCATAATATAGAGCTATATAAATGCCAACAACATCATATAAGACCCCACATGATCACACATAGAAGATAATGTCTAAAACCACAAAATAACAATAATATAGGCCACCACAATGGCACAACATATGAATATATACATTTCAATTTTTGGTTGCCATACCTGTAACATGATTTTATACAAATATTAACTACCCAATCAAATCATAACAAAATTAAGTCCTAACCTACCTCAAAGCTGAGAACTGATACAAAAAAGCCTACAACATGATGCCTTTGCCTCTTAAAAAGATATGGAACCAACAAAAAAACACAATATATATTTGTTAGAACAAAGCTAACAAAACTTATATTAACCTTTTTAGGGTTGAGGTCAAAACAGACCCCAAAATAAGTTTTCAAATAAGAAGGGTAAAACTGGAATTTTTGTCCAAAATATACTTCTCGTGATATAAGGAACTTATAGAAGAAAACCTAAGAGATGAAGGATTGGAATTGTTGTTTAAAAGAATGATTTCTAATTTCAGGCCATACGGGCCAAAATCCCCAAATTCAATTTTTGAAATTAACTTTTAAAATGATTTAAATGACAAAATCAATGAAGAATAATTGAAATAGTAGTTTCAGATCTTACCTAAGCTAAAAATGGAAGAAATAACTAAAAAATATGAATCCCCAAGATCTAAGTATCAAAAAATGTGAAAAATCACAAAATTAGGGGATTCAACCCACCCAGGCATCACTTAAGCAACCACTGGGCCACTTATGCGTCCATCGCTTAAGAGACTAGACATTGCTTTTGCTATCCTCACCTCATCTCATATGTTAGCTGGGTATCACTTAAGAAATTATCCCCTAAGCACTGGGGGATTTGCTTACGCAATACCTCCTACTGGGTACCAATGACTTAAGCGACCAACATGTCGCTTAAGCGAGTACACCAACTAAGTGGTGCAACAGATGGAGATATTGAGAATTCTATGTCTCTGTTGATCCAATAACAAGATTACGTACAAACTATGATACCATATAAAATTTAATAATCCAGACTCAATGGCGATTTCAAAATTTTAAAGAACGTCATTCTTACAAAGTTTTTCCCTAAACTAATTTAAAAACTTTTCAAATCGAGTGTTAAAATAGATATAAAAGATATAAAACCACACCAATCACGTTACAAACCTAAAATTGATGTTCTAGATTTTCTGGCATAGTATGTTTTGTCATCCTATGCATAGATCAATAAATGTTGACCGAAATCAACTATAAAGGCTTTTAACCTCCAAAAACTATATTTTTGCACAAATCATACTGAAATGCATTTAAAACCATTCTAATCATCCTAATACCCCAGAAATACAAAAATGCAACCACGAGAAGGAATAAAATTTTCAAGTGACATAGAAATTAATAATTTACATAAATCACCAAAAATTCGGTCATTACACTATCCACCAGTAAGAATCTCATTCATCGTAAAACAATACAAGAGCAATACCTAAATCAGTGAAGAACTTGGGATAACTACCATGCATATCAGACTCAACCTCTCAAGTTGAATCATCTACACGTCCATGTATCTACTAGACCTTAACAACTGGAATATCTCTAGAATTTAACTATCTAACATCTCTAGCTAGAATGAGTTGGGTTCCTTAACAAAAGACAACAAATCTAAGAACTGGACCAAATCCTAATTGAATGACATGAGACTTATTCAAAATGTAATTATAAAGAATAGAAACATGAAAAATTGGATAAATAGATGATAAATCTAGGGTTAATGCAAAATCATAGGACACATCCCCAATAGTTTAAACAATCTCAAAATGTTCAATATACCTGGGGTTAATCTTGCCCCTCTTTCCAAACCTCATCATTCTTTTCATGGGCGACACACGAAGAAAGACACGATCACCAACATTAAATCTCAAGGCACAAAGTCTACGATCTTCATAGCACTACTGCCTACTCTGAGCTATTTGGACACTATTCTTATTGATTTGAACTATATCTAAAAACTCACACAAAAATTCTGTAGATAGAGGTCTAATTTAGAAACATCAAAACAACCAATTGGAGATTGACAATGCCTACTATACAAAGGCTCAAAAGGACCTGTCTAGATACTTGAATGGTAGCTTTTATTATAAACAAACTCCATCAAAGTTTAATATTGTTCTTATTGACAATTAATTTCCATCACGCAAGAATGGAGCATATCCTCCAAACCTTAATAGTATTCTTTGGCTGACAATCAGTTTTGGGTGAGAAAAGTTATTATAAGATTTATCCAAGTACCCAATTCTTTTTTAAAGGTCTTGTAAAAGTGATATATTAACATTCAACCTCAATTTGAGATGATAGACAAAGGCACACCATAAAGATAAACTATCTCACAAACATAGATATGGGCTAACTTCTCAGTACTGCAAGAAACTTGAATTAAAATAAAATAAGAAGTCTTGGTCAATTGATCCATGATGACCCAAATGCTATAAGAACCATGAGAAATACAAGGCAACCTATTCATGAAGTATATAGTAATTTGCTCCCATTTCAACAAGAGAATGGGTAGTCTCTGAAGCAAACCACCAGGTCTAAAATGCTTGAACTGCACCTGTTGGCAACATAGGTAACGAGCTATAAAATCTACTGCACCCTTACTCATAACACCCCACCAATAATGTTGTCTCAAATAACTATATAGCTTAAACAATCTTGAATGAATGGAACACTTAGAAAAATGTGCCTCTTAAAAAATCAATCTATTCAAATCACCCACTCCTGACACACAAACTTATCCTCTAATCCTAAAAACACCATCAGAATTTAGAGAGGTTTTCTTTTGCCCTCCATATTACGCCTTATCTAGAATAACTTTCTAACTAAACATCATCAAACTGATTTTCTTGAATCTACTCCATAAGGAAGCCCTAGCCTCCATAAATGCTAAAGCACACTTAGTTTTTTAAATATCAAGCCTAAACATCTAGTTAGGTAAAGATTGAAACTATTAGTCCAAAGGCCTCTCTTAGGTCAAAAGATACGCCAAGCTACCCATGTTAGTCCAATTTTATCACAAAGAATCCAAAACTACATTCTCCACGCCCAGATGATAAATACTAATGAAATCATAATACTTAGAAAACTCAAGCCATCGATATGGCCTCATAATAAGATCTCATTGGGTGAAGAAATACTGATGGCTACATTGATCTAAAAGGATCTCATAACAGAATCCACACAAGTAGTGCCTCCAGAACTTCAAAGCAAAAATGACTGCACAGAACTCCTAATCATGGTTAGGGTAATTCCTCTCATAAGTAATTGATGAGAAGCATACGAAATCACCTTACCCTCCTTCATTAATATAGTACCTAACCCAATAACTAAAGCATAAAAAAAGATGGTAAAACCCATACCTCCCTTGTAAAAACCAAGATAGGAGCTGATGTCTACAAATTCTTAACCTTTATAATGGTCGCCTAACAAGCATCAGACCGCTTAAAGAAAATATTCTTCTAAGTGAACTTTATCAATGGAGCTGCAATATATGAAAAGCCATCCACACAATATCAATAGTATATTGCTAATCCAATAAAACTTCAAATAACGATAGGAGACTTAGGCCTAGCCTAAACACGAACCTTTGCAATCTTTGACGTATCAACCATAATACCATCTTGGTCACCACATGACCCATGAAAGAGACAGACTCCAACTAAAACTAACACTTAGAGAATTTAGCATACAACTTCTCATCCCTCAATCTCTAAATCACTATCCACCGATGCTCCTCATGGTCAGCCTCACTATTGGAATAAATAAAGATATCACCTATAAATACAATGACAAAAGAGTCAAGATACGGTTAAAATACAAAGTTCATCAACTCTATGAACATGACTGGGGCATTAGTCATCCGAAAGGACATCACCAAGAACTCATAATGATCGCATCAAGTCAAAAAGGTTGTCTTAATAATATCCAAGGCATTGGTTCTCATAGGTGATATCCAGACCTCAAATCAATCTTCAAAAACACCAAATCACCTGAAAGTTGATCAAACAAATACCATTACGGTATAGAGGATACTTATTCTTAATTGTCACCTTGTTTAACTTCTAATAATCGATACACATATGCACAAAACTATGTTTTTTCTTGACAAATAATATAGGTGCAACATAAAGTGATACACTAGGTCAGATAAAGCCCTTATCCAATAACTCATGAAATTTATCATTTAATTCATTCAACTCTTGTAGGGTTATCCTATAAGAAGGAATAGAATAAGCTTGGTTCATGGCTCAGCATCAATAGCAAAGTCAATAACATGGTCCATGGGCATATAGGAAAATCTTAAAGAAAACATCCATAAACTCCCAAACTATTCAAACAAAATATAAATGAGGCAGAGAAACAACACTAGAATGCCAAATCTAAGACAAATAAGACAAACAACCCCTTTCAACCTATCACAGCCAAAACTATATCCCAGTCGTGATGGGTATCTCGAGTTCACCGAGGACTAGAAACCACCCCATTAGCCTAGCCAAACAAAATACAATATAGTTTAGTAGTAGAAGTTATTATATAAATATATGGAATAGAATAGATAAACCAATTGTAAAGGATCTAAAAATACACAATAACAAATCCACCTACAATCTATCTAAAAAATGCCTAGGAAAAAAACAAATATTAACCTAAGTAGGGACATTCCCCAGAACATAGCTAAAAAGTATCCTAAAGATAGTTCTATGACATAAGTGAAGACAATACCATAAAATCAGGGTCTTCTGGAGAATGGAAGCTAAGCACTTCAGAGATGACTCACGATCAATCCAGAAATTACCTATCACTATGCATGAAAAGAAGAGGCATCTTCAAACCCTACATCATGTAGGGATACAATGTTCGAGGATGATTAGTGGGGTGAGTGCTAGCATGTAACTCAGGGAAGAGATAAAATAATGTAATGATCAAATTAGTCCAAAATCATTCAAAACCATATGCACACAATCATAGTTATAAATATATAATGTGCTGGGATAGGGAACAAGGCTTAACATAAAAGTCAAAACATTATCCTAGATTGTGTAGCTATAACCGTCAAAAAGGCACCCATAGACTATATGGGTCTAGCTCCCCCTACTGGAAGGGCCCTAGTACATGCTAACTATATAAACCAGAGATATCTAAGGAAGACCGGGGAATGCCTTGATCCCATGTCATTCAAGGATACATATATATATGCAAATAGTTTAAACTACGCACACAGTCACTAAGAAAGCCACGCTGACAATATGGTTCCCATTGTTTATTCTCACAAGGAGATACACCTTCAGTGTAAGCTACTCAACCCCCATTAAGATCAATTAAGATGATTGCATATAACCCATCCACTAAATAATGGAAATTATACATTAAAGTTTATACCATTAGTATTGCCCTACCATATTACTTGAAAACTTTATAATTATACCATTTTAATTATCCATTGACTTGTAGAAATGTCATGACACCCGTAATTTGTCAAATTAACTCGGGGGAATGCCATGACCCCCCGATCTTCCAATTTAAAACAACAAATAATGGACAACAAGGCCTTCAAAAAATGTTTTATGGATTTAACCATTTATACAATGCAATATTTTAGGGGATCATGCCAAATAATGTGATTATCCATACTTTAAATACAATTACGCATATGGGTTGAGGGAAACACAATTTCCAAAAAATTAATTCCAAACAAAAATCAAGGATTGTGGGGAATGCCTAGAACCCCATCCCATTCACCATACCCATGCACCCAATAGGTTTTAAAGTACATTAATAAAGTATAAGCAATAGAATTAAAACCATGGAAATCCAACTCAAGTAACAATCATTCCAAGACCTTCAACCCAAATCAAAATCCACATTTAAATTCACATGAATAACCAAGAAACATATTCTTTGATATAAAACAAGTTTTGGTAAGTGATACATACCTGAGAATATAAGGAATTAGAAAGTAATTTAGAGGTTGGAACTCAGAGGATAAATGTACAGTGAAATCCTTAAACTTTTTATGGGTTTTGAGTTTAATAGTGAAAAAGAGTAATTAATCTTTAAAAAATTAGTGAAAGTAAGTCTTCTTTACATTTAAGGGTCGTACATGAGTTAAAAGACCCAAAAGCCCCGCATTCTAAGTGAACAAAAACAAAATTTCACAAATTTAACACATCAATGTAGCACAACCTTATCACAGAGAATAACCTTTGTGCCACACTATTATCATAGAAGAATATTGCCTCTATGCCATATTGAAATCACGAAGACTAACCTCTGTGGTACGCTAAAAATATGGAGGCTCGCTACATTAAAACTGTAAAATGAACCTGAACCATTTCTAAAACTTTTGAGACTCTTCCAAGACACCCTAGTAACAGACCCAAACATAATTTAGGTCAAGAATAAATATTTCAAGTGCAGGAGGGTCTAAAATAAAATGATGGAAATTTTAAGAGTGTTACATTATCCCTCTGTTAGGATTATTCATCACTAAATAAGGAGTGAAGGCATCCATTAGAAAGATTATAAAACAAAAATACTACCATTAAACTATCAACAAAGTCCAAAAAACTATAAGAATAGGAAATAACATACTTTAAGAATGATCATCCAGCCTATGAAATGTAAATTTAGGCTTCATGTCTTCTTCAACTTCCCAAGTAGATTATTCTAACTTTTGAATCCACTATATAACCTTAAGTGAAGAAATATTCTTAGTCCTCAAACTACAGACTTGCCTATCCAAAGTCTCAATCAGAACTTCCTCATATGACAAGGAATTTGAAATGCCAACATAAACTAAAGGAATAGTAAATGAAAGATCACTCACACAATTCTTCAACATCAAAACATGGAACACCTAATAAATAAAACCCAAACTCAAAGGAAAATCTGTAACACCCCACATTTTAGGCTAGAATTCAAATAATCATTCCTACTTTTATAAACTCTAAACCAATCATTTTTATATAAATAAAAGTTTCATGATCATTTACATAGTTTGTAAAGTGCTTTTGAGGTGAAGAATCTTCATAGGAAAACATAGAGTGAATTGAGTTATGAACTTTTGTTATCTATCAAATTTTGGTATTTTATCCTACCAAGGAATAATCTGAATATTATAAATTCTAGAATATATCGAATTTTTGAGATCAACAACCATAAAAAGAATGATAATTGAGTCCTCTTTCAAACTCCACCAATTTTTTCTTAATCCAATTCTAGAGCCAAAAGTTATGACCATTTTCATGATGAAACAATGAGGCTGCATGAAAAGGGCATTGCATGCCCTCTGTGCTCCACGATTTTGGTGTGGCACACCACTATTTCAAGAAATGCTAATTCCCAAATTTCTCTATAGTTTTTCAAGGGCAAACTAGTCTTTTACGTCCTAAATCATCATAGAACTAATGCTATTGTGATTTCATCATCCCATAACTCAAAATACATTATCCCTCTCATCTCAAATCCTCAAGAAAATAAAATAAGGATTCTTCTCCAAAAATTAAACTTTGAAGGCTCAAACTTTAAGTTTCCTCTCAATATTTTCTCCCTAATTTCTTCATCAATGGTACAGGAAATAAATTCAAGCATTCATATAAAATAAAATCCAAGATAGGTTTCAAACTTCAATGTTATGAATTCAAGCCTTTCTCTTACTTATATCCATAAAAAAGGTATGTATCTCCTCCCTTAATTTATTTTATGTAAAAGCATGTATTTAATTGTTATCCAAGTGGTTTCATTATTGAATTTTATATATGGGTTGAGGTGTTTGGAATGGTTATTACGTTAATTTAACTACCATGGTTTTAAATTAATTGTTTATACAATATTTTCATCCATTTAAACTATTTAAATGCATAGGTATGAGTATTGGAACGGGGGAGATGGCTTTACTAAAACTTGTTGGTTAATTGGTATTGAATCATCTTTAACCTCAACCTAATTTGTGAAATTAGATTTTACACATGGATATATTCATACATTACTTCACTTTTGAAACCTTTAATTGCATAAAACTTTAATGGAACGTAAATTGGATTTGAAAGGCCTTGGTGCCCGTGGATTGATTTTTAAATTAGAGTTTTGGAGCCTAGTTGGGTAAGATGGTTGAGTCACAATAGTCTATTTAGTTTGAGTCCTATTAGATGATGAGTTTGAGTACTAATTGGCTAAAAGGAACAGAATCCTATTGGCTAATGGGTAAGGGTCCTAATTTGCTAAATGGGTTAGCTTCTTATTGGATGTTATGAAAGAGTCATACTTGGATAAATAGTTTGGTTTGTCATAATGACACTGGCTTGAAATCATGTTTATTTTGGATGATGATATGATTCTATAAATGCCTTATCAAATGACTCCTTAGTTAATGAATAAAAAAGTTCAAATATTTTAAATTTAGTTTAAAGGGGATTGTATACCAAAGTCGTGAAGGTAGAGGTCCCAAGGGATAGAAATTGGCAACTCACATTTATTGGCATGAGGGTTGGTCTTGATGACTATGTTCTTGTGTCACAATATATATATTTGTATCATGGATGGCATAGGATCGTGGATTCCTGGGCATTTTATGATAACTGTAGCTCATAGGCTAATAGGCACTAGGCTTATCCAGTAAGGGGTTTAGACCAATATAGCCCATGGGTGCTTTATGAAAGTTAAGCTACACAATCTAGGCTAATATTTTACTCTCATACTAAACCTTGTTCCCTATCCCTGCATGTCTTATATATATATATATATATATATGATTATGTGCATTGGTTTATTTTGAACTGATTTGATCATGGCATTATTTTACCCCTTATCCTTGAGTTACATGATAGAACATACCCCTCCAACTATCGTGAGACACTCTATCCCCATGTGATGTAGGGTCTAGGGACATTGTTGTTTCCTTGCACAATGATAGGTCATTCTATCTTATTCACTAGTCTGTCTTGAAATTGTGAGATTCCATTCTCTTGAAGGCCATCATTTAATGGTTTTGTCTTACTTGTGTCATATAATGTTGTCTGGATTTTCTTTTTTGGCTAAATTTGGGGCCATGTCCTAACATATGTAGTTCATTGGATGTTAGAGGTTTATGGATTATTGTGGATTAGGATTGTGTTGGATTCTTAGTTTCCTTTGAGATATTCTTTTATCTTACTATTGGCTATTGGGTTTCTTCTGCTATTGTCAGTAATATTGTGTTCTATTTAACTAGGAAACGGGGGTGGTCTCCGTTCCTTGGTTGACTATAGATACTCATCATCGACATGCCTTGGTTTAAGTCATGAAAAGCTTGGTATCAGAGCATAATTTAGAGTCATTGGTTGTCCACAGAGCTGTGTCAAGTAGAGTCTTATTTATGGGTGTGTATCCCATCACACTTATAAGGGAGAGGCTACGAGGCATTTAGAAAATATTTCTCAATCTTTCATATTTTATATCTTGCACCTATGTTTTCCATATGAAAGTTATCCAGCTTACTTAGTTGCTCTAATTCGTAGGCTATGTCTTGTGGTCGAGGCAATACAAGTGTAAAGTCTTAGCTTTCTAACAGTGTGGTTTTTTCTAAGTAAGTTATCAAAAGTTATGGAATAGTATAGGGACTTGAAAAGAGTCCATTAGTGGATCAAGGTGTATTGATTCTATCATGTACCTATAACTTCATGAATCATGCTTTTCAGCCTGAGGTAAGATATGAAATTTGTCATTTTTAAGAACATTATTGAGAAAATGTATCGCTTAAGGGGAATATTTGTATCCGAATGTCAAGATAGTATTTCTATCCTAGAGGTAGTATAAATTTTTGTAATACCCGACAAGTTTTCTGAGTCGTTAAAGGCTTTTCGGGCTTGTTAAGAAAAGTTTAGCACTAAAAAGTTTGGCTAAGTGTTGAAACTTTCTTCATTCCATAAGCTTGTGAACTTCGATGAATTATTTCGTGACCTTCCCTACCTCTAATTTTTTATTTTCAAATTGTGTTGAGATGAGGTAAGGTCGTAGTACATCTCGGGTAAGTTTTGGAATTTTTTGTATCGCGTAAGGGCATGTTTGGATTTCCAAAATAGTATCTCAGGGTGATAATCCCCCGTTGACTAGCTTTCAGCACCGATATTATCAGGCGTTGCCCTGGAAACTCCACCGCTATTGCCAAGCATAGACTTGCAAGTCCGGTGCTTGCCCAGTTTTCAGTATTTTACCTCCATGTCTTGGAGGGTATTTTGGACATTTTACCTTCATATATATTCTCAAAAACATGAGATTAAGCCTCCATTACACCAAAATATAACCTCTTTTCTCAAAATCCTCTCAAGAACAAGCTAGGGTTACAATTAGGGGATTCAAGTTCAAGCAAATTCTACCATCAAATTTCAAGAATCTCTCCGTCAATCTTCATTAAATTAAGATCTAAGGTATGGGTAGTGTTCATACATGGATCCCTTTCATCCATGGATCTTAAGAATCATGTTTTAAATTATAATTTATGATTTTCTTGTTGTGTTATGACTATATTCATGTTGATGATTATTGTTTGAGTTTCAAGGTTGTATCTTGATGTGTTTTCATGAAACATGTGAGTATGATAGTTGTAACCAATAAATTTTGGATGGATTAATATTTTATGTTGATAAATATACCTATGCCCAAAATTGTGCATGTAAGGTGTTTGATGAAATGCCTATGAAACTAGAAATCATGCAATATACCTAAATTGTGACTAAGTGAGGGATTTATGATATGCCCCCATGTTCCAATGATTTTCATGTTGATATTGTGTCTTGTAAATGTTGTTGGATTTTTCATGAACTAGTCTTAGGATATTATGCTATGCTTACTTGAAAAATCCTACTTACGCACAAGATATATGATATCCATGTACTTCATGAATTCCCCAAGTTATGATATTATGGATTGTTGATGTTGGTCATTTATTCAAGAAATTCATGTGTGTCAGTTTTCTTCCATTGAGTCCTGGGGGTACTTGTACCAAAAAAATATAGTTGTATGCCTAGAGCCATGTCATGTTACCATGATACTCTCATTCATGACATGATCTATAGAATTCAGTTAGTCATGTGACTCAGGAAAGCCCAGAAATCTCAACAGTCTCAGTAGTTTAGTAATCTCAGTAATCTTTATGAGAACAGTATTCCTAGCAATCTCAGTAAATTTTGTACTGTCAGTCAGTCCTCAGAACTTAGTACATTCCGTCAGTCAAAGGAACTCAGTAAATTTATTTTAGCTTCACTACATAATACCACTAGTATTAGTTCAGTTAACTTAGTAAAGTCCAGTTAAGCTAATCAGTTCAGTTTAGTCAATCAGTTCAGCTCAGTTAATTAGTTCAGAGTCTTTTAGTTGGGAGTTGGAACTAGCACCGAGCGTGTATGGGGAAGGGAGGTAGAATCGTTAACAGTAATCCCTGTACTCCAAAACTGCGTAGCCAATGCAGGACCAGGAGTTACCCATTAGATTAAGGCTAGACTTGACTATTATATTGCCTTAGGCTTGACTTCCTGTTCAGGGTCACCCATCATAGATGCTTGACCATAACAAAGGTCTCAACCCATGGCACGGTATTGATATTCTTCCAGCTGGGGTTACAGTTTGGACCCCACCAGTTCAGATTCGGGGCATATCGGTTAAGTGAGAAATCCCACAGTTATAGTTTCAGTATCAGTATTTAGAGTAGAAATCAGAAATCAGGACTGTCAGATACAGTCATCAATCTCAGTAAGGAAATCAAATAGTTCCATAGATTCATATACCACCCTCTAGATAAGCTTGGTCTCATAGTAAGTTATTCAGTATTAGTACTTACAGAGATCACCCATTAGTTAGGCTTGATCTCAACCTTAGTCATTGTTAATCATTATTAGATGATTTACACTGTCAAATACAGTCGCTCATTATTAGTTACATCGGTTAGTCCGATCATCACAGTCATACAAGTTATATCAGTCATCATAACTCACGTTATCAGTATTCAGTTTTAGGACTATTAGACACAGTTAATCAGACCAGTTCTTCATAATTTGAACTATCAGAATTAGTCCATCAGCTATTCAGTATCTCAGTATTAGTACACTCATGTTGTCAGTATTCAGACTCAGTAGTCAATATCCCCATGAGTTCAATTATAGTTACTTATATATTTATGTAATCTCATGTTCATATTAGTCAGCATTGTTCATGCATATAACCTTTTGGATTTAGCCAACCTCACTCGTATATTCAGTATATTCAAATATACTAATGCAGTTGTGCTATGGTTCTTTCTTTTATGTTACACGATAGGTTAAGAGGCACGAGCTCTAAATCAGCAGTAGCATACCAGTGTTCAAAGTTGCAGTGAGTTCTTCTTATTTGAGGATGATATGATTATTACTTTATTTATTATTTTAGTTCAGTTTCTAGATAGAGTTAGTTGGGGATATGTGCCATCAACTCCTTATTCAGTACAGTTAGAGGCTTTCAGACTATAGCATGTCAAACAGTTATTTTAGATTTATTTTGGTATTGTTATACCATTTTCAGACATTATTCTTATCAGATATTTATTCAAATTTGAACCTTATTTCCTTTAAGTACATGTTTCCACATTTTCATGTTATATTATGCAGTATACAGTTACAAATATAAGTCATGGGTTAGCTTATGGTCCTTCTAAGTCATGAGCACCGTGTAGCGTTCTGGTTCAGAAAAATCAGGGTGTTACAAACTTGGTATCAAAGCCTAAAGTTTAATAGAGTCCTAGGAAGTCTGAAAGCCGCATCTAGTAGAGTTTTATGCATGGGTGTGCTGCATGCCACATTTATGTACAGGAGGTTATAAGATATTTTAGGAATAGTTTCCCTTCTTTTAGTATTCATATCGTGCCAGTGAGTAAAAGCTTAAGTTGAAATCACACTCTAATCCTTATTCCTCTTCTGTTAGCAGAACATGCCTCCTAAGAAGAGAACAGAGAATCAGTCATCCCTTTAGCCCGCAAATCCTTTGAATGAGAATATGTCATAGAGAGAATTTCAAGCAGCTTTTTAGGTGGTAGCCCAAGATGTGACCTCTAGTGTTTAGGGAAACCGTCAGACTGCAGCCCCACTTCAGTAAGATAGGGATTCAGCCGCAGCTAAAATCAGAAATTTTATGAGAATGAACCCTCCAGAATTCTTTGGGTCGGTAGCAGGTGAGGACCCACAGTTGTATCTAGAAGAGGTAAAAAAGATCACCCAAATTATACATATATCAGAGGAGAATACTGTGGAATTAGAATCCTATAGGCTGAAAGATATTGATCATGATTGGGTATTGTTGTGGAAGAAGAGTAGAAGGGAAGATGCAACTCCCATGACTTGGCAGATATTTTAGGATACCTTCTTAGTAAAGTTTTTACCGCTAGAGATGAGAGAAGATAAGGTAGAAGAGTTTATGAACCTAAGACAAGGCTCCATGACAATGAAGAAGTATTGTCTTATGTTCAACCAGTTAGCTAAGTATGCTCCTGACTTGATAGCTGGCCCCAGAGCAAGTCTGAGTAAGTTTGTGACTGGTGTGTTCGTGTTGGTATTGAAGGAGTGTAGAATAACTATTCTCAATAGAGATATGGATCTTTCTAGGTTAATGATCCATGCCCAGCTGATAAAGGTAGATAAGTCTAAGGAGAAGGAGAGATCTAATAAGAGATTCAGAATGGGTAGTTACATCTTTTATCAGGATGGGTCACAGGGTGGTAATCTTTCTCACCATAGTCAGAAAAATTTAGTCCCAGTTCCATCCTCAGCTAGTGTGCCCACACCAAACTTTAGGGATGTCACTCATGATGGGGTGACAAGCTCCAAAGCCCAGAGTAGTGTTAGAAGTGAGCGTACTTATACGCTTTGTGGAGAATGTGGCAAAAATCATCTAGGTACGTGTAAAGCTAGTAGTCAGGTATGTTTTGGATGCTCTAAGCCAGGCCACAAAGTGCGGAAGTGTAGAGTATTAGCTCAAAAAGGTAGAGATTCGCGTCAGTAGGTCGCCACTCTTAGTACCAATAATGGTCAGCATTAAAACCGACTCTATTCACTTCAGACTCGCCATGATCCAAAAAGTTTTTCTAACATAGATTCAGGTACATATAAATCTTTTATCTTTATGACATGCATTAGTTTCAGACTCTCGAGGCTCAGTTATAATTTAGTTTGTAGATGACCTGTGCATCTCCCCAGTATATTAGTGAGATAAGTGTTCTTAGCGGGACATAGTGTCCCAAGAGGGAGAGACTCCATGACTCCCCGAATTTATCAATTCCTTAAATCCATTTAGTTTCATGCTCATACTCTCGTTACAAGCTTTTCATCAGTAATTATTGCATAATCAGTCTTGCTTTCAAAAATCAGTCAAGTCATATACTCATGCATTAGATATGCGTATTAAGTAGAATATTCAGTAAATCAATAGTTCCCGTTACAGAGTCATGTTTCAGATATTATTGATCCCTGAGTAAGTTCAGTCAGACCTCCATGCATTAGTTATGCATGTTCAGTAGATAAAGGTCAACCTATCAGTATATTCATTCATACGTACATGAGAACAACTCAGTTACAGATCCATCCTTCAGATATGTATATTCTGCATGATAATTCAGCTTATTAATGTTTTAGCTGTGTATTCTATGCATCAGCTATGCATATTCAAGTATAAGATTCAGTATGTCGATAGTTCCCATTGTATAGTAATGTTTTAGATGTTCTCGTCCCTTCAGTAAGATCAGTTGATTAGTACTCTTAACTAAGTAAGATACATTCGAGGATGAATGTTCCCAAGGGGGAGATAATATAATACCCCACAAGTTTTCCGAGTCGTTAAAGCCTTTTCGGGATTGTAAAGAAAAGTTTAGCACTTAAAAATTTGGCTAAGTGTTGAAACTTTCTTCATTCCATAAGCTTGTGAACTTCGATGAATTATTTCATGACCTTCCCGACCTACAATTTTTTATTTTCAAGTTGTGTTGCGATGGGGAAAGGTCGTAGTACATCTCGGGTAAGTTTTGGAACTTTTTGGAAAGCGTAAGGGCATGTTTGGATTTCTAAAATAGTAGCTCAGGGCGATAAGCCCGCGTCGCCCAGCTTTCAGCACCAAAATTGCTAGGCGTCTCCCAGGAAACTCCACCGTTATTGCCAGGCATCTCCCTAGTAACTCCACCGCTATTATAAGGCATAGGCTTTCAAGTCCGGTGCTTACCCATTTTTCAGCATTTCACCTCCGTGTCTTGGAGGGTATTTTGGACATTTTGCCTTATTATATATACTCAAAAACATGAGATTAAGCCTCCATTACACCAAAATATAACCTCTATTCTCAAAATCCTCTCAAAAACAAGCTAGGGTTTAAATTAGGGGATTCAAGTTCAAGCTAATTATTCCATCAAATTTCAAGAATCTCTCCGTCAATCTTTCTTAAATCAAGAGCAAAGGTATGCGTAGTGTTCATCCATGAATACCTTTCATCCATGGAGCTCAAGAATCATGTTTTAAATTATAAATTGTTATTTTCTTATTGTGTTATGACTATATTCATGTTGATGATTATTGTTTGAGTTTCAAGGTTGTATCTTGGTGTGTTTTCATGAAGCATGTGAGTATGATAGTTGCAACCCATAAATTTTGGATGGATTAAGATTGTTATGTTGATAAATATACCTATGCCCAAAATTGTGCATGTAAGGTGTTTGATGAAATTCCTAAGAAACTAGAAATCATGCAATATAGCTAAATTGTGACTAAGTGAAGGATTTACGATATGCCTCTATGTTCCAATGAGTTTCACGTTGATATTGTCTCTTGTAAATGTTGTTGCATTGTTTATGTACTAGTCTTAGGAGATTATGTTATGCTTACTTGTAAAATCCTACTTATGCATAAGATGTATGATAACCATGTACTTCATGAAATTACCCAAGTTATGATAATATAGATTGTTGATGTTGGTCACGTATTCAATAAATTCATGTGTGTCAGTTTCCTTCCATCGAGTCCTGGGGGTACTCGTACCCGAAATATAGTTTTGTTCCTTGAGCCATGTCATGTTATCATGATACTCTAAGTCAAGCCATGATCTATAGAATTCAATCAGTCATGTGACTCAGGAAAATGCAGAAATCTCAGTAGTCTCAGTAGTTGAGTAATCTCAATAATCTCCATGACAACAATATTCCTACCGATCTCAGTAATTTTGCTACTCTCAGTCAGTCCTCAGAACTCTGTACATTCCGTCAGTCAAAGGAACTCAATAAATTTAGTGTAGCTCCGCAACATAATACCACTAGTATCAGTTCAGTTAACTCAATAAAGTCTAGTTCAGCTAATCAGTTCAGTTTAGTCATTCAGTTTAGCTCAGTTAATCAGTTTAGAGTCTTTTATTTAGGAGTTAGAACTATCACCGAGCGAGTATGGGCATGGCGGCTTCCCTGTTAGAGAGGCAGAGTCGTTAGCAGCAATCCCTGTACTCTAGAACTGTGTAGCCAATGTAGGACCAGGATTCACCCATTAGATTAAGGGTAGACTTAACTATTATATTACCTTAGGCTTGACTTCCTGTTTAGGGTCACCCGTTAGAGAGGCTTGACCATAACAGAGGTCTCTACTCGTGGCATGGTATTGATACCCTTCAAGATGGGGTTACAGGTTGGACCCCACGAGTTTAGATTCAGGACATGTTGGTTAAGTGAGAACTCTCACAGTTAAAGTTTTAGTATAAGGCTTCAGAGAAGAAATCAAAAATCAGGACAGTCAGATAAAGTCATCAATCTAAGTAAGGAACTCAGATAGTTACATAGAATCATATACCTCCCGCTAGATAGGATTGGTCTCACATTAAGTTATTCAGTATTAGTACTTACAGAGATCACCCGTTAGTTAGGCCTGATCTCAAGATTAGTCACTATTAATGATTATTAGATGATTTAGACTGTCAGATACAGTCTCTCAGTATCAGTTACATTGGTTAGATCGATTATCATAGTCATAAAAGTTATATCAGTCGTCATAACTCATGTTATCAGTATTCAATTTTAGGACTATTAGATACAGTCAATCAGACCAGTTCTTCGTAAATCGAATTGTCAGAATTAGTCATTCAACTATTCTGTATCTCAGTATCAGTACACTTATGTTGTCAGTATTCAAACTCAGTAGTCAGTATCCCCATGAGTTCAGTTATAGTTACTTATACATGTATGTAGTCTCACGTTCATATTAGTCAGCATTGTTCATACATATAACCCTTTGCATTTAGCCTACCTCACTCGTATACTCAGTACATTCAAACATACTGGTGCATTTGCGCTATAGTTTTTTCTCTTATGTTACACCATAGGTTCAGAGGCACGAGCTCCAGATCAGCAGTAGCATCCCAGTGTTCAGAGTTGCAGTGAATCCACATTCGAGGACGATATAATTATTACTTCATTTATTATTTCAGTTCAGTTGCTAGATGGAGTTAGTTGGGTACATGTCCCATCAACTCCTTATTCAGTACGGTTAGAGACTTTTAGACTATAGCATGCAAGATAGTTATTTCAGATTTGTTTTGGTGTTGTTATACCATTTTCAGACATTATTCTTATCAGATGTTTATTCAGATTTGAACGTTATGGCCTTTCAGTACATATTTCTACATTTTTATAATATATTATGCAGTATACAGGTACAAATATCTGTCATGGGTTGTCTTGTGGTCCTTTGGGGTCATGAGCACGATGTAGAATTCCTGTTCAGAAAAATTAGGGCGTTATAATTTTGGTATTATGACCTATGAGTAGTAAGGTGAGCTCGAGGTTAGTGATATAAAGTCCTAAATTTATAAGTTAAAGTGAGGGTAACTTTTTAGTGAAAAGAAGATTGTTGTAGTTTCATGACCTTCAAATGAGTGTTGGTGTCGATATGCTCTGACTATTTTCATTAAGTAATGTGTACTTATAATATTTTGTAACAGAGAGTGGTTTTTTAACATATATGCATCTTTAGTTGAAATAAGAAAGAATATCATTAGTAATACATAATGTAGTAGTAAAATAAATCATAGGTTGTGAATGTAAGGATTGATCATCTAATGATTTATGAATTTAGTGCTCACATGGGGGAGGCCTTAAAATGGACACTTGATGGTGTTTATAGAATCTTAAATATTGCTAGGATGTATGCATAGTTAAGCAGAAGTGACATAAGGAGGTGAATTTTCTATATACCATAATGGGTTAAGTTATAAGATTAAGATCGACTATCCTTATTTTGTTGCTATTCCCCCTTGATAATTTTTTCTAGTGGTTGTAAAGTAGAATAGTATGTGAGAAGATGTGTAATGAATATTATTGTATAGTAGTAACATTCTGAAGAAAGATATGCTTGTGGGCCATAGCTATGTTAAACAAGAAATTTTTGTCGATTTCTCTATTTTATAGAGTAGTATATTATGTGGGATATTTCATTAGTGGTAAATAATTATTTCTAGACATTAAGTTTGATATTGATTGTAGTGATTAGAATGTTAGCTCGAGAATTATGATGCAAGATTTGTGGGAGTAAATTAGTAGGCTAGCTATAATATGTGATAGAGCTTAGGTTGATGACTTCTAAAATTTTAGAGTGGGTAATTGTGATATATGCATGATGTCTAGTATTGAAGTAGAAATAGTGGCTAAATCATTAGATGGATAAGATCCCTAGTTTATAAAAATAAAGTGTATTCAGTCTTGAGTTATGAGTTCCATGTATACCTAACTTATGTTCTAAAATTTCTGTGTATGGAGAAGTCTAGGAAGTTGTTATATGGTGTTATGTAGGGCTGGATTAAGGGAGAAATAGATAGACTATGTGAACTCTTAGTATAGTTTTAAATTTTTTTTAGGTTATGAGGTTATGATATTACAGATGTAATGCTAGTATTCTAAGGTGTTGAAAATGGAGTGCTATGTGTTTGGAAGCATAAATGTCTATGCCCATGAAATTGGTAGTTATAAGACAATTACTTTAGAGGTTGGATGGAGATAAAATTAATATGCCTAAAGGAGGTGTCCTACAAAGAATATAGTGCTTTCATATTATAGTTGCCAAAGGGAGTTTTTATTCTTGTGCATAGTGATACCCTAACATTTCTAAGTGTTATTCACAAAGATTTAATGAGAGAATATGTTTGCAAGTTTAAGATTTTTGAGCCAAGGTGGAGATTATGAACTAAGGTAGATCTTGAATTGTTTCATGGTGGTGAGTTTTAGGGATGAGTTACAAAAAATCCATTCTTATTCTAACAAATTCCTCCTATTTCTGAAGCTCGTACTCTAGTCCCTCAATTACTCTCCTTGTGTCAGATGATAGTGGTTATGGAAAAATATTAATGTTATAGATAAGAGAGTGGATGATCCTTACTGTAAAATTTTGGTGTGGCTACACGAACCAAGGTTATATATTAAGAGGGAATAGTGAGTTAAAACTTTTGTTACGTAAAATATTTAGGAGGTGAATATGTGGTGGAACTCTTTGCGAATGTGGTACAGGTTATTGGGTTTTTCGTGTGGAGATACGTAAAGTGGGTGTAGTAAAGATAGGCTTGAATGTTATGATTGATAGATACACAAACCATTGTCTTATGTGGCTAGTATTCTTGATAACACATGATGTTTTTTGAATACAATGATAGTATAGAGTAGTATTTTTTTATTAATGTAAGGTATAAAGCCCTGAAATATAAGTTAGCACCTTCTTACTTTAGATTAGGCTTTAACGTAAAAGCAATGTATTCTTATATTTAATATCTTGTAGAGATGTGTTTTGTTGGGAAATTGTAAGTATAAAATGGTGAAGTGTGGTATTCATAGTTGAATTCATAATTAAGAAGTATTTTTAAATTTGATTTATATTAGATGTATCATTGGAGGTGGAGAATGCTTCTATTCTTATGTCTCGCTAAATCGTATTTTGTGTCTTGTCTCAATCCTTATCAAGTAAAATATTCCAAGAAAAAAACCATGTCTTACGTTGTGATTATTATATTCCATATAACTCATGCCCATTAGGGGTATTAAAAGAGTGTTTAGAAAAAGTTGTGAAATTTTTGAAGGGGTTCGGGGCTATTTTTTGACTCTGAAGTAGTGAGCCTCTGCGATAAGGCTGTGTCACGGAGGCTAACCTCCATGATATTGGTGTGCCATAGAGGCTAACCACCACTATATTTGTGTGCCACACCATTGTTTTAATTTTATCAAGTTTTTATTTTTCCACTTGGGGTGAGGGGATTTTGGTCTCTTTATCCTTTGTACGACATTTGTCTCGTTATCTTATGATTCGTACTTACATAATTTACTTCGTGATTCCATGAAGCCCTTTTTTATTTCTATACGTCTTTTGTTAAGGCAAAATTCATAATGTGAAGTTAAATATTATATTTTTCATACTTCTAATGCTTCAATAAGTTCCTACCCGTCATTCGAGGAAGAATGATTCTAAGGGGCAGATAATGTAATGCCCCACATTTTTGGTCTATAATTCAAACCGTCATTCCTACGTGTATAAAATTAATATCAATGATTTTTATATAAATAAGTGTCATGATCATTTAACTTTTGTGTATATTACTATTGTAACGTGGGAGGTTGTACCACACTATAAGGGACCAGGTCCCTTCAAATTAGACACAAGCAATAAAATGGTAAAGTTGTAAGTAAACAACACTTTGCAGGATAACAAAGGACACAAAGATGTAACTTGGAAACTTCCTTGCTAAAGGAAGGAAAAACCATGACTTTTCCAAATAAGAACTAAAGAATCCACTCTAATCAAACTTCTGATTATAGACTCCATTTGAACCTAACACGAGGATCCACTAGTTTGCAACAATTCTGTTACAAACCCTCGTTGACAACTATGTTAAGATCTCACCTCAATATAAATTAAATTTAACCAATAGCACAGTCAGATAACTCTACCTAAGAACTCAACAAACATATGAAAAGCATTACTCTTATAACACGAGCAATAAAATTACAGACCAAGACAAGACTCAAGAACAAACCTCTTTCAGTACACAAAAGCTTGGATCTTGAGCAGTGTTTAAGTTTTTGCCAATTTCCATCTTTGAATAGTCAAATTGCAAATAACTATGAATTGACGAGCATTCTTTTCTATTTATAGCTTGATAATAATGAGGGTAGAATTTCTGTTGGACCAGACATTCCATGTCTTCCTTCCTTCTCATAGATTACCTTATTAATGTGATATATTGTAAAAGCAGGAAAACTTATCTGCTTAACTCTTATCAGAGACTCTATACAAAAATTGATCAACAATAGAGTCTATAGTCTTTTTCTCAGACTTGGGAAATATGACTTTGTTTATAAATTCAAACACCATCTGGAATTGACATATGAGAATTTTTTTCTCATATCGGCTATTGATGTCCTTCCAACTTTTGAGGCATCAATCATGTAATAAGTTGAGGAATGTTGTTTTATAATAGTCCTTAAACCCATATTAGGAATATCAAGAATTTCCTTTGTACCTCTTTCTCCAATTATACTTTCTTTTCTTGCATAATGGAAGTCAGGCTTAACCCATCATCTGAGAAATCTATTGTATAAAAGAATTCTCTTACTTCCTCTTCAAAAACTATGGGATCTGGTTTCTTTAGGAGGTGTAACCATAGCTAGTGTTTTACATACTCCACTAAGTCTACAATTCTAGGTTTCTCATAAATCCTAGGATCAAACACTTTACTAGACAATACTTTTTGGTTTTCAAGATAACATTTCTTGCTTCTCTAAATGTTGACTTCTTTACTTCCTCCTTTCTTCTTCTTTTAGAATCACTACTTAGTTACTCTTTAACATCATTTCCATTCTTTGATCCAGGTCGCTTAGAGACTGTCTTCTTCTTAACAACAATTTTTTTCAATTTCAATTCAACAGGGCTACTACACAATGAACGGGCAGACCTAGTCCTTCCTGCAACATGAATTTTTTTCTTCTAAGTTGCAGCAGCAACATCAGGATAAATGTCCTCACCCTCTCTAAAGGGGAAGCTGATATCATAACATAGATCTCGGATATTAGTCTCCAAGGGGTCTCTCTATAATCTAGTCTAAGTTAAAGATTCTAATTTAGAAAATCTTGCCTAACATTTCATCCTGTGGAAAATAATTTTTCTGAGGTCTTCCCTGATGACCTTTTTGGTTCCACTCTAGAAAGAGAGATTGTTTTTGGTATTGACCTTGTTCGGGACACTTATCCTATTTCTATTCCACTATATAGAATGTCTCTGACCTTGCTGAAAAAACTCAAGGAGCAACTAAAAGATTTCTTAGACAAAGTCTTTAACCATCCTAGTGGGTCGCCGTGGGGCGCAACTGTCTTGTTCATATAAAAGAAGGATGGTCCCCTTCAGATACTTTTCTATTACTGACAATTGAATAGGGTGATAATAAATAATAAGTATACCATTCCGAGGATTGATAACCTCTTTGATCAACTTCAGGGTGCCAAATTCTTCTCTAAGATCGATCTTCCATCAGGGTATCATTTGTTAAATATTAGGGAAGAGGACATCCCTAAGATAGCTTTGCATACTCGGTATTGACATTTTGAGCCCCTAGTGATGTCATTTGTTTGACCAATTCCCAGGTGGAATTCATGGATTTAATATATTGGATCTATCGTAAGTTTCTGGATTTGTTCGTCATTGTCTTCTTTGATGACATCTTAGTATATTCTAAGGGAGACATGAAAAAAACCAGGGACATGTCGTAATGGACATCTCAAAACTAACAAGTACCGGAGATCAACCCGCTCCACTATTCAATCAACCAACATATACCCAGAACCGGTGAATTCTATGTATATAACAAGATAGAGTAATGTACAACTCAAATATTTTGGGATACGCCATGACCTTGGCCAACCCAAACACGTCAAACCATCCACTACCAAACTAACAACAACAACATTACCAAATCTTCATCCATTTCAAAAAATACCCAAGTCCATAGTTTGTCCATATAAAGCCAATAAAACAAAATAAGAATATCCGATCGGGAAATTCCCCTGACCATAGCCAAAACCAATATCAATGTTTAAACCAATAAAGAAAAAAAAACTCAAAGCAAGAAATGGTGACTTCCAAAGTATGGAAGCTCACCACTTCAAGTCAAAACAAGTTTTCCTCAAATCAAAGTCTCTGAGAAGGAGGTGTGTTAGTATGACAAACACCTACATCATATGGGGATATAGTTGTTGAGGAAGGTTACTTGTAGGAGCGCTGAAACACCTACATCAGTGGAATTCTGTCTCTATAACTAATATGAATCATGGGAATGAGCCTTATGTTAGGGTATAAATATTATGGTCCAGTCGTATGTTGACTACTGTTGGTTGGTGGGATAGTTTGTTGTTACTGAAATAGATACGACTTAGGGTATGAGTCATATTGGTGGTCACAGATTATTTTATTCCTTAACATAGTATTAGACTTTATTACTTAGGTTGGGTCTGAGTATGCGTGGCTCACCATGAGCCATAAACCAGGGTATGAGTCATACCCAAGACTCATATGGTGGACAGTGTCTAAATTATCCTTGGTTTTAAATCTTCCAAGGCTAATAGTGAAGTTACGGATCATATGATTTAGATACGACTTGGTTGGATGAGCCTTATACTTGACAATGTTGGATCCAAATGTTGAGTCTAGGATACGAGTGTAGGGTACCACTTGTATAGAAGGGTACAACTTGTGGTGGTAAGTCGTACCCCTGTGACAGATTTTGGTGCAACTTAAGTGGGGGTAATCTTGACATTTTCCCACTTATACTAATAAAGTCCCATGACTTCTAACCAACTTGAAAGGTTATTTACCCTATTATTCCATTCATTAACAATTAAAAACTCTTCTAAACATTCTATAATTTTCTCAAAAGCTTTTGGGCAAGGAAAGATAGGGTTTTAACAAGAGGATTGATTTGGGGCTTTTCTTGGTGATTTGTTTCAATCATCATCTTGATTTTAGGTATGTTCTCTTTCCTTATTGTTAGTTCTATCTAAAGGAATTGTTTTTATAAATGTTTTCATGATTTTATTAATTGTATGATTTTGGTTTTCAAATATGAATTAGGAGTTTTGATATTAAATTGTTGGTTATGGGTTTCCATGATTTTAATTATGCTTTTATATGAATTAATGGTGTTTTTGGATAATTGAATTGCATGGGAATGGTTTAATGGAAATTGGAATTTGGTTTGGTCATATTATGACCCTAATGTGTTTGACAAAATTCTTATAAAGATATGTTTATTGCATTGACTACTTTTAATGGAACTTCTGATTGTATTAAAACTTTGTAAAAGAATTATTCATGTTTTAAATGTCTTGGAATGGTAAATGGTAAATGGTTAATGGTTATTCTTGAGGGGTACAGGGAATTCCCCAAGTGGTTCTATATGGAAAATTGAAGGGTATCTGATGTCCCCTTAAACCTATATATGGTTTGCTATGGATAATACTTATTAGTATGGATTGGTATAACGATACCAATATTGATGGCCTTGGTTAATAAATGGTTAATAGTTTGGTTATCTAGAAATTTGTTTTTATAGGCCAATAAGGGCAGGATGTCTAGCAAAGCCTTTAGAGGTGGAGTCCCCAGGATAACCAAAACATAAAACTTATATTTGCTGATGTGAGGTTGGTCTTAGTGACTGTGAGCATAATGTCACACTATATTTTTGGGGGGTGTACTAGCCATCCCAGGTTTTCTTCACATGTCATGCAGCTACACGCAGTAGGGACCTTTCAGCAGGGAGAGCTGAACCCATATAGCTCGTGGGTGGTTTAGGATGGAAAATCTACACAACCCAGGTAAAGGTTTTAAAGGCATGCTAAACCTTGTCCTTTTTCCCTGCATGGTTATATGTATATGTATGGTTGTGTGAATATAGATGCTTTTACTTGGTTTTATCAATGTCATTATTTTATACTTATCTAGAGATTATGTTAGCATTCACCCGCTAACCTATGTAATGGAGGTTGTACACAAATGTTATGCAAGAACCAACCATTCTACTCCTTCTATCCTTTGAAATAAATTGGTGAGCTTTTATCCTTTTCATAGGCTCCATTTCATGTTATGGAAATTTCTAGATACTTTGATTTTATTTTGGATATTGGTTTTTGCTATGATTAGGTGCATGTACCAACCAAATTTTATTACTCTTTTTGTTAGAGGATTTGTGGTATTTCTATGGGTTGGAATGGGTGAGATCAGTATTGCAGTTATCCTTGGCATTGAACTAAGATGGAAGGATTGCACCATTGGACATAATTTCTCTCTATTCCATTATATTTAACTTTGTGATTAATTATATTATGTTTTGGAACATCTTTGGTTATGGCCTGGTTTATGTCCTTTATTTCGGTATTATTTTGGTATGGATGGATTGTTGGTATGGGATGGTTTGACTCGATTGGGTTGGTCAGAGTTGTGATCTGATCCCAAGGTATTTATCTAAGTTGTTACTCTATCTTGTTACAATGCTCAAAATTCATAATACTCATGGTAGGCGACTGATTGTTGGGTTGGGTAACAGGTGTGGTCTCTGGTCCCGTTCAGACTTGGGATGCCAAATACGACAAGGCCCCCAGTTGGGTTGTGTTAAGTTTGTATTAGATCCTAGGTTCATGGTCAATTGGGAGTCCATAAAGCTATGTTAAGTTGAGTCTCTTTTAGTGGTGTATAGATTGCCACAGTCATAAGAGAGAGGCTACAAGTCTATTAGGAATGTTTCACTTTCTGTGTATTTTATTTTAAAGCTTGGAGTCTCAGTCCTGGAATATTTTCTAATCCATGTTTGTTCGTCTTTCGGATCATGCCTCGTAGATCTGGGACACAAGGAAATTCTTCTATCCCATCTAGGGGTAATGCTTAAGTGGTGCATCCTACTTCAGGGGTTCCTCTTCGATCTCACGGTCCTATCTCGGATAATTTTTGAGTTCCACCAGTTGCTACTAGTCCACCTTAAGGTGAGGTGGATAATACAGAATTTCATTAGTTTATTCATGTTATTGCTCAAATGGTCACTGCTCAGGCTGAGCGGGGTGCGACTAGTGTTGTCTGCTGAGGCCAGAAGGGTTGGACACTTTATTAAGATGGGTCCTCCAACTTTTTTTGGAGTGAAGGTGGAGGAGGATCCACAAGGCTTCTTTGATAAAATGGAAAAAATATTTTAGGTGATGGAGGCTACTAGTGTAGAAGGAGTAAACTTTGTAGCTTATTAGCTCAAAGAAGTTGCATATCAGTGGTATGAAGAGGGGGAAAGTGATAGGGGTGATGTGGATGAATCACTCTTGTGGGATACTTTTTCTAAGGCCATCTTAGATTGGTTTTTCCCCCAAGAGTTGAGGGAATCAATGATTGTGCAGTTTGTGAACCTCAAGTAGTGGAGGATGTCTATCAAGAAATACTCCGTGAAGTTTCATAAATTGTCAAAGTTTACTTCTAATTTAGTTGTTGACATGTAGGAAAGAAGGTGGAAGTTTGCCTCTGGATTGAATAACAATTTGATTTTGGAGAGAAAAACTGCCTTGTTTATTAAAGATATGGATATATCTAGGTTGACTATTCATATGCAGCAAGTGGAAGATGAAAAGAGGAAGTAGGCAAATTTTAGGGATCGACAGGGTAAGAAGAGCAGGTTTTCTGACCAGGAAGGTGCTCATTCTGAGGTTGGTCGGGATGGTGGTAAATGGAAGAAAAAGAAGTAGGGCAGTTTTGGTTCCTACTCTTCTGCTAGTGATCCATACCAGTCGGGCAAAATGCGTCATCATGGTGGTGATAATTTTTTGGCACATGTTGCCCGATCTCAGGCAAGTGTAGGAAAGTCAATTTCTTCATGCCCTCCTTGTTATTTCAATGGTCATCCTCATCGGGATTATTGGGATAAAGGAAAGGACAAATGCTTTAAGTGTTACCTAGTAGGACATCTGCTCAGGGATTTTCTGGTTAATAAGGTTGCTATGGGGATGAATAAGATTCCAATAACTGCATCTTCTGCTCCTAAACCTGGTGGTGTCACATCTACTTCTGCTACTGCTGCTTGTTTTAGTATTGGTTAAAGCAGGTTGTATACTTTGGCATCTCGATAGGAATCTGAGGGATCACCAGATATCGTTACTGGTATGTTACAACTTTTCTCAAGCGACGTATATTATTTGCTTGACCCAAGGTCCACTCTCTCCTATGTTATTCCTTATGTGGCTGTATCTTTTCATTTTTATCCTGATGTTATTTCAGACCCATTTTTTTATTTTTACCCAGTAGGTGACTTAGTTTTTACTAAGAGAGTCAATAGGGGGTGTGTGGTTTCTGTTAGTGGTAATCAAACCATGGTAGATCTGTTTAAGTTTGGTATGGTGGATGGGTAGGTTACATTGTTGCTATGCATCCTTGGATTATCAGACCCGTAGTATTATCTTTAGGTTCCTTGGTAAGCCAGTTATATAATGAGAGGGTGGTTCTTTAGCTCTTAGAGGAAGATTTATTTATTATCTTAGAGCTTAGATATTAATCTCTAAAGGTTGTCTCTATCACTTTGTTTGGGTTAAAGATTATAACTCAGAAGGTCCTTCTTTCAAGTCAGTTTTAGTAGTTAATGAGTTTCCAGAGGTCTTTCCGGATGATCTTCCTGGTGTTCCTCCAGATAGGGAAATCAAATTTGGTATTGATCTAGTTCCAGACACTCATCCAATTTCTATTCCTTCGTATAGGATGTCTATGGCTGAGTTGAGGGAACTCAAGAAGAAACTTAAGAATCTTCTGGATAAGGGGTTTATTTGTCCTATTGCATCACTATGGGGTGCACCAGTGTTGTTAATGCGCAAGAAAAATGATTCCCTTCAGATATACATTGATTAAAGGCAGTTGAACAAAGTTTGGTCAAGAACAAATATTCTCTTTAAAGAATAAATAACCTGTGCAACCAGTTGCAAGGTGCCAGGTTCTTTTCTAAGAAAGATCTTTGGTCGATGTACCATCAGCTAAATCTTACGGAGGTGGATATCCCTATGATAACTTTTCATACTCGGTATGGGCACTTTGAGTTTTTTGTAATGTCATTTGGGTTGACTAATGCTCCCACGACATTTATGGATATGATGAATAGGATTTTTCATTAGTATTCAAATCTTTTTATTATTGTGTTTATTGATAACATTCTGGTCAATTCAAAGTGTAAAGTGGATCATGCTAATTACCTCCGTTTGGTATTTTAGACCTTAAAAGAACAATAGTTGTTTGCAAGGTTCTCTAAGTGTGAGTTTTGGTTGAACGTTGTATCTTTCTTGGGTCATATTATTTATAGTGAAGAGATCATGGTGGATCCGTATAAGGTTTCCATGGTGAAGAGGTTCTTGGTTTTAGCCAGGTATTATAGGCAGTTTCCAAAAAGCTTTTCATCGATTGCTACTTTATTGACTAAGATAACTAAGAAAAGGGTCAAGTTTTCTTAGTCAGATGCTTGTGAATGGAGTTTTGAGAAGTTTGAGTTGGGGACTTAGGTTAGTTTGAGTACTGCTTTCCACCCACAAATGGATGGGTAACCATAGAGAACTATTCAAACATTGGAGGATATGTTTCTTGTTTGTGTGATTGATTATGGTGGAAATTGGGTTCAACATCTACCTTTGGTGAAGTTTGGTTACAATGGAAATTGGGTTGAGAATCTACCTTTGGTGGAGTTTTATTACAACAATAACCATCATTCTAGTACTGGTGTATCCCCTTTTGAGGCATTGTATAATTAGAGGTGTAGGTCTCCTATTAGTTTGTTTGAGCTTGGTGAGGTAGACATATTTGGTCCCGACTTAGTTTACAAGGCTATGAAGAAGTTAAAGGGGATTCGAGAGAGGCTTAAGGCTTCCTAAATTCACCAAAAGTCCACTATGGATGTTAGGCGTAGAGACTTGGAGTTTGAGGTTGGGGATAAGATTTTCCTCAAGGTATCTCCCATGAAGGGGTTAGTGCGGTTTTATAAGAAGGGGAAGCTCCATCCCCTATTTGTGGGTCCTATTGGGGTTTTACGGAGAATTTGTAATGTTTCTTATGAGTTGGAGTTACCATCTAGCTTTAGCTTGGTTCATTTGATCTTCCATCTTTCCATGTTGAGGAAGTGCATTGGTGATCCTTCTTTTATTGTTCCTTTGGATGGATTGGGTATCTTGGATTATTTGTCTTATGAAGAACTCCCAATTGATATCTTTGATAAGCAGGTTCATCGGTTGCAGACCAAGGATGTGCCTTCGGTTAAGGTTCTTTAGTTGAACCATAATGTGGAAGAAGCTACATGGGATGCGGAAGAGGACATGAAGTCCAAATATCTGCATTTATTTTCTTCTCTTGGGATTCGTGTTGAAGGTATGTGTCTTTAGGACATCTTTATTTTAAGAGTTCGTTAAAGGAAAGATTTATCTTGCCTCTTTGTTTTCAAATCTTGTTAAATATTTGAAATATGTTTGATAATGAAAATGACTCTTGCGTATGGTTACCCCTACCTGGCCTATCATTCGAGGACGAATGTTGCTAGTGGGGGAGACTGAAACACCCTTGTTTCTAGGCCTTAGAAAAATTTACTAGAATTCTGGTCTCTGGACCCAATACGACTCAAGGGAATGAGACATATGTTGGGGTAAGGATGGTATGGTCCAGTCGTATGCTGACCAGTGTTTATTGGTGGGATGAATTTTTGTTACTTTAATGGATACGGCTTAGGGATATGAGTCGTATTGGTGGTCACAAATCATTTTGTTCCTTAACATAATCTTAGACATGGTAACTTAGGATGGATCTGAGTAAGAGTGGCTCACCATACGAGTCGTACCCAAGACTCATATGGTAGACAATGTCTAAATTATGCTTGGGTTTAAATATGCCAGGGGTACGGGTGAAGGTATTTATCATATGGTTTAGTTACGAATTGTTTGGATAAGTCTTATACTTGATAGTGTTGGATCCAAAGGTTGCGGCTAGGATACAAGTGGAAGGTACCCCTGTGATGGGATTTTGGTGTAACTTAAGTGGGGGTATTATTGACATTTCCCCTCTTATTTTAATAAGGTCTCACGATTTCTAACCTACTTGGAAGGTTATTTAACCTATTATTCCATTCATTAAAACTTAGAAACTCTTCAAAACACTCTATAATTCTCTCAAAAGATTTTGGGCAAGAGAAGCTAGTGTGTCAACGAGAGGATTGATTTAGGGCTTGTCTTGGTGATTTCATTACATCATTATCGTGGTTTAAGTCATGTTCTCGTCCCTTATTGTTAGTTCTATCAAAAGAATTTGTTTTTATGAATGTTTACATGATTTTATTGATTGTATGATTTTGGTTTTCAAATATGAATTAGGGGGTTTGATATTAAATTATTTGTTATGGTTTTCCTTGGTTTAAATTATTCTTTTACATGCATTAATAGAGGTTTTAGATAATTGAATTGCATGGTAATGGTTTAATGGTAATTGGAATTGGTTTTGGTCATATTATGCACTGAATGTGTTTGACAAAATATTTATAATGATATGTTTATTACATTGACTACTTTTAATGGAACTCTTGTATAATTAAAAACTCAGTAAAGGAATTATGCATGGTTTAAATGGATTGGAATGGTAAAAGGTTAAGTATTAGGCTTGAGGGGTACATGGAACTCCCCAAGTGGTTTTATGTTGTAAATTGAAGGGCACTTGAAAGTTACCTTAAACCTATATATGGATGACTATGTATAATACTTACAAGTAAGGATTGGTATGATGATACCAATATTTATGGCCTTGTTTAATATATGGATAATGGTTTAGTTTTTTGGAAATTTGTTTATTTTTTCAATAAGGGCAGGATGTTTAGAAAAGTCGTGGAAGGTGGAGGTCCCGGGCAGACAAATACTGAAAACACATATTTGCCGATATGAGGTTAGTCTTGGTGACTATGTGCATAGTGTTACACTAGATGTACTAGTCATCCTAGGTATTCTTCTCTGGTCAAGAGACCACACGCACTATGTCCCTTTCAGCAGGAGGAGATGAACCCATATAGTGCGTTGGTGGTTTAGGACGACAAAGCTACACTGCCTAGGTACATTTTTTAAAGACATGCTAAACCTGGTACCCTTTCCCGAAAATGTTATATATATATATGTATTATTTTGTACTTATGGATGATTTCACTTGGTTTTATAAATGGTATTATTTTTTCCTTATCCTATGATCATTCTAGCGTTCTCCTGCTAACTCGACTACTGGCGATTGTATACCGACGCTATGCAGGAACCGAATGTTCTACTCCTTTTACATAGTGATTGACTCGGGGAAATCATTTGGACTTAAGTGGTGAGCTTCCATAATTTTGGAAGTCTCCATTTTATGTTATGGATATTTCTAGACTATTTGATTTTATTTTGGATATTGGTTTTAGCTATAATTGGGGGCATGCCCTAACCAAATTTTATTAATCTTTTGGTTAGAGTCTTTGTGGTACTTCTATGGGTTTGAATGATCGGGATAGGTATTAGTTTAAGCTTTGGGATTGGAATAACTTAGAAGGATGGCACCATCACACATAATTTCTCACCGTTCCATCATATTTCATTTTGGGATTAATTATATTATTTTTTGGAACATCTTTGGTTATATCCTGGTTTATGACCCTTGTTTCAGTTTGGTTTGGTAGACTTTGATTGTTTTATGGGATGGTTGGACTCAATTCGGTCGGTCACGGTTGTTATCCTATCTCATAGTCTACATGTGTGCTATTACACTATCTTGTTACATGGCTCAAAATCCAGCCAACTCAGGGAATGCGGCTGGAGGTTGGGTTGGGTAACAGGGTTGGTCTCCGGTCCCGGTCGAACTTGGAATGCCTATTATGACAAGGCCCCGGGTCAGGTCGCGTCAAGTACTAGCATGTAACTTAAGGATAAGGATAAAATAAAGCCAAGAGTTCAAAACAAATCATCCAATGCTCATAGCCAATGCAACACATTATACATATATACCATGCCGGGATAGAGAGCAAGATTAGCATGAGCTTTGAAAAAATTTACCTGGACTGTGAAGCGTAACCATATAGAATAAGGCACCCATGGGTTATATAGTCCTAACTCTCCCCTATCTGGATGGCCCTATTTCATGTAGTCGCACAAACCAAAGAATATCCATAACTGTATATGCCTATATGGGGGACTCAAGCCTTCCGACATAATCAAGATGACTTAAGAACCAATGCATACAATCTAGGGGACTGAAACCTCTCATTCATATTCCAATTCGGGGTACTCGCACATCCCAGTAAATAGACACCCGCACCGGCTAGCACGGTTTCCAGTGTTAGTCCATCGTACTCCACTTTGATGCCCTGACTACACATCCCTCTGTAAAGCCAAATTTAAAACCATCATTTAAAATACCTAACCATTTAGTCAATTACTTACAAAAGGCACTTTGTTGGAATCTTCATACAAACACACCACATTTAAGTGTACAACATGCAACTATTATTATCAATCAAACCGATCGTTCATTTGACTTTGGGATTCGAACTCATTGTCTAAACAAGACACTTATTCAATTCAAAGTTTAGGGACTCGAACCCATTTTTAAGTAAAGACATAACTCAAGTTAATATTTAGGGATACAAACCTTTTTAGCCTATTAAACAACCAAGGTTACCATTAAGATCATTACATGACCAACAAGACCTTTAGAAAACCATTTACCAACCATTCATATTCATTGGGACAATGCCTTAGTTCAAGACACCATTTAACATGTGAATAGTTTATTCTCTTGGGTAATTGCACAAACACTTTGAGGGAATACCATTACCAAGACCAAAACCAAAGCAAAAACCATCATGTTTAGGGTGAACCATTAACCAATTGTTAAACCACAATTACAAGGCACCCAAATGCGAAAAACCATTCTTAAAATGAGTATAAAATAATTAAAACAAAGAATAATCAATACTCAATAGTATGCAACAAAACCCTCAAGGTTCGTTTTAAAAACAACCATTAATGATTCATACACAAATATTTAAACACATGAATTTCATGAACTAACAATGAGGGAAAAGTCATATGCCTTATTCAAGAAGATTCACCGAAAGAACTTGACTCTTCAGTCTCTAGATGAACACTTGAAAAAACCCAATCCCAATCTTCTTGAGAGAGTTTTAGAGAGAGTTTTAGAAGTGATGTGATCCTTCACGGTGTATTATGAGAGGCCACAATATTTTTTAAGACGTGGGGTCTTAAGGCTTTTGGGGTGGGAAATGTCTAAAATGTTCACAACTTAAAAACTGAAAATTATGTGCAGGAGGGTATGACTCCCCTCTATCTTGTATACATAACATACTAGAGGTACGCACCACTTGTACCCTAGACAGAATGTTGGATTCCAATTCTATCCAACATACAAGTTCATGGTGTAACTCGTATCCAATAAAATGATTTGGTCCCTACAACCGTAACCTAGGAAGAATTATCTAGGCTGGACATAGGGCATCATACGATTTTGACACTGTACATCTCGTACCCTAACATACGACTTGTATGATGTCCATTCATACCTTGGACAGAAAAAAACAAGAACCATACTTAGTATCATATGATAAAGGACTCCAAACCATATCCTGTTCATACGACAAGTACCCGCAAGTTGTATGATGTCCAGAGTCTCAAACTCAACAAAACTTTTAAGGATGAAAACTTGGGTGTTTCAACTCTCCCACATTTGGATCATTTGTATTTTAATGAATGTTTAAGGAAAACACAAGAATGAGTTAACGCATTATTACTCATGAAACTCCCCTTTAACAAGGTTATAAAGAAAAGACATTAAACAAAGATATTAAGATCCACACATACCTTAAGCACGTATTTCTGGAACAGGGAAAAAGTGTGGATAGTTGAACTTCATGTCCTCTTCCGCCCCCCAAGTAGCATCTTCAACCTTACAGTTCCTCAAAAGAACCTTTACCAAAACCACATCCTTCGTCTGCAACCAATGAACTTGACAATTCAATATCTCAACTGGGAAATACCTAATTCTTCCAAAGAATCAACTGATAAAGGATCACCCACACACTTTCTCAACATAGAGATTTAGAAAATTGGATAATTGGAGATCAAGCTAGAAGGAAACTCTATTTCCTAGGTAACATTACAAACCTTCTTCAAAACCAAGTAGGACCAACATACTGGGGACTGAACTTTCTATTCTTACTAAACCGCATCACTCCCTTTATGGGAGACACCTTTAATAACAACCAATCACTAACCTTAAACACTAATTACCTACGCCTCACATATGCATAAGACTTTTTACACTTTTTAGTGGCTTTCAATCTATCATGAATCACCATCACCTTTTCCAAGGCTTGGTGAACAATATCAGGGCCAAATAACTTCCCCTCACCAACTTCATACCACATAATAGGAGAAAAATATCTCCTACCATACAACGCCTCAAAAGAAGGCATACCAATGTTAGAGTGACAACTATTATTATAAGAAAACTCTATAAGAGGAAAATGGTCAACCTAACTACCACCATAGTTGATCATGAAAGCACAAAGTATGTCTTTCAATGTTTTAATGGTCCTCTCCGCTTGTCCATCCGACTGCGGGTGGAAAATATTACTCAAGCACACCTTAGTTCCAAAAATTTTCTAAATTGACCATAAAAAATAAGCACAAAATAGAGTACCAGGATCCAAAATGATAGAAATAAGAGAACCGTGCAACTTCACAATCTTCATAAGATACATCTTCGCATAATCTTCCACTGAATAACTAGTCCTCATAGCCATGAAGTGAGTGGACTTGGTCACCATATCCATAATGACCCAAATTACATCACTGTAATTTCAAGACTGAGGAAGAGTGATAACGAAATCTATATTAATTACCGCCCACTTCCATTTGGTAAACTCAAACTCTTGGTACAAACCTCCGTGTGTCATGTGCTCGACCTTCACTTGTTGATATACCATATACCTAGCCACATAGTTAGCCACATCTTAATTCATATTATACCACTAATAGAACTCCTTAAGATCATGTTACATCTTCATAGAACAAGGATGAATAGCATAACAAGATCCATGAGCCTTGGTCAAAATTATTTTGCTCAATATATCGACGTTGGGAACACATTAACTGCCTTGGTGCTTCAAGATATCATCACCACCCATCACAAATTCAACAACCTTTTACTAACCCATTTTTGTCTCAATCTTCATCAAGTCAGAATCAAAAATCTTATTTTCCTTTATCTCAACAACAAAAGACGACTGTGATACCTGATGCACAAGTACACTGCCATGCTCAAAGTCCGTGGGAAGATCTCCAAGATTAGTAAAACGATGAATGTCCTTTAACAAATTCCGCAACTTTACCTAGATGGTAATGGAAACTCAAATCGTAGCCCTCAGCAACTCAAGCCACCTCATTTGCTTGAGATTAACTCTTTTTGAGTAAGCATAAATTTTAGGCTTTTATGATCAGTAAAAATGTAAACATGAACCCAATAGAGACAGTGAAGCCAAATTTTCAACGCAAATACCACAACTAATAACTCCAAATCATGAGTAGGGTAGTTCTTCTTATGATCTTTAAACTATCTAGAAACATAAGACAACACCCTACCGTGCTATATCAACATAAAACTAAGCCCAACACGAGAAGCATCACATTACACAATGAATCCATCATTACCCTTGGGAAGGTCAAAACTAGAGCTGAAGTCAATTTATCCTTCAACTTCTCAAAACTACCCTCACACGCATCTGACAATAAGAACTTGACCTTCTTCGTGGTCAACTTAGTCAATGAGGAAGCTATAGTCGAAAAATATTCCACAAATCTCTTATTGTAACCAGCTAAATCTAAGAAGCACTGAATATTTGTTGGAGTTGAGGGTCTATGTAATTTCTTAACCACTGCAACATTTTGTGGATCCACCATGATCCTTTACTACATATAACATGATAAAGAAAAGTCATAGCCTTCAATCAAAATTGACACTTTGAAAACTTTGCATACTAACGATGATCCTTTAAGGTCTGCAACACCGTATGAAGGTGATCAACATAATCTGCTTCAATCTTAGAGTAGACTAGTATATCAACTATGAAAACAATGACGAACAAATCCAAAAATTGATGAAAGAACCTATTCAACAAATCCATAAATGATGTCGGAGCATTGGTCAACCCAAAAGACATGATTAGGAATGTATAATGACCATATCGGGTCCTGGAGGAAGTCTTAGGGATAGCCACTTCACTAATTTTAAACTGGTGATAACCCGACCTAAGATCAATTTTAAAAAAACACTTTGCACCTTTAAGTTGATCAAACAAATAATTGATTTTAGGAAAAGGATACTTATTCTTTATGGTCACCTTACTCAGCTGATGATAATCAACACAAATCTGAAGGGACCATCATTTTTGTGCATAAACAACATAGGAGAGACTTAAGTAGAAACACTAGGACAGATAAAACCTTTATCTAAGAGATCTTTCAATTACTTCTTAAGATCTTTCAACTCAGCCAGAGCCATTCTATAAGAAGGAATAGAGATAGGATGAGTGTTCAAAAGAAGATCAACCCTAAAATGAATTTCCCTAACCAAAGAAATACTAGGAAGATCATTACGGAAAACATCAAGAAACTCATTAACCGCAAAAACAAATTCTAAAGAAGGACTATTCGAGTTAGACTCTTTAACCCAAACCAAATGATATCAACACCCTTTGAAAATCAACTTTAGTCCTCTAAGATATGAGATTAACCTTCACTCTAGCACTAAAGAACCCCTTTTCGATACAATAATGGGCTCATTAGAGAATTTGAACATGACCTTAAGGGTCCAACAATATAATGAAGCATAGCATTAGTGAAACTAATCTATCTTCAATGTGGCAGCAAAGTCAACCATATCCAACTCTATCAAATCCATAATATTTTCTCTACCACTAATATATATCACACCCACATAGACTCTTTTAGAAATCATAGAGTCACCAACCAGGATAGATACAAAAAAAGATCAGAAATTAACTCAAGACCAAAATCAAAATGCACAACCATAAAAGCAGTCAAATAAGAAAGAGTGGGTCGTGTATCAAGTAAACAATACACATCATACGAAAATAGTCTCAACATACCAATAATGATACCGGGGAATACCTCAGAATCTTGATGAGACGTAACAACATATAACTAATTTCGTCCACTATTTGTACCAGAAGCCAAAATAGATAAAGAAATAGCACCCCTTGGTGCATGAGAAGAGAAAGAGGCAACCAAAACCTTGTTATCCCCAGAAACCATTCTAACACAATAGTCACATTTTATATAACCATAATAAAAATATTTTTTATTCCCTTCCTCAAAGAACAATTGATGTGGCCACCCACAAAATCTACAAGAAGGGTGTAATAGAGCTGACTGAGACCCACTAGCCTAAGTTTAGGAACCCAATACTCGGACCCCACCATCATGTTGAGACTGGTAATCACAAAATAGCTTCAGGTAATGAGTGCTAATCATAGAGAAAGAACCATAACTCCCTCACTTCTTCTTTGGCCACTTACCATTTAAGCCAATGAACTCATAAAGTGTTATACATGACTTATAGTCTAGTATTGTACCATAAAACTAGTGTGGATTGATAAACCTCTAAGACATGAAGTGGATGGCTTAGATTTATCTAAGGTAAAAGTTATACTTGAAGTGGATTTTGGGTTATTAGAAGTGGAACTTGACTTCACTTAAGCATTGGCTATGTAAGTTTCATTGGTGACCTAGAAACTTGTTCACATATCTAATATTCTTTTTGTAATATGAATGCTAACCCTCTAAATGTTTTATTCATGATGTGGGTATTGAAATTGATATGCATGATTAGTTTCTAAGTAATTGATATTACTTGGATAGAAAAGAAAAATGTTATAGATTGAGCCCATGACAATGCAATCACTTAAATCATTGGCTAGCTTAATATTTGGGCCTTGGATTATGGTATTATTCATATTGTGCTCAATCCTAGTGACTAAACTACTATTTTTGTTAAAAATCCTCTTGTTCTAATAATGCACACTATGCTTATAAAGAGGGGCTCTAGAAGGTATAAGGCATGGCTTTTTATTTGACCATGCTAATGATTTTGTTGGGCTCGGTAATGCATTGCATTTTCATACCATATAAATATACTTTTCTTGCACCTATTAATACATTGATTTGATAATTAATGATGAAGTTCGATGGTATGTCTTTCCTTAATTCATTTTAACTCTATACTTCGTGGGTCTTTCATGTATTATTGATTGGATTGCTTATATATGTACTGATGCTATAATGATCCCCAGAATGTTTGGAGGATATGTTGATAATACAAAGAAGACCAGTAAGTTTTGAGGATATATTGATAATTTGATAATGTCTGGTAAATCTAAAGTATATAGCAATGATATGATGATGTCGGTAACTACAGAGGATATATCAATGATATGATGATGCCCTGTAAATATAGAGTATATATTGATGGTATGATAATGCTCGACAAGTATGGATGATATATTAATGATATAATAATGCTCGGTATGTCTGGAGGATATATCGATTATATGATGATGCCCAACAATTCAGGAGGATATAATGATGTTATGTCTGGTGAGCACATATATATATGTGTGTGTGTTTATGTGTTGATTTCCTTCATATTATTTCATTCATACGTTATTTGATGGTGTGATATTATTCTTGGTGTTATCAGTTATAGTTCTTTAGTGCTAATCACTTGTTAAGTAGCGTAGCACATGTTAGTGCATGAAACTTATGTGGTAACTAGTTTTCTATTAAGTGACTATTTAACTTTATGGCTAGAAGTCTAGAGTACTAGTAAATGAACCTTGATTAGTTGAAATATGGCAACTAGTATTTGTGGTTATTATGAGGTTAATTATGATAATAGGTTTAGCATCGGTTATAGTTAGGGATATTTTTGACTAAGTTATGATGTCGATTAGTTATTAAATGAGGATTTCTAAATTAATGGTGCTAGATTATAAGAGATGTTAGTTGATAGATAAATAAGCATTCAAATGATGATTAGTGTAATTTTGATAGATAGTGAGTAGTGCAATTATGATGGTTAGAAATGTTCTTTGGTTAAATGGAATTTATAGTATAGTAATGAATCACGAAAAGATGTAGGACGCAGACTATTTAGTAAATAATAGTTAGTTTCTGTCCCATGAATAAGGATTATGTAAGGAATTGATTAGGCTAATTAATAGAGGCTATATAATGACTAGTGAATTAGTGATTTATTAATATTAATTGGTTAGATAATAATAAGTATGCAATGTATATTGATGAGTTCGATAACTGTATGGTGACATGATTAAGGGTATTGGCACCATGGTATTTGTTATTTAACTGGGGTAGTTGTTGATGATTATGAAAATTGGAAAATGGTCGTTGATGGGAAATGTGGAAAATCATGGAAAATGAGAAGTTAGATATACATATCTATTTATGTTGATGATTTGATCCTTTGATTCACTCTCCGGTGGTATGAGATTTCGTGATGGGTTCTTTACTTTAGGTTTTTTTGGGTGTACTCAATAGTGATGTGGGATGTCGTGGTGAGTTATTTAACTTTTTTCTCTGATGAATGTATGTACGCCAACTTGGTATTGACGTGATTGTAATTGTATTGGTGTTGCTTTATGCTTTTATATCAATTACTCATTATATATGATTGTATTGGAGTGTATTGATATAATACGTTGTATTATTGATAAGGTTGATCATTTATTTTATACAGTGATAATAAAGATGATTCAAGTTTGATTTTGTACCTTGAATTAGAAATATTATATTGCTTTATATCATTTTTATATCATTATTTAGCTTAGTCGCCCGATGATGCCTACTGAGTACCCATTGTTTTGGTACTCATACTACACTTCTGTACCTTTTTGGTATATAACTAGGTACTAGTTGATACCTTTGTGTTTATTTTGGGTAGTGATGATCTTTTGGAGATAGGTTGAGCTCTTGTAGTTTTGAATATTCCATTTCCCCATTATCCTTGTTCAGTCTTTTGTATTCGAGACAAATATGTTGACTATTCTAGAATTTTGGGTTGTATTTACTATTACCATACATAGAGGATCTTGTACTGATATTACTAGGTTGTGGGATTAGTATCCGTATATGGATTGACTTCTTTTCATGGAACACTATTGGTTACGACTGTCTTCATGTACTTAGGCCCAATGGGCAGTTAAACCAAAGTAACCCATTCCATTAGCTATGGGTTATGTTTTAGGCTTACCTACTAGTGTGTTTTAGTAGGTACCATCAATGCTCATGAATAAAGTCATGATAAATTTATATCAGAGCCTTTGTTTCACTTGTATTATCAGTACAATAGCAAATGTATAATAGAGTCATATGGATCAAAGCGTTTATGTCCTTTTCCTATCTTTGAAAGGTTATGGGAAATTCTTAAAAGTCATTCACTTGTATTGTGGTAAGATTATAAGTGGTTTTGTTCGATAATTTATTAACTTTACTCTTTCGCAGATGCCCAGGACATGTGCCACAACTATGTGTGATGAGGGTCCGGAGATTGAGCCTAGGGATCCTACTCTAGTTCGAGGACAACCTCGTGATGTGTCCCAAGTTTGGGACTAGGATGGGCCTCCTCCCCTAAACCCCATTCTTGTACCTGAGATAAAGATTCCTCTACCACATCCAATGGTGGGCGAGGGACTTTCCCAGGCTTTACCAGGTTATATTACCTCTTCATTGTTTAGAGATGTCATGATTCATCTTTTAGGTATTGTTGGTAGTGCACCGCCTGATGGTGCACTGACTATGTGGCAGGATTTCATCCTATAGTTATAGATAGTCGAGTTGAGGTTCGTCCTTTGCTGACAGTTGTTCAGCTGATGGCCGCTCAGCCAATTGTGACCCAGGCTGCTATGTAAGTTGAGGAGCAGAAGATGCTGGTTATATTTTTAAGGTTGGATCGGCTTAGGTTTTCTGGTTATCCAATGGAGGATGTATTTGATTTTTTTTACTATTTATGAGGATAGGTTTCACGATTCACGCCTTGTTGAGACTCGTGGTGTGGATTACACCACATTTTAGTTGAATTTTGCTACTAGACACTAGTTTTTAGGTTATGATTTCTATGTTAGCTAGATTTTCTCCCTTGTCATGGTATCAATTCTTTGAGATATTCTTGGAGAATTATATGTTGCACAACCTTATAGATAGATAAAGAGACTATTTCCCTAGATTGGAGTAGGGTTCTATGACCATCGCCAAGTATAAGGTTCATATAGATGAGTTAGCCAGGCATGCGACTTCTATTTTTTATAATAATTTGAGAAAGTTTGATACTTTGTGAGAGGACTAAGATTTCTTTTTCGGATGGATTTTTAGAGTCTAAATGCTTTGGGTAGGACTTTTGATGAGGTTTCGGATCATGCTAGAGTGATGAAGGACATGCATCGTGAGGGTCACGATAAGAGACCCATGTAGCAAGTCAAATTTGGTGGGAGCCATTTTCATTTTCGATTCAGCGGTGGTAGTTATAATATTGGGCTTCCTTCATATCCATTTTTTAAGTCTCAAAGTCAGGCTTGTCGACCAGTTCAGGCAGCTCTTTAGACTACTGACGAAGTTCAGTTTCATACTAGTTGTCACCCTGACAAGGGCGGTGATCAGTCTTTGAGAGGTTCATCTACAAGCCGTGCTAGACATGATGGTTTCTCCGATTCATCCAAATTTATGAGTTCTGATTCATTTTGTAACTCTTGTTTTACTTTTGGTCTTCATGATTATTTTTTGTAAAAGTGCCCTAGTCATGGGGCATTGGTTGTTTCAGCCCAGTGTGCTACCCCTATTAGGGGATTTTATCCCTCAGGTAGAGGTTGTATGAAAGGTCGCATGGGTGGTTATCATGGTTCTCCAGATGGTATTAAGGAAGACAAGATATGAGGTCGGTTAGCTGCCCAGCTAGGTGGCAGGAATTGTCAGTTATATGCAGTACCTGTTAGATACGAGGCTCAGATTTTGGAGGTTGTATTTATAGGTACGATTTTTATGTGAAATGAGTTGGCACTTGATATATTTGACCTAGAAACTACATATTCTTATATTTGAAATACCCCAAACTTTGGACCTTGCAAAATTTCCTAAGTCTTGGACATTCTGTGCATCATAAGACCTTTTATAGTAATCGCACATTTTGGGTATGGGTAAATTACTATAGTCGTATGATGTGCAGTGTCACATTGGCCATGTTCTGTTCTTTATTCAAGAAGGCATCACACAAGTGACATACACAGGATACGATAAGTATAGTGTCAACCATATGTTTTTCAGTGTCTATCCTTGACATTCTGCATAGGGTAGTATTTGAATGGGTTCTAGTCATATTTTAGGCTATGACTCATACTAAGGCGTCGTATGTTGGACCAGTTAGGGTGTCCAACATTCTGATAATCGAACAAGTGAAGGGTACCACTCGTATGATATAGGCACGGGTGGATAGGACAAACGGTTCCCTCCTATGAGTCTTTTATAGTTTGTAAGATGAGGGTATTTTAGGCAATTCCCACCCCAGTCCCTTAAGATCCCACGTTCTATAAAATTGCTTGGTCCCTCATTCCTCACTTAGAAATATCGAAACACTATAAAAATCCTCTTTAAACTCTCTCTTGAAGACTGGCATAGGGTTTATACAAGGTGTTCATCTAGAGGATCAAGATTCAAGTTCTTTTAGTCAATCATAATGAGTAAGGCATGTGACTCTACCTTCATTGTTGTTCTCAAATATCATGTGTTTTAGACTTTGTTCTTGAATCATAAATATTCGTTTTGAAATTCATGGTTTAGAGTTTGAATGCATAATGTTGAGTGTTGTTCACTCATGTCGTAACTTGTGTTTATGCATGATTTATTATTGGTTTTGCATATGTGGGTACTTGGAAATTGTAGCTTAAACAAAGGGGTAATTACTAACCCTAACTGGATGGTTTTTGACTTGAATAATGGTTTGATAATGGTATGCCCTTAACCTGTTTGTGAAAATGTCTATGAGAATGATCTTGTCAGATGAAGAATTATTTTTTGAACTAATGCTTTGTAAAAGAATGCAAATAAAGGACAAATGATTTTGTGAAGGTCTTCTTGTCCATAAATTTGATTGAATTATGATTTGAACTATGGCATTGGCCTAATGATGTAAATAATTGGTTAATGGTTTCATGAAGACCTTGTGGGTCACAAATTGTTTTGAATTATAACCTTGGTAGATTAATTGACTTAATGGGTTTGACTCCCTAAATTGATAAAATGAATTAATGACTTTGTATAGACAATGGGTTTGAGTCCCAAAGTTGAATAATGATGGTTATGGCATGTTGTATTCTTGTAAGTGGGTTTGATATAAGGATACCAATGGGATTCCTTAGGTAAGTAAGTGGACAAAGGATTTTGTGTATATGTAAATTATGTTTTAAGTTGGGCTTTAAAGCGTGATGTGTATTTGGGTTATAAAAGTGGTGTTTAAAAGACTAACTTGGAAACCGGTCTAGCTGATACGGGCATCTATATGGCTAGGAGGTACGAGTTCCCTGAATGTATATATGAATAGGAGATTTGAGCCCCCCATAATGGCATATACAGATATGGATATTCTCTGGTTTGTGCAGCTACACATACTAGGACCTTCCATCTTGGGTAGAGTTAGGCCTATATAGTACTTAGTTACCTTGATATATGATGGTTATACACACAACCAAGGTTAATGTTTTCAATATTCATGCTAAGCTTTGTTCCCTTTCTCAGCACTATATATATGTATATATAGGTATATATGGGATTGCATATAAGGTTTTACCTTGGTTTTACATAATAACATTATCTTATACTTACCTATAAGCTAAATGCTAGCATTCAAACCACTAACCATTTCTGGATATTGTATCCCCATGTGATATAGGGATCAGAGCTTTTTTTTCTTTTTATGCGTAGTGACCAGGTGTTCGAGTGGTTTGTGAGATGACAATAAAGTGGTAGACATTGATAGATTTGGATTTTGGATATAGTTGTAGGCATGTCCCGATATCTCATTGACTTCAGAATGTTGAGGCTTTATGGATTACTTTGGACTTGGGTACGATTGTTTATTGCACTATGGTAATGAATGGTTTAGACATTTTATTAGTTGTTGTTACTCATCTATTGGTCTATCTTAATATATGGATAGAATTTATCTGTCAATTGTGGTTTGTATATAGGTTAGGTTAGGTGATGAGGTGATATTCGGTCCACGTGGGTCTTGAGATACCCATCACGACCAGGCCCTGGTTTAGGTCGTGAGAAAGTTGGTATCAAAGCCTTGGTTCATGGTCAATTGTGTATCTAGAAAGTCTTGCCAAGTAAAGTCTCTTTTATGGGTGTGTAGCATGCCATACTTATAAGAGAGGGGATATGAGACACTTAGGAATCTTTCCCTTTCTTGTTGTCTTATTTTCTAGATATAGAGTCTAAGGTCTTGGATTCTCCTAGTTTTCATTTGCTCGTCTTTCAAATCATGCCTTCAAGAAGATCTGATGTTCATGAAAACTTGTTTGTCCTATCTGAGGACAATGTGGATGAATCTCCTCCAACTTCTAGAGTCCTGACCCAATCTAGGGTCGCTGCATCCGATTGTCCTTATTGGGTTCCACTTTCCCCCCCTAATCTTCTCCTGAGGGTGAAACTCATACTCAGTTGCCTCTCGAGGAGGTTACTAAGGCTGAGTTTCAATGCTCTATTACCTCGTTGGTTCAGTTGGTGACATCGGAGTCTTAATAGTCTGGTTCTTCTGGTGCTGCCATGGGTTCATCTGAGGCCACTAGAGTTGGCCAATTCAAGAGATTGCACCCTCCGATGTTTATGGGTGCAAAGGTTTAGAAGGATCCTTAAAGATTTATTGATGAAATAGAGAAGATCTTTTGGGTTATGTATACTTCATAGATTAAGGGTGTAGAGTTTGCTTCCTACCAAGTGAATGATATGTCGTACCTGTGGTACGAAGAGTGGGAGCAGTTGAGGGTTAGGATTCTAGTTCTTCCGTGTGGGATGATTTCTCTAGTGCATTTATGGAATGCTTCTTTTTATAGGAGTTTAGGCAAGCTAAAGTAGAAGAATATGTTTACTTGAAACAAGGAAGGGTGGCAGTCAAGGAGTATGCCTTGAAATTCTATCAGTTGTCTCGGTATGCTATTGAATTGGTATCTAATATGAGGGTTCGAATGTGAAAGTTTTCTTTGGGATTGTCTCATGAGTTTATCATTGGGAGTAAGGATGCCGTTTTGATAAATGACATTGACATATCCATATTGGTTTTGTATACGCAATAGGTCAAACAGGATAAAAACAAATAGGCTAAGATTGGTGAGAGTTAGAGTAGGAGATATTGGTTTCCAGAATTGAGTATGGGCCAATAATAGAGTGACAAGTGGACTAAGAGGAAGAGTTTGGGGAGTCCTAAATCCTATTTGATGTCTACTACTCTCTTCTAAAAGTCGTCAGAAGACAGAGATTTTCAGGGAGGTGATGCTTCTTGGGAAATGGTTTCCTATTATTATGCTAGTAGGCCCCAGTATACGCCATCCTATAATATTTCAGATTATGTAGTCAGCATCATCGTGGTCTATGTAAGAAAGGGAGGAACTGATGTTTTATGTGTGGTAAGATTGGTCATATGCACTGGTATTGTCTCTCTAAAGTTGCTTCTGGGGAAAATAAGGTTCCTATTCCCTATTCATCATCTCTTTCACTGAAGGGTTCCACTTCTAGCTCTAAAGTTGGTAGTAAATTCTTTTACTCTCTCACTACTAGTCATGAGTCTGAGGCATCTCTGGATGTTGTTACTGATATATTGAAATTCTTTTCCTATGATGTGTACTATTTACTTGATCCAGTGTCCTTTGACGTATGTGACCCCATTTGTGGCTGTCTAATTTTGTTTTAGTCTTGAGTGTCTATCCAACCCTTTTCCTATTTCTACCTTGGTAGGATTCTTTGTGGTTGTCAAAAGAGTCTATAGGGGGGTGTGGTAGCTTTTGGAAGTAGAGAAACTCTGGTGGACTTAATAATGTTAGGAATGATGGATTTTGATATTATTCTGGGAATGGAGTGGTTCCACTTATGCTATTCTTCCCTAGAATGTCAGACCCATAAGGTCGTGCTTAAATTCCTAAATAAGACAATGGTTGAGTAAGAGGGTGATTCCCTAGCTCCTAAGGGGATGTTTATATCATATCTTAGAGATCGTAGATTAATCTCTAAGTGGTGTCTCTATCATTTGGCCCAGGTTGATGATTCTAACTTTGAAGGTCTCTCCATACATTCTATTTATGTGGTAAACGAGTTACCTTAGGTCTTCCCTGATGACCTTCCCAGTGTCCCTCCAAATAGGAGATTGATTTTGGTATTGACCTTGTTTCGAACAGTTTTCCTACTTCTATTCCACTATGTAGAAATGCTCCATTCCAGTTGAAAGAACTCAAAGAGAAACTAAAGGATCCCTTAAACAAAGGCTTCATCCTTCCTATTATGTCCTCGTGGGGTGCACCTATCTTGTTCGTGTGAAAGAAGAAAGTTCCATTCAGATGTGTATTTATTACCGGTAATCATATAATGTAACTGTAAAGAATAAGTATCCCCTTCCACAGATAGATGATCTCTTTGATTAGCTTTAGGATGAAAATTTTTTCTCTACGATCGATCATCTATCCAGGTATCATCAGTTAAATACTAGGGATGCCGATATCCCTAAGAATGCTTTTCATACCCTGTATGGACATTTTGAGTTCATAGTGATGTTGTTATCTTCAACCAATGCCCCTTAGCATTCATGGATTCGATGAATCGGGTATTCCATTAGTTTTTGGATTTGTTTGTTATTTTCATCATTGATAAAATCTTAGTGTACTCTAAGAGTGACACGACCCAAACAAGGGTCCTGTCGTAATGGGCCTCTCAAGTATAAGAAGGATCGGAGATCACCTTGCTATCCAATTCAACGAATGAACATATACCAAAAGCCGAGTGAATTTCGTCTATAGAAAAAAATAGAGTAATGTACAACTCCAAGACTTTGGGATACACCCATGACTATGGCCAACCCAAACAAGTCAAACCATCCAGTACCAAACTAACAATAATAATAAAATGAAATATGCATCCATTCCATAACATACAAAAGTTCACAGTTAGTCCATACAAAGCCTATAAAACTAAACAATAATATCTGGTTTGGAAATTCCCTTAACCATAGCCAAAACCAATATCCAAGTATATACTAATAAAGACAAAAGAAACTCAAAGAAAGAAATGGTGTTGTCTGAAGTATGGAAGCTCACCACTTCAAGTCAACACAAGTTGTCCCCAAACCCATGTCACTGAGCAGGAGATGTGATAGTATGACCAACGCCTACATCGCGTAGGGATAAAGTGTCCAAGGATGGTTAGTGGCTCGATTGCTAGCATGTAACTCAAGGATAAGGATAAAATAATGCAAACAGTTCAAATCCAATAATCCAATGAACATAACCAATGCAATACATATATAAACATATACCATGTAGGGATAGGAAGCAATATTAGCATAGGCTTTGAAAATATTAACCTAGGCTATGTAACATAATCGTCATATAACAAGGCACCCACGAGCTATATGGGACTAGAACAACCCCTGTGCATATAGTCGCACGAACCAGAGAATATCCATAAGTGTATAGGCCTGTATGGGGGTCTTAAACTTCCCGACATAATCTAGGTGACTTAAGCAACAATGTATAAAATATGGGGGACTTGAACCTCCCATTTATATGCCAACTCAGGGGACATGAACATCTCGACTAATAGACACCCGCACCGTCTAGCACGGTTTGCAGTGTTAGTCCTTCAAACTCCACTTTTACAGCCGGCCTACACATCTCGCTTTAAAGAAATTTTAACTCCATCATTTCACACACCCAACCATTAAGCCTATTACTTACAAAAGGAACTTCATTGGTATCGTCATACCAACACCACTTGCAAGAGTAAAACATGCCACTACTATTATCTATAAACTAATCATTCATTTGAATTTGGGATAGAACCCATTTTCTACCAAAAAAACTTATTCAATTCAAAGTTTAGGGACTTGAACCCATTAATTAAAGACATAACTCAAGTTAATATTTAGGGACTGAAACCTTTCTAGCCAATTAAACAAACAAGGTTACCATTAAGATTATTACATGGCCAACAAGGCCTTTACAATATGATTTACCAACCATTCATATTCATTAGGACAATGCCTTAATTCAAGACACCATTTAAAATGTGACAAGTTACACTATTTAATATGTGACTAGTTTATTCTCATAGGAAATTTCACAAACACTTTGAGGGCTTACCATTACCAAAACCAAAACCAAATTAAAAACCATCCAGTTTAGTGTGAACTATTACCTAATTGTTAAACCATAATTAACAAGGACCTACATGTGCAAACCATCCATAAAACAAGTATAACACGATTAAAACCAAGAGTAGACAATACTCCACAATATGCTAAAAAACCCTCAACATTGGTTTTCAAAAACACTATTAATGATTCATAAACAAAGCATTAAACAAATGATTTTCATCAATTAACAATAAGGGAAGAGTCACATGTATTATTCATGAAGATTCATGATAAGAACTTAATTCTTAATCCTCTAAATTAACACTTGAAGAAAACCCTAGACCAATATTCTTGAGAGAGTTTTTGATAGAGTTTTAGGAGTTATTTGATCTTTCAAAGTGTGTTATGATAGTCCATAATATATTTTAAGACATGATGTCTTAAGGGTTTTGTGGTGGGAAATGTCTAGAATATCCTTAGCTGAAAAGCTAAAAATTATGCACAGGAGGGTACAACTACCCCAATCTTGTATCCACAACATACGAGTAGTACACATAACTCATACCCTAGAAGGAATGTTGGACTCCAATTCTATCCAACATGTAAATTCATGGCCTAACTCATATCTAATCATATTATTTGGTACTCTAGGACTGTACCCTAGGAAGAATCATCTACACTAGAGATAGGGCATTATATGATTCAAGCAATATAAGTCTCTTACCCTAATATACGATTATTATGATGTCCATTTGTTCCATGGATAGAAACCAACTAGAATGATACTGAGTATCATACGACCAAGGATTCCAAACTGTATGTATATTATATGATAAGTACCCTTATGTCGTATGATGTCCAACTGCTCAAACTCAAGAAATTTTCTAAGGGTCAAAAGTAGGGTGATTCAAAGAGTTAGGAGAATCATGTCGATCACCTCCGTCTTGTGTTACAAACCTTGAAAGATCTAAAGTTATATGCTAAGTTCTCCAAATATAAATTATAGTTAAATGTCGTAACTTTTTTGGGTCATGTCATGTCTAGTAAAGGGATTATGGTAGATGCTCAGAAAGATGATGTGGTTAAAAAGTGACCTAGACCCACGTCTCCAATTGATATTGATAGTTTCTTGGGTTTCTTCGGGTATTATAAGAAATTCATGAAGTGTTTTTCTTCTATTACTAGTCTATTGACTGAATTGTCTTAGAAAAAATTAAAATTCCTGTGGTTTGATGCTTGTAAAGGTAATTTTGAGATGCTAAAGGATAAGTTGACTTCAACTCTTGTCTTAACTCTATCCGAAGGTACAGATGGATTTGTGGTTTATTCTGATGCATCCCGCATTAGCTTGGGCTATGTATTAATACAACATAGTAAGGTGGTGCCTATGTCACTAGGCAATTGAATATTCATGATAGTAATAATCCTACTCATGACTTAGAGTTGTTTGATGTGGATTTGCATTGAAAATTTGGCGTCACTATGTGTATGGGGTCCATGTTGATATTTTTTTGATCATAAGAGCCTTAGTATGTCTTCATCCATAAAGATCTTAATCTAAGGCAAAGAAGATGGATTAAGATTCTTAAAGACTATGATATGAGTCTTTACTACCACACAGGAAAAGCTAACGTGGTTTCTGATGCTCTTAGTGGGTTATATATGGGAAGTTTGTCACATTTGGATAAGGATAAGTGGGAGTTGGTGAAATATATTCACTGTTTGGCTAACCATGGAGTTCTTCTCTTAGACTTTGAGGATGTTGTTGTGTTAGTGCACCAGGAAGCACAGTCATCTCTTTGTTCAGAAATAAAGGAAAAGTAGGTATTCAATCCACTTTTAATAAAGATCAAGGCTGATGAGGGAAAAAAAAGGTTATGAACTTCAAGATCAGTAGAGATGGTATCTTGAGGTACCAAGGGAAGTTGTTTATTCCCAATGTCGATGAATTATGCGGAAAGATTTTGGCCGTGGACCATAAGTCATAGTATAATATTCATCCCGATTAAACAAAGATATATCATGCTCTCAAGGAGATGTATTTGTGGTATAACATGAAATAGGATATAGCCGAGTTTGTGGATAAGTGTGTGGTGTGTCGGTAAGTAATGGTGGAGCACTTGAGGTATAGTGGGTTTCTTCAGGAGATTGAATTACAGGTGTTGAAATAGAAGATAATTAACGTGGATTTTGTTACCGTCCTTCCATGGTTGCAAAATTAGTATGACTCCATTTGGTTCATATGGATAGGATAACTAACTCCGCTCATTTCTTTTCCATGAAGAATTCCTATTCTATCGAGGATTATGCAAAGTTATTCCTTCAGGAAGTAATAAATTTTTATGGTGTGCCTATCTCAGTTATTTCAGATCGTAGTATCCAATTCTCATCATATTTTTGGTGCTCTTTTCAGTATGGTTTAGGGACCAAAGTTATTCTTAGTACAACTTTTCACCCTCAGTTGGATGGACAAGCTGAAAGTACAATTCAATCTTTTGAGGAAATGTTGTGAGCTTATGAGATTGATTATGGTGGTAGTTGGTTTATACTTTTTACCTTAACTTATTTGATTATAAAAGTAGCTGTAATTCTAGTATCGTTATGGCCCCATTTAAGTCATTGTATGGTTAGGATGTGTATATAACCTATTGGGGTGTTCGAGGTTGTGAAGTAGAAATGGTTAGACTAGATTTGGTTCACCATGAAATAGAAAAGGTGAGGGTAATAAGGGATAGTATTATGACCACCCAGTGTTGCCAAAAGTCCTATACAATTGTGAGGCAAAGGGACTTGGAGTTCAAGGTTGAAGATTTGGTATTCTTGAGGGTATCTCCCATGAAGGAAGTAATGCGGTTTAGGAAGTAGGGGAAGCTTAGTCCTAATATGTTGGCCCGTAGGTGGGTTTTAGAAGTCTAGGTAATGTTACATATGTGTTGGATTTTCCCTCTAGTATGAGCTTCATTAATCTGGTATTCCATGTGTCCATGTTACGAAAATGTGTGGGTGATCATTCATTTGTTGTTCCCTTGGAGAACATTTGTATCTCAGATTCTTTGTCTTATGAGAAGGTCCTGGTAAGGATCTTGGATCAGTAAATTCACTTGTTGCAAATGAAATATGTGTCTTCTATGAAGGTTCGATGTTGGAACAAAATATACAAGGAAGCTACTTGGGAAGCCGAGGAGGACATGAAGTCCAAGTAGCCATTCCTATTCTCGATTCCCAAAAATTATGGTTGATTATATATGTAAATCTCTTAGTGTTTTTTGTCTTAAAGATTAGAGTAGAGATATTTAGGGTTTAATTATTCTTGTATTACCTCATCCCACCATTCTACAATGAATGATCCTTTGAGGGAAACCAAAACACCCCAAATTTTGGCCTTTACAATTCTTGGACATTTATGGATAATAAATCTTATCTTACTACTCATATGTTGTGGGTGTAGTTCAAGGACCCTAGTTTTATGTTGGTCATTGCGACATTGGCCATGATCTATTCTTGGTACAATAAGGTACCACACGAGTCCTATGCATATGAAGCGAGAAGTATAGTGCAAACTATATGTTGTTCAGTGTCTAGCCTTGACATTTATCCTGGGGTACGATTCGAATGGGTACTAATTGTATGGTATGGTACAACTCATGCTAATGATGGATAGATTATGGTGTCCAACATTTTGATCATCCTACGAGTGGAGGGTACCCATCGTATGATGTGGATAAGAGTGGAGAGGCCAAATGGTACCCTCCTGTGAGTTCTTGTAGGTTGTATACTGAGGGTACTTTAGACATTTCTGACCCCAATCCCTTAAGACCCCATGTCTTATAAAACTATTTGGTCCCTCATTCCTCACTTGTAAGTATCAAAACACTCTTAAAATCCTCTGTAAACTATCTATTGAAGATAGGACTAAGGTTTCAACATGGTGTTCATCTAGCAGCTAAAGAGTCAATTTCTTTCAATGAATCTTCATAAATAATGCATGTGACTATACATTCATTGTTATTTCTCAAATATCATGTATTTTAAACATTGTTCTAGAATCATAAATGATGGTTTTGAAATCCATGGTTGAGATCTTGAATGCATAATGTTGAGCATTGTTCACTCATATCTTAACTTGTGTTTACGCATGATTTATTAATGGTTTTACACATATGGGTTCTTGGAAATTGTAACTTATGTTAAGGGGTCATGATTAACCCTAACTTGATGGTTGTTGACATGAATAATGATTTGATAATGGTATGACCTTAACCTGTTTGTGAAAATGTCTATGAGAAGGATTTTGTAACATGATGAATTGTGTTTTGAACTAATGCTTGGTAAACGAATTCTAATTAAGGATGAATGATTTTGTGAAGGTCGTTTTGTCCATATCATGTATTAGATTTTGATTTGAACTATGACATTTTCCTAAAGATGAAAATAGTTGGTAAATGGTTTCACGTTGTGGCTTACAAATGGTTTTGAATTGTAACATTGGTGTTTTAGTTGGCTAAATAGGTTTGAGTCCCTAAATTGTTAAATTGAATTAATGACATTTTAAAGACAATGGGTTCGAGTTGAAAAGTCGAATGATGATGGTTATAGCATGTTGTATGCTTGCAATTTTTGTTGGTATGATGAAACCAATGGGATGCCTTAGGTAAGTAAGTTCACCAAATATTGTGCGTATATGTAAATGATCTTTTAAGTTGGGTTTTAAATTGAGATGTCTAGCCGAGTCATGAAAGTGGAGTTCGGAGGATTAACACTGGAAACTGCTCTAGTCGACGCAGGTGTCTATATGACCAGGATGTTGAAATCCCCCGAATTTATATTTTAATGGGAGGTTCAAGTTCCCCTATTGTATGGTGATACATCACCATGATTACGTCAGGTGGTTCGAAGCCCCCATAATGGCATATACGGATATGGAAATTCTCTAGTTCCTGTGGCAACGCACACTGGGGCCCTTCCTTCTTGGGGATAGTAGGGTCCATTTAGACCGTGGGTGCATTATTATATGACAAATATTCTACACAACCCAGGTTAATATTTTTGATCTTTATGCTAAGCATTGTTCCCTTTCTCGGCTATATATATATACATGTTAATTCATATAAGGTTTTACTTGGTTTTACATAATGGAAATATCTTATCCTGACCCCTGATTTAAATGCTAGCATTCCCACCATATATTATCTCCGAATTTTGTATCCCCACACAACACAGGGATCAGATCTTCTTCTTCTAGTACTGCGCAGTGACCAAGTGTTTGATTGATTAGTGAGTTTATATTGAAGTGGTAGACTTTGTTAAATTTGGATTTGGTCTATGGTCGGGGGGCATGTCTCGAAATCTCAGTGAGTTTGGATTTTTGAGGTTTTGTGTATTACCGCGGACTTGGGTGAAATGGTTTAGTGCACGGTGTTGATGAATGGTTTGGACATTTTAGGTTTAGACATTGTATGAGTTTTTGTTATTCTTATATTGCTCTATCTTAATATATGAATGGAATTCATCCATCACTTATGGTTGGTATTTTGGTTAGTTTAGGTGAGGGGCTAATTTTCGGTCCACATAGGACTTAAGATACCCATCACGGCTAGGCCCTAGTTATGGTCGTAACAATATATCTACTTATTATGCACCACAATTGGACTTTACTAGTGATCTATTATTTGTGTCATTGTGCGTATCTACTCCCGTGTACCTCGTAAGTATCATATATGGTTTACATGACCAAACCTCATGTGGGCAAACATGAGTTTCAAGTGTCGGTCCCTTGGAATCATACCTTCACGGTTAGCTATCACACCCCTCCATTATTGCCCAATTAGAACCATTACCACACACCCGAACCACTACTCCATTGATTATTAACCATGTCTATAAGTAATGGTGTCGTCATACCAACTATTGCTTACAAGCAACGTCCTTAGACATCCTTCTAAAGATGCAAAGGGATTCCTATGTACGTATAGATTACGTTATTATAAAGATAAATTGTGGGAAACCCATGTACCCCACAAGATGTTTATTAGTAAGTTTGTTGGGGGATTCCCTTATTCCCCAAAAGTCACTCAAATAGGGCAACAATAACCACCAAGAATCAACCATTTAACCATTTATAACCATTTAAATCATTTATACTATTTAGGGTTCGATTACAAAGTTATACCATACGACAGTTCCATTAAAAGTCCAACAATGTAGTAAAAGTATTCTCATAGGAATTTTATAAATCATATTGGGGGTAGAGTGTCTTCAAAACTAATACAAGTACCAATTAATCATTTTCATGCCACCAAATGTCCAACACACCATTAAAACATATAAATCCACAATTCAATCATGGGAAAACCATAACAGAGCATTAATAACAAAACCCCCCAACATAAATTTGAAAACCCAAAACCATACATTGATTGTGATATGAAACCCATTTATAAAACATGCATATAGTTGGAAGTAACAATAAGGGAGGAGTAACATGCCTTAGATTACGAATATGACGGAGTGAAATCACCCTTGTAAGCCCTAAATTGATCGTACTGATGAAACCCTAGCCTTCCTTTACCCAAGAACCTTAAGAGAATTTTATACTGCATTAAGAGGGTTTGAGTGATTGCAAATAGGTTAAATGATTTCCCAAGAGTGTTATAAGTCGTGGGGCCTTTAGAGGTTAAGAGGGGTAATGTCAAGATTACCCCCAACATAAACTTCTTAAAATCCCAGTAGGGTGGTACAACCATCCCATACAAATTGTACACTACCATACGAGTGGTACCCACCACTCATACCTTAGGCCTCTCGTTAGATCCAAACACTATCCAACATACGACCACCAAAGCCAAATTGTACCCAACCATATGATTAGTACCATGAAATCGTACCCTATGCAGAATTATGAGGGGTTGAACACTGTCTAACAAATATGTTGGACTATAAGACTTGTACCCTACCCTCACGATTCACGGTGAACCACTCGGACTCACATCTAAGTTAAGTTAGTAAGTTTCAAATTAAATGAAAGAAAATTTAGACCAACGACCCAACACCTACCATATGACTCATACCCACCTAGTCTTACTGATTCGAGAAACTCAACCACGTAACACCACCTAATACATTACAGTATACGTTTGGGTCACCTGACCCGTACCATATCATATGAGAAGTACCCCAAATCGTATGATGTTCAGAAGCCAAAAAACTGAGAAATATTTTATGGGTCAAAACCCAGGGTGTTTCAGTCTACCCCACTAGGATCAATCGTCCCCAAATAATAGACAAGGTAGTACAAGCACAAATTACACCCCAACATAACCATTCCAACCTTTATCTAAGTTAGAAAAAAATATGCAAGAAAATCAACCTTCCTTTATCCATGTTCGAAAACAAAGAAGTATTCAAGAACACATACCTTCCACATGAATATCCTAAGTACAAAAAAAATGCGGATACTTGGACTTCATGTGCTTTTCTTATTCCCATTACCTTCTTCAACCTTGTGGTTCCACATAGCACGTTACCTAAAACTACATCCTTGGTCCATAACCGACGAACCTGCAGATCAAAGAACTCAACCAGGATCTCTTCATATGATAGAGAATTTGAGATATCCAATACTTCCAAAGGAACAACCGATGAAGGATTATATTTACAATTTCTTAACATAGAGACATGGAATACCAGATAAATGGAGCCCAAACAAAAAGGAAACTTTAATTCATACGAAACATTACAAACTGTAATCAAAATAACATAAATACCAACATGCCGAGGACTGAGCTTCCCTTTTTACCCAAACCGCATCACTCCCTTCACGGGAGTCACCTTTAGGAACACCTTATCCCCAACCCCTAACTCTAATTACCTATGCCATACATCCGCATAGGACATTTGGTGACATTGGCAGCCTTAAGCCTATCCCAATTTACCTTTAGCTTCTCCATAGCTTGATAAATAAAATTCTAGAAAAACATATCCACCTCTCCAAGATCAAATAACCCAATAGGATATCTACACCTTCTACCATACAATGCCTCAAAAGGAACCATCCCAATGCTAGAATGATAACTATTGTTGTTGGCAAACTCTACAAAAGGTATATGCTCAACCCAATTTCCACCATAGACAATTGCACATTCATGAAGCATATCCTCTAATGTCTAAGGAGTACTTTTTGCTTGCCCATCCGTCTGTAGGTCAAAAGCAGTGCTCAGACTAATCTTAGTACCCAATACCTTTTGAAACGACTGTTAAGATGTGAGATAAAAATAGCATACCATGATCAGAGATAATCAATATAGGTACCCCATTCATATTCACAATCTTATGAAGATACAACCTCACATAATCCTCATCCAAAACGTTAGTCCTTACTGGAAAAAAGTAAGCCAACTTTGTTATTTTATCAATGATGACCCAAATAGAATCAAATTGGTTCCAAGACTAAGAATAAATGGTAACCAAATTCATGTTGATCAATTCCCATTTCCATTCAAGAAATTCATTCTCCTAATACAAACTACCTAGCCTCATGAGCTCAACTTTCACTTGTTGACACACCAAACATTTGGGCCCAAAATCTACCACATCCTTCTTTATACCATTCCGCCAATACTATCCTTGAGATCATGATACACTGCTGTCAAAATGGGATGAACAACATAGTACGATTCAAGCACCTCTGCCAATATCCTTTCTCGTAAATCATCGACGTCAGGAACACATAACCTCTGTTGATACTGCAAGGTCCCATCACCACTAATCTTAAATACCATTAAATTTTTATTACCAACACCACTCTTTATTTTCATCATGGAAGTATCTAACATTTGTTTCTCCTTGATGTCTTCACCATGAGATGACAGACCACTTCTTGTACCAATACACTACCATTCTCGGAGTCCAAAAAGAGAACTCCAAGATTAGCCAAGTGGTGAATATCCTTCACCAGCTCCCTCCTCTTCTTAACCATATGGGCTAGACTCCCCATGGACAACCTGCTAAGAGAATTAGTAAAAACATTAGCCTTACCTTAATGGTAGTGAAGACTGATGTCATAGTCCTTGAAAAGATCAAGATATCTTCTCTGATTGAGATTAAGCTCTTTATAAGTGACCACATACTGTAGACTCTTATGATCAGAAAATATATCCACTTCGACTCCATAAAAATAGTGCCGCCAGATTTTAAACAGAAATACCACCACTAAAAACTCCAAATCATGAGTAGGATAGTTTTTCTCATGTACATTCCACTGTCGAGAATGATAAGAAATCACCCTCCCATGATACATCTAAACCAAACCAAGTCTCACTTGGGATGTGTCATAATAACCACAAACCCCTCATTTCCTTCAGAAAAAGTAAAAGAAGAAGCCAAAGTCACATTATACTTCAGAATCTCAAAACTACCCCTACAAGTATCTGACTAAGATAACTTTACATTCTTTTGAGTCAACTTAGTTAATGGAGATGCTATCATTGAAAAGCTCTTCACAAATCTCCTACACAACCTGGACAAACCCAAGAAGCTCTGATGTGTGAGCATATGCTAACATATTTGAGGCTTTTAACTAAGAATAATTGTAAATTCTTAAGCAAGTTTTGTCATTTTTAATTATTTTATCTTTGATTTTGTAGTGGAAGTCAAGATGCAAGAGAAAAAACATTGATGGAAGTAAAAGAGTTGAAATCTGAAGCAAATAGAAGAAAAGTGTGGCTGACAATATTCCTGATAAGTCGTCAGCACTCTAATAAGTTATCAACTTCATCGTCATCCTTAAACAGAGAATGGGATTCAGCTGGAATTTGTGAAGACATCTGTGATAAGCTGTTAGGGTTGTGATAAGCCGTCAGGATTGTTGTCAGGCCTGGGCAATGCTTGAGAAATTAAAGTAAAGATATGATAACATCTGTGATAAGTTGTCAGGTATCTGATAAGCCATCAAGAATGTCATCACACATAAGAAAAGGCAAAAGTTTGAAACATGCCTGACAACATGTTCTGATAAGCTATCAGAACTCTGATAAGCCGTCAGACATGTCGTCACCTAAAAGAAAAACTTTGAATTTTTAATTTCAGATTTTTCTTAAGTACGGATATAAATAGTAGCTTCTAGGGTTTCATTAGGGAGGCTAAACATTGGGGGTATAAAACGTATTCCAAGGTAGTTCACCTCTCTTTGGGGGATCTAAATTTAGAATTCAATCTTCAACTCTTTGATTTGGTTGTGGGAATTTTCTCTTGAACTTGGAAGAGAATCAACTTCATACTTCATCTTTTGTAAATTTAATTACATTGAATGATGAATATAATTATTTCTATCTCTTTCTTTCTCATGTGGAACTAAAAGCCACAACTAAGGTTTTGGAATCTATGATTATTCCTCCATGGATTTAATATTTGGTTAGGGTTCAAGTGATTGTGGGAACATCTTGATAATTCTTTTGTATTAATTATTTTCTGTTGGTTGCAAAAAATAGGCCTTTCTTACTATTGATTTGCTTGAGATAATAAATCAACCCTAGTAAGAAGTGAATTATCAATGAGGATTTGGGAAGGTTAAGTTCTCATCCAATGATTAATGTTGTTACAAGATTGATCAACTAGAGATAAAATCTGAATAAATAGAATGCTTTCCTAAGTTTGAGAGAATTAGGAAGTTCAACATCTAGGTAGGTTGAGAACACTTAGATGGACTGTCGAAACTGATAATTTGGTGTTTCCCATAAGTCACAAGAATCCAATACTACATCTATTGTTCAATGGAGGATTACTAATCAGAGTGATCACAACTCTAGTTTCTCTATATCGTTGATTTGAAATATTACAGTTTAAGGTTTGAGTTCTAAGGCTAATTGAAGTTTTAAGAACTTTTATTCAATCATTAAAAACCCCTATTTTGTCTATTCGTGCCAGTTGTTTGAATTTAACTTGTAGCTATAGTTTCAAACGAGATTAATCGCCACTCACATTGTTCCTTATGGATTTGACCTCGACTCCAAAGTTGTGTAAATATATTGATGACGATCGCCTTGCACTAAATTGATGTGTAAGTTGAGAGTTATGAAAAATGGCGCCGTTGCTGGGGAACAATTTAGCGTATTGAGTTGGTTTGGAATTTTAGCATACTTGCTTGAATTCAAACTTGTAAATATTTGTTTTTAGTTTTCTTTTATTAATTGTGTTAGGTAGATTTTTATTTTAGTTTACTTATTACTATGGCATCGTGGAATGAACATGAGCTTGGTCGTTGGAAATCTTTTCTTGATGATCTATGTCCATACGGTGATGGACCTCACTTTTGTAAAGATTGTAGATATGCTTCCCGGAGAGAAATGTGTGAACCATCTCCATCCTACCGGGAGTATGATTTTTCTTTATGTGGTGGTCGAGATGGACATTGGAGTGATTGCCCAAATTCCCTATCCCCCTATTGCAATAATCCAAATTCTAGTTCTTCTTATGAGTTTGATTGATCTTATGATAAAGAAAAGGAAGAACAAAGCACCGGGAAGAGTTGCATTGAAGCTATGTTTTAAAGAATGTTGGATCTCCAAAAAGAAAAGTATGATATCGTATGTGATATGTGTGAAGACATGAAGCCAATCATTCATCAGGAGATGGATATAGAGGTCAATCATTCAAGGCTTTCTTCTATATTATGTTTAGGTGATCTATTGTCTGTGGAATCATTTAAATTAATAGAAGAGTGTGAAGATGAGGAGTAAGAACCCTATATTCATGTTGAGCTTGATGTTGACCAACCATTAGTTATTTCCCAACCAACGGAACCAACCATAAGAGATGATGCCAAGATTGAGGACATGTTGCTAAAGGCAAAAGAACAAAAAAAGAAAATCTCTAATAAAGACTCTAGCCCAATTTGAAGTGAAGATGTCGAGAGGTGAATAAAAGTGAGTGAGTAGTAGATAGTGTAAATTTTGAAGTAGGATTGATTGGGCTCATTCAAAGCACTTTTCTACATTATGTTTAGATGATATCTTATCTGGGGAATCATTTAAAATAGAAAAAGAGTGTGAAGATGAGGAACAAGAACCTTATATTCTTTATTTTACATTAAACAAGCAACATAAAAACACACCTCACTTTAAGGCCGAGTGGTTTACCACACTCAATCCATTACTCGACTTCTTAATTTTTGTACCACCCCCGACGAGCGAGGCAAGAATATAGACTCTAAGTTGGGGGTGAAATTCATATCCTCAAGGTGGAGGCAAAATCTGAGTTGGGTCATGCTGTGACACTAAATTAGGATCTTCTTGGGAGGCAACCCAAGGTATTTTGTTTTTTGTACTTGTATTATGTGATTGACATCAGAACTTCGCTCCCATGGTGCCACATATATGATTCTAACTCTCTTGTTTTGGTTTGACGCATTGGGGACATTGCATGATTTTAAGTTAAGGGTGGGGCTACTTGTGGGTGTTGAGGTCCTCTTGGGGTTTTTGTTGTTGTTCCTATTTTCCCTAGAGTCTTGTTCCTAGTAGAGCTGGCATGTTTAGGCGTGTTGTGATTTGTTGTAAAATATTGTAGTTGACTAGGAGAAATACAAGTGCCATAGGGAGTTAACATGTTTTTGTTGATTTTTGAACACCTCTCCAATGGTGTGTTTTATAACTGTGTGATATGCATTTATATGTGACCACTGTGCATCTTGTTACAGCATTAGTACTAGTGACATGATAACGATTGCTAAATAATTGAATGAACAGAATGGGTAGTAGCTTGTGATGTACCTTTGTGCCATGTGTTTGTGAGATACTACCTAGTTCCCTGTGTGTGTTAAATCCAAAACTTACCCGATTTGTCTTGCCGTGGTTGTAGGATAGCAGTTAGGAAAGGATAATAGGTCATTGTTGATATTAGTCCACTTTTAGCTTAAATAATCTTTGATGTGTAAATAATATCCCTTGATCCTGATTTTGAGCCTGAATGCCTATTTTTTTTTATTGTACCTATCACCTCCCATTTGTATCACAATTAACCTGTTTTTGTCCTGGTCCTCCTTGAACATTGTGCACTTTGACTTAGGCAAATATCCTAAGTTGAGGGTGGCTACCATAGGGGTGCATGATGTAAAATGAGTATGAAGAAAGGAAGAATAAAAGAAAAGAATAAAAAGCTAGGTGCGGTGGAAAAAGAATATGAATAGAAAAGTGGTGAAAAAGAATAAATGATTGACAAAAAGACTGCACCCATCCGGAGTATGTGTGATCAAGAAAGGAGAGAATTAGGTAAAGTTAAATAAGTTAGACCCCAAAAGCTAGTGTAGTTCCAAGGAGGCTTAGTCACCTTAAATATCATCGAGTATCATACCAGACCTTAGCCTACGTTACAAGCCGAAGAAAAAGACCTATAGTGATCCTAGCTTACCTGTCTGAAAACCTTGGTAATCAAAATAAGGGCAAGCTTATGGTATTTGGCATACATTGACAGGAACTTCTTTCTAAGAGTAAGTGTCTCTTGACCTTCCCCGCATTGACATACTTGAGTACACATATGAGTGAGGAGGGACCTCTTTGTTGTAAGGGCACACTAGTTACATTGCTAGTTGCTAACTTTTTTGGAAAGTGTAATCTTGGTACATGCATGGTTGCTGTTGCTGAATTGATGCCATATCTTGATTCCTGTATGTCTCATTGTTGTCCTTAAATAATATGCACAGTTGTTTTTAAAATTAATTGACCTTGAAAATGGTGATGATATTTTGAGATAATATAAATGGTTGACTGCCGAATGTACTTTGTATTCTCTTGGTTGTGTTTTAGTTACTTGAGGACAAGCAATTGTCTTAAGTTGAGGGTGTTGATGTGTGAGCATATGCTAACGCATTTGAGGCTTTTAACTGAGAATAATTTAAAAGGCTTAAGCAACTTCTGTCGGTTTTGATTGTTTTATCTTTGATTTGGCAGTGGAAGTTAAGATGCAAGAGAACCAACAATGATGGAAGTAAAAGAGTTGAAATCTAAAGTAAATAGAAAAAAAGTGTGGTTGACGATATTCCTGAGAAGTTGTCAGCACTCTGATAAGTTATAAGCTTTATCTTCATCTTAAAATAGAGAATGGGATTCAGCTGGAATTTGTGACGACATCTATGATAAGCTGTCAGAGTTGTGATAAGCCGTCAGGATTGTCGTCAGGCTTGGTCAGTGCTTAAGAAATTGAAGCGAAGATGTGACGACGTCTGTGACAAGTCGTTAGGTGTCTGATAAGCCTTCAATAATGTCTTTACACATAAGAAGAAGGTAAAAATTTGAAGCATGCCTGACGACATGTTCTGATAAGCTATCAAAACTCTGATAAGCCGTCAGAAATGTCGTCACCAAAAACAAAAATTCTGAATTTGTAATTTCGGATTTTTCTTAAGTTACGGATATAAATAGCAGCTTCTTGGGTTTCATTAGGCAGTCTGAACATATCGGGGGAAGAAAACTTAGTCCAAGAGAGTTCACCTCTCTTTGGGGGCTCTAAAGTTAGAATTAAATCTTCAACTTTTTGATTTGGTTGTGGGAATTTTCTCTTGAACTTGGAAGAGAATCAACTTCATACTTCATATTTTGTAAGTTTAATTACTTTGAATGATGAATATAATCGTTGCTATCTCTTTCTTTCTCATGTGGAACTAAAACCCACAACTAGGGTTGTGGGATCTATGATTTTTCCTCCATGGATTTAATATTTGGTTATGGTTCGAGTGATTGTGGGAACATCTTGATAATTCTTTTGTATTAATTATTTTCTATTAGTTGCAAACAATAGGCCTTGCTTACTGTTGATTTGCTTTAGATAAGAAATCAATCCTGGTAAGAAGTGAATTATCAACGAGGATTTAGGAAGGTTAAGCTCTCATCTAATGATTAAGGTTGTATCAAGATTGATCGACTCGAGACAAAATCAGTATGAATAGAATGCTTTCCTAAGTTCAATAGAATTAGGGCGTTCAACATCTTGGTAGGTTGAGAAACACTTAGATGGACTTTGGAAACTGATAATTTGGTGTTTCCCATAAGTCATGATAATCCAATACTACAACTGTTATTCAATGGAGGATTACTAATCACAGTGATCACAACTCTAGTTTCTCTATATCGTTGATATGAAATATTGCAGTTTAAGATTTGAGTTCTTAGGAGAATTGAAGTGTTAAGAACTTTTGTTCAATCATTAAAAACCCCCATTTTGTATTTTCGTGTCAGTTATTTCAATTTAACTTGTAGCTATAGTTTCAAACAAGTTTAATCGCCACTCACATTGTTCCCTGTGGATTCGACCCCGACTACATAGTTGGGTAAATATATTGACGATGACTGCCTTGCACAAAATTGATGTGTAAGTTGAGCGTTATCAAGCTCCGAATGTCTATAGTAGTGGTAGATCTTGGACACTTCTTAACCTCCACCACCTCTTGTGGATCCACCATTATCCCCTCACTTAAAATATTATTACCCAGAAAACATACAATGTTCAACCAGAATTCACATTTAGAGAAATTGGCGTACAACTGTTGCTCTTTCAAGGTCTGCCACATAGCACTAAGGTGATTGGAATGATCCACTTCACTTTTAGAGTACACTGGGATGTCATTAAAGAACACAATGACAAAAAGATAGAGAAATTGATAGAATACCCTATACATCAAATCCATGAATGTTGTCAGGGCATTGGTCAACCCAAATGATATAACCAAGAACTCAAATGCCCCATATTAGTTATAGAAAGCCATCTTAGGGATATCCAACTCCCTAATCTTAAGTTGATGATACACTGATCGAAGATCTATCTTTTAAATGAATTTTGCATTTTTCAACTGATCAAACTAGTCATCTTTCTTAGGAAGAGGAAATTTTTTCTTAGCTAGGACCTTATACAACTGTCAATATTCAATACATATTCAAAGGGAACCATCATTTTTATGCATTAATAACATCAGTTCTCCCCATGGAGATTCACTACAACAGAGGAAACTTTCATCCAAGAGATCCTTAAGTTGATCCTCTAGTTCCTTCTACTCTTTTGGAGCCATTCTATAAGGAGGAATAGATATTGCAAGAGTGATAAGACCCAAATTAATCCAAAACTCAATATCCCTATCTGGAGGAATACCAGGAAGATCATACAGAAAGTCTTCAGGAAACTCATTCACCAACGACACCAAATTCAAAGAAGAACCTTCCTAGTTAGAGTCCTTAACACAGACCAAATAATTGAGACTCCCATTAGAAATTAACCTCCGAGCTCTAAGATATGATATGAACATCCTGATAGGAGCTAGGGAACCACCCTTCTATTCACTAACTGGTTCACAAGCGAACTAAATGGCAACCTTATGGGTCTAACAATCTAAGGATACGTGGCACAAGTTTAATCAATCCATCCCCAGAATGACATCAATATCCGCCATATCTAATTCTAACAAATCCACCAGTGTCTCCTTACTACAAACTGATACCACAAACCCCATATGGACTCTTTTAGCAATCACAAAATCACCTACAAGGATAGAAACAAAAAAATAATTTGAAATAACCTTGGGATAAAAAACAGAATACACAACCACAAATGGGGTCACATAAGAGAGAGTGGACCCTGAATCAAGTAAACAATACACATCATGAGAAAAGAGTTGTAACATACAAGTCACAACATTAAACAATACCTTAGACTCTTCTCAGGATGCAAGAGCATATAACCTATTCTGGCCTATGCCAGAACCAAAACAACAAAAAGATATAAAAGCAGTATCCTTAGGTGTGGGAGCAGATTAAAAGGAAATCGAAACCTTATTTACTCTCGAAGCAAACTTACCAACTGGGAAGTTCCTATGTACATGGTCTGGCTGACCATATTTGAAGCACCTATCTCTCCCCTCATTATAGATTAGTTGATACAATTAAAAACAGAACCTAAATGGGGGACAGAATGAAGCTGAATGTACCCCTCTAGCCTGAGATTGGGCTCTTTATGCACTGAAGCTGTCACCGTCCAGCAAACGCCTATTACCTGACATCTTTGGTTAAAGATAACTAGTTGTGGAGAAATAAAAAGAACTCCCCCTATTTTTCTTTGGACACTTACCAACATCTAGACAACTTTGTTGTTGGCCATTATCCTACTTAAAGAATCTAAACTTCTTACCCTGCCTTTCACTTACCTCATCCTACTTTCTCTTTTCCATATATATCAATTGCATATGAATAACCAACCTAGATATATCCATGTCTAATATTAGTAATGATATTTTTCTTTCAAGGATCAATTCATGAGAAAGTCCTGAAGCAAACTTTCTCATACTGGCCCTCAAATTTGACACTATTTCTAGAGCATACACAGTTAGTTAGTGAAATGTCAACGCATACTCCTTGACTGACATCTTCCCCTATTTTAGATTACGAAATTCCTCCACTTTTGCTTTTATCAACTCTTGAGGAAATAAGTTATCCAACTAAGCATTAGAGAAAGTCTCCCACAGAGATGACTCATCAACCTCACCCCTTTCCAGATCTTATTCATTGGACCATTGGTATGCCACATGCTTGAGATGATAAGCTGCAAACTTTACCCCTTCCATATCATCCAAAAAAACTTAAGGATCCTCCTACACCTTAACACTAGTTAAGGTTTGAGAACACAACTTGAAGAACTTGACAACCCTTGTGGCCTCAGATAATGGAATAGTAGATGCACCATGATCAGCCTGAGAAACTACTAACTGAGCAATCATAAGAATTTAATAATGAAACTAAGCATTCATTACGCTAGCCTTAAGATGACTAGAAGGAATCGGTAGAGATCGAGAATAATCACGGACTTGACCCTTGGACCGTGTATGGTTCTCCTACATAGAGTGTGTCCCATCAACATTGTCCCTTATTGGTACAGAGACATTTTTGTGAACTTTCAATCATCAAGGCATGATATGAAAAGTGATAAAACAGAATTAGAAAAGATTCCAAGTCTTAAAATCTGAGCATGAAAATAAACACACAAAGAAAGAGAAATATTCATAAATGCCTTATAGCCTTTTTTCTTATGAGTATGGCGCGCTACACACCCATAAACGAATCTACTCAACACAGCTTTATGGACTCTCAATTAACTATGAACAAAATGATCTAATACCAACTTGTCATGACCCATATCGAGGCCTTATTGTAATGGGTATCCTAAGTCCAATCAGAATCGAGGACCACCCCTATTACCCAAACCCAACCTCCAAATAAGTACCCTGAGTCGAATAAATTCCAAACATATTACAAGATACCGTTTATTTCAATTTTGGACTCTGGGATAGGTCCATGACCATGACTAACCCAAACAAGCCAAACCAACAGATATCCAACTAATAACCAAAACCAAATAAAAATAATAACCAAGTATGAGTCCATAACATAATAAGATGGAACAATAAAAAAATAATCAAATGGTATCATCCCTAATACCAATGTAAATACTAAGGCGGACACCACTACCAACACCACCCATATAAACTCATAAAAGTTCGATAAAGTCTTTAACCAACAGTAAAACACGATTCTGTTGGGACATGCCCCTAACCATAGAAAAGACCAATATCCATGAAATAACTAAATTATGTAAATAAATCCATCATATAAACTAGAGCCGTCCAAAGTACGGATCACCACTTCAATCCAACATATTATCCTGAATTCAATCACTGAGTAGGAGGAGTAGAATTGTCAGTTCCTGCATTGCGTGGGGATGCAATTTCCTAAATCCACTCTAGGATACACTTAGGATAAGGATAAAATAATGCCAACCTTTAAATCCAATTAAACTAACCATATGCATTCACAACCATGCATACATATATATATATAATAATGATGGGAAATGAAACCAACTTTAGTATGCCTTTAAAACCATAAACCTGGGTATGTATAACTTAGTATCCTAGAACCACCCACGTTCTATATAGGTCAAATGTAACCCCCTAAATGGGCCTCGATGCATGTATCCCCATGAATCAAAGATAACATAGGAGTAGGGAATTCTCGAGTACCCTTTATACTCTATGATACATATGTATAAGTTTAATTTGAGGATTTGTATGTACCCTGTAAGTATCATATATGGTCTCCATGACCAATCTTCATGTCGGCAAGCATGAGTTTCCAGTGTCCATCTATTATACTCACACCTTCATGGTTAGATATCAGAACCCATCTTTATTACATAATTACGACAATTACCACATAACAAAACAACCATTCCTTTTATTATTAACTAAGGATATAAGTATTAGTATTGTTATACCGATAATAGCTTGCAATCAATTTCCTTAGCCAACCTTCTAAAGATGCAAAGGGATTCCCATGTACCCGTAGATTACATTATTATTAAGTTTACTTGAGGGAATCCCATGTGCCCATAGATTACATTATTATTAAGTTTACTTTAGGGAATCCCATATACCACACAAGATGTTTGTTATTAAGTCTTTATGGAGTATTCCCTTGTACCTCACAAGGGTTTAAATTAGGCCAACCACAACCACCAAAATACTACAATTTAACCATTCCAAAATATTAAAACCATTTATATGATTTAGGGTTCCATTAACAAGTTATATCATGCAATAGTTCCATTAAAAGTCCAAAAATGTAGTAAAAGCATTCTCATAGGGATTTTATTAAATATATTGGGGGCATAGTGTCTCTAAATCTAAAACCAAGTTCCAATAAACCATTACCATGCAACCAAATTTCCAAACCACCATTAAAACATGTAAATCCATAATTAAAAAATGTGAAAACCATACACAAGCATTTATAACCAAAACCCCCGACGTAAATTCGAAAACCCAAAAGCATAGAGCAATTGTTCTATGAAAACAATTAATAAAAGATGACTTTAGTTGGAAGTAAAAAGGAGAGAGGAGTAAAATGCCTTAGATTACAAAGATGATGGAGAAAAATCACCTTTGTAACCCCTAAATTGACCCTACTGATCAAACAATAGCTTTTCTTAACCCAAGAGCCTTGAGAGAATTTGAGAGTGTTTTAAGAGAGTCTGAGTGATTGCAAATAGGTTAAATGATGTCCCAAGAGTGTTATAAGACATGGGGATTTAATAGGTTAAGAGGGGAAATGTTCAGATTATCCCCAACTTAAACAGCTTAAAATATTCGCAGGATGGTATGACCACCCCATATAAATCATACCCAACTATACAAGTGGTACCTATAACTCTTACCCTAGGCCTCTTCTTGATATCCATAACTAACAACTATACGACCACCCAATCCTAACCATACCCAACCATATAATTATTATCATGAAACCATACCGTAGGTAAAATCATGAGGGGTTGAACACTGTCCAACATACGAGTAGGACTATACGACCCATATCCTATCCTCACGACTAATGGTGTGCCACTCGTACTTAGATCCATGTTAAGTAACTATGTTTAAGATTAAATAAAGGAAAACCAAAACCAATGACTCATCACCACGATACTACCCATACCAACCTAGTTGTACCCATTAAAGAAACTCAACTACCCAACAACACCCAACACTTGAAAACATATGACTGGGTCACCTGACCCATACCCTATCATATGAGAAGTACCCCAAGTCATGTGATTTCGAGAAACCTAAAACCAATAAATTTTTCAAGGGTCAAAACCCAGGATTTTGACTAGGCCTACATCTCTAACTAAGGTTCACAGTTTTATTCATTTGGCTGATTTTTATAGGAGTTTTATTTAGAGCTTTGGCACCATTTCATCTCCAATGACTAGATTGACTCAGAAGGAATTTACTTTTCAATGGTTCGAGGATTGTGGGTTAAGCTTTGGAAATCTCAAGAATTTTCTTACTTCAGCTCTAATGTTAGCTCTTCATGTTGAAGGTGAGGGATTCACCATATTTTATAATGCTTTAGATGTTGGAATTGGATGTATTTTTATGTTATAGGGACCTGCCATTTTTTATGCTTTTAGACATATTAAAATGCATGAGCGCAATTTCCCCACTTCTTATTTTAAGTTGGCGGTGGTAGTTTTTGTGCTCAATAGTTGGAGGCATTATCTGTATAGAGTGAATTTTGATATTTTCACCAATAATCATAGCCTTCAATAATTTATGACCCAAAAAGAGATTAATGCTCGAAAGCATAGATAAATAGAATTGATAAAGGACTATGATGTTTAAATCTTTTATCATATGGGTTAGGCAAATGTTATAGATAATTCTTTGAGTTGCAAGGTAATGTGTATGGGTATCTTGCCATACATATTAGTTTATCAAATGCCTATGTTATGGGAAATTCAATCCTTGGCCAATCTGATGGTAGACTTGATATTTTTTATCCTATGAGGATTTTGGTTTAAGTAGAGGTGAGGTCCTCTGTATTTGAAAAGATTTATGATCATAAGTATGAGGATAGAAAGCTTTGTATTCATTATGATCGGGTGGTGAGTGGTGAGCATGAGAATCTCATCATTATTTTAGAGGTGTATTTTGAGATTTTAGGGTCATATTTGTGTTCCTCATCTTAATGACTTGATTCAGTCAATTCTTCCTGAGGCTCACAACTCTAGATATTTAATTCATCCTGGTACAGCTAAGATGTATAGAGATCTGAAGCAACATTACTGGTGGGATAATATAATGAGAGATATGGTAGACTTTGTGACTCATTGCCTATGTTTTCAGTAGGTTAAGGCCGAGCATCAACTCCAGGAGGAATGACTAAGAGGTTTCCCATTCCCGAGTGGAAATAAGAATAGATTACTCTAGACTTTATTAGTGGTTTGCCTTGTATTTCTCATGGTCGTGATGGTGTTTGGGTTATTATGAATTATTTGACCAAGTTGGCACATTTATCCCTATTTAGATTACCTTCAGTGTTGAATAATTACCCCATATTTATGTTTGGGAGATAGTTCATTTTCATTGGGTGCCCATTTATATCTTATCAGACCATAGTATTATATTTACTTCACAATTTTGGAGTGCATTCTAGTAGAAGTTGTGTACTCGAGTGGATTTGAGTATTGCTTTTCATCCGCTGACTAATGGCCAGTCTGAGTACACTATTTAGGTGTTTTAGAATATTCATCTAATCTGTGTTGTGGATTTTAGAGGACAATAGGAGCATCACAAAACATTGCTAGAGTTCACATACAATAAAAACTATCATTCGAGTGTTGAGATGGCATTTTATGAGGCTTTATATGGTATGAGATATCATTCTCCAATATGATGGTTTGAGACTTTCGAGGTGAGACCTTGTGGTACAGATTTGCTTCAAAACTCATTGGATTGAGCCAGGGTGATTGAAGATAGGATGAGAGTAGTCTAGAGAAGGCAAAAAGACAATACCGATCATAGGCTCTATGCCTTGATATACGGAGTTGGTGAACATATGATCTCTCATGTTACCATGAGGGGTATGATGAGGTTCAAAAGAAGGGGTAAGCTCAGCCTTTAGTATATTTTTCCTTTTGAGTTTCTCCACACAGTTATCAAGGTGCCCTATCAGTTAGCCTTTTCTCCCAATTTCGCTATTGTTCAATCACTTTTCCATGTCTCTATGTTGACAAAGTATATTCCTGAACAATCTCATATGCTTAGGTGGGACTCAGTCCAATTGGAAGAGCAGTTGACCTTTGTAGAGGAGCCCGTGCTTATTTTACCTAGTGATCTGAGGCAGTTGCATACCAGAGAGATTCCTATTTAGTGGAAGCACCGCTCAATTAAGGAGTTCACATAGAATATTTAGGTTGAGATGCACATATAGTATCCTCACCTATTTGAGGCTTCAGGTATTTTTCTTCATCTTTAACTTTTGGGGATGAAAGTTCCTTAGTAGCAGATGTTGTAATGACCTTTCAGGTCATTTCTTGTGATTCTACTTATTTTTACTATTAGATCTTTTCTATAGTTTCCCTAAATAATTTATGACTTGCCAGGACTAATAGCTCGATCATTAGGTAGTTCACTTAGTTTTTAGAATCATTTCCCTATTTAAAGGGCTTCGCTTGTTCCAAATAGCCATCGAGTAAAAACCTTAGTAAAATGCTATTTGATGTAAATTCTGACTTTTCCAGCATATTTGGAATATTTATTTTAGGTTGGGTAGATCTTTTTTTAGTTTTCATTGCACCTGAACTCATTTTGACCTATTGGTCAAAAAGTTGATAAATTGGATATATTAGTGTCGGGGCCATATTTGGTCAAAACAACCTCAGATGGAACATATGACTTTCCCAATGCATCCAAAATGTAAAAATTAGTGTAGTTGCATATCTTGTTTTCTTATATTGGATTCCAAATGCATCTCAAGGCACTGGTCATAACATGTAATTTATTCTAAGTTTAAAATGTCATCTGGTGTAACAGAAGGTGCCGCGATTGCAGAGGGGGTATCATAATTGCGTCCTAAGTGATGAAAAATGCATAAACCAAGGACCGGGTGAGGGGTATTTAAATTCCCTTTTTGGTCAAGAATTGTCCATTTTACTATTGCTTTGTGTCCCATAAACCCTAATAGAGTGAGTAGTCTACAAATTAAGTTTTGGGTATTAATTAGGAACTTGAATAACTTGTATATTCATGATTAAGAACAAATCTAGGTATGAAACCTTCATTTATAGTTTTGAATTCTTGATAATTTGACAAAAACCCTAAATGGCTTGACGGATTGATTCTAGCACAAATATGATTGGTTTGCAACTCCATAATGGTATTTGAATAATTGGTTGTTCTCAAAAACTCATTTTCCTTTTGTGGAACCCACTTGAGAATTTTTTGTGTCATTTTCGACTCAAAGTACAATGGTGCAATATGTGTATTAATGTTCTCGCAATAATGCATAAATTGTGTTTTTAATAGCTTGGCTATGAGAATGCTTTTGTTACACAGTTGGACTTTAATTGAAAATCTTGCATGGTATAATATGGTAATGGGACCAAAACTGGTTAGATGGTTTTAATGGCTAAATTATAAGGTCATGGTGGAAATGGTTTTAATTTAAAAGACTTATAGGGTACACGAGAATCCCCTAATTGAATTTTATAATGGGACCTAAGGGGTACATGGGGATACCCTAGGTGATTGGATAAGGACGTTGCTTGCAATCTATAGTCGGTATGATGATACATTTTTTGATAGCCTTGGTTAATAATATATAGAATTGGTGGTTTTATTCTGTTCTTATGGTCTTAAATTGGGAAATAAGAGTGGGTCGTGATAACTAACTGTGAAGGTGTGAGTCCAATGGATGGACACTGGAAAATTATGTTTGCCAACATATGGATTGGTCATGGAGACAATGCACTTGTGGGGTAAACGAGAATCCCCTAAGTTATACTTGAATATATATATATATCATGGATGGTGAGTGGTACATCCGAATTCCCTTCCCCTATGATATCTCCTGTACATGCTACTACACGTACTGGGGCCTATTTAGGAGGTAACACTCATCCCATATATCTCGCGGGTGGTTCTAGGATAGTTAAGCTACTGTAAATTAGGTTAATTGTTTTAAATGAATGCTAAGCCTGATTCCGTTTCCTGGCATGGATTATACATATATGTATAGATATGAATGCATATGGTTATTTTCTTGGCTTTAAAGGTTAGCATTATTATATCCTTTTCCTAAGTACATGCTAGCATTCACCCTGTAACATATCTTTGGGCATTTTATATCCACGCAATGCAGGAATCGTCCATACTACTCCTCCTACCCAGTGATTGGATTTGGGGGTAGCTTGTGTTGGATGGAAGTGTTGAACTTCCATACTCTGGAAGACTCCATTTCATGTTATGGCTTTATCATCATACTTTTGTTATTTTTTAGACGTTGGTTTTTCCTATGGTCTGGGGCATGTCCCGACCAGATACTGTTTTACTTTTGAATAGAGGCTTTGTGACAGTATTATGGGTTGGAATAGGCAGTGTCGGCATTTGTGTCAGCCTTGGAATTGGTATTGGTATTAGGGATGATAATGATTTACTTGTTTTGTATTTATGATTGTTTCATTTTATTATGATATATATATGGTTGGAATTCATTCGATTTAAGGTGTCAGACGGTTATGGATGGGTATTGGGTGTAGTCTCTTGCCTCGGTTGGGCTTGAGGCACCCGACATGACTAGGCCCTAGTTTAGGTCATGTCAGATAGAGATGATATTTCCTCTCAAATATGAAAATTTCCAAAGAGTGGTGATACTACTCATACTTATGACATATGACCTATTGATATGAGATATTTTATAGATGAATACATGTTTATTAATATTATGCTCCCTTTGGGAAAGATGATTATATGTTTATTGATATTATGCTTCCTAGGTTTGAGATGCCTTTTCTTTGAGAGATGATTATGTGCATATTGATACTATGCCTCCTAGATGTGAGATGCCTCTAATATGAGAGATGACTATGTACTTGTTAACATTATGCCTCTTATATGTGAGATGCCTTTTATATGAGAGATGATTATGTAATTGTTCATATTATGCCTCCTGATATGAGGTGCCTCCTATATGAGATATTATTATGTACTTATTGATATTATGTTTCCTCGATGTGATATGCCTCATACATCTTAAATGATTAGAAATATGCTCTGACTTATAAATATGATTATTGCTATGAGTTTTGGATTAGGTTATGGGCCAAAGTTCGTGATTATAATGGTGCGATTATTCCACATATATTATTGGGCCGAGGGTCGTGTTACGATATTAGTTAAATATCTGGGAAGTGTTTATACTTATCAAGAATGGGGTTATAGTTTATGAATTTATATATATGTTAGTGTACATATTTTTTTTGTATGGGGTAGAGGAAGATGCGGTATGACACTACTTATTCCACTGATTGAATACAGGTGATGGCATGCATAGATTTGGTACATTCATGATTATTATACTTGTAATTAATGTGATTCAAACATAAATATGATCTTATGACTATTCTTCCTACTTAAGGGTTAAGCTATGTGGTAGCTACTTGACGATTAGGTTACTATTACACTTGGTGGCTAGGAATCTAATGTATTAGTTAATGACTCTTGGTTAGCTGAAATATGGTAGCCAGTGATGGTTGATATGTGGCTAATGATCTTGTTAGGTTTAGCATGGGTGAATATTATTGATATCGATGAATATGTATATGATATCAGTGAGGTGTTAATTAAGAAGTTGAGTAATAATGAGGCTAGATAACAAGAGATATTTGTGATAAGAGATGACTTGATAATAATGATATATAGTTGGTAAATGAGGATTTGTTGGTAGACGATGGTTAGTTAACAAATAGTATTAGTTAATAAAAGGTGGTTAGATGATAAATGGTAATGTATTGACCAATAATGATTAAAGGCTATATGTTTATTAGTTGATATTGATGATTAGTGGATAAATGGCGAGTAGGGTATAGTGATGAATCTTGACTAGATTTTAGGTATTGGCTACCTAATCAATAACTATAAGTTGTTGTCCCCTGAATAAGGATTATATAAATGGTAATCCTTAAGATAATAATTAGATATCGTGTGAAGACTAGTGAATTAGTGGTTTAATGATCATAAGCATTGGTTAGCTAATAACGAATAGCTGGGAAATATTGTCAAGTTAGATATTTTATGATGATACAATTATGATTGTGAGTATTCTAATAGGCTTGTAGATTTACCCTCATTTGCCACCTCTTGAGCCCGTGAACCTATTATATGTTTATAAATGTATGTGTATTTATAAAGATATTGATACTCGATAGGACCAGGGTATACTTTGATGATATATTAATACCCGGCGGGCTAGAGGCTACTGTGATGATATATTGATACCCAGCAGGGCCAAAGGATACTGTGATGATATAGTGATCCTCGACAAGGTCGGAGGTTGATTATGCCGTTGAGGGACTTAATGGTGACACTTATAAAAGTGATAGTTATGATTATGGGATTGCGATATTGATTTTTTACCTTGCATCATTCCTGCATACACATCGCCTATCACCAGTATGCACCTATATCTCTCAACCGATACGGGACAGTTGAATAGATATGGGTGAAGAGTATGCTTTATGTTGTTGTATGTTGACTGAACCTTCTCAGTCTGGGGCGGTGGGGGTATACAAAGGCTTTGCTCAGGATTTGGTTGTCTAGAGTAGCTGGTTAATAATGATGTTATTATATTGTTATTATAAATATATGTATTATTGTTATGGCTAGCTTATGAAAGATTGGTCATTTATCCTGTATTTTTATTTAAGGTATGATTTCGACCTCTTTTATTATGTGTTGGCACTATTATGCATGATTATTACATGTCTAGACATGTGGATTATACACCAGGTGCATGATAGCCTTAGATTCTGATACTATTATAATGAGGTCTTTGAGTATGTACATGATGATCTAGGATATAATATGGCATGAACTCATGTTTAAATGTATATATATATGCATTCAATTACACTGAGTTTTGATCCATAGAAATTTCTTGTGTTTTTTTCTTGTTGACATTATACGACTAGGGGGGACTAGTCGTATGAGTGAGTATGGTTTGTTGGGTGTTAGTTGTATGTTAACTAGTGTAGGTTTGTTGGTATCTGTCCAAGGTATGGTATTTTCATACAAGTCATATATTAGGGTTATAGTGGTATGATGCCAATCATATGTTGCCCTATGTTTAACCTAGAAGAGTCTATTCTGCCTAAGGTACGGATTAAGGGCATTGGTTGTATGTTTGGATATGGATTGGCCTTAGTGGTAGTATGTTGGATAGTGTTGGGGTCTAAAATAGGGCCTAGTGTACAAGATAAGGTTAGCACTCGTACCCTAGGGTGCAGTTTAGGGTATGCCATACCCTTCTTTGGGAGTTTTATACAGTTTAAGTTGGGGGTAATCTGGGTATTTTTTCTCTTAAGATCGTAAGGCGCCATGACTTATAACACTCTTGGGGACATCATTTACCCTATAATTCTAATCTTAAACACTTAGAACACTCACTCAAATTCTCTCAAGGCTCTTTGGGTCAAGAAAGGCTAGGTTTTCATCAATAAGGTCAATTTTTAGCTTACAATGATGGTTGTCTCAGTAATCTTCATAACCTAAGGCATGTTACTTATCCCTCATTGTTGGTTCTAACTCAAGGCATGTTTGATGTATGGTTTTCGTAGATTAACTATTTTATGGTTTTGGATATTGAATATATGTTGGGGTTTTAGTTATAAATGGTTTGGTTATGGTTTTCCCATGTGTTATTTATGGTTTTAATATTTTAATGGTTGTTTGAACATGTGGTTGCACGAGAATGGTTAATTTTTACTTGGTTTTGGTTTTGAAAACTATATGCCATCAATATGTTTGATAAAATACCTATGAGAATGTTTTTTCTATATTGTTCAACTTTCATTGAAAACGTTGCATGGTATAAACATGTAATGGAACCCTAACTAGTTTTAATGGTCTTTAATGGTTAAATGGTAAGGTCGTTGTTGTCATGGTTGTGGATTAATTTAATACACTTGTGGGGTACATAGGAATCCCCCAAGCAAACTTAATAATGATCATCTTGTGGGGTACATAGGAATCCCGCAAGTTACTTAATAATGTATGTTATTGCTCAATGGGAATACCTTCGTTAATGAGGATGGCTAAAGACATTATGTGCAAGTTATAGTCTATATGACGTTACCACTTCTTATAACCTTGGTTAATAATGAATAGATTAGGTTGTTTGGTTGTGTGCTAATGGTTTTAATTGGTCAATAATGGCGGGGTGTGCTAGCTAACCGTGAAGGTGTGAGTCCAATAGATGGATACTAGAAATTATTATTTGCCTCCATGAGGATTGGTTATGGCGACCATATATGATACTTATGGGGTACATGGGAATCACCTAACTTACACTTGTATACGTGTATCATAGAGACGAAGAGCACACCGAAATCCCCTACTCTATGGTATCTCTGGTTTATGCAGCTACACACATCAGGGCCCATTCAGGGGGTAACACTGGACCCATATAGCCCATGGGTGGTTCTAGGATAGTTAGGCTACACATACGCAGGTTAAGGGTTTTAAGGAATGATAAACCTGGTTCCCTTTCCCGGTATAGATATATATGTATTTCTATGGTTATGTATGCATATGGTTGTTTACTTGGTTTTAATGGTTGTCAATATTTTATCCTTATCCTAAGTGCATGCTAGCATTCAATAACTATCCCATTTTTGGGTGTTGTATTCCCACGTGATGGAGGAATTGGCCATTCTACTCCTCCTACTCACTGATCAAATTCGACATCAACTTCTGTTTGATTGAAGTAGTAAGGTTCCATATTTTGGAAGGCTCCATTTCATGTCATGGATGTCTTTACATACTTTGGTCATTTTATAGACTATGGTTTTGGCTATGGTCGGGACATGTCTTGACCAAATATTATTTTACTTTTTGATAGAGGCTTTATGGGACTATTATGGGTTGGTATGTGCAGTGTCAGTATAGATATAAGCCTTAGCATTGGCATTGGTACAGGGGGTGACATCGATGGGCTATATTTGATTTACCATTGCTCCATATTATTTTAGATTATATGTATAAATACAATGGGTTATTGTCTTTGTTTGGTTGGTTATTAAAAGAATGTCTTGGTTTGGTTGTTTTAGGAAGTTGACTTATCCCAAAGTCAGTATGTCTATAAATACACTCTCTTGTTATATATTTGAAATCATCCGAATCAGGGTATGTGTTTGAAGGTTGGGTTGGGTATTGGGGATAGTCCCCGGTCTTGGTTGGCCATGGGATGCCTATTACGCAAGGCCTCAATTTAGGTGATGTCAAGTTGGTATCATAGCTTTAGGTTTATGGTAAATTTTGAGACAAAAAAGTCCTGTCGAGTATAGTCTATTTTAAGGTTATGTAGCACGCTATACTCATAAGAGAGAGGCCACAAGGCATTTAGGATTGTTTCTCATTCTTGTGATTTATTTTTAAATATTTGAGTCTAAGTCTTAGAATCTTCTCTAATCACTATTTGTTCGCTTTTTAGATCATGCCTCGAGGATCTGATATGCATGGAAACTCCTTAGTCCCAACTACGGACGATGTTGATGGGATACACTCTACTTATGTGATCCATACTTGGTCTTGGGGTCCCGTCCCTCATTTTCCTAGAGTTTTACTAGTTCTCTTTAGTTTACCTTAGAATGACGTGATGAATGCGGAGTTACGTCAGTCGATTCATATGATTGCTCAATTGGTAGCTTCTCAGGCTGAGAATGGTGCATATGGTGTTCTATCTTCTGAGTTCACAAGGGTTGGCTAGTTCATGAGTATGAGTCCTCCAACTTTTACTAGTGTTAAAGTGTAGGATGATCCTTAGGATTTTCTGGATAAGATGGAAAAGATATTCTGAGTTATGCATGCCAAAAATGTGGGAGTGTTGGAGTTTGCTGCCTACTATCTGAAGGATGTGGCCTACCAATTGTACGAGGAATAGGATAGTGAAAGCGTTGAGGTTAATGAGTCATCCCTGTGGAGACTTTCTCTAATGCCTTTATGGAATGACTCATTCCTCAGGTGTTGAGGGAAGCAAAAGCGGAGGAATTTGTTAATCTAAAATTGGCGAAGATGTTGGTCAAGGAGTATGCCTTGAAATTTTTCTAGTTGTCTCGGTATGCTCCGGAGATAGTGTTTGATATGAGGTCCAGAATGAGAAAGTTTTATTCTATACTATCTCGTGAGTTGATCCTTGAAATGAAGAGTGCATTATAGATCAACGACATAGATATCTCAGGGTTGGATATTCATACGCAACATGTGGAAGAGAAAAAGAGAAAGTAGGTTGAAATAGGGAAAAGGTACGGAATGAAGTTTAGTTTTTTTAGCTAGGTGGTTGGAAACAACAAAGTTGTAAAGACAATGGTAAGTGGTAAAATAAGAAGTGTGGTAGTTTCGGCTTTTTTTTTATAGCTAGTTCTACCTACCCGAACCTATCGGGAGATAATTATAAGCAAAGTGGCAACAATTTTGAGTCACAAGGTTCCCAATCTTAAGCTAGTAAGGCTCAATTGGGCTTATCATGTCCTTCTTGTATATTATGTGCTTGGCTGTATTGGAGTTTTTGTGATGAGGGAAAGGATAAGTGTTTCAAATATGGCTAGCCTGACCATATGGTTAGAAACTATCAGGTTGGTATGGTTACTTTCGGAGAAAACATGGTTTCTCTTTCCTCTTTATTTGTTCCTGCACCAAAAGGTGTTGCTTCCTTATCTATTTCTGTTTCTAGTACTGACATAGGCAAAAATCGGTTATATGCACTCATTACTCGACAAGAGTCTCAGGCATCGCCTGACGTCATGACTAGTACGTTATAATTCTTTTCTCATGACGTGTATTGTTTACTTGATCTGGGGTCCACTCTCTCTTATGTGACCCCATTTGAGTTTGTGTATTTTGGTCTTGATCTCGATGTAATTTTGGAGCCTTTTTTCTGTTTCTACCCAGGTAGTTGACTCTTTGATTGCTAAAAGAGTCTACAGGGGGTCTATGGTATCTTATTGTAGTAAGAAGCCTTTTGTTGATTTTTATGAACTAGCTATGGTGGTTTAAGATGTTATTTTGGTGATGCATTGATTACACTCGTGCTATGCGTCATCAGATTATTGAACTTGCAAGGTTATCTTTAAGTTCTAAGGTGAACCAGTTATTAAATGGTATAGTGGTTCCCAAGATCCTAAGGGGAAGTTTATATCATATCTTAAGCTCAAAGATTAATTTCCAAGGGGTGTCCCTATCATCTAGTCTAGGTTAAAGATTCTAACTTAGAGGATCCTTCTTTGCATTTGGTTTTGGTGGTGAAGGAGTTTATTGTGTTCTTTGTTGATGACCTTTCTAGTGTTCCTCTAGATACATTGATTGAGTTTGGGATTGATCTTATACTGGAAAATCATCCAATTTTTATTCCCTAGATAGAATGGCTCCGGCTGAGTTGAAGTAACTCAAGGAGAAACTTAAGGATCTGTTGGATAATTGTTTCATCTGTCCTAGTGTTTTTCTATGGGCCATACCAGTCTTATCCGTACGTAAGAAGGATTGTTCCCTTTGGATGTGTATTGACTACCAGAAGTTAAATAAGGTGATAGTTAAGAACAAGTATCCTCTCCCAAGGTTAAATGACTTGTTTGATATGTCGTAGGCTGCCAAATTATTTTCTATGATTAATCTTTTGTCTGGTTATCATAAGCTTAAGACTAGGGAGGTAGATATTCCAAAGATGGCTTTCTGTACCCAGTATGAGAACTTTGAGTTATTGGTAACGTCATTCACTCTTACTAATGCCCTTGTGGCATTCATGGATTTGATAAATAGGGTTTTCCGTCAGTTTCAGGATTTGTTTGTCATTATTATAATCGATGACATATTGGTGTACTCTAAGAGTGAGGTAGATCATTCCAATCCCCTCTGTGTAGTATTACAGACTCTCAAAGAACAACAGTTGTAAGACAAATTCTCTAAATGTTAATTTTGGTTAAACGTTGACACCTTTGTAGGTCATATTTTTTCTACTGAGGGGATAATAGTGGATCACCAAAAGGTTATGGTGGTTAAGAAGTGTTCTAGACCCATGATTCTAACCAACATTTTGTGTGTCTTGGGTTTAGCTGGCTACTATAGGATATTTGTGGAATGTTTCTCAACTATAGTTTCCCCATTAACTAAGTTGACTTAAAAGAAGGTAAAGTTATATCAGCCCGATGCTTTTGAAGGTAGTTTTGAGAAGCTAAAGGATAAGCTAACCTTGGCTATTATTTTGACTTTTCCTAAAGGCACTAAGAGGTTTGTGGTTTACTATGATGAAACTCAGGTGGGACATGGTTATGTTCTTATGCAGCATGGTAAGGTGATAGCCTATGCTTCTAAGCATTTGAAAGTACATAAGAGTAATTATCCTACTCATGATTTGAAGTTATTAGTAGTGGTGTTTGCATTGAAAATCTGGTGTCACTATTTGTATGGAGTGGACATGGACATCTTCTCGAATCATAAGAGTCTATAGTATGTGTTAACTCAAAAAGAGCTTAACCTTAGGCAAAGGGGATGGCTTGATCTTTTCAAGGATTATGGTATGAGTCTTTACTACCACCAGTTAAAGCTAGTGTGGTTGCTAATTCTCTTTGAAGCTTTTCCATAAGGAGTATAGCTTATGTGGATAAGGAAAATTAGGAGTTTGTGAAGGATATTCACTATTTGGCTAACCTGGAAGTTCTTCTCTTGGACTCTGAGGATGGTGGTGTGCTTATATTGGAGGGGGTGCAGTTGTCTCTTCTTGTAAAGATCAAGGTGAAGCAAATGTTATATCCTATCTTAATGAAAATCAAGGGTGATATTGATGGGCAAAAGGTGATAGTATTTGATATTCGTGGTGATGGTACCTTGTGGTACCAAGAGAGGTTATGTGTTCCTGACGTCGGTGGGTTACGAGAAACGATATTGGACGAGGTGCATGAATCACGCTATGTTGTTCATCCTCGTCCAAAAAAAATGTATCATGATCTCAATGAGATGTATTAGTGGAGTGGTATGATGAGGGATGGGGCTGATTTTATGGACAAATGTATGGAATGTAAATAAGTAAAAGTTTAGAACATGAGGCCTGGAGGCTTGTCTCAAGAAATTATATTCCCAGAATGGAAATAGAAAGTAATCAACATAGATTTTGTTACACGTCTCTCTCTGTTATTGAATCAATATGATGCAGTTTGGGTCATCATGGATAGGATGGCAAAGTCGGATCAATTTTTTGTCAGTAAGGACTAACTTTTTGACTAAGGATTATGAAAGTTGTATCTTCATATGATTATGCAGCTGCATGGGGTACCTATTTCTATTATCTCTGATCATGGTCAGCAATTTCCTGGCAGTCATTTCAGAAAGGGTTGGGTACTAAGGTTTGTATGAGTACTGCTTTTCACTTGTAGATGGATAGGCAAGCAAAAAGGAGTATTCAATCTTTACAGGATATGCTTCGTGGGTGTGTGATTTACTATGGTGGTAATAGGGTTGAGAATCTACTTCTTGTAGAGTTTGCTTATAATATAGTTATCATTCTAGCATTGGGATGGCTCATTTTGAGTCATTGTATGGTAAGAGGTGTAGATATCCTATTGGGTGGTTATTTCTTGGTCAGGCCAATATGTTTAGCCTAAACTTTGTTTACTAGGCAATGGATAAGGTGAAGGTAATTCGAGATAGGCTTAAGGCTGCCCAAATTCTCCAAAAGTCCTATGAAGAATTAAGGCGTAGGGACTTAGAGTTTGATATTGGGAATAGGATGTTCCTAAAGGTATCTCCAATGAACGGACTATTGCAGTTTAGGTAGAAGGGGAAGCTTAGTCCCCAATATGTTCGTCCTTATATAATCTTGAGGAGGGTTTGTAATGTGGCGTATGAGTTGGAGTTTTCTTTTAGTTTGAACTCCATCTATTCGATATTTTATGTCTTTATAGTGAGAAGGTGTATAGGTGATCCTTCATTTGTTGTTTCTTTGGAAGGAATGGGTATCTTGTATTCTCTATATTATGAAGAGATCCCGTTTGAGATCTTGGATCAGCAGGTTCGTCGGTTGTGAACCAAGGATGTGGCTTCGATTAAGGTTCTATTGCTGAACCACAATGTAGAAGAAGTTACTTGTGATTCGGAAAGGGACATGAAGTCCAAGTATCAACATTTGGTTTCTGCTCCCGAAATTTGTGCGAAAGGTATATGTTCTTCAACATACTTTTGTTTCAAACTTTATTAAAGGAAAGATTGATATCCTTGCATCTTTGTTTTCTAACTTAGTGAAAGATTAGAGTTGTTATGTTGGGGTGTAAATTGTAGTTTTGCTCCCTTGTCCATCATTCAGGGAAAAATAATCCAAGTGGGGGAGAATTAAAATGCCCTAGGTTTTGATCATTTGAAAATTCCTGAGTTTTGGGGTTCTGGACATCATACGTCTAGGTTGTACAAGTCAAAACATATGGTACAGTTTTGTGGGTCTTGGTCGCATGTTAACCAGTATAGGTTGATTGGTTTCTGTACAAGGTATGGTTGGATCATACTAGTCGTGTGTTAGGGTACTAGTGGTATGATGCCAATCGTATGTTTCCCTATGTTTAACCTAGAGAAGTCTATTCTCCCTAAGCTACGGATTAAGGGTACTGTTCATATGGTTGGTACGGATTTTCCTTGATGTCAGTATGTTAGACATGTTGGGTCTAAGAGGAGTCCTGAGGTACAAAATAAGGGTACCACTCATACCCTAGGGTATGGTTTGTGGGTCGGTCATACCCTTTTTTGGGTGTTTTATACAGTTTAAGTTAGGGGTAATCTGTATATTTCCAATCTTAACCACTTAAGGCCCCATGACTTATAACACCCTTGGGATATAATTTACCCAATTATTCTAATCTTACACACCTAGAACACTCTCTCAAATTATCTCAAGGCTATTGGGGTAAAGAACGGCGAGGGTTTCATCAATAAGATCAATTTAGTGCTTACACGGGTGGTTTATCTCCTCCATCTTAATAATCTAAGGTATGTCGCTCCACCCTCATTATTAGTTAAAACTAAAGGCCTGTTTTATCTATGGTTTTCATGTCATAATAGTTGTATGGTTTTAGGTTTTGAATAAATGGTGGGGTTTTTTTTTATAAATGATTTGGTTATGGTTTTCCCATGTTTTAATTTTTGTTTTTATGTTTTAATGGTGGTTTGAATATGTGATGCATGATAATGGTTAATTGGTACTTGGTTTTGGTTTTCAAAACTATATGTTTGATAAAATGCCTACATGTTTTTGCTATATTGTTGAACTTCCATTGAAAACTTGGCATGGTATAAAGTGGTAATGGAACTCAAACTAGTTTGGATGGTCTTTAATAGTTAAATTGTAAGGTCTTGGTGGTCATGGTTATGGATTATTCAAAAATATATGTATGGCACATCGGAATCCACCAAGCAAACTTAATAATTATCATCTTGTGGGGTCTATAGGAAACCCCCAAGCAACTTAATAATATGAACTATGAGTACATGGGAATCCCTTCTTTAAAGAGGATGGCTAAGGGCATTGTTTGTAAGCTATAATCGGTATGACGATATCACTACTTATATGCTTCCTCAATAATAAAAGAATTGGTTAATTGGTTGTGTTCTTATGGTTCTAAATGGGTAATAATGGTGGGATATGATAGCTAATCGTGATGGGGTGATTCCAATGGACGGACACTAGAAACTCATGTTTGATGACATGAGGATTGGTCATGGCGACCTTATATGCTACGTATGGGGTATAAAAATCCCCTAAGTTACACTTGTTTATATGTATCATTGAGAGCGAAGGGTACATGGGAATCCCCTACTCATATGGTATCTCTGGTTTGTGTGGATACACTCATCGAGGCCTGTTCAGGGGGTAACACTGGACCTATATAGCTCGTGGTTAGTTATAGGACGGTTAAGCTACACATACATGGTTAATTATTTTAAAGCATGCTACACCCGATTTACTTTCCCGGCATATATATATATATGTATGTATGGTTGTGTATGAATATGGCTTTTTACTTAGTTTTAAAGGTTTGAATTATTTTATCCTTATCTTAAGTGTATGCTAGCATTCACCCGCTAATCCATCTTCATGTGCAATATCCCCATGCGATGTAGGAATTATCTATCCTACTCCTCCTTCTTAGTGATTGGATTCGGGATTAGCTCGTATTGGATTTGATTGGTGAGCTTCCAAATTCCGAAAGACTCCATTTAATGTAAAGCATGTCTTTACATAACTTTATCATTTTAGAGACTATAGTTTTTGCTATGGTCGGGAGCACGTCCCGACCGAATATTGTTTTGCTTTCGGATAGAGGATTTCTGGGACTGCACGGGTTGGTATGGGCGGTTTTGGTATTGGTATAAGCCTTTACATTTGCATTGATATTGTGGCTGACATCGGTGGACTATATTTGATTTATGATTATTCTATATTGTTTTGGATTATATATATAAACAAAATGGGCTATTGTCTTTTTTGGTTGGTTATTGGACGAATTGACTTGGTTGGGTTGGTTTAGGATGTAGACTTATCCCAAAGTCAGTATATCTATAAATACGCTATCATGTGATATGTTTGAAGTTCATCCGACTTAGGGTATACGTTTGGAGGCTGGGTTTGATATCAGGGATGGTGCTCAGTCCTGGTTGGACTTGGTATGCCTATTACGACAAGGCCCTGGTTTGGGTTGTGTCATATATCTTGCTATATGAAGCGAGTGCACTACCGTATATCCCTTCTTTCATTGTTCATATTGTATACTCGTTTCTTGGCCTTGTATATTGCTATATGTCTTTCTATCTCTGTTCATTTGTATATTGGCCTAGTATATACGATATATTATTGATGTTTATTGAATGTGGCTTGAATAAGATAGTTCATCCTAGTACTTCCTTAGTCTTATTATGTTAGACTCTTCAACTAGAACAAAATAGTTGTCCCTGATTATTCTTATTGACTTGTTTTTTTATCTCCAAACTCTTAAATGTAGATTTCATTTTTTCATATGTTATATATATCTGCTGTAACTTTGTAGCTCAGTTGGTAGTTGCCTACTGAGTACTATTCTTTCAGTGCTCATACTACACTTCTGTAGTATGCATATCATTGTACGGCCTATCTCTATTGATGTGTGTATCGTACGGTGAAGCCATGGTTCTAAGACTTAGAGTGAACTCATGACGTTCAGAGTATTACTTATCTCTCTCTTTCTATCAGACTATACTCTTTATTATGCCTAGAGATAAATTGTATCAGTGTAGTTCCGTTGTTGTTTCATGTTTGCACTTTTGTGATATTAGAAGATCTTGTACTAATACCACTAAGTTTTGGGATGTTTTTATGTATTGACCTTTCTGTCATTCATTCTGCATTCTTTTGCTTATATTGTAGAGTATTTGATTACTAGCTATTCTGGACTACGGGTTGGCTTTGCCTACTAGTGTGTTATGGTAGGCGGCATCATGACCCGTGAAATTAGGTCATAACATATTTCCTATTATCATACTTAGATGCTTTTGAATTGATATTACCAGGTTGTGCGATTGGTATCTGAATTTTGATTTTCTTTTTTTTTGTGGAACACTGTTTATTATGATTGTGTTTGTGTACATAGGCTAAATTGGCAATTCTACAATAGTAACCGATTGCCTTAGATCCGGGTTATGATGTTGGCTTACCTACTGGTGGGTTTTAGTAGATTCCATCATGATTCATAAATCATGTTGTGACAGAATAGTACAGAATTAGACCAATATGTACCTCCTTTACCAAGGATACATGCCTCGTAATTATATCCATTCTTAGGGAGAAAAACTAATTCATCTAGTAGGTTAAATTATTTTGATCAACCCCAGCCTCATCCTGTTCTTCACATTTTTGACTTAATTTTAGACAAGAATGCTGAGAATGCCATTATATTTCTGGCTTAAGCTCTTATTTGGACTTCAGAATCCATCGGTGAAGTTAAATACTCAAGGGGCGAGAGGATTTGTGCCTGTAATTTGACCTTCTGAGATGAGTTCCACTGGGACTAGGTCATTCATAATTTTGACTAGGCCCTTCTTGTAGTTCTTCTACTTGAGTTGGGGCTATTACTGAGATCCTGGATCACTATCACTTTCATCATAATCATCTGCATCATTTAGTTCTTGACCATCATCATCGGTAATATCATCCCGTTGAACAGGAATGAGTTCTTCTATTTCTTAAAATTCACCATCGCCTAGATTCATTAGCTTTCTTGACTCATAAAAGACCACATACGCACATTGTTCATCACACAAAGTTCTTTTGTTTAAAACTATTTATGCTTTTCTTGTTGAGGAATAGCCCATAAAAATAGCTTCATCACTTTTTTTGTCAAACTTCCCTAGATCATTCTTCCCATTATAAAGCACAAAGCATTTGCACCCAAAAAGTCTAAAGTAGTCAAGCTTAGTCTTTCTATTGAACACAAGCTCATATGTGCTCTAATCACGCACCTAAGTATAATATAGCTAGAAGTATTTATAACTTCAGCCTAAGTGTTATTTGGAAGCCGACTATCAATCAGCATGACCTTGGAAATCTATATGAGGGTTTTGTTCTTTATTTCTACAACTCTATTTTGTTGAGGACTACTTGGGTAGAGAAGTTTTGATTATTTCGATTTTCAGCAAAAAATCCTACAACTTGGGAGTTCTCAAATTATGTTCCATGTTCATATCTGAATTCAATAATCTTACAATTCACCTTAATTTGAATTTTCTTGGTTGTCCAATACATTGTCCAAGTGAACCTGCAATAGTCATCCACAATGAAAAACACATACTTCTTTCCTCCTCTACTTTGGATTTAAACAGGTCCATATTGATAAATGTGCAGCATCTCAAGGGTATACAAGTACTCGCATGCTTCTTAAGCTTAATGAAAAACTTGGTTTATTTGCCCTTTACACAAGCATCATAGATCTTGTTTTCTTGAAATTTTAGCATTGGTATGTTGTGGACCAAGTCCTTTGAAATTAATTTGTTCAGTAAAGAGGAACTTACATGTACTAGTCTTCTTTGCCATAAATCTACATCTCCACTTTGAAAACTTAAGAAAGTTAATTCCCCATCAGCCACATACATATTTTTGATATTCTTGGCTTTGAGAATAACTCTCCTAGACTTCAAGCTTGTTATAGTACTTCCATCATATGAGAATTTGACCTCGTTAAATTTGTCACTGATTTGAGAAAAACTTAGAAGACTATACTTGAGGCCATTCACATAATAGACATCTTATATTGCTTGATTGCTTAATTTTCCAATCTTTCCCTCACCATTAATATTGGCATTCTTACCATTCACAAAGGATACACCTCCACCTTGAAGTTCCTTAAGAGAAAAGAAGTAATGAGTCCTCTTTTTCATATGCTTTGAACATCCACTATACATGAACCATTTCATACTTCATTCCCCTCCTCCTACCTTCAAACATAGTCACTTGTTAGATTTTTGAACCCACTTGTGTTTTAGTTCCCAATAGGAAGACAATGGTATGATCAAATCATTCTTGGTCCATCTAGGTAAAGAGTTCTTCTTCACATTTTTAATGGCATGAAACCTTTAGGATAATAATTGTCTTGCTAGATGTGATTAGTACTGCTCATTCTAGATCTAATCCAATACGAACAGTTTTCCTTCAAGTGTCCATCTCTTCCACAATGAGTACATAGAGGTTTGTGGACCTTATTTCAGATACCATGAACATCTTTCCCTTAAGACCCAAGCGATTCGATTTTATACTGATATCCAATCCCTTTACAATCATTGACACTCTGACAAGTTAAATTAGAAAAGATTTGAGAGGATGTGGTCCATTTTAGTGATTTGTTAAGCTTTTTCCTTAGACGAACTAGCTCCCTTTCTAATTCTTTATTCATATGAAGTGCAGTCATAATATGCTTTAGAGAATCCCTCACTTTTAATCAGGCACTATTTAAAGCCATGAGTATTCTTTCACCCCCTTACCATCATAATCATTTACTTTCTCTAGTTGACTCTTTAAACTAAGATTTTAAAATTCAATTTGGTGAATAATTCATCTATTTCAGATATCTGGAGAGTAAAAGCAATCCATACAAGCTCCTAATTTTTTTCTTTCTCTTCTAGAGTATTTTTCTCAGCATTTAGCTCACACACAGAGTCTATCAATACATTTGCATGTTTTTTTATCCTTCTAGTAGAGTAGTTATCTATGTTTTCCTTATTGTCAGAGAGAGTTACCTCATTTTCTTATTCATTTTTTATGTTTTCCATAAGAGAAAATAAGGAATCATATGTAACTTCACTATTCTCTACAACTAAAATAGACACATCTACAAACTTCTCATCTTCATCAGATTCATTAGAGGAATCTCACCAGACTACTAAGGCCATCATCACTGCATAATCTGTTGCAACCTTTCTTCTTGATTTTACTGGGACCTGCCCCCTATTCTTTGCTTTGTCACCTTCAGTTTTGAGATATTCTTGATAATCCATTTTGTGCATTGGATAGTCCTTAATGAAATCCTCTGAACATCCACATTTATGAGAAACTTCAACAATGCCTCCCTTTTTGTTGGTACTTCCTATTCTTTGAAACTGACTATTTTTTTATAGCTCTAACAATTCTTTTCGCCAAATAGGTAACATCTTTGTCATATAAATCAATTTTTAAAGCGTTCAATGACAATTTTTTTTCTTTTTTTGCTTCTTTCTTATCTTTCTCATACTACTTTTTGAGTTCATAATTCTTCACATTACCAATAAGTTCATCCTTTGAGATAGTTTTCAGGCTTGTTGCCTCAGTGATAGCATCCAATTTACATTCCCAATAATTAGGATGAACACCTAGAATTTTATCACCTATTTATACAAAGGAATAACTTATCTTATGTAGTGCAACCCATTGGTGATTGAAGTGAATCTACTACGAATCTCTTGTATATTTTCTCCTTCTTTCATGGAGAAGGTTTCATACTGAGTAGTCTGCATATCTACTTTTAAATCCTTCAAATACCTTTTTGAATAGAAAATCATTCAGGGTGATTCTTTTAAAATTATTCAGGATGATTCTTGTCCAAAGCACAAGAGTCTGAAGTTCAACACTATCAGGAGAGAGGCAGAGATTAGCATTAAACATGCAGACTTGATGCTTATAAACCTCAAGTCCAGAAAGACAAAAAATCAGGGACAAATCTTGAAACTTAAAAAAGTTATAGATATTACAGAAAACGTCTTTTAATTGACACACATTGATTATGCAATCAGATATAGTGGAATGGTTTTTGAAGGCAAAGAGTTTTTCTTTTTGAGAGCATGTAAGGATTTTAGGGAGATTGTATGGGTTTTCTTGGCAGAGGGGGCTATGCTAGGAGAAAGACGCCTTTTGATGAGAGTTGATTATTGAGAATCCGACAAAAATTTGTAGATGACTGGAGGGAATAATAGGATTGTTGGAGAGAGTTTTACGAAGTGATTTTGAAACACTAGCCATAGGGAGAGTTCTAGTCATGAGAGAAGAGTGGAATTGTATTTTAAACGGGCAGAGAAGAAGAGAGGATGGATAGGAGAATTGAGAGCGAGAGGGGGAATGTAGGTGACTATTTGGAAAGGGGGTGGAAGGAGAATATGAAGCGGGGTGATGTAAAAAATAAATGATGGAAGTGAAAGGTCGGCAAAAGTGGGGATGTTGGGAAGGTAAAAAGAGTGCAGAAGCGGCGTGAAAAATGGTGAAAATAATGATGACCCTTTTTGAAAACCCATTTTTTGGGTTAAAAAATTTGAGGAAAAATTCAGAACAAGTAAAAATATTTTTGTTCAAAAATAAAACTCATAGGTCATTAATACAAAGAATTTCAAGTCTCTTTCCATGGTAACAAAATCTTTCTTCTAACAAGGGTTTCGTAAAAATATCTATCAATTGATTTTTGGTGTCAACAAACATTAAAGAAAAATCTCCATTTTCTACATGATCTCTAATAAAATAATGCTTAATATCAATGTATTTAGCCCTAGAATGATGCACAATATATTTAGACAAAGTAAGAGAACAGATGTTATCACACATTATTGGAATAGATTCAAATGATAAATTAAAATCAAGTAGTTCATGCATAATCCATAAAAAATTGAGTACCACAACTTCCAATGGCTATGTATTCAGCTTTAGTTGTTAAAAGAGTAACTGAAGTTTGTTTCTTGTTGTGCTGTGAAATTAGGGTGTCATCAAGAATTTGACACGTTCCACTAGTGCTTTTTTTATCACTTTTGTCACCTGCAAAGTCATCGTCAAAATATCTGATTAAATTGAAATTATAGGAGCAAGAGTACCATAGTCCAGTATCTTTAGTTCCTATGAGATATTGGATGGTTCTTTTGACGACAGTCAAATGAGACTCTTTGGGAGTCAACTGGAAATTGACATACTTAAATACGCTGAACATAATGTCTGGTCGACTAGTTGTCAAATAGAGTAATGATCCAAGCATTTCCCTATATATCTTTTCATCAATATCTTTTACAGATTAGTCTGAATAAAGACTCATGGATGGACTAATCGGAGTTTCATAGGCCTTTTCTTTTTACATGACAAACTTTTTGATGAATTCCTTTTTGTAGTTAGCTTGACTGATGAAAGTACCTTTGGGTGTTTGTTTGATTTGTAATTCTAATAAAAATATGATCTCTCCCATGAGACTCATTTCAAATTCTCCTTCCATCAGGCTTGCGAGATTCTTAGAGAGATGTTATAGCTTATTCATTTAGTTTGTTTTTAAAAACCCACCTAGTTCCAATTACTGAGCAGTTCTTGGGTCTTTTAACTAGGATTCATACTTGACTTCATTCGAATTGGTACCATTATTCCTTCATAGATTCAACCCAAGATTCTCTTAGAGGGCTTCATCGGTCTTCTTTTGTTCAATTTGATATACAAGGGAAACAAATGTGTGCTTCCTCAATGAAGCTCTTGTATGCATCCCACCATCAGGATTTCCAATAATGAAATCATTTGTATTGCTAACATTGTGTTTCTATTTTCTTGAAACACTTGTCTTGACTGTTTCTACTTTGGGAGTTGACTCTAAAGAGGATCTAGTTGACTCATATTGAGATGGTTCAAAAGTTGTGCTAGTATCTGATCTAAGTTGTAGATTATTCACCTTTACTTCATTAGTACTTACACTCATAGAAGTGTGGTTAGTTTCATAAAATACAATATGCATAGATTCCTTAAAACATAACATTCTTTTATTATAAGCCCTATAAACACGACTAATGGGAGATTACCGAAGAAAATACCTTTGTTACTTCATGGATCAAATTTACCCAAGTTATTCTTACCATTGTTGTGGATGAAGCACTTGCATCCAAAGGGATTAAAGTATCTAATGTTTGCCTTCTTCCCTCTTCATAGCTCATAAGGAGTCTTCTATAGGCCTGATGAGACATCTATTGATGATGTGACATGTTATGCTTGCTGAGGAGACCCAGGTGATGAGAAGTTTTAAGAGTATCAGTTCTAGGCATAGTATTCCTCAAAAACATTATTTTTAAATTCTCCTCTATTATCGCTATGAACATAGATGATGAAGTGTCCTACTTCTCTCTCCACCTTACTAAAAAAGACCTCAAATTTTGCAAAAGTCTCATATTTATGATCAAGAAACATCACCCCAAGTAAAACGTGAGTAATCATCAACTATAATAAAAATAAATCTTTTTCCTCCAATACTTAAGATCTTAATTGTGCCAAATAGATCCATGTGGAATGTTTTAAGGGGTTTGGCAGTAGAGATAATTTTTTTGACTTTTAGTGATGTTTGAGTCTGTTTACTCAATTGGTAGGCATCACAGATGTGATCCCTTTTAAACATCAGTTTTGGCAGGCCTTTCGCTAGTTCCAGTCTAGATAATTTCTCAATGATATGCATACTAGCATGCCTATGTTTTCTGTGCCACAACCAAGTGTAATTGGTTTGAAGAATAAGGTAGGTTAAGGTAGAAAAGTTAGGACTATTTAAGACATAAATATTATCAATGTGTTTATCGATGAGAGAGATGTCTCTTTTATCATGTTTGATGGAACAACTTTTATCTTTGAAGGAGACTCCAAATCTAGCGTCACTAATACAAGCATGATCTCGTAGATGGACTTAAGAGAGTGTGTTGGTCCCGAGACTTGGTGTTTACAAAATGAAGTGCAAAGAGGAGCTAAGTACATACCAAAATAGACCACTACATACACTAAAGGAGCGCCCCATCATTGAGGAGCCTTTTAGTTATTTTAACCTCTATCTTATAATAGACTATATAATGAATATTATAGGGTTTATTTACATAGTTTTTTGGATATTTAATATTATATAACATACAAAGAAAGGCAAGTTGTCTCTCTCTAAAGAGGCTTGGCTGAAACTAAGTTCAACTTAAGTGTGAATTTACTTTTGTTTTTTTCTTGCTTGTAACTTTGGGTTGCTTGAAGGATTGAGGTCCCTCTTGTGTCCATTAAAGAGTGTAGGTGTTAATACTATCATCATTGAGGGTCTTAGTGTTTAGAAAGCACTTAGGTTCTTATTTATTATAGTAGTGTGTGTCTCACTACCTATTATTTACATTCTTGCAATCTTGTAATCACTGTATCTTGTTATTATAATCCGATTGTAGTTGTTGTTTATCACATTGTTGTTTTTCTTCGTGTTCATCATTTTTTGTTGACAATATTAGTTTGTGGTGTTTGTTTTAGTGTCAAATACACCTTCATATCTTGTATTCATTTTATATTTGTTGAATCCGAGAGTGGTCTCTATCTTGGTCATCGGATCCTTGGATTAGTGGACTATTTTTTAGTGTGATTTCGTTACATCCTTGTTTATCGTGTATAATTTGGTATCATATCTATCTTTTATTTTGTTATAACAAAATCAATCTTGGGCTTGAGAGTTGGAAAATAAAAAAAAATAGAAGCTAGTGTTCTTGACTGAAATGTGTTACCTTTGTTGTTGTTGTTTAGGCAGAGAGATTTATCACTAGATTTGGTAGTCATTTTGTTTGTTTATAGTATTTCAAGTGTTGGTTTATTTCTCACAAATACTAGAAGTGTCCAAATATAAGATTGAACTTGAACTTGTTGAAGTTGTTGATGTGAACAAAGTGTGACCGGTTGGATGTTGTTGTTGTCTAATCCTTGAACTTGTTAAAGGCCTTGTTATGTGGAGTTAGGCATTGGAATTGTTGTTTTTCTTGGTTTTGTTATTTTGTTCTTTTTGTTCTTCACCCTTTCATCTCTTGTTAAAATAAAAAGTGAACATTAGGTCTACAAAAGGTGAAAGACCAAGTTGTAGTACTTGTTGGTGAAAGATTTGATCACATCACTCAAAAAACTTGACAACCACTTTTCACCTACTTTCCTTGATTTAAGGACCTTCTTTCAAGGAGAAAGTACAAATAAGGTCAAGTCTTATCTTGAATTTGAAAAATAAGCTCCAAGACCATATTTCCCTCCATTAACCAAATCCTCCAAGTCCAAATTGTAAATTAGTCAACACTTGAAATTGGAAGGTAAAATTTTGACAAATCGAGACCAACAGTGGACTTCCATGTCATCAAATAACTATCCGCACAAAATTTTTATGTTTAAATTTTAGATTTCTTAGTTTCATTTTATTGTTTCTTTATTTTGTTTGTTGGTTCAAACACTAATTAACAACCTAAGTAATCTCCTACTAGTTTGTAAGTTAGTTTTTGTGTTTGTTTGTTCGTGTTATCATGATTTGTGTACTTTTGTCATTTTGATTCATTGATTAGTTCTTGACTCATTTCCTACAAAATTTGTTTGAGTTTTAAATCGAAATCTAATCCGGACCAGAGTAGACTCAATCCTCGACTTATCACAAATTCTGTAGCCGACTTAGAACACTTGTGAAGCCACGAGTAAGGTATTCGAAGTGTGAGAGTATGGTGAGGCTTTTGAACTAATTTGGTTTCTATTTTTGTAGGTATTTTACAATGTAAGGGTCCACATCTCAAACCGTGGACAATAGTACTCTTGAGACTATGAAAGCTTCTCTTGAGGCTATCACCCGAAAACTTGAAAGGCTTAGCTCAGATTTGGTATCCGTGAATGGGGATATGGACAACATGAGTGGGAGATTAGAATGAGTAGAAAGAAAAATAAGTTTCTAACCTTCTAATCCTCAAAACACTTCCCCTACCATCTTCCCTGAAATGTTACACCAAATGAACAAATCACCAAGACAACCACCAAATGCTTCCCAAAACCGTGAGAATGATAGACCAACCCTCCCATCACTTCACCATGTCCAACATGACGGATTTGGAACAAAAATTCCACCAAACCCTAGCCCTCCACTTAACCGAAGGCCTCACTTTCCAATCCAAACTCTATTGAACCATAGGCCTTACTATCCTCCAAATCTGAATCCACTTAATCCAAATCCATCAAACTGTGTTGAGGGTTATGGTAGGGAGGAACAACATGGGGTTTATGGGTTTTATGGTGATGTTTACTTGTGGGAAAAAGAGGATAGGGGTAGGAAAAGTGATCTAGGCCAAGAAGTGAGGGGTGGTCACTAAACCCGAGAGATTATCCTTAATTCCATCAAAGTTTGTCTTCTGATCCTCAAGGGTGAGAGTGATCCTGAAGATTATCTTTCTTTGGAATTATCTGGTGATAGGATATTCCATGTCAATGATCTAATCAAAGAGAAGAAGAGTTGTTACATTATCGCTCACTTTGAGGGATATGCAAGCACTTGGTTGGAGTATGTGAAGAGGTTTGGTGATGTGTTGAATGCCTGGAAGCCACCTCCATGGTTTAGATTGATCTACCTTATGCATCAAAGGTACCTCCTCGAGGGCTACAAACATGAACTTCTTGCCAAGTTGTACAACTTGAGGCAAGGAAACAAAAGTTTCATAGCATACTATGACGAGTTTTAACAATTGATGTTGAAGCTTGACCATCAAGGAGAACAAGTGATCTATGAAATTATATGATTCAAAGTCAGGTTGAATAGGTACATAGTTTCTCGGATGACCCGACACAAGTTTGACACTATTGATGGTATCTTCAAAGCTGCCTTGGAAATTTAAAAGGAGCTCTCGGCTTCTAACCACAAAATTCACCAAAAACCTTCCTCGGATTGGTACAAACATCTAGAGCACTCAATCCATTCCAACCAAGCAGAGAAAAAGGTTTTCCAAATTGAAACCAAGTTGCTTAAAGGTATCCTGCAAGAAATTAAGGTAAACCGAATTCTACTTATTGACTTAAAGGATTTAAATGTTTTAAATTTCAAAGGTGGGGACACAAGGCTAGTGAATGCCCAAACCATAGGAATGTAATCCTTAGGGAGGGAAACTGTATTACCTTAATGAGGATGTGGGACTTGAATCGAATGAGGGCGATGAAAAATCTTAAGATGGAGAGCAAGAAGCTGAGGTTGAAATTGATGAAGGAGGGCAAGATGTTTGGATGATAGATGGAGAATGTGTAGCGCCTTAGTACATGGAAAGGAGAGTCATAATTAGTGAGGGTTTAGAAGAAGAAACTGAGAGTGAGGAGGGTGAAGAAAAGGAGGATCCGAGAGTCAAGGAGCATGATTGATGATCTCATAAAACCCTTGGTTAAATATCCTAACCTTGGGAGGAGCAATGAAGAGATGATGCAAAGAGGAGAGCTTGTCGGTGATTATTTCTTGAATTTATGGACAAATTCCTTTTAAGATAGAGAGGATGATACAAGCATAGTCATGTAGATGGACTTTAGAGAGTGTGTGTTGGGCTATAAACTTGGTGTGAACTAAATGAAGTGCAAAGAGGACCTAAACACACATCAAAATAGGCCACTACATACACTAGAGGCCGCCCCATCATTGAGGGACCTTTTGTTCATTTTAACCTCTATCTTGTAATAAACTATATAAGGAACATTGTAGGCTTTCATTACTTAGTTTTTTGGATATTGAATATTGTGTAACACAAAAAGAAAGGGAAGTTCTCTCTCTATAAAAAGGCTTGGACGAAACTAGGTTCAACAAAAGTGTAGATTCACTTTTGTTATTTTCTTGCTTAGAACTTTGGGTTTCTTGAAGGATTGAGGTCCCTCTTATGTCCATTGAAAAGTGTAGGTGTTACTACTATCATCATTGAAGGTCTTAGTGTTTATAACACACTTAGGTTCTTAGTTATTATAGTAGTGTATGTCTCACTACCTATCATTTACATTCTTGCAATCTTGTAATCGTTGTATCTTGATATTGTAAACCATTTGTAGTTGTTGTTTCTCACATTTTTGTTGTTCTTTGTGTTCATCATTTTGTGTTGATAATATTAGTTTATGGTGACTGTTTTGGTATTAAATACACCTTTATATCTTGTATTCTTGATATATTTGTTGAATCCGAGAGTGGTCTCCATCTTGGTCCTCGGATCCTTGGATTAGTAGACTATTTTGGAGTGTGATTCCGTGCCTTGCTTGTTTATCTTGTATCATTTGGTATCATATCCATCATTTATTTTGTTCTAACAAGATCAATATTTGGGTTGAGAGTTGGAAAATCAAAAAGAAAAAACAGAAGCTAGTGTTCTTGTGTTTCTATTCTTGGCCGAGAGGTGTAGCCTTTGTTGTTGTTTTGATTTCATGCCTTCCTTATTTGTCTTGTATCAGTGAAATATAGATGACTTATACTAAGCAAATTTTTTTAGGTCGTCTACTAGATACACTTCAATAAGTTCACATGAGGAGCTGATCTTTACTTAGCTGACTCCGATAACGTTGCCTCTAGTGTTGTTACAAAATCTAACTGGTCCCCCATTTATATTCTTTAGATAACAAAAGTTTTCTTTTTTTTCTGGTCATATGTATGGAACATCCGCTATCGATGAACCACATTCCCTTCTTATAGCTTTAGCGAGCATGTTCCTGAAAAACAAGAAAATTAATTTTGTTTAGGTGACCAAGTGGTCTTGGGTCATTTTCGGTTAGATGTGCTCTTTTTAGGCTTCCTAAGCCACACACTTTTAGTGTTTTGTGTGTAGCTATAATATTGTGCCCTTTTTGTCCACACATATAACAAATATGTCCTCGAGAAGAGAAAGAGGCCTTGGCTGACTTATATGATTTTGATGAGCAACTTGAGTTGCTTTTAAAAGAATTTGATCTCACAAAACTATGACTTGGTGATTTTTTTAATGTTATTCAATTGCATTTTTGCATCATCAAGCACTTCTTGAAGTAAGTCAATTTCAATTTGATATGTTTTGATTTCAACTTGACATTTTCTTAGGTCCTCTTCGAGTTTTTATTTAAGTTGAGCTTTCCAATTTTTCTTCTCTTGAATATGTTTATTATATTTATCTCTATTTTTTTGAAGCACTTCGGTTATATATCTAAATTAGATTCAAGAATATTTTAATTATGACAGTCGTGTGGTCTTACCTCACTAGATTCACCTTTCGCAATGAAAAAACTATTGGCTGCTTCTGTTTCTTCTTAAGTTTCATCTTCATCACTCCAAGCTCCAAATTTTTTATTTTTTCTAAATAATCTCTTTATTAATTCTGGATAGTTTTGTTTAAAGTGGCTTGGCCTACCACAGTGGTAATAGTGATCATCGTTTCTAATGGAATCATTATTTTTGACTCCTTGGGATCTTTTCTATCTCTATTTCATGATTTTCCTTACTTCTCAATTTATGAGAACCATTTCTTTACTATTGTATTCTTCTAGAAAATCCTCCTCTTTAGTTGGTGCGTCATTGAAGGCTACTAGTTTCTTCTTTTCCAACTTGTGGTACCTGTTGATATAGGTTCAATCATATGTAATGACAGTACGTAGCTTGTCATATGTCATGTTGTGAAGGTTTCTTTCTTCCATAATTACAGCTTTAGTTTTCTAAATATTAGGGAGACTTCCAGTCAGCTTCTAGACTTATAGGCTATGCGGATAGATCATCCCCAATGATTTTAGCTCGTATATGATTTTGCTGAATCTGGAAAACATTGTTTTAATATTCTCATTTTCTTCCATTTGAACAACTCGTAGTCATTGACTAGGGCAACAATCTTTGACTTTTTGACTTTCGGGGTTGCTTCATAAGTTACCTCCTATTTATCCCACATAATTTTTTCGTCTCGCAGGTTGATATCTTGTATTTTTCTCCACTAACCGCACAAATAAGTAAACTTATAGTTCGTCCATAAGTTTGGATTTCCTCTTGGTATTCTTTGGTGACCTTACATTTTTGAAGGTCTTTTATATCAGTACTGCTCAATTCATGGTCTTTGTCCTTGTCCTTCTTCTTCTCCTTGAGTCCTGGAATGGGCTTTGGTTCCTTCTTGTTGACAACCCATGCTTGGAAGTCATTTGATTGGACGAAGATTCTAAATTTGTTCTTCTAATAGAAGTAGTGTTGTTCGTTGAAGTATGGTGGTCTTATGGAGGAATGACCAACTTTAAGAAGAGCACTGGGAATTTGAAAGTTTGATATTTGATCTTTTCTCATGTGCGATTAAGAAACACTGTAGTTGAGACCTGCTCTGATAGCAATTGAAATTCAAGAGGGGGTGAATTTAAAATTTCTGTGAGTCGACTATTGAGCCTTCAAAGTTGACTTGCCTGCAAATTAGGACATATCTCAAAACATATTACATTTAAATAAATAGACAAGTAAATAATCATCTTGAAGTAAGGACATGAAGATTTATCCTTGTTTGGAACACCAATGCGGTTCCTACTTTTAATCCCCTTGGGTTTCAAAGTTTTCTTAGATCAGTCAAAGTCGAGGTCGAGTACAATAATGATAAACAAGTTTCGAAAACTTATTTTTCTCTTCCAATCTCGTGACACAACTTTAGTATGTATAACAAAGTTGACTCGGTCTTATTTTTTATATAAATATTGTAAACTGATAAGTACAAAGCTTTGTGAGATTAAGATTGAAACACTTTGAAGTTCATTCTTGAAGTTACGTGGTGTCCTTTATTCTTTGCTTTGGATTTTATAGTCTTCTATTGCATCTGCTTCTTTTCTTCATAAGGAAGCCCAAGGATTTCTTCTTAATCAAGGATTTGTGTTGATCCCTTGATTGAGCGAGTTTGTACCTTATGATATGTCCATACTCGGTGCAATCTTTCTTTATCCCAACCATACATATCCATATCTAATATGTCCATATAGAAGGTGTGGTTTTCTTTCCTTTGGTCTTTGCCACGAGCTACATTCAATCATCTTTTAATTGTCTTCTTCATCGAGATGTTTAGTTAATGCGGTTCTTGTAGCCTTGTCTAATGAAATACTTAATTGATGTGGCTCCATATTTAGTACTGTTTTCTTGGAGGGGATATTCCTTGCCTTTGTATGAGATATCCTCCCTTTATTAGAGATATTCAATATCCTTTATACGAGATCTCCTTCCCTCATTAAAGATTTTAAATATCCTGTAAATTTCCACTTAGTAGTTTATCATTTTTAAAACATAAAATGTAAATGCATGAAGCTAACACATATTCATCCACATAGTTTGTCTATCTAGAGAATTTTACTAGGTTGCCAATCAAAAACCATTACAATAGTCTAATCAGGTGTTAGTAAGGAGTAACTTACTTTCTCCTAGTAATGATCGAATCGTGCAGATTGAAGACATTTTTCAAGCAGCCAAGAGGGTGTGTTATAGATCTATCCCCATGGCAGCTGCTATTCAAATTTGTAACCTAGGCATACATCTTGTACTTGTACATTTGGATGCCATAAACTTTTTGTTATTAATAAAATAGAAGTGGAGATGTTCGCAGTTGTCAATTTGTTCTTTAATTACTTTAGAGGAATTTTGTTCATCGGAATTCCTAAAATAATACATCAAAAAAGATTGGTGAAGATAAGTTCAACATTAAGAAATATTGGGCTATGAATAATGTTATTGGATAGAGCATAGTAGAGATTTAGATTCAACCGGTGAGCAAGCGTTGTTGTTTAAAGCTCAACTTGAAATAAGTTGATTCCTATACCATTGAACCCATAATTATGGATTGGATCACATACTTCAAAAAATAATCAAATATAGATTATTCAGATTATATATTACATACATATAATAAAATATATTATATATTGTAATATCTAAATAGATGATTAGATGAACAGATGAATATCATGCTCTTTTGTGTGCTTCCTTCAACTTTTGTTATTCTTTTTCTTCAGAGTCAACTTATTTTATGTTTTACTTTGTGTTCTCATGTGAGTATTTTTTAAGTCAAGTCATGGATAATATGAATATTCATCTTATTCGTCGGTTATTTATATTATTCGTCGGTTAACTAACTTTTTATCCTTATTAAATATGAGCAAATAAAATATTTTATTCATTTTAGTTTGTTTAAATTGTTTCTAAACTGTCCATATCATCCAATCTCTGTGTTTGCTCCTCTTAATATTGAGCGTATAACAAACTCTAGTCTCATTGTTATAACACACAGTCGAGGGCATTACATTCAAATTAGTTATGGGTCCACAACTTTCTTTTAGGGAAAATTGACATGGCCTGACCCATTTTAAAACTAATGGCCCAAATTTGGGTCTATGGACATTTTATGTTTTGTCGGCCAAACTAATATCATTTTATGGCCATTGGCCTTTTCCAACTTGGGACATTCCTCCTTTTACTAAAAATATTTTATTTTTTTTCTACAAATATTTTAATTGAAAAATATTCTTTTTTTTTTATTGTTTAAAAATAATATTTAAATATAATTGTATAAAAAGGTATAATTGTTATATAGAATATGTATCTATATAAGATATATGTATAGAATTTGTATAGTTCTATCAAATATGTATATTTATAATGTATATATATATATATATATATATATATAAAATAAAAAATTGTATCTAACATGTGTAAAAATTATATAATTGTTATATAAAATGTGTAAAAACGCTGTATAATTATTCTATAAACTATGTATCAAAATGGATAAATTTCTGTATAAAATATTTATATGTATAAGATATGTTTAGAACATGTATATAATGTGTATAGAAGTTGTATGTAGCAAGCCAAAATATGAAATTTCTAGAAAATGAAATTTAAATTTCATGGCCATTTTCATGAAATTTATTTGAGCGGAAGAGCCATTTCTGTACTTTTTCCTTTCTTTTAATTATTTTCATGAATGGTGAGATACGATTAGACGAGGAAAATCATTTCAATCATCAATCCGTTCAAGTTTGGGTTGATTATTGACCCGCCCATTTATTGGCTTAGTCCATTTTAACTTAACTTTTTCCAATTCATTACAAACTGAGTTGATATATAATCTGAATAGATTCTGAAAGATTTTGTTAAAATATTTTAAAAGTTTTTTTTAATTTGATATTTTATATATAGTCCGCATAAAAAATTTATTTTATTCAGTTATAAAAAGTTATAAAAGAGCAAATAAAGCAATTTAAACTCAGTAAGAAGGGGGTGGGTTGGGTTATAACCCGTTTTGACCCAAACAAATTTGGATCGGATGGGTCTTTACCCGTTTGTTATTTAATTCAACCTACCCAATTTTCACCCCTAGATACGAGGATATTTCATGTTTACTTCTCTCAGACTCTGTCTTGATGAAAGATCATTTAGGCTTATACATGTAATTGTCACAAACTTAGACCTCCACTATGTCCCCGGCTTAGACATATGTATGGATGAATGATAATTTGGGCTTATGCATGTAATTTCCATGAACTTATACTTCCACTATGTTTCCTGATTCTGCTAATTAATAGAGTGTCCGCCTCTTAAACCTAGAAACCACCAATTTTGATTGACTTTTCTTATGACAAAATGGCCTTGCCGCCCGCTGGTCAGCCAAATTCTATGACTGGACAGTCGTCTTTTACTATTAATAAAAAAAAAATTCCTTTATTACCCCCAAAACCCTATAAAATTACCTATTGTTTCATCACCTGATGTAACCCCTCCTGATCAATAGCGATAAAATTATGAAAATTTTCTAAAGCCTACTACAATGAACTCTCTTAAGAGTCCTAGTAAACCAAAGACTCAACCTATTCCAATCAACCAGTTTAACTATGTTAATGGTGTTCGTAGAATTGTATGGATGGAATAAGAGGTTGATCAAATAAATATTATAGAGGACTTCAATATGGTATCATTGGTAAATTCTCTTAGTGTTGTCCTGAATTAGATGATCTGAGAATTCATATGCCTAAACAACTTAAGGTGAAAGGATCCTGTAAGATAGGTTATTTGAGAAGTCATTATATTCTCATAAGATTTGAACTTATTGAAGACTTTGAGAATGTGACATCAATGATTGTTTACTATTTTATTGATAAACAGGGGTATTCCTATATGTTGAGACCACTAATCTATGATGCTAACTTTAAGGTGGATAAAGAAACTACACAAGCTATGGCATGGATTTATTTTCCGATTTTAAAACCAACCTTTGTTTGTAAAGGAATCTATTTTTTCATTAGCTTTGGTTGGTGGTAAGCCTAATGATATGGATATGGCTACAATAAACAAAAATAGATCTAGTTGTGCTAGGATAAAGATACAAATCAACCTACTTTCAAATTTTCCTAAATATATAGAGATGGAGATTGTTAACCCCAACACTAAGAAATCAAGAATAGCAAAGTTCAAGATCTAGTTTGACTTCAAACCTAAGTTCAACAAAGGGATAAAACTTTAAAGTCATGATGAAATCGAGTGTAGAGTGTTACATCTTGAATTGAAGCCATCTCAAGAAGAAAAAAGAAATCAAGCATAATCACTATCAGAAGGTAAAAATCAAAGTCACTAAGTCCACAACTAATGAAGGAAGGTGGATTAGGTAGAATTTAAAGCGGAATCTTACCAGAAGAAGACTCATTAATAAGGGATACCTCAGTGAAAGAGATTTAAGTCCATATAAAGGGATATGTGACAATAACCCTTTCAATTCTTTGACAGAAGATAGGGGAGTAATAACTATAAATATAGAAGATAAAACTATTATATCAATAAATACAGGGCAAAAAATTCAAAGTGACAGGGTAGATTAGAAATCCATAAAAGATTGGGTATCCAAGTCTTTTCTAGTGAAACTAGTAGTGACAACAACCTCAGTTGATAAATCACCTACAAAAGAAATGAGAGTAAATAATCAGAAAAAGTACTATAAATTAGAGGTAATTAATGATCCAGGCAAATTCAAAGATTCAACCAATAGCTTGTCAGCAGTTTCCTTCGAAAGTGAAGATAGGGAAGAGGTGGAAAGTTGTACTAACAAAGGAAAGGGCTAGAAAATGCTCTCTCATTGCAAACTCAATCTGCAAGACAAAGTGAAATAAATTCAATTGACATAGTTCAATATCCTGATATTTCAAATATGCAATGAAGTCAAGTCATATACTTAAAGAGATGTGTACTAACGAAGGATTGGAGGAAGCAAGTCAAACGAAATTAATTAGTGCAGAAAATAAAATTAGGGCATTATAGAAATGTATGCAATAAGAATATGGTGAGATCAAGTGCAAATTCCTTAACTATAACTGCAAAATGTCAAAAATGTCAGTAGGTCATTAAGTGATAGATCTGCTCTAATAAAAATAATCTTGTCCCATCTAGTGATAACTAACTGGCTATAATCGATTTCCCTTTAGATGTTAATGAATCATTATCTTGTAATGTTGACTCTCCTAATGTTATTCTTCAGAATATTATCACTTATAATATTAAAGATGTGAATGAAATTGAGCTGCTAGAGAATAACCCTGATAAGGAATGTAAGAAGATGACATCCTTAGGTAGGGGGTTTTATCCCCAAGGGCTATTAAATTAGGAAAGAAGGGGAAAAAATAGGATAATAATGAGGTTTTACTACTTATTAGAGTTCAACCAAAGAGAGGTGATGTGTCTCAAAATACAAAGAATTAATGTAGACTATAATTTGGAATATCATATATGTGAAGTCACAAAAGTCTTTTCAAAGGATTTAGATGCTACACACATTTCATAAATCTATATTTATTGCATTATTTGAGCCTTTTTAACATTCAAGAATAATTAATAGATACAAAAATAGAATAATTAGTAGACATAGTGCTTGTGGACATGATAACAGAATACATAGCCTTTTCAGGAAAAATATGGTTCTTTGTCAATAATGGTTTTATAGTGAATACAATTAGTAATATACAATAACATATTTCATGTCAATTATGTGAAATTTCTAGTGATGTGTGCTTCATAGAGACAATTGTCTATGCAAAATATGATATAAATCAAAGGTTGGAGCTTAGGGATGACATTGGTTTTATCTACAATGGCCAGCCTAGTCCTTGGTTTATAAGGGTGATTTGAATGTTGTTCTTTATGTATCTGAGAAGACTGGTTGAGTTTCAGTTACTAATATTGATATAGAAGATCTTTAGAACTCTATAAAGTCTTGTGATATTCTCCAGGTGTTGTATATGGGAAGCCCCTTTACTTGGTGGAATAAAAGAGAAACAGTTGATTGTATATTTGATAGGCTTGATAGGGTATTTATTTGTTCTAAATTCCAGAACATCTTTTCACATGCCAAGATTGAACTCTTATTAATATACAGATAAGATCATCTTCATTTGCTTCTTAATTATGAAAATAGATCTATCAAAGACCAAAGACATTTTAATTTTTTTAAAGTTTTGGACAAATCATGTATAATTCAAAGAGGCTGTCAGAAGAAATTGGTCTACTAGTTTCACAAAAAATCCTTTTTTGGAATTTAAAAGAAAAATCAAATAAGTGAGCAGGGCCTTATTATGGGGTGTAAGAAAGTCTACAGAGATATTTTCAACTTCTTATTAGAGAGGAAATATCGATAATGAGGGATAAATTTTTTGAAGATAGACCTACAAAGAAGAATAGGGATGTAATGCAAAAAGAAAAGGTTGAATACAGTAGGTATTTACATTTATATTTATTAGCAACAAAAGGTTGATTATAACTAGTTTTAAAGAGGGCTTAGAAATACATAGTTTATTTATAGTATTGTTAAGGGTAAGATAATAGGCTTAATATTTCCATAATATAAAATTCCTAGGTTTGTTGGCTGGAAGATGAAGATCAAATTGTTATGGAGGCTATTAACTTCTATCACTATTAATTTTATCAAGAATGCTAGTGCCTTTCCTTTAATAGATCATATCCCTAAGTTACTTTTTGATGAGGAAAATGCAGTATTAGAGGCTTCTCCTGATGTTGAAGAGGCTAAACCTATTGTGTTTAAATTAAGAGGAGATAGTGCTTGTGGACCTGATAGTCTATCTGCGAGGTTTATATAGTCTTATTGGGATATTAGTGGTGGTGATATATTTAGACTAGTGTTAAGTTTATTTACGGGAAATTCACTTCCTAAATCTATTACTCATTCTAATTTGGTGCTCATTTCTAAAAAAATATAATTTACAACTTTTTTCATATTCGAGACCAATTAGTTTTAGTAATTTTATGAATAAAATACTCTCCAAAATTATGTATGATAGGCTGGAAAACATTCTCCCTAGATTGATTTCTCCGAATCAATTAGGTTTTGTTAAAGATAAAAGTATTATTAATAGTGTTTTATCAGCTCAAGAACTGATAAAAAATATTGCAAAAAGAGGGAACCCTTCTAATGTTGTGATGAAATTGGATATGGATAAAGCATATAATAGGGTTTCTTGGTTCTTCTTAATGAAGGTTATGAGGAAAATAGACTTCTATAATATGGTGGTTGATGTGATATGGAGATTGTTTTCTAATAATTACTACTCAGTATTATTAAATGGTCAATCAGTAGTCTTTTTCACTCTACTAGGGGAGTGAAGCAGGGTATCCTTTATATCCTACCCTTTTTATGCTGGCTGTAGAAGTGATGACAAAGTCTCTTAATCAGTTGTTTAATGATAATTGCTTTGTAGGTTATGGGATTCCTACGTGGAGTTCTAATTTGAACCACTTACCATATGCTGATTATCCAATAATTTTTTCCTCTTCTAATAGGTATTCTGTGTAGAACATCATGATTATTTTGAAAGAATATGAGCAACAAAATGTGGTCAAAAAGTGAATAAGGACAAAAGCTTTTTTATGCATGCATCAGAATATACATAGTGGAGTGGTACAAAAATGAATAAGACTATAAGAATGATCAAAGGATCTTTTTCTCTCAAATACCTTGGCTGCACTTTATCATATTCAAAGAAGATGAAAGAGCACTATGCAGAGCTGATAGATAATGTTAGAAGTAAGTACTATTAATCTATATAGGTAAAGAAGTTCTTATTAAAAGTGTATCACATATTATTCCACTTTATGTATTTCAACAATAGTTCCTCCTAAAAGTGTTATCAAATACCTTTACAGGATTTTTGGAAACTTTCTTTGGAATAACAAATAGGCATGAAGGGGAAAACATTGGGCTTCTTGTGATAAGGTTTGTTTACCCAAATAGGAGGAGGTCTTAGGCTTCAAATCTCTTAACAATATGTCTCAAGTTTTGATGCTAAGTTTTGGTGGAGGTTTAGGACTCAAAGTAACCCGTGAACTAATTTTCTTAGGAATAAGTACTACAAGAAAAATTTACTTATGCTGGTACAATGAAGAAGGGGATTTCAAGTGTGAAAGTCTATGTTGAACATCAAGGACAAGGTTGAAAAATATTTGTTGTGGGAGCCTAAAAGTGGAACTTCTACAATTTGGTTTGATAATTGGACAGATACTGATCCATTATTTAAACAACAATCTAATATTTAGACATGTCTCCCTTTAAAAGACATTGCAAATTTATGAGGGAAAGGGGGTTAGAACTATGAGAGTATGGAGAATGAGCTCCCTAATCATGTAGTGAATCACGTCATAGATAATATGTGATTTTTAATCCATGAAGATAATGGATAAACCTTTATGGACAAAGAATATTGGAGGTAAGTTCGCTACAAAACGTGCTTGGGATTTATTAAGACAAAGAACTATTGAGAATGACTATTTAAAGGCTATTTGGATCAAGGGGTTGCCTTTTAAATTTTCCTTTTTAATTGGAGAATATGGCATGCATGCATTATGGTTGCTACAATAATGCATATATGTAATTCTATGAAAGATATGGCTGTTACAGCAATTCTGAAAGAGAAACCATCCAACATCTCTTTCTTAAAGGTGAGACAACTGAAATGGTGTGGAATTACTACAATGGTGTAGTTGGTGTTATAGAGAAATGGATTAATTTGAAGCAGAGTGTGAGTTTATGGACAAATCATGATGGTACTGTTCTTTGGTTCCTATGGAAAAGAAGAAACACGTTACTATATGGTGGTTCATATGATGAAAGAAATATCATTTGGGAAATTAATGATACCATTATTAAGTTCTTTATGATCTGTCTTAATATGGATATCTTAGAAAGAGAGTGGGTTAAAATAGTTGATGATCTGCAGAGATATAGAAATGCCTTTTCCTTTAAAGTGTTAAATAGATGACTCTTGATATTGGTTGGTTAAAGAAAAACACTAATGGTGCTTCAAAAGGAAATCCTAGACCTAGATCTGTTACTTTTTCTATTAGAAACAAAGGTCGTAAAATAGTGGTGGCAAAAGTGTGTATAATTAATGATACCACTATTTAATTGTCGAAGACTTAACAATAAGGGATGCCTTCAATATTAGAGAAATAATTCTTTAAGGAAGATTATTTTGTCGAGTGATTCTTGCAGCATTGTACAAATTCTAAAGAAAGACTAGGAAGTCCTATAGAGTGTGACAATGGTGGTCAACACCATTAGAGCACTGATGGATATCACATCAACAAGAATGGTACATTCCCTTTGGGAAGTTAACACTCTAGTTAATTATTTTACTAATTTAGTTTTTGACTTTGCATGGGTTTTGGATTTAACAACTTTGAACAAATCCTAGCAGAAGGAAAGAGTATTATTAATTTAGATAAGATAGGTACACCATACATTAGATAGTACATACACGATTCATAGTAATAATATCAATAGTAGAAAATAAAAGGAGTAGGATCAAGGAAAAACTAGATTAATAAAAACAAGGATGCATGATACAGGGCATTATCAAGATTCCACTCGAGTTTAGAATTTTATACCTATAATAGACACGACTTTGAACTTCTTAAATTTAGAGATTCATTAGTCATCGATTAGTCTCTAAAACATAGAAATAACAAAGTGAAAATATGGTTTACAGTACCTTCAGATGGGAATGAACATAGAAACCATATTAACTATTGCTAGAAGTGATTTCTTCTAAATATCACCACCTATATTGAGTGGGAGCTTGGTATGTTTTTGGGTCAAGTATTCAAGCAACAATAACATCATATCTATTTTTGACATCCCAATTTGAATGTTGGACCAATCCTATTTCATAAATACATGTATTAATTCAGTGACCTTAAATCTTCTCTATTTGTTCTCTCTAGATTAGGTTGTGGAATTTTCTTCAGTCAAATATCAAGCCCACTGATCCAAGAGTATAATGAAATGAATAAAAAGGGTCCATTACTTAGTTGATATGTGAAGGTGAATAGCTTCCTCTGAACATCTCAACCAGTTCAGTTTTCAGAATGGGAACAACTCTCAAGTATGGAGAGAACAAATTGTTAAATAGGTTAGAGAGGGGGATTCTATAATTTTCTCTATTTCCTAATTGTAATTTGAGATATGTTTGTTGTATGATCTTTATTATTTTTAAGTTTTGGGCCAGGCTACTTGTTGGTCTAGCTTTATAAATATATTCAGTTTTTTTTTTTGTTAATAAAAGGGCTTTATGCTTGATTTTAATCCAACAAACCAAAATATGTATCCTGTTCGGCACTTCACAACTTTCTCATAAATCATTAATGATCTGGCTATATCAAGTAACCTTTTTTGACTGTATATCTTTAAGGGAATGCTAATTTGAGGAAATACACAAGAAAAATTCTAAAGGAAGCTTTTATATTGCTCAAGACATAGAAGATTTTTGCTTCATGTTATTAAAAATAAGAATCCCTCTGTATATACTACTTACATAGGGTATGATGTATAAATAATAATTTTTACATAGTCACTACATATTTGCTAAAAAAATTCTTTTCTAGAACACTCTAGAAAGATATAAGTTCTATTGACTTACCATGCAAATCCAAGAGATTCTAGAATATTCCATGAGAAACCTCCCTATTTTTTTGGAGTATTACACTAAGGAGTAATGTTTTTTTCATGTAAGCCTTCCACGTAAGATTTTTTATGCTATGTGAAGCCTACGTAACATGATGATATGACGTGTCATCCCACTCTCCCCCACCTAATGTTGCAACAACCTCAGTGCAGCATTGCACCATAAACTCCCAAATTTAAAGTTTAAGTTGCCAGAAGTTTTCTAATAATTTTTGTATAGCTTTTTTCGGTGATTAACTTCTTTACTAAACATCAAACTCCCCTCTTTAAGACCAACTCCCTTGTTTATGACCTTTCATAAGTTGTATGAACGATAATTGGGCTTGTCCTTCTATTTTTTGGCCCTTTAAACATGGTACCATACAAGATCCTTCAAACTCCATTACCAAGATGAAGTATGGTTCGATTAAAATATGATAGTTTTGAATAAGCTCTTGTCCATGAATTATGTCAAAGATATCTGCTAGAGCGATAATGAAGTTTGTTTTACCTTTTCGCCTTGCCAACGCATTGCTTACTCTATTAGAAACTCCACACACGAGAGTTAGTTATGCATTGAGTGTCATGAGGAGACTATTGCTTGTCCTGAAACTCAACCCCAACTTTCTTTCTTCTTCCTTGGTTATAATGTTTTATAATACCCCATAAGATCTAAGTTTCTAATCATTCGTCTTAAGTTCAAAGGCCCTAAAGTGATTATTTTGAACCATAGATAAGTGTCACATTTCACCTTGTGTGTAAAGTATTTTAGATATGATTATGGTCATAGGAAAGTCCTAGAACAAAGTTAAGTTGAGAACATTTGTATCGATTGAGTTTTAGTAGTTGATCCTGCAAGGGTCAACTTTAAATGATTGTAACTTTTGGAATACATAGATTATTAGAGGTCAAGACCTACCAAATTAAATATCTTTGAGTCTTCTTTTCAACGCATTTGATTTTACCTTAATCTAATATTAGGTAGAAAGTTATGCTCATTTTACCTAGGAGTGTCTGATTGTCAGAGGTTAACGACCTGAGTTAATGAGTTGTCAACTAGTTGATGGGTTGTTAACTCCGTCATCAACTTTAACCAGAAAATATCTAAATCATTTAGAGATTGATGATAAAGTTAAAGATCTATCAACTCTGTCGTCAACCTTAACAAGTAAATGTCCAATTTAGCTAGAGATTGACGACTCGAGTTGAGAGCTCCTAACAAGTTAAAGGGTTGTCAACTCTGTCGTCAATTGAGAAATTCCCACAAATATTTTTAAGTTTCCTTAGGAGTAGTTTGGTCTTTTCCTTACCTCATACTCATCCCCCATGACTTAAATCACCCTATAAATAATATTATCAAATCATTATTAAGTTTTTAATGCTCATACTCCTCTCCATTCTCAAGAAGAAATTGGAATTTCTTCCCAAAGTTCAACTTTCATGGCTCCAATTCAGGTTTCTCTCAAGAAAGTTCATCAAGTGTAGGTATGTAGTGTTTAAACAAGGATAACCTTTCATCCTTGTGCCCAAAATCTTTGATTTTACAATTGAATTTATGAGATTTCAATTAGGGTTTATACCCAATTTTCATGTTTTTGAAATTATGACACTCGTGTGATTTAAAGTGTAGTTTGCATAAGAATTTACCTTTACTCATGTTAAACTTACACAATTTCTATTAGGAGATGAATTTCTATTTTGACATGAAGTTTTATGAGTGATAAAAGACTTTAATTGTAGCCTTGAGTATTCAGTTCACAACAAGTTCATGTTTACTAGTTTGAGTTTCAAAAGCATTGCATTATAATCACAGTTTTAATATAAAATGAGATTTCAGATAGACTATGAAGTTCACATAAGAAACCAAGAATTTGAGATAGAAATAATTGCATATTATGTTTTCAAACTTATTCTCTTATATGCCTATTTTATGGTGAACTTCATAGGTACATCATGAGCAAAGGAGTAGTATCTAGAATTAAGAAGGGAATGTGGGTTTGGCACATCTAATTTCCCCGCAACTATGCACCATCATAGGCTATTTGAGTTATATTTATTCAGCTTATCCAATCGGACATGTTAGGGTAATCCCCAAAATTATCCTTTATGTACTATCAAGGTATATTGGGCTATTGCAATGAGGGTTTGAGACATCATGCCATTCTTGATGAGGGCTTGAGTTATCGACCTCCATATAGCTCGCATGGTTTATGTTGATTATGAAAATCTCACATAGAAAAAGAGTATTTTAGAAACTAAGTGTAATGAACTCACAATTTTGTTATGATATTGTTTTATGGGTTATTCTTTCTAAGACTTTAGCATTTAGTTTTACTTATGATCAAGGAGAGTTCTTTTACACTTAGCCTGCATATTTTAAAGTATATTCGACTTCACTTTTACTTATTCCATAGAAAAAACATTTTCAAAAACTAAGTGTAGTGACTCACCTAATTTATCAAATTATGCTTTGCTATTTATGTTTTATGATATTCCAACTTATAGTTTATTTCATTCTCTTAGTGAGTCAATTTACACTTAGAATGTATTTTTTAAGATAGTGTATTGTCTCAGTTATACATATTGCATTCACCCCCACTTACTCGATACATTCCAGAAGCACTGACCACATATACGTCTATGTGGATATGTTATTTCATAATGTCGGTACAAGAGTTAGCCCATAATATTATACCATATTACATTCGCCCCCACTTACTCGGTACATTCTAGAAGTACTGGCCACATATACGTCTATGTGGATATGTTGTTTCATAATATAGGTACTAGAGTTAGCCCACAATATTATGGTCAGTGTTTAGATTAAGTAATTCATGTTTTATTCAGTTGTATTGATTAGGAATAGTTGGGGGTCATGTCCCGACTACCTATAGTCAGTATTAGTAGAGGCTTTATAGACAGTCAATCAGAGTTTATATATTCAATTTTAGTTTTGATTTTCTTTTTTTTTATCATCTAGTGATGTAAATATTTTGAAATAGTAATGTATTGAACAAGTTCACATAATGACAACTCTTTCACTTAATATTTTTATTTTTATACATTTTATTCAGTTGCTCTCAAATTATTCCAGAATTATGGGTTAGTTTGGGATCACTTATGGTTTTTAGCACCGTGTGATATCTGGTGGGAGGGGTAGTCTCAGGGCATTACAAACTTTGTATTTGAGCGTATATTTTAAGTTTGCTAGGGTGTCTGCGAAACGTGTCTAGTAGATCCTTTCAAAACAATAGGAGATATTTGTACTTTTCTTCAAAAGGCTATAAATATTTTTCTTCTTTCATACTCTAGATCATGCAATAAATTTTCTCTATTAGAAATTTGTGTTGGTTCGTGTATTTCTAAAAAATCCATCAATTATGACTTATCATTTAGTTAATGTAAGTAATAATTCCAATTCCTCCTGAGATGATGTTCTCTAATTTACTTTCAATAACTTCAGAAATAACACAAAGGTTTGAAAGGAGCCAATTTGTGCATTTTAAGTCCCTTAAGTCGAAAGATTACGTCCTCATCGATATAAGTTGTACAGTTAAGACAGAATATGATATGTATTCAGATTCCTCATTAACCCTTCATTATAGATAACACTTGAGAAAAGAGAGTACGACCTAGATTATTAAATAGAGCTTTCATTGAGGGATATAGTAACGTAGTGTGTTATAATCCATAAGTAGTAGAACAACCCAGAGTTGGTAGTATGGATTTAGAAGTATATTGATAAGAATTGGTAGGGATATCGATTGGTTTAGAGTATACTGAGTGATATGTGTATGCTATTAAGTTAGGACTTAGGTGATATATTTTTAGGTGTTAACTAGAGGGTAGTTAGTATGGTATAGATTTCATGGTAAAAGGTAGAGAAGAAGTTAGTAGTTAGGATAACCTAAAGTATACTTTAATTAGGAGAGGACTTCTTGATGTTATTTCATGGTATTAGAAGAGTATAGGTTATTAATGAAAGTTTTGGTGGTTAAGGATTGTTAATATAGGTTTCCTCTTATGGTTGTGAAAAGGAAATTGTTTGGTTCTTGTTGAACTAGGAATATAATTTAGATTCGTGGATGGATAAGTAGTAGTGATTCATGAATAGAGGATATGCTAATTGTAATAACCCTTTCTGTCATTTTTCATATGTTTTCTTCTCTCCGTTTGAATCTCCCCATAGCTGACCCAAGTCATTTATGACTTGTTGGGATCGGCGGTTTAGTTACCAAATAGTTTTTTTGTTTTTTAGAGCCAATTCTCTATTTTGAAGTCTTTTCTAGTTTCAAATTTCCATCGGGCAAAAGCTTTAATAAAACGTCATTAGATGGAAATTTTTGTTTGTTCCAGCAAATTCAAAATATCAATTTTAGGCTAGGTAGACTATTAGTTTGAGTCCCAATGCACCAGATATTATTTCGACCTATTGATTGGAGAATTAAAAATTTAAAAGTTCAAGTGTGGGAACCATATTTGGTCAAAACAACCTCGAATTGAAAATCCAACTTCGTCAATACGTTTGAAACATCGAATGTAGTGTGGTTAAATATTTCATTTGTGAAAATTGGAATCCGAATGTATCCCGAGGCATTGGCCAAAACTTGGAATAAAATTCCAAGTTTCAGCTTTAATATATTGCAGCAAAGTACCATGATCGCAGAAGAGCATGACGATCCCGACACGTGTGGGATTGCGATCACCCTAGCTGAGGGCCTGGAAGGGTTATTTAAATACCCATTTTGGATAGGTATTGGCCATCTTCTTCCTCCATTGAGACCAAGAAACCCCAATATAGTGTAATAATTCAAAATTGATCATGATGGGTGACTTGGGAGCTTGATTATTATAACACTCGTAGCCTTCTCGACTTAGTACCGCACTTAGTAGCATGCTTTATGAGCTAAAAACCTCGAATATTTCTGAGTGTTAAAAGGACTTAGTCATATTTTAAGCTCTTAAACTTCAAAGATTTATAAATTGATCTTTGAAACCCCAAGACATAGATTGAGTTGATTCATATTCAGGGGTACAAGGGGGATGTCTCAAGGGAGTTTTGGATTTTTTGGATGAGGTTTAAGACGTGTTTGGATTCCCAAACAAGTAGGTCATTGCGATTGAACCGTGTCACGTTGCCTAAAGTGGGAAGCCACTTGGCGCATCATGGTAGGGCACCAAATCGGGTTTCTACTGAAAGTTGTAAAATTGAGGGGTAGTATCTTCTTTTCACTACAACCCCAAGTCATGAAAACAAAAGATTTTAACACTTATAGGGCATCATAGGCTCAAAAGTGATCAGTTTTTCTATTAAAAAAACCCTAACTCTCTCCAAAGATTAAAAAATCAATCTTTAAGTTCAAGATTTCCAAGAAATGAGTCTAGATTCTGGTTGCATCCTTCAACCTAAGTGATCTAAGGTATGTGGGGTTTTCCTAAATGACATGGGCATGGTGAAATCATTTTTAATAATGTCTTGAATGTTGAGAAATCATGCATTCGTGAAGGATTTTGAATTACAATAAAAAGCATGCATTATAAACTCTTTTAATGATATAATGTTTTGGTATTAAGGGCTTTCCCTAAATTTGATTGGTTCTCATATATAAGTATGTATGTGTTTGAGTTTGAATGTTTAATTGAGAGCATGAAACATATTCAATCCCTCTCTTGTTATGATATTTCTTAATTTCACATGTTATGGGTTGTTTAATTGCATGTTTTGAAGTATGAGATAAATATTTTACTATTGTTTTGAACTTGATATTGATTATGAATTGAAAAGAGGGTGTTTTCTTGTTTATAATTGTCAATGAAAAAATTAAAAGAATTGCATGAACTGTTATAAAGGAATTGACCATCATGTATTCAAATATTTAAAAGGGAGAATCTTTGCATAAATTTACACAACTTTTTAAATAAGGACTCCCTTCTATTGTTTAAATGTTTTTTTATGGTCAAATGATTGAGTTGATTGAAAAATCTAAAGCAGAACATTATAAATAGTTTGAATGAGAAAGGCTGTGGAATGATATGATACAAATGACTTGCAAGTCAGGGTATAACGATACCCCATTGTGAATTGCCCTTAATAAAATAAGAAAAGAGTGGTGTGTAAGCTTGACGCATGCTTTCATATAAGAGAATTAAAAATGGGCTTAAAGATAGTTAGATGGTTACCCGAAAAAAGTACGAGTTAAAAGATTCTATACTAGAAACCATGATTTACCGACACAGGATTATGGTACCTTGATTTACGATCTTATGTACCTTGATTCATGTCATCCCTAGTTAGGACTATGGATAGGATCCTTCAGTTATGATCTTATGCACTACCATGATATGTTGATTTGATTGGGAATTTTGGCACCCTGCTATGTGATCTTGCGTGCCCCTTTTATAGATACTCCAATCCTTACAACAAACTTGGATTAGGGATTTGGCTGTCGATTCAAGGGAGGATTCTATATTGCTCTTGGAATTACAGATTATAGGGTGTACCATCTAGCACAAAAGAGAAATAAAGAGTAGAGTCATGATCTTAAGAAAGTGTTTTACTATTTATCAAAGAATGCCCATTTGTTTTTCCTCTATTGTATGTAAACTATTTTATGAATTACTCTAACTTATGTTGTATAAAATACATTATTTTGGGTCTCTCTACGTACCAGTAGATTCATATTGACCCCCTATATTTCAAGATCTTAGTCACAGTCCCAAGTTCCCGCTAAGCTGTAGATTGATTTGTTAGACGATTGGAGTTGGTGAACATCTCTTATTTCGAAAGTCCTTATCTCATATAATGATTTCATTGTTGTTAGTTTCTGGTCTGATCGGGGGCCTTGTCCCAATCTTCAAAAATATGTTCTTTTCTTTTAGTTAGTAGAGATTTTGCAGATTGGTTTGGGATGAATTTGGCCCTTATTAAAATTATAACCATATACTTTTGTTTAAAGTATATGACCATGATTACCATTTTCTTTTCCGCATCTTTATAGTATATGAATTGTGTATATGATCTTTAGTTAGAGGGGCTCTGGAGCCTTCATGATTTGGGATTCCCCTTATGGTCAGGGCCTTGGTTTGGGTGGTGACGAACTTTGTATCATAGAATAATTCATGGTGCAAGGTTGTTTGAGAAATCATATCTAGTAGAGTCGTACTTATGGGTGTGTTTTGTGCCACACTTATAATTAGGAAGCTACCAGACATTTAGGAGTTTTTTTTATTCTTTCATACTCTAGTTCGTGTTATAGCATTGTCCATAAGAAAGTTATCCAAATTAGATCCTGTTCTAATTTTATGTGCCTTGCCTCATTATCGAGGTGATACAAGTCTAAGAGTCTAGGTCCCCCAGCGATGTGGTTCTCTCTGATTGAGTTATTCATAAAGTTATAAAATTTCACAAGGAATTGAGAGGAGTCCATGAGTGATTTAAAGTGTGGTGATTTAATCTTTTATAAATCTATCTACATTAGTCATGCGGTTGAGCCTGAGGTATGGAGCATATTCGGTCTCCTTTTATAAAATTCTTGTTGCAAATGTCCTGCATAAAGGTAATTATGTGTAGCAGAATATTGGAACTATATTTCCACCCGAGTAATAATATATGTTAAAGTGTCATCACCTATAGGCAGTGACATGGTCCATAAGTTTGTGACATTAAGTCACAAGGTTAGCAGTCAGAGTGAGGGTGACTTTAGCATAAGTAAGTAATTTTAGTTGTATTACACTTTTATTGAGGGGTGATTTTTCCTTTTATGGTGGTTGGCTAATATTATAGAAAGATTTTTAGATTGTGTGGTAGTCTGTGAAGAAAGTGTTTGGCTAAGATTATTATTTATTTAAATTTGGAAATGAGCCTAGAGTGGATAGTTATGGTGGTTATAGAAATCAATTATAGGTTGTAAATGGAAAGGGGTAGACTGGCCAATAAGTTATGGGTAGAGACTCATTGGTGTGTTTGGAATTTTGTGATAGTGAGAATGTATAAATGGGAAAGTAGACTTAATGTGAGAAGGTATGTAGTAGATATTGAGGTATAGTAGTAATGTCATGGAGATGATGAACTTATTGGTCATAGTTAAGTGAAGTAAGAGACTTAGGTTGATATTTTTATTTGATGGACTAGTATAATATGAGGCATACTTCATCGGTCTTACATGATTGGGTTAGACAATAGGCTTGAACTTTAGATGTGGATTGTGGTGGTAATAAATATAGTAGCTTAAGATTAATAATACATGTTTTGTGGGAATAAATAGTAGGCTTAATTTAATGGGTGCAATAACGTAGATTGGCAACTTATGGAATAATGAGTGGATGATTATAATTTATATGTATACATAAGAAAAGAAGTAAAATAATGAATTGTGGTTGAATCATTAAGTGTATAAGAGCGTGGGTATGAAAAAATAAGTTGAACCCCCAAGTAGCATGTTGTTAGATATGGTTTATATATGTATAACTGTTATGTGTACCTAGTTCACATTCATGAATTTTATAGTATGAAGAAATTTGGGGAGTTTGTGTCTGGTGTTCTTTAGAGTGGAATTGAGAAGAAAAAAAATAAGTAGGAAATATACGCCTTTGGTATAGATTTACAAATGTTGTTAAGTTGTGAGTTATGTGATTAGATATATAGTGCAAGATTTTTAAGGAGTTAAAGATGGGGTGTCAAGTGTTTAGAAGCATGGATTCCCATGCCCATGATAATGTTAGTCACAATTCGATGACTTTGGGTAGTGGAGGAAGTTATGATTAGTGTCCCTGAAGGGAATGTCCTAGAAAGAATCTAATATCTTTACATTAAAATCATTGAGGGAAGTCTAGCATTTATGCTCAAGGAGATACCCCTTTGTATTGAGAGTGGAGGGTATAGATTCAATGAGGGGTTATATCATCATGTTTAGGAGTGTGACTTTGATCTAAGGGGGAGATGACGGATTAAAGTAGTTCCCAAATTTTCTTGTGGTGTCAAGTTTCAATTAAGAATTATGATAAATCAATTCCTATTCAAGAAAGATCCTCCTACTTCAATATGAATGGACATCTACCAATATTTTATCTATTCAAGTCCTGCTTATGTCTAAGGTTTGAGCTCTTTATGTAACTCATGTCATACCTTAACCTCCAAACTAGAAGAAATAATGTCCCTCAGCGATCCAATATACCAAGTATCCAAGCTCTAAGCTATGTTGCTTATGAACTATAAATATGTGTCCCAAATCATGCTTGGTTAAAAGAAACTATGTTTTTGTATATTGCTAATTCATTTAAGGTCGGGATTACCCAGAATGGTAAAGTTGTGTGAACTCATGTTTTTTTTAGCTCTAAAAAGTGTGAAACAATAGCTTCGAGTAGAAGTCTCTGTCTCAATCGCCGACTACATGAATTCCAATCTTATGTTATACGACTCGTGATGTAAGCACTCGTGTTTCAAACTATGTTCTGTCCTGAGGACTCATGCTATTTTGTGTTTATGCAATACCATCTCCCTACTTACGATCCATACACATGATATATGAATCACTTCGTGATTGTATTGTATTTTCACCTTATGTCCCACCTTCAGTAGATCAACAAATATGAGTTATGATTGAGTAGTGTTTCTCCCAATCATGATGCTTGTACTTGTGTCCTTTAATGACCCTCCATATGTTTATATGATGGTGATTGTGGAAGCATAGTAGTGTGTTAGGTGGGGGAGTAGATGCTTTTGAAGATGAAAATTTTGATGTCATTTCTTGAGCTATGGTTATAGTAGATAGGGGAAGAAGGATATGAACTTTCATTATGAGAAATAGTTAGGAAGGAAATATATGGTAAAAATCTTGGTGAGAATGATTGAATTGTCTTGTCTTAGTCGGGAGATCCATGAAGTGGATGTAGTAATGATAGGCTTGAATGTTATGATTGATGAAAACACAAACCAATGTGCTATGTGGTTAGTTCTCCCTGAATTAAAACCCGAGGGTGTCTGATGGAAATTATAAGGTGAAGTAATAATATTAAAGAGATGTAAGGTATGAGTTACCATAGATTAAGCTAGCACCTCTTTTATCTGAGCTAGGCTTCAACATAAAAGCATTATGCGGTGGGACTCAAACTTGTGTGGTTAGATGTGTAGTGTGAAAATTGTAAGCTGAAAATGATGAAGCGTGTAATTTATTGTTTGGTGCATAGACAAGTAGTGTCTCTAAGTTTAAGTCTTTTTGTTGTATCTTGTAATATGGAGAATGCTTCTATTCTTATGTCCTGCGATAATCTCATCTCATGTCTTGTACCAATCATAACAGGCTGAGGATTCTTAGGAAAATTCATGCCTTACAATGTTTTGATCATGTGCCATAAAACACATGCCAAGATCATGTCAATGTCAAGTTTCATTTTCTCATGTTTCATGCTTACACAATTCCCTAAGGGTTATCATGAATCTCATTTGATGCCTTCACATATTTTCTTGAGGAAAATTATTCAATGCAAGATTACGTTCTTTATTCTACACTTTTAGAGGTTCAAAAGACCCTACCCATCATTTGGGGATGAGTGATCCCAAGGGGGAGATAATGTAACACCCCATAGCCTTCTTGACTTAGTACCGCACTTAGTAGCATGCTTTTGGAGATAACAACCTGAAATTTTTTCTAAGTATTAAAAGGACTTAGTCATATTTTAAGCTCCTAAACTTCATTTATTTCTAAATCAATCTTTCTGACCTCGAGACGTAGATTTCTGAGTTGATTCACATTCAGTGGTGCAAAAGGGATGTCTTGGAGGTGTTTTGGATTTTTCAGATAAGGTTTGAGACGTGTTTAAATTCCCAAACTAATAGGTCCCCATGATTGCATTGCGTCGCGGTGCCTATAGTGGTAAGGAACTTGGCGCATCGCGGTAGGGCACCAAATTGGGTTTCTGCTGAAAATATTAAAATTGAGAGGCAGTTTTGTCTTTTCCCTAAAGCCCCAAGTCATGAAAACAGAAGATTTAAACATTTATAGGGCATCATAGGCTCAAAATTGATCAGTTTTTCTCATAAACAAAACCTTAACACTCTCCCAAAGATAAAAAAATCTATATTTAAGATCGAGATTTCCAAAATACGAATCAAGATTAGGGTTCCATCCTTCAAACTAAGTGATCTAAGGTATGTGGGGTTTTCCTAAACTACATGGGCATGGTGAAATCATTTTTAATAATATTTTGAATGTTGAGAAATCATATATTCATGAAAGGTTTTAAATTACAATAAAAAAAATGCATCATAAACTCTTTTAATGATATAATGTTTTGGTATTAAGGCCTTCCCCTAAATTTGATTTGTACTCATATATAAGTTTGTATGCGTTTGAGTTTGAATGTTGAATTGAGAGCATGAAACATATACAATCCCTGTCTTGTTATAATACATCTTGATTTCACATGTTGAGGGTTGTTCAATTGCATGTTATGAATTATGAGATAAATGTTTTACTAGTGTTTTGAACTTGATATTGATTATAAATTGAAGAGAGGGTATTGTTTTGTTTATAATTGTCAATGGAAAAAATTGAAAGAATTGCATGGATTGTTATAAAGAAATTGAACATCATGTATTGAAATATTAAAAAGGGAGAATATTTGCATAAATTTACGCATGTTTTGAAATATGGACTCCCTTCCTGATATAAGGATGACCAAGAACACAACAAAAAAAAACACCAAAAATAGTCCACAAGAAGAGAAACCGTGGACTATCTAGGTGACTACTCTCGGATTCGCTACTTATAACAAGAATAGCGAGAATAATAAGTGTTTTACACATGAAGCCAGCCAACAAAAAAACTATATTAACACAATATAATGAATAACAACAAGGTTACACCAACAAAAACCTGTAGGTTCAACAACAAAACATGAAAAACCAAAACTAATAATAAGAAACAAGGATAGATAGTAAGACATAATGAATTTGTAATCTTAGGAACCCAATATCCTATTTCACTCTTGGACCCTTAACACCACACAAAACATGCACCTAACTCTTACAATGATACAAGAGGGGCATCCACTTCTCAAGCACCAATGAATCAAGCAATGCACCACACATCAATGATTCCACCTTTGTATTAGGCCCTAGTTTTGGTTGGACTCTCTCACTTTCTAAGAGGAGTGTTCTTACAATATAAAGCATAAACTAAATACATAAAACCCTACAATTTTATATTTATATTACAATACAAGTAGTGGAAAAAAAAAAAAGATCCCTTTCATTAAAAGGTTCCAAAGGTGGGCCTCATTCACACTTCAAAACCAATTTTGGGCCTACTTCATACTTGTTCTTGTGCAATCTTTAGGTGGTCTTAAAAAATACTCAAAAAGTGTCCATGGTCATGATCATACTTGTATCATTCTCTTCATCTTGAGAGGAATTTTCCTACAAATTCATGACCTCACCTTTTTTAGAGAAGTATCGCACATGGCCCCTCACACGGCCACGCACCTTCTCCTTCATCCTAAACTTGAGTCTCAACCTCTTCGTTCTATCCATCATGAGGCTTACCATCCACCTTAGCCTATTCAATCATCATCTCCTCTCCTAGGTAGTATAACTTTCCCTCCCTTAGGATCACATTCCTCTGGTTTGGACACTCACTAGCCTTGTGCCCCTAACCTTTACACTTAAAGCATTGAAACCCCTTGGGATTTCAAGTAGAATTCAATTTAATTTCATACCTTGGAGGATGTTTTTGGAAATCCTTGGGGATCTCGGGTTGGGCAGCCAAAAATGAGTTCTCTTTGAGCTCCCTCTCCACCCCTAAAGCCGCTTGGAAGATACCCTCTATGGTGTCGAATTTGTGAAGCATCATTCTAGTGGAGATGTCCTTGTTTAAACCAACCTTGAAGCGTACAATTTCATGACTTACTTGCTCTCCCCGGTGGTTAAGTTTCAACATCAATTGTTGAAATTCATCATAGTAAGCCATGACACCCTTTCTTCCTTGCCTAAAATTGTACAATTTGGCAAGGAAATCATTCCTATAAGTCTTGGGTAAGTACCTTTTCTATATAAGGTTCTTCAACCGAAACCAAGGAGGAGATTGTTCCTCTATCATCTCATTCCTACACCGTTTAACATACTCCCACCACGTAGTAGCATACTCCTCCAAATGAGCTATTGCATAACAACTCTTCTTTTCCTCGGTGAGGTCATTGAGTCAGAATATATTATTACATGATGACTCCCAAGCAAGATATTTTTCGGGATCACTCTCAGCCTTAAAGATTGGGAGACTAGTCTCGATTTTGGTGGCCTTCCCTCACCGCTTGTCCTAGCTCCCTATGTCTACCTCTCATTCTTTCTTCCCTAAAGTAAGCATTAACAAAGAATCCATACCCTCAGTGTCGTTATTCCCCACCATATCCTTCCACACAGTTTGGTTGGTTTGGGTTAGGTGGGTTTGGATTGGGTGGAAAGTAAGGTCTTTGGTCTAGTGGATCTAGAATTGGAATGTGAGGCCTAAGGTTAAGTGGAGGACTCGGGTTTGGTGTTGGTATTTGGGTTCCAAATCCTTTTTGTTGGACTTGGTGAAGTGGAGGTAGGTTGGTCTATCAAACTCTCAGCTTTGGGAAGTATTCTGTGGTTGTCTCGGTGGATTGATCAATTAGTGTAACATTTTGGGAGAGATGGTAGGGAAATTAATTTGATCATGTCCACTCGAGGACATATGATAGTATTGAGGAGTAGAGTGGAGGTGACTTTGGCATTCCACTTGTTCAAATCTCCCACTCATAGTAGATACATCCCCTTTTAACGATGTTACATCCCCCTTCACGGAAGACACATCCATTTCTAACGTCCCATGACTCACTTGCATTTTTCCAAACTGCAGTTGCGGCCCTCAATAAAAGCCATGAGGATATAGGTATAATTGTTTCCCACATTTGGTAGGTCGTTCACTCCATTGAAATGTACCTAAGAAAAATACCTACAAAACAATTAAACGAGTTAGTTGTAAAAGAAAGGTCCTCACACTCTATCTTTAGTTCTTTGCCTCTTGGTTTCTTCACTCAATCTAACAAGTGTGGAAAGCTTGATTGTAATCTGTTTTTAAGAGGTGAACAAAAACTCTACAATGACTCAAGGAAACAATAACAAAAGGACATACGAGGAACTGTAAACATGAAGAACGGCTACAAAATTAACTTACAATTTAGTGTTAATACGTAAGTTAGTAATGGAATCAACAAGAGAAAGAACAAAACAAAAATAGAAAATCTAATTTTGATCTTAAAATGGTCATGTGAAAAGTGATTTTGGTGACGTGTCACCCCTTAGTTGGTCACGGCCCTCACAAATTTTCAACAGCTTGTAGTTTTTAGTCCTTATACACCTTTTGGAATTGATGGCTTAATATTGGAGGGAAAATAAAGTCTTGTACTCCTTGTCAACTTTTCAAACTCAAAAGGGTGAGTTTTAATATACTATTTCCACACAAAAAAAGACCCTTGATTTAAGAAAAAGTGGTTGTCAAGTCTAGGAAGTGATGTGTGCAAGTCTTCTCATAACAACTTTACAACTTTTGTCTTAGAACATTTTTGGATCTATTGTAGTCTTTTGGTTGTCTTAAGTTGCAAAAATAGATGAAGAAAAACATGAACACCACCAAAACATTCAATAACTGAATAAAAACACAAAAATAAGGTTCATCCAAACATCAACAACACACTATACGGACAAGAACAACGTCTTCAAGGCTCGGCCAACTCCAAGTTCACTTCAATATTGTCAATATAATAAGCTCAACTTTAGATCTTGATACTCTTTGTGCTAGTTAAAGAGATACCAGTACAATAAACACACTATACAAAAAAAATAAAACCTAGATATAAAAAAATAACACCAATCTTGGCAAAGACAACAACACAACACAATTTTCTCGGCCAAGAACAAGATGGACAGATTCTTTTTTTTTCTGGAATTTTCAGATTTCATCAAAATATTTTTGTATTTTTCAACTCTCAAACCCAAGAATGATCTTGTTAGAACAAAATAAAATATGGATTTGATATCAAATTATATAAGGATGACCAATAACACAACAAAACAAACACCAAAAATAGTCCACAAAAAGAGAAACCGTGAACTATCTAGGTGACCATTCTCTGATTCGCTACTTATAAAAAGAATAGGAAGAATAACAAGTGTTTTACGAAGGAATCCAGCCAACTAACAAACTATATTAACATAATATAGTGAAGAACAACAAGGTTACACCAACAAGAACCTACAGGTTCAACAACAAAACATGGAAAACTAAAACTAAAAACAAGAAATAAGGATAGATAGTTAGACACAATATAGTTGTAATCTTAGGAACTCAAGAGCCTATTCCACTTTTGGACCCTTAACACCACACACAACACGCACATAACTCTTACGATAAGACAATAGGGGCGTCCACCTCTCAAGCACCAACGTATCAAGCAATGCACCACACATAATTGATTCCACTTTTATGTGAGGCCCTAGTTTTGCCTGGAGTATCTCTCTCTCTCTAAAAGGAGTTTTCTTATAATATCAAGAATAATCTAAAGACATAAAACACTATAATGTTATATTTATATTACAATACAAGTAGTGGACAAAAGACAAAAGAGCCCTTCCATTAAAAGGCTCCAAAGGTGGACCTCCTTCACACATCAAAATTGGTTTTGGGCCTCCTTCACACTTGGGCTTGTGAACTCTTTAGGTGGTCTTCAAAAATGCTCAAAAAGTGTCTATGGTCATGATCATACTTGTATCACTTCCATTATTTAAATATTTTTGGAGGTCAAATGATTAAGTTTATTGAAAAATCTAAAATAGAACATTACAAATGGTTTAAATCAGAAGGGCTATGGAATGGTATGATATAAATGTCTTAAAAGTTGGGGTATGACCATACCCCATTGTGAACTGGTCTTAAAAGAAAAATAAATGAGTGGTGTGTAAGCATGATGCATGTTTTCTTATAAGATAATTAAAAATAGGCTTAAAGAAAGTTTGATGGTTACCCAAAAAAGGTATGAGTTGAAAGACTCTATGATAGAAACCATGATTTGCCGACATGAGATTCTGGTACCCTACTTTATGTTCTTGTGTACCTTAATTCATGTCATCCCAAATTGGGACTATGGTAGGATCCATTCTTTATGATCTTGTGCACTACCAGGACAAGTTGATTTGATTGGGAATTTTGGCTCCCTGTTGTGTGATCTTGCGTATCCCCCTTATAGAAACTCCAATCCTTGCAGCAAACTATGATTGGGGGCTTGGCAGCCGATTCAAGAGAGAATTCCATATAGTCTGTGGAATTACAGATTGTAGGGTGTACCATCTAGCTCAAAAGAGAAATAATGAGTAGAGTCATGATCTCAAGAAAATGTTTTGAAATTTATCAAAGAATGCCAATATGTTTTTCCTATATCATATGTAAATTGTTTTATGAATTGCTCTCACTTATGTTGTATAAATTACATTATTTTGGATTACTCTGCGTACCAATAGATTTGTATTGACCCCCTATATTTTAGTATCTTAGGCACAGTCCTGGGGTCCCGCTAAGCCACATATTTATTTGTCAGATGATTGGAGTTGGTGAGCCTCCCTTATTTATGAAGGCCTTATCTCATGTAATAATTTAATTATTTTTAGTTTATGGTTCGACCGAGGGCTTTGTCTCAGTCTTTAAACATATATTGCTTTCTTTCAATTAGTAGAGATTTTGCAGACAAGTGCTGGATGGATTTGGGTCTTGTTGAAATTATAACCATATGGTTTTGTTGAAATTAGATGACTATGATTTTGTTTTGTTTTTCTGCATCTTTATAATATATGGACTGTATATATGATCATTTTTTGGAGGGGCTCTCGGGCCTTCATTTTTTGGGATGCCCATCACGGCTACGGCCTCTGTTCATGTCGTGATATATATCATCTTTTAGCATGATTATCTTTTATTTTAAGATAAGAATCCTTTGAATTCATGGTTGAATTTCCTAGTTTTGACCCAAAAATCTCAATTTTTCTTAGGGCTTGATTCAATCTCAAAGTATGCTTATTTTTTTCCCATTTCTTGAGGATTATGATTCCTTGTTCATGTGTGAACATTGGGTTGGCCTCAGAAACTTATTTTCTGTATGTGGGACCCACTTGGGGTTTTGGTGTCATTTTTGGACCCGAAGCACAATAGTGCAATATGGGTATCGTTAGACTCGTATTAATGAGTAGACTATGTTTTTGATAGTATATGGCATTTTGTGGATTGTGAGGTGAAAATAAGCATGTGATGTATGGAGTGAGGTTTGCAGTTTGGCATTGAGGTAGGCTTTTATACACCTTTCTTCGTAGATGGTGTGTGATATATATTTTGTGTGAATATTGATGTTAGGCTTGATTTTGCGTAGAGTAACTTAGCCTTGATTTTTGATGCTTGAGGTTTAGATGAGGGTTTTGTACCCATAAGATGGTATATTTATAACCTTTGAGAATCCTATTGCCTTTTTCCTAGTTTAGATTAGTTTGTATCATAGATACGATATGATGCTAGGTTAGGGATGTGGTTTTAGCATAAGAATCCTGGTAAACCTATTTAATATTATGGGAGTAGTATGGTAGTATTGAAATCATGATTTGGGTAGAGTTGACTTAAATACACTTGTTTCTAGATGAGGTTCCTATCTTAGGATTCTTATGGCTTGCTTGAAATCTAAAAGTTGAACTAGATACCTTAGCCTAATTTGGGGCATAATGTGCCTAAATATGGAAATTAAGGATTAGAAGTACGATTGTTTGGCCCACTTAGGCCAAGTTTGTGTCCGCTTTATGGACCTAGTTGCGGATGTTAGGCATGGTTGAGGCTAGTAAACCTTAGTATAAGGTTACTCCATGTCTTATTGAATGATGATGTATTTTCCTGAATAATGATATTTGGGCCTATAGAGATACTACTTTTTTGTTGATATGACATCGGGTCTACAGAGATGCCATTCCCTCTGAGACATGATACTTGTCTTATAGAGATGTTATTCCTCTTAGATATGATGTGGGGACTATAAAGATGTTATATCCTTTTAACTATGATTCTTGTACCTATAGAAATGTTATTCCTCTTAGATATGTCAATTGGTCTAGAGAGGTGATACTCCTTATAAGTACAGTTGTATGACCTATTGTTATGAGATATCTTATAAATGATTATATTCTTATTTATATTATGCCTTCTATGTGAGAAATGATTATATGCTTATTGATATGATGTCTCCTAGATGTGAGATACCTCCTATGTGAGAGATAATTACATGCTTATTGATATTATACCTCCTATATGCAAGATGCCTCCTATATGTAAGATGATTAAAGGTATGCTACAGTTTATAAATGTGATTTTTCATATACGTTCGAATATATATATGGGTCAAAGGACGAGATTATGATGTTGTGATTATTCCAAACATATTGGATCTAGGGTCATGTTATGATATTGATTGGATATTTGAGAAGTCTTAGCTTTATAAAGGATGTGATTACAGTTTATGAATATGCTTATATATGGTTTGTATACACATCTCTCTGGTATGAGTTGGAGGAAGATAGGGTATGATGCTTATTATTTCACTGATTGAATACATGTGATGGCATGTATAGATTTGGCACATTCATTATTATTATTTTGTTAAATGATTTAATTCTAGATGAACTAGGATCTTATGACTATTCTTCCTAATTAAAGGTTAAGCTATGTGGTAGCTAGTTATCTAATAGGTGACTATTTCACTTGATCAAATAGTTTATAATGTCAATTAGTTGTTAAACGAGAAGTCTGTATCAATGAGGCTGGATAATAAGAGATGTTAGTGATAACAAATGACTAGTTATTAGTGATGAATCATTGGTAAACATAGAATTATTTGTAAACGATGGTTAGTTAATGTAATACCCCACATTTTGGACTAGAATGAAAATACGTCATTCCTAAGCGTATACGTTTCAAAAGACTTGAATCCTATGTAAATTTAGTGTGTTAATAAATTATGTTGTGCGGGAATCTATTTGAGCATAAATTTAGATCATAGAGGTTCCCTAACTCAAGTACAAGCTGAAAGCTTTCCTATCGTTCAAGTTTTAGTGAGCGTCAAAACTTAGACCAACTTCAATCGGTCATAACTCTTTGTATATATAGAATTAGAGGGTCTACTATATATTAAATGAAATATCTTTGAATTAACTTTCCAAGATACCAATTTTACCAAAATCCGACACTCGAGCAAGAAGTTATGACTTTTTAAAGTGGAGTACGTCACCTGACATTAGGTGTACGATGAACAACCTAAGGTGTGCGATAAGGTGTGCGACACACACCCTAATATATGCGATAACATGTGATACGTACACCCTAATGTGTGCGATAAAGTGTGCGCCGCACATGTTGTAGTCCAGGTGACTTAAACAGTCAGTTTTTGGGGCAAAATAGTCTTTTTTCCACCCCTATATAATGCCTAAACACTGAATTAAGCCCTTATTTCACAAAAACATATTCTTTCTCTCAAAATCCTCTCAAGAACACAAGCTAGGTTTTTCATAGAAGATTCAAGTTCAAGCAATTCTCTTCATAAATCTTCATGAAATTAAGAAATAAGGTATGTGTAGTGTTTATTCACGGATCCCTTTCATCCGTGGTGCTCAAGAACCATGTTTTAAATAATAAATTATGATCTTTATGTTGTTGTGTAATTATTTTCATGTTGATGGTTGTTAATTACGTTTCAAGATGGTATCTAAATGTGTTTTCATGAAGTGTATGAGCATGTTAGTTGGAAACCCATGAATTTGGGTAGTTCAAGATTTCTAAATTTGTTAAGTACACCTATGCTCAAGATTGAACATGTAAGGTGTTTGATAAAATGCCTAGAATGATAGAAATCATGTATTATAACTTAGGGGTGAACTAAATGATAAATTCATGCTAGTCTATTATGTTCAAAGAGCTCACTTGTTATTGTTGTGCAATATATGTGTTAATGGAATATACATGATGAATGGGGAATGGATTCATAGTGTGTCTATATGCCTTCCATTCTATTAACAAGATCATGATTTTGAAGTATCACATGAGTTATCCCCAAATTATTACAATATGAACTTAATTTTACATGTTTTCCATTCCCTTATGGTTAAATAGTTTCATGCCATTGTAATGAATAGTATATGTTGTCGGAATGCCCATGATATTAGAATATGATATTTATGACTTGATTATAAGCATTCCTATTCATGTTAGATATTATGATGACCATGCACTTCATGAAATCCCTCACCCATGTATTATGGATTGTTATTGATGGTCATGTACTCAAGAAAGTCAAGTTGGGTCAGTTTCCTTCCATCGAGTCCTGGGGGTACTTGTACCCAAAAAATGTAGTTGTGTGCATAGAGCCATGTCATGTTATCACGATACTCTCAATCAAGCCATGATCTATAGAATTCCATCAGTCATGTTACTCAGGAAAACTCAGTAATCTCTGTAATCTCAGTAATCTCAGTAACCTCACCAACCTCAGAATTCACAGTTAATCTCAGTAACTTCAGTACTCTCAACCAGTCCTCAGAACTCAGTACATTCCATCAGTCATCGGATTCCAGTAAACTTAGTTTAGCTCCGCTAAATAATACCACTAGTATCAGTCCAGTTAATCATTATCATTTCATATAATCAGTTTAGTTCAGTTATTCAGTTCAGCTTAGTTATTCAGCTCAGTGTCCTTCAGATGGGAGTAGAAGTTAGCATCGACTGAACCCAAGAATGGGAACTCACCTTCCAGTTCAGGGTGTGATTCTTAGCAGTCATCCTTGTGTTCCATAACTACGTAGACAGCGTAGGTTAAGACATCTTAACCTATCATATTAGGGTGGATGAGGTGTCTTAACCTATCAGTTTAGGGTTCCCACCATTCTAATTTGAGCACCTGCAAGATAAGGGTCACTCACAGTTGTCCTTACCAGTGGCGCGGTATTGACACACCTCTAGTTGGGGTAGAAACTGGACCCTAATTTATCTATATGTGTTATTTGGTAATGTCGGTTAGACAACTACTTCCCACAGTCTCAGTTTCAGTCCCAGTCTCAGTAAAAGAACTCTGATAGTTCTTTAGATTTCAGGACTGTCAGATACAGTCAACTCAGAAATACAATGGAACTCAGATAGTTTCTTCAGATTTATGGACTTTCAGATACAGTCACTTATGTTATCAGTTATATCAATTCTCAAAACTCATGTTATCAGTAAAATCAGTTATCAAAATTCATGATATCAGTATTCAGCTTCAGGACTATTTGACATAGTCAATCAGACCAGTTCTTCATAATTTGAACTGTTAGAAATAGTCGTTCATCAATTTAGTATCTTAGTATCAGTACACTCATGTTGTCAGTATTCAGACTTAGTACTCAGTATCTCCACGAGTTCAGTTACAGTTATGCATGCATGTATGTATTCTCACGTTCATACCAGTTAATATTTTTTATGCATATAACCCTTTGTATTTAGCCTACCTCACTCGTATAATCAGTACATTCAGATGTATTGACGCATTTGAGCTATAGTTCTTTCTCTTAAGTTACACCATAGATTCAGAGGCACGAGCTCCAGATCAGCAGTAGCATTCCGGTGTTTAGAGTTTGTAGTGAATCCTTCTCATTCGAGGACGATATGATTATTGCTTCATTTACTATTTTAGTTCAGTTTTTAGATGGAGTTAGTTGGGGACATGTCCCATCAACTTCTTATTTAGATAGTTTAGAGCCTTTCCATACTATAGCATGTTAGACAGTTATTTCAGATTTGTTTTGATATTGTTATACCATTTTCATACATTGTCTTATCAGATGTTTATTTAGATTTGAACCTTATGGCCATTCAGTACATGTTTCCATATTTTCATGTGATATTATGCAGTGTATGGGTACAAATATCAGTCATGGGTTAGCTTGTGGTCCTTTGGGGTCATGAGCACCGTGTAACATTCTGATTTAGAAAATCGGGGTGTTACAAACTTGGTATCAGAGCCTAAGGTTCAATAGAGTCCTAGGAAGTCTGAAAGCCGCATCTAGTAATGTTTTGTACATACGTGTGTTATACACCACACTTATGTCCAGGAGTCTATGGGATGTTTTAGGAACATTTTTCCTTCTTTCATGTCTCAGATCATGCTATAGAAAGGTTTTCTAAGAAAACTCATGTAGATTCTCATCATGCTTCACTCATGTTAATTTCACCTTACTTTTAAGGTAACAAAAATAGTGAAGCTCAAGTCCTAAAGATAGGTCTTTCTCAGACAGTATCCCATCAGTTAAGTTATGTTACAAAGTTGTACGGATCTCATTCATGATCATGAGAACTCATTCTCGAACCCAGATTGAGATATGCCATCAGATCCCTTCTCAAAATCCTTTGATAGCATGTGACCTAGAGTTAGAAGCATGAACCAAGGAGTCTAGCAGTTAAAAAATTAGGATTCTATATTCAAATTGAATAGATTATGTATTCATGGGGATAGTTGTGACAGAATAAATCAATAGGCTTGAACAGTGCGAGTTAGAAATTTAAGTTTATTGACTTAAAATTAGGCATGAAGGTGTGGATGTGATATTAGCAGAAACCAGAAGTGGATGATGTGTTTAGTAAGGAAAGTATGTGTGGTACAAAGTGTAGGTATGTGATGATGATTATAGTCCAGTTCAGAGTTTAGTGAGTATTTACAGACTTATGATGATGGCTTAAAGCCAAGGGGGAGATGGTAGATCAAGTGGCCAAGTCAGGCTCTCAGATTCTAGTAGTAGTGCCAGTATTTGTAGAAAAGTAGTAAAGGGAGACGATTCTCGACCTATCCTTATCTCAGCGTAAAATTTTGTACCTCAGTGAGCATGATTCCTATGCATGCTCCATGTCTCAGATTCCATGAATAAATCTTATGTTCACACGCATTCCATAGAATCATGTGTGCTTTCATTTTCCTATATAGGGAGTTCAGTTCTAGTTCACTCAGTATTACAAATCATGTTCTATGAACTCATAAATTCTAGACTCAAGTCATGCAGCTCATGACTCATGTGCACGTATCATGCTCCCAAGTATACTCAGTTTCCATGACTTATGCTACGCCCCCATTGATCAGATAAATTCAGACTATATCATGTATATACTCAGTTCAGACCTTTTTGGTAAATCCATGTTGTTGATATTCTATTCCTTAGGTTTCAGTCATGTGTCAAGTTCAGTTCAGTTTTAGACTTGCTTGACCATAGAAGACAGTTATCAGCTAGTTAGTTATAGGTATTCCAATACCTCAGTCTATGGAATGTTTCCAAATCATGTAATACGCTTGGTCCTGCATTTTCAGACAATATAGCTTACATGAAATCCATGATCAGTTACCTCATGTTACTCAGTTTGTCCCTTCTCATATACATAATACTTTATGGCATCAGCCCAGCTACTCAGATTAAGCAAAATTCAGTCTTGCATACCCAGCATTCAGTTACCAGTTACTCAATTACTTAGATAAGTTAGTATGTCTATGCATTCGTGCATCACGCTTCAGTTTGAGATCTCAGATAATCAGTCATGATTTTGTACCTAGGTGCCTTATACATCACCTCAACTTTCTCAATATCGCAGCAAGGTCAGTACAGCATCCTTCAAGGAACATAGTGTCCCAAGAGGGAGATACACTATAGCCCCCAAACTTTCTTGATTTAAATATGTCGTTTTCTTTGATGAATCTATCTTGGAGGAAGTATTACTTATGAGCTGACCCTCTAGCTTCAAAACTCAGCAGTAATCTATGTACTCAATGGCTCAGTGTAGCCACGATACTATACTTTGTCCATGTCACGTATTATTGACTCAGTTCAGTTCATATAATATGTTCCAGACTCAGTTATGTTCTTATGTTTCCGCTCATTCATATTGAGTAATCAATCTTAGACTTATTGGTATTTTCAATTCATGGTAGCAGTCTTCTTTGAGCTTACTCATTCTCATTTTTAAATTTTAGTACAAACATGGTATTCAGCTCCATGCTCAGTTCCCAGTTCAAACTTGGTATCTTTACCATTGCATATTCATTTGCATGATCATGAGCCAGTTTAGTCATATATTTGCGCATCAGATATGCGTGATCAACTTATCAGTACTCTCCCTCAAGTACTTATGAATAAGTAACGCATCCATCAGATATGCATATTCAGTATGATATGTTCAGCCTATCAATCATATCAACCATAAAATCATGATCAATCATTCATGCTCTATATTCTCATCAGTTGTATTTTCTCTCATCACATCTAGTCTTATTCGAGAACAAATGTTCCCAAAGGGGAGATATTGTAATACCCCATATTTTGGACTAGAATGAAAATTCATCATTCCTATGCGTCGACATTTCAAAAGCCTCAAATACAATGTAAATTTAGTGTGTTAATCAATTATGTAGTGTGGGAATCTATTTGAGTATGAATTTAGATCATAGAGGTTCCCTAACTCAAGTACAAGTTGAAAGCTTTCCTATCGTTCAAGTTTTAGTGAGCGTCAAAACTTGGGTCAACTTCAATCGGCCTTAAATCCTTGTATTTATTGAATTAGAGGGTCTAATATACATGAAATGAAATATATTTTAATTATCTTTCCAATGATACCAATTTCGCCCAAATACGACACCTGAGCAAGAAGTTATGACTTTTCAAAATGGAGTGCATCGCCTGACATTAGATGTGCGACGCACAACCTAAGGTGTACAATAAGGTGTGCGACGCACAACCTAATATATGAGATAAGATATGTGACACACACCCTAATGTGTATGATAAAGTGTGCGTCGTACATGTTGTAGTCCAGGTGACTTAAAAAGTTCATTTTTGGGGCAATATGGTCCTTTTTCCACCCCTGTATAATGCCTAAATATGGAATTAAGCCCTTATTTCACAAAAACTTATTCTTTCTCTCAAAATCATCTTAAGAACACAAGATAGGGTTTTCATAGAATATTCAAGTTCAAGCGATTCTCTACATAAATCCTTATGTAATTAAGAAATAACATATGTGTAGTGTTCATCCACGGATCCCTTTCATCCATGGAGCTCAAGAACCATGTTTTAAATAATAAATTATGATCTTTATGTTGTCTGTGATTATGTTCATGTTAATGGTTGTTAATTGTGCTTCAAGATAGTATCTAAATGTGTTTTCATGAAGTGTATGAGCATGTTACTTGGAAACCCATCAATTTGGGTGGTTCAAGATTTCTTAATTTGTTAAGTACACCTATGCTCAAGATTGTGCATGTAAGGTGTTTAATAAAATTCCTAGAATGATAGAAATCATGTATTATAACTTAGGGGTGAACTACGTGATAAATTCATGCTAGTCTATTATGTTCAAAGAGCTCACTTGTCATTGTTGTGAAATATATGTGTTAATGGAATGTACATGATGATTGGGGAATGGATTCATAGTTTGTCTATATGCCTTCCATGCTATGAAAAAGATCATGATTTTGAAGTATCACATGAGTTATCCCCAAATTATTACAATATGAACTAAATGTTACATGTTTGTCATTCCCTTATGGTTAAATAGTTTCCATGCCATTGTTATGAATACTATATGTTGTCGGAATGCCTATGATATTAGAATATGATATTTATGACTTGATTATAAGCATTCCTATTCATGTTAGATATTATGATGATCATGTACTTCATGAAATCCCTCACTCATGTATTATGGTTTGTTATTAATGGTCATGTACTCAAGACAGTTAAGTTGTGTTAGTTTCCTTCCATAGAGTCCTGGGGGTACTTGTACCCAAAAAATGTAGTTGTTTGCCTAGATCCATGTCATGTTATCATGATACATTCAGTCAATCCATGATCTATAGAATTCAGTCAGTCATGTGACTTAGGAAAACTCAGTAATCTCAAAAATCTCAGTAATGTCAGTAGTCCAGTAATCTCAGTAATCTCAGTTACCTCAGCAACCTCAGTATTCACAGTTAATCTCAGTAACTTCAGTACTCTCAACCAGTCCACAAAACTCAGTACATTCCATCAGTCATCGGAATCCAGTAAACTTAGTTTAGCTCCGCTAAACAATACCACTAGTATCAGTCCAATTAATCAGTATCAGTTCAGCTAATCAGTTCAGTTTAGTTATTCAGTTCAGCTTAGTTATTCAGTTTAGTGTCCTTCATATGGGAGTAGAAGTTAGCACCGAGTGAACCCAAGGATGCAAACTCACCTGCCAGTTTAAGGTGTAATTCTTAGCAGTCATCCTTGTGTTCCAGAACTACGTATCCAGCGTAGGTTGAGACATCTTAAACTATCAAATTAGGGTTCATGAGGTGGCTTAATATGTCAGTTTAGGGTTCCCACCGTTCTAATTTGAGTACCTAACAGATAAGGTTCACTCACAGCTGTCCTTACTAGTGGCACGGTATTAACACCCCTCCAGTTAGGACAGAGAATGGACCCCAACTTAGCTATATGTGTTATCAGGGAATGTCGGTTAGACAACTACTTTCAACAGTCTTAGTTTCAGTTCCAGTCTTAGTAAAAGAACTCAGATAGTTCTTCAGATTTAAGGACTGTCAGATACAGTTACTTATGCTATCAGTTATATCAGTTCTCCGAACTCATGTTATCAGTCACATCAGTTATCAAAATTCATGATATCAGTATTCATCTTCAGGAATGTCAGACACAGTCAATTAGACCAGTTCTGCATAATTCGAACTGTCACAAATATTCGTTCATCTATTCAGTATCTCTGTATCAGTACACTCATGTTGTCAGTATTCAGACTCAGTCGTTAGTATCTCCCCAATTTCTATTACTGTTACGTATGCCTGTATGTATTTTCATGTTCATACCAGTCAATATTGTTCATACATATAACCCTTTGCATTTAGCCTATCTCACTCGTATACTCAGTACATTCAGACGTACTGACGGATTTGTGCTATGGTGCTTTATGTTATGTTACACCATAGGTTCAGAGGCACGAGCTCCAGATCAGCAGTAGCATTCCAGTGTTTAGAGTTTGCAGTGAATCTTTCTCATTCGAGGATGATATAATTATTGCTTCATTTACTATTTTAGTTCAGTTGCTAGATGGAGTTAGTTTGGGACATATCCCATCAACTTCTTATTCAGATAGTTTAGAGGCTTTCCAGACTATAGAATATTAGACAGTTATTTTAGATTTGTTTTGGTATTGTTATACCATTTTTAGACATTGTCTTATAAGATATTTATTTAGATTTGAACCTTATGGCCATTCAGTACATATTTCTGTATTTTTATGTTATATTATGCAGTGTACAGATATAGATATCAGTCATGGATTAGCTTGTGGTCCTACGAGGTCATGAGCACCGTGTAGCATTCCGATTCAGAAAAATGGGATATTACGTACTTGGTATCAGTGCCTAAGGTTCAATAGAGTCTTGTACATGCGTGTGTTGTGCACCCACACTTATGTACAGGAGGCTATGAGATGTTTTAGGAATAGTTTTCCTTCTTTCATGTCTCAGATCGTGCTATAGAAATTTTTTCTGAGAAAACTCATGTAGATTCTCATCATGCTTCACTCATGCTAATTTCACCTTACTTTCAAGGTAACAGAAATAGTGAAACTCAAGTCCTAAAGATAGGGCTTTCTCAGACAGTATCCCATCAGTTAAGTTTTTTTCCAAAGTTGTACGGATCTCATTCATGATCATAAGAACTCGCTCTAGAACCCAGATTTAGATATGCCATCAAATCTCTTGTCAAAATCCTTATAGCATGTGAACTAGAGTTAGAAGAATGAACCCAGGAGTCTAGCAGTAGACAAGTTGGAATACTATATCCAGATTGAATAGATTATGTATTCATGGGGATAGTTGTGCCAAAATGAATCAATAGGCTTGAACAGTGCGATTTAGAAAATTAAGTTTATTGACTTAAAATTAGGCATGAAGGTGTGGATGTGATATTAGTAGAAACCAGAAGTAGATAATGTGTTTAGTAAGGCAAGCATGTGTGGTATAAAATGTAGGTATGTGATGATGATTATAGTCCAGTTCAGAGTTTAGTAAGTATTTACAGACTTATGATGATGGCTTAAATCCAAGGGGGTGATGGTAGATCCAGTGGCCAAGTCAGGCTCTCAGATTCTAGTATTAGTGCCAGTATTTGTAGAAAAGTATTAAAGGGAGACAATTCTTGACCTATCCTTATCTCAGCATAAAATTTTGTACCTCAGTCAGCATGATTCCTATGCATGCTTCTTGTCTCAGATTCCATGAATACAGCTTATGTTCACATGCATTCCATAGAATCATGTGCGCTTTCAGTTCCTAGTATAGGGAGTTCAATTCTAGATCACTCAGTGTTACAAATCATGTTCCATGAACTCCGAAATTCTTGACTCGGGTCATGCAGCTCATGACTCATGTACACGTATCATGCTCCTCAGTATACTCAGTTTCCATAACTCATTCTACGCCCCTACTGATCAGATAAATTTAGACTATATCATGTATATAATCAATTCAAACCTTTTTTCTAGATCCATGTTGTTGATATTCTATTCCTCAAGTTTCATTCATGTGTCACGTTCATTCAGTATCCATTCATGTTTCAGGTTCTCCTGATTTAACCCTTCAGTGAGCTCTCTTTATGAGAATAGTGTAGTGTTGAGAAATTGCTTAGATGGGAGAGAGTTAATGTTTCATGTTAAGAGTAGATTATTGCATACATGTTTTATACGAGGGTGTAGATATGAAGATAGGCTTGAATATCCTATTAGTATGCAAGCAAAGGGCTAGCAAGAGGTAGTACTTAGAAATTGGGAAACAATTCAGAGTCTAAATGTATATTCAGATCCTTGACTTATGTCAGCCTTTATTATGCGACTATCATAACTCAGTTGCAATCTCAGATACAGTTTTATTACTCAACACTCATTAATTAGTCCTCGGTCTCAGAATTAAGCATTTCAGTATCAGTCAAAACTCAATTTCAGTATTCAATTATCGGGACCCAGCATTTAGTTCAAGTATGGATCCCATTTACAGTCTTAAGTTATAGTGTCAACTTTAGATCTGTATTCAGCTCAAAAATTTAGTTCAGTTTTAGACTTGCTTGACCATAGCATACAGTTATCAGCTACTTAGTTATAGGTATTCCAATACCTCAGTCTATGGAATGTTTCCAAATCATGTAATAAGCTTGGTCCTGTATTTTCAGACAATATAGCTTACATGAAATCCATGATCAGTTACCTCATGTTACTCAAACAATCCTTTCTCATATGCTTAATACTTTATGGCCTCATCCCAACTACTCAGATTAAGTAAAATTCATTCTTGCATACCCAGCTTTCAGCTACCAGTTACTCAGTTACTCAGATAAGTCAGTATATCTATACATTCGTGCATCACGCTTTAGTTTCAGATCTCAGATAATCAGTAAAGATTTTGTACCTAGGTGCCTTATGCATCACCTCAACTTCCTCAATATCTCAGCAAGGTCATTCCAGCATCCTTCAAGGGACATAGTGTCCCAAGGGGGAGATACACTATAGCCCCAAAACTTTCTTGATTTAAACATGTCATTTTCTTTGATGAATCTATCTTGAAGGAAGTTTTACTTATGAGCTGACCCTCTAGCTTCAAAAATCACCAGTAAGCCATGTACTCAATGGCTCAGTGTAGCCACGATACGATACTCTGTCCATGTCATGCATTACAGACTCCGTTCAGTTCATGTATCATGTTCCAGAGTCAGTTATGTTCTTATGTTTCCGCTCATGCATATTGAGTAATCAATCTTAGACTTATCGGTATTTTCAATTCATGGTAGCAGTCTTCTTTGAGCTTACTCATTCTCATGTTCAAATTTTAGTACAAACTTGGTATTCATCTCAATGCTCAGTTCCCTGTTCAAACTTGGTATATTTACAATTTCATATTCATTTGCATGATCATTATCCAGTTTAATCAAATATTCGTACATTAGATATGCATGATCAGCTTATCAGTACTCTCCCTCAAGTACTTATGAATAAGTTACGCATGCATCAGATATGCATATTCAGTATGATATGTTCAGCTTATCAATCTTGTCAGCCATGAAATCATGATCAGTCGTTCATGCACTATATTCACGTCAGTTTTCTTTTCTCTCATCTCAGCCAATCTCATTCGAGGATGAATGTTCCGAAGGGGGAGATATTGTAATACCCCATATTTTGGACTAGAATGAAAATTCGTCATTCCTATGCATAGACGTTTTAAAAGCCTCGAATCCTATGTAAATTTAGTGTGTTAATCAATTATGTAGTGTGGGAATCTATTTGAGCATGAATTTAGATCATAGAGGTTCCCTATCTCAAGTACAAGTTGAAAGATTTCCTATCATTCAAGTTTTAGTGAGCGTTAAAACTTAGGTAAACTTTGATTGGTCATAACTCCTTGTATATATTGAATTAGAGTTCTACTATATATCAAATGAAATATCTTTGAATTAGATTTTTAACGATACAAATTCCGCCCAAATAAGACACCCGAACAATAAGTTATGACTTTTCAAAGTAGAGTACGTCGCCTGACATTAGGTGTACGACGCACAACCTAAGGTATTCAATAAGGTGTGCGACTCACACCCTAATATGTGCGATAGTATGTTCGACGCACACCCTAATGTGTGTGATAAAAAGTGCATCGCTTATGTTGTAGTCCAGGTGACTTAAAAAGTCCATTTTTGGGGCAATATGGTCTTTTTTCAACCCCTATATAATCCATAAAAATGGAATTAAGCCCTTATTTTAAAAAACTATATTCTTTCTCTCAAAATTCTCTCTAGAACACAAGCTAGGTTTTTTATATAAGACTCAAGTTCAAGCAATTCTCTCCATAAATCTTCATGTAATTAAGAAATAAGGTATGCGTAGTGTTCATCCACGGATCCCTTTCATCCGTGGAGCTCAAGAACCATGTTTTAAATAATAAATTATGATCTTTATATTGTCTTGTCATTATGTTCATGTTGATGGTTGTTAATTGTTTTTCAAGATGGTATCTAAATGTGTTTTCATGAAGTGTATGACCATATTAGTTGGAAACCTATGAATTTGGGTGGTTCAAGATTTCTAAATTTGTTAAGTACACCTATGATCAAGATTGTGCATGTAAGGTGTTTGATAAAATGCCTAGAATGATAGAAATCATGTATAATAACTTAGGGGTGAACTACATGATAAATTCATGCTAGTCTATTATGTTCAAAGAGATCACTTGTCATTGTTGTGCAATAAATGTGTTAATGGAATGTACATGATGATTGGGGAATGGATTCATAGTGTGTCTATATGCCTTCCATTCTATGAACAAGATCATGATTTTGAAGTATCACATGAGTTATCCCCAAATTATTACAATATGAACTAAATGTTACATGTTTGTCATTCCCTTATGGTTAAATAGTTTCCATGCCATTGTTATGAATAGTATATGTTATCGGAATGCCCATGATATTAGAATATGATATTTATGAATTGATTATAAGCATTCCTATTCATGTTAGATATTATGATGACCATGTACTTTATGAAATCCCTCACTCGTGTATTATGGATTGTTATTGATGGTCATGTACTCAAGAAAGTCAAGTTGTATCAGTTTCCTTCCATCAAGTTCTGGGGGTAATTGTACCCGAAAGATGTAGCTATATTCCTAGATCCATGTCATGTTATCACGATACTCTCAGTCAAGCCATGATCTATAGAATTCAGTCATTCATGTGACTCAGGAAAACTCAGTAATCTCACCAATCTCAGTAGTCCAGTAATCTCAGTTATCTCAGTAATCTCAGTAACCTCAGCAACCTCTGTATTCGCAGTTAATCTCAATAACTTCAGTACTCTCAACCAGTCCTCAGAACTCATTACATTCCTTCAATCATCGAAATCCAGTAAACTTAGTTTAGATCTACTAAAAAATACCACTAGTATCAGTCCAGTTAATCAGTATCAGTTCAGCTAATCAGTTCAGTTCAGTTATTCAGTTCAGCTTAGTTATTCAGTTCAGCGTCCTTCAGATGAGAGTAGAAGTTAGCATCGAGTGAACCCAAGGATGGGAACTCACCTGCCAGTTTAGGGCGTGATTCTTAGCAGTCATCCTTTTATTCCAGAACTACATAGCCAGCGTGGGTTGAGACATATTAACCTGTCAGATTAGGGTTGATGAGGTGTCTTAACTTGTCAGTTTAAGGTTCCCACCATTCTCATTTGAGTACTTAACAGATAAGGGTCACTCACAGGTGTCTTTACCAGTGGCGCGATATTGACCCCCCTCTAGTCGGGGAAAAGACTGGACCCCAACTTAGCTATATGAATTATTGGGTAATGTCAGTTAGACAACTACTTCCCACAGTCTTAGTTTCAGTCCCAGTCTCAGTAAAAGAACTATGATAGTTCTTCAGATTTTAGGACTTTCAGATATAATTAACTCAGAAATAAAAGAGAACTAAGATAGTCCCTTCAGATTTATGGACTGTCAGATACAGTCACTTATGCTATCAATTATATCAGTTCTCAGAAATCATGTTATCAGTCACATCAGTTATCAGAATTCCTGATATCAGTATTCATCTTCAGGACTGTCAGACACAATCAATCAGACCAGTTCCTCATAATTCAAACTGTCATAAATAGTCGTTTATCTATTTAGTATCTTAGTATCAGTACACTCATGTTTTCAGTATTTAGACTCAGTAGTCAGTATCTCTACGAGTTTAGTTACAGTTACGTATGCATGTATGTATTCTCACATTTATACCAGTCAGTCTTGTTCATGCATATAACCCTTTCTATTTAGCCTACCTCACTCGTATGCTCAGTACATTCAGATGTACTGACATATTTGCGCTATGGTGCTTTCTCTTATGTTACTCCATAGATTCCGAGGAACGATCTCTAGATCAGCAGTAGCATTCCAGTGTTCAAAGTTTGCAGTGAGTCCTTCTCATTTGAGGACGATATGATTATTGCTTCATTTACTGTTTTAGTTTAGTTGCTAGATGGAGTTAGTTGGGGACATGTCTTATAAACTTCTTATTCAGACAGTTTAGAGGCTTTCTAGACTATAGCATGTTAGACAATTATTTCAAATTTGTTTTGGGATTGTTATACCATTTTCAGACATTGTCTTATCAGATGTTTATATAGATTTGAACCTTATGGCCATTCAGTACATGTTTCCGCATTTTCATGTTATATTATGTAGTGTACAGGTATAGATATCAGTCAATGGTTAGCTTGTGGTCCTTCGGGGTCATGAGAACCGTGTAGCATTCCGATTCAGAAAATTGGGGTGTTACAGTTAACAAATGATGTTAGTTAGCAATAGATAGCTAGATGATAAACAATAATGCATCGGCTAATATTTATCGAATGATATAAAATGATAAGTTGATAATGTTGATTAATGGATAAATAGTGATTATGGTCTAGTGATGAATCTCAACTAGATGTTGGGTACTACTTATTAATAATGACTAGTTGCTATCGCATGAATAAGGACTATCTAAAGGATAATGTTTAGGCTAATGATTAGAGGTCATGTAAAGACTAGTGAAAAAGTAGTTTAATGATAATAAGCATTGGTTAGCAAATATCGAATAATTGGAAATTTTCAACAATTTAGATGTTTTATGATGATATGATTATAATTATGAGTATACTAATAAGCTTTTAGATTTACTCTTATTTTTTCACATTTTGAGCTCGTGCACTATTATATGTCTATAAATATATGTGTATTGATGTGTATGATTATATTAATTCTCAACAAGGTCAGAGGATATTGTGATGATTATATTGATACCCTGCAAGGCCGAAGGATACTGTGATGATTATATTGATACCCAAAATGGCCGAAGTTATTGTGATGATTATATTGATACCCAAAATGGTCGCAGTTACTGTTATGATATATTGATACCCGATAAGTACAGAGGATACTCTAATGATCTATGACACCCAACAAGGTTGAATAATATTGTGATGATATATTGTTAGCCGGCAAGGCCGGAGAATACCATGATGATATATTGATACCCGACAAGGCCGGAGGATACTGTGATAAAATATTGATATCCGGCAAGGACAGAGATTACTATGATGATATAGTGATACCGACAAAGACAGAGGATCCTGTGATGATATATTGATACTCGGCAAGGCCAGAGGTTGATTATGCTGATGATGTACATGATGATGACATTTATGATAGAGATGGTTATGCTAATGAGATTTTGATATTTATTGTGTACCTTGCATTCATTCCTACATGTGCATCGATAATCTCCAGTATGTACCTATGTCTATCAATTGGCAAAGGACGATTACATAGCTATGAGTGAAGACTATGCCTTGTGTTGTTGTATATTAATTGAACATTACGAGTATGGGACTGTAGGAGTACGCATAGGCTCGGTTAGGTATTTGGTTGTCCAGAGTAGTCGGTTATTCACACTATTATTGATATTGTTGTTATCATTGTTATGATCATTATTATGGCTAGATTATGACAGATTTGTCATTGATTCCGTATCAAAATTTGAGGTATGTCTATGGCCTCTTCTATCATATGATGACATTATTGTGCACGACTATATCATGTCTAGACGTGTGGATTAGAAACCCTTAGTATGATAGTATTAAATTCTATTAGTATTATAATAAGCTCCTTAAATGAGGATATGATGATTTAGGTTATGCTTTGAGATGACCTCATGTTTATATGTGTATCTACTACTATTTAGAAATGCAAAGAAGTAGGCACCTCTTCGTCGACGTGCCTGTTTCATCGTGATTTTACTGTATTATCCTTAAATAATTATTATATGTTATTTTCGTATTTAAAAATTAATAATATTTAATAAAAAGGTAAAATAGACAATTATGACATATCTGCTTTAGCTATTTCAATTGTAATTTTACTATATCAGTCCTAATTAATTATTACAAGTCATCTAGGTATTAAAAAATTAATAATATTTAATTAAAAATAAAATGATAAATTAACTCTTGATGTTTTAAATTACTTGACATCTTATATAAGATCCACTTAAATTTTTTTAACAAATATTTTTTATAGTAATTTTGTAATATCACTTATAATTAGTTATTATGACTTATTTAATACATGTTTGACTCACCACGTCGTGATATTTGGTTGGATCTTACGTATTCAAAAATTAATCATGTTTAATAGAAAAATAAATTAGACATTTATGACATGTCTGCTTCAGCTACTTCAATTTTATTTTATTATATGACACCTAATTAATTATTATAACTTATGTAACTATTAAAAATTTGATAATATTAAATAAAAAGGAAAAATAGAGACAAATTAACTCTTTTTGTTTTATATTAATTTGACATCTTATATGAAACTTACATAAAAAATTTTACAAGTATTTTTTGTAGCAATTTTTCTATATCACTTCTAATTAGTTATTATGAGTCATTTAAGACATGTTTGCTTTGCTAAGCCAATCATTGTATATAATTGACTTTCAAAATTATCTCAGTGTCACTTAAATTCGAAAAGAAGAAAAAGTAATATAAATCATAATAATTAAAAACATAAACTATTTTAGAAATATAATTGACTATTAATGCCTCAAATTTTTATCAATTAGAGTATTATAGATACAATAGCTCACAACTTAAAATAGTAAATAACAATTCCAAAAAAGTATTACAAATTATAACAATTAACAACTTAAATTATCTAAAAACATATTAAAAATATAATTAATTATCTAAATTTTATTTATATCTCCTAAATTAAGATAAAAATATAATATATATTAGGCTCATGCTAGTACGGGTTGGTGAACATCTAGTATATATGTATGTACTAATATGAAGTTATGGAACTATCGTAAATCCTTTCCTTCATTTGTACATATCTGTATATTATTTCTTGGCCTTTTATATTGCTATATATATATATATATATATATATATATATATATCTTTCTTCTCTCTTCATTCATGTATTGACTTGGGATATACTATACAACATTGACATCTATTGATTGTGGATGGAATAAGTTAGTTCACCCTGATACTTCCTTAGTCATATTATGTTGGATTATTGGGCTTTAACGGGATAGTTGTCCCTTATTACTCTTATTAACTTTTTATATAATTTTTGGACTCTTACGTGTAGATTTAATTCTATTTATATGCAATATATATCTGCTTTATCATTGGATCTCATTTGGCAGTTGCCTACTGAGTACCATTCGTTTGGTACTCATCTTACACTTTTATAGTCTGTAGATCATACTATGGGTTATTGTCGTTGATGTCTGCATCGTACGAAGCAGCCATGGTTCAAAGACTTAGAGTGAGATCTTGATGTTTAGAGTATTACTTATCTCCCTCTTTTGTATTAGACTAATCTCTAAATTGTGTTTAGAGATAAGTTGTATCAATGTAGTTTCGTTGTTGTTTCACTTTTGTACTCTTGTGATACTAGAAGCACTTGTACTGATGGGATTCTATTTCGTATTGGTTTTTGCTTCATTTATTCCCTATTCTTTTCCTTAAATTTTGAGTAGTCTATTACTAGCTGTTCCAGATAATGGGTTGGTTTGCCTATTGGTTAGTTATAGTAGGTGCCATCATGACCAGAGAAATTGAGTTGTGACAAATTGGTATAAGATCCTAGGTTTCAACAGTGTGTTAGTACAAGAGCTAAGTGTTAGTAGAGTCCCACGGGTCAGTACGGAGACATACGTAACCTATCTTTAAGAGGCTACATAGATATTTTAGGAAATTTACTTATTGACTCCTTATCGTGTGTCTGCATTTCTATGAACCTCGAACATATTCATGGACTTTATTCTATCCTCAAGGGACAATGGGACATTATCTATAGGTGTGAACGAGAATTCAATACACGTTTCTAGAGTTTCAGTTCAGCATCAGACTAAAGAGTTAGAGATGGATATCAAAGATCTTTAGTGGCAGCCAAAAAGGATTTGGGCCAGCTTAGGCTCCATTTGAGCTTATGACTACTTCAACCTTTGAGGTTCAGCATTGGGAATTTGAGTCATGTTGAGATCCCTCATAGCTATGGATGAAATTTGACTCATTAAGCAGTTCTCAAACCAGAGTTGAGTCTATTGGTGTTCCTCATGGTTCTTTACTAGTTTTGAGTATGAGATTTGATTTCATTTGTGGTCTTGGAATTTTCCTATGCTACATCATTCTGAGTGGGATATTAGTGCTTTGATATGTTAGAGGATTTGTATTGTCACTCCATGGTCGTCGAAGCACTTTATAGTAGATGCATCTTCCTTTTGTTGGAATATTTATTATAATAGGACTATAGAGAGAACAAGTATTGAGACTTTTGGAAATGGTGGCAAGAGGCATGCCATCGGTATAGTTCTATTGGTATTTTATCTTAGAGTGAGGATTCTTTTGGTAAAGTTCATCTTTACCTGTATCCCATCAGCTCCACACAGACAATATTCCATACTATGATTAGTTCTTAAATTAGTCGTGATGATCATAGTGGGTAGATTCACCATCAGACTTGTGGAGTGTGGTATGGTTCTTCAGGCCATCGATACCATTCTGGGTTATGAGAGAAAATATCTCAAAGTATTCTAGGATCTTGATTTGGTTATGTCATGATGAGACAATGATTTAAAGAATTCCTCAGTTATGAGATAGATGACTAGCTAGAGTTAGCACGTATTCTCCACCATCCTAAAGTTCCTGCGATAGGCTATGATTTCAAAAGTATGGACATAAATTTTCAAATTTCTCTCAGCATCTGTCAATTAACCATTTAGGCTCAGTTTGTTTTCTATCCATATTGATGTTTTAGGAGTGTCTATGACTATAGAAAGGCATACTACTAGTCTTGAGAGTATCTCCAACAAGGGATTTCCAGTCATTCATATCAGCCTCACAATTTCATGGAATCTTTAGTTACAGATAGTGTGTGTGGCACCTCAGTTGATGATTCAATCCATCGTTCAAAGTTGGACCCATTCAGATTTATTTTCCCTATGCCGCCAGGCATGTGATTGCGGATGTCACCACGATTTTTATACTTTTATTTCCTAAATTTATCTTTTATTATGTGTATTGGGTTTTTCATACCCATTAACGATTGCATGCCTTGATGAATTAATACTTGTAATTATGTGCCTTACTTTTGAATTCATGATTCTGTTACTACTCTGTGGTTTATTTCTTTTAGTAGTGGATAGAGTTGATCTATATTGATGTTTTACCCTATGGGTGTGGTTTTTGGATTATAGTCCAATTTATCTTAGCATATTAGCCCTATTGTAGCCCTTGAGTGGTACATGATCTTGATGTTTATTTTACTACCATCTTTTCAGTATATTGATTTTGATATTGTTGTTTCTATTGCTACCACAACATGAGGTTATTGATATTGCTTTATATTATTACTTAATGTAATTGATTCTGGCTAGGTAGATGTATAAAATAGTGTTATATAGTAAGACTTTTATTTTCTTATGATATTTGTCGGTGGCTTGAGTATATATAGCTTGATGTGATGATTTCTTTTCTCTAGCGCAGTGAGGTTGACTATGCTCCTTCTTAGTTAGCTTTATTAGACTGATTTGGGGATGAATTATGATGTCGAAGGAAGGTTGACCTTTTGTGTCTCTGATATGACCCTAAAGTTGGTAATTTGGTTATGTTGCTTATTATTGAGTCTGAGATCGTTAGGCTTTACTTTTGGGTTGCAAAGGTTTTTGCCTTGGATATTCTTTTCGATATAGCCTGTGTTGAGCTTGACTAGTTGGTAGGCCTCTTCTTCGTTTGTGGCTAGTCCATTGTTTGATAGAAATTTTGACATTGATGTTGAGATATCACGAATTCATCCCATAGGGTTGTTTGGTTTTTTCCCTTGGGATGGTTTTCCCTATTGTTAATGTGGGGATCAGATACTCTTTTATTAGTGTTATGTGATTTTGTCTAGTAGAGATAGATGTTAGAGGCAGGTGGCCTTTCTTGTGATCTCTTCATGAGTTGGCAAGTTGGAAATTCTATATATCGAGTCACTGATTTTCTGGTGGTGGTTATTTACTTTGACCTTGGTTTTGAGATTGGTATATTTCTTCTTTGATGGTGTGATTCTTGGGTGGATTCGGGAGATCCCCATTTCATAGTTTCTATGGCCTTATGAGGCTTGGTGGAGTGTTTCTCTTTGATGATATATGTCTGTGTCTATTCCTTGCTGAAATGGAGTATTAGATTGATTAGTCATTGGCTAAATTTGCATTTTTTCGAGTCTCAAAAGTTTCTGCCATTACTGGTGTAGTTTTCAACCTTGGGAAGTGTTTGAGTATGCTTTGATAGTTCATGCCCTCCAATTGATATGGAGTGGGTTATATGCTATTTCAGCCAGTGATTGTCCTTTGACATGATTCCTATTTTGCAACTATATTTCATACCCTCCAGTTGATGTAGAGTTGGTTGCTTGCGTTTTTGTCGACGGTTATCCCTATGGTAGTTTGTGTTCATCATATATGTCTCAAATTTGTCTTGATATGATTTATCTTGATATGTCAGATTTGGATACTAGAGTCGATTTTTGTTAGTCGACATTGATATATCCTTATTGGCTTTATTTTGGATTTGACTCCTTGGAATGGCGATTTGGAAGCATGATAGCATTAATGACTACCCATTTTCAGGTTTGGTTTGGGTAGTTGAGATCGAGCAATTCAGCCTTGGTATTGAGATTTTAGCTTGGTGTTGTTGAGATTGGATTATTAACTATTCGGTCTTCTCGTCGTAGGTTGGATTATAGTTGATAAGAGTTCAAATTATAGCCTATGGTCCCCGTATTGGTTATTACAGTTTTGATCTCGAGTTTCAATTTTCTTTGGAAATTTCAGATGATTTACTCAGTGGGAGTAATATACTCGAGTTAGATTTAGTATGGCTTTGTTCTCGGTAAATGAGACATCTTGAAGTTGAATATTTAGTGATGAGTAGTGATACCTTGAATTTTAATATCTCAGTTTGACTTTCATTTGGATTGGCTACAACATTGGCATGAATTGCATTCCTCGATTATTCCATTTATGTAACGCCTTGAAAGTACCCCTGGACATCACATTGTGCTCAACACTACAAATATCCCTAAGAAAACCCATGATATCTGTTTAACTTGAAGCTCACAAGAAAAATAAACTAACTTATAAGAAAACTGAAAGTAAGCGATGTCATATCTTAATGAAAGTCTTTAATTTGAGAACATTCAACAAGCTTGTTGATCTTAAAATATACTGTAATACCCCATACTTTTTCCTAGCTAATTTCATCTCAAGAATGTCTAGTATTAGCTTCTAAATTGAATGATAGTTATTCCATGGGGAATTTTCAAGATTTTCATTTTTTTCATGTGGGAAATTCAGTAAGCTTTCCTCGATTTAAGATTTGCCCACCGATAACCAATTCATATGTCATGACTATTTTAAGTTTCCATCGTAAAACAGTGCCATATTAATAAGTGGCACACCATGCCAAAGAGAAAATAGGTTTTGGCAAATTTCAGTGTGGGTTAGCGATTATGGCGCGTGGCGCCAGGGCCCAGATTCAGAATTGTCCTTTTCCAGTGTCTTAGTGTGATTTCCTCCGTGTCACGCCAAATTTCCAGGTCGCAAAAGAAGGAGCAACGCGATCGCTCCGAGTCGCGCCATCCCCCAGTTTTTCAATTGTCAAATTCCAGTGACACGGCGAGATAGCTCTGCGTCGCACTAGGGGGCCCAGTTCGAGAAAAAATTACTGAAATTAAATGACACGTCCAAGGTTAAAAGGGTCAACTTTCCACCCCTATTTAAGCCCTTTAACACATGATTCTGCCACTTTTCACCCAAAATACACTCTCTTCTCTCAAAAACTTCTCAAGAACAACCTAGGGCTTTTCAAAAAAGATTCAGAATCAAGAATTTCCTCCGTCAATCTTCACGAAATCACAAACCAAGGTATGTGTAGTGTTCATTCATGGACTTCTTTCGTCCATGAATCCCAAGAATCCCTTTTCTATGTTTAAGTTTATGGATTTCTTTATGAATTTCATGTAGGGTTCATTTTGTTTATGTTGAGAATGAGCAATTGAATTCAAATCCATGTTGGGTTATCAATTTTATGTGGAATTGATTTGTATAGATGTATATTCATGTGAACCTATGAATAATCCTGAGGATGATGAAATTAGAGATGAATCATGATGATTAATTGTTGTATAATGTTGTCTACTTGTGTTATGCCTACTATGTGTTTGATTAAATGCCTAGATGAAGGAATAATGCCCAACTAGTATGATATAATGAAATCCCCATGTATGTACAAGTTATGCCTATCACATGTTTTGATGGAATGCTTCTATAAATGTATTATGGATTATGATGTTAGTTATATGTTCAAGTAAGTTATGCTTGGTCAGTTTCATTCCATCGAGTCCTAGGGATACTTGTACACGAAACATTAGTTGTGTGCTTAGATTCATGTCATGTTTTCACGATACTCTCAGTCAAGCCATGATCCTTAGACTTCAGACAGTCTTATGACTCATGAAATCTCCATGATCTCATGAACTCAGTCAGTTGTCAAATGTCAGTAGTATTTTGTCAGTCAACGAAAGTTAGTAACTCAGTCCATGTTCAGTTCAATAAATCATGTTCAATATCTATTCAGATGGAGTAAAAATTAGCACCGAGCGAACCTAAGGGTGGGAACTCACCTTTTATATGAGGGTGTAAGCAATCCCTACATTCCAGAACTATGTAGCCAGCATAGGTTGAGACATCATAGCCTGCTATATGAGGGTAGATGAGGTGGCTTAACCTTCTATATGAGGGATCCCACCGTTCTCATTAGAGTTACCTATTATATTAGGATAACTCACATGTTGTCATTACCAGTGGTGCGGTATTGACACCTTTCCAATTAGGACATAGATTGGACCCCAATTAAGCTATAATGCATCATTTGGGGCATGTCGATTAGATGACTACCTCCCACAGTCTCAGTAAAAAAAACTCAGATAGTTCTTCAGAATCCAGGACTGTCAGATACAGTCAACTCAAATACAAAATGGAACTCAGATAGTTCCACCAGATTAAGGACTGTCAGATATAGTCACTCATGTTATCAATTATATCAGTTATCAGTATGTCATGTTATCAGTATTCAGATTCAGAACTCATGTTATCATGATTTCAGATATAGTTACTATGTATGCATGCATGTATTCTCACGTTCATACTAGTGAGTTAGACAGTATTGTTCATGCATATGAACTCCATACATTCAGCCTACCCCACATGAATACCAGTACATTGAAAGTACTGATGCATTTGAGCTATGGTGTCTTATACCATAGGTTTAGAGATACGAGCTCCAGATCAGCAGTAGATTTCAGTTTTAGCAGTCAGAGTTAGAAGTGAGTCCTCATCATTCGAGGACATGATTGTTTCTCTATTATCTCATTAATTAGATTATTAGTTGGAGTTAGTTGGGGACATGTCCCATCAACTCCTTACTCAGACAGTTCAGTCAGTTAGATGCTTTCTAGACTATCATATTTCAAACTTCAGTATTTTCAATTTTGTTTTGGGTATTTCATACCCCATTTAGATGTTATATTTTACTTTAATTATGTGAACCTTGTGGCCTTTCATTTCATGTTTCTGCATTATTCAGTATTTTACACAGTATATAGGTACAGATATCAGTCATGGGTTAGCATGTGGTCCTTCGGGGTCATGATCACCATGTAGCATCCGGGTACCAGATTTGGGGTGTTATATATATATAGTCCAACAAGCCTATATTATTGACTAGAGATCCCCAGGGACAGACCCCAGCTGACCCAAGAAATAAAATAAAATCAAATAAATAAAGTACTAGAATCACAAAAAGGAAGTCTGATAAGTTGGGTCCTCGGACTTTGAGATCTCACAAAAAGTCGGGATATAGGTGATAATGCCCATTGTCAATCGTGCTGCTTGAGACGAGCACCCAAACCTACATTATAAGATTATGTTGCACATAGACATATATGTGGCTCAGTGCCTCTAGAATGTACTGGTATATGGGGGTGAATGCATAGTTCTGAAAATGTACGTGCACTTTTAATTGATGCATGCTAAGTGTAAATGACTCACCTTGGAATTGAGTATAAATAACAAATTCAAGATAATAAAACATGGATATCAAAGAACATTAATAATCTTAGTAAGCCATAATTCTTATATTCTAAAATATTTACATTTAGTCTTTCTTATGGGAGATTCTTCTAACCGATATAAATCATGTGAGCTTTCATAGAGTCCAATGTCTTACCAACGTTGGGGAGAGCTGTCCTATCCTAGCCATCGGAACAGAACCTTAACTTAAGTGACCACTGAACTTCATATATATTGGTAAAAAGCTTATCCTATAGTGACTAGTAGTTTTTAGGAATTAAGGATACGCTGATCTGCATTTCCTTCTTGGTTCTAAATACTACTCCAAAATGCATATATGCTCATACTTAAGAAATCCACCTTAAAATAGCATAAATGTTTATAGACTGAAAATCAACTATGTTTCTCTTTACTTTAAATATAATCAAGATGAACAAGTTGTTGATTTTGTGTCTTATATTTAGATCAAAAGATCATGCTTTTATTTAAATCATGTTATTGAACATGTCAATGGAGCTTAAGAGCATAAACTTATAAACAAATCAATACTTGTACTTGGGACTTGGAATACATGCTTTAGTTCATAGAAATTGATAACAAAAGATCATGTTAAATAATCATCTTGAAATCTTTAGATAATATCTCGGTCAAGATAATCACATGGTGGTATCATACTTCAAGAATATGGTTATTTGGATATGAACCCTATTTCAAAACAAGTAAATTTAATCTAAAAATCATGTTTTTTAGGAACAATGATGGAAGAATAACCTTGTTTATAAAACCCACATATCTGGAATTTCTTGACTTGTGAAGAGAGCTTGAACTTTGGGACTTTAAAGGTGAATTGGTGAGAGAAACCATAATCTTGATGTTCTTAAGGATGGGAGGAGAGATGATGTTATTAAGTGGTTGAAAAGGGAAGGAATATAATGCTTCTTTGGGAATATAGGTCGTCGATTGGGAATTAGTAAAGAGGGAATATACCAAAAGATTGTTTAACTGAAGTTCTCAGAAATTGGTCATCGGTCTTCACCACTTCACCATATGACTCGTATGGTGAGGTAAGACTAGGCCTCCTAACTAGTAAGCTTGGAAGAATCCAAAAGAGTATACATTGGTCAAGATAAGAGGCTGAACCTTCAACTAGTAACATCTCCATACGACTTGTAGCCCCCCACTCATAACTTGGCTAGAATCTTAGAGAGCCTACATTACTGAACTCACAACTTCACATCATATGACTCGTATGATTCTTGAAGACTTATAGGGTTATCTCGTACCTTCAACTGATCCCAAATAACCCCACACTAACATGAGTTCAACTTACTACATACGAGTCATATCAAGAATGTATGACTCAATAGACTGTCGTATAATGCACAAAAGCTTTTAGATATGTGGTATTATAATATCTCTACCTTGGAAACATTCATCCTCGAATATGATGCATCTAGGATTTGGATTCGGAAAAGAATCAACACCTCTACACCATACTTACCCCCAAGCTTATATCTATCACAAGTGGTCAATTACTCACAATATAAGATACGACTTAAGAATACTTAAACGGACTTAAAGAGAGTTTTGGATGAAAATAACTATTTACCTTCAATGGGAACTAAGTTGGACGAAAATATATGAGGATACTTGGCCTTCATGTCTGCTTTAGGTTCCCAAGTGGCCCTTTCAACTAATTGGTTTCACCAAAGAACCTTTACTAACGCCACATCTTTATTCCTTATCCTTCAGACTAGCTTATCAAGTATCTCCACAAGAATCTTCTCATGCATCAGGTTATCCTTGATCTCAATACTATCTAGGGAAACTACTAAGGATTGATTTCTGATGCACTTCTTGAGCATTGAAAGATAAAACACTGGATGGACCGCGACTAACTCTAATGGAAGATTTAATTATTAAGCAACATCTCCTACACTCCTCAGTACCTCATACGGATCAATAAATTGGGTACTTAGCTTCCCTTTTTTTCCAAACTTCATTATCCCTTCATAGTTGACACTTTCAACAATACCCAATCACCCACTTCAAACTGGTGCTCTCTTCTTCTTACATCAGCATATGGTTTCTGATAGTTTTGAGAAGTTTTCAATATCTCATGAATCAATTGAACCTTTTCCATAGATTAATGAATAGAGTTTGGCCAAATTAAAGTTGTTCACCAACCTCAAACCATCCTCTAGATAATCTGCAACTACGCCCATTCAACTCTTAAAAACACCCATCTGAGTGCTAGCACGATAGCTGTTGTTATAAGCGACCTCAATCAAAGGTATATGGTCATCCTAATTTCCTTTAAAGTCTAAAACACATGACCTTAGCATGTTTTATAATGTATAAATTATACGTTTAGCGTGACCATCAATCTGCAGTTGAAAAGGACTACTGAGCTTAACCTTTGTACCAAGGCCTTTCAGAAAATACTACCAAAACTGAGAAATGAACTGTGTTCCTCTGTCTAAAATGATGTACAAAGGTATCCCATAAAGTCTCACTAAATCTCGGATATACATCCTGGCATAATCCTCTGCGGTATCTGAAGTCTTGACAGGTAGAAAATAAGCTGACTTAGTCATTCGATCAACTATGACCCAAATTGAATCATGTTAACGTCTTGTATGAGGCAACCCTATGATGAAATTAATATTTACTACTTCACTTTGAAGTAGGGATACAAATCTCTTACAACGTACCATCCAATATTTGGTGTTGAACCTTAACTTGTAGATAATTTGGAATTTTGGCTACAAATTCAGCTATGTCACTCTTGATACTGTTCCACTAATAAACTTCTCACAAGTCGCGATACATCATAGTAGCATTCAGATGAATGGGATACTTCAAACTATGAGCCTCAACTAATATCCTTTCCTTCAATCCATCTACATTCAAAACAAAAAGTCTACCTTGATAGGGAAGTACACTATCTCCCCCTTGGGAGAAAACCTCAACCTTCTGTTGCTGGACTTCTTCCATTATATAGCTAAGTGTGGGATCATTTTCCTTTTTCTCTTTCACTTCCACTACCAAAGATGATTCTAAACCGTTCTGAACTACTACTCCTCGATCATCAGTGTCGAGCAACCGTACTCTCAAATAGGCTAACCTATGCACCTGTTTGGCCAATTCTCGTCCTTCCTTTTTCACATTATCCACACTACCCATGTAAAACCTACTCAGTGCGTCAGCAACTAAGTTGTCCTTATCCAGATGATAGAGCATACTCATGTCATAATCTTTCAACAACTCTAACCACGTTTTTGATGAAGATTCAGCTCCCGCTGAGAAAATACATATTGAAGACTCAAATGGTCAGTAAATACATCAGCATGTAAACCATAGAGGTAGTGCCTCTAAATTTTCAAGGTAAAAACCATAGAAGCTAACTCAAAATTATGGGTTGGGTAATTCTTTCCATGATCCTTAAGTTTTCTAGAGGAATAATCTATCAATCTCCTATTCCACATCAACACACAACCTAACCCAACTCTGGAAGCATCACAATACACTATGAATCCGTCTAACCCTTCTTGCAGGGTTAACACTGGTATCAAATTCAATCTATCAATCCTTCAACTCTTGGAGACTCTTCTCACACATATCTGACCATATAAACTTTACTTTCTTTTGGGTCAGCTTAGTTAATAGTGCGGCTATCGAGGAGAACCTTTCAATAAATCATTTTTAATATCCAGCCAAACCCAAAAAGCTCCTGATATTGGATAGAGTGATGGGTATAGAGAAAGTCTTCACTGCATTAGTCTTTTGAGGATTCAAGTACATACCATCCCCTAAAATAACATGACCCAAGAGGGTAACAGATTTTACCAAAATTCGCATTCACCAATCTTCGCATATAGTTGACGGTCTCAAAGTTCTACCTATTCCTCCTCACTCTTGGAATACACCAGTATGTCATCTATAAACACAATGCCAAACATGTCCAAGTACTATTTGAAAACCATGTTCATCAAATCCTTAAAGGGTACAGGAGCATTTGTTAGTCCAAATGACATAACCACAAACTCAAAATGGATGTACCTTGTTCGAAATGTTGTCTTCAAAATGTCTTGCTCCCTAAGTTTTAATCGGTGGTATCCTGACCTAAGTTTAATCTTTGAGAACCACCGAGCACTCAGAATCTGATCAAATAAATCATTGATTCTAGTAATGGGATACTTGTTCTTGATAACATTGTTTAACTGTCTGTAGTCTATAAACATTCTTAGAGTACCATCTTTATTTCACACGAACAAGACCGGATCATCCTATAGAGAAACATATGTATTATGAAATATTTATCTAAGAGGTCCTTAAGATTCTTTTTTAACTCTTTAAGTTCGAGCGAAGGCATACGATAAGGAAGAATAGAGATGGGATGAGTATCAGGAAGAAGATCAATACCAAACTCTACTTCTCTGTCTTGGGGTACCCCTGGCAGATCTTCAGGGAAAACCACCAAGAACTTATTTACTACCCGGACTTACTGAACTGTCGAGACATTAGACATAGTATCTTTGACTCGAACTAAATGGTAGATATACCCTTTTGATATTAGCTTTCGAGCCGTAGTAAGAGATGAATAAACCTTTGGGAGACACAGAACTACCCTTCCATTCAAAAACTTCTTCATCATGGAACTAATACTTCACCACGTGGGAGGGATAATCAATAGATGAATAGCATGAATGGAGCTAATCCATGGACAAAATAACATCAAAATCTACCATCTCTAACTCGATTAGTGATATTGGGTTTATTTATACGTCTAAGAACCATAACTTAACCATATTTTATCTAAGTTTAGAGAACAAAGTTCCTAGTTTCTTATGTTTTTACTCTACTTCTATGTAATTGAGACAACCGATGTGATTAGAATGATTTTAGGTATTGATGAGGTAGATGAAGACATAATGATACTATGGAATGCGGATGGAATATGACACAAGAGAGAGTAGCAGTCTGGACCAAATGTGGCTCCTAGAAACTATGTCTAAGACTAGTTTGTCATTTATAATTAGTTCAGGGACTTAGTAGGAAATTATGAGAGAAATGATTATTAAAAGGCTTAATGCTGAATTTTTATTCATTATTCATTATTTTGTATTATTTAGAGATACGAGAGAGGCAACTTACACCAAATGAAAAGGCTATTCATCTTTTCTACCAAGATTGTCTTCTAGTTTTTGGTATGATGAATATTTCTATTGTGATTTCCGATTTATCCATGAGTAGATAAGTTTATTAGTTAGGGTTATGGATGCCTTGTAGCATACAATATATCACTTTGGATTTTGAATTCATTATGCATTGATTTGTTTACATCATACTCTCTTCGCTTATCTTGAATTCTCGTGGTTGTAAACATAGAGAATATGCCTTAAAACACAACTTGTTCGAAAGAAAGGTTGATATTCGTAAAAGAGAGTAGTGACAAGAAAATATGAATTCCAAACCCTATTTTATATGTTAATGCCTTAGCAGGATTAACTACTTGGAGATTTTATATTGTTTTTGGTCAACACTTTTGATTTGAGAGAACTAAAGTGAATTAGTCCTTGATGGTTGAGAAACACTAGGATTATGTTATTAAATACAATAAGTTTCTCTGTAAGCATGATGCATGTATGAATAAATAAAGCCCATAGTTAGAAAGTGTTGAAAACTACAAGGTGGACATAACCCTAGTTTGTTATTTCTCTGAATTCGAATGCTACTACATATATTTCATCTTGTTAAACTGAAACCATTAATTTGTGAACTGAATCAAATCCCCCTATTTATTTTATGGAAACGAATGAGTAATAGTCAACTAATTTGCACACAACTTAATTAGCACCATATTCCCTATGGGATTCGACCCCAACCTAGTTGGGTTATATATTTGACAACAACCGCTTACTCTCTCGTAAGAGAGGTGTAATTTGGGCATATTAATTAGGTCTGCTAATATAATATTATGGAGGATCATAATAAGAAACTACCTATATAATTGTCTAGCAATAACCGACTCACCCACTGGGGTAGAAAGTGAGAAGGGTTGGAGGAGATTTTTAGAACCTACCCTAAAATTTACAGCAACTAATAGAGTTACATAAGAGAGGTTTGATCCTGGATCTAGCAACACATATACTTTAAGGTAAATGACACGAAGCATTCTAGTGAAGCATCTATCGAACTATCCCTCTCCTGATGGGATGGTAAAGTATAGAACCGATTCTGGTGTTGACCGCTACTTGTAATGGATGATACTCCTTGAGGAGGAACTGGGTGGCCTGGCTGAGCTAATGGGTTAGTAACCTAAGTCTGAGGAGAAATATCCTTGCTTACCTTCTTAGAATACGGTCACTTTCTGATTCTATGGCCACACTTACCACATCCATAGCAACCCCCTTTGCACATCAAACACTCACTAGGATGGGTCTTGCCACACTTTGCATATGTCAGGTAACTAGGCCTCCTGACTGGACTATTTTAAGACCTAGAATTCAAAGTCCTACCCCACTTCTCCTTCCTGGTCCTGGGTGTAGGTTCACAAGCTAAAGATGGCACAGGCATTGATGAATTAACCCTAAAACTATGAACGACTTCCCCCTTCAAACCTTGACTGAATATACTCAAACTGTCCATTCCTAGCTGTATTGTTTCTCTTCTCTCTTTTCTTTAAAGTTTATGAATCAATCTATTGAGAATGAGTCATCAATCGAGCAATAGACATATCCCTAATTAGCATGGCATTCCTACACTTTTTTACCACCAGATAAGACACCCAGTAACAAACTTATTCATACGAGCTCTAGAGTCAGATAATAACTGGGGGGCATATTTAGACAAGTTAGTGAACTTAAGGCAGTTTTCTTTCACTGTCATAAAGGCCTACCTCAGGTTCATGAACACCTCCACTTTATCCTCCCTTATCTCACATAAAAGAACGTGTCCACAAAAGTATTCTAAAATATATGTCAACTTATAGGAGTTGCATACTTACCCCTACCTTCCTTCTATATAACAACCCAATCGTAAGCAACATTCTTCAACCTATAGGATGCCAACTCCACACCCTCCTCTTCAGTCGTATGCATAATCTGAGTAATCTTTGTTACCTGACTAATAAGAAGTTGGGGATCCTCAACCACCTTTGACCCATGGAACTCAGGTGGATTCATCCTCGTAAAGTCCCAAACATGGGCAACAGCTAGGTTACCATTGTGATAAAGTGGGATTGTTGCTTGTTGGTTTCCCTTAAATTTTCCATTCACAATTTGGGCCAACACCTGAAAGCAGCAAAAAATTCAGCATGAGATACATTCTCATTCATAAGGTTTGCGTACAGGGTGGTTGATCATCATCTATGTGAGCGTTGGATCGGTGAGGAGGCATATTCTATCATATAAAATCATGAGATAAGGTAGATAGATACAATTGTAAGAATAATAGATCATGAAAGAATTGATGAATCCTAACTCATTATGTAGCCTCTTGCTCATAAATGTGGCGCACTTCACATTCATGATCAATACTCTACATAATGTGAATTCTCCAAATCTGAAGGACTCTTTTAAACTTTTGGCTCTGATACCAAGTTTGTAATACCTCTGAAGAACACTTTGGATGTCACACAATGATCAAGGCTATGCATGACCCTAAACTAACCCATTTTATCTTTTTAACTTGAAGCTCATAAGAAAAGTGGACTAACTTATAAGAAAACTAAAAGTAAGTGATGCCATATCTGAATGAGAGTCTTTAACATGAAAACTTTAAACAAACTTATTGATATTAAAACATACACATTCTAGCAACCCTATATTACTGAGTAGAGAGCCACTAGGATAGACCCCAGCTGACCCGAGAAATAAATGACAGTCTAATAACTAACACACTTGCATCATAGAAAGGAAGTCTGATAAGTTGGGTCCTAGGACTATAAGAACTCAACAAAAGTTAGGATATAGGTGATGATTCCCGTTGTCAATCGTGCTACTTGAGACGTGCACTCGAACCATATTATAAGATAATGTAGAACATAGACATATATATAGGTCAGTACCTGTAGAATGTACTGAGTATATGGGGGTGAATGCATAGTTCAGAATACGTATGTGCACTTTGAAATGATGCATGGTAAGTGTAAATAACTCACCTTGGAATCTAGTATAAATAACAAATGCAAGATCATAAAACATGGATATCAAAGCATATTAATAAGCTTAGTGAGCCATAATGCTTATATTCTAAAATATTTGCTTTTAGTATTTCTTATGGGATATTTTTCTAACCAATATAAATAATGTGAGCTACCATGGATTCCAACGTCATACCCACGTTGGGGTGAGCTTTCCTATCCTTGCCATCAGAATAGAACCTTAACTTAAGTGATCACGAAACTTCATCAATATTGGGAAAAGGCTTAACCTATGGTGTCTTGTAATTTCCATGAATTTAGGATATGCTCATCTGCATTCCCTTATCAGTGCTAATTACTACTCCCAGAATAGATATATGCTCATACTTAAGAAACCCACCTTAAAATAATATAAGGGTTTATAGACTGAAAACCAGTTATGCATCTTTAGATCAAAAGAATATGCTTTTCTGTAAATCATGTTATTTAACATGTCAGTAGATCTTATGAGCATAAACTTGTTGTAAAGTCAATACTTATACTTGGGACTAGGAATACATGCTTTAATTCATAGAAATTCATAACAAAATATCTTGCTAAATAATCATCTTGAAATCTTTCTACAATATCTCGGTCAAGATAATGAAATTGAGATCACAATATGAATCTTATGAGTCAAAACATGGATATATGTAAACCTTGATGTGCTTAAAGCTTTCAATCATATGGTCGTATCAAACTTCAAGAATATGGTTATTTGGGTATGAACCCTATTTCAAAACTAAATTTAATCTAAAAATCATACATTTTGGGAATAAGGATGAAAGAATAACCTTGTTTATAGACCCCACATACCTAGAATTTCTTGACTTATGAAGAGAGATTGAACTTTGGGACTTCAAAGGTGACTTGGTGAGAGAAACCCTAATCTTGATGTTTTTAAGATGGGATAATAGGTAATGTTGTTAATTGATTGGAAAGGGAGGGAGAATAACACTCATTTAGGAATATAGGTCATGAGTTAGGAGTTAGTAGAAGAGGGAAAAAACGAAAAGGCATTTTAACTGAACTTCTCAGAAATTAGTCATCTGTCTACACGATTCAACCATATAACTTATAGAGTGAGGTATGACTAGGCCTCTCAACTCGTAAGCTTTGAATAATACAATAGATTATACACTGGTAAACATACGCGTATGTACCTATAACTAATAATATAACCATACAAGTTGTAGCCCCCACTCGTAACTTAGACAGAATCTTAAGGAGCCTACACTGCTAAACTCACAACTTCATATCATATGACTCGTATGATTCTTGATGACATATAGGATCATCTTGTAACTTTAACAAAACCCAAATCACCCCACACTGATATAGGTATGAATCACTACATACAACTTGTATAAAGAATGTATGACTCAATGGATTCAGTCATATGAGTCACAAAAGCTTTCAAATATAGGGTCTTATAATTTATGTGACCAGACAATTCCTTATATTCTTATTCTCATGCCTACCATATGGAACTTTAGCGGATTAGCTTCAGTTCTTTGAGTTCTCCACGATAGGATTGCATGGGTGAGACCCAAGTGATTTTCCTCATGGCTTGAAGTAGATAGCATGTGCAAAATGGTATAGAAAGGCCATAATTTGATTGGGATTTGGTGTAGTAACTCATGACTTGGGATGGCTTTGTCTTGGATGAGGCTTTGTTGATATATGTGGATATAGAGATGGTATCAACGTGTTATGGTTCATATATGCATGTATCAACCTTCTTGGTTTAGTTTGAGGCCAGTTAGCGATCATGTTGAGTTTTGGCTATTTTGGAGTAGAATGAGAGTGTTGGTTGAAACGTGATACATGTGGCAAAATCCCTTACAAGTGTTCACTCTTTGTTGAGGTTACTTGGGAATTCATGTTGGGATCATGCAGGCCCAGTACCTTATCATTTTGAGCTTTTAAGATTCTTTCTATCTGTTGTCTTTTAGGGATAAAAGTTCTTTTAGTAATGGATATTTTAATTACCCTTCAGGTCATTTTTCATATTTTTTCTTATCTTTACAGTTTAAGATTTTCCCTAGTTGCACTAGGTTATTTATGACTTGTTGGGACCAATAGTTCGGTTATTGGGTAGTTTATTTGGTTAGCCAATTCCTTGTTTTAAAGTCTTCACTGGTTCCAAATGGTCATCGGGCAAAAACTACCGTATAATGATCTCAAATGCAAATTTTAACTATGCCAGTAGATCTGGTATATTGATTTTATGCTGGGTAGACCTTTGGTTATGATCCCTATGGACCCGAGCTCATTTTGTCCTATCGCTCAAGAAGTTGAAAATTTTAAATTTTAGGAGTGGGACCTATATTTGGTTGAAACAACCTCATATTGAAAATCCAACTTCTCTAATGAATTTGTTATGTCGAATTTTCTGTGGTTACATATTTCATTTGTGAAAATTGGATTCTAGATGCATCCCAAGGAATTAGCTGAAACTTGGAATCAAATTATATATTTCATCTATCATATAATGCAGCAAAGGACCACGATCACGGAAGGAGACTCACAATCATGATGTCGCAATCATGGTATGCATGGGTTTGTGATCGCCCTAGTTGAGGGATTAGGAAGGGTTATTTAAATACCCATTTTGGATGAGAAATGAAAATCAACCTAGAAACCCTAACATAGAGTGTAATAACTCAAAATTGATCATAGTGAGTGATTTGGGAGCTTATTATCATCTTTTATCGTGCTTATCTTAAAATTTAAGGTAAGAATTCTTTGAATTCATGGTCTAATTTCCTAGTTTGGACCCAAAACTCCACTTTATCTTAGGGCTAGATTTTATCCCAAAGTATGCTTATTTTCCCTTATTTCTTAAGGGTTATGATTCCTTATTTATGTGTGAACATTAGGTTGGCCTTGAAAACTCATTTTCTATATGTGGGACTCACTTGGGGTTTTGGTGTTGTTTTTGGACCCATAGCACAATAGTGCAATATGGGTATCGTTAGACTTATATTGATGAGTACATTACATTTTTTATACCATGATGGTATTTTGAGGATTACGAAGTGAAGATCGGCATATGGTGTATGGAGTGAGGTTTTGCAGTTTGGCATTGAGGTAGGCTTTTGCCTACTTTTCTTCATAGATGATGTGTGATATTTATTACGTGTGAATGTGGATGTAGGACTTGATTATGTGTAGAATGACTTAGCTTTGATTGTTGATATTTGGGGATTAGATAAGGGTTTTAGACCCGTGAGATGGTATCTTTATAACCCTTCAGAATCCTATTGCCTTCTCCCAAGTTTAGATTAGTTTGTATCATAGATATGATATGATGTTAGGTTTGGGATGTGATATTAGCATTGGAATATTAGACTGGTGTAGTAGTAATGAAATCATGATTTGGGTAGAGTTGACTTAAATGCCCTTATTTCTAGATGAAGTTCCTACCTTATGATTAGTTGTGGCTTGCTTGACATCTAGAACTTGAACTAGATACCTTAGCCTAATTTTAGGCATAGTGTGCCTGAATATGGAAACTGAGGATCACAAGTGGGATTGGCTGGACCACATAGGACAAGTCTTATGTTAGACTTGTGGACCTAGTTGCGGATGTTAGGCATGGTTGAGGCTAGTAAACCTTAGTATAAGGTTATTTTGTGGTTTGTTGAATAATGATGTATTTTCCTAGATAATGATATTTGGGACTATAGAGATACTACTTCCTTCTTGATATGACGTCTGACCTATAGAGATACTATTCCTTTGTAGACTTGATTTTGGCTTATAGAGACGATATTCCTCTTTGATATTATGTTGGGCCTATAGAGATCCTATATCTTTTTAGCTATGATTCTTTGACCTATAGAAATGTTATTCCTCTTAGTATGACAATTGTCTTAGAGAGCTAATACTCTTCATAAATCATATTGTATGACCAATTGATATGAGATATCTTATAGATAATTATATTCTTATTGATATTATGCCTCTTATTTGAGAGATGATTATGTACTTATTGATATTATGCCTCCTAGATTTGAGATTCCTCCTAAGTCCTATGTGAGACATGATTATATACTTATTGATATTATGCCTCCTAGATATGATATACCTCATATTTGATAGATGATTACATGCTCATTGATATTATTCCTCCTATATGCGAGATTTCTCCTATATGTGAAATGATTAGAGATATACTATGACTTATAAATATGATTATCAATATAGGCTCGGATATGTATGTAGGATGAAGGCCATGATTATGATGTTTTGATTATTAAAGAAATATTACTAGACTGAGGGTTGTGTATGATCTTGATTGGATATCCAATAAGTGTTTATTATTATAATTAATGCGATTATAGTTTCTAAATATGCTTATATATGGTTTGTATACACATATCTCGGTATGGGATGGAGTAATATGCGGTATAATGCTTATTATTTCACTAATTGAATACTTGTGATGGCATGCATAGATTTGGTACTTTCATGATTATTATATTGGTAAATAATATTATTATAGCTGAAATATGATCTCATGACTATTCTTCCTACTTAAGGATTAAGCTATCTAGTAGCTAGTTGTCTAATAAGTGACTATAGAACTTGTTGACTTAGTTTATGATGTGCAGTAGTTGTTAAACTAGAAGTGTATATCAATGAGGATAGATAGTAAGAGATGTTATCCATAAGAGTTGACTAGTTAATAACAATAAATGGTTGGTAAATATGGAATTATTGGTAAACGATTGATAGTTAGCGAATGGTGTTAGTTAATAAAAAATGGTTAGATGATAAATGCTAATGTGTCGGCTAATATTTACTAATATATATAGGATGATAGGTTGATAATGTTGGTTAGACAATAAATAGTGATTATGGTCTAGTGATGAATCTTGACTAGATGTTAGTTATTGAGTACTTTTTATTAATGACTAGTTTTTATCCCATGAATAATGATTATGTGAAGGATAATGTTTTGGCTAATGATTAGATGTCATGTGAAGACTAGTGAACTAGTAGTTTAATGATAATAAGTGTTGGTTAGCTAATATTGAATAGTTGGGAAGTTTTGAGAAGTTAGATATTTTATGGTAATATGATTATGATTATGAGTATACTAATAGGCTTGTAGATTTACCCTCTCTTTTCCACATCTTGAGCCCGTGCACATATTATATGTCAATAAATATATGTGTATTTATGTGTATGATTATATTGATACCCAACAAGGCCGGAGGATACTATGATGATTATATTGATACCCGACAAGGCTGGAGAATACTATATTGATTATATTGACACCCACAAGGACGAAGGATACTGTGATATCTTATTGATACCCGATAAGCCTGGAGGATACTGTAATGATATATTGACACCCAATATGGCTGAAGGATACTGTGTGATACATTCATACCCGGCAAGGACGGAGAATACTATAATGAAATATTGACACCCGACAAGTCCAGAGGATAGTGTTATGATATATTTACACCCAATAAGGCCGGAGGATACTATGATGATATATTGATACCCAGCAAGGTAGGATACTGTGATGATATATTAATACCCGACATAGTCGAAGGTTGATTTTGCTGATGATGGATATGATGGTGATAGTTATGATAGAGATGGTTATGATGATAAAATTATGACATTGATTATGTACTTTGCATTTATCCTGGTATGTGCATCGCCTATCACATTATGCACCTATATCGATCAGTCGGTATGTGATTGTTATATAGATATGGGTAAAGAGTATACCTTGAGTTGTTATATATTGATTGAACCTTCTGTGTCTGGGGCGGCAGGGGTACGTATAGGTTCAGCTAGTTATTTGGTTGTCTAGATTATTCGATTATTAATGTTGTTATTAATATTGTTGTTGTCGTTGTTATGATCTTTATTTTGGCTAACTTATGACAGATTGGTTGTTGATCTTGTATTGAGATCTGAGGTATGTCTATGGCCTCTTCTATCGTATGATGACATTATTGTGCATGATTATTTCATGTCAGACATGTGGATTAGAAACTCTAAGTATGATAGTATTAAATCCTATTAGTATTATAATAAGGTCCTAGAATGAGGATATGATGATCTAGGTTATGCTTTTATATAAACTTATATTTATATGTATATATATATCGTGTTGTATAAAGTTATAGCGCTACTCTATATCCCTTTCTTCGTTTGTACATATTGTATATTGTTTCATGGCTTTGTATATTGCTATAAATATATCTTCCTTCGCTCTTCATTCATATATTTTCCTGGGATATATGGTATAGCATTAGAATCTATTGATCGTGGCTAGAATGTTCACCATGATAGTTCCTTAGTTTTATTATGTTTGACACTTGGGCTTGAACGGGATAGTTGTCCCTTATTATTCATATTGACTTGTTATATGATTTTTGGACTCTTGGTGGTAGATTCCATTCTGTTTATATGTGGTATATATCTTCTTTATCTTTGGAGTTCAGTTGATATTTTCCTAATGAGTACAATTCATTTGGTACTCATACTATAGTTTTGCAACTTGCAGATCATAATATAGGTTATCGCTTATGATGTGTGCATCATACGGAGAAGCCATGGTTCAGAGACTTAGAGTGAGCTGCTAACATTCAAAGTATTACTTTTCTCTCACTTTTGTATTAGGCTAATCTCTATATTGTGTTCAGCGATAAGTTGTATCAGTGGAGTTCCGTTGTTTCACTTTTGTACACTTGTGATACTAGAATATCTTGTACTGATACCACCAAGTTTTGGGATTCTATCAGGTATTGATCTTTATTTTATTTATTCTGTATTCTTTTCTTTATATTTTGATTAGTACTAGTTGTTTCAAACTATGGGTTAGCTTGCCTATTAGTGGGTTATGGTAAACGCTATCATGACCTGAGAAATCATGTCATGACACTAAAAGATTATAATAATATAGACCATGAGATTATGATCAGCTATTGTTATTATGAGGTTCTAGTGGACCAGTGTTTCTTGATGTCTTGCCATGTAATAATGGTGTGTGAGGTTCTGGTTAATCATTACTAGTACTAGAATCTATGCTTGAATAGTGGATGATCATCAAGGTGGAAATAATGATTGCTTTTATTAGAGATGGTAGTTATATGAAAGGTCAGCTAGTATGATTGAATTAACGTATGAAAGAATGTAAGTTCATTCATTCGAAATTAAGTATGATGTAGAGGTATACCCAAGGTGATATGAGGTTGCATTATTTTTTAAGATTATTAAATATCATGTGTGTTTTATAGTACCATTAAGTTTCTAAGTATGAATGAGGCTAATTATAGTATATGGTTATCTTAATAGCTAAGTTAAGGAGTTATGGATAGATGATGCTGAGCCTTTTGGTATAATTTTGATTCTCATAGCTTAGGGAAAAATCTAAGTTCAGAGGTGTGATACTAGTAAGTTGTAAAAAAAAGGCATATTATGTATTTAGAGAGGCAAGTGAGTTTACCAAGAAAAGTGTAAGTGTATGACAATGAGTATTGAAGCTAGAGAAAGTTAAGTGTGGTATATATGAAAGAAGTGTCCAAGAATGAAAGTAGTATTTTCCAAATATAGTTTATCTGAAGTTGAGTATTCATGTGTAGACTGTTAGAGTGAAGGAATTATGACTCGACAATGAGGATATGGAATAGGCCTATAGGCTTAGAATGTCGGATTTGATCTAAAGGAGAGATGATAGGGTGAAGAACCAAATCAAGCTTTGAGAATCAGATTAAGATGTATGTCAATAAGAGTTATGAAAAAAATTTAATCCATTCAAATGCTATCATATTTCTTTCCTTGGATTTAGTCATTGTGACACCCTATCCATGTCATGCGTGATTAAGCCACACCTATGACAATGCCTATACACTTCATGCATATCCAATTTAAGTCATCCCTAATAAATCTATGAACTCTAGTGTTATGTTAAGTAGCTTATGATAAGTACGAACCCATTTTTAGAGTATGTTTAGTTACTAGAACTCATGGTACACCCCTAATGACTATTGAATTCTCATATGACATGTATGTCCTCAATTTATATCTCTTTAATTAATTCATACCTTTGATACTTTATTCTTTAGGCACCAGTCAAATTTTAAAGTTATGTATAGTTTTCTTTCATGCTATAGGTCCTCAGGTTCTATCACTTCAGTGACTCTCCTTATTCTCAAATATTGGTGATGAAAATGGATTAATAATGGGTTAGATGAGAAAGGGAGAGAGTAAATGTTCCTCATTAGAAAAGATTGTTGTATGCTTGTTTTATCTAAGGTGATAAGTGTGAAGGAAGATTGAGGCAAAACTTTGATATATGTCATAGTTAGTTGAGAATTCTGGGTGTGTCTTCTTTGGGATAATTCATGTTATTGATATTAATGAGGTATTACAGAATATAGGAAAATTCCTCGGTGGGTTGGTTTCCTAGAAGTTCATATGTGATTATAACGATAGGCTTAAATGTCATGTTGGTATATAAGTTGATGAATGCATTGTTCTTTAGTGAATTCCTAATAATATCTTAGAGTTAGTTATTAAAGTTATAAAGAATGTTATTCTTGATATAAGAGCCCTGAAAATACATAGGATATTGAATCACTTGGTTTAGACTAGTATTATGGTGTTATGCATAGTACCTTGTGACTTCAAGTTAGTCTTAAACATGGTGAGAGTATGTGGTTCAACTCAGAACTTGGTAAGAGGAGTCATCAAATACCCATGTGAAGATTATGAGTTACATCAAATGAAGTGAAGTATTTAAGAGAAAAAATATAGTTGAGAGATTATTTGAGAAGTGTGGCTAATCTTGAAAGTTAATAGATGCATTGCCTAAGTCATAGTAATCCAATTCTAGCTTCTGTTCTATATGCCTATATTTCATGTTATAAAGTTGTAGACATATTGCAATTCCTTAGTAGAATTCCTTACTTAGATCATGCCTAAAATTCTTCGCCTCTATTTATATTAGATGTTATGATAAGGAGAGTCTGAGGAAACTCATATTCCATTCTTTGTAACTCCTGGAAATTTCATTGCATCAGCTATCACTTTGTAGTTCTATATGTACGATCATATCATGAATATTTTAATTGATTTATAAACTTTCAGCATGAATTAGCTCCTATAGTCAATCAAGTCATTTTAGATATCAATTTCATGATAGAAGTTTTATCATTTCAGCAAAGTTATATCCTTCATTAGTAGACATTTCATGTCTACATTATTCCATATGATTCCTATGTATGTGTTCCTATTATATACGTATCAGCTGAGTCAGTATCCTATCAAGAGGTGATTCCACTTAAGTGACATGATTAATTTTAGAAATTAAGTTTCAAGATAGTAACTACATTCTTTCCATCTGAATATTAGTCTTCTTTTGATGATGAATGATCCCAAGGGGAGATATTGTTATATCCCACAAGCTCCTAGCTATGTTTCTAATCTTTCGTCATATGTTTAAAGGCCCTAAAGTTTCTAATTGTCATGTCATAACTAATCCCCATTTATCAATAAATCATCCTTTATCAACTAAACATTACTTATCAACTAGTCATTAATTATCAACTAATCAATATGTATCAACTAACCAACATTTATCAACTAATCATTATATCACTAGAATCCACTCATAACATACCACATAATAACTATTTCCTCATTTTCATACTTAGCTAGAATCACTATTGTCAATCTCAAACCCTGATATCGTCATGTAATAATAAGTATGACTTCAAACCGGTATGGATATTCAATAATATACTCATAAATATCATCATTCATAGCATCCTTCATATCACCGCTATATCATTATCAGTATTATAGACATCTTCTAAATTTCTACTGGATATAAATAATCAATATCAGAGCCAGATTTATACTGGGTATAATTAACCAATATCATAGCTATCCTCCGGATTTTTACCAACAACAATAACAAACGTAGTCTATTCCTACAAAGTGGGGTCTAGGGAGGGTAAAATGTACGCAGTCCATACCGCTACCTCCAAAGAAGTAGAGAGGCTACTTTTGATAGACACCTGGTTCAAGATAAAGAATAGTAAACAAGGTCATAATGAAACAATGAAACACGTTGATGGCATAACAGAGATAAGAAATATCAAATAACAAAAATAGAAATAAGATAAATAAGAAATAAGAGCAATAAGAAATAAGAAATAGGAATTAAGAAATAAGAAATAAGACACCCACATAGTAGTAAACATACACTAAGAGACCAAAGACACCCAGCACACCCAAACTCCCTGACTAGCTACTCCTTCCTATGGATATTGTCCTAGGATTACTAACTCAGCTACACAAGAGCTCTCCTAACTACCTTTTACGACTCATCCACACACCCTAGCCTTCTACCTTTATCCGCAACCTCCACATCTTCCTATCTAGGCTCATGTCCTCAGTAAGCTGTAACTACTCCATGTCATTCCTAATCATCTCCCTCCAGTATTTATTCGGCCAATCTCTACCCCTTCTAAAACCATCCAAAGCTAGCCTCTCACACCTATGAACTGGGGCATCCATGCCCCTCCTCATCGCATGCCCTAACCATCTCATCCTCTCTTCCCATATCTTGTCCTCCACCAAAGCCTCTCCCACCTTCTCTCAGATAATATCATTTCTAAATTTATTCCCTCTAGTAAGTCCACACACCTAACACAACATTCTTGTTTCCACCACATTCAATTTTTTAATATGGGAGTTCTTGACTGGCGAACACTCCACTCGATACAGCATGGCCGGCCGGACTGCCACTCTATAGAACTTTCCTTTATGATGAAGGGGAAGTTATTATCACACAACACTCCCAAGGCAAGCCTCCACTTCATCCAATATGCCCCAATACGTTTAGGAAATCCTCATCAATTTCTCTATTCTCCTGAATCATAGACCCAAGATACTTAAAATTTTCCCACTTATAAACAACCAAGCAAACCAACCTCACCACTACCTCGTCCACCCTCCTCAAGTCATTAAACATGCATTCCAAGAACTTTGTCTTGGAACTAGTCAATCTTAACGCTTTAGATTCAAGCGTTTGCTTCCAAACCTCCAATTTTTCATTCATACCTCCCCGCATCTCATCAATCATTACTACATCATCCATAAATAACATACACCAAGACACCTTACCTTGAATACTCTGTGTCAACACATCCATCACCAATGCAAACAAGAAACGGTCTAAGAGTCGATCCCTAATGCAACCTTGTCTCGATCGAAAAATGTTATGAGTAACCTCCTGCCATACTCACCTGAGTCTTCCCTCCATCATACATGTCCTTAATAAATTTGATATATGCCATCAGGACCCCTTTCTCCTCCAAGCATCTCCAAAGAGCCTCCCTTGGGTCTTTTTCATACGCTTTCTCCAGGTTGATGAACAACATGTGTAAGTCTCTTTTCCTATACCTATAATACTCCACCAATCTCCTCACCAGGTTGATTGCCTCTATCGTCTAGCGATTGGGCATAAATCCTAACTGATTCCTTGAAATAGTCACGATCCTCCTCAATCTCTGCTTAACCACCCTCTCCTAAATCTTTATAGTGTAACTCAACAACTTAATACCCCTATAGTTGTTTCAAATCTAAATATCACCCTTGTTTATATATAACGGAATCATTGTACTCCATCTCCAAGCCTCATGTATTTTTATAGTCTTGAAAATGCCATTGAACAAATCAATCAAGCACCTTAAACCTTCCCTACCAATATACTTTGAAAAATCTATCGGAATCACGTTAGGCCTCATCACCCTACCCCTCTGCATCCTACGAATAGCCTCTCTGACCTCCTTAATCTTAAAATGTCTATAGTAACAGAAATCACGACACTCCTCCGAGTTCTCCAGCTCCCCTAACTCAATGCCTTCATCTCTCTCCTTGTTCAGGAGTCTATGAAAATACTCCTTCCATCTTCTCTTTATGTGAACATCCTCCACTAGAACTCTACCATTCTCCCCCTTAATACACTTTACTTGATCGAGGTTACAACCCTTCTTCTCCCTAAACTTAGCAAGCTTATACAACTATTTTTCCCAGCCTTTGACCTATAAACTCGCATACAACCTCTCAAATGTTGTTGTCTTAGCATCCGTAACTGCTAGCTTAGCCTCCTTTCTTGCTAATTTGTAAACCTCTCTACTCACCTTGTTCTCCTCTTCATCATTACTCTCAATCTACTTAACATACGCCCTCTTCCTAATCCCTACTTTCTTCTTAAATTCTTCATTCCACCACCAGTCCCCCTTATGCCATCTTGTCTGACCCCTCACAACACCGAACACTTCCCTAGCAGTCTCCTTTATGCAGCATACAGCCCTATCCTACATATCATCCAAGTACCCCCTACACTCCCACACCCCCATTTCTGCTACCTTCTCCTTATATCCAGTGCACTAACTGGTGTTAAGACACCCCACTTAATTTTGGGTAGACCCTCCTCGGCCTTTCTTTTCTTGCTCTTCTTAATAACGAAGTCCATCACTAGAAAACTGTGTTTAGTCAAAAGATGCTCACTCAGAATAACTTTACTGTCCTTGCATAAAGCCCTATCCCCCTTTCTAAGCAGTAAAAAGTTCATTGAAGTCTTGGTTATCGTGCTTCGGAAGGTAATAAGGTGATCCTTCTTCTTTGGAAAGCTAGAATTCACAACCACCAGCCCAAAGGCCCTCGAAAAATCCTACAGAGTAGCTCCCTCTCCATTCCTATCACCAAAACCAAAACCTCCATGCACATTATCATAGCCTCCTGGTAAAACCCCAATGTGCTTATTGTAGTCCGCTTCTTTGATAATCTTCTCCGTGCTAGGCAGAAATCTCACCACCTCGTCCGAAGCCTCCCAGAAAATCTCTTTCACCTCCTCTTCCAAGCATACCTGTGGCACATAAACACTACACACATTCAGCATAAACCCCAATGACCAACTAAATCATCATCAGCTTATCACTGACCCTCTTAACCTCCACCACCTGCCGTTTAAGCTCTCCATCCACTAGGATTCCCACTCCACTCCTATGTCTCTTACTCCCTGAGTACCACATCTTGTACCCATCCACATCCCTAGCCTTAGACCCTACCCACTTAGTCTTCTGAACACACACAATATTAATCCTCCTCTTCTTAAGAATCTTCAACAGCTCTTTGGACTTATGCTGAAGGGTCCCTATGTTCCAAGACCCTACCCTCAACCTACCTTCTATTTCCTCTTACCTACATCTACCAAACCTCACCGAACAAGCCTTAACAATCGACCTAGACTCCACACCAACCCATGCCTTCCCTTTAATACCCACTCCCAAAACAACCCCCAGCCCCAACCCCCTGGGACATGACCCTATTCCACCATCAACCCCCAAAGCCACTACTCACAAAAAAGAAACAAAATCCCAAACAAAGCAATAAAAAGAAAATAGAAGGCACGCACAAAAAAAACTAGCCATCATATGATACAAAAATAAACCTCTAAAAAGGAAATTAACCTTAAGACCCTAAAAATAAGCAACTACAAGAAAGGGAGATGAAGTAAAACACACGGATTTAACACAAAACAAGATAGAATTGCATAAAAATAAAAGGATAGTTAGTGAGACATACACATATACCAATAATAGCACCAAGGTGTGTATCAAACACTAAGACCCACCACCAATGAAGGATAACACCACACTCTTAGGTGGACCAAAGGAATTCACACTCCTAAATCACACCTTTCTTGCCAATTGATCAACACAAGTGAAATCCATCAAATGCATTAAACCCTAGTTTCAATGTCTTTTCCAAGACCTAGACTAAGATGGATTTTCCAAGCCCTACACTAAGGAATGAAAATACAATTTGAGTAATACTCAATCAATTCATCAAAGTCTAATGAAAAGGGAAGATAAAATTTCTATTTATACTTATTACAACACAATGACTAAAATGCCATTAATGAGGGCTTCAAGAAAGGCTCGTCTTGAGTGTTATTTTATAGTGTAAAAAGTCCTTAGTTTCCTTAATAAAAGGCACCTCTTATGTGTGAGAACCCTCTTCCTCTCTTCACTTGGACAAGGCTTTGAAAAGGCTTCAAAAAGGTCTTCAATCACTTGAAAAATCCAAAACTTGAACCTTCTATAAGACCTTGTACTCTTTGTGCTCTTCATGCTTTTATCATCCTCTCCATATTGAAAGGAATTATTCCCTAAATTCACACCATGAAAACCAAAGAGAGAAGAAAACAAGATCACAATCCTCTTGGTAGGAGGGTTAGCACTAGTACCAAAAATTATATAACCATGCCAAGGGGGTACACTTTTGGAATACAACCAATAATCCTTTGTTATGATCACGAAACACTTACTACAAGCATCACAAAGGACTTAGATAAGATAGAAATCTAGGAAAGAGGAGTGCAACCTGAGACCACCATATATATAAACAAGCCATGGTTGTTCAAATTTGACATACATCCATGGGTCCCTTGTGTGTGACATAAAAAGTTTAGCATGAATGGCACAAAAGAGGTGGTTTTCGCAAATATCAAGAGATAAGGAAACTATAATGGACTTAATGGTTTTACGATACCCAAAAGGTAAGAATACCTTTAACTTATGAACTATAAGATACATTTGTTTCATTACCTATACAAAGAACCTCATCAAATATGGTGCCACTATTGATCCTAAGGTCCACCTCACCCACATATCGTTATCATTCATACAAGGAAACCAGCCACAAAACTTACTATCTCTATACAATACATATTCAAAATTATCATAGTTATCATCATAGGTAAAGAGGTAGTATATGAAGGAATCAAGTGTGAAAACATCACCCAAGAATGCATATTTAGAAGCATTATCCCAAGATGACAATGACACTTTTACCCTCAGCTTTTCAAGAATAATACCTTGCCTGTCATGTAGACCAAGAAAAAAGTTGGGTGTGCCAACATACTCATATCCATATTTGGCACCGGGTTAAATGAAAGAAGTGGATTTAGACATGGATCTAGACAACACTTTTTTCCCCATAGGCTTCACCCAATCTAAAAGACATACCCTTAACATGTGACTCTACTCTACACAGCTTTGTGGACTCCCAATTGACCATGAACCCAAAGCTATGATACCAACTTGACACGACCCAAAATAAGGCCTTGTCATAATGGGCATCCCAAGTCCATCAAGGACTGGAGATCTCACCAATAATCAATCCAACCTCTAATCATATAACCTGAGCTGGATGAATTTCATACATATAACAAGATAGAGTAATTATAAACTCAAAGACTTTGGGGTAGGTCCACGACCATGGCCAACCCAACCAAGCCTAACCATCCAATGCCAACCAAAAACCATAACCAAAACCAAAATAATAACTAAGACCATATCCATATCATAATAAAATAGAACTATAAAAGATCAAATAGTCATACAGTATTAGCCTCAATGCAAATACAAATGCCAACACTGACACTAGTACCGACATCGCCCAAACCTACCCATAGTAGTCTCACAAAGTCTCTAGCAGAAACGAAAACAACATTCGGTCGGGACATGTCCCCGACCCTAGAAAAATCCAATGTCCAAGACTAACCAATGAAAACATAGGAAACTAAAACTAGAAATAGAGCCTTCCAAAGTATGGAAGCTTACCACTTCAAGTCAACACACGATGTTCCCAAAGTCCTATCACTGAGTGGGAGGTGTAGTATGACCAATATTTGCAATGTGTAGGGATATAGCTTCAAAGATGCTTAGCAGTTGGAGAACTAGCATCTAAATAAAGAAAAAGGATCAAATAGTTCCAACTATAATAAACCAATCAATTAATGCATATACCAATGGAATACATGCATATACATATATATATATTTATGCCATGTCGGGATAGGGAACAAGATTAACATGAACTTTGAAATCATTAACCTGGGTTGTGTAGTATGACTGTCATAAAATAATGCTCTCATGGGCTATATGGGCTAAGTTCTCCCCTAGTTGGAAGGGTTCCAGTGCGTATAGATGCACAAACAAAATAATACCCATATCCATATATGCCTTTATTGGGAATTCAAACCTCCCGACACAGCCAAGGTGACTTAAGAACCAATACATGTAGTAAGGAGGACTCGAACCTCCCATTCATATATTCATTTGGGGGACTCAATCAACTTGGTCATAAGACCCCCGCACCGGTTAGTGTAGTTTCTAGTGTAAGTTCTTCGAACTCTAATTTCATGGCCTAGATAAACATCCTGATTTAAAGTCCAATTTAAAACCATCATTCAACATACATAACTATTTAGTAAATTACATACCAAAGGAACTTCGTAGGTATCGTAATACCAATATTACTTGCAAGTATACCACATGCCATTACCATTATTAATCAACCATGCATTCAATTGACTTAATCACTCAAACCCATCATAAAAAAGACACAAGTTCAATTTAAAGTTTAGCAACTCGAACCCATTGTCAAAAAAAGACGTAAATCAAGTTAATACATAGGGACTCAAACCCGTTTAACAATTTAAACCACCAAGTTTACTATTTAGATCATTACATTGAAAACAAGGCCTTTACAAAATCATTTACCAACTATTCATAATCATTAAGCCAATACCTTAGTTCAAAACATCACTAACATGTGATTAGATTTTTCTTTTAAGCATTTTCACAAATACTTTGAGGGCATGCTTTTACCAAGTCCAAAACTAAAGTATAAACCATCATCTTTAGGGTAAAACATGATACTTTTTTTAAACCACAATTACTAAGCACCCACATGTGCAAACCATGATTAGAAATATGTATAAACACAAGTTCAACAAAGAGTATATAATACTCAATGATATGCAACAAAACCCTCAATATTTATTTTTAAAACCAAAATTTAAGAATCATAATCAAACTTTAAAACACATGATTTTGAGAACTAACAATGAGGGAAGGGTCACATGCCTTATACAAGAAGATTTACAGAAGAAACTTGTCTCTTATTCCTCAAGATGATTACCTTTGAAGAACCCTACCTCCCATCTTTAAGAGAGAATTAGAGAGTATTTTTGAAGTGTTTGATCTTTTAATAGTGGGTTATGAGAGGCCTTAAAATATTTTAAGATGTGGGGACTTTAGTGTTTTGGGGTGGGAAATGTTCGGAATACCCCAGCTTCAAAGCTCAAAACATGTACGTAGGAGGGTACGACCCATCTCTAGAAATTGTACTCTAGGGTACCAGTGGTACCTTTATCTCATACCTTAGCATCATCTTGCAACCCCATACTAACCAACATATGACCACACACAACAAAATCATATCCTAATATACGAGAAATACCCTATAACCCTTACCCTAGAGAAAATACTTGGGACAAGACTTAGGGCACTATACGACTTAGGAACATACTATTCGTGTCCCAACTAACGACTAGCAAGATGTTCAATAGTACCTTAAACAGTAAGTGGCTATGAATACACTGTGAATCATATTAGTTGATGGACCCTAACTTATATAACAGCATACGACTATTCCCACAAGACGTATAATTTCTAGAAGCTCAATGTTCAAGAATTTTCTAAGGATCAAAACCAAGTTGTTTCAATTAACACCCAATATTTCAATAACTAACCATGAAGTGGACATTTGCATTATCAAGCATATGGAAACACTATTTTCATAAGGGAGTATATTTGTATAAAGTAGAATCAAAGAAATTTAGGAAATGATTGTAAAATTCATAATTTACATAAAATTTCACCAAATACAGGGAAAAGGATTATGCTAGTAAAAATAAGGAATTCTTGGGACTCGATGGGAAGAAGGGACCTATTGATGAATATCCCACATACCTGAAGTAGAATCCTTGATGAAATCTTCTTGAAACATAAACTTTTTTAAAGAGCCCTAATTGCTTCTTGGGATAAGACAACTACCTTTCTTTGGTTTCTCTGAGTTAAATTATGATAATTGATGGAATTGGGATTATTGGATATTTTATACCCCTTTTTTGAAAGCCTAAACAATGTGGGTTAGGCTTTAGAAGAAGTGGTAAAAGACTTTAAAGTCCATGGAAAAATATATAGGACATCTAGGTTCCCAGTCATTACGACTTGCCCTACGACTCATGAAGACTAGTTACGAGTTATAGATTGAGTCATAGGCTTGGACTGGGGATATTGTGTTCACTGCCTTGGATGACTCACAACCCTATGACTTATTAGGACTAATTATGAGTCATCAGCTGGAGTCCCAGTCCGAGTTTGGGTTCTTGGTTAGCACACTATTGTGACTATGTGTCCTTCTATACGACTGGTAGCCACTAATTACTAGCCGTAAAGTGTAATCATAGCCACTGGGCTTAAACTTAGGTCCTTTACTTGAGTGACTATGACTCACTCATGATTACTCTTCACTAGTGGTAACCACTTGTTACCTGAGTCATCATCACAGCAGTGTGTCAATCCCTTGAGGGAAAAATTTCCATAACTTTTGGACCCAACATTTTATTGATACGGTACTTGAATCATTGGAAAACTAACTTAGTTCTCTATGTTTTTAGGGGATCTATATCATAAATTTTAGGGTACTACATACATGTATCACTTTAGATCACATATGGGTGCTTACTTATTTAAGGGTCAAAACTCTGGTAAAACTTTATAGGGTTCTCATTTATGGTATTTGGACCATTGTGGATATTCTGGATTAGTAGGTTATTCTCACTAGGGTAGGGCTTCTAGGGGTACTATGAATGCATAGAGTTTGGGCTACTAAGGGATGCCCTTAATATGGTATTGTGTTTATACATAAAGGTTGAGGTGGTTTCTAGTTATGCTAGGCCTACTTCTCCTACAACGTTTCAAAAATTTTTAGGTTAGTAGGTCATTAAAAATTGTTTCTGGAGTGGTTATCTTCAATTATAGCCTCTTTTACTAGATTGATACAGATGGATATTCCTTTCTAGTGATCTAATAAGTATGAGGCTATAGGTGTAAAGTTTAAGGTGTTATTGACTTTAGCTCTGATATTGACTTCTTTTTAAGGGTTAAGGACTTAAAGTATATTGTGCTGCATTTTGAGTTGTATTTGGTTGTCTAGTGATGTAGTGGAAAAAGTTATAGCATATGCTTCTAGGCAGTTAAACGTGCACAAGTGCAACTACAACACCTATGAGTTAGTGTTCACAATGGTAGTCTTCATGCTTAATTTTTGGAGGCACTATCTTTATGGTGCATAGTGTGAGATATTCACCTACCATTATGGCCTATACTACATTCTCAGCTAGAAAAACCTTTATCCAAAGCATCACAGGTGACTGTGTTTGCTTAAAGACTATCATTTTTTGTTCTATATAATTCGAGCAAGGAAAATATGATAGTAGTTGCCTTGAGCTAGAAGTCAGTTAATATGGGGAGTTTATTATTCCTTTCAGCTATGAAGTTGTGACCGTTGGACTTAGACATCCAATCTTTAGCGAAAAAATTAGTTCAACTTGATATATTTGGTCCCAAAGAATTCCTACTGATGTTGAGTAAAGATCTTTGTTGTTGGAACATATTTGAGAATAGCAGTTCGTGGATTGTAGGCTGAAAGTCAAGCAAAGAAAGTACCTGAAGGCTTGAATAAGTGAGGATACTGGGCCTGCTTACTCTCCTAGATGATGCCTTTGGTGGCTTAACCATAAAAATCTCTCTCGATTAAATCTCTTGACATCTCTATCAAAAATAGCACTTGCTCCTCCACGGAAGTCACACTATAATCCAAGTGAACCAAATCTCATTGTAGTATGTAAGACTCATCTAGTATATATTGCCATAGCATCGACAGATGGAAAACAAGTTGAACATTGGAGAAACATGAAGGAGATGCTAAATAATATTACATTACCAACTTGTTAAAGGATCACTAATGGACTAATATACCTAGAAGCTAAACTTTCCCCTCTCCCAAAGCCTCATAATGGCTTTCATGAGTAACACTCATAGAATCACCCAACTACCAAATCAAAACTCCAATGTTCAAAGTCTATATCCGACATAAATCTTTTTCCTACTCTACACGACCTGCAGTTAAAAATATCAAACCCTATCAGAGGATCACATAACATGTCCATTCTATTTGACCTAACCGTAAAAGCATCAAACCGCCTAACCCAAGAACTGCAATGTCTATCACATAACACCTCAAATAGAGCCATCTAGATACTCGAATGGTAGATTTTATTACACTTAAACTCTACCAAGTTCAGAACCTTGTCCCATTATCCCCTAAAATCAATAACCCAGACCTAAAACATTCCTCAAAACTTCATTAGTCCACTATAACTTGCCATCGATCTGCAGGTGAAGAATAGTACCAAGCTCAACTTAGATGCCTAGATCCTTCTAAAATGACTTCTAGAATGATAATGTGATTCGACTACCATGGTATTAAAATGCGATAAACTAGCACTCCATGAAAAAATATATCTCTAGAACATAAATCAAGACAAACCTGTCCAACTTATCAGAAGACTAAATTGGTAGGAAGTGCATAGACTTGGTCAACCGATTAACAATGACCTTAATAGAATCAAAACCCAAAATACATGCAGCAAACTAATTACAAAGTCCATGGCTACCTTTTCCTATTTCCACTTGAAAATGGGTAGCCTTAGAGTCAAACCATCAGGTTTCAATTCTTCGAACTTACCTTTTAATAGTTCAATCATTGATCTGCTAAGTCATGTATATCCTCTTTAATCCTACAACACTAGTAGTGTATCCTCAAGTCCTTGTTCATCAAGAATATTGGGCTTCCTCCAATATCAACCTAATAAAATCTCCCACTCTTAGAACATATATATGTCCCTCAATTCTCAAATTACCTTAAGATCTATGGTCTCCTTCCTTGCCTTACCTTGCAACACCCTATCTTGAATCACCATCAACATACCATCATTAAACTATTATTCTGGAATCTACTACTACTATATAGACTTGTCCTGAACACAAATAAGAATTCTCCCTGGGTAAAAAATATAAAGCTAAACCAACCTATTGACTAAGGACTAGATGTCCAAGACTTAGAGTCTCTTTGAATCTAAATTAAATTCCAAACTACCCTTATTCACTGCCTTTTGACCAAAGAAATTAGGTGCCATATTTCCCTTACTCGAATGGGAAAAATAAAAATATGATAATCTTTAAGTGACTCTAGCAACTTGTGCGATCTCAAATTAAGGTCCTTCTAGAAGAGAATGTACTGCAGGTTGTGGTGGTCGAAGAATATCTCACATTGTACACCATCAATATATTCCCTTAAAATCTTAATTAGGATAAGTACCATCACTAACTCTAATTTATGGTCTTGGTAGGTGCACTCGTGCATATTCAACTGCTTAGAAGCTATGCAATAACTTTTTCCTATTGCATAAAAACGAAACACAAACATATGTCAGAAGTATCACAATAAATATTATATCCCTAGCTCTCTATAAAAATTGTCAAGATCAAGGATAAAGTCAATAAGCCTTGAAATTCTTAAAGCATGCCTCCCACTTGTTAGACTATATTAAAGGAACATACTTCTGTGTCAATCTAGTCCACAACAATGGAATAGAAGAAACCCTTCCACAAATCTTATGTATGAAAGTGCCAACCTGACAAAAGTATGATGTTTTTAATATCTTTATGAAATGAGTGATAAAGCTTGTATTTATTTAACGTGTATAAATATAGGTATAAAGGAGAAAGTGCATTGTGGTATGAAAAGAATGCTATGACCAATGCCTACCGTATACTCCTCCTTCAACATCTATGGCTTGCAAAGGTAAGACACTATCATGACCCAAAAACCAAGGTTCAAGATGGAACGTGCCATGGAAATCTTTGACAAGTATGTTTGTCACCTAAACTGATATGACATAAGAAATCAATACAAAACCCAAGGCAAGACACCTATAACTGAGTCAAACCACACATATAGTAAAATCTGAAATACATAACAAAGATACCATACAATATCTAAAAACCTAGTATCATGGTCTAAAAACAAAAAAATACATCCCAAAGGTCAAAAAATAATTTCGTAGTAAAAAAGATCAAAATTTATCTCAAAATACAAATAAGGCGTGATCTAGATAAGAAGTGGTAGTGGAACAACTCCAAAAGCATAGATCATCTGCTACATTAAACATACTTCATATACTACCTAAATTAGCTACAGTGCAATACACTCGTACCGAGATCTACATCAAAATGGTGCAGTTGGGGTGAGCACAGTCCATTTGTACTTAGTAGGTATCATAGGTTGACTGAGAAAAGTAGAAAAAAAGCATATAAAATACAAACTATGGGCATGTCACCTACAATAAAAAAATGTCCCAAATGGTAGCCCTCACCGTCATCCCTAAAAATTCTACAGTATACACATGTACTATTCTTATACGAGAAAAACTAACAAATATACACATATACCAACCACAGGTATAAGAAAAAAGTATAAATATACAAATATCACATGGAAGATAGTAATACAACACAGAATGAGCAAAATATATATGAAATGGAATAAAGATAATGATGATGTAATATTGGAGGTTGCTGCAAAACCTCCGTATACACCTACCTAGTTGTTGTTATAGGTAGGACCATGGGGGGTTCACAACACATATACAATCCAATCATCAATACCAATATCTATGACTCCTCTTTTGCATATCCCTCGATAGAGGATCTATAAAGATGTCACATGAAAGTATTTCAAGCATTTCTACAGTGGTACCAATGTTTCACAAGTGAATATAATACGAAGCTGTAAAGATCACAGATAAGAAGAATGAGATAGTCCATTAACCGACCAATATACCAACCATGCGAGCCATGATCAACTTATCATGCCAACCATTGATGAATTCACTATAATTCATATGTCGATAGAGTAATAAGCTCAAAGATATTCCATTGATACCACATAAAATTCCAAACTAGGCTTTTCACCGGATAGACACCACAATATATAGATAGATAAATTTCAACAACATCATATAAGACCCCACGTGATCAGACATAGCAGATGATGTCTAAAATCACCAAATAGCAATAATATAGGCCACCACAATGGCACAACATATAAATATATCCATTTCCATTATTGGTTCCCATACCTGTAACATAATTATGTACAAACATTAACTACAAAATCAAATCTTAACAAAATTAAGTCCTAACCTACCTCAAAGCTGAGAACTGATACAAAAAAGCCTACAACATCGAGCCTTTGCATCTTGAAAAGACCTGGAACCAACTATAAAACATAATATAGAATATATTTGTTAGAAGAAAGCTAACAAAACTTATATTGACCTTTTTTGGGTTATAGTCAAAATAGACCCCAAAATGAGTTTTCAAAGAAGAAAGGTAAAACTTGAATTTTTGTCCAAAATACATTTCTCATGATATAAGGAACTTATAGAAGAAAACCCAAGTTATGAAGGGTTGGAATTGTTGTTTAAATGAATGATTCCTAATTTCATGCCCTACGGGCCAAAATCCCCAAATTTAATTTTTGAAATTAAATTTTAAAATAATTTAAATGATAGAATCAATGAAGAATAATTGAAATAGTAGTTTTGGAGCTTACCTAAGTTAAAAATGGAAGAAATAACTAAAAAACATGAATCCCCAAGATCTAAGTATCAAAAAATGTGAAAAATCACAAAAATTAGGGGATTCAACCAACTCAGGCATCACTTAAGCGACCATTGGGTTGCTTATGCAGCCATCACTTAAGAGAACAGGCATTGCTTATGTTATCCTCACCTTATCTCATATGTGGGTTGGGTATCACTTAAGCCATTATCGCCTAAGCGGTGGGGGATTCGCTTACGCAATACCTCCTACTGGGTGACAGTGACTTAAGCGACCAACATGTCGCTTAAGCGAGTGCACCAACTAAGTGGTGCACCGGATAGAGACTTGGAGAATTCTATGTCTCTGCTGACCTAATAATAAGAATGCGTACAAACTATGATACCATATAAAATTTAATGCTCCAGACTCAATGGTGATTTTAAAATTTTAAAGAACGTCATTTTCACAAAAATTTTCCCCCAAACTAATTTAATAATTTTTCAAATCGAGTGTCGAAATTAGATATAAAAGTTGTAAAACCATACCATTCACGTTACAAACCTAAAATTGATGTTCTAGATTTTCTGGCGTAGTATGCTTTGTCATCCTATGCATAGATCAATAAATGTTGACCGAAATCAACTATAAAGGCTTTTAACCACCAAAAACCATAATTTTGCACAAATCACACTAAAATGCATTGAAAACCATGCCAACAATCCTAATACCCTAGAAATACAGCAATGCAACCACGAGGAGGAATAAAATGGTCAAGTGATCTAGAAATTAATAATTCACATAAATCACCAAAAATTAGGTCATTACATTATCCATCAGTAAGAATCTCATTCATCCTTAAAATATAAACAAGAGCAATACCTGAATTAGTGATGAACTTAGGATAACTACCATGCATATCAGACTCAACCTCTCAAGTTGACTCATCTACATGTCGATGTCTCTACTAGACCTTAACAACTGAAATATCTCTAGAATGTAACTGTCTAACATCTCTAGATAGAATGAGTTAGGTTCCTTAACAAAAGACGACAACTCATCAAACTGGACCAAATCCTAATGAATGACATGAGACTTATTCAAAAGGTAATTATGAAGCATAGAAACATGAAAAAACAGGATGAACAACTGATAAATCTAGGGGTAATGGTAAATCATAGGCCACATCCCCACTAGTCTAAAGAATCTCCTAATGTTCAATACACCTGGGGTTAATCTCTCCCCTCTTTCTAAACCTCATCATTCTTTTCATGGGCGACACACGAACAAAGACACGATCACCAATATTAAATCTCAAGTCCTGAAGTCTACGATCCATATAGCACTACTTCCTACTCTGAGCTATTTGGACACTATTCGTAATTATTTGAACTCTATCCAAATACTCACATAGAAATTCTATAGCTTGAGGTCTAATTTAGAAACCTCATACCAACCAATTGGAAATCGGCAATGCCTACCATACAAATGCTCAAAAGGATCTATCTGAATACTTGAATGGTAGATTTTATTATACACAAACTCCATCGATGCTTAATGTTGCTCTTATTGACAATCAATTTCCATCACGCAAGAGTGGAGCATATCCTCTAAACCTAAATAGGATGCTTTAGCTGACCATTAGTTTTGGGTGTGAAAAGTTGTTATAAGATTTACCAGAGTACCCAATTCTTTTTTAAAGGTCTTGTAAAAGTGATATATTAACATTCAACCTCGATCTGAGATGATAGACTCAAGCACACCATAAAGATAAACTATCTCACGAACATAGATATGGGCTAACCTCTTAGTACTGCAAGAAACTTGAATCAAAATAAAATAAGAAGACTTGGTCAATTGATCCATGATGACCGAAATGCTATAAGAACCATGAGAAATACAAGGCAACCTAGTCATGAAGTCTATAGTATTTTGCTCCCATTTCAACTAGAGAATGGGTAGGCTATGAAGCAAACAACCAGGTCTTAAATGCTCGAACTGCACTTGCTGGAAACATAGGTAACAATCTATAAAATCTACTACACCCTTACTCATACCACCCCACCAATAATGTTGTCTTAAATAACAATATATCTTAAACACTCTTGAATGAATGGAATACCTAGAACAATGAGCCTCTTAAAAAATCAATATATTCCAATCACCCACTCCTGACACATAAACTCGGCCGCTAATCCTAAAAATACCATTAGAATTTAGAGAGGTTTTCTGTTGCACTCCATACTACACCTTATCTCGAATAACTTTCTAACTCAGCGTCATCAAACTAATTTTCTTGAATCTACTCCATAAGGAAGACCTAGCCTCCATAAATGCTAAAACACACCTAGTTTTTAAAATATCAAGCATAAGCATCTGGTTTGGTAAAGATTGAACCTCTTAGTCCAAAGGCCTCTTTTTAGGTCAAAAGATACGCCATGCTACCCATATTAGTCTACTTTTAGCTCAAGGCATCCGAAACTACGTTTGTCATGCCTAGATGATAAAGAATAATGAAAGGATAATACTTAGAAAACTAAAGCCACCAACATTGCCTCATAATAAGATCTCATTGGGTGAAGAAATACTAATGGCTACAATGATCTAAACAGATCTCATAATAGAATCCACGCAAGTAGTGCCTCCACAACTTTAAAGCAAAAATGACTGCACACAACTCCTAATCATGGGTAGGGTAATTCCTCTCATAGGGAATTGATGAGAAGCTTACAAAATCACTTTACCCTTCTTCATTAATATAGCACCTAAACCAACACCTAAAGCATCAAAAAAGATGGTAAACCCCACACCTCCCTTGTAAAATTCAAGATTGGAGCTGATGTCTACAAATTCTTAAGCTTTATATAGGTCGCTTGACAAGCATCAGACCGCTGAAAGAAAATATTCTTCTAAGTGAACTTTATCAATGGAGCTGCAATATATTAAAAGCCATCCATATAATGTTAATAGTATATTTCCAATCCAATAAAACTTCAAATAATGATAGGAGACTTAGGCCTAGCCTAATCACGAACCTTTGCAATCTTTGCCATATCAACCATGATTCCATCTTGGTCAACACATGACCCATGAAAGAGACAGACTCCAACTAAAACTAACACTTAGAAAATTTAGCATACAACTTCTCATCCCTCAATCTCTAAATCAATATCCACCGATGCTCCTCTTGGTCAGCCTCATTGTTGGAATAAACAAATATATCACCTTTAAATACAATGACAAAAGAGTTGAGATATGGCAAAAATACAAAGTTCATCAACTCTATGAACATGACTAGGGCATTGGTCATCCCAAAGGACATGACCAAGAACTCATAATAATCGCATCGAGTCTAAAAGGTTGTCTTAACAATATCTAAGGCATTAGTTCTCAACAGGTGATATCCAAACCTCAAATCAATCTTCAAAAACATGAAATCACCTGAAAGTTGATTAAACAAATATCATTACGGTGTAGAGGATACTTATTCTTAACTGTCACCTTGTTTAACTTCTGATAATCAATACACATATGCATAGAACTATGTTTTTTCTTGACAAATAACATAGTTGTACCCTAAAGTGATACACTAGGTCAGATAAATCCCTTATCTAATAACTCATGAAATTTATCATTTAATTCATTTAAATCTTGTAGGGCTTTCCTATAAGAGGGAATAGAAATAAGCTTGGTTCCTGGCTAACCATCAATAGCAAAGTCAATAACATGGTCCATAGGCATACAGGAAAATCTTTAGAAAAAAAAATCCATAAACTCCCAAACTATTCAAACAGAATATAAAAGAGGCAGAGAAACAACACTAGTTTCCCAGATCTTAGCCAAATAAGACAAACAACGTCTCTTAACCTATCACGGCCAAAACTAGATCCTAGTCATGATGGGTATCTCGAGTTCACCGAAGACTGGAGACCACCCTATTAGCCTAGAAAAACAAAATACAATATAGTCTAGTAGTAGAAGTAATTCAACAAATATATGGAACAAGATAGATAAACCAATTGTAAAGAATTAAATATATACAATAACAAATTCACCCATAATCTATCTAAAAAATGCCTAGGAAAAAAACAAGCATTAACGTAAGCAGGGACATGCCCCAGAACATAGCTAAAAAGGAACCTAAAGATAGTTCTATGACATAAGTGAAGACAATACCATGAAATCAGGGTCTTCTGAAGAATGGAAGCTCAGCACTTCAAAGCTGACTGATGATCACTCCAGAAATCACCTATCACTATGTATGAAAAGAAGAAGTATCTTTGAACCCTACATCATGTAGGGATACAATGTTTGAGAATGATTAGTAGGGTGAGAGATAGGATGTAGTTCAGGGAAAAGATAAAATAATGTCAGGGTCAAATTAGTCCAAAATTATTCAAAACCATATGCACACAATCATATTCATAAATATATATTATACTGGGATAGGGAACAAGGTTTAACATGAATGTCAAAACATTATCCTGGATTGTGTAGCTTTAACGATCAAAAAGGAACCCACGGGCTATATGGGTCCAGCTCTCCCTATTGAAAGGGCCCAAGTACATGTTAACCGTATAGACCAGAGACATCTAAGAAAAATAAGAGAATGCCAAAGGATACATATATATATGCAAATAGTTTGAACTATGCACACAATCACTAAGACAACATGGTTCCCACTGTTCATCCTCACAAGGACATACACCTTCAGTGTAAGCTACACAACCCCCATTAAGCTCAATTCAGATGATTGCACATAACCCATCAACTAAAGAATGGAAATTTTATATTAAGGCTTATACCATTAGTATTGTCATACCATATTACTTGTAAGATTGATAATGATACCATTGCAATTATCCATTGACTTGTAGGAAAGTTGTGACCCCTGTAATTTGTCAAATTCACTCGGGGGAATGACATGACCCCACGAGCTTCTAATTTAAAACAACAAATCATGGACAACAAGGCCTTCAAAAACTTTTTTGTGGATTTAACCATTTATACAATGCAATAGTTTAGGGTATCAAGCCAAATCATGTGATTATCCATACTCTAACGACAATTACGCATATAGGTTGAGGGTAACACAATTTCCAAAATTAATTCCAAACCAAAAATGCCTAGACCCCCATCCCATTCACCATACCCATGTACCCAACAGGTTTTAAAGTACATTAATAAAGTATAAACAATAGCATTAAAACTATGGAAATCCAACTCAAGTAACAATCATTCCAAAACTCTCAACCCAAATCAAAATCCATATTTAAATTCACATGAATAACCATGAAACATATGATTTTATATAAAACAAGTTTTGCAAAGAGATACATGCCTGAGAATATAAGGAATTAGAAAGCAATTTGGAGGTTGGAACTCAGAGGATAAATGTACTGTGAAACCCTTAAACTTTTTAAGGGTTTTAAGTTTAAGAGTGAAAGACAATAATTGATCTTTGAAATATTAGTGAAAGTAAGTCTACTTTACATTTAAGGGTTGTACATGAGTTAAAATACCCAAAAACCACGCATCCTAAGTGAACAAAAATAAAATTTCACAAATTTAACACATCGACGTAGCATAGCCTTATCACAGAGGCTAACCTTTATGCCATGCTATTATCATAGAGGCATACTGCCTCTATGCCATATTAAAATCATGAAGACTAACCTCTATGGTACGCCAAAAATATGGAGGCTCGCTACGTCAAAATTTTAAAATAACCCTTAACTCTTTCTGAAACCTTTGAGACTCTTCCAAGACACCCTAGTAAAAGACCCAAATACAATTTAGGTAAAAAATTAATATTTCAAGCAAAGAAGGGTCAAAAATAAAATGATGGAAATTTTAAGGGTGTTACATTATCCCTCTGTTAGGATTATTCATCACCAAATAAGGAGTGAAGTCATCCATTAGCAAGATTATAAAACAAAAATGCTACCACAAAACTATGAGCAAAGTCCAAAAACCAATAAGAATGGGAAATCACATACCTTAAGCATGATCATCCAGCCCAAGAAATGTAAATTGGGCTTCATGTCTTCTTCAACTTCCCAAGTAAATTGTTCTACCTTTGGATTCCACTATTTAACCTTAACTGAAGCAATATCCTTAGTCCTCAAACGGCATACTTGCCTATCCAAAGTCTCAATCAGAACTTCCTCATATGACAAGAAATTTGAAATGCCAACATCAACTAAAGGAATAGTAAATGAAAGATCACTCACACAATTCTTCAACCTCAAAACATGGAACACCTGATGAATAAAACCCAAACTTAAAGGTAAATCTATAACACCCTGTATTTTAGTCTAGAATTCGAACAATCATTCCTAATATTATAAACTCTAAACCAATCATTTTTATATGAATAAAAGTTTCATGAAAATTTACATAGTTTGTAAAGTGCTTTTGAGGTGAAGAATCTTCATAGGAAAACATAGAGTGAATTGAGTAATGAACTTTAGTTATCGACCAAATTTTGGTATTTGATCCTACCAAGGAATAATATGAATATTATAACTTCTAGAATATATCAAAAATTTGAGATCAACAACCATAAAATGAATGATAATTGAGTCCTCTTTCAAACTTCTCTAATTTTTCCTTAATCCAATTCTCGAGAAAAAAGTTATGATCATTTTTATGATGAAATAGTAAGGCTGCATGGTAAGGGCATTGTATGCCCTCTGTTATCCATGATTTTGGTATGGCACAACACTATTTCAAGAAATGCTAATGTCCACATTTCTCTACAATTTTTCAAGGGTAAACTAGTTTTTTACATCCTAAATCATCATAGATCAAATGCTAATGTGATTTCATCATCCCATAACTCAAAATACACTACCCCTTACCTCTCAAATCCTTAAGAAAACCAAATAAGGATTCTTCTCCAAAAATTAAACTTTGAAGGATTAAAATTTAAGTTTTCTCTCAATATTTTCTCCCTAATTTCTTCATCAATGGTATGGGAAATGAATTCAACCATTCATATAAAATACAAGATAGGGTTCAAAATTCAATGTTATGAATTCAAGCATTTCTCTTACTTCCATAAAAAAGGCATGTATCTCTTCCTTTAATTAATTTTATGTAAAAGCATGTATTTAATTGTTATCCAAGTGGTTTAATTATTGAATTTTATATGTGGGTTGAGGTGTTTGGAATGGTTATGACATGAATTTAATTACCAAGGTTTTGAATTAATTTTTTATACTATATTTTCATCCATTTGAACTATTTAAATATATGGGTATGAGTATGGGAAAGGGGGACATGGGTTTCCTACAACTTGATGGTTAATTGGCATTGAATTGTCTTTAACCTCAACCCAATTTATGAAATGTGATTTGAAACATGGATATATGCATAAATTACTTCACTTTTGAAACCTTGAATTACATAAAAGTTTAATGGAATGTAAATTGGCTTTGAAAGTCCTTGGTAGCCATGGATTGATTTTTAAATTAGCATTTTGGAGTCTAGTTGGCTAAGCAGGTTGAGTCACAATAGTCTAAATTGTTTAAGTCCTATTGGATGATGAGTTTGAGTACCAATTGGCTAAAAGGATCAGAATCTTATTAGCTGATGGGTAAGGGTCCAATATGACTATTGATGAATTTATATGGCAAAAAATTCTCATATGTCAATTCCAGATGGTGTTTGAATTTATAAACAAAGTCATATTTCCCAGGTCTAAGAAAAAGACTATAGACTCTATTGTTGATCAATTTTCGTATAGAGTCTCTGAGTAAAGTTTAGCTATTAAGTTTGCCTACTCTTATGATATAGCACATAAATAAGGTGATCTATGAGAAGGAAGAAAGACATGGAATGCCTAGACCAATAGAAATTCTACCCTCATCATTATCAATCTATAAATAGAAAAGAATGCTCCCCAATTCATATTTATTTGTAATTTGACTATTCAAAGAGAGAAATTGGTGAAAACTCAAACACTATTCAAGATTAAAGCTTTTGACATATAAGATTATAGGGACTTGAAAAGAGTCCATTAGTGTATCAAGGTGTGTTGATTCTATCATGTACCTATAACTTCATGAATCGTGCTTTTCATCCTGATGTAAGTTGTGAAATATGTCCTTTTTAAGAACCTTATGGAGAAAATGTCTCGCTTAAGAGAAATATTTGCATCCGAATGTTAAGATAGTATCTCTATCCTAAAGGTAGTATAAATTTTGGTGTTATGACCTATGAGTAGTAAGGTGAGCTCAAGGTTAGTGGTATGAAGTCCTATATTTATCAGTTAAAGCGAGGGTAGCTTTTTAGTGAAAAAAAGATAGTTGTAGTAGCATGACCTTCAAATGAGTGTTGGTGTCGATATTCTCTTACTATTTTGATTAAGTAATGTGTACTTATAGTAGTTGGTAAAAGAGAGTGGTTAGTTAAAATATATGCATCTTTAGTTGAAATAAGAAAGAATATCATGAGTACCAGATATTGTAGTAGTAAAATAAATCATAGGTTATGAATGAAAGGATTGATCATCTAATGATTTATGAATTTAGTACTCACATGGGGGTGGCCTTAAAATAGAGACTCTATGGTGTTTATAGAATCTTAAATATTGCTGGGATGTATGTATGGTTAAACGGATATGACATGAGGAGGTGAATTTCCTATACACCATGATGGGTTAAGTTATAAGATTAAGATCGACTATCCTTATTTTATAGCTATTCCCCCTTGATATTTTTTTCATGTAGTTGTAAACTAGAATAGTATGTAAGAAGATGTGTAATGAATATTATTGTGTAGTAGTAACATTATGAAGAAATATGTGCTTATGGTCCATAGTTATGTTAAACAAGAAATTTAGGTGGATTTCTCTATTTTATGGAGTAGTGTATTATGTGGGATATTTCATTGGTGGTAAATAATTATTGCTATATACTAAGTTTGATGTTGATTGTGGTGATTAGCATGTTAGATTGAGAATTATGATGCAAGATTTGTGGGAGTGAATTAGTAGGTTTTATATAATATGTGAAAGATCTTAGGTTAATGACTTATGAAATTTTAGAGTGGGTAATTGTGATATATGCATGATGTCTAGTGTTGAAGTAGAAATAGTGGCTAAATCATTAAATGGATAAGATTCGTAATTTATTAGAATAAAGTGTATTCAGTCTTGAGTTATGAGTGCCATGTATACCTAGCTTATGTTCTTAAATTTTTGTATATGGAGAAGCTTAGGGAGTTGTTATATGGTGTTATGTAGGGCTGGATTGAGGGAGAAGTAGATAGACTATATGAACTCTTGGTATAGTTTTAAAACTTTTTTAGGTTATGAGGTTATGATATTAGAGATGTAATGCTAGTATTCTAAGGTGTTAAAAATGGAGTGCTATGTGTTTGGAAGAACAAATATTTATGCCTATGAAATTGGTAGTTATAAGACAGTAACTTTAGAGGTTTGATGGAGATAAGATTAATATGCCTGGATGAGGTGTCCTTGAAAAAATATAGTACTTTCATATTATAGTTTCCAAAGGGAGCTTGTGTTCTTGTGCATAGTGATACCCCCATATTTCTAAGTGTTATTCACATAGATTTAATGAGGGAATATGTTTGCAAGTTTAAGACCTCTGAGCCAAGGGGGAGATTATGAACTAAGGTAGATCTTGAATTGTTTCATAGAGGTGAGTTTTTGGGATGAGTCATGAAAAATCATTCCTATTCTAAGAAATTCCTCCTATTTCTGAAGCTCATACTCTAGTCCCTCAGTTACTCTCCTTGTGTCAGGATGACAATAGTTATGGAAATATATTAATGTTTTAGATAAGAGAGTGGATTATCCTTACTATAAAATTTTGGTGCGGCTACACGAACTAAGGTTATATATTAAGAAGGAATAGTAAGTTAAAACTTTTTTTACGTAAAATAATTAGGAAATGAATATGTGGTGGAAATCTTTGTGAATGTGATACAGGTTATTAGGTTTTTTTTGTGGAGATTCATAAAGTGGGTGTATTAAAGATAGGCTTGAATGTTTAGATTGATAAAAACACAAACCATTATCTTATGTGGCTAGTATTCTTGATAACACATGATGTTTTTTAACACAATAATAGTATAAAGTAGTATTCTTTGATTAATGTAAGATATAAAGCCCTGAAATATAAGTTAGCACATTCTTACTCTGGATTAGGCTTTAATGTAGAAGCAATGTATGCTTAGATTTAATCTTTTGTAGAGATCTGTTTTGTTAGGAAATTGTACGATTAAAATGGTGAAGTATGGTATTCATAGCTGAATTCATAATCTCGAAGTATTGTTATATTTGATGGCTATAGATGTATCATTGATGGTGGAGAATGCTTCTATTCTTACATCATGCTAAATCTTATTTTGTGTCTTGTATCAATCCTTATAAATTCAAAGATTCCAAGAAAAAATTCATGTCTTACGTTGTTATGATTATGTTTCATACAACTCATGCCCATTAGGGATATTAAAAGGGTGTTTTGGAAAAGTTGTGGAATTTTTGAAAGGTTTCGGGGCTATTTTTTTACTCTGAAGTTGTGAGCCTCTACGATAAGGTTGTGTCACAGAGGCTAACCTCCACAATATTTGTGTGTCATGGAGGCTAACCTCCGTCATATTTGCGTGCCACACTATTGTTTTAATTCTATCTAGTTTTCATTTTGGCACTTGGGGTGAGGGGATTTGGGTCTCTTTACCCTATGTACAACCTTTGTCTCATTATCTTATGATTTGTGCTTACATAATTTACTTTGTGATTCCATGAAGCCCTTTTCTTTTATTTTTTATACGTCTTTTGTTAAGGGAAAATTCACAACGTGAAGTTAAATATTATATTTTTCATACTTCTAATGCTTCAATAATTTCCTACCCATCATTCGAGGATAAATGATTCTAAGGGGGAGATAATGTAACCCTCCATGTTTTTGGGCTATAATTCAAACCGTCATTCCTACATGTATAAAATTAATATCAATGATTTCTATATAAATAAGTGTCATGATCATTTAACTTATGTGTATATCACTAATGAAACGTGGGGGGTTGTACCATACTATAAGGGACCAGGTCCCTTCAAATTAGACACACATAATAAAATGGTAAAGTAGTAAGTAAACAACACTTTGCAGAAAAATAAAGGATATAAAGATGTAACATGGAAACTTTTTTGTTAAAGGGAGGAAAAACCATGGCTTTTCCACAAAAGAACTAAAGAATCCACTCTAATCAAACTTTTGATTATAGACTCCATTTGAATCTAACACTAGGCTCCACTAGTTTGCAATAATTCTATTACAAACTCTCGTTGACAACTCTGTTAAGATCTCACCTCAATATTAATTAACTCTAACTAATATCACAGTCAGATAACTCTACCTAAGAACTTAACAAACATATGAAAAGAATTACACTTATAACACGAGTAATACAATTACAGACCATGACATAACTCAAGAAAAAACCTCTCTCAGAACACAAAAGCTCGGATCTTGAGCAGTGTTTGAGTTTTCGCCAATTTCTCTCTTTGAATAGTCAAATTGCAAATAACTATAAATTGGGGAACATTCTTTTCTATTTATAGCTTGATAATGATGAGGGTATAATTTCTATTGGGCCAGGCATTCCATGTCTTGCTTCCTTCTCATAGATCACCTTATTTATGTGCTATATCGTAAGAGCAGGAAAACTTAATAGCTAAACTTTGCTCAGAGACTCTATACAAAAATTGATCAACAATAGAGTCTATAGTCTTTTTCTTAGACCTGGGAAATATGACTTTGTTTATAAATTCAAACACCATCTGGAATTGACATATGAGAATTTTTTCTCTTACACCGGCTATTGATGTCCTTCAAACTTTTGAGGCATCAATCATGAAATCAGTTGAGGAATGTTATTTTATAATAGTCCTCACACCCATAATAGGCACATAAATAATTTCCTCAGTAACTCCTCATCCAATTATATTTTCTTTCCTTGCACAGAGGCAGTCAGGCTTAACCAATCACCTGAGAAATCCATTGTATAATAAAATTCTCTTACTTCCTCTTTATAAACTATGGGATCTGGTTCCTCTAGGAGGTGTAACCTTCCCTAGTATTTTACATACTCCACCAAGTCTACAATTCTAGGTTTCTCATAAATCCTAGGATCAAACACTTTACTAGATAGTACTTTTTTGTTTTCAAGATAATATTTCTTGGTTCTCTAGGTACTGACTTCCTTACTTCCTCCTTTCTTTTTTAGAATCGCTGCTTGGTTACTCTTTAACAATATTTCCATTCTTTGAACCAGGTCCCTTAGAGACTGTCTTCTTCTTAAAAATAATGTGTTTCTATTTCGATTCAAAAGGGCTACTACACATTGAACGGGAGAACCTGGTCTTTCCTGCAAAATGAATTTTTTTCTTCTTTTCTTTGTTGCAGCAGTAACATCAAGATAAATGTCCTCAGCCTCTCCTAAGGGGAAGCTTATATCATAACATAGAGTTCAGAGATTAGTCTCCAAGGGGTCTCTCCATAATCTAGTCTAAGTTAAAGATTCTAACTTAGAAGGTCTCGCCTAACATTCTATTCCTATGGAAAATAAGTTTCCTGAGATCTTCCTGACGACCTTTTTGGTGTCATTCCAGATAGAGAGATTGTTTTTTATATTGATTTTGCTCCGGACACTCATCCTAGTTCTATTTTACCGTATAGAATGGCTCCGTCCTTGTTGAAAAAACTCAAGGAGCAACTAAAAGATCTCCTAGACAAAGTCTTCAACAATCATAGTAGGTCCCCATGGGGCGCACCTATCTTTTTTATGTGAAAGAAGGATGGTCCCCTTCGGATACTTTTTTATTACCGATAATTAAATAGGGTGATGATAAATAATAAGTATCCCATTCCGAGGATTGATGATTTCTTTGATGAACTTCAGGGTGCCAAATTTTTCTCTAAGACCAATCTCTCATCAGGCTATCATTTGTTAAATATTAGGGAAGTGGACATCCCTAAGACATCTTTCATACTCGGTATGGACATTTTAAGTCCCTAGTAATGTCGCTTGTTTGACCAATTCCCATGTGGAATTCATGGATTTAATGTATAGGGTATATCGTGAGTTTCTGGATTTGTTCTTCATTGTCTTCATTGATAACATCTTAGTGTACTCTAAGGGAGACATGACAAAATCCAGGGACTTGTCGTAATGGACATCTCAAAACTAACAAGTACCGGACATCACCCCGCTACCCAATTCAATCAACCAACATATACCCAGAGCTGGGTGAATTCTATGTATATAACAAGATAGAGTAATGTACAACTCAAATACTTTGAGATAGGCCATGACCTTGGCCAACCCAAATACGTTAAACTATCCACTACCAAAATAACAATAACAACATAACCAAATCCTCATCAATTTCATAAAATACCTAAGTCCACAGTTTTTCCATACGAAGCCTATAAAACAAAACAAAAATATATGGTTGGGACATTCCCCTGATCATAGCTAAAACCAATATCAAAGTTTAAACCGATAAAGACAAAAAAACTGAAAGCAAGAAATGGTGCCTTCCGAAGTATGGAAGCTCACCACTTTAAGTCAACACAAGTTTTCCATGAATCCAATACACTGATCAGGAGGTGTGTTAGTATGAAAAACACCTACATCATGTGGGGACATAGTTTTTGAGAAAAGTTACTGGTAGTAGCACTGAAACACCCTGGTTTCTGGACCTTAGAAAAACTTACTAGAATTTTGTCTCTGGACCTAATACAACTCATGGGAATGAGTTGTATGTTAGGGTATAAATGGTATGGTCCAGTCATATGTTGACTACTGTTGGTTGGTGGGATAGATCGCTGTGACTAGAATGGATATGACTTAGGGTATGAGTCAAATTAGTGGTCACAGAATGTTTTGCTCCTTAACTTAGTATTAGACTTTATTACTTAGGTTGGTTCTGATTCTGAGTGGTTCACCATAAGCCACAAGCTAGGGTACGAGTCATACCCAGGACTCATATAGTGGAGAGTGTCTAAATCATCCTTGGGTTTAAATCTGCCAGGGCTACAAGTGAAGGTACGGATCATATGATTTAGATACGACTTGTTTGGATGAGTCTTATAATTGAAAATATTAGATCCAAAGGTTGAGGCTAGGTATGATTGGAGGGTACCACTTGTATTGAAGGGTACGACTTGTAGTGGCAAGTCGTACCCCTATGACAGGATTTTGGTGAAACTTAAGTGGGGGTATTCTTAATATTTTCCCACTTATCTTAATAAATTTACATGACTTATAACCTACTTATAAGGTTATTTACCCTAATATTCCATTTATTAACAACTAAAAACTCTTCTAAAGACTTTATAATTCTCTCAGAAGCTTTTGGGTAAGGAAAGATAGGGTTTCAATAAGAGGATTGATTTGGGTCTTGTCTTGGTGATTTATTTCCATCATCCTCTTGATTTTAGGTATTTTCTCTTCCCTTATTGTTAGTTCTATATAAAGGAATGGTTTTTATGAATTTTTTCATAATTTTATTCATTGTATCATTTTGGTTCTCAACTATCAATTAGGGGTTTTGATATTAAATTGTTGGTTATGGGTTCCCATTGTTTTAATTATTCTTTTATATGTATTAATGGTGGTTTTGGATAATTTAATTTCATGGTAAAGGTTTAATGGTAATTGGAATTGGTTTTGGTAATATTATGACCCCAATGTGTTAGACAAAATTCTTACAAATATATGTTTATTGCATTGACTACTTTTAATGGAACTTGTGATTGTATTAAAACTTGTTAAAGGAATTATGCATGTTTTAAAAGTCTTGGAATGGTAAATGGTTAATGGTTATGCTTGAGGGGTACATGGAATTCCCTAAGTTGTTTTATATGGAAAATAGAACGGTACTTTAATGTCCCCTTAAATCTATATATGGTTTTCTATGGATAATTCTTGCAAGTATATATTGGTATGACGATTCCAATATTGATGGCCTTGGTTAATAAAAGGTTAATAGTTTGGTTATTTAGAAATTTATTTTAATAGGACAATAAGGGTCGGATGTCTAGCAAAGCCTTTGAAGGTGGAGGCCCCGTGGGGACCAAAACTGAAAACTCATATTTGTTGATGTGAGGTTGGTCTTAGTAACAGTGAGCATGATGTCACACTATATTTTGGGGGATGTACTAGTCATCCCAGTTTTTTTTCACATGTCATGCGGCTACACGGAGCAGGGCCTTTTCAGCAGGGAGAGCTACTAAACCCTTATAACTCGTGGGTGGTTTAGGATGGCAAAGCTACACAACCCAGGTAAATATTTTAAAGGCATGCTAAACCAAGTCACCTTTCCCTGCATGGTTATATATATATATATGTATGGCTGTGTGAATATGGATGATTTTACTTGGTTTTATCAATGGCATTATTTTTTCCTTATCTAGAGATCACGTTAGCATTCACCAGCTAACCTGTCTACTGGAGGTTGTATACATATGCTATGCAAGAACCAACCATTCTACTACTTCTATCCTTTGGAATAAAGTGGTGAGCTTCCATTCTTTTGATAGGCTCCATTTCATTTTATGGATATTTCTAGATACTTTGATTTTATTTTGGATATTAGTTTTTGCTATGATTAGGTGCATGTACCAACCAAATTTTATTACTCATTTTGTTAGAGAATTTGTGGTATTTTTATGAGGTTGGAATGGGTGAGATCGATATTAGTGTTATCCTTGGCATTGGAATAAGCTGGAAGGCTTGCACCATTGGACATAATTTCTCACTGTTCCATCATATTTAATTTTGGGATTAATTATTTTATGTTTTGGAACAACTTTAGTTATGGCCTAGTTTATGGCCTTTATTTCAGTATTAGTTTTGTAGAGATGGATTGTTGGTATAGGATGGTTGGACTTGGTTGGGTTGGTCACAGTTATGATCCTATCCCAGAGTGCTTATCTGAGCTATTAAACTATCCTATTACAATGCTCAAAATTCATCCTAATCATGGTAGGCGACTGGAGGTTGGGTTGGGTAACAGGGGTAGTCTCCGGTCCCGGTAAGACTTGGGATGCCAAATATGATTAGTCCCCCAGTCGGGCTGCGTTAAGTTGGTATCAGATCCTAGGGTCATGGTCAATTGGGAGTCCATAAAGGTATGTTAAGTAGAGTTTATTTTAGTGGTGTGTAGAGTGCCACAGTCATAAGAGAGAGGCTACAAGTCTTTTAGGAATGTTTTGCTTTATTGGTATTCTATTTTAAAGATTGGAGTCTCGGTCCTAGAATATTTTCTAATCCATGTTTGTTCATCTTTTATGTCATGCCTCGTAGATCTGGAACACAAGAAAATTCTTCTATCCCATCTAGGGGTAATGCTTAAGTGGTGCATCCTACTTCTGGGCTTCATCTTCAATCTCACGGTCCTATCCCAGATTATTTTTAAGTTCCACTGGTTTATACTAGTCCACCTTAAGGTGAGGTGACTAATGCAAAATTTCATCAGTTAATTCATGTTATTGCTCAAATGGTTGTTGCTCAGGCTGAGCGGGGTGCGATTAGTGTTATCTGCTGAGGCCAGAACGGTTGGCCAATTTATAAAGATGGTTTCTGCCACTTTTTCTGGAATGAAGGTGAAAGAGGATCCACAAAGATTTTTTTATAAAATGGAAAAGATATTTTTGATAATGCAGACTTTGAGTATGAAAGGGGTAAACTTTTTAGCTTATCATCTCAAAGAGGTTGCATATCAGTGGTATGAAGAGGGGAATAGTGATAGGGGTGATGTGGATGAATCACTCTTGTAGGATACTTTTTCTAAATCCTTCTTAGATTGCTTCTTCCCCCAAGAGTTGAGGGAATCAACGAAGGTAGAGTTTGTGAACCTCAAGTAAGGGAGGATCTCTATCAATAAATATGCCTAGACATTTCATCAATTGTCAAGGTTTCCTCCTGATTTAGTTGTTGATATGTGGTAAAGAAGGATGAAGTTTTCCTCTGGGTTGAATAAGAATTTGATTTTGGATAGCAAGACTGCCTTGTTTATTAAAGATATGGATTTATCTAGGTTGACTAATCATATACAGCAAGTGTTAAATGAAAAGAGGATGTAGACAGATTTTAGGGATAGACAGGGTAAGAGGAGCAGGTTTTCTAACCAGGAAGGTACTCATTCTCACATTGGCCAGGATGGTGGTAAATGGCAGAAAAAGAAGTATGGGATTTCTTATTCCTACTCTTCTGCTAGTGCTCCTTACCAGTCAGGCGACATAAGTCATCATGGTGGTGATAATTTTTGGTTACAGGGTGCCCAATCTCTGGCAAGTGTAGGTTAGTCAATTTTTTCATGTCTCTTTGTTATTTCTGTGGTTGTTCTCATCGAGGTTATTGCGATGAAAGAAAGGACAAATGCTTTAAGTGTTGCCAGATAGGCCATCAGCTCAGGGATTGTTCGGTTAATAAGGTTGCTACGGGAATGAATAAGATTCCAATGACTTCATCTTCTGCTCCTACACCTGGTGGGTGTCGTATCTAATTCTGCTATTGCTCCTAGTTTTAGTGTTAGTCAAAGCAAGTTGTGTACTTTGGCATCTCGACAGGAATCTAAGGGATTACCAGATATCGTTACTGGTACGTTATAACTTTTCTCTTGAGAGGTATATTATTTGCTTGACCTGAGGTCCACTCTCTCCTATGTGATTCCTTATGTGGTTGTTTCTTTTTGTTTTAATCCTGAAGTTATTTCATACCTATTTTCTATTTTTACCCAGTAGGTGACTCGATTATTGCTAAGAGAGTCTATAGGGGTGTGTGGTTTCTTTTGGTAATAATCAGACCATGGTAGATTTGTTTGAGTTGGATATGGTGGATTTTGATCTTATTCTGGGGATAGGTAGGTTTCATTCTTGCTATACATCCTTAGATTATTGGACCCGTAGAGTTATTTTTATGTTCCCTGGTGAGCCAGTTATATAATGAGAGGGTGGTTCTTTATCTCCTAGAGGGAGATTTATTTCTTATCTTAGAGCTCGGATGTTGATCTCTAAAGGTTGTCTTTATCACTTGGTTTAGGTTAAAGATTATAGCTTAGAAGGTTCTTCTTTCATGTCAGTTTTAGTGATTAGTGAGTTTCCAGAGGTCTTTCCATATGATCTTCGTGATGTTTCTCCATATAGGGAAATCGAATTTGGTATTGATCTAGTTCCAGACACTCATCCAATTTATATTCCTCCGTTAGAATGACTCTGGCTGAGTTATGGGAACTCAAGGAGCAACTTAAGAATATTCTGGATAAGGTGTTTATTTTTCCTATTGCATCATTCTGGAGTGCACCGATGTTGTTTCTGTGCAATAAAAATGGTTCCTTTCTGATGTGCATTGACTAAAGGCAGCTGAACAAGGTGAGGTCAAAAACAAATATTCTTTTTCAATGATAGATAACCTGTCCGACCAGTTGCAAGGTGCCAAGTTCTTTTCTAAGAAAGATCTTTGGTCGGCGTACCATTAGCTAAAGATTAGGGAGGTGGATATCCCTATGATAGATTTTTGTACTCGGTATGGGCACTTTGAGTTTTTTGTAATGTCATTTGGGTTGACTAATGCTCCAACGGCATTTGTGGATATGATGAACAGGGTTTTTCATCAGTATTCAAATCTTTTTTTTATTGTGTATATTGATGACATTTTGGTCTATTGAAAGAGTAAGGTGGATCATGTTAATTACTTCCGTTTAGTGTTGTAGACCTTAAAAGAACAACAATTATATGCAAGGTTCTCTAAGTATGAGTTTCAGTTAAATGTTGTAACTTTCTTGGGTCATATTATTTATAGTGAAGAGATCATGGTGGATTCGCAAAAGGTTTCCATGATGAAGAGGTGGCCTAGACCCATGACTTCATTCGACATTCAGAGGTACTTGGTTTTAGCTGGGTATTATAGGTAGTTTGCGAAAAGATTTTCATCGATTGCTGCTTCATTGACTAAGATAACTAAGAAGAGGATCAAGTTTTCTTATTCAGATGCTTATGAAGGGATTTTTGAGAAGTTGAAGGTTAAGTTAACTTTGGCTATAATTTTGACTTTGCCAGAAGGCAATGATAGATTCGTTGTTTATTGTGATGCATCTTAGGTAGGGCTTAGTTAGTTTTTGATGCACCATGGGAAGGTGATTTCCTATGCTTCCAGGAAGTTGAAAGTGCATGAGAGGAATTATCCTACTCATAATTTACAGTAGTTGGCAGTTGTGTTTTCTTTGAAAATTTGGCAGCATTAGTTGTATGGTATTCCCGTGGATACCTTTTCTGATCATAATAGTCTAAAGTATGTGTTAACTCAGATCGACCTTAATCTTAGGCAGAGGAGATGCTTGAACTTCTCAAGGACTATGATATGCATCATCACTACCACCTAGGTAAGGCTAACATGGTTGATAATGCTCTTAGCAGGTTATCAATTGGGAGTTTGGCTCATGTTGAGGAATGAAATAGGGTATTGGTAAAAGATATTCACCACTGGGCTAATCTTAGAGTTTGACTCTTGGAATCCAAGGATGGTGGTGTGGTGGTGCAAGAAGTGGTTCGCTCATCTCTAGAAGAAAATCAAGAGTGACATTGGTAGGCAAAAGGTAGTGGTGTTTGAGATTGATGGTGATGGTACTTTGTGTTTCCAAGGGAGTTTGTGTGTTCTTGATGTCGATAGTTTGCGATAGAGTATTTTGGCTTAGGCACATAAGTCACACTATGTTGTTCATCTCAGCTTGACTAAGATGTATCATGATCTCAAAAGGATATATTGGTTAAATGGCATGAAGAGGAATGTGGTTGATTCTGTGGCAAAGTGCATGGTGTGTTAACAGGTTAAGGTGAAGCACATGAGTTTAGGAGGGTTGTATCATGAAATTTATTTACCTGAGTGAAAATGGGAAGTGATAAATATGGAATTTGTTACTGGTCATCCACGTTCTTGGAATCAACATGATTCGATTTGGGGCATCATGGATAGGATGACTAAGTATGACACTTTTTTCTAGTGCAGACTACCTTCTCGATGGAAGATTATGCGAATATGTATCTTTAAGAGATTGAGAAACTGCATGGGGTACCTATTTTGATTATTTCTGATCCTGCCAAATAGTTTACAACTCACTTCTGGCAATCTTTCCAGAAAGAGTTGAGGACTAAGGTTAGTTTGAGTACTGCTTTCCATCCACAGACGGATAGGCAACTACAGAGAACTATTCAGACATTGGAGGATATTCTTTGAGCTTGTGTGATTGATTATGGTGGAAATTGGGCTGAGCATCTACCTTTGGTGGAGTTTGCTTACAACAATAACCATCATTCTTGTATTTATGTAGCCCCTTTTGAGGCATTGTATGATTAGAGGTGTAGGTCTCCTATTGGTTGGTTTGAGCTTGGTTAGGTAGACTTTTTTGGTCCCGACTTGGTTTACAAGGCTATGAAGAAGGTGAAGGTGATTCGATAGAGGCTTAAGGCTTCCCAAATTTACCTAAAGTCCAATACGAATGTTAGGCGTAGAGACTTGGAGTTTAAGGTTAGGAATAAGGTTTTCCTCAAGGTATCTCCCATGAAGGGGGTAGTGCGGTTTTATAAAAAGGGAAAGCTCAGTCCTCTATAAGTGGGTCCTATTGAGGTTTTACAGAGAATTCGTAATGTTACTTATGAGTTGGATTTACCTTATACCTTTAGCTTGGTTCATTCGGTCTTCCATCTTTCCATATTGAGGAAGTGCATTGGTGATCCTTCTTTGGTTGTTCCTTTGGAAGGATTGGGTATCTCGAATACCTTATCTTATAAAGAACTCCTAATTGATATCTTGGAACAGGAGGTTCATCGATTGCAGACCAAGGATATGCCTTCGGTTAAGGTTCTTTGGTGGAACCATAAGGTGGATGAAGCTACATGTGATGCGGAGAAAGACATGAAGTCCAAATATCTGCATTTATTTTCTTCTCCTGTGATTTGTGTTGAAGGTATGTGTCTTCGAGACATCTTTATTTTCAGAGTTTGTTAAAAGAAATATTAATATCTTGCCACACTGTTTTCAAATCTTGTTAAATATTTGAAATATGTTTGATAATGCAAATGACTCGTGCATGTGGATACCCCTACCTTGCCTATCATTCGAGGACAAATATTGCTAGTGGGGGAGACTGAAACACCCTTGTTTCTAGTCCTTAGAAAAATTTCCTGGAATTCTAGTCTCTGAACCCAATACGACTCATGGGAATGAGATATATGTTGGGGTACGGATGGTATGATCCAGTCGTATGCTGACCATTATTGGTTAGTGGGATGAATTTTTGATACTGGAATGGATACGGCTTAGGGGTAAGAGTCATATTGATGGTCACAGATCCTTTAGTTCCTTAACATAATCTTAGACTTGGTTACATAGGATGGATCTGAGTAAGACTGGCTCAACATACGAGTCATAACCCAGACTCGTATGGTAGATAATGTTTAAATCATGCTTGGGTTAAAATCTGCCAGGGGTACGGGTGAAGGTATAGATCATATGCTTTATTTATGACTTGTTTGGATGATTCTTATACTTGATAGTGGTGGATACAAAGGTTACAGCTAGGATACAAGTGGAGGGTACCACTCGTATTGGAGGATATGACTCATGGTTGTCAGTCGTACCCCTGTGATGGGATTTTGGTGCAACTTAAGTAGGGGTATTATTGACATTTCCCCTCTTATCCTAATAAGGTCTCATGACTTCTAACCTACGTGGAAGTTTATTTACCCTATTATTTCATTCATTACAACTTAGAAACTCTTCAAAACACTCTATAATTCTCTCAAAAGCTTTTGGGCAAGGGAAGCTAGTGTTTCAATGAGAGGATTGATTTGGGGCTTGTCTTGGTGATTTCATTCCATCAACATCTTTGTTTATGGCATGTTTTCGTCCCTCATTGTTAGTTCTATCTAATGACTTTGTTTTTATGAATGTTTTCATGATTTTATTGATTGTATGATATTGGTTTTCACATATAAATAGGGGATTTTGATATTAAATGGTTCGTTATGGTTTTCCTTGGTTTAAATTATTCTTTTACATGCATTAATGGAGGTTTTGGAAAATTTAATTTCATAGGAATGGTTTAATGGTAATTGGAATTGGTTTTGGTCATATTATGCACTCAATGTGTTAGAAAAAATATTTATAAAGTTATTTTTATTACATTGACTACTTTTAATGGAACTCTTGCTTAATTAAAAACTCGGTAAAGGAATTAAGCATGGTTTAAATGGCTTGGAATGGTAAAAGGTTAAGTATTAGGATTGAGGGGTACATGGAATTCCCCAACTGGTTTCATGTAGTAAATTGAAGTGCACTTGAAAGTCCCCTTAAACCTATCTATGGTTGACTATGTATGATACTTGAAAGTAATGATTGGTATGACGATACCAATATTTGTGGCCTTGGTTAATATATGGATAATGGTTTAGTTTTTTGGAAATTAGTTTTATTTTTTCAATAAGGGAGAGATTTCTAGCAAAACCCTGGAAGGTAGAGGTCCCGGGGGGACCAATACTTAAAACAAATATTTGCCGATGTGAGGTTGGTCTTGGTGACTGTGTACATAATGTCACAATAGATGTACTAGTCATCCCTAGTATTCTTCCCTGGTCGTGCGACCACACGCACTATGGCCCTTTCAGTAAGGGGAGCAAAACCCATTTAGCCCATGGGTGGTTTAGGAAGACAAATCTACACTGCCTAGGTACAGTTTTTAAAGACATGCTAAACCTGGTCCCCTTTCCCGACATGGTTATATATATGTTTGGTTTTGTGCATATGAATGATTTCACTTGGTTTTATAAATGGTATTATTTTTTTCTTATCCTATGACCATTCTAGCATTCACTTACTAACCTGACTACTAGCGGTTGTATACCGACGCTATGCAAGAACCAGCTGTTCTACTCCTCCTACATAGTGATTGACTCGGGGAAATTATTTGGACTTAAGTGGTGAGCTTCCATAATTTTTGAAGGCTCCATTTCATGTAATGGATATTTCTAGACTATTTGGTTTTAATTTGGATATTGGTTTTAGCTATGATTGGGGGCATGTCCTAACCAAATTTTATTAATCTTTTGGTTAGAGGCTTTGTGATACTTCTATGGGTCGGAATGAGCGGGATCGGTATTAGTTTAAGCCGTGGCATTGGAACAAGTTAGAAGGCTGGCACCATCAAACATAATTTCTCAATGTTCCATCATATTTCATTTTGGGATTAATTATATTATTTTTTAGAACATTTTTGGTTATGGCCTAGTTTATCACCCTTGTTTCGGTTTGGTTAGGTATGGTTGGATTGTTTTTATGGGATGGTTGGACTTTGTTAGGTTGGTGACGGTTGTTATCCTATCTCAAAGTCTACATGTGAGATATTACACTATCTTGTTACAATGCTCAAAATTCAGCCAACTCAGGGTAGGCGGCTGGAGGTTGGGTTGGGTAACAGGGGTGGTCTCCGGCCCCGGTCGGACTTGAAATGCCTATTATGAAAAGACCCCCCATTCGGTTCGCGTCAAGCACTAGCATGTAACTTAAGGATAAGGATAAAATAAATCCAATAGTTCAAAACAAATCATCCAATGCTCATAGCCAATGCAACACATTATACATATATACCATGTCGGGATAGCGAGCAAGATTAGCATGAGCTTTGAAAACATTAACCTGGGCTATGAAGTGTAACCATTATAAAACAAGGCACCCATGGTATATATAGGCCTGACTCTACCCTAGCTGGAAGGGCCCCATTACATGTAGTCACACGAACCAAAGAATATCCATAACTGTATATACCTATATGGGGGACTCAATCCTTCCGACATAATCAAGGTAACTTAAGCACAAATGCATACAATATGGGGGACTCAAACCTCTCATTCATATGCCAATTCGGCGTACTCGAACATCCCAGTAAATAGAGACCCGCATCGGCTAGCACAGTTTCCAGTGTTAGTCCTTCGTACTCCATATTGATGTCCCGACTACACATCCCTCTCCAAAACCAAATTTAAAACCATCATTTTAAATACCCAACCATTAAGTCAATTACTAACAAAAGTTACTTCGTAGGTATCTTCATACCAACACACCACATTCAAGTGTACAAATGCAACTATTATTATCAACCAACAGATCATTCATTTGACTTTGGGACTCGAACTCATTGTCTAAACAAGACACTAATTAAATTCAAAATTTAGGGACTCGAACCCATTTTCAAGAAATACATAGTTAATATTTAGGGATACAAACCTTTTTAGACAATTAAACAACCAAGGTTACCATTAAGATCATTACATGGCCAAGAAGTCCTTTAAAAAACCATTTACCAACCATTCATATTCATTGGGCCAATGACTTAGTTCAAGACACCATTTAACATGTGACTAGTTTATTCTCTTGGGAAATTTCACAAACACTTTGAGGGCATAACATTACCAAGACCAAAACCAAAGAAAAAACCATCATGCTTAGGGTGAACCATTAACCAATTGTTAAACCACAATTACTAGGCACTCAAATACAAAAAAACATCCTTAAAACAAGTATAAAATAATTAAAACAAAGAGTAATCAATACTCAACAATATGCAACAAAACCCTCAAGGTTGGTTTTAAAAACAACCATAAATGATTCATACACAATGATTTAAACACATGAATTTGATTAACTAACAATGATGGAAGAGCCACATGCCTTATTAACGAAGATTCACCGAAAGAACTTGACTCTTGAGCCTCTAGATGAACACTTGAAAAAAAACAATCCCAATCTTCTTGAGAGAGTTTTAGAGAAAGTTTTAGTAGTGATTTGATCCTTCACAGTGTATTATAAAAGGCCACAATGTTTTTAAGACGTGGGGTCTTAAGGGTTTTGGGGTGGGAAATGTCTAAACTGTACTCAACTTAAAAACTAAAAATTATGTGCAGGAGGGTATGACTCCACTCTATCTCGTATACATAACATACTAGCGGTACACACCACTCGTACCCTAGATAGAATGTTGGATTCTAATTCTGTCCAACATATAAGTTCATGTCCTAACTCATATCCAATCAAACGATTTGGTTCCTAGAACCGTAACCAAGGAAGAATCATCTAGGCTAGACATAGGGCATCATATGATTTTGACACTATACATCTCGTACCCTAACATACGACTAGTATGATGTCCATTCATACCTTGAACAGAATCAAATAAGAACCATACTTAGTATCATATGATCAAGGACTCCAAACCGTATCCGCTTCATACGACAAGTACCCTCAAGTTGTATGATGTCCAGAATCTCAAACTTAAGAAAATTTTCTAAGAATGAAAACTTAGATGTTTAAACTCTCCCACATTTGGATCATTCGTCCTTTAATGAATGGTTAAGGAAAATAAAAGAATGAGTTAACAAATTATTACTCATCAAAATCTCCTTTAACAAGGTTAGAAAGAAAAGACATTAAACAAAGATATTAAGATCAACACATACCTCAAGCACATATTTCTGGAACAGGGAAAAAGTGTGGATAGTTTAACTTCATGTCCTCTTCTACCCCCCAAGTAGCATCTTCACCCTTATGGTTCCTCGAAAGAACCTTTATCGAAGCCATATCCTTCATCTGCAACCAACGAACTTGATAACTTAATATCTCAATCGGGACTACCTCATAAAATAAGTAATCTGAAATACCCAATTCTTCCATAGAAACAACTGATATAGGACCGCCTACACACTTCGTCAACATAGAGATATAGAAAATTGGATGAATGGAGATCAAGCTAGAAGGCAACTCTATTTCCTAGGCAACATTACAAACCCTCTTCAAAACCAAGTACGGACCAACATACTGGGGATTGATCTTTTTATTGTTACTAAATCGCATCACTCCCTTTTTGGGAGACACCTTCAATAACAACCAATCGCTAACCTTAAACTCTAAATCCCTATGCCTCGCATATGCATAATACTTTTTTCAACTTTGAGCGGCTTTCAATCTATCATAAATCACCATTACCTTTTCCAAGGCTTGGTGAAACAAATTAGGGCCAAATAACTTACCCTCACCAACTTCATACCACCTAATGGGAGAACAATGTCTCCTACCATACAACGCCTTAAGAGAAGCCATACCAATGCTACAGTGACAACTATTTTTATAAGAAAACTCGATAAGAGGAAAATGGTCAACTCAACTACAACCATAGTCGATCATGCAAGCACAAAGTATGTCTTCCAATATTTTAATGGTCCTCTCCGCTTGTCCATCGACTACGGGTGGAAAATAGTACTAAGGCATACCTTAGTTCCAATTTTTTTTTGAAATGACCGCCAAAAATAAGAACAAAATTGAGTACCACGGTCCAAAATGATAGAAATAAGAGCACTATGCAACTTCACAATCTTCATAAGATATATCTTCATGTAATCTTTCACTGAATAACTAGTTTTCATAGCCATAAAGTGAGAAGACTTGGTCACCTTATCCATAATGACCCAAATTACATCACTATAATTTTAAGACTGAGGAGGACCGATAATGAAATCCATATTAATTACCACCCACTTCCATTCGGTAAACTCAAACTCTTAGTACAAACCTCCGTGTCTCATGTGCTCGACCTTCACTTGTATACACACCATATACCGAGCCACTTAGTTAGCCACATCTCACTTCATATTATTCCACAAATAGAACTCCTTAAGATCATGTTACATCTTCATAGAAACAGGATGAATAGCATAACAAAATCCATGACCTTTGGTCAAAATTCTTTCCCTCAATCTATCGACTTTGGGAACACATAACCTGCCTTGGTACCTCAAGATATCATCACCACCCATCACAAAGTCAACAACCTTTTACTAACCCATTTTTGTCTTAATCTTCATCAAGTCAGAATCAAAAATCTTATTTTCCTTTATCTCAACAACAAAAGATGACTACGATACCTGATGCACAAATACACCACCATGCTCAGAGTTCGTGAGAAGAACTCTAAGATTAGCCAAACGATGAATGTCCTTTACTAACTTCTGCAACTTTACCTAGATGGTAATGGAGACTTAAATCGTAGCCCTTCAGCAACTCAAGCCACCTCATTTGATTTATATTAACTCTTTTTGAGTAAACACATATTTCAGGCTTTTATGATCACAAAAGATGTCAACATGAACCCCATCGAGATTGTGATGCCAAATTTTCAATGTAAATACCACAACCAATAACTCCAAATCATGAGTAGGGTAGTTCTTCTCATGATCTTTAAATTGTCTAGAAACATAAGCCAGTACCCTACCATGCTACATCAACATACAACCAAGCCCAACACGAGAAGCATCACATTACACACAGAATCCATCATTACCCTCGGAAAAGTCAAAACTAGAGTTGAAGTCAAGTTATCCTTCAACTTTTCAAAACTACCCTCACACGCATCCGACCATAAGAACTTGACCTTCTTCGTGGTCAACATAGTCAATGGGGAAGCTATAGTCAAAAAATATTCCATAAATCTCCTATTGTAACCAGCTAAATCCAAGAAGCTCTGAATATTGGTTGGAGTCGAGGGTCTATGTAACTTCTTAACCACTGCAACATTTTGTATATCCACCATGATCCTTTCACTACATATAACATGATAAAGAAAATTCATAGCCTTCAGTCAAAACTGACACTTTGAAAACTTTGCATACTAACGATGATCCTTTAAGGTCTACAACACAGTATGAAGGTGATCGACATAATCTTCTTCACTCTTAGAGTAGACCAAAATATCATCTATGAAGACAATGATGAACAAATCCAAAAATTGATGAAAAAACCTATTCAACAAATCCATAAATGATGTCGAAACATTGGTCAACCCAAAAGACATGATTAGGAACTCATAATGACCATATCGGGTCCTGAAGGCAGTCTTAGGGATATCCACTTCCCTAATTTTAAGTTGGTGATAACCCGACCTAAGATCAATCTTAGAGAAACACTCCGCACCTTGAAGCTGATCAAACAAATAATTGATTTTAGGAAAAAGATACTTATTCTTTATGGTCACCTTACTTAGCTGATGATAATCAATACAAATTCAAAGAGAACCATTATTTTTGCGCACAAACAACACAAGAGAGCCCTAAGTATACACACTAGGATAGATAAAACCTTTATCTAAGAGATCTTTCAATTTCTCCTTAAGATTCTTCAACTCAGCCAGAGCCATTCTACAAGTAGGGATAGAGACAAGATGAGTGTTCGAAACAAGATCAATCCCAAAATAAATTTACCTATCTAGAGGAATACTAGGAAGATCATTAGAGAAAACCTCAGGAAACTCATTAACCGAAAAAACAAATTCTAAAGAAGGACTATTCATGTTAGACTCTTTAACCCAAACCAAATGATACAAACACCCTTTGAAAATCAACTTTCGTGCTCTAAGATATGAGATTAACCTTCACTTTTGCACTAAAGAAACCCTTTCCGATATAATCATGGGCTCATTAGAGAATTTGAACATGACCTTAAGCGTCCTACTATATAAGGAAGCATAGAAATAGTACAATCAATCCATCCTCAATATGATAGGAAAGTTAACCATATCCAACTCTATCAAATCCATAATATTTTCTCTACCACTAATATATATCACACCCCCATAGACTCTTTTAGAAATCTTAGAGTCACCAACCAGGATGATACAGAAAAAGGATCAGAAAATAACTTAGGACCAAAATAAAAATACACAACCATAAAGTGGACAAATAAGAAAGAGTAGGCCCTGTATCAAGTAAAGAATACACATCACGAGAAAATAGTTTCAACATACCAATAATGACACTGGGGCATGCCTCAGAATCCTGATACGACATAAGAGCATATAACTAATTTCGGCCAGTATTGGTACCAAAAACCGAAATAGATGCAGAAACAACACCCTTTGGTGCAGGAGAAGATAAAGAGGCAACCAAAACCTTGTTAGCCCAGAAATCATTCAAACACAACAGTCACATTGTATATAACCATAATAAAAATATTTTTTAATCTCTTCCTCAAAGAACAAATGATGTGACCACCCATAAAATCTATAAGGAGGGTGTAATGGGGCTGACTGAGCCCCACTAGCCTAAGATTAGGCACCCAATCCCCAGACCCCACCATCATGCCGAGACTGGCGATCACACAATGGCTTCAATTAATGAGTGTTAATCAAAGAGAAAGAACCATAACTCTCTACCTTCTTCTTTGGCCACTTACCACCATCTTTTCCATTTTGCTCAGAAGGCCTAAATTTCAACCACTATCTCTCACTAAACTTGGCTTGCTTCCACTTTTGTTCCTTTAACTACTATATAAACACAACTAACATAGAGATATCTATATTCTTGGTCAACAAGGTAGCCTTATTCTCAAGGATTAACTCACGAGACAATCCTAAAGTGAATTTACACATTCTAGGCCTCATGCAAGAAACAAACTCATAAGCATAAAAAAACTAATGAAATTTCAAGGCATACTCCTTGATAGAAATCGTACCTTTCCTCAAATTCACAAACTTTTCTGCTTTTGCCTCTCTCAACTCCTGGAAAGAAGCGATCCAGAAACACACTAGAGAAATCCTCCCAAGAGGCAAAACCAGCATCCTCTCCCCTCAACTGGTCCTACTCTTTGTACCACTGATACACCATATCTTTTTATTTATAGAAAGATAACTAAACATCATCAACCTCCAAAGCATGTAGAACACAAAAGATCTTCTCCATTTCATTAATAAAACTTTGAGAATCCTTCTTAACCTTAGTATGAGTAAACATAAGAGGATACAACCTGATAAATTTTCCAACCCTTATGGCCTCAGATAATGGAGTAACATAAATACCACACTCAAACTTTGAAGCTACCAACTAAGTCAATAGGGTAATGGAGTGACGAAACTAAACATTAGTGTCCTACCATTGAGGTGACTGAGTATGAGAATCGCCCTCAGAAGTAGGATCAATGGGGATAGGTGAAACCTTATGAGGGTAGTCAGATATAGTGATGCTTGACTGTGTATAGACTCTAGTAGTTGGACAAGATCCATCCATATTTTCCTCAGTCGGGAAAGAAAAGTTTTCATGAACATCAGATTTGCTCTGAGGCATGATTTAAAAGATGAGTAAATAGAGATTAGAAAGATTCAAGACTTTAGACTCTATAGGTCAAAGTAAGACACCAAGAAAGTGAAACATTCCTAAATGTCTCATAGCCTACACCCATTAAAGAAACTCTACTTGACACGGCTTTGCTGACCATAAAACTAGGCTCTAATACAAACTTGACATGACTCAAACCAGGGCATTGTCATAATGGGTATCTCAAGTCCAACAAGTATCAGAGATCACCCCACTACTCAATCTAACCAACAATTATATACCTTAAGTCGGGTGAATTCCATTTATATATCAAGATAGAGTAATGTACAACTCAAGGACTTTGGGATATAACCATGACCATGGAAAACCCAAACAAGTCAAACCATCCACTTCCAAAGTAATAACCATAACATAACCAAATCTGCATCCATTCTTTAAGATACCCAAGTCTACATTTTGTCCATACAAAGCCTCTACAAAAATAAAAGAATATCCAGTTAGGACATACCCCTGACTATAAACAAAATCAATATCCAAGTCTAAATAAATAAAGATAAAAGAAACTCAAATCAAGAAATAGAGCCTTCCAAAGTAAGGAACCTCACCATTTCAAATAAACACAAGCTATCCCTAAATCCAAGTCACTTAGAAGGAGGTGTGATAGTATAACCAGCACCTGCATCATGTAAATTTACAACATTCAAGGACGGTTAGCAGTTGGACCACTAGCATATAACTCAAGGATAAGGATAAAATAATGCCAATAATTTAAAATAAATAATCCATTGAACATAACCAATGTAATACATACATAAATATATACCATGCTGGGATAGTTAGCAAGATTAAAATGAGCTTTGAAAATATTTACTTATGTTGTGTAGCATAACCGTCTTAGAATAATGAGCCCATAGTCTATATGGGCCCATTTTTCCCCTAAGTAGAAGGGTCCTAGTTTATGTAGCTGCACAAACTAGAGAATATCTATAACTATCTATGCCTATATTGGGGATTTGAACCTCCCAAAATAGTCAAGGTGACTTAATCACAAATATATATAATATGGGGGACTCGAACCTCTAATTCATTTACCAATTCAGTGAACTCAAACCTCTCGGTCAATAGACACCTACAATGTCTAGTGTTGTTTCTAATGTTAGTCCTTCGGACTCCACTTTCACAGCCCGGCTACACATCCTACTTTAAAGAAAATTTAAAACCAACATTTCACATACCCAACCATTAAGCAAATTACTTACCAAAGGTAGATTGTTGGTATCGTCAGACCAATACCACTTGCAAGCGTAAAATATGCCACTACCATTATCAATGAACAAATCATTCATTTGACTTTGGGACTCAAACCCAATGTCTATCAATGACACTAATTCTATTAAACATTTAGGGACTTGAAGCTTTTAATTAAAGACATAGCTCAAGTTAATATTTAGGGACTCAAACCCTTTTAGCCAATTAAACCACCATGGATACCATTAAGATCATTACATAACCAACAAGGCCTTTACAAAAAAATTTACCAATCATTCATATTCATTAGGCCAACGCATTAGTTGAAGACCCTATTTAACATATGACTATTTTATTCTCTTAGAAAATTTCACAATCACTTTGAGAGCATACCATTTACCAAGACTAAAACCAAAGTCAAAAGCATCAAGTTTAGGGTGAACCATTACACAATTGTTAAACCATAATTACCAAGCATCCACATGTGAAAACCATCCTTAAAATATGTATAATAATACTCAAAAATATGCAACAAAAACCTCAACATTGGTTTTTAAAACAAAAAATAATGTTTCATAAACAAAGCTTAAAAAATATAATTTTCATGAATTAACAATAAGGGAATAGTCATATGTCTTATTCATAAAGATTCACAGAAAGAACTTAACTCTTGAGCCTCTAGATGAACACTTGTAGAAGACCCTAGCCCAATATTCTTGAGAGTGTTTTAGAGAGTGTTTAGGAGTGATTTCATCTTTCAAAGTATGTTATAAAGAGGGCATAATGTGGTTTAAGACATGGGGTGTTAGGGGTTTGGAAAGGAAATGTCTAGAATGTCCTTAACTTTAAAATAAAATTTTTTTGATAGGAGGGTATGACTCGCTCTATCTCATATACACAACATATAAGCAATACAGACCTCTCATACCCTAGATAGAATATTTGACTCATTTGTTAAACATACAAGTTTGTGGACTAACTCATATCCAATCATACAATTTGGTACCCTAAAATTGTACACTAGGAAGAATCATCTAGGCTAAAAAAGGGCATAATACAATTTGGCCATTATACATCTCATATCCTAACGTACAACTAGTATGATGTCCATTCGTACCTTAGACTAAAACCAACTAGGACCATATTGAGTATCATATGACCAAGGAATCTAAACCGTATCCATATTACATAACAAGTACCCTCAAGTTGTATGATATCAAGAATCTCAAACTCATGAAATTTTCAAAGGGTCAAAACTAGGGTGTTTCAAACAGTGAGGAGGATTATTTTTATCACCTCTGTCATGTGTTATAGACTGTGAAAGATCATAGGTTATATGCTAAGTTCTCCAAATGTGAATTCTTGTTGAACGCTGTAAATTTTCTTGGACATGTCGTCTATAGTGAGGGGATTATTATGGATCCTCATAAAGTTGTTGTGGTTAATAAGTGGCCTAGAACCATAAAACTAATTGATATTCAGAGTTTTATGGGTTTAGCCAGATATTATAGGAGATTTATGGAGAGGTTTTCTTCTTTTGCTGCTCCATTAACTAATTTGACTTAGAAGAAAGTAAAATTATTGTGGTTTGATGCTTGTAAAGTTAGTTTAGAGATGCTAAAGAATAAATTGACTTCAACTCCAGTCTTGAATCTACTCAAGGGTATAGAGGTATTTGTGGTTTATTGTGATGCATCCTAAAATGGTTTGGGTTGTGTGTTAATGCAGCATGGTAAGGTGGTTGACTATACTTCTTGATAGTTGAAGGTTGATAAGAGAAACTATTTGACTCATTACTTAAAGTTTATAGTTATGGTGTTCGGATTGAAAATTTTGTCACTATCTATATGGGGTCCATGTTGATGTCTTTTTTATCATAAGATCCTTTAGTATGTGTTTACCCAAAAAGATCTTAATCTAAGGCAAAAGAGATGGCTTAAGATTCTCAAGGACTATGATATGAGTCTTCACTACTACCTACGTAAATCTAATGTGGTAGTTGATGTTGTTAGCAGGTTAGCTATGGGTAATCTGTCGCATGTGGATAATAATAATATGAAGTTGGTGAAAGATATTCACCATTTTGCTAACCTTGGAGTTCGTCTATTGGACTCTGAGGATGGTGGAGTGTTAGTGCAACAGGTAGCACAGTCATCTTTTTATTCAGAAATAAAGGAGAAACAAGCATTAGATCCTCTTTTGATAATGATTAAGGATGATAGGGTAAGAAAAAAGTGATGGCCTTTGAGATTGGTGGAGATTGTATCTTGAGGTACCAAGGGATTTTATGTGTTCTTGATGTGGATAGATTGTGATATAGGAATTTGGACGATGCCCAAGATTCACAGTATATGGTTTTTCCCAGTTTAACAAAGATGTATCATGATCCCAAGGAGATGCATTTTTGGAAAAACATTAAATAGGGTATAGCTGACTTTGTGGCTAAGTGTATGGTGTGTTAGAAAGTAAGGTTCGAGCAATTGAGGTCCGGTGGGTTACTTCAAGATATTGAATTATTAGTGTGGTAATTGGATATTATTAATATAGGTTTTGTTAACTGCCTTTGGCAGTTACAGAAGCAGTGTGACTCCATTTATATCATCGTGAATAGGATAACTAAGTCTTCTGATTTCTTGCCTATAGAGTCTACGTATTATGCCAAGGATTATATAAAGGTATTTCTTTAGAAAGTTGTAACATTGCATGGTGCGCTTACTTTAATTATTTTGGATCATGGTACCCAGTTCTCATTGCATTATTGGCATTCTTTATAGCGTGGTTTGGGGACTAAAGTCATTCTTACTTCAGCTTTTAACCCTCAGTCGGATAAGCAAGGTGAAAGGACCATTCATACTTTGGAGGATATATTGCGTGCCTATATGATTTATTATGGTGGTAGTTGGTTCGACCATTTTCCTTTTATTGTGTTTTCTTATAAGAACAACTACCGTTCTATTACCAGTATGGCCCCGTTTGAGGCATCGTATGGTAGGAGATGTAGATCTCCTATTGGGTGGTTCAAGTTTGGTAAAACAAAAATACTTGGACCATATTCGGTTGACCAAGCCATGGAAAAGGTGAAGGTAATTTGGGAAAGGATTATGACCGCCGAAAGTCACCAAAAGTCCTATGTGTATGTGAGGTAAAGGGACTTGGAGTTTGAGGTTAAATATTGGGTATTCTTTAAGGTTTCTCCCTTAAAGGGAGTAATGCGGTTTCTGAAGAAAGGGAAGCTTAGTCCACAGTATGTTGGCCAATAGGTTGTTTTAAGAAGGGTTGGTAATGTTGCATATGAGTTGAATTTTCCCTCAAGCATGAGTTACACTTATTTTGTATTCTATGTGTCCGTGTTTCAAAAATATGTGGGTGATCAATCATTAGTTGTTCCCTTGAGAACATTGGTATATTCGATTTTTGTCTTATAAGGAGGTCCCAGTAAAAATCTTGGATCTACAAGTTTGCCAGTTGCAAATGAAAGATTTGGCTTTAGATAAGGTTATATGGAAGAATCAAAAGTCTGAGAAAGCTACTTACAAAGCTGAGGAGGACATAAAGTCCAAGTGTCCATTCCCACTCTCGATTCCTCAAAATCGTTCTTGAGGTATGTGTTGTTCTTGATATGTTATTTTCTATCTTTATTGATGATATATTGTAAAGATCTTAATGTTTTTTTTCTTTCTTAAATATAAGATTAGAGATATTTGGGGTTTAATTGTGCTTGTATTGCCTTATCCAATCATTCGAGGACGAATGATCCTAAAGGGTGGGGGAGACTGAAACACCCCAAACTTTTTCCCTTGCAAAAATTCTCGAGTCTTTGACACTCTGCTCATCATATGACTTATCGTATTACTCGTATGTTGTGGGTAAAGGTCAATGAACATAGTCGTATGTTATTCAATGGCACATTAGACATGTTCTATTCTTCGTACGAGAAGGCATCACACGAGTTGTATACACATGATACGAGAAGTATAGTGCCAACCGTATGTTGTTCAGTATCTAGCCTAGACATTCTGCCAAATATACCATTTGAATGGGTACTAGTCATATGGTGGGTTACAACTCATGCTAAGGGGTCGTATGTTGGACAAATTATGATGTCCAATATTTTGAAAATCATACGAGTTGAGGGTACCACTCGTATAATGTGGGTACGAGTAGAGAGGCCAAATAGTACCCATCTTTGAGTCATTTACAGTTTTTAAGGTGAGGGTATTTTAGAAATTTTCCACCCCAAGTCCTTAAATATCCACGTCTTATAGAAATATTTGGTCCCACATTCCTCACTTGGAATGATCAAAACACCTTCAAAATCTACTCTAAACTCTCTCTTGAAGTTTGGGCTAGGATTTCTACAAGGTGTTCATCAGAGGATCTAGAGTCAAGTTATTTCTGTGAAACTACATGAATAAGGCATATGACTCTTTCTTTATCGTTAGTTCTCAAATATCATGTATTTTAAACATTGTTATTGAATCATAAATGATGGTTTTGAAATCCATGGTTAAGGGATTGAATGCATAATGTTAAGTATTGTTCAATCATGTCTTTAGTTGCATTTATGCATGATTTACTAATGGTTTTGCACATGTGGGTGCTTGGAAATTGTAACTTAAACTAAGGATTCATTATTAACACTAACTTGATGGTTTTTGACTTGAATATCGATTTGAAAATTGTATGCCCTCAACCTATTGGTAAAAATGTCTCTAAGATGGATCTTGTCACATGATGAATTGTTTTTTGAACAAATGCTTGGTATAAGAATTCTAATGAATGATGTATGATTTTGTGAAGGTCTTGATGACCATAAATTGTATTGAATTGTAATTTGAGATATGGAATTGTCCTAATGATGTAAATGATTTCTAAATGCACTACAATAAAAATAGACTATAAGGAAGGAAAATCTGGTCCCAAAAAGTCCAAATCTCATCCCAATTGGTCTTTTGGGACGGGAAAAAACTGGCCACGTCCCGTCCTAATAGGCGTTGTCACTAATGAGCAATACCGACGACACAAGAAAGACGGTCCCTAAAAACCTTTTGTGACGGCCAAAAATTCGGTCCTAGTTATCCTTTTGCGATGATATATCTCATCCCAAATAGACTAACTATTTGGTCCTAATTATCTTTTAGCGACAGTATATCTCATCCCAAATAGACTAACCACCTGGTCCTTTAAAGCCATTATGACCAAAAATCTAGTCCATAAATAGTTTTAAGGACAATACAATGTTGGTCTGTAAAGGAGTATTTTTACAATTTCGAATTAAAATTGATGAATTAAAAAGAGAGTTTTGGACAAAAAGAATTGTGGAAACCAATAATATAAAACTTATACTATAGATAATCAAATGCATATAAACAAAATTATCAATTGTATTACCAATACTTTGAATTAACATCCCACAAGAAGTACAACATACAAAACTATAGTCACTATACTATTTACACAATTCATCAACCAAAATAGCTAACATCTTTAAGTATATTAATAGAATGTTTTGCCAAATAATCCTAGAAAATGATGTTATCTCCTTTGAGAAAAAACTCCAAAAAAGGTGAATTCTCTAAAGGGGTATCCATTATAGAGTTGAGAGCAAGACTGTATATCGGTTAAACTTGAGACCTAAATACAAGTGCCAAACAAGTAAAATTAAACATTTAGGTAAGAATCTTTTTAGGAAATCATAGTATACAAAGGAAAAAGAGAGTGAATACATGTATGTTCAGAAAGAAAAATTTCAGAACACCTTTTGTTGTATATTACTGTAGAGAAAAGATAATGCGCAGCAGATTCATTACAATTAAACATATGATGACTATATTTTCATTGAACAGATTTCAATTGAGTTCCTTATGGGCAATAAAGCACTGAGTGTTTTTTTGTGTATGAATAACTCACAAATGGGAAACCTCAAGTGCTCAGGTTGAAGAAATATTTACACAACGTTCCAACATTTGAACTTAGTTTGATGCTAAAACTACAATGTGGTGACAAAAAGTAATCAAATCATTAAACTCTGGTGTGATGCGATTGTGTGTTGTTTCACCAAATTGTATATCATTAACCTACTCTGTAGCTGGTACGATGAGTAATATTGTTATGTGTCACCATTCAAGCAACTTAAATAGCTTCTACCAAGGTAATATTTCATAGTTTAGTAACTACAATAGCTGCTACCACTTTTACTATGGAACTTCTGTTCCATGAGGAATAAAGTAATATTTTCAATGGTATTTCTTCTTTAATAAAAAATAATTGTTTTAAGAAAACAAACGCAGTAGCTACACCTAAATAGATCAATCATTCTAAGGTACAAAAATATAACATTGTGTGGAACTATGAGAGCATTGAAGAACATTACCTCCATAGATTTCATTAGCTTCTATTTTTTACGCTACATCCCAAGCTTAGACATGTTGTCTTCATCGTTTTAAATTTGACTTATATCTGGAAGAGAATCTTCTCCGATATCCATGAGCGCAGAAACACACTACTTATTGCCATCTGAAGCAGCAGAAATTTGGGTACATTGAAGTTCTTTTTTCAGCTCATCATGATACTGCTTCTGAAGAATTGACATTTGTACCATCCAAATTCTGTTAGGCTGGAAAAAAGGTGTAGTACTAACATACAAATGATAGCACTAAATAGTACTTGAAAACATGCCGGTACAGGTAAGAATATATAATAGGCTACCTATAAGCTGAGACTTTTGCATTGAAAACCATTAGCAAGCTTTCCATGATCTTGCCCAAAAATGATTTCAATAACACCTTCCATCTAAAACATAGAGTTTCACAAGAATAAGTGTGTTTACACAGATTTGTGTGAATACATTAATGTGAAAAACAAACATATAGGATATTGGAGGATAAAGAAATGGATAATGTTGTTCTTTTCTCCATTTTTTTGGAACTGGAATGGGACAAGGACATGTTTATTTCCAACATATAGGAAATAAACATGGATTCAACACCATTACTCTCTCAAACTCTACTCCTTCTTGCCAGTTGAGTGGTTACAACAAATTTATGAACATAGAAGAAAATCGACAGCTGACCAAAGAAAAAGGAAATAATATATACTAATACCCATATTATGGACCAACTATATAGTTAAACATAAAAAAAAAATATTCATCGAATATACAAGCAGAGTTGGGAGTCATCCAGAAAAAGTGATGACCAACTTTACATAGATGTCCCAAAGTTGATTCAAACATTCACCCAATTAACAATAAAGAACCACACAATGGATTTATCATCTTCATTATGCTGAAAAGGATAAGCCCATTAACTTAAAATATTTTTCAACCTCATTCTCTAATCTTTGACTTGTTGCGCGATAAGTAATAAAAATTATGATTTATATTAGAAGCACAAGTGATGGAAGTAACCAAAATTCAACTTCCTACTCACCCTGATTCAACAATCGATAGAAATAAAGAAGGACGGGTAGAAATGGGCTGAGTTTTTGGCGTTCCGCAAGTAGCTCTGAAGAAGTGCAACTAAGGGTAGCCTGATGCACTAAATTTCCCACCTATACTTATTTCCACAATCTTACGATGCATTTATGTAAGAGGCTATTTCCACGGCATGAACCCATGACCTCCAAATCACATGGAGGAAACTATCAGTTACTTTTGAGGAAAAACTATATAATCACATATTCACCGACTTATCCTACAAAAAATGAGGGACTACGCTGGAAAACAAAGATTATTTTGATGATTTTACTTTTCCTTTTCTGTAAGTGAGACCTCTCTCTCTACTTGTTTTTATTTTGTAGATAACTGGTGCAACAAAAAGTGTGTAAGTCCTTATCTTCTTGCAATAGTAGTCATTGTATAATCAATTTTCTTTAATTCATTTGAAACCCTTTATTATTGCTCTCTAAATTGTCATGAGACATTTTTTTATTCTTTGTAAGTTAAATGCATCCGAGTACCTAAAGCATAAGTAAAATTATTTCTTAATTTCAACTATATTAATCTGTCGAAAAGTGTGTACAGAATGTACTTCGAGAACTTGAAACTTTAGATAGTAAGTCAGAGCTAGAAATAAAACCTGAAAACTATAATGTGCCTCCTTGGATACGTATAGCCACACAACCTGAATACATACTGATCAGGGGGATTTACATACATGAATCGGTGATGATATTGTTCTCACATATTACCCATGAATTATTTAATCAATGTCTAACTTCTCAGATTGACCCAAAGGAGGTAGGATGGTTGTGAAAAATGTTTGGTTCCACGTTGAAGCTCCTCATATCTTTCAATAGCTCACCAATACATTATCAAAAAGGTCATTCTGGTAGTAACATTAAAACACAAGGCACAAAAGTTCAACAATCTACAAGTAAGAAGCGTATTGACGTCATTAGCTCGTATACAACTTAGTCCAAAGTAAAGACTTTCATCATCATCATAAGCATAGATCGTGAACAAAAATGCTTTTCAAATGTATTTCAAAGGTCATTAAGATTCTCCATATTGTGTCACAAAAAATTGAATATACTAATCGAGATTCAAGGTAGGTTGAATAAAAAAGTTTTGGAGTTCCTTGCCTTAGCATATATTGAAAACGAGAGAAACATAGGAAGCTATTCACTCACCATAACTGAAGTAAAATGACTTACAACACAAATAACTGGACTTTGGTACAATAACCTTGAGAATAATATTAACATTACTGGTGGTCTATTTGTAGTTTTCCATTCTTTATCACTAAAGTTAGTCGAGATGAAAATAATTAAATGCAAGAATGTTCTTCAAGAAGATTCCACCCAGTTGTTTACAAAATATAAGTTTGATTGAAAAGATCGGATGATGCAAAATAGAATCTATCAGGTTGGTGATTCGATTCATTGATACTCAATCTCATTAATGTAGAGGTCCTTAAACCTGAAGCAATTTCTATTTAAGATCCCATCATTTACAAGAATCAACTAATAAATTTCAAGTTCTATTTAAGATCCCATCATATGTAAGAAAAATAAGATTCAAGTTCATTAAATAGAGAAGGCATAATGTCATTGTATTCTGAAAGAATGAACAAGAGGTGTGTGAAAAATCCATCAGTACAAGTCAATTATATAGTTTGTATAAACTTTCTAATATTAAAACAAACCAAATGAAAGTACGAAACCATTTAAGGATAAAGTGGCCAGGGTTCAAATTAATAAGCAGAATCCACTGACTTGACAAAATGCTTGCATATCTCTCAGGGCAACTATGGTATGCTCCAAGGATTTTTTCACCATTATTATCATCAATAAACTGACTCCTTAATGGAGCATAGACAGGGAAAGGAATCAAATTACAAAGAAGAAGCAAGAAAATTATATTAATAAATATTTTTTGTATTAAAATTCACTTCTATAAATTAATAACATAATATATTTGATAAAACATACTTGCTTCAACTGTTGGAGTGTATTGCAAAAATTGTTTTGTACGTGGAGAAAAGAAGGATCGGTGTTCATCCTTGAGTAGCAGATTTGGTAGAATCTGATGGTAAACATAGAGAACTATGAAGATGTGATTCCATCTGTAACTAATAGTTAAGAAAATAGAATCTAAAAGTCCAAAAAATATCAACTAAATCATCAATCCATCTAAAAAATTTGAACAGAGACAAACCCATATTGAATTAAACACATAACTTTTTAGTTCTACTACAAGTCTCCAAAGAACTTTTTCAATTCAACACAACAGGGAAATAAACCCATAATAAACTTTTAAATACTTGCTCAATCTTTAACCTATAACCCAATATTCCTAATTTTAACATTTACACAACAATTATCAGTATTCCAAATACTTTGCATGTGCTTGGGTCAATAAGAAAGAGAGAAGTGAAGTAAAAAAAATCCATCGGATTAAAAAAATGACCAAGCTTACTCTTAATGTTACCTGATAATGTAGTTGATATGAAATCTGATAATAGTTTAGCCGGATGACGTAGTGGAGAACTAGATTTTGCAATTTAAGAGACCCAGACCTTGCAATTTTGATAGAAGCATATGAAATTATTTGATTTCCAGCTTTCAATTTTGAGAGAAACAGATGAAGCAGACCTTGCAATTTTATTTTTTTGGGTAAATAAAGACGAGCCAGCTTTTAGCTTCTTTTAATTTCCAGCAGTAATGTTAAAAGTAAAAAGAATGGCACTTAAATAACATTTGACGTTTTATTTTTTCCCTCTCAAAGCTCCCAATTAACATTTAGGACCAGCTAAAAAATATTAGGGACCGGATTTTTTACCTTTGCAATAAAATATAGTATTAAAGACTATAATTTAATCTCGTCCTAATAAGTATACTTTTAGAAAAGTTTGTCTTAAATAAACCTTTTTCTTGTAGTGATGGTTTTATGAAGTCCTTGTGGGTCACAAATGGTTTTGAATTGTAACCTTGGTGGTTTAATTGGATAAATGGGTACGAGTCCCTAAATTATTAAATTGAATTGATGACTTTTTCTAGAAAATAGGTTTGAGTCCTAGAGTCGAAGTATGATAGTTATGGCATATTATACTCTTTCATATGGGGTTGGTATGACAATACCAACGAGATAACTTGGGTAAGTTAGCAGACTAATGATTGCTTGTATGTGTAAATGATGTTTTAAATTGGGTTTCAAATATGGATGTGTAGCTGGGCCTTGAAAGTGGAGTTCAAAGGACTAACATTAGAAACCGCACTCGCAGGTATGCGTGTCTATATGATTAGGAGGTTTGGTTCCCCAAATGAATATATAAATGGGAGGTTCGATTCCCTAATACTGTAAACATTGGTTCTACATAGCCTTAATTATGTCAGGATATTTGAATCCCCCATAATAGTATACATGGATATGGATATTCTCTGTTTCATATGGATGTATGCACTGCGTCCCTTCCAGCTAGGGGAGAGTTGGGCCTAATATCCCGTGGGTTCCTTGTTATTTGATTGTTATGCTACAAAACCTACGTTAATGTTTTCAAATTTTGTGATAAGTATTTTTTCTTTCTCGACACTATATATATATATATATGTATACATGTGATTGCATTTGAGGTTTTGGCTTTCTCTAACTTAATAAATTTATCTTATTATTACCCCTGAGTTACATACTTGCGTTCTAACTGCTAACTGTCTTTGAATGTTGTATCCCTATGCGATACAGGGAACAGAGATTTTCCTTCCTTTATTATACAGTGACAAGGTGTTTGAATAGTCCATGAGTTGACATTGAAGTGGTGATATTCCATACTTTGGAAGTCATTTATTTCATGGTTTTCTTATTCCATGTTATAGGCTTTATTAGATTTTGATTTATGAATTTCACAACATCTCATTGACTTTGGATTATAGAGGCTTTGTGGATTTCTGTGGACTTGGGTACGATGATTTAGTGCATGGTGGTGATGAATGGTTTAGACATTTTATGAGTTATTGTTAGTCTTTTATTGCTCTCTCTTATTATATGGACTGATTTCATTTATCACTTGTGGTTGGTATTTTGGTTAGGTTAGGTGAGGGGCTGATCTCCGATCCATGTGGGACTTGAGATAAACTTCATGGCCATGCCCTGGTTCGGGTTGTAACAATATATCTACTTATTAAGCACCATAGTTGGAATTTACTAGTGATCTATTATATGCATCGTTGTGCTTATCTACTCCTGTCACTGATTCTTTAATAGTGGATCGAGTATTCGGATCATAAGTTGTGACAGTTAGTGATATTGATAATTATTCTGATCTTATTATTGTAGCTATGGTGGATTTTGATGTGATTCTGGGAATGGTTTAGTTATCCCATTTTCATGCGGTCATGTATTATTTTTCAATGACCATTACCTTAGCCATGCCCAATATACCCTTAGTCGTGTATTAGGGAGCGACCAGCCGTGAGAGGCTACGAGTCTTATCTTTCTTATATATGTGATACTCGTGTAGTGAGTCCGTCGATTGACACTATTCCAATTATTGGTGAGTTCTGTGATGTGTTTCTTACCGACCTACCGGTATTCGTTCTTATTAAGTTTGATATTTACCTTGAGCCTGGCACTCAACCCATTTCTATGGCACTATATCGTATGGCCCATGCCGAGCTTAAGTAGCTGAATTATAATCTTCAGGATCTTCTTGGTAAGGGTTTTATTAGACCGAGTGTATCCACATAGGGAGCTCATGTAGTGTTTGTTAAGAAGAAATATGGCTCTATGAGTATGTGTATTGATCGTAGGCAACTTAATAAGGTGATGGTGAAGAACCATTATCCAATGCCTCACACAGATGATTTGTTCGACCAACTTCACAATGTGGTGGTGTTTTCTACGATTGATTTGATATCCAGTTATCATTAGCTGAGGATTTGGGCCAAGGATATTCCGAAGACAGCTTTCAAGACCCGTTATGATCATTATGATTTATTGGTGATTTCTTACGAGATGACTAATGACCTAGCCACGTTTATGGATGTGATGAACCGTCTGTTCAGAACCTATTTAGATTTTTTCGTCATCATGTTCATTAATGACATTCTTATGTATTCGAGGATTAGTGAGTAGCATGCACAACATTTGAGGATCGTACTCCAGACCTTGCGAGATCATGTGCATTTTTTCAAATTCTCAAAGTGTGAGTTTTGGCTGGAGCCAGTGTCATTCCTTGGATATGTGGTATCTAAAGCCGACATAATTGTGGACCCGACTAAGATTGCGATATCATGGTCCACTTCGTGTTTCCACCGTAGAACCTTAATCAAAGCCACATCCTTGGTATGTAATCGAAGAAACCTGCCGATCTAAGATCTCAAGTGGGATCTATTCATAATACAGAGAATCCGAGATACCTAACCCTTCAAAAGAAAAAAACGAGGAAGTATCACCTATACATTTCTCAACATAGAGACATGGAAAACCGGATAAACGGAGCTCAAACTTGAAGGAAACCCCAATTTATATGCTAGATTACCAACCCTGCTCAAAACTACATAAGTACCAATATACCGGCGACTTAGCTTCCCCTTCTTCTCGAACCGCATTACTCCCTTCATAGGAGACACCTTTAGGAACACCCTATCGCCAACCTCAACCTCAAAGACCCTACGCCTTATATCTATATAGGAGTTTTTGCGACTTAGGGAAGCCTTAAGACTTTCCCGAATCACCTTTACCTTCTCCATTGCCTGGTAAACCAAATCCTGGCCAAATATATTCGCCTCACCAATTTTTAACCACCTAATATGAGATATACACCTCCTACCATAGAATACCTCAAAAGGGGCCATACCAATACTAGAATGGTAACTATTATAATAAGAAAACTCTATAAGAGGTAGATTCTCAACTGAATTACCATGATAGTAAATCACACATGCGCGAAGCATATCCTCCAACTTTTCAATTTTCCTCTCTACTTAACCATCCATCTGTGAGTGGAATGTAGTACTCTAACTAACATTTGTACCAAGCCCTTTTTGAAATGACCGCCAGAAATTAGATGAAAATTGAGTACCACAATGATAGAAACAAGTACCCCATGCAGCTTAACAATCTAATGAAGATACAACCGCGCATAATCTTCCACTGTAAAGATAGTTCTTAATGGAAAAATGTGAGTTGACTTTGTCATCCTATCCACGATGACCCAACTTGAATCAAATTGAATTTGGGACCAAGAAATATCGATAACGAAAAACATGTTGATCACTTCCTATTTCCATTCAAGGAATTTAATTTGCTGATATAATCCCCCATGCCTCATGTGCTCAACTTTCACTTGTTGACAGACCATACATTTGGCCACAAAATCAGCCACATGCCTCTTCATAACATTCCACTAATATATTTCCTTGAGGTCATGATACATTTTCATCTAACCTTGATGAACAACGTAGCGTGACTCATGCATCTCATCCAATATCCTTTCTCGCAAACCATCGACATTAGGAACACATAACCTCCCTTGGTACCTCAATAAAAATCACCACTAATACATTTCTTTGAGGTCATGATACATTTTGGTCAAGCCTTGATGAGAAAAATAGCACGACTCATGAATCTCAGCCAATATCCTTTCTAATAAACCATCGATGTCAGGAACACATAACATACCTTAGTACCGCAAGAAAAATCACCACTAATCTAAAATACCATTAACTTCTGCCACCAACTTCACCCATGATATTCATTAAAAAAGGATCTAACATTTGCTTCTCCTTGATCTCTGCACAAAGAGACAGCCACACCACTCCCTGTACCAACACACCACCTTTCTCGGAGTCTAAAAGTCAAACCCCAAGGTTATCCATGCGGTAAATATCTTTCACCAACTCATGCTTCACCATTTAAACATGAGCCAAACTCCCCATGGACAACCTGCTAAGAGCATCACCAACCATGTTAGCTTTACCTGGGTGGCAGTGAAGACTCAAATCATAGCTTTTGAGAAGATTAAGCCATCTCATTTGACTGAGATTAAGCTCTTTCTGAGTGAACACATACAATAGGGTCTTATAATCTAAGAAAATATCTGCATTCACTCCATACAAATAGTTCCACTGGATTTTCGACCCAAAGACCATTGCTAAGAGCTCCAAATCATGAGTAGGATAATTTCTCCCATGCACCTTAAACTACCTAGAAGCACAGGCTATCACCATACCATACTTCATCATAACACAACCAAGTCCCAACCGGCACACATCACAGTAAACCACAAACCCTTCAGTGCCTTCTGAAAAAATCAAAACCAGAGTCAAAGTTAGCTTATCCTTTATCTTCTCGAAACTACCCTCACACGTATCAAACCAAGAGAACCTTACCTTCTTCTGAGTTAGGTTAGTAAATTGGGCACCTATAGTCAAAAATCATTCCACAAAACTCCTATAATACCGAGTGAAACCCATAAAGCTACGAATATTGGTTGGAGTCATGGGTCTAGGACACTTCTTAACCACCACAACCTTTTGTGGATCCATCATGATCCCCTCACTAGAAATAATATGACCTAGTAAAGTAACTTTATTCAACCAGAACACACATTTAGAGAATTTGGCATACAATTCTTGCTCCCTCATAGTCTATAACACAATACGGAGGTGATTGGTATGATCTATCTCACTCTTAGAGTACACCAAGATGTCATCTATGAACACGATGAAAAACAGATCTAGAAACTGATGAAAGACACTATTAATCAAATCCTCGATTGACGCAGGGACATTAGTCAAACCAAATGACATAACCAAGAACTCAAAGTTCCCATTACGAGTACAAAAAGTTGTCTTAGGGATGTATACCTCCCTAATGTTAAGCTGGTGATATTTATACCGAAGATCGATCTTACAAAATCTTGGCACCTTAAAACTGGTCAAACAAGTCATCTATCCTTTGAAGAGGATACTTGTTCTTAACTATCACCTTGTTCAACTAGCGATAGTCAATGCACATCCGAAGGGAACCATGTTTATTATGCATGAATAGCACTGGTGGACCCTACGAGGACACTCTAGGATGGATGAAACACTTATCCAAAATATTTGTATGTTGCTCCTTAAGCTTCTTCAACTCAGTTGGAGCCATTCTTTATGGAGGAATAAAAATTGGACGGGTATCTAAAAAATGATCAATCCCAAACTCAATCTCCCTATCCGGAGGAACACAATGAAGGTCATCAGGGAAGACCTCGGGAAACTCATTCACCATCGCAACTAAATTTAAAGAAGGACCTTTCGATTTCGAATCCTTACCCCACACGAGATAATAGTGACACCCCTTAGAGATTAATGTCTGAGACCTAAGATATGATTTAAACTTCCCCTAAGGAACTAGGGAACCACCATACCCTTCAATAATCGGTTCACTAGGGAACTTAAATACAACCTTACGAGTCCGACAATCTAATGATGTATGGTACAATTGTAAACAATTCATACCCAGAATAACATTGAAATCAACTATATCTAATTTATACAAAAACACCAAATCATCCTTACTACTAATATATACAACAAACCGCCTATAGACTCTTTTAGCAATCACAGGGTCACCTATAAAGGTAGGAATAGAAAAAGGGTCCAAAATAACCTCAGGATCAAAACCAAATTACACAACCACAACTAGGGTTACATAAAAGAGTGTGGCCCCCAAATTAATAAAATAATACAGGTCACAAGAAATGAATTGTAATGTGCCAATTACGATAACAGGCAATACATCAAGTTCTTGCGGAGATGCAAGAGCATATAACAAATTTTTGCCAGTGTCGTTACCTGATGTAGAAATAGATACAAAAGCAGCTCCTTTTTGTGCAAGAGCAGATGAAGAAGAAATCAAAGCCCTATTTTCTACCCAAGAAACCTTACCAACTGAATAATTTCTAAGCATGTTTCCTAACTAACCACATTTGAAGAACCTGTCCCTCCCATCATCATAAAATCCCCGATGCAATCGATCACAGAACCTATAAGGAGGCGATGTTAAAGCTAACTGAGCCCTAATAGCCTAAGTTCGGTCACCCTGTGCCATGAAGTGGTCGCCAACTTGTTGACACCTATCTCTGGATGTCTTTGGGTAAGGAGCACTATCGGTGGAGAACAAACTAGAACTCCCCCACTTTTTCTTTGGCCACATATCACCATACCTACCACTTTGTTTTTGGCCAACACCATACTTAGAGAACCTAAACTTCTTTCCCTTTCTCTCCCATATTTCAAATGGATTTTCCTTTTCCTCTTCCTCCTGTTGTATATGAACAACCAACCTAGAAATATCCATGTTCTTGATCAGTAATGCATTCATGCTTTCAAGGATCAACTCACTCGATAGTCTTGAAGGGAGCTTTCTCAACTTTTCCCTTGTATATGACATCATATATAGAGCATACTAAGACAACACATGAAATTTTAAGGCATACTTTTTGACAGACATCCTCCCTTGTTTCAGATTAACAAATTCCTTTGGTTTCACTTCTCTCAACTCCCAAGGAAAACAGATCCAGAAATGCATCTGAAAATGACACCCATAAAGATAACCCCTCATCATCACCCATTTCCCTATCCCATTCCTCATACCATTGGTATGTTACATCCTTCAGCTAGTAGGCATGAAAATCAACCCCATATACATTCATGGCATGCATCACCTTGAATATATTTTCCATCTCATCTAGAAAACTGTAAGGATACTCCTTTACCTTAACACCAGTGAAAGTTATAGGATTCAACCTCATAAACTAGCTAACCTTTGTTGCCTCAGAAGATGGAATACCATATGCACCATGCTCAGCCTGAGAAGCTACAAACTGAGCAATCATATTAATCTACTGATGAAACTTAGAATTTATCACGTCAGACTAGGATCTTTAGGAGGACTAGTGTTACGCCCCCGAAATCGGGTCCCGAGACGTCACATGGTGCTTAGGGTCACAAGTGACCCCAAGCTAACCCTTCTACTGGCATAACTCATAAACAACTGAATAAAAATACAAATCCATACAAATCAGCAGAAATTAACTCTTTTCTGAATCTGATCGATACAAAAATGGAATTTTACAGGATTACAATTCTGCCTTTACAACCAAAATTGAAACAAAATACATCAACTTCTACTGACTGTCTATGAAGCCTCTACTAGTACTGACTGTAGGTAGCCGGGTCATGACTCCCGACTACCCCAACTCAATACGACTGAATAAAGAAAATACAACACTATAAACTGTGCATAACTAACCCAATCTCTTGAATTAAAAGAAATCATCACCTGCTGACTGGATACCATGAACTGACTGGATCCGAAGGTGCAACTATACCTTGTACCTACATTCCGAGAAAATGTAGCCCACATACGAATATGTGGGTCAGTACCATAGAAAGATACCGAGCATATGGGGGTGCAATGCATATATAAAATAATATCTTAATATCATCACAGTTTATAAAATTATGCATGCTGATATAGATGACTCACTTAGCTCAAATGAAATCATCAAAATCATGGATGAATAATACATGTAAAGTAACACAAGTAAGTCATTACAATATGTTCTCAATTCACTTTTATCTCAATTTCAAATCATCAAAACAATCAAATCTCATGTCAATTCTCATTAGAATATATTCCTTAAATCTTTTAAGAATAATGACTTTCTCAAACTCAGCCGTTTAAGCAAATATGTTTTCATCTCAGATAGAAGAGTACACACACACACATTAGGAGATCCTATAACCGACAAACCATGTGAGCTACATGGAGTCCAACGTACAACCCACGTTAGGGAGAGCCGTCCTATCCTTGCCATCGGAGTAGGACTTCCAGTATCAATTCAAAAACACTAGTGATCACTATATAAATCAGCCTCAGGCTCACATCCTATGAGGGCACGTAGTTCTAGGGAAGTAAGGTCACTTTATACCTCCCACTCGGTGCTAAAGATTACTCCCGAACTTAGCCCAGAAATTTAAATCAGCCTCAGGCTCACATTAAAGAAAATCCACAATAAACACTTCAACAATTTTCATCGGGAGCTAATTTGCTACCCCTTTATCATAATCAATAAAAACGTGGATTTCTTTCACAGTCGAGTTCAAAATAACTCATTCACGACCAAAAGATCAAATCATTCAAAACATCTCAAATATTCAACATCAACTTGCTTATAACACATTTTCTCAAAAATACAATTTCAAATGGGGTTCGCGACCCAAATATCAAAATCATGATAAATATCGTTTAAGATTCATGCTTTATATCACCACACATGTAAATTCATCTTTCAAAATCATAAACATCAAGATTTCATAATAATCATCATAAGATATGGGTTCATGCTTCAAATTCATAAAAAAATCAAATAAAAATCATGCCTTTGTAAGGAAAATTACTTTTGGGCACAAGAACGAAAGAGAGTTCTTGTTGAAAAACCCCACATACCTTGAATGATGAACTTTAGATCGATACTCATTTTTGAGATGTTAATCGTGTCTTTGAATGATAGTTCTTGGAGTTCTTGAACTAGGAACTTGGAATCTTGAATAAATTTACAGAATTAATGGTGAACTTTGGAGGTTCTTGAAGTTGGATGTAGGAGCTTAGGGTTTTCTTTTTGAGGGAATTTGATGAAATATAACATATAATGCTTCTAATAGGGTTTAATATAGGGTTTGAACGGATTTTGGGTGAGAGGGAATGACCAAAACGCCCCTAAAAATCAAATAATTCTCGCATATGTCCTTTGGTGGACTATTTTGATAGTCTGAAGTAGATCAACCATAACGTTTTACTCTTATATCCAAATTGGATGAAACTAATTTCATTAGAAAGAGGACTCTCATATATTTCCATTTATATATAGTATCTCACCCAGATTATTGTGTACAAGGAGTTATGATTGTTTGAAGTTGACCCAAAAATTCACTTTTGATTGGCTGAAGTAGATCGACCATAACTTTTTGCTCCGATAGAAAAACTGGATGAAACCAATTTCATCAAAAAGAGGACTCGCAGATATTTCCGTTGATATATAGTAGCTCACCCAGATCATTATGTACAAGTATTTATGATCATTTAAAGTTGGAGCAAAAATACGCCAGGCCTCAGTACTTTTTTTCCTGCACGTTTTACTGTTCACTACTATTCACGGTTCGATCGGAATGTTCATAACTCGTCGCTCGGGTGTCCGTTTTGGATGATTCACATATCGTTGGAAAGCTTATTCGATACTCTACTCAATGGTGGGTCATAATCTAAGACATTCCACACGGAAAATTTATAATTCATTCTAGAAGATAGAATCCAACACATTTACACACAAAATTTCAACGAAAAATTTCCCGGGGTATTACATCATCTCCCCCTTGGAAACATTCGTCCTCGAATATTGATGACTAAGTACAGAATACCATGGAAATGAGGACAAAAGGCTGGGATAATGAAGTCAATCCACTTACTTCACTCCAAACTTTCGAATACTTCCTAGAACATGCGATTCATAATGAGAATGGTCACATAGTTGGTTCTTAAACAAAGGAGACTGATTTTCAGGAATCGATATCTTTGGTTTATTCAGAGACTGAGAATCAAAGGTCTCAAAGGGGATCTCATCAAAAGAAGGACCACTTGCACCCAAATAAAACGTCCCTCAACACTCCCTCCAAAAGATTCAAATGACATTGTTCGGGGAGAAAATGAACCATAATTTGATACAATCCTATCGTATGGGAACAAGGACCCATATGGCATAAATTAAGATAGGAATTTCTAGGTCTTGGGAAACATAACTCCTTGCTTCAAAACTTAGCAACACTTTCCAACTACTCCCTCGACTATGTTCAAGCCTAACTCCAAGTACTCATGAGATACGCCACATAACACTATAATATTAATCTATATCATGATCCTTAATACACACTGAGCCTCACAACTCCTCACTTCAAACATAACTCTTATTTCTACTCCAACAACCACATACAATCTTATACTAGGGATCCGCTAACTTGCGGTGCATTCTTTTAGATATACAACCATAACATTCAAGCCTATACTCATAACCAGATACGCACTTCTCTCATTCACCTCTAAACGAACACTCATAAAGCATCTTTCTCGCTTTCTCTAAGATTTCATCAGCTACATCATTCACACATACTGGTCAATTCTTTAAACGGCACACATAACATTTTCTCAACCAATTGAACTATACACAAAAACTCTGTATTACTATTCCTACAACCTCATAGAAGTGCATAAAACCAACGCACAACAATCTTTCCAAATAAACATTTAAAACTTCAACTAACCACGACATGTATCAAGGACTTAGCCTCAATCTAACTTTACTTCACCGTCGTGAGAACACCACCTTCTATCATAGATAAAGAAGTATCTTCTCTCCCTTCTAGACAACTGCTCAACACCATTAGCTTGACTTAATGAAAAGGTCACAAAATTGTAAAACATGAAGACCTGTAACATGAAAGGATAATGTAAATAACTTGACTCTCTATTGAGGCCTTAGGAATAAAATATCAAATACAATGGGTTCATTAAGGTATCAAAACTGAAGACACCCATAACGGAAACTGAATCTCACTGATCAACAAGAGTATTGCCTGAGTACTGGAACTGAACATACTGTAAAACTTGAGTATATGAGTCATGGGAGGCATGCCCTGAATTTAGAGCTCATAACTTATGGAATGTGATTCCAACTGCTAGAAGAACTGGAATTTCTCATTTTTGGAAACTAGAAGAGTATGTAATTCACCATCACGTGTATGAACATGAATTAAGATCATGGAACTGAAATGTAAAGCATGAGTAGGTTTTGGGATAGCTGAAAATACTGAAATAACATTGGGTCAAGCACCGATCTTTCTCACAGCAAATTTACAATTTACTGGTACTTCTACTAAAATGTAAAATCTTGACTTGACTACTTGTTCTATCATCTCCCCTTTAGCTTTAAGCCACCAGTCAAATTCTCAAATGCTTACTAAGTTCGAATCTCCACGAACGTCTCTATCGCCGGAATGTACACCATCTAGTGCTTCAACTCTTATTTCTATTAGCTCAACTTGAATACTTTCTAACCTTTTGATAGACCATACTACTTCTATTTTCTCCCTCTAATACCATGCCTATGAACTTATGTTTCTAACCCATAAGAATCAAAATCACACTTAAGAGGCTCAACATTTCCAATCATACGCCTCGCCTTAACTTAGCCATCAAAACATCATCCATCGTCTAACTAGTATTTATCCATCTAACAATCCCATGCCATGACTCACTACACCACATACACTAATCCTCAAAATTAAAGCAGTCCTATAATATCTTGGGTGAACTTTCTCATCATAATATAATATTAAACTTAATTACAAGTCAACTACACTTAAACTCTTATGTACACTGTTCAAGCCTATTAGGTCACTTCCGGCAACTAATACCACTAATTCGGAAACCGTCACATTCGGCTTCATGATCACCAATCATTCAAACTTAAGGTCTCACACTTCACATAATTTACAACTCCATCTCACGCATAAATCCCACGTGAAGATTATAAAACAACACATCCATGAACACTAGCTCACTTAAACTTCATAACAATAATAATTGGTCCTAATCATATAGCCTATCTTATTCACAATACATTAACACATCCTTCTTTCACCCATCACTACTATCTATCCTTCATACATAACTTAACATAGTTCATAGCTCTCTATGTCTTAACTTAATTTCCTCTTGCAATCTGGAGAGAGCCTAGATTAACAACACTTACCCACCGAGTACTTCCATCACTAACCTATACTCTTTGTCATACAAATGCCGTCAACACCTGTTTCATACCTCAAAAAAACTATATCACTTCCTATTAACCCAATTGCATGCAAAAAGGGATTTCGCTATACTTATGCTCAACAAATCACACTTACCATCTTTCTTACTACTACACCTCCACATTCCACATTTTCAGCCTGCACAAGGAACAAGATGAACTACAAGTTGCTAGTGGATTGAAATAGGCCTCACACGGCTTCACTAGACTTTGGTTTTGTGTTTTGATCAAGAAAGTTATATGAATAACAAAGTAACTATGCTAGTGAATCGAAATAGGCCCCACACAGCTTTACTAGACTTTGGTTTGTATTTTGAACAAGAAAATGAGATGAATAACAAAGAAGCTATGCTAGTGAATCGAAAGAGCCCCACACGACTTCACTAGACTTTGATTTTTCACAAACATAATGATAACAAGATTACATAATACAAGAGATAGAAACTTGACACACAACATTCAACGATCTAAAAATACACCTTACTCTGTCTTAATTAAATAACTCATAAGAACGAGGGCATAACTTTCAACTTAAGGAACTTAACACACTAGAGAGCTCCTCTCAAGCCCTTTGTGTAACTTTTGAAATTTCTTCTAGAAAATATAGAAGCATTACCTGGGGAAGAACTGGAGCTTGCGAATCATGTTATCTCAAAAATAATACATAGAGGGAGAAGTATAGATTACATTGTAGATTCTGAGGAGGGATCTAAAAGCACATCTAACCTAGGCTTAGTTCACGACTTTTATGAACATGAATAAAGTACTTCAATCTTTGGAACTCAAAAGCACTGACAAGATACTTTCTATCTCTCTTACAATCCCATAACTATCTACGAAGAATTAATCTTAACTATTTCTGATACCTTGAAAATAAGGCAGAGTTCGCCAGAATAGAGTAAGATAAGAATCTATATCAACTTCTTGGAGAACCTTTTTATAGCACGATCTTAGACTTAAAAGAAGGGAAACATTTCCTAAATGCCCTGTAGCCTCTCGAAGAAAAGTATAGACGTCTCCGTACCATTCCGCAAGAATCTACTAGACAAGACTTCATAGACACCCTAGGACACTTGAACTCTGTGCTCTGATACCAAGTTTGTAACTGCCCAAAATCGGGTCCCAAGACGTCACACAGTGCTGAGGGTCACAAGTGACCCCAAGCTAACCCTTCTACTGGCATAACTCATAAGCAACTGAATAAAAATACAAATCCATACAAATCAGCAGAAATTAACTCTTTTCTGAATCTGATCGATATAAAAATGGAATTTTATAGGATTACAATTCTGCCTTTACAACCAAAATTGAAACAAAATACATCAACTTCTACAGACTGTCTATGAAGCCTCTGCTAGTATTGACTGTAGGTAGCCAGGTCATGACTCCCGACTACCCCAACTCAATACGACTGAATAAAGAAAATACAACACTATAAACTCTGCATAACTAACCCACCATTGAATCAAAAGGACTCATCACCTGCTGACTGGATTCCACAAACTTACTAGATCCGAAGGTGCAACTATACCTTATACCTACATTCCAAGAAAATGTAGCCCACATACAAATATGTGGGTCAGTACCATAGAAAGATACTGAGCATAAGGGGGTGCAACGCATATATAAAATAATATCTTAATATCATCACAGTTTATAAAATTTTGCATGCTGATATAGATGACTCACTTAGATTGAATTAAATCATCAAAATCATGGATGAATAATACATGTAATGTAAAACAAGTGAGTCATTACAATACGTTCTCAATTCACTTTCATCTCAATTTCAAATCATCAAAACAATCAAATCTCATGTCAATTCTCATTAGAATATATTTCTTAAATCTTTTAAAAATAATGACTTTCTCAAACTCAGCCTTTTAAGAAAATATATTTTCATCTCAGATAGAAGAGTACACACACACACATTGGGAGATCCTATAACCGATCAAACCATATGAGATACATAGAGTTCAACGTACAATCCACGTCGGGGAGAGCCGTCCTATCCTTGCCATCAGAGTAGGACTTCCAGTATCAATTCAAAAACACTAGTGATCACTATATAAATCAGCCTCAGGCTCACATCCTACGGGGGCACGTAGTTCTAGGAAAGTAAGGTCACTTTAGACCTCCCACTCGGTGCTAAAGATTACTCCCAGACTTAGCTCAAAAATTTAAATCAGCTTCAGGCTCACATTAAAGAAAATCCACAATAAACACTTCAACAATTTTCATCGGGAACCAATTTGCTACCCCTTTATCATAATCAATAAAAACGTGGATTTCTTTCACAGTCGAGTTCAAAATAACTCATTCATGACCCAAAGGTCAAGTCATTCAAAACATCTCAAATATTCAACATCAACGTGCTTATAACACACATTTTCTCAAAAACACAATTTCAAATAGGGTTTGCGACCCAAATATCAAAATCATGATAAATATCATTCAAGATTCATGCTTTATATCACCACACATGTAAATTCATCTTTCAAAATCATAAACATCAAGATTTTATAATAATCATCATAAGATATAGGTTCATACTTCAAATTCATAAAAAATCAAATAAAAATCATGCCTTTGTAAGGAAAATTACTTTTGGGCACAAGAACGAAAGAGAGTTCTTGTTGAAAAACCCCACATACCTTGAATGATGAACTTTAGATTGATACTCATTTTTGAGATGTTAATCATGTCTTTGAATGATGGTTCTTGGAGTTCTTGAACTAGGAACTTGGAATCTTGAATAAATTTGCAGAATTAATGGTGAACTTTGGAGGTTCTTGAAGTTGGATGTAGGAGCTTAGGGTTTTCTTTTTGAGGGAATTTGATGAAATATAACATATAATTCTTCTAATAGGCTTTAATATAGGGTTTGGATGGATTTTGGGTGAGGGGGAATGACCAAAACGCCCCTAAAAATCAAATAATTCTCGCATCTGTCCTTTGGTGGACTATTTTGATAGTCTAAAATAGATCAACCATAACGTTTTACTCCAATATCCAAATTGGATGAAACCAATTTCATTAGAAAGAGGACTCTCATATATTTCCGTTGATATATAGTATCTCACCCAGATCATTATGTACGAGGAGTTATGATTGTTTGAAGTTGACCCAAAAATTCACTTTTGATAGGCTGAAGTAGATCGACCATAACATTTTGCTCCGATAGAAAAATTGGATGAAACTAATTTCATCGGAAAGAGGACTCGTAGATATTTCTGTTGATATATAGTAGATCACCTAGATCATTATGTACAAGGAGTTATGATCATTTAAAGTTGGAGGAAAAATACGCCAGGCCTCAATACTTTTTTTCCTGCACGTTTTACTGTTCACTACTATTCATAGTTCGATCGGAATGTTCATAACTCGTCGCTCGGGTGTCCGTTTTGGATGATCCACATATCGTTGGATCAAAAAATTTATAATTCATTCTAGAAGATAAAACCCAACATGTTTATGCACAAAATTTTAACAAAAATTTTCCCGGGATATTACAACTAGAGGGACTGGTGGAACTCCAGAAAAGTCTGGGACTGGGCCCCTAGACCGAGTATGGATCTCCTGAGTAGAGCATGTCCCATTAATATAATACCCAATTGGGATAGGGGAGTTTCCATGCATCTCAGATCATCGAGGCATGATCTGAAATGCGAACAAATAGGAATTAGAAAGGATTCTAGGACATAGACTTGATGTTTGAAAATAGAACACAAAGAAGAGAAATATTATTAAATGACTTGTAGCCTCTCTTGTATGAGTGTGGCATGCTACAAAGCCTTAAAAGTAACTTTACTCAACATGTATTTGTGGACTCTCAATTGACCATGAACATAAAGCTCTAATACCTGACAAGACCTACCTCAGGGACTTATCATTATGGACATCTCAAGTCCAACCATGGATCGGGGACCACCACCGATACCCAACAAAACATCTAAGAACATACCCTGATTGGTATGAATTCCAAACATTTAGAGAGATAGAGTATTTGAAACTCAAAGACTTTGGGATTGGTTCACGATAGAAACCAACCCGAACAAGTCTACTCATCTAATGCCAAACCAACAACCATAACCAACCCAAAATAATAACAAAGTCCATGTAGATAACATATAAGGATGGAATAATCATAAATATAGTAAAACGGTATCAAGCATAATACCAATACCAATGCCAAGGATGGTACCAACAATAACACTGCCCATACAAACCTATAGTAGTTCTACAAAGCCTATAACCAACAGTAAAATAAAATCCGATTAGGACATTCCCCTACCATAGCTAAAACCTTAGTCTATATATGTCCAAAGTGTGTAAGGACATCCCTGACATGAAATGGAGCCTTCCAACATATGGAAGATTACCATTTCAATCCAACATCTGATCCCCGATCCGATCACTAAGCAGGAGGAGTAGAACGGCTGGTTCGTGCATCTCATGGAGATACGCTCAAAAATAGGTTGGGAGTGAACACTAGTATACACTTAGGATAAGGATAAAATAATTCCAACCTTTAAAAGCAAGTAAATAACCCCATGTATTCACAACCATACATATACACATATATATATCTATGTTGGGAAAGGGAATCGGGTTCAGCATGTCCTTAAAAACATTAACCTGGGTACGTGTAGCTTAACCATTCTAGAACTACCCATAGGCTATATGGGTCCATATTTACTCCCTGAACGTGCCTCGATGCATGTAGCCATACGAACCGGAGATACCCCAGGAGTAGGGGACTCTCATAAACCCTTCGCTCTCCATGATACATATATACAAGTGTAACTTAGGGGATTCCCATGTACCCTATTAGTGTCACATATGGTCTCTATGACCAATCCTCATGTCGGCAAACATGATTTTCCAGTGTCCATCCGTTGGACTCACACCTTCACAGTTAGGTATCACACCTCTCTATTATTAACATATTAAAACTATTACCACACAACCAAACCACCAATTCCATTTATCAATAACCAAGGCTTTAAGTAGTGGTATTGTTATACAGACTATAGCTTGCAACCAATGTCCTTATCCAACCTCTTATAGAAGAAGGGATTCCCATGTACCCATAGATTACATTATTAAGTTTACTTGGGAGAGTACCAATGTAACACCCCAACATAGGATAAGGAGTCCTACATCAGAAAAATACAAGAGGAATATTAGGTATATAAGTAAGCATTCCTTATTCCCTAGTGATGCATTTTAAAGCCGTATGCACCTAGGCCCAAAGAGGACAATATCACTAGTGGCTTGGGGAGTTATAGGACCCTATCAAGCATTCATAGTTCGAGATTCCTATCACAGCTAGGACCTCAGTTCATGTAATAAAAAGAATGGTATCAGAGTCACTACTGTGTCAGCCCTATCAATATGGTCTAGTGATTAAATTGAGTTTAGGTAAATCCCAATAAGGAAGGGAAAACCTCATTCTTTAGTCTAGGGAAATCCCATTAAGTGAGGAAAACCTTATTAAGAATGTTGAGTCCATAAGGGGGTGTATGTAACACACCAACTTGGGATAAGGAGCCCCATATCGACAAAACACAAGAGAGATACTGGGTATATAAGTAAGCAAGTCTTATCCCTAGTGACGCATTTTAAAGTTGTAGAGGCCTAGGCCTTAAGCAGAAAAAATCACTAGTGGGTTGGGGAGTCACAGGGGTCTCTCGAACCTTCGTGGTTTGAGATGCCTGTGGTAGCTATGGCCTTGGCTCAGGTCATAAAACCCATGTACCCCACAAGTGTTTCCTTAGTAAGTATGCTATGGGGTTTCCCTTGTACGCCACAAGGCTATTGAATTAAACCATAAAAATGACCACTAAGAACTTTACCATTTAACTATTTAATACCATGAAAGAATATTAGGGTACCACTAATATGTTATAACATGAAATAGTTACATTAAAGTCACACAATATAGTATAAGCATTCTCAAAGTCATTTTATCAAGTATGTTGGGGGCATAATATTTCCAATGACAAAACAAAGTCCCAAGTAACCATTCCCATGCAATCAATTAATCAAACCACAATTACAACAACAACAAAAACAACAACAGTCCCAGTGTATTCCTATAAAGTGAGGTCTGGAGAGGGTAAAATATACACAGTACATACCGCTACCTTCGAGGAAGTAAAGAGGCTATTTTCGATAGAACCCCAGCTCAACATATAGAATAATATAACAATATCATAATAAAACATAAAACTAGATGGGTAGCATAACAAAATAAAAGGTAAGAAATAATAACACTAGATATCCGAGAAAAGAAAATAAGAGAACAATGAACAAAACGTAATAGACATGGGAACAATGAACAATTATAATATGAAAACCATGAGTAAAAGACATGGGAAAAAACATAACCAACCATTATAACCAAAACTACCAACATATATTTGAAAACTAAAAACCATAACACAATTATGCCATGAAAAATAATTCATGAAATATGCCTTTAGTTGGAATTAACAATGAGGGCGGAGTAACATGCCTTATATTTCAATGAAGTCAGAGAGAAACCAACCTTTGAAAGACCCAAATTGATTCTATTGATGACACCCTAGATTTCTTTTACCCAAGAGCCTTTGAGAGAATTTGATAGAGAGTTTAAGTTTTTAAGATTAGAATAATGAAGTAAATGATGTCGCAAGAGTGATATAAGACGTAAGGTCGTAATAAGTTTAGTGGGGAAATGTCTAGATTACCCTCAACATAAATTGTACAAAATTCCCAAAGGAGGGTACGACCACCCCTCAAACTATACCCTAGGGTACAAGTGTACCCTTGTCTTATACCCTAGGCCTCTTTTTAGATCCCAACACTATCCAATATCTAACCACCCAAGACAAACCATACCTAACCATATGATAAATACCATAAAACCTTACCCTAGGAAGAATAGGATCACCAAGGTTGAACATAGGGCACCATACAATTGACATCTTACCATTAGTACCCCAAGATAAGACAAGTAAGATGTATTCATACCTTAGACAAAAAACAAATCAACCCACACTAGTTAACATACAAATAAGGCCACCAAATCATAACTATCATAAGACTAGTACCCCCTAGTCGAATGATGTGCAAAAATTAAAACTCTAGGAAATTTCTAAGGATGATAACCTAGGGTGTTTTAGGATAATTTCTTGGGATAATTTGTAAGAAAAGTAAGTTTTCTGCTACCCAATTAACACTACTAGAAATTTTAGATCTTTTTACTTGTATTTCTTTGTCACATATTTGAGAAAAAATAACATTTAACTCTTAGAAAGTAGGGATACTAGGTACTTTTACAGTTTCTGATTGTTCTATTCCTTCTAGTTCTTTAGAGGTAATAGGGAATCGAGTGATTATAGGTCATTTTGGTTCTTTTCAGAGAAGTGGAAATTAAGATTGATAGACTTCTTATTCAATTAGTGAACCAAAACCCTGATTTAGGTCTACCTTAATGGCTGGCCCAGCAAGGTTTTCCATGGCAGTTAGAGGTTTGACAGGAACATTTTCATTTAGGGGCTCTGAATTTTTATAGAGGATTCAGTGGGTGGATTTAACAGAGGTTCTTGTTGATGACTTAAGGTAATTTCCTCTATATTTTTTGGCTTTAAAGGATTAGAGAGTTTAATTTGGCATTTTTAAGACTACCTATCTGGGGTTTTATCAGCTTCTAAGTCAATAATAAGGCTTGGGGAGGAGGGAATATCTGTTATTTTGAGTTTTTTATAAGTGAGAAAATGGGAAATGTTCAATTTAGAAATGATGGATGATTGAGGAAGATGATTTAAATTAATTTGGAAGAGAATGACATAAATTGGTATTGACTTTTTAATTAAGGGAGGTGACTGTTTTCATTAAAATATTCCTTTTTCAAATGATATGTCTGATTTTAATAGGTGTGACACTTCACCTTGCGAAGATTTGATAGCTTTTACTCAGATAGGGAAAGACAAGTGGCTTTTTAGATGGAATTTTATGATTTTTCAAGCATACTATTTTGGTACTTACTTGTGAGATATAACCAGGTCCCTCTTTTTTGAGTGAATCCCCAATTGGTGTTGCATTAATTGGTTACCTCTAAAATTATTCCAATTGTTGTACACCTATAAAAGTATATAATGACCCTTTCAGGTCATTTCACGTGATTTTTCTTATTTTTTTGTTAGAGATTTTCCATAACATTCCTAAGTAATTTATGACTTGCTGGAACTAACAGTTTTGTCACTGAGTAGTTCAGTTGGTTTTTAGAACCATTTCCTTGTTTAATATTCTTTATTGGTTCCAAATGGCCACTGAGTGAAAACCTCAATAAAATTATATTGGATGTGAATTCTGACTATGATAGCATCTCAAGAATATCGATTTTAGGTTGGGAAGACCTTTGGTTTGAGTTCTTCTACACCCAAACTCATTTTGACCTATTTGTTGGAAAGTTGATAAATTAGAAATTCAGGTGTGGGGCCATATTTGGTCAAAATAACCTTAAATGAGAAACAATCTTCACCAATGTATTTGGAATGTTGAAATCAATATAGTTGCATATTTTGTTTGCTCATATTAGATTTCGGATGCATCATGGGGCCTTGGTTAAAATATGGAATTCATTCATAGTTTATTCCAAGTTTCAATTATTGTCTGGTGCAGAAGTGGGTACTGCTATTATAGAGGGAGTATCACAATTGCGATGTCGCAATCACGACCCAAGTGATGGCAATTGCATGAACCGAGGACCTAATCAAGGTTATTTAAATGTTGTTTTTGGTCGATCATTGGCCTTTTTTTTTTGCTTTGACTCCCATACACCATAATAGGGTGTGTTGTCCACAAATTAAGACTTAGGTGTTTATTGAGAGCTTGAATAACTTGCATATTCATGATTAATAATGAATATATGGTAAGAATCATTTATTTATAATGTTGAATTCTTTATTATTTGACTAAAACTGAAAATTACTAGAGGGATTGATTATAGCCCAAATATTCTTTTTTTGCACCACTTTCTTAAGGGATACAACTCTCTAAGGGTATTGGAACAATGGATAGGACTCAAAAACTCATTTTCCATATGTGGAACCCACTTGAGGGTTTTTAGTATTGTTTTGGACTAAAAGAACAATGGTGCAATATAGGTATTGATCTTCTCATAATAATTCATAGATTGTATTTCAATTTCTTAGATCCTTTAAGAAGTTTCAAGGAAAGGGAAGGTTATTGGTTTGTAAGTTATATTTGGATTTGAGGTAGGTTAATCTTTCTTCTTTTTAGATTTAGATTTATTATAGCATGACTTTGTTATTTTGAAAAGATTGGGAGGAGTTTAGGTGTTGAAATGGTAGATGGTAACATTTGGGATTAGTTGAACCATTTAAGCCAATGAACTCATAAAGTGTTATACATGACTTATAGTCTAGTATTGTACCATAGAACTTGTGTGGATTGATAAATCTCTAAGACATGAAGTGGATGGCTTAGCTTTGTCCAGGGTAGAAGTTAAACTTGAAGTGCAGTTTGGGTTATTAGAAGTGGAACTTGACCCTTCTTAAGCTTTGGCTATGTAAGTTTCATTGGTGACCTAGAAACTTGTTAACGTATATAATATTCCTTTTGTAATATGACTGATAACCCACTAAATGGTTTATTTATGTTGTGGGTATTGGAATTGATGTGCAAGATTAGGTTCTAAATTATTGATATTACTTGAATAGAAAAGAAAAGTCTTATAGATTGAGCCTATGACAATTAATCACTTAAATCATTGACTAGCTTAATATTTGGGCCCTGGATTATGGTATTATTCATATTGTGTTCAAGCCTAGTGACTAAACTAATGTTTTTGCTAAAAATCCTCTTGTGCTAATAATGCACACCATGCTTATAAAGAGTGGATCTAGAAGGTATAAACCATGTCTTTATGTTTGACCATGCTAATGATTTTGTTAGGCTCGGTAATGCATTGCATTTTCATACCATATAAATATACTTTTTTATGCACCTATTAATATATTGATTTGATAATTAATGATGAAGTATGATGGTATGTATTTCCTTACTTTATTTTAACCTTATCTCTCATGGGTCTTTCATGTATTATTGATTGGATTGCTTATATATGTACTGATGCTATAATGATACCCGACATGTTTGGAGGATATGTTGATGATACGAAGAAGCCCAGCAAGTCTGGAGGATATATTGATTATATGATGATGTCTGGTAAATCTGGAGTATATAGCAATGATATGATGATGCCGGTAACTCCGGAGGATATATCAATGATATGATGATGCCCGGTAATTTTGGAGTATGTATTGATGGTGTGATAATGCTCAAAAAGTACGAATGATATATTAATGATATAATAATGCTCTGTATGTATGGAGGATATATTGATTATATGATGATGCCCAATAAATCGGGAGGATATAATGATGTTATGTATGGTGAGCGCATATATATATATGTGTGTGTGTGTGTGTTTTTATGTGGTAATTGCCTTCATATTATTTCATTCTTACGTTATTTGATGGTGTGATATTATTCTTGGTGTTATTGGTTATAGTTCTTCAGTGCTAATCACTTGCTAAGCAGCGTAGCTCATGTAAGTGCATGAACCTTATGTGGTAACTAGTTGTCTATTAAGGGGAAAAGGCATCGTTTTCACCCCAAACTATATCCAAAAAGTCTAAGCCACATCTAAACTATACTAGTGACCTATTACACACCTAAACTACTTAAAAGTGAAATTTTTTACACCCTAAATCCGACGTGGAAAAAACATAATTATTTAATTAAAAAAAGGTGCGTCTAAAATTAAAAATAACACAAAAAAAAGTTAAAACTAAAAATTACAATTCCAATTCATCTTCTTCTTCTCCAAAATCAAAAATCCCAAACTAAAAAAAAATCTAAATTCAAAACATCCATCTCCTTCTTCTTCTTCTCCAAAATTAAAAATTCTCAAACTGAAAAAAAGATCCAAATTTAAAACATCCAGTATGATGATCAAGTTGATAGCTTTGTATATAATGCCTTCGAACAGTTTCAAGGCCATTACCAAAAGTTGGATTGTGGTGTCCTAAGCAGAATCCCCAAGGAAAAATTTAGGTTAAAGAAGTTCGAATAGGTTAATCAGTAGAAAAAGGAACCTGTATGCGCAATATGAAATGCATTTCCTTCTTAGGCTTCTTCTCAAAAATAAAAAATACCCAAACTGAAAAAAAGATCCAAATTCAAAACATTCATCATCTTCTTCTTCTTCTTCTTCTCCAAAATAAAAAATTCCCAAACTGAAAAAAAATCCAAATTCAAAACATCAATCTTCTTCTTCTTCTCCTAACTGAAATTCCTCCTTCTTCTTCCCCCAATTCAATTCAACCATCGACAAGTAGTAGTACAAGCATCTCACTGACCTTGGGCAACAACTTCTCTAACTAATAATAGCGCTCACGTAGAAGGCAGGCCAAAAGGTCTGGTGACAATGAAAACAATTGGAACGGATGGAATAACAAACAAGAGGAAGAAATGAGAGAAATATTGGGAGTATTAGGTAGAAAAAGACCAAGAAGAGTATCTTTGGCTGGGGGAGAAGGTCTTAAAATTGAACAAATTTTTAGCCATGTCCAGTCCTTTGCTCACAATCCTAGCAATGGAGAGAAGAGAAAATGGTGAAGTGTTTGGGCAAGAAGAAAAAAAATAAATTTAAAAGAAAAAAGAAGAATTTATGAAAATAATAAATTTATTATTTTTTCGAATGATGCTGACGTGGTGCTGATGTGGTGCTGATGTGGCAGTGCGTGTAAAACACCACACCACATGCAAGTGGTGTAATGCCTTACAGGGTGTAAAAAGTATCACTTTTTTATAGTTAAGGTGTGTAATAGGTCACTAGTATATTTAAGGTGTGGCTTAGACTTTTCGGGTATAGTTTGGGGTGGAAACGATGCCTTTTCCCATCTATTAAGTGACTATATAACTTGATGGCTAGAAGTCTAGAGAACTAGTAAATGAACTTTGTTTAGTTGAAATATGGTAACTAGTATCTGTGGTTATTACGTGGTTAATTATGATAATAGGTTTAGCATAAGTTATAATTAGGGATATTATTGACTAAGCTATGATGTCAATTAGTTATTAAATGAGGATTTCTAGATTAATGGTGCTCGATTATAAGAGATGTTAGTTGATAGATAAATAAGCATTCAAATGATGATTAGTGTCACTTTGATAGATAGTGACTAGTGCAATTATGATGGTTAAAAATGTTCTTTGGTTAAATAGCATCTATGGTGTAGTAGTGAATCATGAAAAGATGGAGGATGCAGGCTATTTAGTAAATAATAGTTAGTTTCTGTCCCATGAATAAGGATTATGTAAAGAATTGATTAGGCTAATTATTAGAGGCTACATGATGACTAGCGAACTAGTGATTTATTAATAATAATTGGTTAGCGAATAATGAGTATGGAATTTATATTGATGAGTTCGATAACTGTATGGTGACATGATTAAGGGTATTACCACCATGGTATTTGTTATTTAATTTGGGTAATTGTTGATGATTATGAAAATTGGAATATGGTCGTTGATTGGAAATATGGAAAATCATGGAAAATGAGAAGTAGGATATACATATCTATTTATGTTGATAATTTGATCCTTTGATGCACTCTCCGGTTGTATGAGATTTCGTGATAGGTTCTTTACTTTAGGTTCTTTTGGGTGTACTCAATAGTGATATAGGACGTCGTGGTGAGTTATTTGATTTTTTTCTCTGATGAATGTATGTACGTAAACTTGGTATTTACGTGGATGTAATTGTATTAGTGTTGTTTTATGCTTTATATCAATTACTCCTTATATATGATGGTATTAGTGTGTATTGATATGATATGTTGTATTATTGATAAGGTTGATCATTTATTTTATACAGTGATAATGAAGATGATTCAGGTTTGATTTTGTACCTTGACTTAGAGATATTATCTTGCTTTATATCATCTTTATATCATTGCTTAGCTTAGTCACCCGATGATGCCTACTGAGCACCCATTGTTTTGGTACTCATACTACACTTCTGTACCTTTTTTGTGTAGACCTGGGTATTAGTTGATACCTTTATGTTTATTTCAGGCAGTGATGATCTATCGGAGATAGGTTGAGCTCTTGTTGTTTTGAATATTTCGTTTCCCCACTATCCTTGTTTAGTCTTTTGTATTCGAGACAAATATATTGACTATTCTAGACTCTTTGGTTGTATTTCCTATTACCATACATAGAGGATCTTGTACTGATATTACTAGGTCATGGGATTGGTATCCATATTTGGATTGAATTCTTTTCGTGGAACACTATTGGCTACGATAGTCTCCATGTACTTAGGCCCAATGGGCAATTAAACCAAAGTAACCCATTCCATTAGCTCTGGGTTATGTTGTAGGCTTACCTACTGGTGTGTTTTAGTATGTGCCATCAACACTCATGAATAAAGTCAAGATAAATTTATATCAGAGCCTTTGTTTCACCGGTATTGTTAGTACAAGAGCAAGTGTCTAATAGAGTCATACGGATTAAAATGTTTACGTCTATTTCCTATCTCCGAAAGGTTATGGGACATTCTTAAAAGTCATTCACTTATTTTACTTGTATTGCGGTAAGAGTATAAGTGATTTTGTTCAATAATTTTTTGACTTTACTCTTTCGCAGATTCCCAGGACATATGCTACAACTATGAGTGATGAGGGTCCTGAGATTGAGCCTAGGGATCCTACTCCTATTCGAAGACAACCTCGTGATGTGTCCCATGTTTGGGACTAGGATGGGCCTCCTCCCCAAAACCTTATTTTTGAACCTGAGCTAAAAATTCCTCTACCACAACCAACGGTGGGCCAAGGACTTGCCCAGGCTCTACCAGGTTATACTACCTCTTTTTTTCTCAGAGATGTCTTGATTCAGCTTTTAGTTATTATTTATGGTGCACCGACTATATGGAAGGATTTCAGCCTGTAGCTATAGCTCATCGAGTTGAGGTTTTTCCTATGTCGACAGTTGTTCAGCCGATGTCCACTCAGCCAATTGTGACCCAGCCTACTATGTAAGCTGAGAAGCAGAAGATGCTGGTTATATTTTTGAGGTTAGATTGGCTTAGGTTTTTTGGTTCTCCTAGAGAGGATGTATTTAATTTTTCTAACTATTTGTGAGGATAGGCTTCATGGTTCAGGACTTATTGGGACTCGTGGTGTGGAATACACCATATTTTTGTTAAATTTGTCTACTAGACACTAGTTTTGAGGTTATGAGTTCTATGTTAGCTGGATTTTCTCCCTTGTCATGGTATCAATTCTTTGAGATGTTCTTGGAGAAGTATATGTCGCACAACCTTATAGATATACTAAGGGACTATTTCACTAGATTCGATGAGGGTTCTATAATTGTCGCCGAGTATGAGGCTCATATCCATGAGTTAGCCAGGCATGCGACTTCTATTTTGGATAATAATTTGAGAGAGTTTAATGCTTTGTCAAAGGACTTAGATTCCCTATTCGGATGGATTCTCAGATTCTAGATGTTGCGGGTAGGAGTTTTGCTGAGGTTTTAGATCATGCTGGAGTGATGGAGGACATGCATCGTGAGTGTCACAATAAGATGCCCATGTATCAAGGCAAATTTGGTGGGAGCCATTGTTGTTCTCGATTTAGAGGTAGTAGTTATAATATTGGGCTTCCTCCACATACATTTTTAAGTCTCAAAGCCAGGCTAGTCGACCAATTTAGGCAGCTCTTCAGACTACAGACGAAGGTCAGTTTCATACTAGTTGTTACCCTGAAAAGGGAGGTGATCAGTCTTTGAGAGGTACATCTGCAAGTCGTTCTAACATGGTGGTTTCTCCGGTTTAGCCAAATTTATGAGTTCTAATTCTACTTGTGACTCTTGTTTTACTTGTGGTCTTCTGGATTATTTTTTGTGGGAGTGCCCTAGTCGTGGGGCGATTGTTGTTTCAGCCCAGGGTGCTACCTCTATTAAGGGAGTTTATCCCTCAGGTAGAGGTTGTTTGAAAGGTTGCATGGGTGGTTATCATGGTGCTCGAGGTGGTATTAAGGCAGGCAGTACATGAGGTCGGTTAGGTACCCAGCTAGGTGGCAGGCATTGTCAGTTATATGCAGTACCTGCTAGACACGAGGATCTGATTTTGGATATTGTATTTATAGGTATGATTTTTGTGTGAAACGAGTTGGCTCTTGATTTATTTGACCTAGAATCCATATATTCTTATATTTGAAATACCCCAAACTTTGGACCATGAAAAATTTCCTAAGTCTTCGACATTTTGTGCATCATATGACTTATTATACTAATTGCACATTTTAGGTATGGGTCAATGACTCTAGTCGAATGATGTGAAGTGTCATATTGGCCATATTCTGTTCTTTATACAAGAAGGCATCAAACGAGTCACATGCACAGGATACGATAAGTATAGTGCCAACCATATGTTGTTCAGTGTCTATCCTTGACATTTTGCATAGGGTATTATTTGAATGGGTACTAGTCATATTGTAGGGCATGACTCATACTAAGGGGTCGTATGTTCGACAGGTTAGGGTGTCGAACATTCCAATCATTGGATGAGTAAAGGGTACCACTCGTATGATATAGGTACCAGTGGAAAGGCCAAATGGTACCCTCCTGTGAGTCTTTTATAGTTTGTAAGCTGAGGGTATTTTAGATATTTCCCACCCTAATCCCTTAAGACCCCACGTCTTATAAAACTGCTTGTTCCCTCATTCCTCACTTAGAAAGGTCAAAACACTTTAAAAATCCTTTTTAAACTCTCTCTTTAAGATTGGGATAGGGTTTCTACAAGGTGTTCGTCTAGAGGCTCAAGAGTCAAGTTCTTTCAGTGAATCATAATGAGTAAGGCATGTGACTCTTCTTTCATTGTTAGTTCTCAAATATCATGTGTTTTAGACTTTGTTCTTGAATCATAAATAATGGTTTTGAAATTCATGGTTTAGAGTTTGAAGTCATAATGTTGAGTGTTGTTCACTCATGTCTTAACTTGTCTTTATGCATGATTTATTATTGGTTTTACACATGTGTGTGCTTGAAAATTGTAAGTTAAACTAAGGGGTCATGACTAACCCTAACTGGATGGTTTTTGACTTGAATAATGGTTTGATAATAGTATGCCCTTAACCTGTTTGTGAAAATGTCTATGAGAATGATCTTGTCACATGAAGAATTAGTTTTTGAACTAATTATTTTTAAAAGACTGCTAATAAAGGCTGAATGATTTTGTGAAGGTCTTTTTGTCCATAAATTGGATTGAATTATGATTTGTACTATGGCATTGGCCTAATGATGTAAATGGTTGGTTAATGGTTTCATGAAGACCTTGTGGGTCACAAATTATTCTGAATTATAACCTTGGTGGTTTAATTGGCTAAATGGGTTTGAGTCCCTAAATTGATAAATTGAATTAATGACTTTGTATTGACAATGGGTTCGAGTCTCAAAGTTGAATGATGATGGTTATAGTATGTTGTAAGCTTGCAAGTGGGGTTGGTATGATGATACCAATTGGATTCCTTTGTTAAGTAAGTGGACAAAAGATTTTGTATATATGTAAATAATGTTTTAAGTTGGGCTTTAAAGCGTGATGTGTATTCGGGTCTTGAAAGTGGTATTCGAAGGACTAACATTGGAAACCACTCTAGCCGATGCGGGTATCTATATGACCAGGAGGGACGAGTTCCCTGAATATATATATGTATAGGAGGTTTGATCCCCCTATAATGGAATATACGGATATGGATATTCTCTGGTTTGTGCGGCTACACACACTAGCCCTTCTATCTTGGGTAGAGTTAGGCCTATATAGCACGTAGTTGCCTTGTTATATGATGGTTATGCACACGGCCAAGGTTAATTTTTTCAATATTCATGATAAGCATTGTTCCCTTTCTCAGCACTATATATATGTGTGTATATATATATATACATGTGATTGTATATGAGGTTTTGTCTTGGTTTTACATAATGGCATTATCTTATCCTTACCCTTAAGATACATGCTAGTTTTCAAACCTCTAACCATCTATGGACATTGTATTCCATCTGATATAGGGATAAGAGCTTTTTCTTCTTTTCTTGTGCAGTGATGAGGTGTTTGAGTGGTTTTTGAGTTGACATTGAAGTGGTAGACATTGATAGATTTGGATTTTTGCTATGGTCGTAGGCATGTTCCGACATCTCATTGATTTTAGAAAGTTGAGGCTTTGTGGATTACTGTGGACTTAGGTGCGATGGTTTATTGCACGATGGTAATGAATGGTTTAGACATTTTATTAGTTGTTTTTACTCTTTTATTGGTCTATCTTAATATATGGATGTAATTCATCTGTCACTTATGGTTTGTATGTGGGTTAGGTTAGGTGATGAGGTGATCTTCGGTCCACGTGGGACTTCAGATACCCATCACGACCAGGCACTGGTTTAGGTCATGACAAAGTTGGTATCAGAGCCTTGGTTCATGGTAAATTGTGTGTTAAGAAATTCATGTCAAGTAAAGTCTCTTTTATGGGTGTGTAGCGTGCCACACTTATAAGAGAGAGGCTATGAGACATTTCTGAATGTTTCCCTTTCTTGTTGTCTTATTTTCTAGATATAGAATCTAAGGTCTTGGATTCTTCTAGTTTTCGTTTGCTCATCTTTCAGATCATGCCTCCAAGAAGATTTGATGTTCATGAAAACTCTTTTGTCCTATCTGAGTACAATTGGACGAATCTCCTCCAACTCCTGGAGTTTTGACCTAATCTAGGGTCGTTGTATCCGAATGTCTTATTGGGTTCCACCTGCCCCCCCTAATCTTTTCCTGAGGGTGAAACTCATACTCAGTCGCCTCTCGTGGAGGTTACTAAGGCTAAGTTTCAATGCTCCATTACCCCATTGGTTCAGTTGGTAACATCACAGTCTCAATAGTCTGATTCTTCTGGTGCTGCCATGGGTTCATCTGAGGCCACAAGAGTTGGTCAATTCATGAGATTGCACCTTCCGATATTTACTGGTGCAAAGGTTTAAGAGGATCCTCAAAGATTTATTGATGAGATGGAGAAGATCTTTTGGATTATGTATACTTTAGAGATTGAGGGTGTAGAGTTTTCTTCCTACCAAGTGAAAGATATGGCGTACCAGTGGTACGAAGAGTGGGAGCAGTTAAGGGTGAGGATGCTAGTTCTGTCATGTGGGATGATTTCTCTAGTGCATTTCTGAAATACTTCTTTCTGCAGGAGTTGAGGCAAGCTAATGTAGAAGAATTTTTTTACTTGAGACTAGGAAGGATGACAGTTAAGGTGTATGCCATGAAATTCTATCAGTTGTCTCGGTATGCTCTTGAATTGGTATCAAATATGAGGACTCAAATGTGAAAGTTTTCTTTGGGATTGTCTCATGAGTTGATCATTGGGAGTAAAGATGTCATTTTGATCAATGACATGGACATATCCAGATTGGTTATGTATATGCAATAGGTCAAAGAGGATAAAAAAAACAAGCTAAGATTGGTGAGAGGCAGAGTAAGAGGTCTCGGTTTCCAGAATTGAGTGGGGTCCAACAGTAGAGTGGGAAGTGGACTAAGAGAAAGAATTGAGGGAGTCCTAAATCCTATTTCATATCTACTGCTCCCTTCCAAAAGTCATCAGAAGACAGACATTTTCAAGGTGGTGATACTTCTAGGGCAACAGTTTCCCATTCTTAGGCCAATAAGGCCCTGTCTGCGCCATCCTACTATGTTTGCAGATTATGTTGTCAACATCATCATGGTCTATTTGAGAAAGGGAGGAACTAATGTTTTATGTGTGGTCATATTGTTCATATGCACTGGGATTGCCCCTCTAAAGTTGCTTCTGGGGAAAATAAGGTTCATGTTCCCTATTCATCATCTCTTGCACTGTAGGGTGCCACTTCTAGCTCCAACACTGGTCAGAAAAGCCTTTATCCTCTCACTACTAGTCATGAGTCTGAGGTATCTTTGGATATTGTTACTGATATATTGAAACTCTTTTCCTATGATGTGTTCTATTTACTTGATCCGGGGTCCTCTCATTTATGTGACCTCATTTGTGGCTGTGCAATTTTGTATTGGTCTCGAGTGTCTGTCCGACCCTTTTCCTATTTATACCCTGGTAGGATTCTTTGTGGTTGTCATAAGAGTCTATAGAGGGGTATGGTAGCTTTTGGAAGTAGAGAAACTCTGGTGGACTTAATAGTATTAGGAATGGTGGATTTTGATATTATTCTGGGGATAGATGGTTCCACTTGTGCTATGCTTCCCTAGATTGTTGGACCAGTAAGGTCGTGCTTAAATTCCCAAATAAGCCAATGGTTGAATGGGAGGGTGATTCCCTAGCTCCTAAGGGGATGTTTATATTATATCTTAGAGATCGGAGATTAATCTCTAAGGGGTATCTCTATTATTTGGTCCATGTTAAAGATTCTAACTTGGAAGGTCTCTCCATACATTATGTTTCTGTGGTAAACGAGTTTCCTTAGGTCTTCCTTGATGACCTTCCCTGTGTCCCTCCAAATAGGAGATTGATTTTGGTAATGACCTTATTTCCGACAGTTTTCCTATTTCTATTCCCCTTTGTAGAATTGCTCCATTCGAGTTCAAAGAACTCAAAGAGCAACTAAAGGATCTCTTAAACAAAGGCTTCATCCTTCTTATTATGTCCTCGTGGGGTGAACCTATCTTATTTGTGAGAAAGAAGGATGGTTCCCTTCGGATGTGTATTTATTACCGGTAATCATATAAGGTAACTATAAAGAATAAGTATCCCCTTCCAAAATATAGATGATCTCTTTGATTAGCTTTAGGATGACAAATTTTTCTCTTAGATCGATCATCCATCCGGGTATCATCAGTTAAATACTAGGGAAGTTGATATCCCAAAGAATGCTTTTCGTACCCAGTATGGGCATTTTGAGTTCCTAGTGATGTCGTTAGGTTTAACCAATGCCCCTATAGCGTTCAAGGATTTGATGAATAGGGTATTCCATTAGTTTCTGGATTTTTTTGTCATTTTCATCATTGATGACATCTTAGTGTACTCTAAGAGTGAGACGACCCAAACAAGGGTCCTGTCGTAATAGGCATCTCAAGTCTAAGAAGGACCGGAGATCACCTTGCTACCCAATTCAACCAACCAACATATACCTTGAGCCAAGTGAATGTCGTCTATATAAAAAGATAGAGTAATGTACAACTCAAAGACTTTGGGATACGCCCATAACTATGGCCAACCCAAACAAGTCAAACCATCTAGTACCAAACTAACAAGCATAATAAAACAAAATCTGCATCCATTCCATAACATACAAAAGTTCATAGTTTGTCCATACAAATCCTATAAAACAAAATAATAATATCTGGTCTGGAAATGCCCTTGACCATAGCCAAAACCAATATCCAAGTATAAACCAATAAAGACAAAAGAAACTAAAAGAAAGAAACGGTGTTGTCCGAAGTATGGAAGCTCACCACTTCAAGTCAACTCAAGTTGTCCTCGAATCCATGTCACTGAGCAGGAGATATGATACTATGACCAGCACCTGCATTACGTAGGGATACAGTGTCCAAGGATGGTTAGTGGCTTGAGTGCTAGCATGTAATTCAAGGATAATGATAAAATAATGCAAATAGTTCAAAACCAATCATACAATAAACATAACCAGTGCAATACATATATACACATATACTATGTCTGGATAGGAAGCAAGATTAGCATGAGCTTTGAAAATATTAACCTAGGTTATGTAGCATAAGTATCATAGAATAAGGCACCCACGGGCTATATGGGACAAGCTCTCCCCCAGATGGAACGACCCCAGGGCTTATATTCGCACGAACCAGAGAATATCCATAAGTGTATCGACCTGTATGGGGGTCTTAAACTTCCTGACATATTCTAGGTAACTTAAGCACCAATGTATACAATATGGGTGACTTGAACATCCCATTGATATGCCAACTCGGGGGACTCGAACCTCCAGATTAATAGTCCCCGCACCAGCTAGCATAGTTTGCAGTGTTAGTCCTTCAGACTCCACTTTTGCAGCCCGCCTACGCATCTCTCTTTAAAGAAATTTAAAATCCATCATTTCACATACCCAACCATTAAGCCTATTACTTACAAAAGAAACTTTGTTGGCATCGTCATACCAACACCACTTGCAAGATTACAATATGCCACTACTATTATCTATAAATTAATCATTCATTTGACTTTGGGATCGAACCCATTGTCTAACAAGAACACTAATTCAATTCAAAGTTTAGGGACTTGAACTCATTAATTAAAGACATAACTCAAGTTAATATTTAGGGACTCAAACCTTTTGATCCAATTAAACAAACAAGATTACCATTAAGATTATTACACGGTCAACAAGGCCTTTACAACATGATTTACCAACCATAAATATTCATTAGGCCAATATCTTAATTCAAGACACCATTTAAAATATGACAAGTTACACTATTTAACATGTGACTAGTTTATTCTTATAGGCAATTTCATAAACACTTTGAGGGTATATCATTCCAAGACCAAAACCAAAGTAAAAACCATCCAATTTAGGGTGAACCATTATCCAATTGTTAAACCATAATTACCAAGGAACCACATGTGCAATCCATTCATAAAACATGTATTAACATAATTAAAACTAAGAGTATACAGTACTCAATAATATGCTAAAAAACTCTCAACATTGGTTTTCAAAAACACTATTAATGATTCATAAACAAAGAATTAAACAAATGATTTTCATGAATTAACAATGAGGGAAGATTCACATGTATTATTCATGAAGATTTACGATGAGAACTTAATTCTTGAGCCTCTTAATTCTTGAACCTCTAGATTAACACTTTAAGAAAACCCTAGACCAATATTCTTGAGAGAGTTTTTGAGAGACTTTTAGGAGTGATTTGATCTTTCAAAGTGTGTTATGATAGGCCATAATGTATTTTAAGACATGGTGTCTTAAGGGTTTTGGGGTGGGAAATGTCTAGAATATCCTAAGCTTAAAAAGTAAAAATTATGCACATGAGGGTCCAACTCCTCCAATCTCATATCCATAACATACGAGTAGTACACACAACTCATACCCTAGAAGGAATATTGGACTCTAATTCTATCCAACATGTAAGTTCATGGCCTAACTCGTATCCAATCATATGATTTGGTACCCTAAAATCATACCCTAGGAAGAATCATCTAGGCTAGACATAGGGCATCATACTATTCTGGCAATATAAGTCTCGTACCCTAATATACGACTAGTATGATATCCATTTGTACCTTGGACAGAAAATAACTTGAATGATACTAAGAATCATAAGACCAAGGATTCCAAATTGTATCCATATTATACGCCAAGTACCCTCTTATCGTATGATGTCTAGTAGCTCAAACTCAAGAAATTTTCTAAGGGTCAAAAGTAAGGTGATTCAAAGAATGAGGAGAATCATGTTGATCACCTCCGTCTAGTGTTTCAAACCTTGAAATATCTAAAGTTATATGCTTAGTTCTCAGAATATGAATTCTAGTTGAATGTCGTAACTTTTTTGGGTCATGTCGTGTCTAGTGAAGGGATTATGCTAGATCCTCAGAAAGTTAATATGGTTAAGAAGTGGCCTAGACCCACGTCTCCAATCGATATTCAGAGTTTATTGGGTTTCATTGTGTATTATAAGAAATTCGTGTTATGTTTTTCATCTATTACTGCTCTATTGACTGAATTGTCTTACAAAAAAGTAAAATTCTTGTGATATGTTGCTTGTGAAGGTAGTTTTGTGATGCTAAAGGAAAAGTTGACTTCAACTCTTGTCTTGACTCTACCCGATGGTACAGAAGGATTTGTGGTTTATTCTAATATGTCCCGTATTGGTTTGGGTTTTTTATTAATGGAACATGGTAAGGTGGTGCCTATGTCGCTAGAAAATTAAAGATTCATAAGAGGAACTATCCTACTCATGACTTAGAGTTGTCAGTTGTGTCATTTGCATTGAAAATTTTGCGTCACCATCTATATGGGGTCCATGTTGATATCTTTTCTGATCATAAGATCCTTAGTATGTGTTCACCCAGAAAGATCTTAATCTAAGGCAAACAAGATTGATTAAGCTTCTCAAGGACTATGATATGAGTCTTTACTACCACATTGGAAAAGCTAACCTGGTTTATGATGCTTTTAGTAGGTTATATATGGGTAGCTTATCGCATATGGATAAGGATAAGTGGCAGTTGGTGAAATATATTCACTGTTTGGCTAACTATGGAGTTCTTCTCTTAGACTTTGAGGATGGTATTGTGTTAGTGTAGCAAGAAGCACAGTCATCTTTGTGTTTAGAAATAAAGGAGAAGTAGCTATTAGATCCTCTTTTAATAAAGATCAGGGATGATGTGGGTAAGAAAAAGGTTATGACCTTCGAGATTGGTGGAGATGGTATCTTGAGGTACCAAGGGAAGTTGTGTGTTTCCGATGTCGATGGATTGTGAGGAAAACTTTTGGCTGAGGCCCATGAGTCATGGTATAATATTCATCCCAATTAAACAAAGATGTATCATGGTCTCAAGGAGATGTATTGGTGGAATAACATGAAACAGGATGTAGCCGAGTTTGTGACTAAGTGTGTGGTATGTCAGTAAGTAAAGGTGGCGCACTTGAGGCATAGTGGTTTGCTTCAAGAGATTGAATTACAGGTGTTGAAATTGACGATAATTAATATGGATTTTATTACCGGCCCTCCTTGGTTGCGAAATTAGTGTGACTCTATTTGGGTCATATGGATAGGATAACTAAGTCTGCTAATTTTTTTTCCAAGAGGAATTCCTATTCTATCGAGGATTATGCAAAGTTGTTCCTTCAGGAAGTAGTAAATTTGCATGGTGTGCCTATGCCAGTTATTTCAGATCGTAGTATCCAATTCTCATAAGATTTTTTGTGCTCTTTTAAGTGTGCTTTAGGGACCAAATTTATTCCTTGTACAACTTTTCACCCTCAGTTGGATGGACAAGCTGAAAGTACATTTCAAACTTTAGAGGATATGTTTTGAGCTTGTGAGATTGATTATGGTGGTAGTTGGTTTGACCTTTTTTCCTTCACTCATTTTCTTATATCAATAGCTATAATTCTAGTATCGTTATGGCCATATTTAATGAATTGCATGGTTAGGATGTGTAGATATCCTATTGGGGTATTCGTGGTTAGTGAAGCAGAAATATTTGGATTGGATTTGGTTCACCAAGAAATAGAAAAGGTGTGGGTAATTTGGGATAGGATTATGACCGTCCAGTGTTGCCAAAAGTCCTATACGGATGTGAGGCGAAGGTACTTGGAGATCAAGGTTGGACATTTAGTATTCTTGAGGGTATCTCCCATAAAGAAAGTAATGCGGTTTAGGAAGTAGGGGAAGCTTAGTCCCGGTATGTTGGCCCATAGGTCGGTTTTAGAAGGCTTGGTAATGTTGCATATGTGTTAGATTTTCCCTCTAGCATGAGTTTCATTAATCCGATATTCTATGTGTCCATGTTACGAAAATATGTGGGTGATCATTCATTGGTTGTTCCTTTAGAGAACATTTGTATCTCAGATTCTCTATCTTATGAGGAGGTCCCGGTAAGGATCTTGGATCAATGAATTCACTCGTTTCAAATAAAAGATGTGTCTTCTATAAAGGTTCTATGGTGTAACCAAGTATACAAGGAAGCTACTTGGAAAGCCGAGGAGGACATGAAGTCCAAGTATCCATACCTATTCTCGATTCCCGAAAATCATGCTTGAGATATATGTTGTTCATGATATCATATTTTCTATCTTTATTGGTGATAAATTGTAAATCTCTTAGTGATTGTTTTGACTTAAAGATCAGAGTTGAGATATTTAGGGTTTAATTATGCTTGTAGTGCCTCATCCCATCATTTGACATTGAATGATCCTAAGGGGGAGACCGAAACACGGAAAACTTTGGCCTTTACAATTCTTTAACATTTATGGATCTTACATCTTATCTTACTACTCATATGTTGTGGGTACGGGTGAAGGAACCTAGTTGTATGTTGGTCAGTATGACATTGGCCATGATCTATTCTTGGTACAAGAGGGTACCACACGAGTCGTATGCATTTGATGCGAGAAGTATAGTGCAAATGGTATGTTGTTCAGTGTCTAGCCTTGACATTCATCCTGGGTTACGATTCGAATGGGTACTAATTGTATAGTATGGTACAGCTCATGCTAATGATGGATAAATTATGGTGTCCAACATTTTGATTTTCATACGAGTGGAGGGTACCCCTCGTATGACGTAGGTAGAAGTGGAGAGGCCAAATGGTACCCTCATGTGAGTCTCTTATAGCTTGTATGTTGAGGGTATTTTAGAAATTTCCCACCCCAAGCCCTTAAGACCCCACATCTTATAAAATTGTTTGGTCCCTCTTTCCTCACTTGGAAATATCAAAACACTATTAAAATCCTCGTTAAACTATCTATTCAAGATAGGACTAGGGTTTCAACATAGTGTTCATCTAACAGCTAAAGACTCAAGTTCTTTTAGTGAATCTTAATGAATAAGGCATGTGAATCTACCTTCATTGTTAGTTCTCAAATATCATCTATTTTAAACATTGTTCTTGGAACATAAATAATGGTTTTGAAATCCATAGTTTAGAGTTTGAATGCATAATGTTGAGTATTGTTCACTCATGTCTTAACTTGTGTGTATACATGATTTATTAATGGTTTTGCACATGTGGGTGCTTGGAAATTATAACTTATATTAAGGGGTCATGATTAATCGTAACTTGATGGTTTTTGACTTGAATAATGATTTGATAATGGTATGACCTTAACCTGTTTGTGAAAATATCTATGAGAAGGATTTTGTAACATGATGAATTGTATTTTGAACTAATGCTTGGTAAAAGAATTCTAATTAAGGATGAATGATTTTGTGAAGGTCTTTTTATCCATAAATTGGATTGAATTGTGATTTGAACTATGGCATTGGCCTAAAGATGAAAATAGTTGGTAAATGGTTTCATGAAGACCTTGTGGGTCACAAATGGTTTTGAGTTGTAACATTGGTGGTTTAGTTGGCTAAATGGGTTTGAGTTCCTAAATTGTTAAATTGAATGGATGACTTTGTATAGACAATGGGTTCGAGTCCCAAAGTCGAATGATGATGGTTATGGCATGTTGTACGCTTGAAATTTGGGTTGGTATGATGATACCAACGGGATGCCTTAGGTAAGTAAGTTCACCAAAGATTATATGTATATGTAAATGATATTTTAAGTTGGGCTTTAAATTGAGATGTCTAGCCGGGTCATGAAAGTTGCGTTCGAAGGATCAACACTGGAAACTACTCTAGTGATGCAGGTGTCTATATGACCAGGAGGTTGGAGTCCCCCGAATTGATATTTGAATAGGAGGTTCAAGTCCCCCATATTGTATACATTGGTGCTATATCACTTTGATTACGTCAGGTGGTTCGAGTCCCTCATAATGGCATATACGGATATGGATATTTTCTAGTTCCTGCGGCTACGCACACTGGGGCCCTTCCAGCTTGGGGATAGTTGGGCCCATATAGACCGTGGGTGCATTGTTATATGACAGATATGCTAAACATCCCAGGTTAATATTTTTAATATTTATGCTAAGCATTGTTCCCTTTCTCGGCACTACATATATATATGTATACATGTTGTTGCATTCGAGGTTTTACTTGCTTTTACATAATGGCATTATCTTATCCTAACCCCTGATTTACATGCTAGCGTTCCCACCACTTATTATCTCCGAATGTTGTATGTCCACGCGATACAGGGATTAGATCTTCTTCTTCTATTACTGCGTAGTGACCAGGTATTTGATTGATTCATGAGTTGATATTGAAGTGGTAGACTTTGTTAGATTTTGATTTTGGCTATAGTCGGGGGCATGTCTCCACATCTTAGTGAGTTTGGATTGTTGAGGCTTTGTGGATTACTGTGGACTTGGGTGCGATGGTTTATTGCACGGTGTTGATGAATGGTTTGGACATTTTAGGTTTGGACATTTTATGAGTTGTTATTATTCTTATATTTCTCTATCTTAATATATGGATGGAACCATCACTTGTGGTTGGTATTTTAGTGAGTTTAGGTGAGGGGCTAATTTTTTGTCAATATGGGACTTGAGACACCCGTCACGGCTAGGCCCTAGTTATGGTCCTAACAATATATCTTCTTATTATGCACCACGTTTGGACTTAACTAGTGATCTATTATTTATGTCATTGTGCGTATCTACTCCTATGGGGATTCTTTAGTAGTGGATTGAGTATTCATATCATAAGGTGTGACAGTTAGTGATGTTGATGCTTATTCTGATCTTATTATTATAGTTATTCTCTATTTTGATGTGATTTTGGGCATGGACATGTTATCCTACTATTATGCGGTCATGGATTATTTTGCCAAGACTATTACCTCAGCCATGCCTAGTGTACCCCCAATTGTGTGGTAGGGAGCGGTTAGCCGCGATCCAACGGGGATTATTTTTTTTTTTTGTACTAGGACACTTATATCAAGAGGCTATGAGTCTTTTCTCGCTTATATATGCGATACTCGTGTAGAGATTCTATCGCTTGACACTGTTCTTATGGTTTACGATTTATCTGATGTATTTACTATTGGCCTTCCTTGCATTTCCCCTGAGATTGAATTTTTTATTGACCTTGAGCCTGACACTCGACCTTTTTCTATGACACCTTACAGTATGGCCGCTGCTGAGCTTAAGGAGCTGAATTCTCAGCTTCAGGATCTTCTTTGTAAGGGTTTTATTAGACTGAGTGTATCTACGTAGGGAGCTCCTATATTGTTTGTCAAGACGAAAGATGGCTCCATGCATATATATATTGATTATAGGAAGCTAAATAAGGTGACAGTGAAGAACGATTATCCCATGCCTAGCATCAATAATTTGTTCGACCAACATCAGGGTGCAACTATGTTTTCTAATATTGATTTGAGATCTGGTTATCATCAGCTGAGAATTCGGGCCAAAGATATCCCGAAGACTACTTTCAGGACTAGTTATGGTCATTATGAGTTCTTCATAGTGTCTTTCAGACTAATGCCCCAGCTATGTTTATGGATTTGATTAACCGTGTATTCAGACTTTATCTAGACTTCACCATCGTGTTCATTAATGACATTCTTATGCATTCGACGAGTAGTGAGTAGCATGCACAATATTTGAGTATTTTGCTCCAGACCTTACTAAATCATATGCTTTTTTCCAAGTTTTCAAAGTGTGAGTTTTGGATGAAGTCAGTGTTATTCATTGGACATGTCATATCTCAAGTCGGCATTATGGTGGACCCGACTATGATTGATGCAATTCATGATTGGTCTAGGTGACACGACTCGAACCGGGGCCTTGTCATAATGGGTATCCCAAGTCCTACTAGGATCGAGGACCCCACCCATTACCCAACCCAACCTCAAAACACGTACCCTGAGTCGGATGAATTCCGAATATACAACAAGATAACCTTTATTTCAATTCCAGACTATGGGATAGGTCCATCACCGTGACCAGCCCAAACTAGTATAACCAACCAATATCCTCCCAATAAGAAAAATAAAACCAAAACAATAACCAAGTATGAGTCCTTAACATAATTAGATGGAAAAATCATAAATACAATCAAATGGAATCATCTCCAATACCAATGCCAATACTAAGGCTGACACCACTATCGACACCGCCCATACCAAACCATAGTAGTTCGGCAAAGCCTTTAATCAAAAGTAAAATAATATATGCTTGGTACATGCCCCCAACCATAGCCAAAACTAGTATCTAGGAAATAACTATAGTATGTAAAGATATCCATGATATAAATTAGAGCCTTCAAGGAAGCTCACGACTTTAATCCAACAGTTGATCCCTAATTCGATTACTAAATAGAAAAAGTAGAATGGTCGATTCTTGCATCACATGGGGATACAACCACCCAAAGATTGGTTAGCGGGTGAACGCTATCATGCACCCAGGATAAGGATAAACTAATAAAAACCTTTAAAGCCATGTAAACTAACCATATGCATTCACAACCATACCTATATATATATAACTGTGCTAGGAAATGGAACCAGGTTTAGCATGACTTTTTAACCATTAACCTCAGTATGTGTTGGTTAATCATCCTAGAACCACCCACGAGCTATATAGGTCTAGTGTAACCCCAAAACGGGCCTCGATGCTTGTAGCTACACGAACCATAGATACCATAGAAGTAGGGGATTCCCAAGTATCCTTCACTATCTATGATACATAGGTATAATTTTAGTTAGGGGATTCCCATGTGCCTCATAAGTATCATATATGGTTTACATAACCAAACATCTTGTGGGCAAATAGGAGTTTCAAGTATCAGTCCCTTGGACTCATACCTTCATAGTTAGCTGTCATACCCTGCCATTATTGATCAATTAAAACCATTACCACACAACCAAACCACTATTCAATTGACTATTAAACATGGATATAAGTAGTGGTGTCGTTATACCAACTATTGTGTAATACCTCGATCGTTTCTTAAGCCTAAATTTATCTTTTGATTGGATATGTATGACTTCCAAAGTTATTGATGTTTAAACCATGTTTATTTCTCTAATTTCTACTTTTTTTCAGGTAGAGCACTGAATATGCTTTCCATCGATACCAATTTCATTGAAATTCGACATTAGACAAGGGAGTTATAGCCGTTTTACTCAGCGATATCGGATCGCCCAGGTCTGACGGTCGACCTGGCGGACCGTCGGGTCCTTGGTCGACCATCAAGTACCCCGTCAAGCCAAGGAAGTGACTCCTTTTTCAGGCCATCGTGCAATGGCCTAGATGGTGGACCGTCAAAAAGTTGACGAACCGTCAAGGGGTCCGTCAGGTAGAGACAGAATGTCTCATTTCTGGACCTTGAGTGACGGACGACTTGGTGGTCTGTCAATTTCCTGACGGACCATCACTTCGACCGTCACGTCAAGGAAGAACGTTCCAGTTTTGGTACTCGAGTGAAGGACGATCTGGTGGACCGTCAAGAGACTTGACGGACCTTCAGATCGACCGTCACAGACCCCGATCAGCGAATTTCAGCTTTTTTAAAAGGGCATTTTGGTCATTTCCTACCCATATGGTCTTATATATATCCTAGTAGAGAATAGCCACTCATTTTTCTCCTTTTCTCTTCCAAGAAACATCTAGAAATTAGGGTTTCTTTCAAAACCCAAAAATTCAATCTTCTTCCAAGAAAATTCAAGAATCTTCCATAGAGATTCAAAGTGATCCAAGAATCAAGCTTTCCTAATTAAAGGCATCAAGAAATTTAGCTCAAGAATGCTATAAAGAAGTTTATATCAAGTTTATACATCTCCAAAATCATAATCCAAGGTATGTGGGGCTTGAACAAGAACACTCCTTTCGTTCTTGTGCCTAAAGATTTACTTTCTATTATTGATTTTCATGATTTTGCAAGTGGGTTTACACCCAAATTTCTTTATTTATGATTTATGAGATTTGAGTTGAATAAGTTTGGTATTTATGATTATTTCACCATTATATTTCTTAAATTGAGAATGTATTCCATGAGTTATGTATATTGTCATTATGTATCGATGATTTCTTAGAGATTTAAGGCAAGTGTCATGAGTCATGCCTTTCCATGAGAAATTTGACTATTGAATATATATAGATATTTGAGATTGAAAGTCAAGAATGAGTCCTATGATGTTTCCTTGAAGCTTGTGGTATTTGAAAATGATTCAAAAAGAAAATGTACTTGATGTTGAGAAAGATTATTTTGATTTTGAGTCGAGTTAGGAATCCACAGTTGTTCATGATTTACAGATGAGATATATTTATGTTTTGGTCTCTATGATATACCCATGAGTTGATATTGATTAAGGTGGATTTCCTAATGCGTTCTGAACTGAGTCTGAGAGGAGTATTTAGCACTGAGCGGGAAATGTGTTATTTCCCTGAAACTACGTGCCACCGTAGGATTGATGTTGATAATTGTGGGCCAGAGACCGAGTATAGGATTGTGATAATGAGATTGAGGTTGTACTCCCTGGCAATAGTACAACACCCCCGCCAATGTGGGCTCTCCTCATGAGGGCAAAACGTTGGACTCTATGTGACTCACATGGTGTAGTTATGTCAGTTATAAGAAACTTCCACGTCCATAATGATCTAAGTACCATGAGTTACCGAGTCACTCTAAGTCATGAGTCAAAGAGTTTGAGTTGAGTTAAATGATTTATGAGATTTATGAAGCATATGTTATTACTGATGACTTACGGAAATGATGTTTTTGATAATTCAAGCGAAGAGAGTTATTATTGTCAGCATGCATGATTTTCTTATACATTTATGATATTATTTAAAATGTTGCATCCACCCCCACATACTCAGTACATTCCTAAGTACTGACTCCCCACTGTTTTGTATTCTATATTTCCTCATGCTATAGGTTCAGGTGCTCAGTCTCAGCAGCGACAGTGATCTTTGAGTACCTCCATCTACATTTCTGTGGTTGGTGAGTCCTCATGGTTCGAGGACCTGTGTCTTCGATTTTGTCTTGTTAATAGATGGTTGTTTAATTTCAGTTCAGTACGAGTAAGTTAGGGATCTGTCCTAATGGATCTCAGTCCTATGTAGTAGAGTCTTTGTCAGACTAGTGTGCCAGCATGTACAGAGATTTTAGTATTTTGTTTGTACAGAACCGTATTACTTCGTATATCAGTATGTTCAAGTCATGATTATTCTTCCCTACCTTATGATGATTCATGTCGTAGAGAGTTCTGGAAGTGATGACAGGCTTAGAGGGTTATCTTGAGGCCACGTGTGGCCTTGAGCACCATGTGATGTCTCGGGGTGGGTTCTTGGGGCGTTACATATTGGTTGCAAGAAACGTCCTTAGCCAACCTTCTAAAGATGAAAAGGGATTCCCATGTACATATAGATTACATTATTATAAGATAACTTGCGGGAAACCCATGTACCCCACAAGTTGTTTGTTAGTAAGTTTGTTTGGGGGATTCCCTTATTCCCCAAAAGGAACTCAAATAGGCCAATAATAACCACCAAGAAGCTACCATTTAACCATTCATAACCATATATAACATTTATACCATTTAGGGTTCCATTACAAAGTTATACCATACGACAATTCCATTAAAAGTCCAACAATGTAGTAAAAGTATTCTCATAGGCATTTTATAAAACATATTGGGGGAAGAGTGTCTCCAAAACTAAAACAAGTACCAATTAATCATTTCCATGCCACCAAATGTCCAACACACCATTAAAATATTTAAATCCACAATTCAATCATGGGAAAACCATAGCAGAGCATTTACAACAAAACCCCCCAACATAAATTCGAAAATCCAAAACCATACATTGATTGTGCCATAAAACCCATTCATAAAACATGCATATAGATGGAAGTAACAATAAGGAAGGAGTAACATGCCTTAGATTACGAATATGACGTAGAGAAATCACCCCTGTAAGCCCTAAATTGATCGTACTGATAAAACCCTAGACTTCCTTTACCCAAGAGCCTTAAGGGAATTTTATAGTTGTTTAAGAGGGTTTGAGTGATTACAAATAGGTTAAATGATTTCCCAAAAGTGTTATAAGTCGTGGGGCCTTTAGAGGTTAAGAGGGGAAATGTCAAGATTACCCCCATCATAAACTACTTAAAATCCCAGTAGGATGGTACAACTACCCCATACAAATCTTACCCTACCATACTAGTGGTACCTACCACTCATACCCTAGGCATCTCGTTGGATCCCAACACTGTCCAACATACGATCACCTAAGCCAAACTGTACCCAACCATATGATTAGTACTATGAAATCGTACCCTATGCAGAATCATGAGAGGTTGAACACTATCTAACAAATGAGTTGGACTATAAGACTTGCACCCTAGCCTCACAACTCATGGTTAGCCACTCGGACTCATATCCAAGATAAGTAACTAAGTATCAAACTAAATGAAAGAAAACCCAAACCAACAACCCGTCACCTACCATACAACTCATACCCACCTAGTCGTACCGATCCGAGAAACTCAACCACCCAATACTTGATAGTATATGACTTGGTCACCTGACCCGTACCGTATCATATGAGAAGTACCCCATATCGTATGATGTTCAAAATCCAAAAAACTGAGAAATATTCTAAGGGTGAAAACATTGGGTTTTTCAGTCTACCCCACTAGGATCATTCGTCCCTAAATAACGAACAAGGTAGTACAAGCACAAATTACAACCCAACATAACCATTCCAACCTTTATCTAAGTTAGAAAAAAAATGCAAAGAAATCAACATTCCTTTATCCATGTTAGAAAACAAAGAAGTTATCAAGAACACATACCTTCCACATGAATATCCTAAGCCGAAAACAAATGCGGATACTTGGACTTCATGTTCTCCTTTTCTTCCCAAGTAGCTTTTTCCACCTTGTGGTTCCGCCATAGAACCTTAACTAAAGCTACATCCTTGGTCCGCAAACCGACAAACCTGCAGATCAAAGAACTCAACCAGGATCTCTTCATAAGACAGAGAATTTGAGATATCCAATCCTTCCAAAGGAACAACCGATGAAGGATCATCTATATAATTTCTTAACATAGAGACATGGAATGCTGGATAAATAAACCTCAAACTAGAAGGAAACTTTAATTCATACGAAACATTACAAATTGTACTCAAAATCACATAAAGACCAATATGCCGAGGACTGAGCTTCCCTTTTTACCCAAGCTGCATCACTCCCTTCACGGGAGTCACCTTTAGGAACACCTTATCCCCAACCTCAAACTCCAATTCCCTACGCCTTACATCTACATATGACTTTCGACGACATTGGTAGCCTTAAGACTATCCCAAATTACCTTTACCTTCTCCATAGCTTGATAAACAAAATTTTGGCAAAACATATCTACCTCACCAAGTTCAAACAACCCAATAGGATATCTACACCTCCTACTATACAATGCCTCAAAAGGAACCATCCCAATGCTAGAATGATAACTATTGTTGTTAGCAAAATCTACAAAAGGTAGACGCTCAACATAATTTCCACCATTGACAATTGTACAATCATGAATCATATATTCTAATGTCTGAGGAGTCCTTTCTACTTGCCCATCCGTCTGCTGGTTAAAAGCAGTTCTTAGACTAACCTAAGTACCCAATACCTTCTGAAATGACTGTTAAAAAGTGAGATGAAAATTGCGTACCATGATCAGAGATAATCAAAATAGGTACCCTATTCATATTCACAATCTTATAAAGAAACAACCTCACATAATCCTCAGCCAAAAAGTTAGTCCTTACTAGCAAAAAGTGTGCCGACTTTGTCATCCTATCCATGATGACCCAAACAGAATTAAATTGGTTCCAAGACTGAGAAAGAATGGTAACCAAATTCATGTTGATCACTTCCCATTTCCATTAAGGAAATTAAATATCCTAATACAAACCACCTGGCCTCATCAGCTCAACTTTCACTTGTTGACACACCAAACATTTAGGCCCAAAATCTGCCACATCCTTCTTTATACCATTCCACCAATACTATCCTCGAGTTTATGATACACTATTGTCAAATTGGGATGAACAACACAGTATGATTCATGGACCTCTACTAATATCCTTTCTCGCAAACCATCGACGTTAGGAACACATAACCTCCATTGATACCGCAAGGTCCCATCACCACTGATCTCAAAGACCATTTCCTTTTTCCCACCAACATCACTCTTTATTTTCATCATGACAGTATCTAGCATTTGTTTCTCCATGATCTCTTCACCATGAGATGATAGGCCATTTTCTGTACCAACACACTACCATTCTCGGAGTCTAAAAGGCCAACTCCAAGATTAGCCAAGTGGTGAATATCCTTCACCAACTCCCTTCTCTTCTTATCCACATGGGCTAGACTCCCCAAGGATAACCTGCTAAGAGAACTAGTAAAAACATTATCCTTACTTTGATGGTAGTGAAGACTCATGTCATAGTCCTTGAGAAGCTCAAGACATCTCCTCTGACTGAGATTAAGCTCTTTTTGAGTGACCACATACTGTAGACTATTATGATCAGAAAAGATGTCCACGTACACTTCATATAAATAGTGCCGCCAGATTTTTAACACAAACACCACCACTAAAAGCTCCAAATCATGTGTAGGATAGTTTCTCTCATGTACCTTAAACTGTCTAGAAGGATAAGCAATCACCCTCCCATTATACATCTAAACGAAACCAAGTATCACTTGGGATGTATCACAATAACCACAAACCCATCATTACCTTCAGGCAAAGGTAAAGAAGAAGCCAAAGTCACATTATACTTGAGAATCTTAAAACTACCCCCATAAGTGTCCGACTAAGATAACCTTACCTTCTTTTGAGTCAACTTAGTCAATGGGGTTGCAATCAATGAAAAACTCTCCACAAACTCCTATGGAACCTGGACAAACCCAAGAAACTTTGAATGTCGATTGTAGTGGTAGATATTGTCCACTTCTTAACTACCACAACCTCTTGTGGATCCACCATGATCCCCTCACTTGAAATAATATGACCCAAAAACTTGGAAATGTTCAACCAGAATTCATATTTAGATAAATTAGCGTACACCTGCTGCTCTTTTAAGGTCTTCCACACAATACGAAGGTAATTGGAATGATCCACTTCACTTTTAGAGTACACCAGGATGTCATTAATGAACATAATCACAAAAAGAGCTAGAAACTAACAGAATACCCTATACATCAAATCCATGAATATTATCGGGGCATTGGTCAACCCAAATGATATAACAAGGAACTCAAAGACCCCATATTGGCTATCAAAAGCCATCTAAGGGATATCCAACTCCCTAATCTTAAGATGATGATACACAGATCAAAGATCTATATTTTAAAAGAATTTGGCATCTTGCAAGTGATCAAACAAGTCATCTTTCTTAGGAAGAGGATATTTTTTCTTAACTATAACCTTATACAACTTTCGATGGTCAATACACATTCAAAGGGAACCATCATTTTTATGAATGAATAACACCGGTTCTCCCAACGGAGATACACTGTGACAGAGGAAACATTTATCTAAGAAATTCTTAAGTTGATCCTCAAGTTCCTTCAACTCTATTGAAGTCATTCTATAAGGAGGAATAGATATTAGAAGAGTGACAAGAGCTAAATGAATCCCAAACTCAATATCCCTATCCATAGGAACACCAGGAAGATCATACTAAAAGACCTCAGGAAACTCACTCACCATCGATACCAAATTCAAAGAAGGACCTTCCGAGTTAGAGTCTTTAACTCGGACCAAATGATAGAGACACCCATTAGAGATTAACCTCCAAGATCTAAGATACGATATGCACATCCTGATAGGAGCTTGGGAACCACCCTTTCATTCAATAACGGGTTCATAAGGGAACTAAAAGACAACCTTATGGGTCTGACAATCTAAGGATACGTGGCACGAGTTTAACCAATCCATCCCAAGAATGACATCAAGATCCGCCATATCTATATCTAACAAATCCACCAGAGTCTCCTTACTACCAACTGATACCACAAACCCCATATGGACTCTTTTAGCAACCACACAATCACTTACTAGGATAGAAACAAAAAAAAAGTTAAAACAACCTTGGGATTAAAACTAGAATACATAGCCACATACAAGGTCACATAAGAAAGAGTAGACCCCAAATCAATTAAACAATACATGCCATGAGAAAAGAGATGTAACATACAAGTTGCAATATTAAATAATGCCTTAGACTTTTCTCAGGATGCAAGAGCATATAACCTATTCCGGCCTATGCCAGAACCAGAAGAAGAAATAGATATAGAAGCAGCACCTTTGGGTGTAGGAGCAGATTAACAAGAAATCGGAACCTTGTTCACTCCCGAAGCAAACTTACCAACTGGGAAGTTCCTATGTACATGGTCTGGCTGACCATATTTGAAGAACCTATCCCTCTCCTTATTATAGATGAGTTGATACAATCGGCCACAGAACCTAAATGGAGGACAGGATTAAGCTGATTGTGCCCCACTAGCCTGAGATTGGGCTCTCTATGCGCTCAAGCTGTCACTATCCAGCTAACTCCTATTACCTGACATCTTCTGGTAAAGAGCAATAGTCATAGAAAAATAATAAGAACTCCCCTACTTTTATTTGGACACTTACCAATATCTTGACAACTTTGTTATTGGACATTACCCTGCTTAGAGAATCTAAACTTCTTACCCTGCCTTTCACCTACCATATCCTACTTTCTCTTTTCTATCTCTATCTATTGTATATGAATAACCAACCTAGATATAACCACGTTCAAGATCAGCAATGCAATTTTGATTTCAAGGATCAATTCACGAGAAAGTCCTAAAGCGAACTTTCTCATACTGGCCCTCAAATCTGACACTATTTCTAGAGAAAACATAGATAATTGGTGAAATACCAAGGCATACTCCTTGACTGGCAACTTCCCCTATTTTAGATTACCAAATTCCTCCGCTTTCACTTTTATCAACTCCTGAGGAAATAATCTATCCAAAAAGCATTAGAGAAAGTCTCCTACAGAGATGACTCATCAACCTCATCCCTTTCCATATCCTATTCCTTAAACCATTGGTATGCCACATCCTTGAGCTGATAAGCTGCAAACTTTACACCTTCCATATCATCCAGAAAACCTAGAGAATCCTCCTGCATATTAACACTAGTTAAGGTTTGAGTATACAACTTCAAGAACTGGACAACCCTTGTGGCCTCAGATGATGGAATAGTAGATGCACCATGCTCAGCCAGAGAAGCTAATAACTGAGCAATCATAAGAATCAAATTACAAAACTAAGCATTCCTTACGTCAGCCTTAAGAGGGCTAGAAAGAATTGGTAGAACTCAAGAATAATCACGGACTTGACCCTTAGACCGTGTATGGTTCCCCTAAGTAGAGTGTGTCCCATCAACATTGTCCCCTGTAGGTACAGAGATATTTTTGTGAACTTTCGATCATCAAGACATTATATAAAAAGTTATAAATCAGAATTAGAGAAGATTCCAAGGCTTAGAATCCGAGTATGAAAATAGAACACAAAGAAAGAAAAGTATTCCTAAATGTCTTATAGCCTCTCTCTTATGAGTGTGGCTCACTACACACCCGTAAAAGAATCTACTCAACACAGCTTTATGGACTTCCAACTAACTATGAACCAAAAGCTCTAATACCAACTCGTTATGACCTGTATCGAGGCCTTATCGTAATAGGTATCCCAAGTCCAACCAGGATCGGAGACCACCCCTATTAACCAACCCAACCATCAAACATGTATCCTGAGTCGAATAAATTCCAAACATATAATAAGATACCATTTATTTTAATTTTGGACTCTGGGATAGGTCCATGACCATGACTAACCCAAACAAGTCAAACCAACAGATATCCAACCAATAACCAAAACCAAACAAAAATAATAACCAAGTATGAGTTCATAACATAATAGGATGAAACAATAAAAAATAATCAAATGGCATCAACCCCAATACCAAAGTAAATACTAAGGTGGACACCACTACCAACACTGCCTATATAAACTCATAGTAGTTCCATAATGCCTTTAACCTAAATTAAATCACAATTTTGTTGGGACATGCCCCTAACCATAGCCAAAACCAATATCCATTAAATAACCAAATTATGTAAGTAAATCCATGATATGAAATAGATCCATCCAAAGTACAGAAGCTCACCACATAAATCCAACATATGATCCTGAATCCGATCACTAAGTAGGAGGAGTAGAATGGCCAATTCCTACATTACGGGGGGATATAATTGCCTAAATCCACTCTAGCATGCACTTAGGATAAGGATAAAATAATACCAATCTTTAAAGCCAATAAAACCAACCATATACATTCACAACCATGCATACATATATATAATAATATTCAGAAATGAAACTATGTTTAACATGCCTTTAAAATCATTAACCTGGGTATGTATAGCTCATCGTCCTAGAACCACCCATATTCTATATGGGTCATGTGTAACCCTCTAAATGGGCCTCGATGTGTGTAGCTGCATAAATCAAAGATACCATAGGAGTAGGAGATTCTTGAGTACCCTTTGTACTCTATGATACATATGTATAAGTGTAATTTGAGGATTCATATGTACCACTAAGTATTATATATGGTCGCCATGACCAATCCTCATGTCGGCAAATATGAGTTTCCAGTGTCCATCCATTATACTCACACCTTCATGGTTAGATATCACACCCCATCTTTATTTCACAATTATGGAAATTACCACATAACCAAACCACCATTCCATTTATTATTAACTAAGGCTATAAGTATTAGTATCGTTATACTGACAATAGCTTGCAAGCAATTTCCTTAGTCAACCTTCAAAAGATGCAAAGGGATTCCCATGTACTCGTATATTACATTATTATTAAGTTTACTTGAGGGAATCCTATGTACCACACATGACGTTTGTTATTATGTTTTTATGGAGGATTCCCTTGTACCTCACAAGGATTTAAATTAGGCCAACCATAACTACCAAGATGCTACAATTTAACCATTCCAAACTATTTAAATGATGTATACGATTTAGGGTTCCATTACCAAGTTATACCTTGCAATGTTCCATTAAAAGTCCAAAAATGTAGTAAAAGCATTCTCATAGGCATTTTAGTAAACATATTGGGGGCATAGTGTCTCTAAACCTAAAACCAAGTTCCAATTAACCATTCCCATGCAAACAAATGTCCAACACATCATTAAAACATGTAAATACATAATTAAAAAATGTTAAAACCATACAAAATCATTTATAACCAAAAACCCCAACATAAATTCAAAAACCCAAAACTATAGAGCAATGTTCCATGAAAACAATTAATAAAAAATAAATTTAGTTGGAAGTAAAAAGAAGAGAGGAGTAACATGCATTAGATTACAAATATGATGGAGAGAAATCACATTTGTATTCCCCAAATTGACCCTACTGATCAAACAATTGCTTTCCTTGACCCAAGAGCCTTGAGAGAATTTGAGAGTATTTTAAGAGAGTCTGAGTGATAGAAAATAGGTTAAATAATATCCCAAGAGTGTTATAAGACATGGGTCTTTAAGAGGTTAAGAGGGGAAATGTCCATATTATCCCCAACTTAAACAACATTAAATATCCGTAGGATGGTATGACCACCCCATACAAATCGTACCCTACCATGCGAGTGGTACATACAACTCGTACCCTAGGCCTCCCTTTGAAATCCATCACTATCAAACATACGACCACCCAATCCTAACTGTACCCAACCATATAATTAGTATCATGAAATCGTACCCTAGGCAAAATCATTAGGGGTTGAACACTATCCAACATATGAGTTAGACTATATGACTCATATCCTATCCTCACGACTAATGGTGTGCCACTCATACTCAGATCAATGTTAAGTAACTAAGTTTAAGATTAAATAAAGAAAAAGCAAAACCAATGACTCGTCACCACCATAATACCCATACCAACCTAGTTGTACCCATTAAAAAAACTCAACCACCCAACAATACCCAACACTTGAAAACATATGACTGGGTCACCTAACCCGTACCCTTTCATATGAGAAGTACCCCAAGTCATATGATTTCCAGAAACCTAAAACCAGGAAATTTTCTAAGGGACAAAACTTAGTGTTTTGACTAGGCCTACGTCTCCGACTAAGGTTCAGCGTTTCATTCATTTGGATGATTATTAAAGGAGTTTTATTTAGAGCTTTAGCACTATTTCAACTCCGATGACTAGATTGAATCGGAAGGAATTTCCTTTTCAATGGTTCAAGAATTATGGGTTAAGCTTTGGAAATCTGAAGAATTGTCTTACTTCAACTCTAAAGTTAGCTCTTCATGTGGAAGGTGACGGATTCACCATATTTTGTGATGTTTTAGGTATTGGTCTTGGATGTGTTTTTATGTAATAGGGACCTGTCATTATTTCTGCTTTTAGACATATTAACGTGCATGAGTACAATTACCCCGCTCATTATTTTGAGTTGGCGGTGGTAGTTTTTGTGCTCAATATTTGGAGGCATTATTTGTATGGAGTGCATTTTGATATTTTCACCAATAATCATAGCCTTCAGCATTTTATGATCCAGAGAGATATTAATGCTCGAAAGCATAGATAGATAGAGTTGCTAAAGGACTATGATATTTCAATCTTGTATCATCCAGGTAAGGCAAATGTTGTAGATGATTCCTTAAGTTTCAAGGTAATTTGTATGGGTAGCTTGCCATGCATATTAGTTTCTCAAAAGCCTATGGTACGGGACATTCAATCTTTTGCCAATCTGATGGTAGATTTGATATTTTTTATCCTATGAGGATTTTGGTTTGTGTAGAGGTGAGGTCCTCTATATTTTAAAAGATTTGTGATCATAAGTATGAGGATACCAAGTTGTGAATTCATTGTGATCAGGTAGTGAGTGGTGAGCATGAGAATCACATCATTGTTTTTTAGGTGTATTTTAAGATTTTAGGGTCGTATTTATGTTCCTCATCTTGATGACTTAATTCAGTCAGTTCTTCCTAAGGATCATAGCTCTAGATATTTCATTCATCCTGGTACAGCTATGATGTATAGAGATCTGAGATAGCATTATGGGTGGGACAATATAAAGATAGATGTGGCAGACTTTGTGACTCATTGCCTATGTTTTCAGCATGTTAAGGCCGAGCATCAGAAAAGGAGAATTGACTAAGAGGTTTCCCATTCCTGAGTGGAAATTGGAATTAATTACTCTAGACTTTATTAGTGGTTTTCCTTGTATTTCCCATGGTCAAAATGGTATTTAGGTTATTATGAATCATTTGACCAAGTCGGCATATTTTATCCCTATTCAGACGACCTTCAGTGTTGAATGACTAGCCCATATTTATGTTTGGGAGATAGTTCATTTTTATTGGGTGCCCATTTATATCTTATCAGATCATGGTATTGTATTTACTTCACAATTTTTGAGTGCATTCAAGGAGAAGTAGTGTACTCGAGTTGATTTGAGTATCGCTTTTTATCCACCAACCAATGGCCAGTTTGAGTACACTATTTAGGTATTTGAGGATATGCATCTAGCCTGTGTTGTGGATTTTAGAGGATAATAGGATCATCACTAAATATTGGCAGATTTCTCATACAATAAAAACTATCATTCAAGTATTGAGATGGCATTTTATGAGGCTTTGTATGGTATGAGATATCATTCTCCAATAGGATAGTTTGAGACTTTCGAGGGAGACCTTGTGGTATAGATTTGCTTCAAAACTCATTGGATTGAGTCAGGGTGATTAAAGATAGGCTGAGAGTAGCCCAGAGAAGGCAAAAGGCCTATGTCGAGCATAGGCTCCATGCCTTGAGATACGGAGTTGGTGACAATGTAATCTTTCATGTTACATCCATGAGGGATGTGATAAGGTTTAAAAGAAGGGGTAAGCTCAGCCCTTAGTATATTTTTCCTTTTGAGATTTTCCACACAGTTATTAAGGTGCCCTATCAGTTAGCCTTTCCTCCCGATTTTGTTATTGTTTAATCGGTGGGACTCAGTCTAGTTGGAAGAATAGTTAACCTTTGTAGAGAAGCTCGTGCTTATTTTTCTAGTGATTTGAGGTAGTTGCATACAAGAGAGATTTCTATAATTAAGGTTTAGTGAAGAACCACCCAATTGAGGAGTCTACATAGGATATTTAGGCTGAGATGCACACCTAGTATTCTCACCTGTTTGAGTCTTAAGGTATTTTTATTTGCCTTTAACTTCTGGGGATAAAAGTTCCTTAATAGCGGATGTTGTAATGACCTTTCAGGTCATTTCTTATGATTCTACTTATTTTTACCATTAGATCTTTTCCATAGTTGCCCCAAATAATTTATGATTTGTCAGGACTAATAGCTCAATCATTAGGTAGTTCAGTTAGTTTTTAGAACATTTCCCTATTTAAAAGTCTTCGCTGGTTCCAAATGGCCATCGAGTAAAAACCTAAGTAAAATGATATCTGATTTAAAGTCTGACTTTGCCAGCAGATTTGGAATACTGATTTTAGGTTAGGTAGATCTTTTTTTTGTTTTCGTTGCACCTGAACTCATTTTGACCTATTGGTCGAAAAGTTAATAAATTAAAAATTCTAGTATGGGGGCCACATTTGGTCAAAATAACCTCGGATGGAACATATGACTTTGCTAATGCATTCAAAATGTAAAAATCAGTGTGGTTGCATTTCTTGTTTTCTCATATTAGATTCCAAATGCATCCTGAAGCACTAGCCATAACATGTAATTTATTCCAAGTTTCAACTGTCATCTGGTGCTGCAGAGGGTGCCATGATTATGAAGGGGGTATCACGATTGCATCCTAAGTGATGAAAATTGCATGAACCAAGGCCTTGGCGAGGGGTATTTAAATTCCTTTTTTGGTCAAGAATTATCCATTATGCTATTGCTTTGTGTCCCATAAACCCTAATATAGTGAGTAGTCTACAAATTGAGTCTTAGGTATTAATTGAGAGCTTGAATAACTTGCATATTCATGATTAAGAACGAATCTAAGGTATGAAACCTTCATTTATAGTTTTGAATTCTTGATTATTTGACCAAAACCCTAAATGGCTTGAGGGATTGATTTTAGCAAAAATATGATTGGTTTCCAACTACTTAATGGTATTTGAATAATTGGTTGCTCTCAGAAACTCTTTTCCATATTTGGGACCCACTTGGGAGTTTTTTGTGTCATTTTAGACTCAAAGTACAATGGTGGAATATGGGTATTGATGTTCTCGCAATAATGCAAAATAGTGTTTTTGATAGCTTGGATACTTGAAGAAGCTTCGAGGAAAGAGAAAGTAAAGGTTATTGATTCTTGAGCTATATAAGGATCTGAGGTAGGTTAGGCTTACTTCTTCTAACATTGATCTTTATTATAGTATGACTTTGATATCTTGATATGATTGAGAGGAGATTTAGGTGTTGAAATAGTAGATGGTAACATTTGGGATTAGTTTAATCACTTAGGCTATAGAAATCATAAAGTGTGAAATTTGACTTATAGTCTAGAACCTTAGTTATTTGTACTTTTTATCTCAAGAATAACATGAGAATGATCTAGTTGTTCTAGCTAGATAAGAGTGACCTTTTCACTCATACTAATGAGTAAGTTGACGTTTGTGTGCATAGTTGTGGAAATTATCGTAGTTTCTTTGATGAATTAAAACTAATACTTAAGGAAGAATTATACCATAGATCTAGTGTTAATTTATAAACCTCTTAGACATGACTTAGATTTCTAAGATTAGTCTTGGGTAGAAGTTAGACTTGAAAAGGAGTTTGGGTTATTAGAAGCGGAACTCGCCTTAAGCTTAGACTACGTAGTTTCATTAGTGACCTAGATACTTGTTAAATGCATAAAATGTGCCTTTGGTAATATGATGGCTAACCTCTATAAAATGTTTTATTAATGATGTTGGTATTTGAAATTATGTGAATAATTTTTTGCTAAATTATTGATAATGCTTGGATAGCAATGACATGTCTTATGTATTCTATCACTTAAATCATTAACTAGTTTACTATTTGGGCCTTGGATTATGTTACTATTCATATTGTGTTCAACCCTAGTGAGTGAACTAATGTTTGTACAAAAAATCCACTTGTGCTAATAATGCGATCCATGCTAATAATGTGGGGATCTAGAAGGTATAAACCATGGCTTTGTGTTTGACCATGATAATCATTTTGATAAGCCCCATAATGCACAGAGTGTTCATCGCATATAAATATAATTTTTCATACACCTATTAATACATTGTATTGGTTATAAATTATGAGGTACGATGGAATATCTTTCTTAATTCTCTTTCATTTTATGTATATCATTTATTATTGATTGCATTGCTTATATATATGTTGATGCTATGATGATACCCGGCAAGTTTTGTGGATATGTTGATGATATGATGATAATCGGTGAGTCCAGAGTATATAAAGATGATATGATGATGCCTGGCAAGTTTGAAAGATATATGGATTATATGATGATGCCCGATAAGTTCAGAGAATATATTGATGATATGATTATGCCCGACAAGTCTAGAGGATATAGTGATGATATAATAATTCTCGGCAAGACTGGAGGATATTAATGATATGATGATGCCTAGCAAGTCTAGAGGATATAATGATGTTATGCATGGTAAGCTTACATATATATATGTATATTCTTTTATGTAGATTCCCTTCATATGATTTCATTCGTACATGATTTGAGGGTGTGATGTTATTCTTAGTATTTTTGGTTTTAGTTCTTTAGTACTAATCACTGGCAAAGCAGCGTAGCTCCTTCTTTTGCTAAATAGTGAGTAGGAGTAGAATATGTGAAATAATGATTAAGATTAGTTTATAAGTGAAATCTTGTGTAGAATTAAGGATTCACCTAGTGGTTATATTTAGCTTTGGATAAATGGAGTAAACAACAACAACAACAACAAACCTAGTGTATTCCCACACAGTGGGGTCTGGGGAGGATAAAATGTACGCAGTCTATACCACTACCTCCGAAGAGGTAGCAAGGTTGTTTCCGATAGACCCTGGATAAATGGATTAATTATGGAATATTTCCTATTAGAATAAGCTATGTGGTAACTAGTTATCTAGTAAGTGACTATTTTACTTGATGGATAGAAGTTTACAGTACAAGTTAATGAACATTGTTTAGTGGAAATATGGTAACTAACAATTGTGGTTGTTACATGGTTAATGATGATAAGGTTTAGCATCGGTGATAATTAGTATTAGTGATGACTAAGTTATGATGTTGATTAGTTATTAAATGAGCATTTGGAAATAATGGTTCTAGATAATAAGAGACGTTAGTTGATAGATAAATAAGTCTTCAAATGATGATTTATGGCCTTTTGCTAGATGGGGACTAGTACGACTATGATGTTTAAAAATGAGATTGGTTAAATAGCGTCCATGATGTAGTAGTGAATCATGTGTAGATGTAGGATATTGGCTATTTAGTGAATAATGGTTAGTTGCTATCCCATGAATAATGATTATGTGAAGAATTATTTAGGCTAATAATTACAGGACATATGATGACTAGAGAACTAGTGATTTATCAATAATCATTGGTTAGCTAATAATAAGTAAGTAAAGTTTAATGACGAGTTAGATAGCAATAAGGTGACATAATTATAGGTATTGGCACCTTTATATTTTTTATTTAATTGTGGTAATGAATGATTATTATGAATGTTGGCAAATGGTTATTGATGGGAAATATGGAAAACCATTGAAAATGAGAATTTAGTTGTATATATATTTACATTGATGATTTGATCCTTTGATACTCTGTCCGGTGGTATGGGACACTGTGATGGGTTCTTTAGTTTATGTTCTTTTGGGTGTACTCCCTAGAGTTATAGGATACCATAGTGAGTTCTTTTACTTTATGCTCTAATGGATGTATGTGTGCCAACTTGGTATTTATGCTGTTATAATTGTATTAGTCTTGCTTTGCACATTCAGATCAATTACTCCTTTTCTATAATAGTATTGGCGATTATTGATATGATATGTCAAATTATCAATCTAGTTGTTCATTTATTTTATACAGTGACGATGAAGATGATTCAGTTTTGATTCTCTACCCTGACTTATAAATATTGTCTTACTCTGTATCATCTTTATATCATTATTTAGCTCAGTTGGACGATGATGCCTACTGAGTACCAGTTATTTTTGTACTCATACTACACTTTTGTACCTTTTGGTACAGACTCGAGTACTAGTTGTCTTCTATTAGTTGAGCCTGTGCAGTGTAGATCTTTTGAAGAAAGGGTAAGCTCTTGGAGTTTTGAGTCTCCCATTTCCACTTTATCATTGTTCAGTCTTTTTTATTTGATATGGATGTGTTGACTATTATAGACTTTTGGGTTGTAATTTTTAATGACCCTTCAGGTTATTTTTAATATTTACACGTATCTTCATTGTTTGAGCTTCTCTATAGCTGCCCCACTTTGTTTATGACATGCTTGAACCGACGGTTTAATTACCAGGAAGTTCATTCGGTTTTTAGAACCAATTCCCTATTTAGAAATCTTCGTTGGTTCCAACTGGCCACTGGGTGAAAACATTAGTGAAATTATCTTGAATGCAAATTCCGATTAGGCCAACAAATCCAAAATATCAATTTTAGGGCAGGTAGAACATTGGTTTAGGTCACAATGCACCCGAGCTTATTTTGACCTATCGATCAAAAAGTTAAAAAAATTTAAAGTTTATATGTGGGATCCACAATTGGTCAAAATAACCTCGAATGAAAATCTAACTTTTCCAACGCGTCCAGAACGTTGAATTTAGTGTGGTTACATATGTCGTTTGTAAAAATTAGATTATGAATATATCCCGAGGCATTGGCCAAAATATGTAATAAAATTCCAAGTTTTAGTTATTGTGTAGTGCAGCAAAGGTACTGCGATTGTGGAGGCCTTATCACAATTGTGACTAGGGTGAGTGAGCGATCGACGTAGTTGAGGGCGCATGAATGGTTTTTTAAGTAACCATATTGGTCGAGAATTGGCCATTCCTCTATTATCATGAGACACATAAACCCTAATAGTGTGTGTGGTCCTTAAATTGAGTCTTGGGTATTGCTTGTAAGCTTGAATAACCCGCATAATCATGATTAACATCAAATAAAGGTAGGAATCCTTCAATTTTATTATTGAATTTTTCATTGCTTAACCCAAAACCCCTAATGGCTTCAGGCTTGACTTTAGCCTATACAAGATTGATATTCTCTTAATTAGTGAAGGTTATACCTCCCTAATGATATTTGAAAAGGGGGTTAGTCTCAGAAACTCATTTTCCATATATGGCACTTACTTGGGGTTTTTGTGTTATTTTTGGACCCCAAGCACAATAGTCCAATATGGTTATCATTAGAATCATATTGATAAGTAGATTAGTATTTTGATAATGTGTTGGTATTTTGTGCTTGTGGAATGAAGACGTGCTTTTGGTGAATGATGTGAGTTTTTATGGTTTGGCTTTGTACACGACTTTGGTCTACTTATCTTCATAGATGATGTGTGACACATATTGCATGTGAATTTGGATGTTAGGTTTGACTATGAGTGGAATAACATATCCTTGATTATTGATGATTGTGGATTATATGAGAGTTTTGGACCCGTAAGATGGTGTGTTTATAACCCTTTTGAGTCTTTTTTCCTTCTCTCCAATTTAGATTAGTTTGCATCATGCATACGATAAAATACTAGGTCTAGGATGTGGTTTTAAAATTGGAATCATGATTAGTATATTTAATCTTATTAGGCTAGTATGGTAATATTAAAATTGTGATTTGGGTAGAGTTGAATTAAATGCCCTTGTTTCTAGACGAAGTTCCTATCTTAGGATTGGTTATGGCTTGCTTGATATCTAGAAGTCGAACTAGATACATAATCCTAGTTTGGGTCGTAGTGTGCCTAATTATGGAAATAGAGGATTAGAAGTGGGATTGTCTTGCCCACTTAGGCCAAGACTTTCATATCCTTGTGGACTTAGTTGTGGGTGTTAGGCATAGTTGAGACTAGTAAACCTTAGTATAAGGTTACTTCATGAATAGGTAACTTGTGATGATATTCCCCGGATTGTGACTCTTGAGTTACGGCCATGACATTCCTTGTAGAAGTGATACAGGGCTTTCAGAGGTGATATTCATTTTAGATATATTAGTTGGACTATAGTAATGCTATCTTCTCTTAGTTATGATTATGGGACCGATAGTGAAACACTCGGGGTTTTGATCCTGAGAATTTCCTAAAGTTCTAAGTCTATTGCTGATTATATGACTCACCATACGAGCTGTATGGTAAGGGTACAGGTCAGGTGACCTATCTCGTATGTTGTCCAGTGTTTGGTGGGTGAGTTTCTATTGTAGTTATGGTTTTATAGGTACGGGTCGTATAGTTGGTGATGGGTTAGTTGTTTGATCCTTTACTTAATCTAAAATTTGGTAACTTAACTTGGATCTAAGTATGAGTGGCTCACCATGAGTCGAAAGCATAGGGTACGAGTGGTATAGTCCAACTCATATGTTGGATAGTGTCAAAACTCTTTTGATTCTATTATGTGTACGGGTTAAGGGTACTTACCGTATGCTTAGGTACAAGTGGGATTTTGTGGTCGTATGTTTGAAAGTGTTAGGGTCAAACATTCTTTGTAGGATACGAGTGGTACCTACCACTCATATGATATGGTATGGTGTGGATGGTGGAGTCATATCCTCTTGCGGGAATTCTAATAGTTTAAGTTGGGGGTATTCTGGACCTTTACCCTATTAACCAATTATGACCCCATGACCTTAAACACTATTGGAACTTCATTTACCATATTATACTAATCTTAAATTCTCAAAAAACTCTCTCAAATCTCTCTCAAGCTCTTGGGTAATCAAAGTCTAGGGTTTCCTTTAAGGTGGTCAATTAAGGCATTTGAAGGGGTGATTTCACTCCGTCTTCTTTGTAATCCAAGGCATGTTACTACACCTTCATTTTCAATCCAACTAAAGGCATGTTTTATGAATGGTTTTAATGCATAATTGTTATATGGTTTTGGGTTTTGAATTATATGTTTGGGTTTTTGGTTATTAACTATTTATTTATGTTTTCCTAAGTTTTTCCGTATGGATTTTATATTATAATAATGATTTGAACATTTTCTTGCATGGGTATGGTCTATTGGTACATGGATTTGGTTTTGGAACTATATGCCCTCGACATGTTTGTTAAAATGCCTATGAGAATGCTTGTGTTACACAATTGGACTTTAATTGAAAACCTTTCATGGTATAATATGGTAATGGGACCTAAACTGGTTAGATAGTTTTAATGGCTAAATTGTAAGGCCATGGTGGACATGGCTTTGATTTAAAAAACTTGTGGGGTTAGTTACTGAATGGTTTTAGTTAATAAAAGGTAGTTAGATGATAAATGGTAATGTATCGACTAATAATGATTAATAGCTATATGTTTATTAGTTGATATTGATGATTAGTGGATAAATGACGAGTAGGGTATAGTGATGAATCTTGACTAGATTTTAGGTATTGGCTACTTAATCAATAACTATAAGTTGTTGTCCCCTGACTAAGGATTATATAAATGGTAATCCTTAAGATAATAATTAGATATCGTGTGAAGACTAGTGAATTAGTGGTTTAATGATCATAAGCATTGGTTAGCTAATAACGAATAGCTGGGAAATATTGTCAAGTTAGATATTTTATGATGATACAATTATGATTGTGAGTATTCTAATAGGCTTGTAGATTTACCCTCATTTGCCACCTCTTGAGCCCGTGAACCTATTATATGTTTATAAATGTATGTGTATTTATGAAGATATTGATACCCGATAGGACCAGGGTATACTTTGATGATATATTAATACTCGGCGGGCTAGAGGCTATTATGATGATATATTGATACGCGGCAGGGCCAGAGGATACTGTGATAATATAGTGATACTCGACAAGGTAGGAGGTTGATTATGCCGTTGAGGGACATAATGGTGACACTTATAAAAGTGATAGTTATGAGTATGGGATTGTGATATTGATTTTGTACCTTGCATTCTTTCCTGCATACGTATTGCCTATCACCAGTATGCACTTATATCTCTCAACTGATATGGGATGGTTGAATATATATGGGTGAAAAGTATGTTTTGTGTTGTTGTATGTTGACGGAACCTTCTGAGTTTGGGGAGGTGGGGGTACACAAAGGCTCGGCTCGGTAATTTGTTGTATAGAGTAGTTGGTTATTAACGATATTATTGTATTGTTATTATAAATATATGTATCATTGTTATGGCTAGCTTATGAAAGATTGGTCATTTATCATGTATTGTTATTAAAGGTATATTTTCGACTACTTTTATTATATGGTGGCACTATTATGCATGATTATTGCAAGTCTATACATGTGGATTATACACCAGGTGCATGATAGCCTTAGATTATGATAGTATTATAATGAGGTCTATGAATGTGGACATGATGATCCAGGATATAATATGACATGAACTCATGTTTAAATGTATATATATATATATTGAATTACCCTACGTTTTGATCCGTAGAAATTTCCTGTGTTTTTGGCTTGTTGACATTATACGACTAGGGGGGACTAGTCGTATGATTGGGTATGGTTGGTTGGGTGTTAGTTGTATGTTAACTAGTGTAGGTTTGTTATTTTCTGTCCAAGGTATGGTATTTTCATACAAGTCGTATGTTAGGGTCATAGTGGTATGATGCCAATCATATGTTGCCCTATGTTTAACCTAGAAGAGTCTATTCTGCCTAAGGTACGAATTAAGTGAATCGGTCATATGCTTGGGTACGGATTTTCCTTGGTGGTAGTATGTTGGATAGTGTTGGGGTCCAAAGGAGGGCCTAGTGTACAAGATAAGGGTACCACTCGTACCCTAGGGTACATTTTGGGGGGTGTCGTACCCTCCTTTGGGAGTTTTATACAGTTTAAGTTGGGGGTAATTCGGGTATTTCCCCTTTTAACCTCTTAAGGCCCCATGACTTATAACACTCTTGGGGACATCATTTACCCTATCATTCTATTCTTAAACCATTAGAATACTCTCTCAAATTCTCTCAAGGCTCTTTGGGTCAAAAAAGGCTAGGGTTTCATCAATAAGGTCAATTTTTAGCTTACAATGATGGTTGTCTCTATTATCTTCATAATCTAAGGCATGTTACTTATCCCTCATTGTAGTTCTAACTCAAGGCATGTTTTATGTATGGTTTTCATAGAATAACTATTGTACAGTTTTGGATATTAAATATATGTTGGGGGTTTTAGATATAAATGGTTTGATTATGGTTTGCCCATGTTTTATTTATGGTTTTAATGTTTTAATGGTTGTTTGAGCATGTGGTTGCACGGGAATGGTTAATTTCTACTTGGTTTTGGTTTGGAAAACTATATGCCCTCAATATGTTTGATAAAATGCCTATGAGAATGTTTTTTCTGTATTTTTCAACTTTCATATAAAACTTTGCATAGTATAAACTTGTAATGGAACCCTACGCACTTTTAATGGTCTTTAATGGTTAAATAGTAAGGTCATTGTTGTCATGGTTATGGATTAATTTAATACACTTGTAGGGTACATAGGAATCCCCCAAGAAAACTTAATAATGATCATCTTGTGGGGTACATAGGAATCCCGCAAGTAACTTAATAATGTATGTTATTGCTCAATGGGAATCCCTTCTTCAATGAGGATGGCTAAAGACATTATGTGCAAGTTATAGTCTATATGACGTTACCACTACTTATAACTTTGGTTAATAATGAATAGATTAGGTTGTTTGGTTGTGTGCTAATGGTTTTAATTGGTCAATAATTGCGGGGTGTGATATCTAACCCTGAAGGTGTGAGTCCAATAGATAGATACTGGAAATTATTATTTGCCGACATGAGGATTGGTTATGGCAACCATTTATGATACTTATGGGGTGCACGGGAATCACCTAACTTACACTTGTATATATATATCATAAAGAATAAAGAGCACACCAGAATCGCCTACTCTATGGTATCTCTGGTTCGTGCAGCTACACACATTAGGGCCCGTTCAGGGGGTAATACTAGACCCATATAGCCCATGGGTGGTTCTAGGACGGTTAAGCTTCACATACCCAGGTTAAGGGTTTTAAGGCATGATAAACCTGGTTCCCATTCTCGGTATAGATATATATGTATTTCTTTGGTTGTGTATGCATATGGTTGTTTACTTAGTTTTAATGGTTGTCATTATTTTATCCTTATCCTGAGTGTATGCAAGCATTCACCCAGTAACCCGTCTTCAGGCACTGTATTCCCATGTGATGCAGGAATTGGCCATTCTACTCCTCCTGCTCATTGATCGGATTCTAGATCAACTAGTATTGGATTGAAGTAGTGAGCTTCCATATTTCAGAAGGCTCCATTTCATGTCACGAATATCTTTACATACTTTGGTTATTTTATAGACTGTGGTTTTGTCTATGGTCAGGGACATGTCATGACCGAATATTATTTTACTTTTTGATAGAGGCTTATAGGACTATTATGGGTTGGTATGTACAGTGTCGGTATAGACGTAAGCCTTGGATTGGTGTTGGTATAGAGGATGACATCGATAGGATATATTTGATTTACCATTGCTCCATATTGTTTTGGATTATATGAATAAAAATAATGGGTTATTGTCTTATTAGATGAATGTCTTGGTTATTAGATGAATTTCATGGTTATTAGATGAATGTCTTGGTTTGGTTATTTTAGGAAGTAGACTTATCCCAAAGTCAGTATATCTATAAATACACTCTCTTGTTATATATTTCGAATTCATCCGAATCAGGGTATGTGTTTGAAGGTTGGGTTAGGTATTGGGGGTAATCCCCGATCCTGGTTGGTCATGGGATGCCTATTATGCAAGGCCCTAATTTAGGTGATGTCAAGTTGGTATTAGAGCTTTAGGTTCATGGTAAATTGGGAGTTAAAAAGTCATGTCGAGTATAGTCTATTTTAAGGGTATGTAACACGCCATACTAATAAGAGAGTGGCTACAAGGCATTTAGGATTGTTTCTCTTTCTTGTGTTTTATTTTAAAATATTTGAGTCTAAGTCCTGTAATCTTCTCTAATCACTATTTGTTTGCTTTTTAGATCATGCCACGATGATCTAATATGCACGAAAACTCCTTAGTCCCAACTATGGACGATGTTGATGGGATACACTCTACTTATGTGGTCCATACTCGGTTTTGGGGTCCAGCTCCTCATTTTCCTACAGTTCCACTAGTTTCCTTTAGTCCATCATAGAATGACGTGATGAATCTGGAGTTACGTCAGTCAATTCATATGATTTCTTAGTTGGTAGTTTCTTAGGCTGAGAATGGTGCATCTGGCGTTCCATCTTCTGAAGCGACAAGGGTTGGTAAGTTAATGAGGATGATTCTTCCAACTTTTACAGGTGTTAAAGTATAGGATGATCCTTAGAGTTTTCTGGATGAGATGGAAAAGATATTCCGAGTTATGCATGTCAATCGTACAAGGAATAGGATAGTGCAAGGCGTGAGGTTGATGAGTCATCTCTGTGGAAACTTTCTCTAATGCCTTTTTGGACCTATTGATTCCTTAAGAGTTGAGGAAAGCAAAAGCCGAGGAATTTATTAATCTAAAATAGGGGAAGATGTTGGTCAAGGGGTATGCCTTGAAATTTCACTAGTTGTCTCGGTATGCTCTAGAGATAGTGTTTGATATGAGGGCCAGGATGAGAATGTTTTATTCTAGACTATCTCGAGAGTTGATCCTTGAAATCAAGAGTGCATTATAGATCAACAACATAGATATCTCTGGGTTTGATGTTCATACGCAATATGTGGAGAAGGAAAAGAGAAAGCAGGTTGAAATAAGGGAAAGGTACAGAATGAAGTTTAGTTTTTTTTAGCTAGGTGGTTGGAAACAATGAAGTTGTAAAGATGGTGGTAAGCGGTAAAATAAGAAGTGTGGGAGTTTTGACTCTTTCTCCACAGCTAGTTATACCTACCCAAACTCATCGGGAGATAATTATAAGCAGAGTGGCGACAATTTTGGGGCACAAGGTTCCTAATCTCAGGCTAGTAGGGCTCAGTTGGATTTATCATGTCCTCCTTGTATATTTTGTGCTTGGCTGCATTAGAGTTTTTGTGATGAGGAAAATGATAAGTGTTCCAAATATGGGCAGCCCGACCATATGCTTAGAAACTATGCGGTTGGTAAGGTCGCTTTAGGAGCGAACATGGTTTTGCATTCCTCTTCATTTGTTCCTGCCCCAAAGGGTGTTGCTTCTGCATCTATTTTTGCTTCTAGTGCCGACATAGGCCAAAATTGGTTGTATGCACTCACTACTCAACAAAAGTCTCAGGCATCACCTGACGTCGTGACTAGTACATTACAACTTTTTTCTTATGACGTGTATTGTTTACTTGATATGGGGTCCACTTTCTCTTATGTGACCCTATTTGCCTTTATGTATTTTGGTGTTGATCTCGAGGTTATTTTGGATCCTTTTTTTGTTTCTACCCAGGTAGGTTACTCTTTGATTGCTAAAAGAGTCTATAAGGGGTCTGTGGTATCTTTTTGTAGTAAGAAAACTTTGGTTGATTTGTATAAACTATCTATGGTGGATTTCGATGTTATTTTGGGGATGGATTGGTTACATTCATGCTATGCGTGATCAGATTATCGAACATGTAAGGTTGTCTTTAAGTTCTAAGGTAAACCGGTTATTGAATGGTATGGTGGTTTCCAAGATCCTAAAGGGAAGTTTATATCATATCTTAGAGCTCAAAGATTAATTTCCAAGGGGTGTCTCTATCATCTGGTCTAGGTTAAAGATTCTAACTCAGAGGATCCTTCTTTTCATTCGATTTTGGTGGTGAAGGAGTTTTCTGTGGTCTTTATTGATGACCCTCCTAGTGTTCCTCCAGATACATAGATTGAGTTTGGGATTGATTTTATCCTGGAAAATCATCCAATTTCAATTTCCCTGATAGAATGGCTCCGGCTGAGTTGAAGGAACTTAAGAAGAAACTTAAGGATCTGTTGGATAATTATTTCATCCATCCTAGTTTACTTCTGTGGGCCACACTAGTTTTATTCATACGTAAGAAGGATTGTTCCCTTCGGATGTGTATTAACTATCGAAAGTTAAATAAGGTGACAGTTAAGAACAAGTATCCTCTCGGAAGGATAGAAGACTTGTTTGATACGTTGCAGGGTGCCAAATTCTTTTCTATGATTAATCTTTTGTTTGGTTATCATAAGTTAAGACTAGGGACGTAGATATTCCAAAGACAGCTTTCCGTACCCAGTATGAGAACTTTGTGTTATTTGTAATGTCGTTAGTTCTTACTAATGCCCTTGTGGCATTCATGGATTTCATAAATAGGGTTTTCCATTAGTTTTAAGATTTGTTTGTCATTGGTATCATTGATGACATATTGGTGTACTCTAAGAGTTAGGTGGATCATGTCAATCACCTCCGTGTAGTGTTGCAGACTCTCAAAGAACAACAGTTGTATGCCAACTTCTCAAAATGTTAATTTTTGTTGAACGTTGACACCTTTGTAGGTCATATTTTTTCTAGTGAAGGAATAATAGTGGATCACTAAAAGGTTGTGGTGGTTAAGAAGTGGCCTAGACCCATTATTCTAACTAACATTCGGTGCTTCTTCAGTTTAGCTGGCTACTATAGGAGGTTTCTGGAAAGTTTCTCAACTATAGCTGCCCCATTAACTAAGTTGACTTAAAAGAAGGTAAAGTTATATTGGTTTGATGCTTGTGAAGGTATTTTTGAGAAGTTGAAGGATAAGCTAACTTTGGCTATTATTTTGACTTTTCCTAATGGCACTGAGGAGTTTGTCGTTTACTGTGATGCATCTCAGGTGGGACATGGCTGTGTTCTTATGCAGCATGGTAATGTGATAGCCTATGCTTCTAAGAATTTGAAAGTACATGATAGGAATTATCCTACTGATGATTTGGAGTTGTTAGTAGTGGTGTTTGCATTGAAATTCAGGTGGCACTATTTGTATGGAGTGGACATAGACATCTTCTCGAATCATAAGAGTCTACAGTATGTGTTCACTCAAAAAGAGCTTAACCTCAGGCAAAGAGGATGACTTGATATTTTCAAAGATTATGATATGAGTCTTCACTACCACCAGGTAAAGCTAATGTGGTTTCTGATTCTCTTTGAATGTTGTCCATGAGAAGTATAGCTCATGTGGATAAGGAAAATTGGGAATTTGTGAAGGATATTCACTGTTTGGCTAACCTGGGAGTTTGTCTCTAGGACTCCGAGGATGGTGGTGTAGTTGTTTATAAGGGGGTGCAGTCGTCTCTTTGTGTAGAGATCAAGGAGAAGAAAATGTTACATCCTATCTTAATGAAAATTAAGGGTGATGTATGTGGGCAAAAGGTGATAGTATTTGAGATTCGTGGTGATGGCACCTTGTGGTACCAAGGGAGGTTATGTGTTCCTGACGTCGGTGGGTTGCGAGAAAGGATATTAGACGAGGTGCATGAATCGCGCTATGTTGTTCAGCCTAGTCTAAAAAAAATGTATCATGATCTCAATGAGATGTATTAGTTGAGTGGTATAATGGGGGGTATGGATGATTTTATGGCCAAATGTATGGAGTTTCAATAAGTAAAAGTTTAGAGCATGAGGCCTGGAGGTTTGTATCAAGAAATAGAATTACCAGAATTGAAATAGAAAGTAATCAACATAGATTTTATTACACATCTCCCTCGGTCATTGAATCATTATGATAAAGTTTGGGTCATCGTGGATAGGATGACAAAGTCAGCTCACTTTTTTGTCAGTAAGGACTAACTTTTCGGATGAGGATTATAAAAGGTTGTATCTTCATATGATTTTGTAGCTGCATGGGGTACCTATTTTTATTATCTCTGATCGTGGTCAACAGTTTTCTAGTAGTCATTTTAGAAAGGGTTGGGTACTAAGGTTTGTATGAGTACTATTTTTCACCTGTAGATGGATAGGCAAGAAAAAGGAGTATTCAATCATTGTAGGATATGCTTCTAGTGTGTGTGATTTACTATGGTGGTAATTGGGTTGAGAATCTACCTCATGTAGAGTTATCATTCTAGCATTAGGATGGCTTTTTTGAGTCGTTGTATGGTAGGGGGAGTAGATCTCTTATTGGGTGGTTATAGCTTGGTCAGGCTTCTATGTTTGGCCCAGACTTTGTTTATCAGGCAATGGATAAGGTAAGGTGATTTAGGATAGGCTTAAGGTTGCCCAAATTCCTCAAAAGTCCTATGAAAAATTAATGCATAGGGACTTGGAGTTTGATATTGGGAATTGGGTGTTCCTAAAGGTGTCTCTAATGAAGGGACTATTGCGGTTTAGGTAGAAGAGGAAGATCAGTCCCCAATATGTTGGTCCTTATATAATCTTGAGGAATGTTTGTAATGTGGCGTATTAATTGGAGTTGCCTTTTAGTTTGAACTCCATCTATTTGGTATTTTATGTCTTTATGGTGAAAAGGTGTATAGGTGATCCTTCATTTGTTGTTCCTTTGGAAGGATTGGGTATCTTGTATTCTCTATATTATGAAGAGATCCTGGTTAAGATCTTGGATCAGCAGGTTCGTTGGTTGTCAACCAAGGATGTGGCTTGATTAAGGTTTTATTGCGGAACCACAATGTAGAAGAAGTTCCTTGGGATTCGAAAGAGGACATGAAGTTCATGTATCAACATTTGTTTTATGCTCCTGGAATTCCAGCGAAAGGTATATGTTCTTCATCATACTTTTATTTCAAACTTTATTAATTGAATGATTGATATCCATGCATATTTGTTTTCTAAATTAGTGAAAGATTAGAGTTGTTGTGTTGGGGTGTAAATAGTGGTTGTACTACCTTGTCCATCATTCAGGGACAAATGATCTAAGTGGGGGAGAATTCAAATACCTTAGGTTTTGATCGTTAGAAATTTCCTGAGTTTTTGGGTTCTGGACATCGTACGTCTAGGTTGTACAAGTCATAAGATACGGTACGGTTTGGTGGGTATTGGTCGCATATTAACCAGTGTAGGTTGGTTGGTTTTTGTACAAGTTACAGTTGGATCATACTAGTCGTGTGTTAGGGTACTAGTGGTATGATGCCAATCGTATGTTGCCCTATGTTTAACCTTGAGGAGTCTATTCTCCCTAAGACATGTTAGGGTCCAAGAAGAGGCCTGGGGTACGAAATAAGGGTACCACTCGTAACCTAGGGTATGGTTTATGGGTCGTCCATTCCCTTCTGTGGGAGTTTTATACAGTTTAAGTTGGGGGTATTCTAGATATTTCCCCTCTTAACGTCTTAAGGCCCCACGACTTATAACACCCTTGGGACATAATTTACCCTATTATTCTAATCTTACACACCTAGAACACTCTCTTAAATTCTCTCAAGGCTCTTGGGGTAAAGAACGACTAGGGTTTCATCAATAAGATCTATTTAGTGCTTACAAGGGTGGTTTATCTCCATCATCTTCATAATCTAACGCATGTTGCTCTACCCTCATTGTTAGTTCAAACTAAAGGCATGTTTTATGTATGTTTTTCATGGCATAATAGATGTATGGTTTTAGGTTTTGAATAAATGTTGGGGGGTTTTGTTATAAATGGTTTGGTTATGGTTTTCCCATGTTTTAATTTTGGTTTTTATGTTTTAATAGTGGTTTGAACATGTGGTTGCAAGGGAGTGGTTATTTCGTACTTGGTTTTGGTTTTCAAAACTATATGTCCTAAACATGTTTGATTAAATGCCTATAAGAATGCTTTTTCTATATTATTGAACTTACATTGAAAACTTGGCATGGTATAAAGTTGTAATGGAACCTAAACTAGTTTGGATGGGCTTTAATAGTTAAATTGTAAGGTCTTGGTGATCATGGTTATGGATTATTCGAATACATATGTATGGCACATGGGAATCCCCTAAGCAAACTTAATAATGATCATCCTGTGGGGTACATGGGAAGCCCCTAAGCAAACTTAATAATATGAACTATGAGTACATGGGAGTTCCTTCTTTAAAGAGGATGGCTAAGGACATTACTTACATGCTATAATCGATATGACGATATCACTACTTATAGCCTTCCTCAATAATAAAGGAATTAGTTAATTGGTTGTGTTATTATGGTTCTAAATGGGCAATAATGGTGGGATGTGATAGATAATCGTGCTGGGGTGAGTCCAATGGACGGACACTAGAAACTCATGTTTGATGACATGAGTATTGGTCATGGCAACCATATATGATACGTATGGGGTACACAATAATCCCCTAAGTTACACTTGTTTATATGTATCAGTGAGAGCAAAGGGTACATGGGAATCCCCTACTTGTATGGTATCTCTGGTTTATGTGGCTACACTCATCGAGGCCTGTTCAAGGGGTAACACTTGACCCATATAGCCCGTGGGTGGTTATAGGATGGTTAAGCTACCCGGTTCACTTTCTCGGCATATATATATGTATGTATGGTTGTGTATGAATATGGTTTTTACTTAGTTGTAAAAGTTTGAATTATTTTATCCTTATCCTGAGTGCATGCTAGCATTCACCCGCTAACCCATCTTCATGTGCAATATCCCCACGCAATGCAGGAATCATCCATCCTACTCCTCCTTCTTAGTGATTAGATTCGGAATCATCTTGTGTTGGATTTGAGAGGTGAGCTTCCATATTACAAAAGGCTTCATTTCATGTCATGGATGTCTTTACATACCTTTATCATTTTAGAGACTATGGTTTTTGCTATGGTCGGGGGCATGTCCCGACCGGGTATTTTTTTACTTTTTGATAGAGGATTTCTAGGACTACACGGGTTGGTATGGGCGGTTTCAGTACTGGTGTTAGCCTTTGCATTGGCATTGGTATTGGCGCTGACATCGGTGGACTATATTTGATTTATGATTATTCTGTATTATTTTGGATTATATATTTAAACAAAATGGGCTATTGTCTTTTTTGGTTGGTTATTGGATAAATTAACTTGGTTAGGTTGGTTTAGGATGTAGACTTATCCCAAAGTCAGTATATCTATAAATATACTATCTTGTGATATGTTTGGAGTTCATCCGACTCAGGGTATGCATTTGGAGGTTGGGTTGGATAACGAGGGTGGTCCTCAGTCCTGGTTAGACTTGGTATGCCCATTACCACAAGGACCTGGTTCGGGTTGTGTCATATATCTTGCTATATGAAGCGAGTGCACTACTGTATATCCCTTCTTTCATTGTTCTTATTGTATACTCATTTCTTGGCCTTGTATATCGCTCTATGTCTTTCTGTCTCTCTTCATTTGTATATTGGACGGGCATATACGGTATATTATTGATGTTTATTGAATGTGGCTAGAATAGGATAGTTCACCCTGGTACTTCCTTAGTCTTATTATGTTAGACTCTTCGACTGGAACAAAATAGTTGTCCCTGATTATTCTTATTGACTTGTTTTTTTATCTCCAAACTCATGGATGTAGATTTCATTTTTTATATGTTGTATATATCTGCTGTAACTTTGTAGCTCAGTTGGTAGTTGCCTACTGAGTACCATTCATTCGGTACTCATACTACACTTCTGCAGTATGCAGATCATTGTACGGCTTATCACTATTGATGTGTACATCGTGCGGTGAAGCCATGGTTCGAAGACTTAAAGTGAGCTCCTGACATTCAGAGTATTACTTATCTCTCTCTTTCTATCAGACTAATGTCTTTATTATGCTCAGAGATAAGTTGTATCAGTGTAGTTTCATTGTTGTTTCAAGTTTGCACTTTTGTGATATTAGAAGCTCTTGTACTAATACCACTAAATTTTGGAATGTTATTATGTATTGATCTTTCTCTCATTCATTCTGGATTCTTTTCCTTATATTGTTGAGTATTTCATTACTAGCTATTCTAGACTACGGGTTGGCTTTTCCTACTAGTGTGTTATGGTACGCGGCATCATGACCCATGAAATTGGGTTCTGACATATTTCCTATTATCATACTTAGATGCTCTTGAACTGATATTACCAGGTTGTGCGATTGGTATCCGAATTTTGGTGTTCTTTTTTTTGGTGGAACACTATTTATTATGATTGTGTTTGTGTACATAGGCCAAGTTGGCAATTCTATAATAGTAACCCATTGCCTTAGCTCCGAGTTACAATGTTGGCTTACCTACTGGTGGGTTTTAGTAGATGCCATCAGGATTTGTAAATCAGGTCGTGAAAGTATAGTACTGAATTAGACCAATATGTACCTCCTTTAACAAGGATACATGTCTCCTAATTATATCCATTCTTATGGAGAAAAACTGATTCATCTAGTAGGTTAAATTATTTTGAGCAACCCCTACCTCATCCTGTTCTTCACATTTTTGGCTTAATTTTAGACAAGAATGCTGAGAATGCCATGAAATTTCTGGCTTGAGCTCTTGTTTGGACTTCAGAATCCATAGGTGAAGTTAAATACTCAAGGGGACGAGAGGATTTGTGCCTATAATTTGACCTTATGAGATGAGTTCCACTGGGACCAGGTCCTTCATAATTTTGACTAGGCCCTTCTTGTAGTTATTCTACTTGAGTTGAGGTAATTACTAAGATGCTGGATCACTATCACTTTCATCATTATCATCTGCATCATTTAGTTCTTGACCATCATCATCAGTAATATCATCCCTTTGAACAGGAATGAGTTCTTCCATTTCTGAACCTTCACCTTCACCTAGATTCATTAGCTCTCCTGACTCATAAAAGACCACATGTACACATTGTTCATCACAGAGAGTTCTTTTTTTGAAAACAATTTATGCTTTTCTTGTTGAGGAATAGCCCACAAAGATAGCTTCATCACTTTTTTTGTCAAACTTCTCTAGATCATTCTTCCCATTATAAAGCACAAAGTATTTGCATCCGAAAAGTCTAAAATAGTCAAGCTTATTCTTTCTATTGAACACAAGCTCATATATGGTCTTGTTAAGGTGTGGTCTAATCACGCACCTTTTTATAATATAGTAAGAAGTATTTATATCTTCAGCCTAAATGTTATTTGGAAGCCCACTATCAATCAGCATGATCTTGGCAATCTATATGAGGATTTTATTTTGTATTTCTGCAACTCTATTTGGTTGAGGAGTACTTGGGTAGAGAAATTATGATTTATTCAAATTTCAGCACAGAATCCTATAACTTGGGAGTTCTCAAATTTAGTTCCATGTTCATATCTGAATTTAGCAATCTTACAATTCAGCTTTATTTGAATTTGCTTGGTTCTCCAAAACATTGTCCAAGTGAACCTGCAGTAGTCATCCACAATGAAAAACACATACTTCTTTCCTCCTCTACTTTGGATTTAAATAGGTCCATATTGATAAATATGCTACATCTCAAGGGTCTAGAAGTACTCGCATACTTCTTCAGCTTAATGAAAAACTTGGTTTATTTTCCCTTAACACAAGCATTATAGATTTTGTTGTCTTGAAATTTCAGCATTGGTATGCCGTGGACCAAGTCCTTTGAAATTAATTTTTTCCGCAAAGAGGAACTTACATGTACTAGCATTCTTTGCCATAAATCAACATCTACACTTTGAACACTTAAGAAAGTTAATTCCCCATCAGCTACATACATATTTTTGATATTCTTGGCTTTAAGAATAACTCTCCTAGACTTCAAGCTTGTTATAGTACTTCTATCAGATGAGAATTTGACCTCGTTAACTTTTTTACTGATTTGAGAAACACTTAGAAGATTGTACTTAAGGCCATTCACATAATACACATCTTATAGTGCTTGATCAGTTGATTTTCCAATCTTTCCCACACCATGAATATTGACATTCTTACCATTCACAAAGGAGACAGCTCTACCTTGAAGTGCCTTAAGAAAAAGGAAGTACTAAGTCCTCCTTGTCATATGCTTTGTAAATCCACTATACATGAACCAATTTAGACTGCATCCCCTTCTCCTACCTTCAAACATAGTCACTTGTTAGATTTAGGAACCCACTTGTGTTTGAGTTCCCAATAGGAAGACAATGGTAAAATCAAATCATTCTTGGTCCATCTAGGTATAGAGTTCTTCACATTTTTAAGGGCATGAAACATTTAGGATAATAATTGTCTTGCTAGATGTAATTAGTACTGCTCATTCTTGATCTAAGCCAATACTAACAGTTTTCCTTCAAGTGTCCATCTCTTCCACAATGAGTACATAGAGGTTTGTGGACCCTATTTCAGATACCATGAACAACTTTTCTTTGTGACCCAAGTGATTCAATTTTATACCGATATCCAAGCCATTTACAATTATTGACACTTCGACAAGTTAAATTAGAAAAGATTTGAGAGGATGTGGTCCATTTTAGTGATTTGTTAAGTTCTTCCCTTAGATGGATAGCTCTTTTTCTAATTCTTTATTCATATGAAGTGCAGTCATAACATGGTTTATAGAATCCCTCAACTTTTAATCAAGCACAATTTGAAGCCATGAGTATTATTTATCCCCCTTACCATCATAATCATTTACTTTCTCCAGTTGACTCTTTAAACTAAGATTTTAAAATTTCAAATTTATGAACAATTCATCTGTTTCAGATATCTAGAGAGTTAAAGCAATCCATTCAAGCTCCTAATTTTCTACTTTCTCTTCTAGAGTATTTTTCTCAGCATTTAGCTCACACACAAAGTCTATCAATACATTTGCAAGTTTTTTTATCCTTCTAGTAGAGTAGTTATCTATGTTTTCCTTAGTGTCAGAGAGAGTTACCTCATTTTCTTCATCATTTTCTATGTTTTCCATAAGACAAAATAAGGAATCATATGTAACTTCACTATTCTCCACAGGTAAAATAGACACATCTACAGACTTCTCATCTTCATCAGATTCATTGGAGGAATCTCACCAGACTACTAAGGCCTTCATCACTGCATAATCCGCTGCAACCTTTCTTTTTGATTTTACTGGGACCTACCCCCTATTCTTTGCTTTGTCACCTTCATTCTTGAGATATTCTTAATAATCCATTTTGTGCATTGGATAGTCCTTAATGAAATGCTCAGGACTTCCACATTTATGACAAACTTCAACAATGCCTCCCTTTTTGCTGCTACTTCCTCTTCTTTGAAACTGACCACTTTTCTTTATAGCTCTAACAATCCTTTTAGCCAAATAGGTAACATCTTTATCACATAAATCAATTTTTAAAGCCTTCAATGCCGGATATTTTTCTTTTTTTTCTTCCTTCTTATCTTTCCCTTACTACTTTTTGAGTTCATAATTTTTCACATTACCAATAAGTTCGTCGTTTGAGATAGTTTCCAGGTTTGTTGCCTCAGTGATAGCATCCATTTTACTTTCCCAATAATTAGGATGAACACCTAGAATTTTTATCACCTATTTATACAAAGGAATAACTTCTCTTATGTAGTGCAACCCATTGGTGATTGAAGTGAATCTAATATGAATCTCTTGTATATTTTCTCCTTCTTTCATGGAGAAGGTTTCATACTGAGTAGTCTACATATCAACTTTTGAATCCTTCAAATCAATGGTTCCTAGATGAACAGTCCTCAAGCAATTCCAGATTTCCTTAGAATTTTCACAGGCAGAAATCTTGTTATATTCAATAGGTTCTATGCTACAAACAATAAATTTTGTTTCCTTGTAATTTTTCTCAACCTTCTTTCGATCTTCATCATAAAATTCTCTTCAAGTTTTAACAACCATCCTTGTTATTTCCCCTTCTTTGACCTCTCTAACTGGGATATGAGTACCCTCAAGTGTTACGTCGATCAGCTCACTGCCCTCAGCTATAGTGAAGTCATGCATCCTAGTTTTCCACCGCCCATAGTACTGCCTATTAAAGTTGGGTGGCCTAGTGGTAGATTTCCTTTATTAGAGATTAGGTGGAGCATCCATGATCAATCAATCACTCTAGGTTTAAACATATTAGAGTACCCTTGCTCTGATACCATTTGTTGAAACATGGAGGGTTGCACCACACTACGAGGGACAAGTTCCCTTAAAGTCAAACACGAGCAATAAACAGTGAAGTAGTAAGTATACATCCTTTGTAATAAATTAAAGAACACAAGATTTAATGTGGAAACCTCGTTGATCAAGGGAGGAAAAACCACGGCTTTCCTCAAATGAACTCAATAATCCACCAAAATAAAATTCATTATTACAGACTCGATTTGAGCCTAAATCTAGGCTCTACTAGTTTGAAACAACTTTATTACAAACTCTCCTTGATAACTTTGTTAAGATCTAACCTCCATATTGATTAACTCTAAACAATATCACACTCATGTAACTCTACCTAAGAACTCAAGAGCCACATAAAAAGAATTACTCTTATAACATGAGTAATTCAATTACAAACCAAGACTTGACTCAAGAACAAATCACAACGCACAAAAGCTTTGATCTAGAGCAATATTTGAGTTTTGCCGATTTCTCTCTTTGAATATCTAAATTACAAAAACTATGAATTGAGGAGTATTCTGTTCAATTTATAGAAGGATAGTGATTGGGGTAGAATTTCTATTCGTCCAGGTGTCCTGACTAGTACATAAATCCCATAAGCAGTTTTTTACACTAACAGACAAAACTGTGCAGGACCGGGACAACTATGTGTTTTCAAGAACACCCAGGGACAGGGTCCCTTAGTATAAAATGACAAACATATAAACAATATATAGCAATTTATTTCTAGGTGCACTTAGTGTGATGTTGAGTTAAGAACTTTTATTATCGACTAAATTTTTATATTTGATCAAACCAGGAAAACTTTGAACATTTATAACTTCTAGAATATATAGAAGTTTTGAGCAAAAAACCCTCTAAAAGAAATATAATTGAGTCCTATTTCCAATGCTACTAATTTTTTCTTAATTCGATACCCGAGCAAAAAGTTATGAGCATTTTTGTGAGGAACCAGTGATGGTACGTGATAAGGGCATGGCATGCCCCTATTTCCAGAGATGCTAAGACATGTGTTTCTTCTTAGTTATTCAAGGGTAAACTATTATTTTACGTCCTAAATCATCCTATAAATAATGGTAATATGATTTCAATAACCTATAACCACATATACACAATGTCTCTCCTCTCAAATCTCGAAGAACACAAAATAAGGGTTTTTCTCAATATATTAAACTTCCAAGGCTTCAAATTCGTGCTTTCTCTCAATGTTTTCTCCCCAATTTCTTCATAAATGTTAAGGGAAATTAATTTAAGCATTCATATATATTCCAAGCTAGGGTTCAAGCTTTAACGTTATGGATTCAAGCCTTTCTCTGAATTACTTTCATCATAAAGCCATATATCTCTTTCCTAAATTGATTTTAAGTAAAAGTATTTAATTGTTATCCACATGGTTTAGTTTTTGGATATTGAATGTGGGTTTAGGTTTTTTGAATGGTTATTTATAATACCCCGAGAATTTTAACTAATAGTAGAACCCCATTTCAAGCTGGTTAGAAATAAAGTTAGTGATTTGGTAGCTACATGATCTATCTTGATGAGTATTAGTGCCTCAAAAGTGTCCTAGCTATTACACGAATCAAAACACTCCTTGCCGATTGAATTCTTGAGATGGATATTGGTATGGCCAATTTTAAATGAGCATATCTCTTGTTATACTATGAATTTCTGAGCTCACGACACACCAAACGATAGATAATTGAATTAGCTTTCCAACTATACCAATTTCTCCAAAATCTGTTATCGGAGCAAAGCGTTATGCCCATTTTACTCCAGCGTATCAGCCTTGACATTTTGTGACAACTTGTCACAAGCCTGATGGCTTATCACAAAAGTCATCACCATAAGCATAAAGTCACAAAATCCAATATTTTGTGAAGACTTGTCACAAGCCTGATGGCTTGTCACAAAAGTCGTCACCATAACCATAAAGTCACAAAATCCAATATTTCGTGACGACATTTTGTGATGACTTGTCACAAGCCTGATGGCTTGTCACAAAAGTTGTCACCATAAGCAAAAAGTTACAAAATCCAACATTTTGTGATGACATTTTGTGACGACTTGTCACATGTTTGATGGCTTGTCACAAAATGTCGTCAACCTTAAGCCAAAAATTATAAAATCCACCCTTTTGTGATGACATTTCGTGACGACTTGTCACGAATGTCGTCAGCTATTTTTTTCAGCAATTTAATGACACTTTTGCAAGGGTATTTTGGTCTTTTTCCTGCACTTCCGATGACTTATAACCCTCAAAAAATGTATTTTCTTCTATTTCTCTTTAGTTAAACATCTCAAAATTCTCTACACACCTTCAACCACAAGGTTAGGGTTTCAGCATAAAAAACCAATTATCTAGAGATTCAACCGTGAGAATTCAATAATTCTTCCATAGTTGAATTCCCCTTTAAGAAGGCTATGAGGGACAACCAAGAGTTTGTGAATAACCTTCTGAATTTTTGAAGTCATCCAAAAGCTCCAATTTAAGGTATGTGGTTTTGAACAAGAACACCCTTTTGTTCTTGTGCCCAAAAGTTACATATTTTTGTAAAGTATTTTATAAATTCATGGAGAATTCCTATCATGTTATTATATTTTTGAGTTTTATGAAACTATGTCTTACCCAAGCTCTGAGTTGTAATATTATTATGCATATTAATTTTTTAAATTGTCAATTTATGGTTTAAGTTGCATAATTCAACGTTTATATCATGTTTAGAGAAATTCAAGTCCTATCATTGTGAATTGAACCTTATGGTTAAAGCATGAGTTTGATAATGAGATGTTGATGATTTTAAAGGATATCAAGAATTGAGTTTTTGATTGTAAGTTAAGATAGAAATCCACATTCTTGAGTTTGAAGTAAAGGGGACGCATTTTGGCTTCCATTATATATATATTATGAATTATTTTTAAGGTGGATTTTCTAAAGTTATGAGCTAAGTAAGGGAGTAGTATTTAGCACCGAATTGGGATTGATTCCGAGGTCTCATGTCGCATAACTATGTGCCCCCATAGGTTCTTGTTTACCCCACGTGAGTTAAGATAGTGATCAATAAAGTTAAGGTTTTATCTGATGGCAAGGATAGAACAACTCTCCCCAACGTGGGTAAGACGTTGGACTCCATGTAGCTCATATGGTTTATGTCGGTTAAGAGAAACTCCCTAAGTTCCTAAATTTCTCTAAGTCCTAAAGTCTTCCAAGTTTCAAAGAGTTTTAGTCTTAAAGTTACAAAGTTTTGAAAGTATAAGTGTTTTTGAAAGCTATGGTCCTAATAATTTCAGGTGTCATGATAATTTTAGGTTTTAAGTAAAAGCATGTTGATTTATGAGTTTTGTGGCATATATTTATTTCAAGCTATGTGAGTATGTTTTACACCATGTAGGTTTTTTATAAAAGCTTATGATATTGAGTATTTTAATTGCACACTCCCCCATATGCTCAGTACATTCCCAAAGTACTGACCCACATATCTTTTCTGTGTTCCATATATTCTCGTAATATAGGTTCAGGTGCTCAGTCTCAATCTCACCAGTGATCCTTTTGAGCACTCCTATCTATATATCAGCCATGGTGAGTCCTCATGTTTCGTGGACCGGTTATTCTCAGACTTCCAGTTTTATTTAGTAGTTGTTTAATTCTTGTTAGTTGAGTATGAGCCAGTTAGAGACCTATCCTAATTGCTCTCTTGTTGGGAGTAGTAGAGGTTTGTCAGACTAGTCATCAGATTATCAGCACTTTGAGATTTTCTTTGAGTTGTAGTTTGTTCAGACCAAGTATTTCATTCATATTTCTCATTTTATGATGTCACAGTGTTGATTTTATGATTTTTTATCTTTAAGTAAGCTAATATATGAAGTAGAAGGCTCAAAGGGTTAGCTTGGGGATACTTATAGCCTTAAGCACCGTGTGACATTTCGGGACCTGGTTGCAAGGCGTTACAAACTTAGTATCAGAGCCTAAGGTTTAGAGAGTCGTAGGGAGTCTGACAAGCCACGTTAAGTAGAGTCCTTATCATCAGTGTGTAGCTCGCCACATCTATGAGAAAGAGGATACGAAACATTTTAGGAATAAGTCATTTCTTTCTCTTAAGTCCATCGTGCTCAAGTTGTCTCTCTCAGCTATTAATTTGTGCTCTCTTAATTTAGAATATTCCTCCCCTCCGAGCTTGAAGAAATAACAACGATCAGCAACCTCAACCCACTGATCCTCTGAATGAAAATGTGTCCCACGCTGAATTCAGGGCAGCCTTCCAGGCACTGGCCCAAGCTGTCACTGTCCAGGCTAATCAGGTCGTAGCTCCTCTGCAACAGGGAGGTGACTTAGCTACTTCAAGAATTCATTACTTTATGCGGATGAGTCTGCCAGAATTTTATGGGTCAAAGGAAGGGGAAGACCCATAGTTATATCTTGAAAAGATAAGGAAGATCACATAGGTAATGTGTGTGTCTAAAGAAGAGTGTGTAGAGTTAACATCTTACAGTTTGAAGGACATTGCCTATGACTGGGTAGTTTCTTGGAGGAAGGGTAGAGGGGAGGATGATGCTCACATCACCTGGCAGATGTTCCAAGATGCATTCTTAAATAGGTTCTTTCCTTTGGAATTAAGAGAGGAAAAGATTGAAGAGTTTATAAACTTAACACAAGGCTCCATGACTGTTAAGGAGTACTGCTTGAAGTTCAATCAGCTAGTAAAATATGCGCCTGACTTGATCTCCGACGCCCGAACTGGTATGAGAAAATTTATGACAGGTATGTCGGGCTTAGTACTAAAAGAATGTCATTTATGACAGGTATATCGGGCTTAGTACTAAAAGAATGTCGCACTGTTACATTGAACAAGGAGATATATTTATCTAGGATGATGATCTATATGCAGCAAATAGAGAAGGATAAGATAAGGGAAAGAGATAGAGTGAGAGGTAACAAGAGAGCCAGGTCTGAACAGCATGAGTACGGTCAGGCTAGATCCCAGGGAAGGAACCTCCCTCAGTTCCAGGTTGTTCTTCTATGCTAGCACCCTTATCCTCTAGTTCCCCAGTGCCTAGAGGTAGGCTAGAGTAGGGAAACAGGTCTTCTATGTCTAGGCCTCAGCAGAGTGTGAGCAGCAAGCCCAATTTTCCTCCTTATGCCAAGTATGGTAGGACCCATCCGGGTGAGTGTTTGGATGAATAGAGTGGTTGTTTCGGGTGTTTCAAGATAGGCCACAGGCTTTGAGAGTGCCCACATGCCAGGCTAGGAAGTAGAGATACCCAGGCCACTAGTGTATCAGCTTCCGTAGCCAGTCTAGCTCCTCCTTAGGGCGCTTCTTCTAGTATTGCTGGCGGTCAGCGCCAAAATAGGTTCTATGCCCTACTTTACCATCATGATCAGGAGGACTCTCCCGATGTTGTTACTGGTATGCTCCGTGTATTTCATTTTGATGTATATGTGTTATTGGACCCCGGGTTAAGTTTTTCTTATGTGAACCCACTTGTTGCTGTGAAGTTTGAGAAGAGCCTCGAAAGTATTTCTGAGCCTATTCTAGTTTCTACCCCAGTAGGGGAGTCTATTGTTGCTAAGCAAGTATACAAGAATTGTCCTATTACAGTCTTTCATAGAGTCACACTTGCTGATTTGATAGAGTTAAAGATGGTTGATTTTGATATTATCCTGGGTATGGACTGGCTTCACTCCTTCTATGCGCCTATAGATTTTCGTACTCGTGTAGTCAAATTTTAGTTTCCTGATGAACTAGTTTTCGAGTGGTCAGGGAGTTCAGTACCTCCCTAGAGTCATTTTATTTCTTATCTCAAAGCCAGGAAGCTTATATCTAAGGGTTGATTTTATCACTTAGTTAGAGTTAAGGACACTAAGTCTAAAACCCCAAGTATCCATTCAGTCAACATTATCAATGAGTTTCCTGATGTCTTTTCGGAAGATCTCCCAAGGGTACCTCCCGATAGAGAGATAGAATTCAGGATCGATCTTCTTCCCGACACTCAGCTTATTTCCATTCCTCCCTACCATATGACACCTGCAGAGCTTAAGGAGTTGAAAGAACAACTCAAACATCTCTTAGAAAATGGTTTAATAAGGTTCAGTGTATCTCCTTGAGGCGCACCTGTCCTTTTCATGCAAAAAAAAAATGGTTCTTTGCGTATGTCTATTGACTATCATCATCTTAATAAGGTCACAGTCAAGAACAAGTACCCTCTTTCGAGAATAGATGATTTGTTTGATCAGTTGCAAGGTGCGAGTTATTTCTCTAAGATAGACCTTAGATCTAGCTATCACCAACTTAAATTAAGAGGGTGTGATATCCCAAAGATAGCCTTCCAAACCTGCTATGGTCATTTTGAGTTTCTTGTCATGTCTTTTGGGATAACTAACGCCCCAGCAGCTTTCATGGACCTTATGAATCGAGTGTTTAATCCATATCTTGATATGTTCATCATTGTGTTTATTGATGACATCCTTGTGTATTCCCAAAGTGAGGGTGATCACGCAGACCATCTTAGAATCGTCTTGCAAACTCTTAGAGATCATAAGTTGTTCGCCAAATTCAGTAAGTGTGAGTTTTGGCTAAGTTTCGTAGCATTTCTGGGTCATATTATTTCAGCTGAAGGTATTAGATTGATCCCCAAAAGATAGAGGTTGTATGAAATTGGCCTAGGCCTATCTCTCCATTTGATATTAGAAGTTTCTTGGGTCTAGCTGGCTATTACCGCTATTTTGTTAAGGGGTTCTCTTCCATTGTGTCTCCCATGACTCGGTTGACCTAAAAGAAAGTTAAGTTCCTCTGGTCGGATTCTTGTGAGAAGAGTTTTAAGGAGTTGAAGACTCGACTCATTTCCGCCCCTGTATTGACTTTTCCTGATGGTGTAGATGGTTTTGTGGTATACTATGATGCTTTGAAAGTTGGTTTGGTTTGTGTGTTAATGCAGAGGGGTAAATTTATAGCCTATGCTTCTAGATAGTTGAAACCTCATGAGAAGAATTACCCAACCCATGACTTAGAGTTGGCTTCTGTAGTGTTTGCTCTGAAAATCTGGAGACATTATTTGTATGGTGTGCATGTTGATGTTTTTACTGATCTCAAAAGCCTGCAGTATATGTTGACTCAGAAGGAGTTGAATCTTAGGCAGCGGAGGTCGTTAGAATTGTTAAAAGACTATGATATGAGCATGTTTTATCATCCGGGCAAAGCCACTGTTGTGGCAGATGCCCTTAGCATGATGTTTATGGGTAGTATTTCGCATGTGAAGGAAGGTAAGAAAGAGTTGTCTCGTGATGTGCATCATCTGGCTAGACTGGGTGTTAAGTTGCTTGATTCCATTGAGGCAAATATTTTGGTGCAGAGTAGTTCTGAATCCTCTTTGGCTTCAGAAGTGAAGGAGAAGCAAGACTTAGATGCAAGCTTGGTCAGACTGAAGGAGTCAGTCAAGGACCAAAAGGTAGAGGTTTTCTCTCAAGAGGGAGATAGGGTGTTGAGTTTGCAGGGTAGATTATCTGTTCTTGATGTTGTTGATCTGAGGCAGAGAATTATGGCTAAAACGCATGGTTTGCGGTATTTTATTCATCTCATTACAACCAAGATGTACCTCCACTTGCGGGAAATCTATTGGTGGTGTGATATGAAGAAGGATATATTTGATTTTGTGGAAAAGTGTGCAACATGTCAACAGGTTAAGGTTGAGCACCAAAGACCTGGTGGTGTGACGCAAGAGTTTAATATCCCAACTTAGAAGTGGGAAGAGATAAATATGGATTTTGTGGCTGGATTACCTTTTTCCCGACGCCGTCATGATTCTATCTGGGTTTTTCTCGACAGGCTGATTAAGTCAGTACATTTTTTACCTGTGCACATATCTTATACAGCTGAGGACTATGATAAATTGTATATTCAGGAGTTGGTTAGGTTTCATGGAGTTCCCTTGTCTATCATTTTGGATAGGGGTACTCAGTTCACTTCTCAGTTCTGGAGAGCGTTTCAGAAGGGTCTTGGTACCCAAGTTCATATGAGTTTCACTTTTCATCCGCAGACAGATGGTCAGGCTGAGAGGACTATCCAAACTTTGGAGGACATATTGAGGGTGTGTGCCCTTGATTTAAAAGGTAGTTGGGATGAGCATTTGTCGTTGATAGAGTTTGCTTACAACAATAGTTACCATGCTAGTATCAAGATGGCACCATTCGAGGCATTATATTGTAGGAGATGTAGATCACCCATAGGTTTGTTTGAAGTGGGTGAAGCTACTTTAGTTGGACCTAATGCAGTATTTGAGGTGATAGAGAAGGTAAAGTTGATTAGAGAATGGTTAAAGATAGCTCAGAGTCGTCAAAAGTCATATACAGATGTGAGACAAAAAGACCTTGAGTTCGAAGTTAATGATTTGGTGTATCTGAAAATTTCGCCCATGAAAGGGGTGAAAAGATTTGAGAATAAAGGGAAACTTAGTCCCTGTTACCTTGGCCCTTACCGAATTCTCAGCCGTGTTGGGAACGTAGCCTATGAAGTTGAGCTGCCTGCAGAGTTGTCAGTTTTTCATCCCATTTTCCATATTTCCATGCTTAGAAAGCATATTGGTGATTCTATTGTTGTTAATTCTTCAGATTGCTTTGATGTTCAGAATAACCTTTCGTTTGATGAGGTTCCAGTTGAGATCCTAGATTACCAATTTCATAGACTAAGAAACAAAGAAGTTCCATTGGTCAAGGTTTTATGGCGGAACCAATTATTTGAGGGTGCTACTTGGGAAGCCGAAGAAGATATGCGATCCTAGTACCCACATCTTTTCTTCACAAGTTCAGAGCAAGCCGAAGGTATTACTTTTTCTTAATTCAGCCCCTATCTAACCAAAGATTCAACTATATAGCTATTTTGTTGCAAATTTGTGCACTCTTAGAAATACTTAAAATTTTAGAATGTCATAGATTCAATTTAGAGAACTATTCCAACTATGCATCCTCGGTTTCTTTGCATTCCCAGCTTAACTAGTGACTTTCGAGGACGAATATTTCCAAGGGGGAGATATTGTAATACCCTGAAAATTTCAACTAATAGTAGAACCCTGTTTCAAGATCATTAGAAATAAAGTTAGTTATTTGGTAGCTACATGATCTAGCTTGATGAATATTAGGGCCTCAAAAGTGTCCTAGCTATTAGACGAATCAAAACATTCCTTGCCGATTGAATTCTTGAGATGGATATTGGTATGGTCAACTTCAAACAAGCATATCTCTTGTTATACTATGAATTTCTGAGCTCATGACACGGAAAAAGATATATAATTGAATTAGCTTTCCAACGATAGAAATTTTGCCAAAATCCGTTATCGGAGCAAAGAGTTATGCCCATTTTACATCAGCGTATCAGCTTGGACATTTCATGACGACATTTTGTGACAACTAGTCACAAGCCTGACGGCTTGTCACAAAAGTCGTCACCATAAGCAGAAAGTCACAAAATCCAACATTTCATGATGAGATTTTGTGATGACTTGTCACAAGCCTGATGGCTTGTCACAAAAGTCGTCACCATAAGCAGAAAGTCACAAAATCCAACATTTCGTGATGATATTTTATGACGACTTGTCACAAGCCTGACGGCTTGTCACAAAAGTTGTCACCATAAGCAGAAAGTTACAAATCCAACATTTTGTGACGATATTTTGTGACGACTTGTCACAAGTTTGACGGCTTGTCACAAAATGTCGTCAACCTTTAGCCGAAAATCATAAAATTCACCCTTTTGTGACGACATTTCATGACGACTTGTCACAAGTCAGACGACTTGTCACGAATGTCGTCAGCTATTTTTTTTAGCAATTTAAGGACATTTTTGCAAGGGTATTTTGGTCTTTTTATTGCACTTCTGATGACTTATAACCCTCAGAAAACGTATTTTCTTCTATTTCTCTTTAGTTATACATCTCAAAATTCTCTGTACACCTTCAACCATAAGGTTACCGTTTCAACATAAAAACCTGATTATCTAGAGATTCAATCGTGAGAATTCAATAATTCTTGAATATTTGAATTTCCCGTTAAGAGGGCTACGAGGGACACCCAATAGTTCGTGAATAACCTTCTGAATTTTTGAAGTCATTCAAAAGCTCCAAGTTTAAGGTATGTGGTTTTGAACAAGATCACCCTTTTGTTCTTGTGACCAAAAGTTACATATTTTCGTAAAGTATTTTGTAAATTTATGGAGAATTCCTATCATGTTATTATATTTTTGAGTTTTATGAAACTATGTCTTACCCAAGATTTGAGTTGAAATAATATTATACATATTAATATTTTAAATTTTCAATTTCTGGTTTAAGTTGCATAATTCAACGTCTATATCATGTTTTGAGAATTTCAAGTCCTATCATTGTGAATTGAACCTTACGATTAAAGCATGAGTTTGAGAATGAGATGTTGATGATTTTAATGGATATCAAGAATTGAGTTTTTGATTGTAAGTTAAGATACAAATCCACATTCTTGAGTTTGAAGTAAAGGGGATGCATTTTGGCTTCCATTATATATATATTGTTGAATTGTTTTTAAGGTGGATTTTCTAATGTTTTGAGCTAAGTAAGGGAGTAGTATTTAGCAACGAGTTGGGCTTGATTCTGAGGTCTCATGCCCCAGAACTACGTTCCCCCGTAGGTTCTTGATTACCCCAAGTGGGTTAAGATAGAGATCACTAAAGTTAAGGTTTTATCTGATGGCAAGGATAGAACAGCTCTCTCCAATGTGGGTAAGACGTTTGACTCGATGTAGCTCACATGGTTTATGTGGGTTAAGAGAAACTCCCTAAGTTCCTAAAGTTCTCTAAGTCCTAAAGTCTTCCAAGTTTCAAAGAGTTTTAGTCTTAAAGTTACAAAGTTTTGAAAGTATAAGTGCTTTTGAAAGTTATGGTCCTAATAATTTCAGGTGTCATGATAATTTGAGGTTTTAAGTGAAAGCATTTTGATTTATTAGTCTTGTGGCATATATTTATTTCAAGCTATGTGAGTATGTTTTACATCATGTAGGTTTTCTATAAAAGCTTATGATATTGAGTATTTTAATTGCACACTCCCCCATATGCTTAGTACATTCCCAAAGTACTGACCCATATATTTTGTCTGTGTGCCATATATTCTCGTAATATAGGTTCAGGGGCTCAGTCTCAGTCTCACCAGTGATCCTTTCGTGCACTCCTATCTATATATCAGCCGTGGTGAGTCCTCATGATTCGGGGACCGATTATTCTCAGACTTCCAGTTTTATTTAGTAGATGTTTAATTCTTGTCAGTTGAGTATGAGTCAGTTGGTGACCTGTCCCAATGGCTCTCTAGTTTGGAGTAGTAGAGGTTTGTCAGACTAGTCATCAGATTATCAGACTAGTCATCATATTATTGGCAAGAATCCTATTGGTTGATGGGTTAGTATCCCAGTTGTCTAAATGGGTTGGAGTACTATTGGTTGATGGGTTAGAGTCCCAGCTGATTAAATAGTTTTGTTTGACATAATACATTGGCTTGCAAGATTGTTTATTTTGCATGACAATACCATTATATAATTCCTTAGTGAAAGACTCCTTTCATAATGAAAATAAAGATGTGTAAATGTTTTAATTGGGCATAAAAAGTATTTTGTAGCATAGCTGTGAAGGTGGAGGTCCCAAAGAACTGATACTAGAAACTCACGTTTGTCAGTGTGAGGGTTGGTATAGATGATTCTTTTCTTGTGTCACACTATATACATTTTTATCATGGATGGCGTAGGATTATTGATTCCCCACCCTTCTATGATATCTCCTATTTATGTGGCTAACACACACTGGGGCCTATCTAGCAAAAGGGTTGGACCCATATAGCCCATGGGTGTTTTATAACGGTTAAGCTACACTGTCAAGGCTATTGTTTTACTCTCATGCTAAACCTTATTCCCTATCCCTGGATGTTATAAATATATGTGTATATATATGTATATAATAATGTGTATTTGTTTTGAAATATTTTGAACTAATTTGATCAATGAATTATTTTACCACTTATCCCTGAGTTACAATCTAGCACTCCCCCTCTAACAGTCTCTGAACACTGTATCCCCATGCGATATAGGTTTTGGAGATATTTTTGTCTCCTTGCATAGTGATAGGTTATTCTGGTTCATTCGTTGGGCTGTCTTGAAGTAGTAAGCTTCCATTCTCTAAAAGACCCTCATTTCTTGGTTTTGTCTTATGTTTTAGAATATCTTTTTGATATCCCTTTTTAGCTCAAGTCGGGGGCATGTCCCGATGTAAGTTATTCATGTGATGTTAGAGGATTTGTGAATTACTGTGGATTAGGATTGTTTTTATTTATTAGTTTCCTTAGATCTATTCACTTATTGTACTATTGGTTATTGGTTTGCTTCAACTGTTGTTCTCTATATTGTGTTCTTTTTAACTAGGAAAATGGGTGGTCTCCGGTCCATGATGGACTGGAGATACCCGTCACGTCCAGGCCCCAGTATGGGTTGTGAAAAAATCCAACTCATAAGAAACATTCCCAACGCTCCTCATAATCGAGTATGGACAAAAATAACGTGCTCTGAGCTTTCCCTTCTTTCCAAATCTAATCACTCCCTTCATGGGAGTCATTTGAAGAACACCTAATCTCCAACGTCAATCTCCAACACTCTTCAGCTATCATCTTCAGAGGACTTTTTGTGACTCTGAGTAGTCTTAAGCCTACCCCTAATCACCTGTACCTTCTCCATAGTTTAGTGAAAAAAATAAGGACCAAAAAATCTAGTTTGACCAATCTCGAACCACCCTATAGGAGACCTACACCTCCTACAATATAGAGACTCGAATGGAGCCATCTGAACTCGAGTGCTACTATTATTATATGTGAACTTGATGAGAGGATAATAATCAACCCAAATACCACAAAAATCAATCACCCAAGCCCTTAGCATATCCTCCAAAGTCTGAAAGTACTCTCGGCTTGCCTATCCATTTAAGGGTGGAAAACAGCAATAAAGTTAACTTTCGTACATAAACCATTCTGAAATAAGCACCAAAAATGAGAAGAGAATTGCAGACCTCAATTTGAAATGATGAAAACTGGAGCACCGTGCAACTTGACGACCTTCTGGATAAAAAAATTTTGTATAATATTTATAGTGCAGTTAGTCCTCACTGGCAAGAAGTTAGAAGACTTAGTCATCCTATCCACGATGACTCAAATTAAATCATATTGATTACGAGACCGTGGGAGAGTAGTAAGGAAATTCATATTGATCATCTCTAACTTCCACATAGGTAGCTCTATATCTTAAGAGATACCACCAGGACCCAAGTGCTTAACCTTCACTTACTGATAGACTGCACTTAGCCACAAAATTGTCCACAACTCTCTTCAAGTTATTCCACAAATAGATCTCTTTCGGATCATTATGCATATTTAACGAACTAGGGTGAACTATATACCTCGACTCATGAGCATTAGCCCAAATCCTTTCCCACAATCCATCAACATCAGTAACACATAACCTACCTTGATGCCAGCAAGATACCATCACCACTAATCTCAAAAGCCATAACCTTTTTCTAAACCATATCATCCTCAATCAGTATCAAAATGGGATCCAAAGTCTGCTTCTCCTTTATCTCAACACCTAAAGACATATTTACCACCTCTTGATTAATAACTCTCTATTTTTGAAGTCCAAAACACGAACTCCCCAATTAGCTAACCGATAAATGTCTTTCACAAAACCTCGCTTCCATTCTTCTACATTAGATAAGCTCCCCATTGACAACCTATTAAGAGCATCAACAACCACATTAGCTTTACCTTTGTGGTAGTGGACTCATATCATAATCTTTGACCAATTCAAGCCATCTCCTTTCCCTGAGATTCAACTCTTTCTGAGTGAATACATACTGCAAGATCTTATAATTTGAATAAATATCTACATTCACCCCATACAAATAATGGCGCAAATTTTTTAATGCTAACACCACAACTGCCAACTTTAGATCATGAGTTGGATAATTCCTCTTACGCACCTAAATATTCCTATAAGAATAGGAAATGACCTTACCATGTTTAATCAAGGCACAACCTACTCCCACACGAGACACATCACAGTAGATAACAAAACCATCAGTTCCCTCAGGCTGGTTCAAAACTGGCACAAAAGTTAACTTATCCTTCAGCTTCTCAAATCTACCCTCACAAGCATCGGACCATATAATCTTCACCTCTTACTAAGTCAACTTAGTCAAAAGAGCAGCCAATAAAAAGAAGCTCTCCATAAATATCCTTTAATACCTAGCCAAGTCCAAGAAGCTTTGAATATTAGTTGGAGTCATGGTTCTAGGGCATCCCTTAATTGCCTCAACATTCTATGGATCGACCTTGATATCCTTATTAGAAACAACACAACCAAGAAAGGTCTCACGATTCAACCAAAATTCAAACTTTGAAAACTTAGCATACAATTTCTTATCCTTAAGAGTTTGTATTACTACATTGAAGTATTAGTTTGGTCCTCCTCACTCTTAGAACATACAAAGATATCATCAATAAACACGATAATGAACAAGTCCAAAACTATTTGAATACCCAATTCATAAGATCCATAAATGCCTTCAAAGCGTTAGTCAACTTAAAATATATGACCTGAATCTCAAGTGACCATATTGAGTACAGAAAGAAATCTTAGGGATATCCACCTCCCTAATCTTCAATTAATGATAACCCAATCAAAGATAAATATTATAAAAGCTTCTATCACCCTGAAAATTGTTGAAAAGATTATCAATCCTAGGAAGAGGGTACTTTTTCGTCACTGTCACCTTTTTAAACTGTCGATAGTCTATACACATCTGAATGGGCCCATCTTTCTTATGCACGAAAAGAATAGAAGCACCCTATATATACATAATACAGAGAATAAAACTCTTCTCAAAGAGATCCTTTAATTTCTCCTTAAGTTCTTTCAACTTAGTCAGAGCCATTCAATATTGAGGAATGCAAATAGGATGGTTCTATATGTAGTTTTTAATATGATCACCTAAACTGCAAGGGACCAGGTCCCTGGATGTGCAAAGTACAGTACAGCTGGCAAAACCTTTTGCACAGTTTTATCATCTTGTGTAACAAACTTGTAGGTGTTATTTTGTTCCGAATTTGACAGTTGGTCCAATGATATTCCATCTCTAATCATCATCTAGATATAAAAGGAAAGTGTTGCCTCTTATATAGTTGGTTTTTTAACTCTAATTAGTGAAGTGAGGTATCAAAACCCAGTTCCAAAACTACTCAAGTACATAGTTTATTATGTGAGCCTAAATTAAAATTGTTATTAAGTGCTAATTTGTAAAAGGACTACTAATGTTATAAGGGTAGTGTTTTTCTTTTAAGAGAGCTGCTTAGGTAGAGTTACATAGGCATTATAGCTGATTAGAGTTAATTAGTATAGAGAGAGTCCCTTGTAGAGTTACTAAGATAAGCTTATAGTAAAGTTGCTATAATAAAAAAGAGCCTAGAGGTAGGCTGAAACCTATACGTTAATCAGAAGGTTGATTATAATGGATTTATTTGGCGCTTGTGAGGGTAAGCCGTGGTTTTGCCCATCTTGGGTTTCCACATAAAAATCTTATCTTCTTACTTTCTTGCGTTGCCTTTAAATTTCCAGCATCTCCTAGTTTCTTTACTGCTTTATTGCTTAAGATTGACTATGAGGGACTTGGTCTCTCATTGTGTGGTGCAACCCCTAAGAATTCTAACAATTGGTATCAGATCGGTTTCACTTTAAAAGGATAATACCTAGGGTGTTCTTCTCATCATAACTACTATAGATGAACTAGGTGAGGAAAGAAAAAAAGCAAAAATAGAGAGATTACCCATCCTGAAAGCTTTAGAATCTACTCAGGAGTTGAGGACATTGATGTTGTACTCCTGGCAATAAAGATTGGTAGGGCTACAAAAAGGGTTGGTCAGCTTAGCAAATTAAATTGTAAAATTGAAGGTTGTCAATAAGGTGGCAGCCCTGAAGAATTATTGAGAAGCAACCTAGTGTAAAAGAAGAATCAAAATCCTAAAACATCAAGAAGAAAAGGTGGAGCTTGTTGTATAGTAAAAAGGGTGTTATCTCTATGGGAAGACTTATCCCTAAAATCTTGGAAAGACAAAGAGTACGAAGATCATTTTATAAGAAAAACAAGAGGATAAGAAAATAACCCTAGTTTCTTGGTATTCTCAAATAGCGGCATGGTAAGACTCCTCCAGTAATTCAAGTGAAGAAGAGAAGACAAGAGATGATTATATACTTGCAGTGGAATACAGTCCAGTTATCTATGACCCAATGTTTGTATTTTTGGCAAACATCGAGGATAAAGATGAAAAGGAAATAACATTCCTTGAACTTAAAGAAAATCTAGGTAACTCCACTTCTATGAACATAAAAAATCTTTCTATTGTGTTAATAGACTCTGCACATAAATAATCTACTGAGAAGAATATACTAGAGATAATAGTAGAGAATCAAGAACATGAGTTGGTTACCTTAAATCTTAAGATATCAAAAACTTATGAAATTTTCTCTAAGTTGAAACCTGAGAATATGAGTTGTACGAGTCAATTAAAGAAGCCAAATGATTTAGATGACAAAAACAAGAAAGAAGCTTCAAGGATTCAAATTGTTATTATAGAAAAATTGAGGGATTCTGAAAATTAAAATGAAATGTTGGAAAGGGACTTGGAACGCTTAAGAGTAGAGTTGAAAAAATCTCTTAAATGGACTGCTTCTTTACATACTCTTTCTAATATACTGAGTCAAGGTGTTAATAATGATAGATGGTTGAGCTAACAATGAGAAATTCAACCTGTTGAGTCAAAAGGAAGGAATCCTTATAATGTTGGAAGGAAAGAGTATGAAGTTAAGTGTATTCACTGTGGAAAAGATGAACTTTTAAAAAGGGGATGTCTGCACTGGTCTAAAGCTAAATTAAGAGGTATGAAATGTATTAAATAGAAGAATGTACTTTCTAAGGGGTTCAAATCTTTCAAAAAATCAAAGAGGAAGATATCACTGGCTAGATGGGCTAAGAAAAATTTGATTTACACCATTTTCATCGAATTGGGAACTCAAGATCAAGTGGGTTCCAAAATCCAACTTTTGGTAATGATCTTAGGTATGGGAAATGGGAATGCAGTCAGGAATAGATCAACAACTTAAAGATCTTAAAGATTGATAGTTAAAAGGCTGATTATGTTCTCTCTCTCTGAAGACATTTAAAGATAGAGGTGGCTTATTTTGAGATGCATGATTTTAAGGTACTTGGTCCCTAAGAAATTCATACCAGAGGAAGCATCACCAGAATGAATAACATAAGAATCAGTGTCTCTTCAAAATTTGGCTATGACAAGGGAACCAGTATCCATTATAAAGTAGGCATGAATAACAAGTATCCAGGAGTTTCCGCAAGAAGAGCAATCCCAAAATCAATTTTCATATCGGGAGGAACACCAGGAAGATCAGCAGGGAAGACCTCAGGAAATTCACTAACCACAAGGGGTAGACTGTAAAGAAGAACCCACTGAGTTAAAATATTTAAATCAGACCAAATGACAAAGATACCCCTTGGAAATTAATTTTTGGGCTCTAAGATATCATATGAACCTCCTATTAGGAACTAGGAAATTCCACTTCCACTCAATGATTATCTCATTCAGATATTTGAAAATGACCTTACGGGTCTGATAGTCTAAAGAGTCATATCATGAGTGCAACCAATCTATTCCCAAGATGACATGAAAATCAACCATGTCTAATTCAATCACATCCATCAAAGTTTCCCTACCACACAACCGCTATATACTCTTCTAGCAACCATAGAGTCACCCTATGAGGTAGAAATAGAAAATGGGTCTGAAATACACTCGAGATCAGAACAAAAGTACCCAGCCACAAATGGGGTCACAGAAGAAAGAGTATAACTTGGATCAAGAGTGTAATACACATCATAGGAGAAGAGTTTTGATATACCGGTGATGACATCAGAAGATGCCTCAGACTCTTAACAGGTAGAAGAGCATAGATATAGTTCCGACAAGTGCCTGAGCTAGAAGTGGCACCTTTTGGAGCAGAAGTTGATGAAGTAGCAATAGAAACCTTGTTTTCCCCAAAAGCAACCATTGAAGGACAATTTTGCTGCATATGACCAATCTGACCCCAACTAAAGCACCTGTTCCTCCCCTGCTCACACCAACCACGGTGTAACTAACCACAGAATCTACAAGAAGGATATAATGGTGTTGATTGAGCCATACTTGCTTGATATTAGGCACCCTGTATCCTAGAACCATCACCACTGTAAAAACGTTGATCACCGAATGACTTTGGGTAAGGATCACTAGCCATCGAATAGGAGCTAGGACTCCCTTAATTCTTCTTATGAGACAATTTCCCACCATCTCTACCCACTCTGTTGTTGGCCTCCACCCTACTCTGAATGACTAAATCTCTTACTTTGTCTTTGTCTAATCACAACTTGCTCTTTCTTTTCCTCTTCGACTTGTTGCATATATACCACAAGTCTAGAGATGTACATATCCTTCTACAACAAGGCAACTTTGCTCTCCAAAATCAAATCACGGGACAATCCAAAAGAAAATTTCCTCATTCTAACCCTCATGCTAGGAACTAACTTGGAAGAATATCGTGACAACTAATGGAAACTCAAGGCATACTCCTTTACCAACATCCTGCCTTGCTTCATATTTTCAAACTCCTCATTTTTTGCCTCCCTCAACTTTTAAGGAAAGAAGCAATCAAGAAAAGCACTCCAAAAATCATCCCATAAGGCAGACTCATTATCATCACCCCTAAGCTGCTCCTGCTCCTCATACCACTGATAGGCCATATCCTTTAATTAATAAGCGGCAAACTTCACACCCTCTACATTATTAGCATGCATCACTTGAAATAACTTTTCCATTTCATTTATGAACCCTTAAAGATCCTCCTCAACCTTAGTACCAGTGAAAGTCAGAGGGTGAAACCTCATAAACTGACCAAGTCTAGTGCCCTCAGAAGAATTCATAGCAATACCAGAAGGACCCAACTGTTGTGACTGAGATGTCACCAATTGGGTCAACATTGGTAATATCTCTTTGAGGTGAATGAGCATGAGCATCATACTCAAGAGTAGGATCAGTGGAGACCGGTGAGACTCTACAGAGGCAATCAGAAGCAGCGACCCTAGAGTAGGTTTGTTCCTCAAAGGTAGGACAAGCTCCATCAGCATTATCCAAAGATAGGATGAAGGAGTTTTCACGAATATCAGATCTTCTTGGAGGCATGATCTAAAAGGTGAGAAAATGGGAATTAGAGAGATTAAAGACCTGCAACTCTATAGCCCGAAAATAAGACAACAACAAAGAGGAACATTCCTAAATTCCTTGTTGCCTCTCCCTTATAATTGTGGCATGCTACACACCCTTAAAAGAGAATTTACTTGACACGACTTTGTGGAAAACCAATTGACCATGAACCTAGGCTCTGATACCAACTTTATCACGACCCGAACTAGGGCCACCCTCATTTATTAATCCACAGAACACAACACTCATTAACTGGCATGACCCAAACCAGGGCACTATCGTAATAGGCATCCCAAGTCCAACAAGGATAGGGTACCACCCCTATTACCCAACTCAACTTTCAAATACGCATACCCTGAGTCAGATGAATTTTTAATGAATAACAAGTTAGAGTTTAGTACAATTCCAAACACTGGGATAGGTCTATAATTGTGACCAACCCGAACAAGTCCAACTATCCATTACCAACCAACAGCCATAACAAAACCACTATAAAAACTAAGTTCCTATCCATAACATAATATGAAAGAATGGAACAATCATTAATATAGTCAAATGGTATCAGCCTCAATACCAATGCCAATACTAAGGTTGATACCAATACCAACACCGCCCATTCTAACCTATAGTAGTTCCACAAAGACTCTAACCAAAAGAAAAATAATATCCGATTGGGACATGCCCCCAACCATAGCCAAAAACAATATCCAAAAAATAACTAAAGTACGAATAGATGCCTATGATATGAAATAGAGCCTTTCGAAGTATAGAAGCTCACCACTTCAATCCAATAGTTGATCCTGAATCTGATCACTAAGCAATAAGAGTAGAATGGTTGGTTCCTACATCGCATGGGGTTACAGTCGCTCGAAAATGGGTTAGCGGGTGAAAGCTATCATGTACTTAAGATATAAATAAAATAATACCAACCTTTAAATCCAACTAAACCAGCCATATGCATTCACAACCATACATATATGTATATAACCATGCTGGGAAAGGGAATCGAGTTTAGCATGCATTTAAAACCATTAACCTTGGTATGTGTAGCTTAACCATCATAATCCACCCACGGGATATATGAGTCCATTTTCACCCCAGGATAGACCCTGATACATATAGATGTACGAACTGGAGATACCATAGGAGTAGGGGATTCCCGTGTACCCTTCGCGCTCCATGATACATACATACAAGTGTTAGGGATTCTCGTGTACCCCTCAAGTTTAGGGTTGCCATGCCCAATCCTCTTATCGACAAAATTAATTTCCAGTGTCCGTCTTTTGGCCTCCCACCATCATGGTTAGAAATCACACCCCACCATCATTGCCCAATTAAAACCATTGCCACACAACTAAACCATCATTTAATTTATTATTAACCAAGGATATCATTAGTGGTATCGTCATACCGACTATAGCTTACAACAAATGTCCTTAGCCAACCTTTTATGAATAAGGGATTCCCATATACCCATAGATTACATTATTAAGTTGACTTAGAGGAGTCCCATGTTACCCACAAGTGTACCATTATTATGTTTTCTTGGGGGATTACCTTGTACCTTAAAAAGATGTTTAATTAACCATAACCATGACCAGCAAACCTTACTATTTAACCATTCCAAACCATTTAAACAATTTATGGGCATTTAGGGTTCCATTACAAAGTTATACCATTCAATAGTTCCATTAAAAGTACAACAATGTAGTAAAAGTATTCTCATAGGCATTTTATCAAACATGTTGGGGGCATAGTATTTACAAAACCAATTATCAATTAACAATTCCCATGCAACCAATTGTCCAAACCATAATTAAAGCATGCACATCCATAATTAAAAGATAGGAAAACCGTAACCAAGTATTTATAGCCAAAAACCCCAACACATGATTGAAAACCCAAAATCATACAACAATTCATGCCATGAAAACAATAGATAACATGCCTTTAGTTGGAACTAAAAATGAGGAAGGAGTAACTTGCCCTAGATTATGAAGATTATGGAGAGAAATCACCAGTACAAGCCCCAAATTAATCCTCTAGATGAAACCCTAGCCTTCTTTTACTCAAGAGCCTTACAAGAATTTAAGAGAGTTTCTAAGTGTTTGAGATTAAAATATTAGTGTAAATGATGTCCCAAAAGAGTTATATGTCGTGAGGCCTTAAGATTTTAACTGGGCAAATGTCCAGATTACCCCCACTTAAACTGCATTAAAATCTCGTGGGAGGTTACGACCACCCCATACCAGTCGTACACCACCATATGAGTGGTACCTACCACTTGTACCCTAGGCCTCTCTTTTTACCCCCACACTGTCCAAAATACGACCATCCAGGCCAAGTCGTATCCAATCATACAATTTGTACCCTTTACCCGTACCCACCACAAAATAGAAATCAAGAGGATTTGGACACTGTCCACCATACGAGTCAATTGTACGAGTGCTACCATATCTTATGGCTCATGGTGAGCCACTCATGCTCAGATCCAAGTTAAGTCACCAAGTTTCATATTAAGTGATGGAAAAAACAAACCATACGAACGTCACCCACCATACAACTCGTACCCACCCAAGTTTTACCCACAGTAGAAACCAATCCAACCCACCAGCCAACACTAGTTAGCATATGACAAAGACCATATTAAATATACCCCATTATCAAATATCAATCTAACCTTTAACAAAGTTATAAAAAAGATTTAATCAAGAACACTTACCTTCCGCATGAATATCTGGAGTAGAAAACAAATGAAGATACTTGGACTTCATGTCCCCTTACGCTTCACAAGTAGCCTTTTCCACCTTGTGGTTCCTTCATAAAACCTTAACTGAAGCTACATTATTTGTCCGCAATCGATCAACGTTCCGATCCAAGATTTCAACCGAGATTTTTTCAGAAGATAGAGAATTCAAGATACCCAATCCTTCTAGAGAAACAACCGAAGAAGGATCACTAAGACACTTCTCAACATAGAGTCATGAAATACCGAATGAATGGAGCTAAAACTAGAAGAAAACTCCAATTCATAAGAGATATTTCCAACCCTTATCAAAATCATATAAGGACCAACATACCGGAGACTGAGCTTCCCTTTTTTACCAAACAACATCACTCTCTTCATGGGAGATACCATTAGGAACACTCTATCCCCAACCTAAAACTCCAAGTATCTACGTCATACATCCGCATAGGACTTCTTGGTGACTCTATAAAACTTAAGCGTATCCTAAATCACCTTCACCTATTCCATAGCTTGATAAATAAATTTCGGACCAAACATATCCACTTTACCAACCTTGAACCACCCAATAGGAGATCTACACCTCCTACTATAAAATTAATCAAAAAGGGCCATTCTAAAACTAGAATGATAGTTATTATTATAAGTAAACTCTACCAAAGGTAGATTCTAAACCCAACTACCACCATAATCAATCGTACATGCACGAAGCATGTCTTCCAATGTCTAAATAGTCCTCTTTTCTTGCCCATCTGAAAAGCAGTACTCAAACTAACCTTAGTACCCAACCCCTTCTGAAATGACTAACAAAAATAAGATGAAAATTGTATACAAAGATCAGAGATAATCAAAATAGGTACCCTATGTAGCTTCACAATCTCATGAAGATACAACCTCGCATAATCCTTAGCTGAAAAGTTACTCCTCCCTAGCAAAAAGTGAGCAGATGTTGTTATCCTTTCCACGATCACCCAAATTGAATCATGATGATTCTGAGACCGAGGAAGACCACTAATGAAATCCATGTTGACCACTTCCCATTTCTATTTTGGCAATTTAATTTCCTGATAGAACCTTTTGGGCCTCATGTGCTCAACTTTCATGTATTGACACACCAAGCATTTTGCCACAAAATTAGCCACATCATTCTTCATACCATTCCACTAATATATCTCCTTGAGATTATGATACATTTTTGTCCAACTGGGATGAACAACATAGCACAATTCATGCACATCAGCTAATACTCTTTCTCAAAAACCATTGATATCAGGAACACATAATAACCCATGGTACTGTACTGCAATGTACCATCATTACTTATCTCAAATACCATTACCTTTTGCCCACGTACATCAACCTTAATTTTCATCAAGACAAGATCTAGCATTTGCTTCTCCTTGATCTCTACACTAATAGATGACCGCACCACTTCCTGTACCAACATACCACCATGCTCGGAGTCTAGAAGATGAGCCCAAGATTATACAAGTGATAAATATCCTTCACCAACTCATGCTTCTACTTTTCTGCATGAGCCAAACTCCCTATGGACAACCTGCTAAGAGCATCAGTAACCACGTTATCTTTACCTCGGTGGCAGTAAAGACTCATATCATAGTCCTTGAGAAGCTCCAGCCATCTCATCTACCTGATATTAAGCTTCTTCTTAGTAAATACATACTACAGACTCTTATGATCAGAGAAGATGTCCATATGCATTCAGTACAAATAGTGCTGCCAAATCTTTAATGCAAACACCACAGCTAATAGTTCCAAATCATGAGTAGGATAATTTCTCTCATGCACCTTCAACTACCTAGATGCATAGGATATTATCTTTCCATGCTGGATCAAAACACAACTAAGACCCACCCGAGATGCATCATAATAAACCACAAACCCCTTATTTCCCTCAAGCAAAGTAAAAAATAGAGTCGAGGTTAGCTTATCCTTAAGCTTATCGAAACTACCTTCAAAAGTATTCAACCAAGAGAATTTTACCTTTTTTTTAATTAACCTAATCAATGGGGAAACTATCATTAAAAAACTTTCCACAAACCTCCTGTAATACCGAGCAAAACCCAAGAAGCTCCAAATATTGGTTGAAGTCATGGGTATAGGACATTTTTTAACCACCGCCACCTTTTATGGATCAACCAGGATCCCCTCACCAAAAATAATATGACCTAGAAAAGTAGTAACGTTCAACCAGAATTCATATTTAATGAATTTGGCATACAACTGTTGATTCTTCAAGGTCTAAAATACCTTACAGAGGTGATTAGCGTGATCCACCTCGCTTTTGTAATATACTAGGATATCATCAATGAACACAATGACAAAAAGATCCAAAAACTGATGGAATACCCTATTTATCAAATCTATGAATGTTGTTGGGGCATTGGTCAAACCAAATGACATCACTAAGAACTCAAAGTTCCTATACCGAGTACAAAAAGTTGTCTTAGGAATATCAACCACCCTAATCTTAAGTTGATGATACCCAGAACAAAGATCTATCTTAGAAAAGAATTTGGCACCTTGCAACTGATCAAACAAGTCATCTATCCTTGGAAGAGGACGCTTGTTCTTGACTATCACCATATTCAACTATCAGTAGTCAATGCACATCCGAAGGGAACCCTTATTCTTATGCATGAATAATATTGGTGCACTCAAAGGGGACACACTAGGACAGATGAAACCCTTATCCAAAAAATCCTTAAGTTACTTCTTGAGTTATCTCAACTCAGTTGGAGCCATTTTTTAAAGAGGAATAGATATTAGACGAGTGTCCGGAACCTAATCAATCCCAAACTCAATCTCCCTATCTGAAGGAACACCAGGAAGATCATCCAGAAAGACCTCGAGAAACTCATTTAACACAAAAACTAAATGAAAAAAAAAAACCTTTTAAGTTAGAATCTTTAACCCAGACTAGATGATAGAGACACCACTTGGAGAATAATCTCTAAGCTCTAAGATACGATTTAAACATCCCCTTGAGAGATAAAGAACCACCCTCCTATTCAATAATAGGTTCACCAGAGAACCTAAAGATAACATTATAGGTCCGATAATCTAAAGATGCGTAGCATGAATGTAACTAATCCTTCCCAATAATAACATCAAAATCCACCATATCTAAATCAATCAAATGGACCAAAGTCTCCTTACTACCAACAGATACCACACACACCCTATAGATTCTTTTAGAAACCACAGAGTCACCTATCGGGGTAGAGATAAAGAAAGGATACAAAATAACCCCAGGATTAAAACCAAAATACACAGCCATAAATGGGGTCACATAAGAAAGAGTAGACCCCATATAAAGTAAATAATAAACATTCTAAGAAAGGAGTTGTAACGTAGCTGTCACGATATCAGGTGATGCCTCAGATTCCTACTGAGTATCAAGAGCATACAACCTATTCTAGCATGTGCCAGTGCCAGAAGCGGAAACAAATGCAAAAGCAGTACCTTTTGGTGAAGCAGCAGAAGAAGAGGCAACCAGGACTCTGTTCGCTCCAGTAGCTACCTTAACACCCAAACAGTTTCTAAGCATGTGGCCTAGATGACCATACTTGAATCACCTGTCTTTCCCCTCATCATATAATCTTTATGTAACCAACCACAGAACCTATAAGGATGACACGATGAAGCCGACTGTGCCCTACTTCCCTGAGATTGGGCACCCTATACCCTAAAGTTGTCACCACCCTATTGACACCTATCACCCAACTGCTTTGGGTTAGGAGTACTAGCTTTGGAGAAGGAACAAGAACTCTCCCACTTCTTGTTTAGCCACTTAACACCATCCCGACAACTTATTGTTAACCACCACCTTGATTAGAGAACCTGAACCTCTTACCCTGATGTTTACCTATCTCATCCTACTTTTTATTTTCTTAATCCATCTTTTGCATATGAAAAACCAACCTAGAATTATCCATGTCCTTGATCAGCAATGCATTCTTGATTTTAAGGGTTAAATCCCGAGAGAGTCTTGAATCAAACTTTCTCATCATGGCCCTCATATCAGACACCAATTTTGGAGCATACTTAGATAACTAGTGGAATTTCAAGGCATATTAATTGAATGACATCTTACCATGTTTCAGATTAATAAACTCCTCCACTTTTGCTTCCCTCAACTCCTGAGCAAAGAAGCGGTCCAGAAATGCATTGGAGAAAGTCTCCTATAAAGATGATTCCACAACAGCACCTTTTTCCCTACCCTATTCCATGTACCATTGGTAGACCATATCTTTGAGCTGATAAGATATAAAATCCACCCCTTCCATATTTGTGGAATGTATAATCCTAAAAATCTTTTCCATATCATCCAAAAAAACCCTTAGTATCCTCACACACCCTAACATCAATAAAGGTTGAAGGCAACCTTGAAGTCTAAAGGATTTAGGTTGATCAAGACTATGATAGAATACTTAGAGAGTAAGTTCAGTGAAGGCATACATGAGAGGGACGTGGTAGTGAAGATTAATACCTAGGCTATTTCAAAGAGAGATAGTTTAAAGTATCTTAGGTCTATGATACAGGAAAATAATGATATCAATGAGGCTGTCACCCATCGTATTAGTGCAGGGTGGGTGAAAAGACAGCTTACATCCAGAGTATTATGTGACAAGAAACTACCACCTCAACTTAAAGGCAAGCCTATAAAGTGGAGGTTAGACAAAAAATATTTTATGGGTCAAAGTGTTGTCCAATTAAGAACTCCCACATTCAAATGGTAAAGTGACAGAGATGAGGATGTTATGATGGATGTGTGGGTTTGCTAGGATAAATAGGATCATAAATGAGGTTATATGTTACAAATTAGGAGTGACTTTAGTAGAAAAAAAGATGCATAAAGCAAGTTTGGGATGGTTCGGGCATGTAATGACGAGTGGCATGATCACCTAATACGGAGGTATGAGAGGTTGGCTATGGATGGATTTCGGAGAGGTAGATGTAGACCAAAAAAATATTGAAGATAGGTGCTTAAATGTGATACGGATAATTAAAACTTACTATAACACCCCAAATCTGATACCCAAAATGCTACACGGTGCTCATGATCCCGAGGGACCACAAGCTAACCCATGACTGATATCTGTGTTTGTATACTATATGATATACTGTATAATATGGAAATATTAACTGAAAGGCCATAAGGTTAAAACGGTAACATAATATCTGATAAAATATAACATTTAAATGGGGTATGAAATACCCAAAACAAAACTAAAATAACATGATAGTTTGAACATAATAGTTTAAAAATGATAGTTTGGAAAGCCTCTAACTAACTGAACTATCTGAATGAGGAGTTGATGGGACATGTTCCCAACTAATTCTAACTAATAAATTACTTATTGAGGTAATAAATAAATGATCATGTCCTCGAGAGATGAGGACTCACTGCTAACTCTGACTGCTGAGACTGGAATACTACTGATGCTCTGGAGCTCGTACTTCTGAACCTATGGTATAAGACACCGTAGTGAAAATGTGTCAGTACTTTAAATGTACTGGTATGCATGTGAGGTAGGCTGAATGCATGGGATTCATATACATGAACAATACTAGCTAACTGACTAATATGAATGTGAGAATACATGAATGAATACATAGTAACTATATCCAAGATCATCATTACATGAAATTACTGACTGATAACTGAGTTCTGATGGCTGATATAACTGATAACATGAGTGATTGTATCTGACAGTCCTGAATCTAATGAAAATAGCTGAGTACCATACTATTCTAAGTTGACTATATCTGAAAGTCCTGAATTTTGTAGAACTATCTGAGTTCTAATACTGAGACTGATTGATTGTGTCTAACAGTCCTAATTCTGTAACTAAAATTATAGGAAGTATTTATCTAACCGACATGCCCCTAATACGCTATCATGGCTGAATTAAGGTCCAATCTGTAACCCCAATTGGAAGGGTGTCAATACCGCACCACTGGTAAGGACAAACTGTGAGTGACCCTCATCTGATAGTGTCCCCAAAAGAGAACAGTAGGTCCCTCATCTGACAGTGCTCATCAACCTCATCAACCCTCATCTGACAGTGTTGATGTCTCAACCTATGCTATCTTTATAGTTCTAGAACGCAAGGATGACTGCTATGAATCACACCCTCATCTGACAGTGTGTGTGTTCCCACCTTGGGTTCACTCAATGTTAATTCTTACTCCCATCTGAATAGACACTGATCATGGATTACTGAATTGAACTGGACTAAATTAATTGAGTTCCATTGACCGATGGAATAGTACTGAGACTATGGTATTATTGAGCTTTCTTGTGTCACATAACTGACTGAGTTTTATGGATCATGGCTTGACTGAGGATATCGTAAAAACATGAGACAAACTCTAATCACACAGTTATATTTTTTGGGTACAAATACCCCCAGGACTCAATGGAAGGAAACTGATAAGGCATGACATTCTTGAATACATAACTAACATCAACAATCCATAATACAATAATTGAAAATTTTTCATAGGCATTTGATTATCATAGCTTGGTATGTGAATAAGATAAAATGTATACACAGCATAATTACATATGTATAACTTATGAGCAATCCGACAAACAATTTCAATACATAAGAATAGCATGGAAGTCATTTTGGATTACAATTAAGCTATAGTGCATAATTTCTATCCTCCTAAGTATTTTATCAAACACATTACATGCACCCTTAGGGCATAGACCATATCATCAAATTGACACGTTATAAATAATTCAATTTATGGATTTCACTCACTTGTCAATGTAGTTTCATGATAAACACATAAATATTCCAACTTGGGAATCATATAACAAGATAAACATGGTTACAACCAACCCACAACATAAATATCATGATTCATAATTTAAAATAGGGTTCTTGAGCTTTATGTATGAAAGGAATCCATAAATCAACACAACGAATACCTTAGTTCTTGATTTAGCGAAGATTGACGGAGAGACTTTCTAGAAATTGAATCCCCAATTGAAATCATAGCTTGTTCTTGAGAGAAAGTTGAGAGAAACTAGTATATTTTGGGTTCCAAATAGCTGAATCTCGTGTTAAAGGGCTTAAATAGGGGTGGGAAATTGACAATTTTAACCCTGGATACGTCTTTTAATTTCAGTGAATTTTTTTTGAATTGGACCCCTGGTACGACGTGGCTCTATCGCGCCGTGTCACTGGAATTTGACAACTGGTAAATTATGGAATGGCGCGATGCGGAGCCATCGCGTTGCCACTTCTTTTGTGACCTGAAAGTTTGGCGCGACGTGCCACTATCACAGACCCCTACTAGAATTTTAAAATTGCCATTTTCTCTTGTGGCACAGCGCGCCACTGACTAATATGGCACTATTTTACGATGGAAACTTGAAATAGTCATAACTTCTTACTCGATTATCGGATTTAGGTGAATTTTATATCGATGGAAAGCTTATTGAATTTCCCATATGACAGGAAGTGAAAATCTTGAAAAGTCCTCATGTAATAAACATCATTCAATTTAGAAGATAATACTTGACATTCTTAAGACAAAATTAGCTAGGAAACTTTGGGGTATTACAATATCTCCCCCTTGGGAATGTTCATCCTCGAATGAGACTGACTGAGAGGGGAGAAATGATAAGATAAAGTATTTACTGAATATGAACATGGAAACATGACTACATAACTGACATTTCTGAGATTCATACAGAGCATGCATATCTGATGCATGATTTTATGACTGAGCCGATACATGAATGCATGACTGAGAGTATTGATAAGCTGATAACACATATCTGAGACATGAATACATGATGGAACTGATTACATGACTGAGAATTCAAATAACTGAGTCTTCTCACGAGAAGAATGCATGTCTGATGCATGAAAAGATGACTAATCTGATGCATGAACATATAATTGGATATGCAATAGTACTTACTACCAAGTTTAAAAAATGGAATCCTAAACATGAGGCTGATACCAAGCCGTAACTGAAATCTAGACATGAAAAATGAAAAGCTTGAGGAGAACTATTACCTTGAGCTTGATCTGAGTCAGCGGAGAAGAGGTAATGTTACTTGGTATGCATGTCTGCTTATGCTTCCCAAGTATCTCCCTTAACGAACTAATTTCACCAAAGAAATTTGACTAGAGGGACGTCTTTGTTCCTCAGTCTATGAGTCTGGTAGTCTAAAATTTTGACTGAGGCTAGATCAAAAAGGCAATTCGAGCTCATAAGCTACCTTGCCAAAACGATTGAGAATTTTGAAGGGGTCAACATATCGGGGACTGAGTTTTCCCTTCTTGCTGAACCTCTTCACTCCCTTCGTGGGAGAGATCTTTAGATAGAAATAGTCACCAACCTTGCACTCGAGATCCTTTCTGCGCACATCTTCATAAGACTTCTGTCATCTCTGAGCAGCCCGAAGTCTTTCTCTGATCAACTGGACTTTCTCTGAGGCATCGAATACTAAGTCAGGCCCTATAACTAAGGCCTCACTAACTTTGAACCAACCAACTAGAGATCTGCATCTCCTACAATAAAGATCTTTGAATAGAGCCATATTAATATTAGAATAATAGTTATTGTTGTATGCAAATTCAATCAAAGGAAAGTGGTCATCCCAACTACCCTTGAAATCAATTGCACACGCCCTTAGCATATCTTCTAAATTTTGAATGGTCCTTTCTGCTTGACCATCTTTCTAAGGATGGAAGGTTGTACTGAGATGAATTTGGGTACCAAAACCCTTTTGGAATGCTTTCAAGAAATGAGAGGTGAACTGGGTACCTCTGTCTGAGATAATAGATAGTGGAACACCGTGCAATCTAACCAAGTATCTGATGTAGAGTTTGCCATAATCCTCAGCTATATAAGAGGTATGGACTAGAAGAAAATGAGTTGTATTGGTCATTCTGTTTACATTGACCCAAACTGAATCATGTTGGTGATGAGTATGAGGCAAACCCATCACGAAGTCCATGTTTACTTTTTTCACATCTAAGTAGGAATATTGAACTCCTACATGGACCCACTAGGCTTCTGATGCTCTATTTTAACTTGTTGACATGTAGAGCACTTAGCTACAAACTCTGTAATATCTCTCTTTATCCCACTCCACCAATAGATCTCTCGTAAGTCACGGTACATCTTTCTGGCCCCTGGATAAATAGATTAGCACCCACTATGTGCTTCTGCAGGAATTCATTGACTTAAGTCATCTACACCTGGAACACACAGACGACCCTGACAATCCAAAACACCATCTCCCCCTTGGGAGAAAACCTCTACTTTCTGTTCCTTGACTGACTCTTTCAACTTGACTAAAATGGGATCTCTATCTTGCTTTTCTTTTACCTCAGAAACTAGAGATGATTTTGAGATACTCTGAACCCATATGTCACCCTCTTATTTATAGACTAAGCGAACGCCTAGTCTGGAAATCGGATGGACTTACTGAGCTAACTTCTTCTTACTGTCCTCAACATGAGCAACACTACCTATAAGCAATCTACTGAGAGCATAGGCCACTACATTGGCCTTTCCCAGATGATAAAGGACACTCATGTCATAATCTTTCAAGAGCTCTAACCACCCTCTCTGACAAGGATTAAGATCTTTCTGATAAAATACATGTTGAAGGCACTTATGATCTGTGATCACATCTATATAAACTTCGTATAGATAATTCCTTTAAATCTTTAAGGCAAATACTACAGCTGCTAACTCAAGATCATGAGTAGGATAATTCTTCTCATGAGGTTTAAGTTGTCTGGAGGCGTAGGCTACGACCTTACCATGCTGTATGAGGACACAACCCAAACCTACTCTGGATGCATCACAGTACACTTCAAACCCATCTGGACCATCTGGAAGAGCTAAGACTGGGGTTGAGGTGAGTCGAGTCTTCAACTCCTAAAAACTCTTCTCGCAAGGACATGACCACTGAAACTTGACTTTTTTTTGAGTCAATATGGACATAGGGGATGCAATAGAATAAAATCCCTCAACAAACCGCCTGTAATAGCCAGCCAAACCCAAGAAACTCCTGATATCTGATGGAAAGACAAGTCGGGGCCAGTTTCTTACCGCTTTGGTCTTTTAAGGATCTACTCTAATGCCATCACCGAAAATGATATGGCCAAGGAATTCTACTGACCTTAGCCAAAATTTGCACTTACTAAATTTGGCGAATAGCTGATGATTTCTGAGAGTCTGAAGTACGATTCTAAGATAGTCTGCATAATCACGCTCACTACGAGACTAGACCAGAATGTCATTTATGAAGACTATGACGAACATGTCCAAGTACTGTATGAACACACGGTTCATCAAGTCTATGAAAATTTATGGGGCATTGGTAAGACCAAAGGACATGACTTGGAATTCAAAGTGACCATACCGATTATGGAAGGTTATTTTTGAAATGTCACATTCTCTGACTCTGAGTTGATGATAGCTAGATCTGAGGTCTATCTTAGAGAAATAACTGGCACCCTAAAGTTGGTCAAATAATTCATCTATTATGGGAAGTGGATACTTATTCTTGACCATGACTTTATTAAGTTGATAGTAGTATATGCACATTCTGAGAGAACCATCTTTCTTTCACACGAATAAGACTAGTGCACCCCACGGGGACACACTAGGTCTAATGAATCCCTTATCTAAGAGATCCTTCAACTGTTCTTTTAGTTCTCTGAGTTTGGCTGGTGCTATTCTGTATGGAAGAATAGATATAGGCTGAGTATCTGGAAGAAGATTAACGCCGAAGTCTATTTCCCTTTCAGGAGGAATCCCTGAAAGATTTTCAGGAAAGATATCTAAATATTCATTCATGACTGGGACTAATTCAAGACTGGGAGTTTTAGAACTAGAGTCTTTAACTCGAACAAGATGATAGAAACATTCCTTAGAAATTATTTTGCTTCCCCGAAGGTAGGAAACAAGCTGACCTCTGAAAGCATATACACTACCCTTCCACTCGAGGATGGGTTTATTCGGAAACTGGAACTGGACTATTCTATTTTTCCAGTCGATTGTGGCATAGGAGGAATGAAGCCAATCCATATCGAGAATGACATCAAAATCAGTCATCTCTAATTCGACTAAGTCTGCTGAAGTGACTTTCTAAAATATCATAACTGGGTAGTTCCTGTATACCAGCTGGGCTATGATGGTTTTACCCACTAGGGTAGAGACCGAGAAGGGCTCAGCTAGAATTTCTAGAATGACTCTGAAATCAACTGCTATATAAGGAGTAACAAAAGACAAAAAAGCACCTGGATCTAGCAAAGCATAAACATGCGCATAAAAGATCAGTAACATACCAATAACCACATCAGGAGAATTTTCCTGATCTTACCGGGACTGGAGAGCATAGAGTCTATTTGGGGATTGCCCTTTAGTAGCACTGGAAGTGGCACCCTATTGATTTGGGTAACCGGTCTGAGCTGAGGAATGGTTCTGCTGACCCTAAGGACCTGGCTGAGGACAGTCTCTGACTCTGTGGCTTGTTTTGCCACATCCGAAACAAACATCGCTACCAGCTCTGTAAGCCCCCTTGTGGTTCTTATCATAAGTCTGACAAAGGGGATTAGTTCGGGCATTGCTGACACTGCCCTGAGACTTAAAGCTTGGTGCCCTATCTTTATTACCATCACTGAACTTAAGAGATGAAGGACTAGCTGACGAAGGAGTTGGAATTGACGGCTTAGGATGAAACTGAGAACGGTTTCCTCATTCTGATTTGGGTTGAGCAAATTTGAACTACCTGTCTTTGCTTACTTATTCTGTTTCTCCCTCATCTTAATGTTTTGGTCTTCTATCTATTGAGCATGAGTCATAAGCCTAGCTAAAGTCATGTCACTATTCAATATTGCAGACCTACACTCGTTGACCACATTATCATTCACCCTAAAAACAAACTTACTCATCTTGGCCCTGCTGTCTGCAACCACATGAGGGGCATATCTGGATAATTAAGTAAACTTAAGAGAATATTCTTTCACCATCATGTTTCCCTACCTGAGGTTGATGAATTCTAACACCTTAGCATCTCTCAGCTCTAGGGGAAAGAACCTCTCTAAAAATGCGGTGACAAACTCCTCCCACTCTATAGGCCCTGCATAAACTGACCTTTCTGACTTCCATAATTTGTACCAAGTGTTAGCAACATCCTGTAACTGATATGCAGCTATCTCAGCACTCTCAATAGCTGACACCCCCATAATTTTAGTAACCTTCTAAACCTGATCGATGAATTCCTGAGGGTTCTTATTTGACTTAGACCTGAGAAAGGATGGAGGATTCATTCAGGTGAAGTCCTGAATCTTGGCTACAGCTGAATTGGACACTGAGTTGGCCAAAATGACAACTGGTCGTTCATTCTGAGTAGTAACTGACTGAGAAAGAGTAGTAAATGTAGCTCTAAACTCTGCATGAGAAACATATTCGCCCAAAGGTTCTATACGCTGAGGGGCTGACTGATTTACGTTTCTTCTTTTAGGAGGCATGTTCTGTAGAAGAAAGGGAGAAATGGATTAGACTGATAGATTGACTTGAGATTATGCTCACTGGCATGACATGAATACTGAAAGAAGAGAAACTATTCCTAAAACATCTCATAGCCTCCTGTACATAAATGTGGTGCACAACATACCCATACACAAGACTTTACTAGATGCGGCTTTCAAAATCCTAGGACACTATTGAACCTTAGGCTCTAATACCAAGTTTTTAATGCCCCGAATATGGTACCCAGAGTGCTACACAGTGCTCATAACCCCGAGGGCCCAAAATCTAACTTATGACTGATATGTATATCTATATACTGCATGGTATACTATATAATATGGAAACATGAAATGAAAGGCCATGTAATACCCCATATATTTCTAAGCTAGAAAATGAACCTTGATCCTAAACATGAAAGCTCCTATCCTATGATTCATATTTGATTACATGAATTAGGATGAGTATCCTAGTGATAATAGAGCTTATGATGTGTTAAGAATGTTCATAAGAGTCACTTAGAGTAAGCCAAGCTAAGAACTTTTGAATCCACCAAGTTTTCGTGTGTGATTTCATATAGCTTATCTTTGAATGAGAATAACATGGTTTATAGGTGGTATTTTGGAAGATTTATACCCTCCAAATTTTAGAGAATTGAATAAGATTTCCGTCAATACCAAATTTTCCTAAAACGGACATCCAGTGAAGAAGTTATGGAGATTTAAAATTTCAGCAGCGTCATTTCAGTCAGTGGCGCATCGCACCGTAAGCCAAAATGACGTTCGTCAATTTCCAATGTCTCTCCGTGATTCCAGTGCATCGCGGTGAGTTTCCAGGTCATAATCGGGTGGAAACGCAATGTGTTTGTGTCGCGTCGGGGGCCCAAATCTGGTAATTTTCACAGAAATTAAATGACGCATCTAAAAGGGTATTTAGGTCATCTTTCCACCCCTATATAAGTCCCAAACACGGGATTGAGGCCCCAAATCAGCTCTTTACATTACTTTTTATCAAAATTCTCTCAAGAACAACCAAGAACAAGTGTAGAGTTCAATTGGGGGTTTCAAATTCCAAGCTTATTTCACTACTATCTTCACGGATTATTAATCTAAGGTATGCGTAGTGTTCATCTATGGATCCAATCCGTTCATAGAGCTCAAGAACCATGTTTTAAATACTATTTTGTGAACTTTTTGTGGTAATATGAGCATGTACGTATTGATGATTGTTGTTTAAGTTTTAAGATGATATCTAAAGGTGTTTTCATGGAATATATATAGTTGTTAGTTGAAAATTATGAACTTTAGGTGGTGTAATATGGTGCAAGTTATGAAACACACCTATGTCTTTAAGAATGCATGCTAGGTGTTTGATAAAATGCTTAGGATGTTAGGAATTTATGTTTACATGGTTCCATGATATCTAAATGACAAGTTTGTGTTAGATATATACTAAAATATGAATTTCATGCTATTGATGTGTTGCTATTGTTGTGGTATGAAGCATGTATGATAATGGATATGTATAATATGTACACGAAATATATCCATGCAATCCCTACAATGTTTAAGATGTTGAATAACTACATGAAGTATAAGATCCCCAACTTATGATATTATGAATTGTGGACTCCAATCTCGTGATCAAGTCATGTCATGTGTGTTAGCTTCCTTCTATCGAGTCCTGGGGGTATTCGTACCAAAAAAATATAGCTGTTTTCCTAGAGCCATGTCATGTTGTCCCGATAATATCAATCAAGCTATAATCTATAGAACTCATTCAGTCATGTGACTCAGGAAACCTCAAAAATCTCATGATCTCAGTTAACTCTTAGATAGTAGTACTATTCCATCAGTCAATGAAAGTCAGTTAATCAGTCCATGTACAGTAAGTTGAATCATGTTCAGTCTCTTCATATGGAAGTAGAAGTTAGCACCGAGTGAACCCAAGGTGGGAACTCACCTACCAGTTTAGGGTGTGATTCTTAGCAGTCATCCTTGTGTTCCAAAACTATGTAGACAGCATAGGTTGAGACATCTTAACCTATCAGATTAGGGTTGATGATGTTGCTTAACCTGTCAGTTCAGGGTTCCCACCACTCTCGTTTCGAGTACCTGCCAGCTAAGGATCCCTCACAACTGTCCTTACCAGTGGCGCGGTATTGATACCCCTCCAGTCGGGGCAGAGATTGGACCCCAACTTAGCGATAATGGCACACATAGGGCATGTTGGTTAAACCGTTATCTCCCACAGTTTCAGATTAATCTCAGTAAAAGAACTCAGACAGTTCTTCAGATATTAGTACACCAGGATTGTTAGATACAGTCAAATTCAATTATAGCATGGGACTCAAAAAGTTCTATCAGATTCAAGACTGTCAGATAGAGTCGCCCATGCTATCAAACTATAGTTTTATCCATGTCAGTTATCAGTAAACTATGTATTAGCGTACAGATTTAGCTATCATGTACTCACGATCTCAGTTACTATGTGTGTATGTTTGTACTCTTACGTTTATATCAGTCAGTCAGTTAGCATTATTCATGCATGTAAACCCTTTGCATTAGCCTAACTCACTCGTATACTCAGTACTCCAATTGTACTGACGCATTTGCGCTATGGTTCTTTCTTTTCATGTTACACAGTAGGTTCAGAGACACGAGTTCCAGACCAGCAATAGCAGTTGCATTCCAGTATACAGAGTTGCAGTGAGTCCTCTTTATTCGAGGATGATATAATATTATTTTATTTCAATTATTATTTTAGCTCAGTTGTGCTAGACGGAGTTAGTTGGAGACATGTTTCTTCAACTCCTTATTCAGACAGTATTTAGAGGCTTTCAAATTTAGTTCAAATTTTAGATTCATCTATCAGTTGTTTTGGGTATTTATTACCCTATATGGATGTTATTATTTATCAGATATTCTATTCAGTTTAACCTTATGGCCTATTGTTTATATTTTCTGCATTCTACAAGTATATTATGCAGTGTACAGGTACAGATATCAGTCATGGGTTAGATTATGGTCCCTCGGGGTCATAACCACCATGTAGCATTTCGGTTTAGCAAATTGGGGCGTTACAAACTTGGTATCAGAGCCTAAGGTTCAATAGAGTCCTAGGAAGTCTGAAAGTCGTATCTAGTAGAGTCTTGTGCATGGGTGTGTTGCGCGCCATATTTATGTACAAGAGGCTTTAAGATATTTTAAGAACTGTTTCCCTTCTTTCAGTATTCATGTCGTGCTAGTGAGCATAATCTCAAGTTAAACTCTCAGTCTAATCCGTTCTTCTCTTATTTCAGAATATGTCCCCAAAGATAAGAAACCATCCAGCTCCTCAGCCCGAAGATCCTTTGGGCGAACGTGTCTCTCATGCAGAGTTTAGAGCCACATTCACCACACTTGCTCAGTCTGTGGCTACCCAAAATAAATGGCCACTAATTATTTTGGCCAATCCAGCGGCTAATTCCATAGAAGCTAGGATTCGGGACTTCACCCGAATGAACCCTCCATCTTTTTTTGAGTCTAAGTCTGATGAAGACCCTCAGGAATTCATTGACCAAGTCCAGCAGGTCATTGATATCATGGGCGTTACTTTTGTTTAGAGTGTTGAGTTAGCCGTATACCAATTACTGGATGTCGCTCATACTTGGTACAAATAGTGAAAGTTCGAGAGGGTAGACAATGCAGGTGCTATTGAGTAGGAGGAATTTGTCACGGCTTTCTTAGATAGATTTTTTCCCCAAGAGCTGAGAGAGGCAAAATTTCTTGAGTTCATCAACCTTAGGCAGGGAAATATGATGGTTAGGGAGTATTCTCTTATATTTACTCAGCTATCCAGGAATGCCCCTCATGTGGTTGCAGACAACAAGGCTAAGATGAGCAAGTTTGTTTCAGGGGTGAATGATAGCATGGTAAATGAGTATTCAGATAGCTCCATTAGAATCTCTCTATGGTAGGAGATATAGATCTCTAATCGGTTGGTTCAAAGTTCGTGAGGCCTCAGTTATAGGTCCTGAATTAGTATTCGACGCCTTAGAGAAAGTTCAGTTGATCTGAGAGAGACTCCAGGCTGCTCAGATCCGACAGAAGTCTTATGCAGATATTCGTAGAAAGGATCTCAAGTTCGAGGTCAATGACTATGTCTACCTCAAGATCTCTCCCATGTAGGGAGTGAGAGGTTCGTCAAGAAAAGGAAACTCAGTCCCCGATACGTCGGTCCCTTCAGGATTCTCAGTCGCTTCGGCAAGGTATCTTATGAGCTCGAATTTTCTTCAGATCTAGCCTGAGTTCATCCAGTCTTCCATATCTCTTTTCTCAAGAAATGCATAGGTGACCCAGCAGTTGTAGTCCCTACTCAGAGCATTGAAGTTCAGAATAATCTCTCTTATGAAGAGATGCCAGTCGAAATCTTAGACTATCAGACTCGAAGATTGAGGAACAAAAAAGTCCCTCTAGTCAAGGTTCTTTGGCGAAATTAGTCTCATGAGGGAGCTAATTGGGAAGCAGAAGCAGATATGCATACCAAGTATCCTCATCTCTTATCCGCCAATTCAGATCAAGCTCAAGGTAATAGTTCTCCTTAAGCGTACTCAGTTTCATGTTCATGTTCCCATTATAAAATTGGTATCTATTACCATTGCATATTAAGTCATGCATTCATGTATCAGTCCAGTGTATAATTATGCATCAAATATGCATTCTCATTGGGAGAACTCAATTATCAGAAGTCTCAGTTACGCATTCATAAATCAGTTACTCATGCATCAGATATACATGTCCAGCATGATATGTTTAGCTTATCATTCATATCCGTCATGAGATTATGTTCCAGTAGTGTATGTCTTGTATGTACTCCAGTTTATCATCTCTCCTCATTTCAGTCAGTCTCATTCGAGGACGAATGTTTTCAAGGGGGAGATATTGTAATACCCCGTATATTTCTAAGCTAGAAAATGAACTGTTGTTCCTATACATGAAACCTCCTATCCTATGATTCATATTTGAGTACATGAATTAGGATGAGTATCCTAGTAATAATAGAGCTTATGATGTGTTAAGCATGTTCATAAGAGTCACTTAGAGTAAGCCAAGCTAAGAACTTTTGAATCCACCAAGTTTTTGTGTATGATTTCACATAGCTCATATTTGAACGAGCATAACTTGGTTTATAGGTGGTATTTTGGAATATTTATACCCTCCAAATTGCATAGAATTTAATAAGATTTCCGTCAATACCAAATTCGCCTAAAACGGACCCCCGGTGAAGAAGTTATGGCGATTTAAAATTTCAGCAGCGTCATTTCAGTCAGTGGCGCGTCGCCCCGTAAGCCAAAATGACGTTCGTCAATTTTCAGTCTCTTTCCTCAATTCCAGTGCATCGTGGTGAGTTTCCATGTCATAATCGGGTGGAAATGCAATGTGTCCGCGTCGCGCCGGGGGCCCAAATCGGGTAATTTTCACAGAAATTAAATGAAGCATCTAGAAGGGTATTTGGGTCATCTTTCCACCCCTATATAAGTCCCAAACACGGGATTGAGGCCCCAAATCAGCTCTTTACATTAATTTTTATCAAAATTCTCCCAAGAACAACCAAGAACAAGTCTAGGGTTCAATTGGGGGTTTCAAATTCCAAGCTTATTTCACTACTATCTTCACGGATTATTAATCTAAGGTATGCGTAGTGTTCATCTATGGATCCAATCCATTCATAGAGCTCAAGAACCATGTTTTAAATACTATTTTGTGAACTTTTTGTGGTAATATGAACATGTACGTATTGATGATTGTTGTTTAAGTTTTAAGATGATATCTAAAGGTGTTTTCATGGAATATATATGGTTGTTAGTTGAAAACTATGAACTTTAGGTGGTGTAATATGGTGAAAGTTATGAAACACACCTATGCCTTAAAGAATGCATGCTAGGTGTTTGATAAAATGCTTAGGATGTTAGGAATTTATGTTTACATGGTTCCATGATATCTAAATGACAAGTCTATGTTAGCTATATACTTAAATATGAATTCCATGCTATTGATGTGTTGCTATTGTTGTGGTATGAAGCATGTATGATAATGGATATGTATAATATGTACACGAAATATATCCATGCAATCCCTACAATGTTTAAGATGTTGAATAACTACATGAAGTATAAGATCCCCAACTTATGATATTATGAATTATGGACTCCAATCTCGTGATCAAGTCATGTCATGTGTGCTAGTTTCCTTCTATCGAGTCCTGGGGGTATTCGTACCCAAAAAATATAGTTGTGTTCCTAGATCCATGTCATGTTGTCCCGGTAATCTCAGTCAATCTATAATCTATAGAACTCAGTCAGTCATGTGACTCAGGAAACCTCAAAAATCTCATGATCTCAGTTAACTCTTAGATAGTAGTACTATTCCATCAGTCAACGGAAGTCAGTTAATTAGTCCATGTACAGTTAGTTGAATTATGTTCAGTCTCTTCAGATGGGAGTAGAAGTTAGCACAGAGTGAACCCAAGGTGGGAACTCACCTACCAGTTTAGGGTGTGATTCTTAGCAGTCATCCTTGTGTTCCAAAACTATGTAGCCAGCATAGGTTGAGACATCTTAACCTATCAGATTAGGGTTGATGAGGTGGCTTAACCTATCATTTCAGGGTTCCCACCACTCTCGTTTTAAGTACCTGCCAGCTAAAGGTCACTCATAACTGTCCTTACCAGTGGCGCGATATTGACACCCCTCCAGTCGGGGCAGAGATTGGACCCCCATCTTAGCCATAATGGCACACATGGGGCATGTCGGTTAAATAACTACCTCCCACAGTTTCAGACTCAGTCTCAGTAAAAGAACTCAGACATTTTTTCAGATATTAGTATACCAGGATTGTTAGATACAGTCAAATTAGTTATAGCACGGGACTCAGAAAGTTCTATCAGATTCAAGACTGTCAGACACAGTCGCCCATACTATCAAAACTACAGTTTCAGTCATATCAGTTATCAGTAAACTATGTATTAGCGTACAGATTTAGCTATCACGTACTCACGATCTCAGTTACTATATGTGTATGTTTGTACTCTTACGTTTATATCAGTCAGTCAGTTAGTATTATTAATGCATGTAAACCCTTTGTATTAGCCTACCTCACTCGTATACTCAGTACTTCAGTTGTACTGATACATTTGCATTATGGTGCTTTCTTTTCATATTACACCGTAGGTTCAGAGACACGAGTTCTAGACCAGCAGTAGCAGTAGCATTCCAGTATACAGAGTTGCAGTGAGTCCTCTTCATTCGAGTATGATACGATATTATTTTATTTCAATTATTATTTCAGCTCAGTTGTGCTAGACGGAGTTAGTTGGACACATGTTCCTCCAACTCCTTATTCAGACAGTATTTAGAGACTTTCAAATTTAGTTTAGATTTTAGATTCAACTTTCAGTTGTTTTAGGTATTTGTTACCCTATATGAATGTTATTATTTATCAGATATTCTATTTAGTTTAACCTTATGGCCTATTGTTCATATTTTCTATATTCTACAAGTATATTATGCAGTGTACAGGTACAGATATCAGTCATGGGTTAGCTTGTGGTCCTTTGGGGTCATAAGCACCGTGTAGCATTTTGGTTCAGCAAATCAGGGCGTTATAGGCCATAAGGTTCAAACTGTAACATAATATTCAATAAAATATAACATCTGAATGGGATATGAAATACCCAAACAAAACTTAAATAATATGATAGTTTGAACATGATAGTCTGGAAAGCCTCTAACTGACTGAACAGTCTGAATGAGGAGTTGATGGGATATGTTCCCAACTAACTCTAACTAATAAATTACTTAATGAGGTAATAAATAAATGATCATTTCCTTGGGAGATGTGGACTCACTGCTAACTCTGACTGCTGAGACTGGAATGTTACTAACTCTGGAGCTCGTGCTTCTGAACCTATGGTATAAGACACCATAGCGCAAATGCGTCAGTACTTTGAATGTACTGGTATGCATGTGAGGTAGGCTGAATGCATGGAGTTCATATACATGAATAATACTAGCTAACTGACTTATATGAACGTGAGAATACATGCATGAATACATAGTAACTATATCTGAAATTGTGATAACATGAAATTACTGATAACTATCATGACTTATAACTGAGTTCTGATGGCTGATATTACTGATAACATGAGTGACTCTATCTGACAGTCTTGAATCTGATGAAACTAGCTAAGTTCCGTACTGTTTTGAGTTGACTGTATCTAACAAACCTAAATTTTGTAGAACTATCTGAGTTCTAATATTGAGACTGATTGACTGTATCTGACAGGACTGATTCTATAACTGAAACTGTGGGATGTAGTTATCTAACCGACATACCCCTAATACGCCATCATGGTTGAGTTAGGATCTAATTTATAACCTCAATTGGAACGGTGTCAATACCGCGCCACTGGTAAGGAAAAGCTTTGAGTGACCCTCATCTGACAGTGTCCCCAAAAGAGAACGGTGGGGAACTCATCTGACAGTGCTTATCCACCTCATCAACCCTCATCTGACAGTGTTGATATCTCAACCTATGTTGGCTACATAGTTCTGGAATGCAATGATGACTTCTAAGAATCACATCCTCATCTGACAGTGAGTGTGTTCCCATACTTGGGTTCACTCAGTGCTAATTTCTACTCCTATCTGAATAGACACTGATCATGGATTACTAAACTGAACTGGACTGAATTAACTGAGTTCAGTTGACTGACGGAATAGTACTGAGATTACAGTATTACTAAGCATTCCTGAGTCACATAACTGACTGAGTATTGACTGAGGATAGCGTGAAAACATGACACGAATTCTAGGCACATAGCTATATCTTTCGGGTACAAGTACCCCCAAGACTCGATGGAAGGAAACTGACAAAGCATGACTTTCTTGAATACATGACTAACATCAACAATCCATAATACAATAATTGAAGATATTTCATGGGCATTTGATTATCATAGCTTGGTACGTAAATAAGATAGCATGTATACATAGCATAATTTCATATGGTTAACTTATGAGCAATCTGACAAAAAATTTCAATAAATAAGAATAGCATGGAAGTCATTTTGGATCACAATTAAGCTATAGTGCATAATTTCTATCCTCCTAGACATTTTATCAAAAACCTTGCATGCACCCTTAGAGCATAGGCCTAATCATCAAATTGACACATTATAAATAATTCAATTTATGGATTTCACTCACTTGCCAATGTAGTTTCATGAAAAACACATAAATATTCCAAATTAGGAATCATATAATAAGATAAACATGGTTACAACCAACCCACAACATAAATATCATGATTCATAATTTAAAATAGGGTTCTTGAGCTTTATGGATGAAAGAAATCCATAAATCAAAACAATGGATACCTTAGTTCTTGATTTAGCAAAGATTTACAGAGAGACTTTCTTGAAATTGAATCCCCAATTGAAACCCTAGCTTATTCTTAAGAGAAAGTTGAGAGAAACTAGTATATTTTGGTTTCTAAATAATTGAATCTCATGTTAAAGGGCTTAAATAGGGGTGAAAAATTAACCCTTTTAACCCTGGACGCGTCTTTTAATTTTAGTAAAATTTTCCCAAATTTGACCCCTGGCGTGACGTGGTGCTATAGCGCTGTGTCACTAGAATTTAACAACTGAGAAATTGGGGAATGGCATGACGCGGAGCCTTCGCGTTGCCACTTCTTTTGTGACCTGAAAGTTTGGCGCAATGCACCACTATCGCGGAACCCTACTGGATATGAAAATTACCATTTTCTCCTATAGCGCGGCACGCCATTGACTAATATGGCATTGTTTTATGACGGGAACTTAAAATAGTCATAACTTCTTACCCGGTTATTGGATTTAGGCAAATTTTATATCGATGGAAAGCTTATTGAATTTCCCACAGGACAAGAAGTGAAAATCTTAAAAATTCCTCATAGAATAAACATCATTCAATTTAGAAGTTAATACTTGACATTCTTGAGACAAAATTAGCAAGGAAACTTCAGGGTATTACACTTACCCAGGACATGACTCTAGATAGAAAGGGGTGGAGGACATGTATTAGGGTAGACATAAGTAGGACGAGGGCTAGTAGTTGTAGCATTTCACAAGAAGTATCTTGTTCTTGGGGTTTTGGGTGGTATTTGTGGTTTCAAGTTGATTAATGGTTGACATTATTTGATGATAATCTTTCTTTCCTAATTGTCTATTGTTTAGTTATTGTCAGTTATTTTTTTTACTACCTTGTGTTTCTTGTTCTTATATTGTATCTTTTTCTATGTTGGTTGGTATCAAGCCACAGCTCTATCCAAACAACTAGTGGTATGAACTGTGTACATTCTATCCTCCCAGACTCTACTCTGTGGGAATATACTTGATATGTTGTTGTTTCAAACACTTTTATATAATAGTTTAATTTTAGGAGTTCGCAGAAAATGTTGAACTACTCTTTCAATAATTTAATGTCACAAAAAATGAATAAAATAAATTAATACTTAGAAACTAAATCTTATGTTAGTCTTGGATCCAAACTTAGCATGGGTCAAATGCAAATTTTATTAAGTATAAAAGCTTATCGTTAAGATATGATTAATTTGGATAACACTAAATTAATTATGTAATTAAAAAATCTGAAAAAATTATATTTATTTGATAAAAAATATGTATTATTTTATATCTTGAATTTAGGTCCGGACTACACAGGACTAGTAATTTAAACATATAGACACACTTTTCTATAATGACAATATTTGTTTGAAAATTTCATAGCTCCTATTGAGAGGTGCTATTATATATGTATGCTAACATTTGATGTTCAACTCTCATTTAGCTATTACAAACAAAAGTATTCAAAACTAGAAATACCATGAATGTAAAAAGGACAAACATTAGTATTTTTTTTTTTTGTGAAGTTATAAAATAACTGATATGCACCATCTAAATATAATTTATTTATTTAAATTAAATTTTTGTACTTAAAATTTATAGTATGCATGACATTAATAATGATTACCATAAATATGTTGGTAATTTATTTTAGTATAAATAACATAAATACCAACCTTTTAAAAGTAATTACACTCTCTCCTATTTTTTTAATTACCTTACTCTCTTTCCCTATTAATATACATAACATAGTCAACATATACATAACATTTTGTGTATAAATGGGATTTTTGTAATATGTTTAGGGAGTTGGGATTTTTTGTAATATTGAAAAAATAAGTTGTGTATTTATGTAATTTTTAGTTTATTTTATGCATAATACTATATTTCTTACAAAGTATTACTACATAATATTTTGAAAATTCTATTATAAAGGAGTAATTTTATAAAGAGTGTATCAATATAATAAATTCTAATATTGTTATAGATAAAATATTTTTATAGAAAAATAAAAATAAAATATAAAAAGTTAATTTTAAAGAAAATCAGACAGTTACATTATTATAATGAGGCGACATGATAGAAATCTGTGAGAGGCATTGTACCACTAAATTGATGCCTAATTTAGATAATCTTTACTTATTTGACTAAATTATATACTTAGAGATATAGAAATTATAGACATAAAGAAAATAATATGGGAAAAATTAGAAGATTATGAAGAAGAAGAATTATTAAATAGTATAGAAAACTTACGCATATATCATGAACATCAATATTATTTAGATTTAGATGAATATTATTCAGAATAAATAAATGTTAGAATATATAAAAAAAATTAGAGAAAGGCAAAATTGAATATATGAAGAAGTTAATTACAGAAATCAACTTGAAATAGAAAAAAGACAACTAGAAGAAAAATTACTTAAAATAAAATTAACCTTAGAAAAAGAAGATACAGGTAATAATTTATTTAATACATACGAAAAATTATTTAATACAGATGGAAAATTACCTATACATGAACAACAAATACTAGTAAATCAGATAAAGAACATATACCTACGCATTGAATATAGCAAAGTTAGAATAAAATACTACACAGAAATTGCTAAAATTTCAATAGGATAAAATAATAAACTACACAAATTAATGAATACATCTTACGAAAAGAATAACTCATTAAAAGAAATAGAAACTTAACTATATAGTTTATACCTAGAATACGAAAGGTTACATAATACTAACGAGGATCCTAAAACACTAGATAATTTAATTACGATAATATCTAATTTAGAATATGAATTAATAAAACATCTTAAGTCAAGAAGATAAAAATGAAAATTATTCCAATCAATAATAGTCACTATAAAAATAAATACCTACGTATTTATTATCTAGTTAAATTATCGTACCTAATCGTTACCCCTACGTATTTATTATCTAGTTAAATTATCATACCTAATCGTTACCCCTACAAATGATGTGAAAAGGACTAAATAAGAGCGAAGTCTCGTCGCCCACAAATTAAATTAAACTTTGGAACTGTCTGGTGAAGTCGGTTAGTACCACATCTTTCTGCCATATCACATAGATTGACAAACAATCAACCTAAGTACGTAGGCACAACTCATACAAGCTAATGATTGTGTCCTATTTTGCTTCTATCATCTTGCTTTATTCGCTCGGTACTGCATATTTATTTGTTCTCTTCTACATTTCTTGAAATACAAAGTTCCAATATCAAATCCCTGCATGTGGACTTGATTATTTTGATGGCTAAGTTTCCCATCCTGGTCGAGCAAAACTGATAATTACATATACTCGTACAGAGCAAGTAAGTACTAGGAAGAGGATATGATGTTGAGGATTGCAAAGCCTAAATTCTATCTCAGAAACTTAACAGCTCTATTTTTTGTAAGTCTTAACTACTAATATCGTGGACATGATATTTTCATTAAACTTGCTAACATTATGAAATGAAAGTTTAAAGAACTATCCTTTTCTTTTTACCTGTTTTTTGTTTTGTATTTTCCTTGAACTTGTGCAGATTTTGGGGAATGGTATTTTAAATCAGAGAAGTTATTCATCCGGGGTTAAGCAGGTATGCTTGCATTTTTAATAAGCAATGAGCGGGGTTATTTACTTTAGAGGTAAAGAAACAAAAGGGATTACTTTTTTCAAAGGGAAGAAGTTTAGAATAGGAAGCTTGGTCTCGTCTAATTATGCATATGTGATTACTTTGTTCAACTATAACTTAATTCCAGATGATGGGAGAGAAGCACTAAATTTTGCCCTTGACTAGGAAATTGCAACTGATCCTAAAGTATTTTAATGGGGGAAGAGGTAAGAAAGAATCTATCTATGATTTGGAGGTTGTTTCCTTGTGTGCTTAATTAGCTTTTTTGATGATTCAGATTGGGGAATATCAAGGTGCTACCAAGGTTGAAATTTCTACTTTTGCACTCATGAAAGTTGCTCATGCATTGTGCGGTAGTGAAAGCATTTGAACTCCTCTCTTTTGGTACGTCTCTAAAAGACTTTTGCACAAGTATGGCCATGATAGGGCTATTGATACCCTAATTACTGAGTTTGTTTTCATTCATATTCAATGTTCTATAATCTTTCTTAAATTCCTTTCCATTTTTAGCCATGAAATATAATAAAATTGTGTTCTTTATTTTGCCCCTTTAGTTTCCTCATTAAAAGTGTTATTCATACAGCTGCTTTTCTCATCGAGCAGGCTGGATTTACTGGACTCGCAACTGGAGCAGCATATTATAAACTTAGGCCTGTATTGGAGTTCATGACCTTTTACTTTTCCATGATGGCAAGATATTATTTCACCTTCTCAAACTTCTCCATATTAGCTTTTCTCACAGGTTGGAATGGTTGCTATAATTCTCATAATGATACTAATAGCATTGACCGTGCTTATAGACTGGTTTTATGTAGCTTAGGTAACACGTAAAGTTTATAGTTCCTCTTGGAGAAATTGCATCCTAAGATTTCTATTCAAGTAATTATAAAAATTCGACAACTCCCAGTAAGTTTTGTTCTCATATATGACATAACAAGGGTGAACAGGCGGGAGTTGTTGCAGATAAAAAGAAAGGATGTCATTTGAAATCATGAAATTTGTCCACAACTAATTTTGTGGTCGGTCACCCAAAATTATTAATGTAAAAAGGTTTGTTTTGTTATATCGTCCTTAACATTTAATGATCTGCAAGAGCATCATCGTTAAGTTTTCATCAAATGTGGTAATGTTTATCTATTTTTTTGCTTCTGCCAGCTTCATAGCAATTATAACAATTCAAGCCTCTTTAATGGTCTCTTGAATCGGTGTTCAAGTTGTTGCCTGCCATGCTTTAATGGAGCAGACTTTTTCATTTGTACATGGATTTCCCTGGAAATGTTCAGAACTCATTAGTAGTATAACAATATATTTATAGTCAACAATGAAGCATTTGTGTGATATTCAGCTTTAGGCATTCAGCTTCAAGCAATAGGATTTTACGTAATAGATCCATTAGAGCTATAATAGATCTATTTATTATCTAAGTTATCCGCGCCCCCTACAAATGGTATCAGAGCCTATGCTAATTAAAGTTACGGAAGTAGTATATAATTGGATTTATTTGATTAATTTATTAATTATGATAAAATTAGATTTAGATATCCACCAAAATATTATAAATATTGTTTAGATGAATAACGTACAGAAATTATAAAAATATAAAGAATTAAAACAAATAATATCTGAAAAACGTAAGGAATTAAAAATAAGGATAGAAAGACTACAGTATAACATAATTGCTGGAGTTAGCAAAAATTCAATAAATGCACAAAAAGAAGAAATATCAAATTTAGAATCAATAATAGATAGTCTAGAATATATATATCAACATAACCTATATACATTTAAATAAAATGAACAAAGAAGAATTTATAATAAATGAAAAAACATATGAAAATCAAGAAGGATTAAAAATAAAAATAGTATTCTCTAATTTAGGAAGAAGATATAAAAAAATAGGTGAACATTTATATTTAATGTTAGAAAAAGAAGAATTAAAATTAGAAGATAAGTTGGAGCCATGGTAAGAATAGAAAAAGAAAACGAAGAGATAGACAGAAAAAAGAAAATAGATAAAATAAAACAACAAACCACAGAAGAAATACAAAAAATAGAAGAAACTAAAAATAGTAGGATTGCTGAATTAGAAAAAGAACTACAAATGCTAAAAGATTTGTATGAAAAAAGACAGAAAGAAAAAAAAGAAAAAGATAAAGAACAAAAATTATTAATTGAGATAAATCAATTTAAAGAAAAATTAGAAATAAAAAATAAAGAACCAGAAACCAGTGAATTAGAAATAATTGCAATAGATACTGAAGAAATAGATAATTATGATTCAGAAGATAATGAAACATATACAGAAATTCTAGAAAATATAAGAAAACTAGAAATTAACGAAAAACAATAAGTAATTAATAAAGAAAATCTAGAACTAATAAATACAGAAGTAAATACTTTAGATAAAAATATAATACCTAGTACATCAGAAATAAGAAAACCAACCTATAATTACAAAAATAAGTTTAAAAGATATAATCCAAAGAATGAATATAATAAATGGACACCAAAACAAATAATTAATTATAACTTTTCAGATTTAGACTGTGTAATAGACACAAATAAAACAATACAACTATGGGTAGGATACATGTCAAAACAATTATTAGATAAAAAAATAGATACAACAAATACAGTAGAATATATAGAAAAGACATTAATAGGAACAGTAAAATTATGGTTTTTAAACCTAGCCGAAGCAAGTAAAAAAGTACTAAGAGATAATAAAACAGAAGGAACATCAATACCTACTAAAATACTACCAACAGAAATATTGAAAAAATATGAAATAGCTATAAGAGAAGAATTTAGTAGTATAACAACAGAAGAAGAAGAGCAAAATAAAGAGAAAGATACGAATAGGAATTTAATGTTAAAATTAGCAATATGTAATATGTGCTATATAGATGAGTATACATGCGCACTTAAAGAATACTATTATAAAGGAACATATAATATAGAAGAAAGTAAAGGAATAAGAAGATTATATTTTAGTAAATTACCTGAACCATTTAGTTCAAAATTAATAAAGAGTTAGGATGAAGCAAAAATAGTAGATACCCTAGGAGCAAGAATAAAATTTTTACAACAATGGTATAGAAATATATGTGAAAAATATAGAGAAGCAATAAAAATGGAAAAAACATTAATAAGAAATTTAGCATGTTGCAAAGATAAAATAGCACCTTAATTTGGATATGAAGAAAGATATTATAAGAAAATAAAAAGACATAAGAAATATAAGAAATACAAAAAATCAAAATATAAATATAAGAAACCAAGAAAAAGATATTATGTAAAAAATTATAAACATAAAAGACCATATAGAAAAAAGATATCTATAAAAGAATGTACTTGTTATAATTATGGAAAATTAGGACATTTAGCTAGAGATTGTAAATTATCAAAAAACCCAAAAATTAAACAAATATCAGAAATAAAAATAAAAAATACAGAATATATGCAGATAGATTATATAGATTATGAATTAGAAAGTGAAGATAGTACATATGAAATTTCGGAAAATGAAACAGATAATGAATTAGATTAATCAAATGACTGAAGAAGATATAAAAATGAATCAAATAACTGAAGAAGATATAAAAATAATAACGAAGGAAAAATATTTAAATGAAGAAAGAACAGATCAAAAAATAATATTTGACAGTAATATATTTGACGAAATAAAAGGAAAAGAGTTAGACTTAAGTGTAGAAAAAATATTTAAAATACCAATAATAAAAAATATATTTAATAGAAAAAAGGAAGAATGCTACGTAGTAAGCCAAAAAGAACATGTAATAGACTGTAGATATGCAAAAAGAAGAGCTAGTATACCACTAGTAACAAAAAGAATAATTAATAAAGAAATAAACGATATAAAAAGTAAAGACCCAATAAAATATATACACCTTGGAGGAACAGAGATATTAATAAAAGCATGTTTTAGAGAAGGAATAGATACACCAATAGAATTATATTTAGCAGATGATACAATTATAAAACCTATAGAAAAAAAATATAATAACAGCCATAAAAGGAAATTTAATATACCAAAAATTTAAATTTATAATAAGTGTGAATTATTCAATAGCAATAACAGATAAAAATATAGATAAATCATTAGTATTATATTGGAAAATATCAGGAATAGAACTAACCCCAGGAAGTAAAATATTTACAACAAGATGTAAAAATCTATATGTATTAACAGCAAAACATAAAATAACGGGAAAAAATAAAATTAATAAAATACAAATAGAAAGTCCTTTTGAACAATTTGTAAAAATAATTAATAATAATGATTATAATTACAAAGACATAGATATAGAAGAAGATCTAGAAATAATAAATGATAGAATAAGTACAATAAAAAGAATAGCTCATGAAAAACCCGAATCATCAAGCTCATAAAAAAGAATAAGTTATGAAACAACTTCAATAGTTAATTTAAATCAATATTATATAACAGAAACAATAAATGAAAAAGAATATTTAATACTCTTAAACACAGGACAAGAAGAAAATTATATAGCAAAATATCAAGTAAAAAGTGAAGAAATAAAATCTAATAGTGATATATGCCCAGATCTACCAGGGAGTCTAATAAACATTAAAGATACGGCAGAAAAAGAAATAATAATAGGAGTCAGGAAAATAAAAACGGAATTTGAAATAAAGGAAGAAATGCAAAAAGCAGACATAATATTAGGAATAAAATGGTTAGAACAAGTAAAACCATACAATATAGAATATACACAATTATTTATTACATATAATAAAGAAAGATTATTTATAAAAAGAAATTTAACATGATATGAAAATATATGTACTTTTAAAAACAATAGTAGAAGGATATTATAATAGGTATTATACACCTATGATAGATACAGGAGCAGAAGCAAACTTATGTAGATACAACTGTTTATCAGAAAGTAAATGGGATAAATTAAAAATATCAATAGTAGTCAAAGGATTTAATAATGAAGGAAGCTTAATTACATATAAAGCTAAAAATGTAAAAATACAGATATGGGATAAAATAATAACAATAGAAGAAATCTATAATTATGAACTAACATCAAAAGATATGCTTTTAAGAATGTCATTTTTAGATAAATTATACCCACATATAATAACTAAAACAGATTGGTGGTTTACAACACCATGTAAACAGAAAGTAAGAGCAAAAAGAGTTACTAATAAATTAAGAAAGAAAACTGATTAGATAGAAGGAAGTGAAAAAATTACACAAAAGTTAGAAAATATAAAAAATACAGAAGACACAGTAGAACTAGTTGTATTTTCGATAAATAAAAAAGAAATAACAATATTTTCAATAGATAAGGTAGAAATAATAAATAAAAAATTAAGACAATTATATAGTGAAGATCCATTAAGAGGATGAGAAAAACATAAAACTACTATAAAAATTGAATTAATAGATAAAAATAGCATAATAACTCAAAAACCATTAACATATAATTTTGACGATTTAAAAGAATTTAAAATACATATAGATGAATTATTAGAAAAAAAGTATATACCAAAAAAGCAATAGTAAACACAATAGTCCAGTATTTATAGTAAATAAACATAGTGAACAAAAAAGAGGAAAAAGTAGAATGGTTATTGATTATAGAAACCTAAATGCAAAAACTATAACATATAATTATCCAATACCAAATAAGATATTAAAAATAAGACAAATACAAGGATATAATTATTTTAGTAAATTTGATTGTAAATCAGGATTTTACCACTTAAAGTTAGATGAAAATTCTAATGAATTAACCGCATTTACTGTACCACAAGGATTTTATGAATGGAACGTATTGCCATTTGGATATAAAAATGCATCAAGTAGATATCAATATTTATGGATAGTTATTTTAAACAATTACCTAATTGTATAGTATACATAGATGATATACTACTATATACAAAAACTAAAGAGGAACATTTAAAATTATTAGAACAATTTACAGATATAATAAAAAATATAAAATAAGTTTAAGTGAAAAGAAAGCCGAAATTATGAAAAAACAGATATAATTTTTAGGAATACAAATAGATAAAAGTGGAGTAAAAATACAACAACATATAGTACAAAAAATAATAAATTCAAAAGAAGAATTAAATACAAAAAAAGAAATTACAATCATTGTTAGGATTAGTAAACCAAGAGAATATATACCAAAATTAGCAGAAAACCGAAAGCCTTTACAAAAAAAGTTAAAAAAGGATATAGAATATAATTACAACGAAGAAGATAAAAAACAAGTCCAGAAAATAAAAATACTTCGTAAAGAATTACCAAAATTACAATTCCTAGATGAAGATAAAAAATTTATATATATAGTAGAAGAAGAAGCAAGTGAATATAGTTATGGAGGAGTACTTAAATATAGGTACGAAAATGAAAAATTAGAACAACATTGCAGATACTACTCGAGTACATTTAATGAAACAAAAATAAAATGAGAAATAAATATAAAAGAATTATGTTCATTATATAAATGTTTATTAGCATTTGAGTCATATATTTTATATAACAAATTTATTGTAAGGACAGATAATACACAGGTACGTTGGTGGTTAACAAAGAAAATACAAAATTCAGTTACAACGAAAGAGATTCGGAGACTAGTGTTAAATATATTAAATTTTACATTTACAATTGAAGTAATTAGTACTAACAAAAATGTTATTGCAGATTACATATCAAGACAAAGCTACACAGACTGATATAATAGAAGATGATGCTTTAGAAAAGATACTCAAAACCCTAACTACGCTTTCAATGAAAGTGGACAGTATAGGTAATGAAATAGAAAAGCTAAAGACTAATGAAGTTAAACTGAAGTCTAAAGCTACAAATCAGTTAACTCAGCAATGTGCAGAGCTATGTCGATCGGAAGACATTAAAATTCCAGAGCTAAAAGGAGACGTTGGGACACTCCATAAAACTCATAATGTTTATCAATCTACAATTGCAGGTACAAGCAAAGGAGTTAGATATCAGAACATGAACTTGAATAAGATATTTGAAAAACCATTTATACCAAAAATACAAAAAGACCCCTTGTACATACCCCCACAAATTACCACATATCGAGATAGTTTGAACCAAGATAAAAAAGCTTATAACCATATAGCCCGAGGATATATAGAAAATATCTACAAAGTACAAACTTTTCTAAACGTTAACCCCAGAACTACAAATATACAAGAACCAAACACAAACTATATAACCCAAAAATTGCAAGGTTGCAACAAGCTAATCGCACTACCCAAAACCAATCCAAGCTTAATAAAAACAGATTTCGACTATGGATTATTAAATACCGTATATACCCAAGATGGAGAAGAACTAACAGCTATAGAAGAATTACATAAAGTATTCACCACCTATAAAAGAGTAACCAAAGAAAATCTATTTTATATAAAGTTTTATACTGCACCAGCAGAGATATTATACGACGAGATCAAACCAGTTATACAAGTTGTAAAAATAGGATTAACCAGAGATATGATTATACCGGAAGATATTGTACAGCAGCCAGAGAAACCCAAAATCGAGATACCTAATTTTTATGCAAATAAACGACTTATTGGATTAGCTACAATTATTCAAGAATTAGCAAATAATTACATCAATGAAAACCCAATATGGAGCTATTATTCAAGAGACCATCAAATGATTTATTCAAATTCAAGAGAGCTATGAAAAACAGATATGGAAGATGTTAGACAATGGATAATGACGTTACTTAGCCCAGAAAAACAATCTACTGCAAGAGCAATTAGGAAAGGATTTATTTTAGATGGATTATTAACAAGATATTGCAAGATAATTGGACACAAATATCAAGACCATCAATGTTTGAGATGTAATGAAGGAGATAATATTATCCCAGATGTTCAGCTAGAATAAAAAATCATCAACCAAGAAGATAAGGACGCCAGCTTGAAGATAAAAAGAAGACAGTGACGGAGCAAGAATAGAAGAAGACAAAGCATTAAAAATAGGAAAATGACATATGAAGAAAAAGATAAACTTCTTACGTAAATTATTGTAAAGTTTTTATAGCCTTTTAGACTTTTCTTTTCATTTAATAGCCTTTTTGACTTTTTTAAGTTTTTGTTAGCTTTAAGTCTTTTCTTCTCAGAATGTAAAGACTTTTTTGTAAAATAGATAGGATATGAGTAAAGTAGGAACAGTATAGAAATAGGATACACGTTTTCTTTATCTTTCTTAGGATTATAAATAGAGAGCATTTTGCTCAGTTAGAAGGCAAGTCTTCATGTGTTGAAGCAAAAAGCCCTCTTTTGTAAACAAAAAACTTTTGAATATTTAATAAAAAAACAGATATATTTCAAAGCAAAAGCTATGGATGAACAAAGCCCAGAATTATCAAATCTACCAAAACAGGTATATTTATTTATGGTTATGAATAGCTAAATTCATAAATTCCTGACAATCATGATATGATAAAATAAGTTCATGTTAGTTACTTTATAGTAGAATTATTCAAAAAATAGCATGCTAAGAAGTTTATTAGCAAAGTGGAAAAGGAGAAAAATCCCTAAGAACTATGTCATCCTAAAGGTGAAATCGGTGAGGCAAGATAGCCGTGATAGGGGAGTAGCCAGAGTAGAAGCGTTGTTTAAGGGAAAAGTATCCAGATTACCATGCTAATAGTGACCGAAGAACATGTTATTTAAGAATAATCTAGTATATAGTAATCTAAAATGATCATATTTTGTTATGTGTATGATTGAAGGGAATATTTTGAAAAAGCATCATATGAAAAATGAATACTTATTTATCTGACGAAATGATAGATAAATTTAAAATACTTGTTTTGTATGTACTTATAAATTGTAGATATAAGAAAAATCATATTGGAAAAAATATTTGATAAATATTTTATCACTAGAGTAAATTACATACCTCACATACCTAACTACTCTTATAAATACTTACATACCAAACCTGCACATCAACCATGATAAATTACATATATTTAGAATATTGGAAAATGGATATGAAAAATATACAATTAATAGAAAAATTAATGAAAACAAATTTAGAAGAATATATGAGAACCAAAGATATAAAATATATAGAAAACCTTAATGAAAATATAGAGGAATTAATAAGATTAAAACAAACAACTAAAGACTATTATGAAAAAGCATTCAATTAACCCACCTAAATGACAGAGAATTTTGAAGTACTAGTTTTATACATACTTAGAGATATAGAATTATAGACGTAAAAAAATAATATGGGAAAAAATATTTAACATTGAAGATGAAGAGTTAGATATAAATCAGATAGAAGACGAGTTAGGAGAAATATACTTAAGTGATGACAATCACTATTACTACCTAGATAATTATTCAGATGGATATTATACAGATTAAGAAATGCTAGAATATATTCAAAGAGTTAGGGAAAAACAAAGTTGGTTATATGAAGAAATTAATTATAGAAACTAGCTTAGAAAAGGAAGAGAACAATTAAAAGAAAGATTAATTTGGATAGATAAAACCATAAAACAATTAGAATTAAAAGATAGTTTAGAATATGATTTAGACATGGAATTATTCATAGACGAAAAAGACAGGATAATTAACAAAATAAATAACCTAGAATTTAATATCAGATATAGTACAATTAGAATAAATTATTACAAAGAAATTTGTAGTATCACAACTACTTTAGGATAAAATTATAGACTATGAATATTTAAAATATTGGAGACAAGATATGGAAGAAATAAGATTAACAGAAATACTTATGAAAGAGAATTTAATTGAATATTTTAGAACAAAAGATATAAAATATTTAGAATACCTCCAAAATAATATACAAGAATTACAAAAACTAAGATAAAAAACTAAAGAATATTACAGTAAAGTATTTAATCAAATACCATCTAATCACCCCACAAGATATGAACATTAATAAAATTAAAATAAATACACTAAAAATAAAAATATTTAGAGAAGTTAAGAAATATCCACGCACAAATAAAAATAGATCCATTAGAGTATATAATAGATCTATTTATTACCTAAGTTATCCGCCCTAAAGCCTTTACAGAAAAAAATAAAAAAGAATATAGAATATAATTACAACGAAGAAGATAAAAAACAAGTCCAGAAAATAAAAATACTTTGTAAGGAATTACCAAAATTACAATTCCCAGACGAAGATAATTTTTTTTTATATATAGTAGAAGCATATGCAAGTGAATATAGTTATGAAGGAGTACTTAAATATAGGTACAAAAATAAAAAATTAGAACATCATTGCAGATACTACTCGGGTACATTTAATGAAACAGAAATAAAATGGGAAATAAATAGAAAGAAATATGTTCATTATATAAATGTTTATTAGCATTTGAGCCATATATTTTATATAAAAAATTTATTGTACGAACAGATAATACACAGGTACGTTGGTGGTTAACAAAGAAAATACAAAATTCAGTTACAACGAAAGAGATTCGGAGACTAGTATTAAATATATTAAATTTTACATTTACAATTGAAGTAATTAGTACTAACAAAAATGTTATTGCAGATTACATATCAAGACAAAGCTACACAGATTGATATAATAGAAGATGATGGTTTTATGTTAATTTTGGTATATATTCTCTTACTTGGTTTACTAATCCTAAAAATAATTAAAATTTCTTTTTTGTATCTAATTCTTCTTTTGAATTTATTTATTTTGTACTATATGTTGTTGCATTTTTACTCAACTTTTATCTATTTGTATTCCTAAAAACTCTATCTGGTTTTTCATAATTTCGACTTTCTTTTCACTTAAACTTATTCCCGATTTTTCTATTATATCTGTAAATTGTTCTAATAATTTTAAATGTTCCTCTTTAGTTTTTGTATATAGTAGTATATCATCTATGTATACTATACAATTAGGTAATTGTTTAAAATAACTATCCATAAAATGTTGATATCTACCTGGTGTATTTTTATATCCAAATGGTAATACGTTCTATTCATAAAATCCTTGTGGTACCGTAAATGCGGTTAATTCTTTAGAATTTTCATCTAACTTTAAGTGGTAAAATCCTGATTTACAATCAAATTTACTAAAATAATTATATCCTTGTATTTGTCTTATTTTTAATATCTTATTTGGTATTGGATATTTATATGTAATAGTTTTTGCATTTAGGTTTCTATAATCAGTAATCATTCTACTTTTTCCTCTTTTTTGTTCACTATGTTTATTTACTATAAATGCTGGACTATTGTGTTTACTATTGCTTTTTTGTATATACTGTTTTTCTAATAATTCATCTATATGCATTTTAAATTCTTTTAAATTGTCAAAATTATATGTTAATGGTTTTTGAGTTATTATGTTATTTTTATCTATTAATTCAATTTTTATAGTAGTTTTATGTTTTTCCCATCCTCTTAATGGATCTTCACTATATAATTGTCTTAATTTTTTATTTATTATTTCTACCTTTTCTATTGAAAATATAGTTATTTCATTTTTATTTATCGAAAATACAACTAGTTCTACTGTGTCTTCTATATTTTTTATATTTTTTAACTTTTGTGTAATTTTTTCACTTCCTTCTATCTAATCAGTTTTCTTTCTTATTTTATTAGTAACTCTTTTTGCTCTTACTTTCTATTTACATGGTGTTGTAAACCACCAATCTATTTTAGTTATTATATGTGGGTATAATTTATCTAAAAATGACATTCCTTAAAGCATATCTTTTGATGTTAGTTCATAATTATAGATTTCTTCTATTGTTATTATTTTATCCTATATCTGTATTTTTACATTTTTAGCTTTATATGTAATTAAGCTTCCTTCATTATTAAATCCTTTGACTACTATTGGTGTTTTTAATTTATCTCATTTACTTTCTGGTAAACAGTTGTATCTACATAAGTTTGCTTCTGCTCCTGTATCTATCATAGGTGTATAATACCTATTATAATATCCTTCTACTATTATTTTTACAAGTACATATATTTTCATATCATGTTAAAGTTCTTTTTATGAATAATCTTTCTTTATTATATGTTATAAATAATTTTGTATGTTCTAAATTGTATGGTTTTACTTGTTCTAACCATTTTATTCCTAATATTATGTCTGCTTTTTGCATTTCTTCCTTTATTTCCAATTCTATTTTTATTTTTCTGACTCCTATTTCTTTTTTCTGTCGTATCTTTAATGTTTATTAGACTCTTTGGTAGATCTGGGCATATATCACTATTAGATTTTATTTCTTCACTTTTTACTAGATATTTTGCTATATAATTTTCTTCTTGTCCTGTGTTTAAAAGTATTAAATATTCTTTTTCATGTATTGTTCCTGTTATAGAATATTGATTTAAATTAACTTTTGAAGTTGTTTCATAACTTGTTCTTTTTTATGAGCTTGATGATTCTGATTTTTTCATGAGCTATTCTTTTTGTTGTACTTATTCTATAATTTATTATTTCTAGATCTTCTTCTATATCTATGTCTTTGTAACTATAATCATTATTATCAATTGTTTTTACAAATTGTTCAAAAGGACTTTCTATTTGTATTTTATTAATTTTATTTTTTCCCGTTATTTTATGTCTTGTTGTTAATACATATAGATTTTTACATCTTGCTGTAAATATTTTACTTCCTGGGATTAGTTCTATTCCTGATATTTTCCAATATAATACTAATGATTTATCTATATTTTTATCTGTTATTTCTACTGAATAATTCACACTTATTATAAATTTATATTTTTGGTATATTAAATTTTCTTTTATGACTGTTATTATACTTTTTTCTATAGGTTTTATAATTGTATCATCTGCTAAATATAATTCTATTGGTGTATCTATTCCTTCTCTAAAACATGCTTTTATTAATATCTCTGTTCCTCCAAGGTGTATATATTTTATTGGGTCTTTACTTTTTATATCGTTTATCTCTTTATTAATTATTCTTTTTGTTACTAGTGGTATACTAGCTCTTCCTTTTGCATATCTACAATCTATTACATGTTCTTTTTGACTTACTACGTAGTATTCTTTCTTTTTTCTACTAAATATATTTTTTACTGTTGGTATTTTAAATATTTTTTCTACACTTAAGTCTAACTCTTTTCCTTTTATTTCGTCAAATATATTACTGTCAAATATTATTTTTTGATTTGTTCCTTCTTCATTTAAATATTCTTCCTTCGTTATTATTTTTATATCTTCTTCAGTTATTTGATTCATTTTTATATCTTCTTCAGTCATTTGATTCATCTAATTCACTATCTATTTCATTATCTGTTTCATTTTTCTAAATTTTATATATACTATCTTCACTTTCTAATTCATAATCTATATAATCTATCTGCATATATTCTGTATTTTCTATTTTTATTTCTGATATTTATTTATTTTTAGTTTTTTTGGTAATTTACAATCTCTAGCTAAATGTCCTAATTTTCCACAATTATAACAAGTACATTCTTTTATAGATTTCTTTTTTCTATATGGTCTTTTATGTTTATAATTTTTTACATAATATCTTTTTCTTGGTTTCTTATATTTATATTTTGATTTTTTGTATTTCTTATATTTCTTATGTCTTTTTCTTTTCTTATAATATCTTTCTTCACATCCAAATTGAGGTGATATTTTATCTTTGCAACATACTAAATTTCTTATTAATGTTTTTTTCATTTTTATTTCTTCTCTATATTTTTCACATAGACTTTTATACCATTGTTGTAAAAAATTTATTCTGGCTCCTAGGGTATCTACTATTTTTGCTTCATCCCACCTCTTTATTATTTTTGAACTAAATGGTTCAGGTAATTTACTAAAATATAATCTTCTTATTTCTTTACTTTCTTCTATATTATATGTTCCTTTATAATAATATTCTTTAAATGCGCATGTATACTCATCTATATAGCACATATTACATATTGCTAATTTTAACATTAAATTCCTATTCATATTTTTCTCTTTATTTTGCTCTTCTTCTTCTGTTGTTATACTACTAAATTCTTCTCTTATAGTTATTTCATATTTTTTCAATATTTCTGTTGGTAGTATTTTAGTAGGTATTGATGTTCCTTCTGTTTTATTATCAGATCTTAGTACTTTTTTACTTGTTTCGGCTAGGTTTAAAAACCATAATTTTACTGTTCCTATTAATGTCTTTTCTATATATTCTGGTGTATTTGTTGTATCTATTTTGTTATCTAATAATTGTTTTGACATGTATCCTACCCATAGTTGTATTATTTTATTTGTGTCTATTACACAGTCTAAATCTAAAAAGTTGTAATTAATTATTTATTTTGGTGTCCATTTATTCTATTCATTCTTTGGATTATATCTTTTAAACTTATTTTTGTAATTATAGGTTGGTTTTCTTATTTCTGATGTACTAGGTATTATATTTTTATCTAGAGTATTTACTTCTGTATTTATTAGTTCTAGATTTTCTTTATTAATTACTTCTTGTTTTTCATTAATTTCTAGTTTTCCTATGTTTTCTAGAATTTCTGTAGATGTTTCACTATCTTCTGAATCATAATTATTTGTTTCTTCAACATTTATTGCATTTATTTCTAATTCACTGGTTTCTGGTTCTTCATTTTTTCTTTCTAATTTTTCTTTAAATTGATTTATCTCAATTAATAATTTTTGTTCTTTATCTTTTTCTTCTTTTTCTTTCTGTTTTTTTTCATACAAATCTTTTAGCATTTGTAGTTCTTTTTCTAATTCAACAATCCTACTATTTTTAGTTTCTTCTATTTTTCGTATTTCTTCTGTGGTTTGTTGTTTTATTTTATCTATTTCCTTTTTTCTGTCTATCTCTTCGTTTTCTCTTTCTATTCTTATCATGGTTGTCAACTTATCTTCTAATTTTAATTCTTCTTTTTCTAACATTAAATATAAATGTTCACCTATTTTCTTATAGCTTCTTCCTAAATTAGAGAATACTATTTTTATTTTTAATCCTTCGTGATTTTCATATGTTTTTTCATCTATTATAAATTCTTCTTTGTTCATTTTATTTAAATGTATATAGGTTATGTTGATATGTATATTCTAGACTATCTATTATTGATTCTAAATTTGATATTTCTTCTTTTTGTGCCTTTATTGAGTTTTTGCTAACTCCAGCAATTATGTTATACTATAGTCTTTCTATCCTTATTTTTAATTCTTTACGTTTTTCAGATATTATTTGTTTTAATTCTTTATATTTTTGTAATTTCTGTACGTTATTCATCTAAACAATATTTATAATATTTTGGTGGATATCTAAATCTAATTTTATCATAATTAATAAATTAATCAAATAAATTCAATTATATACTACTTCTGTAACTTTAATTAGCAGAGGCTCTGATACCATTTGTAGGGGGTGCGGATAACTTAGGTAATAAATAGATCCATTAGATCCTGCATATTAGTCCATTCTGTAGTTCTTTGGGATATAGACAAAAAACAATAAGATTTCTTTTATAAGTTTCACAGCAATTCCATTGAGATGTCTTTGTTCACTAGTGGATCATAGTATTTTCTACTGCTTAGACCTATTATATAGACATCTGATCAGTTGGAAAAAGAACTAAAGGAGATAGTATTGCAATATGATGACTTTATTATTAGAAGAAGAGTGTAAAATTTAGTATTTCAATTTGATGACTTTATTATTAGAAGAAGAGTGGAAAATGACTATTAAACAAAATACTTTGATGACTTCGTTAGAAGAAGACCCTATAATTATCATTTTTGTAATGGAACTTTTGTCTGAATTCTATTCGAGACTTTTATGTTTGTGATGGTATGGATAACCATTTTACCTTCTTAATCTCCTTATAATGGAATATTAGAAGCTAAATTCTGTGGAGATTATATGGGTTCTAATGCATTCTCGCAGGAAATAGACCTTCTGGTTAACTCTGCCGCCAAAACACACATCATGTCTGATGGGAATATTGGTGTCCCAATTATTTTTCTAGGACCGAATACTGCCGCTTTAGGTGTTGGTGCTCAGCACTCTCAGGTACCTTGTATCAGTTTTCTGGTGGTATTTTACTTTAACGAAGACAACGCATGGTGTAGATATCAAGAAGTTCTTGTTCTTTTCTAAGTTGAATTACTTTTAGCCAATAGATCACATGCGCGTATGTAATCTATAATATGAACAAACCTGGCTGAACTGGATTATGCTTCCAGTAAAATATTTCAGTAGCTATTCCTTGGAGGGTGAGATTGCCTGGATGATACATCTAGAATAAGTTTATAGGTATCTATGGTTGAGGATATTTGATTTTTTAAAGTTTTTCCTTGCTCTTTGAAATGTGATTGAAAACGATAGGAGGTGTTGTTGCCTGTACCATTGATTACATGGTAATTGCATTTTGCTTGTCACATGAAGATGATTCAGTTTATTAGGATGAAATGCATTTTGAAAAATCAATCTCAAAAAATATTAAAACTCAAACTTGTTATATGATGATCAATATGCAGTGCTATACGCAATGGTGGGTCTGTCCCTGGCTTGAAAGTTGTGGCACCATATCATCTGAAGATGCCAGAGGTCTTTAAAAAGCAACAATCAGAGATCTCGATTCAGTTGTTTGTTTTGAGAATGAGTTATTGTAAGTACAATACGAGTTTGTGAATTGTGGTAAAAAATCTCTAAAACACGTTGGTATTACGAAGACGTACCCACTTTAATCGCACAAGTGGTGTCTGGGGAGGGTAGGTCTGCAACCTTACCTTTACCTTGAGAATAGGTAGAGGTTGTTTCTAATAGACCCTAAATTTAAATAAAATATTAGAAAAGATCAATTATTTAATGAAAATATAGTTATAAAGAAGCTATACTGAAAAGCAAGGAGAACTGTACAAACAACAAATAATACGATAATTGAAGCCAAGAAGACAACATGCAATGCTTAAATTAAAGAATAAGATAGTAGGGGATTAAATTTTGGTATGCAGTTTAAATTTTGGTAAATCATTTTTAGGTGTACAAGTCTTTTCCTGTGTCGGATGAAGTTCTTGATCCTAGCTTTACCCTTCCCATAGGTAAAGCAAAGGTATGCTCCAAGAAAAGCTTTACATTTTTTGGATTGTTTTGCATTCCTTCTTACAGTTTGTGATGCTTTCTTTTGTCTGTAACAGATTGAGAAAGAGGATAGAGATGTAACAATTACAGCATTCTGACTATGCTCTCAAGGTTTTTGTGTGCATATTTTCCTACATTCCGATAATTAGTATACATGTAATGAAAAGATTGGTTAATCACATTACAATTTCATTTTCCTTAATTGCCTCAATGTTTTGGTCAGGCGACTTAGTACCACACATAGTAGCATGCTTTAGGAGCTAACAACCTCAAATATTTTCTAAGTGTTAAATGGACTTAGTCATATTTTAAGCTCTTAAACTTCAATGATTTATAAATTGATCTTTCAAACCCCAAGACATAGATTTTTGAGTTGATTCATATTCAGGGGTGCAAGGGAGATGTCTCGGGGGAGTTTTGGATTTTTTGGATGATGTTTAAGACGTGTTTGGATTCCCAAACCAGTAGGTCACCGCAATTGCACCGTGTCGCGGTGCCTAAAGTGGGAAGCCACTTGGTGCATCGTAGTAGGGCACCAAATCGGTTTTCTGCTAAAAGTTTTAAAATGAGGGGCAGTCTCATCTTTTCCCTACAACCCCAAGTCATGAAAACAAAAGATTTAAACACTTATAGGGCATCATAGTTTCAAAAGTGATCAGTTTTTCTCATAAAAAACACTAACTCTCTCCAAAAGATTAAAAAAATCAATTTTTAAGTTTAATATTTCCAAGAAAGGAATCAAGATTCGGTTTTTCATCCTTCAAATTAAGTGATCTAAGGTATGCGGGGTTTTCCTAAACGGCATGGGCATGGTGAAATCATTTTTAATAATGTTTTGAATGTTGAGAAATCATGTATTCATGAAAGGTTTTGAATTATAATAAAAAGCATGCATTATAAACTCTTTTAATGATATAATATTTTGATCTTGAGGCCTTTCCCTAAATTTGATTGGTACTCGTATATAAGTATGTATGCGTTTGAGTTTGAATGTTTAATTGAGAGCATAAAACATATTCAATCCCTCTCTTATTATGATAGTTCTTGATTTCACATGGTATGGGCTGTTCAATTGCATGATTTGAAGTATGAGATAATTATTTTACTATTGTTTTGAACTTGATATTGATTATGAATTGAAAAAAGGGTGTTTTCTTGTTTATAATTTTCAATGGAAAAAATTGAAAGAATTGCAGAAATTGTAATAAAGGAATTGACCATCAAGTATTCAAATATTTAAAAGGGAGAATCTTTGAATAAATTTACAAATATTTTGAAATAAGGACTCCCTTCTATTGTTTAAATATTTTTTATGGTCAAATGATTGAGTTGATTGAAAAATCTAAAGCAGAACATTACAAATGGTTTGAATGAGAAGGGCTATGGAATGATATGATACAAATGACTTGCAAGTCAGGGTATAACGATACCCCATTGTGAATTGCCCTTAACAGAATAAGAAAAGAGTTGTGTGTAATCATGATGCATGTTTTCATATAAGAGAATTAAAAATGGCCTTAAAGAGAGTTAGATGGTTACCCGAAAAAAGTACGAGTTGAAAGACTTTATGCTAGAAACCATGATTTACCGATACAGGATTATGGTACCCTATTTTGTGATCTATTGTACCTTGATTCTTGTCATCCCAAGTTGGGACTATGGCTAGGAGCCCTGCGTTGTGATCTTATGCACTACCATGACATGCTGATTTGATTGGGAATTTTGGCACCCTGCTATGTGATCTTGCGTGCCCGCTTTATAGAAACTCCAATTCTTACAGTAAACTTGGATTGGGGGCTTATCCTATAAAGCATGATATGTGGTGGTTGATTTGGTGATTTAAAGTGACATATTATAAGGATTATATTATGATGCCCAGATTGGTGATTGTATTGTGTTAAGTGTATTGTGATTCGTATTTCTGACTTGGTACTGAAACTTGTAACCAGTGTTCATGAGTTGATTGATATCTTCAGATTTCATACACAGTTGTTGTGATTTGATTCATCTTATCATTTTGATCGTGAATATTTATTCATATTATTGATCAATGGATTTTACCATTGGAAACACTTATTTCTAAAAGAAAATGAATCATCTTTTTGTAAATTAGTTTGAGGTAGGATTTCAGGCAGTGAGATATGATACTTTATATTGATTTAGTCCAAGGAAAGATATGGGTTATGATTTTCTCTCATGAAAGGATCCCGAATAGTGTTTATGAATCTTGTGAGTCCTCTATGGGTTCCACCTTACAGCATACGACTAGAGGTGATGTACACCGGTAGGCATTAACCATTGCATATCACTGCATTGCATCATTACTGTTGTGTTTTGAGATGACTTTTTATTATTATTATAATGTTAATATTTTTTTGCGTGTAGGGTTATCTAGTATTCTTTACTTGATATAATCTTTGCTTAAGTTTAGTCATTCTATGATGCCAACTGAGTACTAGTAGTTGTTCTTATTCGTACTTTTCTGCATCCTTCTGTAGAAAATGCCGGAATGAATGAACAGCACAGACCTTGATTCGTGCAGTGCTTTATGATAAGTTGTGTTGAGATCTTGTCCCGACTTTCTTTATTGTTTATTTCTTTTGTCTTTACTTTCTTAGAAATTGTTTTATGTTCAGCTATAACATTCTGTATTATAGTCCATTTTGTTCTTGTGACAGTTGAGTTATGGGGTATTTTGGGATAAATGAGCTCCTGCCCTTAGAGACTGTCCCAACTTTCTTTATCCTTTATCTGTATCTTCTTTACTTTCTTAGACATTATTGTGTGTTCATCTATAACATTTTGTATTAAAGTCGCATTTATACTTGTGACAATTGAATCTAGGGATATTTCGTGATATATATACTTGAGTTATTATTAGATGATTGTGGTGTTATCCTATTGTTTGCCTTGACTTGAATTAATTGTATGTTTTGAGTTTGACTTACCTACCATGGTTTGATAAGGGTGGGTGTCATCACAACCCTTGGAATTTACGATCGTGACAACTGCATCCTTTAAAAATTCATTTCAATCCATCGAGTTATTTGACTTTTAATGCAAAATTTTGTCTAAATTCACTCTTTATTGGTTGAAAGGAATTCCTGGATCAAACAAATAAAACAGAGTTGTAATACAAATATTGAAAATTGAAGGAATAACTACACGACTTACCAAACTTAAGCTCCTAATTATCCTATTTAGATTAAGTTTCAGTTAACTATAATTCATAGTCTCTTTTGCCAATTAAATACAATTCATAGTGTCTCTCATTTATTTTCTCTCTTTCTCTATCTTTTTTTTTTTTAGTTTTTGGTTTCTTTCTTTCTTTTCCTTTTTTCTTTCTTTTTTCCTTTTCCTATTTTTTTCTTTTTCATTTCTTTTTCCGTTTTCATTTTTTTCTCATTCTTTTTTTCTTTTCTATTTTTTCATCCTTTTTTTCTTTTTTCTTTGTAGTCTCTTTTTGTATTTTCTTCTTTTTCTATTCTCTCTCTTATTTCCTTCTTTGTCATTTTTTCACTTTTCATTTTTATTATAATTTCTTTTTTTCCACTCATTTTTTGTTGTTTTTGTTGTATTTTATATTTTATATGTTTCTTACATTATATATTTATTTGTATCATACTACATGTTTTAAATAAATTTATTATTTGTATTTGAAAAGTTTAGCTGCGATATGCATAATTTATCGTGTATATTTATACACAAATAAGTATATGGATTAATTGTATTTACTTGAGTCTAAAATATACAAATATGCAATATGTCATTTAATGCAAATGTATCGTAAATATTTATATGTAAATTATCATTTATATTCGTATATAAATAAGTATCATTTTCATGTGTATGGTTCAAGTTGTATAAATATATATCATTTGATACAAATGTAACATTTGTAGTTGTATAATTTAACATTTGTATTTGTATGATTTATCTTTTATATTGTTCAATTTGTATCAATAAACTACAATTTGTATGAGTGAATATAAATATAAGTGTTTGTAGGAAGAAAAATAACAATTCATTTTCAATTGTTTGAAAATACAAATGATGGTGTCGACTATAAATCCAAATACAAATAAATAAAATTAAATACAAATATAATATGCGGTCAACTTACAAATACAAATACAAAATAGTTATTTAAAAATACAAGTGCATTGACAAAAATAGAAAACAAATACAATCAAAATAAAACCACAAATGCGAATACAATGTGCAGTCAACTATAGATTACAAATACAAAACAAAATTTTAAAATACAAGTGTTAATTGTATAAAATATAAAGTGAAGATACATAAAGTCACCACTGAACTTGTCTAAGATTTACAAAAAGATACTTTAACTTTGCGGACGACCTATTACCCCACAAAAATTATATAGACCCTCTTAAATAAACTATTTTGACCGAATTTGAGCCTATGAGTGTAGGCACACATATGACATATGTGAACACTCTAAACTTGGTTGAAACAACCAATTATAAAATGTCACGTGTAATTTATTTGTCAATTATTTCAAAATTCCATCTTCCCTTCTCTTTAATACACTGATTTCCACAAACCTCCATTGATATAGTGGTTGTGTTTTTGAAGAAATAAATTGGCTCTCTTCTCAAATTCTTTTCAATGAAATCAGGCTTAAAAGACAACATATTTCCATTATGTTTTAATTTTTAAATAAAATCAGCCTTAAAATCTTTAATTTCATCTCAATTTTTTACAATTTTAGAAATCAAGTTATATTTTGTGATTAGGGTTTGAGAAAAATATTATTATAATGTCAAATGCAATCTGGAATCATATTTGTAATGAATAGAATAATCTCATGTTGAGTGTAAATAAGTGATGCAAACATGGGGACTTACTTTCAATGCAAACATCATTATCGGAGGATAATCCAGCTAGAAGATTATTATTCTGTCCACGCTATTGTGTATGTCCTATACATAGTCTTTTATTTTTTTCTTATTTCTATTAAATTAATTTATTTATGTCATATTTTAGGAGAAATCATGCAACTTTTTAAATGGAGGGATTCGAAAGAAATTAATTTATGATCCAAGTCAGTTATTTCAATATTGATAAAGAGAATCAAGAAGTTGGAAGAAACATTGGCATTTTATGAAAGAAAGGGGAAATGGGCGGTGAAGAAGAAAAAAAAGAAGATAAAATGTTGTAACTGAAAGCTCATCGTCATGATTGTCATGGTGTTTATTTGTATTTTTAAGCATTACCAAGAATGTGAAAGATGGAAAATGTAGTTGTATGCAATTGAAATTGTCATAGTTGATCTCTTCTTCTACTTTACATCTTTAGTTTGATTTTTGGTTTTGTTTCTTTCTTTTGGTATGAATTCAAAATAGTGTTTATGTCTTTTCTCTTGTTGGAATAGTGGTGGCTTCATAGGATGTAATTTTGTTTGGTTGTGTAAGACTTATGCAACATGTTTTGATTCAATTTGAATTAGGCTTATACAATCTATTTTATATCAATATATTGTGGTATTGATGACTTTTGTGAGCGTTCAAAACTTATTATTCATACTTAGTCAACAAAGTAAAAAGGAAACCATAATGAAACAAAATAAGGACTTCATTCCAACTTAATCATTGTTTCAATTTGGACTATAATTAAAGCTTGACCTTGTTTTGTTTGGTACCTCACAAAACATAGTTTAATACCTAAAGGTACCTAACAAAATAGAGTTTTCAAAGTAGATTTTGATTGCAACAAAATAACAAGATCAAAATTGTAACAACAATAATACCAAAATAGACAAAAAATAATTGTTTGAGACAATATCAACAACACCATCTCTAAAAATTGCTAAACATATCACATCATCAAGATGCCCTACTTCCATTGCACATGAGTCTTCCTACTTGAACTTGTTTTGCTTTGAGTATTGGTAGAAGTTGTAAACCTGGTTTGAATAGCTTTTTCAGCCCTCATTCTTTCAAGTTTGGTATTGGTAATGGCTGACTTCCCTTTTCATTTGAATTCCAGTATTGGCGTGAAGCCCATATCACCAGTTACTACATTGGACCTCTTTATCACCTTTGTCCAGTGCGTATGACTCTTCGACTTGGCAATCCAAGTTGCACAGACAAATCTCAAAATTTAAATAGACAAAAATATGAATAAGTTAGAAAATTGTACACACTACTTACGTTAAGAGTGGTAAAGCCATCTTCATCTTGGTATATTCAAAACCCTAACATCCTTCGCTTTTTAAAAGGTCTTGTATGTCCTCCACTAGTGTCCTCATGCTCTTTTTTTTGAGGTGGGATTCCCCTTTCTATGTTCCTTCCACTTCTAGAACTAGTTTGGCTTTCTTGAGCCAATACACTTCCTCTACCTATGCCTTCATTCACATGTCTTTGTTGAGGCAACCCTCTTCCTCTGCCACGGCCCCTTCCTCTAGATATTCGTCTTCCTCTATCACTTATAGAAGCCTGTTTATTGAGACTCAAATTAGTATATCTATATTTTCTAAAAATAATTACATAAATTACCTGTATTTGTGTAGAAGTTCCATCTGATTGATTCTGAACAGTTGGAACATTTGAAACACTTGAACCTTTATCACGACCTAAAAACTTAGGGTCATGATGGCATTTATCGCGATTAATCCTTGACAAGTAAGTCAATCACCTAAACCGATATGTAAGAGAATACCATAACATAAATCCCTAGGTGAGATTTCCAAAAAAAGTCAAACCATACATGAATAAATATTGCAGAAGTCTAAATCAAAATAATGCCATAAACTATCCAAAAACATGATGTTATAGTGTAAGATTAATCTAAATACAACTCAAAGTTTGAAAATACAACTGATAATCAAAAAAAAACTACAAGTCTATCTCTAAATACAAAACAACACATAAACTAGATGGGATGAGGTTGAAAGACGACTCTAAAAGTATAAAGTGGCCACTACCTTGAATGTATCAACTGACCACTCGAACTCAGTTGTCGCGCAGTGCACTAGTACCTGGATCTACATAGAAAGAACACAACAGGGATAAGTACGGTCCAGTAATACTGAGTAGGTATCATAGGCCGACTGAGGAAATTAGAAAATAAGGTATATAAATATACATTATGAGTACTTCACCAAGAAGATCATGTCCCAAACGCTAGCTCACACCGTGTCCATTAACAGTTCTAAATATAGAACACAAGTAGGAAATAGTTATGTAAAAAAATGGAGAAGGTACGCATCCGATAAAATACAGAAACATAACACTGAAGATGCATAAATTAATGAAATGCAATGAGGGTGATAATGATGATGATGTTATATGATCGAGGATATCACATAACCTCCGTATACATTTATGGAGCATCAGTGTTTCTAGGAAAGATCCATGGGGGTTTCGCAACCCATAGACAATCTCACTACTCAGTCCTAATCTCAATATCCAATCTCTTCTTCGACTCGTGGGTTATTACAGAGGGTTTTGTAAAAGAGTCATATTTCTATCAAAAATCAGCATTTCCACAATAGTACCAAAATCTCATGAATGTATGTATGATACGAGGATATAATGCTCACAACCAAACCAGTATGAAGATCTCAAATCCAATCAATATACACACATGTGAACTTAAAATCCACCCAATATGTCAACCATCCATAATTCAATATAAGTCATGTACCATTAGAGTAAAATATACAAGTAAGACATCACTAATATCACATTAACCCTAACTTAGGCATTTTTACCATAAAGAAAACAACCATAAGTATACACAAGGCCAACAATATCAGATAAGACCCCCACACGGGCTATTCACAGAACTTGTCATCTCAAATCACCAATACAAGAACATAAGACCATACATGAGCACACAACAATAATAACATTATTCCCATGATTATTACCCATACCAATAGCATGCTTTTATACAAATATAACTACCCAACCCAGTTTAAAGACAGTTAAGCTATAACCTACCTAAAAATAATGGAATCCTAATCCAAAGACCTTTAACGTGGAGCCTTTACCTCTCAAATGGCTTCAGAATCAACTAAAAGATACAAATATAGAATCTTCGCATCAAAAGAAAGCAAGCGATACCCATTTTTTCCTATTTTTAAATTGGGGTCAAAATGGACCCTCAAAATGGGGTTTTAAGAAAAAGGGGTAAAACTGAAATATTTGTTCATAAACACATTACACATGATTAAAGGAAGCCATATAAGAAAACCCAAGTGAAAATGGATTAAAAATATGGTTTGAATTGAGGAACCCCTATTTTATGCCTTCTGGACAAAAATCCCCAAAATCTACTTTTGAAATCACCAATTAATGGGTGTTAGATGATAAGAATCAAAGTAAACTAATTGAAATACTGATTTGGAGCTTATCCAAGTTTGAAAATGGAAGACCTCGACAAAAAACCTCTTAACCCAAAGCTCAAAACCACAAAAATAAGAGAAAATAAGAAAGAGTTTTTATATAGGTATGACTGCTAAAGAGGCCACTTGACCGCTTAGGCGGTACCCGGAGTCTGCACCCTCCACTTAAGCTTACAAGGGGTCATTGGCGCAATTTATTTTTCCATCCAACACACAGAACAACAAATGTTGACTGAAGTCAACTATAAGACCTTTTTAGCCTTTAAAAATCACAGACTCGTGCAAATCATTTTGAATTACATAGGAAACTGTTCCAACCATCACCACACCCAAAAACATCACCTAGAAACCATGGGGAGGAGAAAAAGTCAAAACACATAAAAATAAGAAGTCACAGAATCAAGTCCTTACAATATCCACCACTAAGAATATAGTTCGTCCTTGAACTAAAAGCAAGGAAAATGCTCGAATCAGCAAAAAGTTGGGTTTAATTAGTACGTATGGAAGACTCGACCTCCCAATTAGCTTTATCTATAGAATGGTGTCTCTACTAGAACTTAACCACCGAAATATCTCTAGAAAGCAATTGCCTTATATCCCTGGCTAAAATAGAGACTAGCTCCTCATCTGAGGACAACCTCTCATCTAACTGTATTATGTTCCAATGAATGACATAAGATTCATTCGGAATATAACATCGTAGCATGGAAACATGAAAAATTGGATGAACAATTGATAAATTTGAGGGCAATGTTAACTCATAAGCTGCATCCCCAATAGTTTGAAGAATCTCAAATAGACCTATATACCCAGGGCTAAGCTTGCCTCTCTTTCCAAACCTCATCACACCTTTCATGGGTGAAACACGGAGGAAGACTCGATTATCCACACTAAATCTCAAGGCACAAAGTCTATGATTCGCATAACACTTCTTTCTACTCTGAGCCGCTTGAAGTCTATCCTAAATGACCCAAACTCTATCTAAAGACTCACAAAGCAAGTCCATACCTCAAGTTCTAATCTCGCAAACCTTAAAACAACCAACTGGAGAGCAACAATGCCTACCATAGAAAGCCTCAAAGGGTGACATCTCAATACTAGAATTGTAACTATTATTATACACAAACTCGACCAAGGCTAAATATTGCTCCCACTAACCTCTAAATTCTCTAACACAAGCACGAAGTATATTCTCCATTATCTGAATAGTCCGCTTTGACTGGACATTGATCTGGGGTTGAAAGGTTATGCTAAGATCAACCCTGGTACCCAACTCTTCCTAAAAAGCCTTCTAAAAGTAAGAAGTATAGATTAAGCCTCTATCTGAGATAATAGACACTGGTAAACTATGGAGACAAACTATATCACAAACATAGATACAACCGACCTCTCTATACTGAAGGAAACCTGAATAGAAATAAAATGAGTAGACTTGGTCAATCGATCCACAATGAACCAAACTGTCAAAACCATGAAAAGTATGAGGCAACCCAGTCACGAAGTTCATAGTAATCTGTTTCCATTTCCACTCAGGAATGGATAACTTGTGAAGAAAACTACCAAGCCTCAAATGCTCGGTCTTCACCTGTTGGCAACAAAAGCAACGAGCTACAAATCTATTGCATCCTTCCTCATACCACCCCACCAGTAGTGCTAACTCAAATCATGATACATCTTGGTCACTCTCAAATAAATGAAGTATATCTAGAATAATAAGCCTTCTCAAAAATCAAACTCACCCAATCACCCATTCTTGGCACATAAACTCAGCCTCCAATCCCCAGAACACCATTAGATTCAAGTAAAAGTTCATTATCATCTCCACTCAACACATTATCCCCAATAACTCTTAATCTAGGATCATTAAACTGATGAGTGCAAATCTGTTCCATCAAAGAACATCTAGCCTCCACAAAGGCCAAAACATACCCAGGTCTCACAATGTCAAGCCTAACCATCTAGTAAGCCAACGACTAAACCTCTAAGTCCAAAGGCCTCTCTTGGGTCAAAAGATACACCAAGCTACCCATACTAGTTGACTTTCAGCTCAAGGTATTCACAACAACATTAGCTTTGCTTAGATGATAGAGAATAGTAAGTTCATAATCCTTAAACAACTCAAGTCAACAATGTTACCTCATATTAAGATCCAACTTGGTGAAGAACTACTAAAGGCTATAGTGATCAAAGAAGATCTCACAGCTGACTCTATAAAAGTAGTGCCTCCACAACTTCAAAGCAAATACAATTGCATACAACTCCAAATCATAGGTAGAGTAATTCTTCTCACGGGGCTTCACCTGATAAGAAGCATATGCAATCAACTTATTCTCCTGCATCAACACAATACCTAACCCAATACCAGAAGAATCACAAAAGACAATAAAGCTCATGCACTTCTCGGGTAAGGTCAAGATAAGAGTTGATGTGAATAAATCCTTGAGTTTTTAGAAGCTCACCTCATAAGAATCAGACCACTGAAAAGAAATCTTTTTCTGAGACAACTTGATCAAAGGAGCTACAATAGATGAAAAACCCTCAATAAAGCATCAATAGTAACCTGGTAAACCAACAAAACTCTAAATCTCAATAGGATAAAAAATCCTAGCCCAATCACGAGCCACTACAATCTTGGCTGGATCAACCATGATAGCATCCTTGGCCACCACATGACCCTAGAAAGAAACAAACTTCAACAAAAAGTCACACTCGAAGAACTAAGTAGACAAATTCTCATATCTCAACCACTGAAGTACAATTTGGAAATGCTCCTCATGATCAAACTCACTCTAGGAGTAAACCAAGATATTATCAATAATACAATGACAAAAGAGTCAAGATACGATCAAAATACTTCGTTCATTAACTCTACGAATGCATTTGGGGCATTGGTTAACCTAAAAGACATGACTAAGAACTCAAAATGACCATATCGAATCCAAAAAGCTATCTTTGAAATATCTAAAGCTCTAATCCTCAACTGGTGATACATGGACCTCAAATCAATCTTCAAAACATCGAAGCACCTTGAAGATGATCAAATAAATCAACAATACAAGGAAGAGGATACTTATTCTAAACTTTCACCTTGTTCAACTATCAATAATCAATACATACATGCATAGACCCATCTTTTTCCTTCATAAACAAGACTGATGCACCCCACGGTGATACACTAAGCTAGATAAATCCCTTCTCCAACAACTTCTGCAACTAATACTTTAACTTTTTTGACTCTAATAAGGCCAACCAATAAAGAGAAATACAAATAGGCTTGGTGTCTGGCTCAACATCAATAGCAAAGTCAATATCACAATCTAGAGGGATACTAGGAAAATCCATAGGAAATACATCCATGAACTCATGGACAATACAAATAAAATCAAGAGAATCAGCACTAGCATCACAAATATGGTCCAAATAAGACAAACATCCCCTCTTTACAAAGCGATGAGCCTAAAGAAATGATATAACTCTTCTGGGATCCGATTGAAGGGTACCTTCCAGGCTATCCTTGGAACACTCAGTAAAGCTAAAGTTATGGTCTTAGCATAACACTCTAGAACAACATGATAGGGATTAAAACACTACATATCCAAGATGACATCAAAATCTACCATATCTAAGATAATAAGATCTACCCAAGTCGCATGATCCGCAAAGGTAATAAGATAGGTGCATCTAATCCACCACTAAAGAATGTACTATAGGGGTAGATACATGAATATGAATGACAAGAGGCTCACTAGTAGAATCAAAATTTGAAGATAAATACAGAAACGTAGGAGAAAGTCGACCCTAAATTAAATAACACGAATGCATATCTGAAACAAACATGGATGATACATGTGATAACAGTGTTGGAAGCCTCAGCCTCAGTTCTAGAGTGTATAGCATAGAACTATCCATATTCACTACTAGACTAAGTAGCCTCATGACTACCACCACAAGCACCACTATCTCTGCCTTGCACACCTCTAGTAGTACCAGTACTACCCAGAGGGTCACCTCTCAATGTCAATATAAGAGTATCCTAAAGACACGGCGAGGGAAATCCTTGGCCACATACATAAACTCATCACACACATAGCAACCTCTATGGACTGACTCAATCAAAGGAGGTCTAATTGAGCTATAACGACCACCTTGGGATAACGCCTGACTACCCGAAGCCATTGAACAAAAAGACCAAAAATTGAACCCTATAAAGCTTCTTACACTGGTCTACCATGGTACCCATGGGAACCTCTGAACTCTCTTCCTCAAAGGGTGTGACCATAAACTCACCTTTATGGTGCACCCTATTGGCGCCTTCCTAAGAAACTTAAAGGATTGACTCAATCATCTTTGCACGATCCACTATTCTTTGAAATGACACCCCTGACACCACCACCTGGGAAGTGGCCGAAGTGAAATATCCAATCTTGAAGTTTTGTATCTTCTCAGACTTGGTTGCAATACTTGAAATAAAATATTTGGATAAGGCATGAAAGCATGCCTTATACTTGACATCAGTCATAGAGCCCTACTCCAAGTGATCAAACTCATCTCTCATCTAATTACTCAAACTAAATAGTACAAACCTATCCAAAAGGGCCTCAGCAAACTAATCCCAAGTCATCTCTGCTAACCAAGAAAATTGCAACTAACAAGTGATCTCCACCAATCTCTGGATACATCTCTCAGCTGGTAGGTAGTGTAAGAAACTCCATGTGACTCAAGCAATCTAATATTATACAACTTCTCCCAGAAATCAATTAAGAACTCATGGCATCCTCGCTTATATCACCACTAAACGTAGGCAGACCCAACCGAGTAAATCTCTCAAACCTTTTTTGATCCTCGAAAATCATATCAGGACCTGAAGCAACAAGAGGCATAGTAAATCTGGCAGGCTGTGATCCTACCTGAGGAGTAATATTGATGAAGGCTAAACCCTAGGACTCAAAATACCAGACTTGAATACTGGCACATAAGAAGGGACAATACTCTGAGGTTGTGTGTCTGTAATGATGAAGTAATCACGGTCAAAACTAGAGGAATACCATAAGCAAACTCGGGCATAGATAGAGGTATAACACTCAAAGCTAGAGGAATACCATGTATACTCAAAGGAACACCCTTCACATGAGTCAGCAAATGAATCAATAAACCCTTCAAGACTGGGTGGAAGAACTTTGTGGAACCTGAGTATGACCCATATATCTCACAGGCTAAACCTTGGGCTCAGGAGATATCCCTCTAGTACTATCTTGGGCTCAGGAGAGATCTAACCTATTTGGACATTTGGAGTTCTAACCCAACATCCAACAAGATTTTGAAATATTTAACCAATTGGGACTCAAACCTATTTAGTCAATTAGGACTCAATCCCATTTAGTCAAATGGGACTTAAACATATATAGTAATTGGGACCTAAAGCCATTTAGTCATTTGGGACTTAAACCCATTTATTTTTTGATAGACCTTTTTATCCCCTGCAATAGTTCCAATGATAGTTCAATATGCATATTCTTGTACTCAAACAAATTTCACAATAGTGGATTAGGGTTGTTACCAATTCAATTATCAATATTCAAAAAATTAGGTAAAATCACAACCCCTTAGTTTATGCACCATGCCCATGCACCCCACAAATTCAAAACCATCCCTAAAGCATGAACAATCATATGTAAACCATGGGAAACATTATTCAGAAAACAAACATTCAAAAACCTCAACCCATGTTCCAAAACCAACATCAAGACCACATAAATAAAACTTTAAGACACATTTTTTAACAAAATAATACTTGGGGAAGAGTAACATGCCTAAGATGTCAAGATTTATGGAGATAAATCAAACCTTGAAAGCTCTAGATGCCAATTTCTTGAAACCCTAGCTTGGTATTGCCTTAGGTATTTTGAGAGAGTAAAGAGAGTGTTTTGATTTGATAAATAATGAGAATAATTTCCCAAAGGTGTTTTATGTATATGGGGTATAAGTGGGGTATGAGGGAAATGATCGTAATACCTTTACTTAAATGATGGATTGTATCACCCAGTAGTTACGGGTCTCATAATGACCCATTAAAACACGTTAAGACTCATTGACATAAGTCATTGTCAAGACAGTGACATTGGGGCTCTTCACTATTAACCTTACGACTTTCACCCTATGTCTCGTTAGTCAATACAGAATCTATTTGGGCATACCCTAGTCATCTTACGATTGGGACATTATGACTTGTATAGAGTCATTATGACTCATGACCTCAAGTCATAATCACAATAGTATCATGGGAACCACCTACTGGTCAGGATACGATTTGGTTCATATGACCCGTATAGTGACTTTATGACTCGTATAGAGTCCTTATGACTTTTTGGGTCTAGTCGTGATCAAGGCAGAAGCATTTTGGCATCACACTGGTTTGGCTACAAAAGGTACTATACGACTCGTATTGAGTCTTGATGACTCATGACCTCAAATCGTCACCAAGCTGTATCTCGGGAAAAACTCACTAGACAACCTATGATTTAGGTCATATCACCCAGCAAGAGACCTTACGACTCATATGGTGAGTCGTAGGTTTGATAGTGAGTTCAAAACTAAGAATTTTCCAAGGACAAAAATCTAAGATGTCACATTCCCCCTCCCCCCTCTTACTTAGTATCATTTATCCTCGAATAATGAGATAAGGCATTCGTTAGCACGATTTGACACCAAAACACAACCACAATTACTTTTAACAAAGGCAAAAAACTAATATGTTAAGAAAAACACTTTCCTTAAGCACAATTATCCAGAATGGAGAACAAGGATAGATGTCTGGACTTCATATCCTTTTAATCTTCCCATGAAGGTTCCTACACCCCGAATAAAGCATATAGCAACCCATATTAACATGCTTCTCCACTATTCTTTTAGCTATGAACCCAATATCCCACCATTTTAATTTCCTAATCCCCTCCATGAAACACATAACTAGAGGTCCTGAGTATAACTATATTTTGTTCCATGTTAAAATCTAACTGGTAACTGAAAGTGCTAATGTAGGCTATGGGACCCTATACTTCACACTCGTCCAATAATACTACCCCAACCTTGCTTAAAATCATGAGGGTTTCACAACATCTCCCCTTCTTAACTATTTCACATAACAAAAGTTCGTCATACTCTCCCATCTCCATCTATGGCCTCGAACTGAGTAGTCACCCCTAAAATTTTCACATTAGAGAACATTCACTCCCCTATTTATAGCACTACTACACTTCCATTGTCACTGCCACACTACCAAAAAGAGGGTCACTGCAGAACTAGAGTACAAGCATCAAGGATGAGAGGGTTACTTCTTATTTATGACCCCTACTACTCAAGGTGAGCCCCGAGAAAAGAGGTACGGTACCATAGGCCCAAAATACTTTGTAGAAACCACCTAGATCATAAATAGAGGGTTTCTCAGGCGTAAACATAACACAGTATGTGTCCTTCGGACTGGGCATGGGGAGGAATACGAGTGTATATATTATGGGTCATATAACATAAAGCCGAGATTTATATATTCAGGAAATAGGCATGGATTATCGCTTGAAACTATTGCTTCTTGTCACTAAGCATAGCGTGAAACATGAGTTTATGGATCATGAGTGTCATAACATAGAGCTTGAACACTTGGAAGCTCAGATTTTTTGAGAACTATTATTGCTTCTAGTTCAGGGGTTGGAGCATAGACATACGCGACATAGAGAATATGTACCATAGGCATAAGAACTATTAGAATACGTATGTCATTGGTAGGAGGCCTTATTAATTGAAATAGGAGGGTATCACTAGAATAGGAGTAGATTCAACAAGACTTTACCCTGAAGCTAACCACTAGGAGAAAATTTAAATCAGCCTTCATTCTTCATCTCACTAAACTTAAAAGCATAATACTCCGCTCTAAGGGGTATCACCATGTACATATACTAGGTACACCTGGCACTCATACACTTAAAACCTCATCTACCCAGATTTTATCTGGGGTTCAACATATTCTTATAAACTCCATACCCTAATCCATCAAATATACTTAGCCCTAATTCATCGGTTCAACACTAGACCTCCGACCTATATATCATAATTTCCCACTCTAATATTTCTTAAGTTATCAACTAAATCCCTTCCGCACAACCCGTCAAGCCTACCAATTTACTCCCACAAATCTTGTATTTTTATCCTCAAGCCAATATTTTTCCAATACAATTAAAATATAAAGTTCAAACTTAGTGTCTAGCACTAATCATGCACCGCTAACGAAGTACCCCTCATAATATAATAGTCCACCCCATAAATATGCCACCCTAAATTCCTTATTCGACTATTGATAATCTATACATATCCAGAAGGGACCATCTTTCATACGCACAAAGAAAATATGATCACTCTATGGAGAAACACTAGGGCAGATAAAACCCGTATCAAGAAGATCTTTCAACTGCTCTTTAAGCTCTTTCAACTCAATCATAGACATTCTATAAAGAGGGATAAATATAGGACGGGTATTCTAAAGAAGGTCAATCCAAAAATCAATTTCCCTATCGAGAGGAATACTAGGAAGATCATCAGGAAAGACCTCAGGAAATTCATTAGCCATCGGGCTGAACTATAAAGAAGGACCTTAAGAATTAGAATCTTTAAGTTGAACTAAATGATATACACACCCCTTGGAAATCAATTTTGGGGCTCTAGGATATAAAATAAACCTTCCCTTAGACAGAAGGAAACTACCTTGCGACTTAATCACCGGTTCATTTGGGAATTAAAAATGAACGCTTCGGGTCCTATAATCAAAATAAGCATAGGACAGGTGAAGCCAATCGATCCCTAAGATCACATCAAAATCTAACAAGTTTAGCTCTACCAAATATACCAAAGTCTCCCTACCATAGATAGATACCACACAACCACTATAGACTCTTATAGACACCACAGAATCACCCACTAGGGTAGAAATTTAAGAGGGATCAAAAATACTTTTAGGACCAAAACCAAAATAAATAGCCATATAAGGGGTCACATAAGAAAGAGTAGACCCTGGATCAAGTAAAAAATACACATCATATGAGAAGAGATTTAACATACCAGTGACAAAGTCGGGAGATACCTCCGACTCCTCATTGGTGGTAAGATCAAAGAAATGGTTCCGACTAGTGTCGGAGCCAACAGTAGCACCCTTTGGTAAAAAAATCAAAGAACTAAAAACTGTAATATTATTAGCTCCAGTAGCAACACTAGCAGAAGGACAATATCACCGCATTCGCCAAGGTTGTCCAAAATTGAAGCATAAGTTCCTTCCTTATTGCAATAACCATGATAAAGTCATCAACAGAGTCTACAAAGAAGGATAGGGTAGGGCTGAATGAGCTCCACTGTCCTAAAATTAGGCTCCCTGCACCTCAAACCTATTGTTGACTCAAAATTGGTGATCACCAAAAAACCTAGGATAAGGAGCACTAACAGTCATATGGGAACTCCTCCAATTTCTCTTATTAGGCCATTGCCTACCATCTCTACTAGTATCTTTATGACCCCTCCACTGCTCTCTTAATATCTAACCTTCTTACTCTATCTATCTCTCACATTTTCCTGATTCCTTCTCCCACTAATAGGACCGGATTGGCATGATAAAAAGGCCACTATTTAGGTTAACAGATAAATAGAATGGCGAAACTCAGCATTGGACACTTCACCTTGAGGCATCTGGGTGTAAGTAATATCATCTCGAGGAACCCTAGGGGGACTAGTAAGAACTGGTGAATCTTTATGAGAGACGGTACAATCAAGAGCAGGGACCCCAGACCAGGTCTATAATCCATAGGCAGATTGAGTTCTATCCAGGTTGTCAACAGATGGGATGGAGGACTCTTAAATATTTAACCAATTGGGACTCAAACTAGTTTAGTCAATTTGGACTCAAACCTATTTAGTCAATTGGGACTTAAACCTATTTATTTTTTTGATAGACCTTTTTATGCCATGCAATAGTTCCAAAGATATTTCTATATGCACATTCTCGTATTCAAACCAATTTCACAAGAGCGGGTTGGGGTTTTTGCCAATTTAATTTTCAATATTTACAAAATTGAGGGAAATCACAATACCTTAGTTTATGCCCCATGCCCATGCACCCCATAAGTTTAAAACCATAAAGCATGAATAATCATATGTAAACCATGGGGAACATCATCCGGACAACAAACATTCCAAACCCTCAACCCATGTTCCAAAACCAACATCAAGACCATATGAATAACACTTTCAGACACATGCTTTAACAAAATAATACTTGGGAAAGAGTAACATGCCTGAGATGTCAAGATTTACGAAGAGAAATCAACCCTTGGAAGTTCTATATGCCAATTTCTTAAAACCCTAGCTTGTTCTTGCCTTACGGATTTTGAGAGAGTAAAGAAAGTGTTTTGATTTATTAAATGATGAGAATAATATCCCAAAGATGTTTTATGTACGTGGGGTCTAAGTGGGGTATGAGGTAAATGACCATAATGCCCTTACTTAAAATGCTAAAATTTATCACACGATCACTACGGGTCTCATAATAACTCGGTAAGACACATTACGACTCTTCACCACGAGTTGTAGTCAAGACAATGACATTGGGGATCTTCACTGTTAACTAAACAACTTGCCACCTACGTCTATAATAAGACACTACTACTCATAGGGTCCAGTCCTAGTCATTACAGAATCTATTTGGGCATACACTAGTCATCTTATGATTGGGACATTATGACTCGTATAGAGTTATTACGACTCTTGACCTTAAGTCATAATCACAACATTAGCATGGGCACCCCCTATTGGCCAGGCTACAATTTGGGTCATACGAATCATATAAAGACCTTACAATTCGTATAGAGTCCTTATGACTCATTGGGTCTAGTCGTGATCAAGGAAGAAGCTTTTGGGTATCACACTGTTTAGCTATGAAAGGGACTATACGACTCATAAAGAGTCTTGATGACTCGTGACCTTAAGTCGTCAACAAGAAGTAACTCGAGCAAAACTCACTGGACACCCTATGATTTTGGTCCTATGACCCTTCAAGAGACCTTACGACTTGTATGATGAGTCGTAGGTTGGACAGTGAGTTCAAAACTTGGAATTTTCCTGGGGCGAAAATCTAAGGTGTCATAGATATGCACCAAAAGGGCATAGTAGGGGTGAGTATAGTCCACTTGTACTCAATAGGAATCATACACCGACTAAGAAAAGTAGAAAATAAAGCATACAATATACACACTATCAGCACATCATTGCAATCAAAAAATACAACACAAAAAGAGCACAAGGCATGTAAAATGCGATGATGATACACGAGGTTGTAGCAAACCTCCGTATACACCTACCAAGTTGTGCTCTCGAGGTAGGACCTATGAGGGTTTTTTCAAAACATATACAATCTATATCCAATAGCATATCTGTATCTCCTCTCTGGCATATCCATCGGTAGAGGGTTTTAAAGATGTCATATTTTCTGTCAGAAAAAGCTAGTATTTCCAGTATTTAGATGGTGGTACCAATGTTTCATGAATGTTTATGATATGAGGATGTAATGCTCACAACCAACTATAATGAGACTTTCCGTATCCAAGCAATATACCCACTTGTGACCTAAAAGTCAACTTAATATTCCATCCATTCATGAAAACCAACGCAATCCATATGCCAATAGAGTAAAATACACAAAAATATACCATTGACACCACATTGGACTTTTTCATCAAACAACATACAACTAATTTCACATACACAAGGCTAACAGTATCATATAAGACCCAACAAGGTTACACATAGTAAATAATATCCCAAAACCATCAATTTGCAATGATATAGGCCCCACACAGGCACGACACAACAATATAGCCATTTTCATGATTGATTACTATACCATTAACATGATTTTATACCAATATTAACTACCCAGCCCATTCTAAACAAAGTTAAGCCATAACCTACCTCAAATGTCAAAAACCTTATCGAATGGCCTTCTACATAGAGCATTTCCCTCGTGAACAAACCTAAAATCAACTAAAACATACAAATATAGAATCTATGAATAAAAGAAAACCAATGATACCCATATAGCCTACTTTGAGGTAGTGTAAGAAATGGACCCCGAACAGGTTTTAAAAAAAAGAAGGTAAATTTGGAATTTTAGTCCAAAAATATATTTCCTAAGATTAAAGGAACTCGTAGGAGAAACCCCAAGTGAAAACAGAGTGAATTTAGGTTTTGAGTTGAAGAAATGATAATTTGGGCCTTTTGGACCATAATCCCCAAATACCATCTTTAAATTCGCGTCTAAACAAGATATTTAAATGATAAAATCAAAGAAAATTAGTTGAAATAGGAGCTTTGGATCTTACCCATCTTAGAAATAGAAGAAATTCTCAAAAACTTGATCCCCAAGCTCCAAGTCTCGAAAATGGTGAAGAAAATAGAGAAAAAGATTGTTTATACGTAGCTGTCAGGTGCTGCTAAAGCGGTCAAGAGGCTGCTTTAGCGATCACCGCTAAAGTAGTACCCTCTTAGTGTACCAGTCCGCTAAAGAAAACAATGGCCACTTTATTGCCTTTCACTAAAGCGGGCAAGGGTTGCTAAAGCGCCCTTGCCCAGCTGCTAGCTGACCGCTAAAGCAATCAAGTAGCACTTTAGTGCCCATCGCTAAAGCGACCAAAGTGGTGCTTTAGTGGCTACACTAGCTAAGTGGTGCACCAGCTAGGGAAACTTGGAATCCACGAACCCCTTGGGATTCATCAAGAGTCTCGATTATGCAAATGGATAGTTCTACCCTACTAAATTGGATGCTTTAGACTCAATAACGATATAAGATTTTTGAAAAATGTTGTTTTCACAAAATTGACACCTGAGACCCATTTTCATTACCTTTCAAAGTGAGGGTCAAAATGAGATATAAAAACCTTAAAGCCACACCAACAATGTACCAACCTAAAATCAACGTTTGGATCTTCTAGCACAGTCTATTTGCCATCTTACACATAGATCAACAAATGTTAACCAAAGTCAACTATAAGACTTTTCAAGCCACCAAAAACCACAAACCCGCACAAATCACATCGAAATGCATTGAGAATAATGCCAATCAACCCCCCACCCCAGAAATACCATAATACAACAACGGGGAGGGGTAGAATGGTCAAATCACATAGAAATAAGTATTTCACACAAGTCACCAAAAGTTAAGTCATCACATCTTCCACTACTAAGAATCTAGTTCATTCTCGAACTAAGGGCAATAAAAATACCTGAATCTGTATAAAGTTAGGGATAACTACCACGTATATCAAATTCGAACTCCAAAGTAGACTTTTCAATAGGTTAATACCTCCACTAGACCATAACCACAGGAATAATTCTAAAATACAACCATCTAACAACCCTGGCTAGGATTGTGACAAACTCCTCAATAATAGACAACTGCTCATCCAACTGGACTAAATTTATAAGCATAATACTCCGCTCTAAGGGGTATCACTATGTAAATGTACTAGGTACACCTGGAACCCGTACACTTAAAACCTCATTTACCCAGATGTTATCTAGAGTTCAATATATTCTTATAATCTCCATACCCTAATCCATCAAATATACTTAGCCCCAATTCATCGGTTCAACACTAGACCTCCGACCTATATATCATAATTTCCCACTCTAATATTTCTTAAGTTATCAACTCAATCCCTTCTGCACATCTCGTCAAGTCTACCAATTTACTCTCGAAAATCTTGTATTGCTATCCTTGAGCCAATATTCTTTCCACAACAATCAACATCTAAAGTTCAAAATGAGTGTTTAGCACTAATCATGCATCACTAACGAAGTACCCTACATAATATAATAGTCCACCCCATAATGATGTCACCCTAAATTCCTTATTCAACTATCGATAATCTAAACATATCCAGAAGGGACCATCTTTCTTACGCACAAAGAAAACATGATCACTCTACGGAGAAACTCTAGGGCAGGTTAAACCCTTATCTAGAAGATCTTTCAACTGCTCCTTAAGCTCTTTTAACTCAATCAGAGCCATTCTATAAGGAGGGATAAATATAGGATGGCTATTCAAAAAAAGGTCAATCTAAAAATCAATTTCCCTATCGAGAGGAATACTAAAAAGATCATCAGGAAAGACCTCCGAAAATTCATCAACCACAGGGGAAGACTATAAAGAAGGACCTTTAAAATTAGAATCCTTAAGTTAGACTATATGATATAGACACCCCTTGGAAATCAATTTTGAGGCTCTAAGATATTAAATAAACCTTCCCTTAGACACAAGGAAACTACCTTGGCAATCAATCACTGGTTCATTTGGAATTGAAAATGGACCCTTTGGGTCCAATAATCAAAATAGGCATAGCATAGGTAAAGCCAAATGATCCTTAAGATCACATCAAAATCTAACAAGTCTAACTCTACCAAATTTACCAAAGTTTCCCTACCATAGATAGATACCACACAACCACTATATACTCTTATAGCTACCACAGAATCACCCACCAAGGTAGAAATAGAAAAGGGATCAAAATTAATTTTAGGACCAAAACCAAAATAAATAGCCATATAAGGGGTCACATAGAGTAGACCCCGAATCAAGTAAAAAATACACATCACATGAGAAGAGCTTTAACATACCAGTGAAAAAGTCGGGAGATACCTCCAACTCTTCACGGGTGGTAAGATCAAAGAAATGGTTCCAACCAGTGTCAGTTCCAGCAGTAGCACCTTTTGGTGAAAAAATCAAAGAACTAAAAATTGTAATCTTATTATCTCCAGTAGCAACACTAGCAGAAGGACAATGTCACCGCACATGCCTAGATTGTCCAAAATTGAAGCATACATTCCTTCCTTATCATAATAACCATGATAAAGTCATCCACAGAGTCTACAAAGAAGGATAGGTTGGGGCTAACTGAGCTCCATTGGCCTGAAATTGGGCTCCTTGTGCGTCAAACCCATTGTTGACCTAAAAGCATCGATCACCAGAAGAACTAGGATAAGAAGCATTAATAGTCGCATGGGAACTCCCTCGATTCCTCTTCTTAGACCACTACCTACCATCTTTACTAGTATTATTCTAACACCTTCCCTACTCTTTAAATATCTAACCCTCTTACTCTATCTATCTCTTACCTTCACCTGATTTTTTCTCTCGCTAATAGGACCAGATTGGAGTGAAAAAAAGGCCAATATTTAGGTTAATAAATAAATAGAATGGCAAAACTCGACATTGGACACTTCACCCTTAGGCATCTAGGTGTGAGTAATATCATCTCAAGAAACCCGAGGGGGACTAGTAAGAACTGGTTAATCTCTATAAGAGGTGGTACAATCAGGAGAAGTGACCCTAGACCAGTTTTGTACTCCATAGGTAGGATGTGTTCCATCCAGGTTGTGAATAGATAGGATGAAGGAGTTTCTACAAGTATCAGATCTTTATTTAACTAAAAAAGTTTTTATTTTTTAGAGATTGGGTCCACTAAATACCAAGAAAAGCAACAAGTTCCAGAGAAGTTATCTAAACACATCAAGGCACTCTTCACCTGAGATCAATGAGGATTTTGAAAATTCAATTCCTTCTAAAATTAGGCGACAAACAAAATTTGTGGTTTCATAAAAAGAGGTGTTAAAATCAAAGGCTCATAATATGGTTCATACCAAGAATATATAGAGGATGAAGAAAGTGTCAGCTTCTCATATCATTTTACAACCCAAGATAAGATGATCTCTCATCTCAAATGAAGGTTAATGAAAAGATTGAAGATACTCTATTGTGTTATCACATATCTATCAACACCAATGATCCATAAGTGGAGAAAGATATTAGAAATCTCCATCGAAACACAAAGGAGTGAAGACCATAGTAGATCCCTTGAAGGAAGTCAATCTTGGAACTGATAAAAACCCAAGACTAACTTATTTGATCACTTTCCTAGAAAAGGATAAAGAAATCACTTATATGGACATACTCAAAAAATATAGGGATGTCTTTGTTTGGAGTTAATGGATATGCCTGGCTTAGATCCAAAAGTAGCAGTCTATCAGCTGGCGGTCAAGCATGGTGCACGCGCTGTTAAGCAAGCCCAAAGACATTTAGGCTAGAATTGGTTACATTGATTGAAAATGAAGTTAACAAACTCATCAAAATTGGATTTATTCGTGAAGTTAAATACCCCATATGAATTTCAAGTATTGTTCCTATGAGTAAGAAAAATGAATAATATTGAGATTGTGTCGACTTCAGGGATCCAAACAACGTCTTCCTTAATGATGATTTTCAAATTCCCATTCCAGTGTTGATGATTGATGCTACCACTGGTTTTGTGGCAATGTCCTTCATGGATGGTTCATACAACTATAACCAAATTCACATGGCATAAAGGATTAAGATCTCATTGCTTTTTGCATGCCCAGAGGTATTTATTATTGTAAGGTGATGCCTTTTAGTTTGAAGAACACCGGTGCCACTTATCAAAGGGCTATGCAAAATGTATTTGATAGCCTACTCTATAAAAATGTTGAGTATTATATAGATGACTTAGTGGTGAAGTCAAGAAAAAGGAATGACCATTCGAAAGACCTAAGGATGGTATTTGAGTTGCTCCAAAGATATCAACTTAGGATGAACCTATTGAAATATGCCTTCGGGTTTACTTATGGAAAGTTTTTTTATCTTTATTATATGACACCAAGGAATTGAAATTGATTAGGACAAGGTCGATGCGACTTTGAAGATTTTTGAACCTTAAAATATTCATGAGTTAAAGAGACTTCAAGGAAGACTAGCATATTTAAGGAGGTTCATCTCAAATCTGGTCGGGGAATGTCAACCATTTAGCCATCTCACAAAGAAAGATGCTCTTTTCGAATAGGACCAAGCTTGCAGTAAGGCCTTTGAAAGTATCAAATCATACTTGATGAAGCCTCCAATTATTACAGCACCTATACCAATAAAACCGTTTATACTTTACATCACGACATAAGAAATGGCAAATGGAGCACTACTGGCACAAGAAAATAGTTAAGGCAAAGAAAACTCTTTATACTATCTGAGTAGAATGATGACACCAAATTAGTTAAATTATTCTTCGATCAAAAGTTGTGTTTGGTGTTGGCCATCTCAATTCAAAATATGAAACATTACTTTCAATTTCATGTTGTTCGTCTTGTGTCTAGAGAAAATCCCATCAAGTGTGTAATGTTAAAACTAGTTGTTAGTAATTAACTTGCAAGGTGGTACCTTCAGTTTCAATAATATGAGATCATGTACATTCCTCAAAAGGTTTTAAAAGGACAACCATTGGAAGACTTCTTGGTAGACCACCCGATACCTAATGATTGGGAGCTGATTGATAAATTTCCCAATAAAGATGTAATAGTTATTAAGGTCAGGTCCCTGTGGAAGCTATACTTTTATGGTATCATAAATTGAGGTAGACCTGGTGTTGGCATAGTATTTGTCAGTCCACAAGGAGAAGTCATCCCATTCTCTTTTACCCTAATAAACTATTGCTCTAATAATATTATTGAATATCAAATGTTAACACTCGAACTTGAGATGACAACAGACATGAAAAATCTATAATTACAAGTCTTTAGTGACTCTCAATTGGTGATCAATACGCATAAGAAGTTATGACGTCAGAAAGACTAAGCTAGGCCCATATCATGATTATGCTCAGAAGCTTATGAGATGTCTTAGAGAAGTAACCCTCGATCATGTGCCAAGGAAAGAAAATAAACAAGATGATTCCCCAGCTTGTTTTTCTCAACCCTAAATCTTTCAAATCAAATGTGAGTTTCTATCTACCAAGAATAGGTAGTACCGCTACTGAATACGGATTAGGACGTAGAAGATAAGGTTGAGCACCTCGTCGCTGTGTCTGAAGTCGTAAAGAAAGATTGACGACAACCTATCATTGACTACTTGTGTTATGGGATACTTTCAGAGGATCTAAGGAGAAGGACTGACATCCATCATTGTGCACCACTCTTTCTTTACTATAAAGACATGCTGTACAGAAGATCATTTGAAGGAGTACTCTTGTGATGTCTATGAGAGGAAAAAACAGTTCAAGCTTTGCAAGAAGTGTACTCGGGAGTTTGTGAATCTCATTAGTCTGGACCAAAGATTCATTTTCATATTAAAATTATGGGGTATTATTGGCCAATGATGGTGAAAGATTGCTTGGACTATGCTAGACGAAGCAAAGCTTGCCAATTCCATGCGAATTTCATACATCAATGTAATGACCCTTTCGATTATTTTTCATATTTCCATTTATTTTTTGTTTGAGCTCCTCCATAGTTTCCCCAGGTTATTTATGACTTGCTGGGATTGACTATTCAATTACCAAACAGTTCATTTGGTTCTTAGAACCAATTCCCTGTTTGGAAATCTTTGTTAGTTCCAAATGGCCATCGGGTAAAAATTTTAGTAAAATAATCTTAGATTCAAATTTTAACTTGAAAATAGGTTCGTAATATCAATTTTAGGCTAGGTAGACATTAGGTTTGGGTCCCAGTTCACCCAAGCTCATTTCAACCTAATAGTCAAAAAGTTGAAAATTTAAAAATATAGGTGTGGACCCACATTTGATCGAAATGATATTGAGTTGAAAATCTAACTTCTCCAACACATCTAAAACATTGAATTTAGTGTGGTTACATAGTTTATTTATGAAAATCAAATTCTAAATGAATCTCGAGCTATCATTGCAACTTGGAAAAAATTCCAAGTTGTTGGTACTGGTGCCATGGTGATTGCACAAGGATCACCATGATTGTGACATCGCGATCATGTCAAATATCATGGTGATTTTAGCATGAATATCATAGTCTAAGTGATAGCAATTGTGGCATATCTGTACCTTAGGGGTCTATACCCAATATCATAATTTTCATTATTTTCTCCTAAGCCTAGAGAGCCAAGAATCCTAAATGGGTATGATAACTCAAATTGAGTTGTGTGGGTGACTTAGAGATTTATTATCATTTATTATCTCCAATATCTTTGGATTCAAGGTAAGAATCCTTCAAATTCAAGCTTGAATTTCTTAGTTTTGACAAAAAACCCTAAATTCACTTAGGGATTGATTTTATCCCAAAGTTTACTTAGTTTTCACCCATTTATTAATGGTTTTGATTCCTTAAGGATGTGCAGATGTTGAGTTGACCTCGAAAACATGATTTCCATAAGTGGGACCCACTTGGAGTTTTTTATGTCATTTTTTGACCCAAAGTACAATAGTGCAATATGGGTATTTTTGGACTCATATTGAAGAGTAGATTACTATTTTGATAGTGTGATGTCATTTTAGGGATTCCAAAGTGAAGATGGACATATGGTGAATGACATAAGGTTTTGCAGTTCGGCTTTGAGGTAGGCTTCTACCTACTCTTCTTCAAAGATGATGTATGTATATGACATATGAATGTGAATATTAGGATTGATTATGAGTAGAATAAATTAGTCTTGATTATTGAAGTTTGTGGATTAGATGAGGGTTTTGGACCCGTAAGGTAGTATGTTTTGGACCCTTTTTGAATCCTATTTCCTCCTCCCTAGATTGGTCTTATTTATGGCATAGATATGATGTGACGTTAGGTTTGGTATATGGTTTAGCATTGGAATTATGGTTATTATATTTGACCTTAGTTGGGCTAGCCTAGTGATCTTGAAAACGTGATTTGGGTAGAATTGACATAAATGCCCATGTTTCTTGAAGAGGTTCCAATCTTAGGATTGGTTGTGGATTACTTGACATCTAGAAGTTAAACTAGATAAGTTAGCCTAGTTTGGGGTGTAAGTTTCCTAAATATGGGAATCGGGGATTAGAAGTGGGATCGACTGACCTATCTTAGGCCAAGAGTTGTATTAGCCCTTGTAGACTTATTTATGGATTTAGGCATAGTGGAGACTAGTAAACCTGTGGATTGATGGATAATGATGACTTTCACAAATTATGATTAATGGCCATAGAGATGATATTCCTCCTAGAAGTGATATTTGCCCATAGAGATGACTTTCATCATAGTCATGATATATGACCTATATATGTGAGATGCCTTATAGAGGTGATGTGCCCTATAGTTATGATTTTTGGCCTAGTGATATGATATATCTCCTACATATGAGGTTTCTTACTTATTATATGCCCCCTAGATATGAGACAATTACATATATGCTTTACGACATATAAATATGTTAGACCTCATAGTTAGTATATGACTTATGAATACAAGATAGCATACTAGCATGAGTATTGAGATGAGTTTCGAATATGTATATGGGACCAAGGTCGTGATATTGATGTTGCAATGATTCTGGACACATGATTAGGACAAAGATCGTTCTATGATGTGAGTTGGATAGCTGGAAAGTAATTATCCTTGTAAATGATACGGTTGTAGTCTATGAATACATATATATATTTATATACACATCTCTCTGGTATGTACGTGGAAAGATACCGAATGATGCTTATGATTTCATTGATTTGGATACTGGTGATGACATGCATAGATTTGGTACATGCATCATCTTTATATATGTAAATGATGTGATTCTTGTTAAAATATGATCTTATGGCTATTCTTCCTAAATAAGAGATTGAAACCCATTTTTCATCTTTAAAAACAAATTTCTTTACACTAAAACTGCCTAACTAAATGGATAATTTATATACATAAAAGAGGATAATAATTATGTTTTAAGGATTTGACTGAGATAGATTCCAATCCATGACTTGATACTATTATTTACTATGATCGTGAGATATTCTGACCCGCTCTACACTTTATGATGGTTTAGTCCCAAAGATCATTCAGGCAATGGATATATGAACTTATACTTTTTTTAGCCACGACTTGAGTCTGTGCACCTATTATATATATATATATATATATGTTTATTGATAAGGCAATATTTATGATGAACAATGAATTATGTATATATACTCTACCTTTCTTCTTTTTTCATGATTATTTACTTTAGCCCTTGTGGGGATTGCATTTTAATTTAGCCCTCATAGGGAACACTCTTTATTGTTGACATTGACTTGGATATGATAATGATATAATGATACTCGACAATGTCGGAGGATGTTATGATGATATGATAATACCTAGCAAGGCCGAAGGATATTATCATGATGATATTGATACCCGACAAGGATGGAGGATGATTGGATTGGTGTTCCTATGTGTACATCTATCGATTTGAGTCTGGCTATCCCTATGTATGGAAACTATATATATTTACTCAGCAAGGCCGGAGGTTAATTATGACAGAGATGGTTATAATGATGAGATTGTTATATTGATTGTGTACCTTACATTCTATCTTGAATATGCATTGCCTATCACCAGTATGCACCTATGTCTATGAGACGATATGGGATGGTTGCATAGATATGGGTGATGCTAAGCCTTGTGTTATTGTATGTTGATTGCACCTTCCAAGCCTAGGTCGGTGGGGGTACGCATAGGATCGGCTAGGTATTTGGTTGTCCGGAATAACCGATTGCTTGGGTTGTTATTGATATTGTTATTACCAATGTTATGATCATTGTTATGTCTAGTTATGACAGATTGGTCATTGATTCGGTATCTAGATTTGAGGTTGATTCTGGCCTCTTCGATCTTATGATTTCATTATTATATATTATTAATTCATGATGAGATATAGATTAGAAAGCCTGAGCATGTTAGTAGTAAATCCTGATAGGATTATTGACACAACCCAAACCAGGGCCTAGTCATGTCGAGCATCTCAAGTCCGATCAGTACCGGAGACCACCCCCTATGCCTAATCCAACTAACCAATATACAACCTATGTCGGATGAATTTTGAACATATAATAAGATAGAGTATTTAGCATTCAACGACTTTGGGATAATTCTAAAATCGAGAACAACCCAATCAAGTCATACCATCCAAACCTAACAAAACAAACCATATTGTACCCAGGTCCAAAGTTGTCCATACAAATCCTCTAAACAATATCAAAAAATATCTATTCAGGACATGACCCCGACCATAGACAAAATGCAACGCCTAAGGAATAGTAAAGACATAATAATAACCATAACATGAAATGGGCCTTCTGAAGAATGAAAGCTCACTACTTTATTCTGACTCAAGCTGTCCCTGAATCACCAAGTCACTGAACAGGAGGTGTGATAGTACAACTGATTCCTGCATTGTATGGGTATACAGCGCCCGAAGATGGGTTAGCGGGTGAATGCTAGCATGTACTTAAGAGTAAGGATAAAACAATGCCATTATTCAAAATCAAAGTAAATAACCAAATGCAATCACATACATACATATATACATACATACATTCATACATGTATATATATATTATGCCGGGAAAAGGAATCGGGTTTAGCATGTGATACGCCCAAATTACAACTCTCGTTAGAAAGTGTAAGCGGTCGCTGTCAAATATAGAACCTAACTGGGTTGGGTGTCGAATCCCACAGGGAATACTATGATCACTAAGTATTGTGATTATTATTAGACTATTGGTCGAAGGTTCCAAGATAAGGGGGGTTTGGTTTAAGTGCACAATAATATTATTAGTGTAACGATGAGATGATATGCGTAGTTATATTTGATCACAGAGAATAACAAGTTAGGGTTATGTCCACCTTGTAGTTTCTACTTCTCTTTTAACTATGAGTAATGCGGAGTTTATACATGCATGCACTTATAGAGAGTCGTATTCTAATTCTAAATCCAAGTGTTTTTCAACCATCAAGGATTTATTCACCTTAGCTCTCTCGAACCTAAAGTGTACAACAAATGGTACGAATTCTCCAAGAAGTTAATCCTGCTAGGGCATTAACATGTAAAATAGAGGTTGGAAACCCTATTTTCTCATCACACTCTCTTTTCCAAACAGTAATTTTTCTATCGAACAAATTATTGTTATAATGGCGCATTCTCTATGTTTGCAACCACGAGAATTCAATTATAATGAAGAGAGTAATGATATAAGTGCATTACACATCATAAATTCACAAACCCATAGCAATAGAGAGTATACTACAAGGTTTCCATAACCCTAACAGATAAGTTTAGCTACTCATGAATACAACGAAAATCAAAATAGACATAATCATCATACCAAAACTTAGAACAATCTCGGCGATGGAGATGACTAGCGACAATAAGAGAGGAACATGTTTCTCTCTCTCCGTTGCTCAAGCTAAGCCGTTTTCTGCTTTCAAAAATATTACAGAATCTGAATTATGAATAATGGCTAAAAATTCAGCAATAAGGTTTTTAATAACAACCTTCTCTACTAAGTTGCTACTGCATCCTTAACTATTTAAAAATGTTGAGTTTGCCCGGGAAAAAGTTCCCATGCATCACATTTAGTCCAAAAGTTGCCTTCCTTTTTATGTGAAGTTTTCCTTTGCTGTCCACAGGTCCCCAAAGTTCTGAAATCTTCCACATTAGTACCTGAAAAGCATGCTAATCACATAGGTCAGCTCACTTAATTGAAAGTAGACTAAAAGTGCAGGAATTATGTATTTTATCCTCAAAACTTAGCTAAAACATGGGTAAGTTATGGTGCTTAGACGTATAAATACGCCTAACATCAGCATGCATTTAAAATCTTTAACTTGGGTTGTGCAGATTTACCATCATAATCCACCCACGGTCTATATGGGTCCAATGTTACCCTCTAAAAAAGCCCCAGTGTGTGTAGCCGCATGAACTAGAGATACCATAGGTGGCCAGGGATTCCCGCATACCCTTCGCTTCTATGATACATATGTATGTGTATATACTTTGGGGATTCCCTTGCACCCCACAAGTACGTGGTCATCGAGACCAATCCTCGTATCGGTAAACATGAGTTTCTAGTGTCAACCTTTCAAACTCACACCTTCATGGCTAGCTATCACGGCCCCCATTATTGCCCAACTAAAAACTTTAGCACATAACCAAACCATAAATTCCAGGAGTCAATGAGTAAGCCATTATAAAGAAGTACCATCATACCAACTATATCTTATAAGAGATGTCACTAGCCAACACTTAGGGGATTCCCAAGTACCCCGCAAGATTCCATTATTAAAATCACTTGGGGGATTCCTATGTACCCCATAAGGTTTTCATTGTAAGTTCACTTGGGGGATTCCCGTGTACCCCCACAAATTTTTCAATTAATCCAAATCCATATCCACCAAGGCCTTTCTAAATCATTTAAAACAAACCAAACTAATGTAGGTTACATCACCATATTATGCAATGCAAGGATTTCAATAAAAGTTAAACTATGTGACAAACTCATTCTTATTGGCATTTTATCAAACATATTGAGGGCATATAGTTTCCAAAAACTAAAACCAAGTATCAATTGACCATTTCCATGTAACCACATGTTCAAACCATAATTATAACTTGAAAAACTATAAGAAAAGTATGGGAAAACATTATCCAACCATGAACAACCAAAACCCCCAACATATATTTTAAAACCAAATCAATGCCATAATATTACCATGAAAACCATGAATTAAAACATGATTTTAGTTGAACTAATAATGAGGGAGGAGTATCATGCCTGAGTAACAAATATTCATAGAGAGATTTTAATTCTTAAGCCTCTAGATAACCACCTTGAAGAAACCCTAGCCCAATTAGAGAGTGTTTTTAATCTTCTAAAGTGTGCAAAGGATGAACAATTAGGGTTATAAGGCATGGGTATTAAGGGATTGGGTTAGAAATTGTCCAAAATATCCTCAGCTTTAAAGTTATAGAAGACTCACAGGAGGGTACAGTTGGACCCCTCCACTCGTACCCACACCATACGAGTGGTGCCTTCCACTCATACCCTGATCAAAAATTTGGACACCACATTTTTTGCTAACATATGACTCCCTCACCTAACTCATACAATCACCATACGACTAGTCCCCTTCAATTCGTACCCTAAGTAAAAATATCTAGGCTAGACACTGGACAATATACGGTTTGGACCTTACCTATTGTATCATGTACATACAACTCGTATGATGTCTTCTCATACCAAGAATAGAACTTGGCTAATTCTAAAGTTACCAATATACGACTAGGGTCCTAGACCCTTAGCCATACCATATGAGTCATAGTGTGAGTCGTATGATGATCAGAAGGTTCAAGACTCAGGAAATTTTCAAGATCCAAAACCTAGGGTGTTTCAATTATAGTAAGGCCTTAAAATTAAGATATGACGATCTAGGTTATTCTTTAGGATGACCTTATATTTATATATGTTTATATCTACCTATGTGTATCTATGGTATTATCATATATCCTTTTTTTTATTTCTTTAGATTGTATATTCATTTCTTGGCCTTGTATATTTCTATATATCCTTCTTTCATCCTTTATTCATATATTGGCCAGGGACATATGATATAGTGTTGAGATTTCTGAGAATGGCTAGAATAGGATAGTTCATCCTTGATATTTTCTTCACCTTAGTATGTTAGTCTCTTGAACATAAATAGGATAGAATATCCTTATTATCACATTGAATTTGTTATATGGTTACTAGACTCTTGGGTGTAATGTTCTATTTAGTTTATATGTTATGTATATCTGCTTTATATTTGGAGCTCAGTTGGCAGTTGCCTATTGATTACCATTCATTTGGTACTCATACTACACTTCTACAGCCAGCAGATCATAGTATGAGTTATTTGTATATTGGCTAGGGGTATAAGGTATAGTGTTGAGATTTTTTAGTATGGATGGAATAGAATAGTTCATCCTTGATATTTTCTTCACCTTAGTATGATAGTCTCTTGAACATGAATAGGATAGAATATCCTTATTATCCTAATGGATTTGTTATATGGTTAATGGACTCTTAAGTGGTACATGATATTAATGTTCATTTTGGTACCTCCTATTCATTAAATTGATGTTGATACTGTTATTACTGTTTCTATCACTACTTGAGGTTATTAATATTATATTATTACTTGATGTAATGTATCCTCACTGGGTAGCTATATAGACTAGTGTTGTCTAGTTAGAATTTCTTTTCCTTGCAAATCTTATTCGGTGGTTTGAGTAGATATAGCCTGATTTGATAATTTTTTTGTAGCATAGTGAGGTTGATTATTTTCCCTCTAGGTTAGCTGTACTAGATTAATTCAGGGATGTATTATGGTGCTGATGGTAAGTTAACCTTCTATGGTTCTATATGACTCTAGAGTTAGCAATTTAGTTATATTATTCATTATTGAGTTTGAGATTCTTAACTTGCCTTCTGGGTGTAAAGGATTTTGTATTGGCTATCCCTTTATTTATAGCCCATTTGAGCTTGACCAGTTTGGGTCTGTTCTTAGTTTGTGGCTATTTCATCGCCTAATAATGGGTTTAACTTTGAGATTGAGATGCCCTGAGTTCATCTCTTAGACTTTTTGGGTTCGTTCCCTTGTAATAGTTGCCCTTATTATTAGTGTGGAGATTGGAAGATCCTTTCATATGGTGATATGGTTTTTCCTAGTGGAGTTGGAAAGTTAGAAGCAGGTTGTCTTTCCTGTGATCACTTTTTGAGTTAGAAAATTATAAATTCTCTATCTCGAGTTATGTTGTTCACTTTCTGATAGTGGTATTGACCTTGGCATTGATGATGAGATCGATATTTTTTCCTTGGCGAGGTGACTCATGGTTTGTTTGAGTTATGATTATCATACTCGAGTGTATTCAGTAAATCCCCATTTCAGAGCTTGTTCGACATAATGAGGATTGGTGTGGTATTTCTCCTCGATGATATGAGCCTAGGGTTATTCTTCCTGAGATGGAGTGTTAGATTAGTTAGTTTTTATCTTGAGTTACATTCCTTCGAGTAGCTAGAGTTTTTTCCATCACTAGCGTAGTTTGTGGCCTTTATAAGTTCTTGAGTATACTTTGATAGTTCATGTCCTCCAGCAGATATAGAGTGGATCTCCTGAGTTTTTAACTACTGGTTTATCCTCAATTGAGATTTTTTTCTTTAGCTATGCTTTGATTCTGGCTAGGCATGATCTGGCACAGATATGTTAGATTTGGACAATATGGTCGATGTGAGTGTTTGACCTTGGATTGGATTATCGGATTAGTTTTTACTTGATGCTTTAGAATGGCGATTCGGAAGTTATGATATATTTGGATCATGAATGCCTGCTGATCATAGTATGAGTTATTTGTATATTAGTCAAGGATATACGGTATAGTGTTGAGATTTTTTAGTATGGATGGAATTTAATAGTTCATCCTTGATATTTTCTTCACCTTAGTATGTTAGTCTCTTAAACATGAATAGGATATAATATCCTTATTATCCCATTGGCTTTGATATATGGTTACTTGACTCTTGGGTGAAGTTTTCTATTTTTTTTATATGTCATGTACATCTGCTTTATCTTTGGAGCTCAATTGGTTGTTGTCTACTGAGTACCATTCATTTGGTACTCATACTGCACTTCTACAACCTGCAGATCATAGTAGGGTTATCGTCATTGATGTGTGCATCATGCCGATCAGACATGGTTCGGTGGCTGAGATTGAGCTCCTAACATTTTGAGTATTACTTACCTCCCTCTTATGAATTAGACTAGTCTCTATATTGTATTCTGTGATAAGTTATATTAGTGAAATGTATTTTATCTATTCCACTTTTGTACTCTTATTATATTAGAAACTCTTGTACTGATACCACCAGGTTTTGGGATGTATTTTTTTATTTGATCTCTTGTTACATTTATCTCACATTCTTTCCTTATTTTATTTTGTAATATATTACTAGTCATTCTAGACTATAGGTTTGGCTTGACTACTGGTGGGTTATAATAGGCGTCACCATGATCCAAGAAATTGGGTCGTGATAAATTAGTAGAAGACCGTAGGTTCACCGACGTATTAGTATAAGAGCTAAGTTTTTAGTAGAGTATTGCCAATAAGTACAGAGATATTTGTAACCTATCATCGAGAGGCTACATGGAAATTTTAGGAAATTTACTTCATGACTCCTTATTGTGTGTCCACATTACCATGAACCTCAAACAAATTCTTTCACTATATTTTATCCCTGAAGGATGATGCAACATTGTTGATAGATGCGAATGAGACTTCAACACGTATTTCTAGAGTTTCAGCACAACATCAAACTAGAGAGTCAGAGATTGATGTTGAAGATCTTCAGCATTAGCCAAAAAGATTTGGGGCTATCTTAGGCTCCAGTTAAGCTCGTGGCTACTTCAGTCCCTTGAGGTTCAACATTAAGGGTCCTGAGTCTATTGTAGATCCCTCACAGCCATGGATGGCATTCGAGTCATCGAGCGGTTCCTAGACTAGGGTTGGAATAATTGGCATTCATCATGGTTCTTTGTTAGATGTTGAATATGAGATTCGGTTACTAGATTGGGCAAGACATATTCTTATACTACATCCTTCAAGGCCTGACTTAGTGAATAGATTTGTTAAAGGACTACTATTTTCACTCTGTTTGGCGTTGGAGCATATGATAGTCGTTGGGTCTTTCTCCTCTTAGATTTTGATTAGGCGAGGGTCAGGAAAAGAGCATATATTAGTAATTATGGATGTGGCAACAAGAGGCCATGCCATCAGTATAGTGCTATTGGTATTCCGTTTGGGAGCTTGTTTTGGTTGTTCCGAGATGAAACTTAGGTCCAGAGAGTACCCCGAATGTGAGTTAGTTGATTGGGTAGAGTTAGCATGTATTTTTTTGGCCAACTTCGAGTTCCTAAGTCAGGCTATGATTGCAGGAAGGATGGCCATTATGGTAGAGATTTTTATTAATGCCAGTTGGTCATCCATTTGGGCTTGGTTCGTGTTGCTCGCTAGGATTAGAGCTTCAAGAGTTTGTTGCTACTGCAGAGAGATCAGTTATTGGCCTACAGAGTGTTCCCGACATGGGATTTCTAGTCACTCCCTCCCATTTATATTAGCCCTATGATGTAGTGGCATCTTCAGTTAGAGATAGTGCGCTTAGCGCCATAGTTGATGATTTAGATGGTCGATCCGAGTTTGGGCCCATTCAAATTTATTCTCCCTATGCCCATCAGGCATGTGATTACAGTTTAACCGTGATAGGTGTGATTTTATTTCCCACATTTATTTTTTATTCTGTGTATTAAGGTTTTCATACCCATTAGTGATTATATATCTTGATGAGTTGATATTGGTTATTATGTTCCTTATTATTAAATTCATGATTATGTTACTACCCCATGGTTTATTTCTTTTAGTAGTGGATGAAGTAGATCTGTGTTGGTATTTTCTCCCTATGGGGTAGCTTTTGGGTTCGAGTCATGTTTATTTTCGCACATTTGCCTTATTGTGGCCCTTAAGTGGTACATGATATTGATGTTCATTTTGGTACCGCCTATTCATTAAATTGATGTTGATATTGTTGTTACTATTGCTATCACTACTTGAGGTTATTGATATTATATTATTGATGTAATTGATCCTCACTGGGTAACTATATAGACTAGTGTTGTCTAGTTAGAATTTCTTTTCCTTGCGAATCTTATTCGGTGGCTTGAGTAGATATAGCCTGATTTGATGGGTTTTTTTAAGCATAGTGAGGTTGATTGTTTTCCCTCTTGGTTAGCTGTATTAGATTGATTCAGGGATGTATTGTGGTGTCGATAGTAAGTTAACTTTCTGTGGCTCTATATGACTCTAGAGTTGGCAATTTAATTATATTGCCCGTTATTAAGTTTAAGATTCTTAGACTTGCCTCCTAGGTGTGAAGGATTTTGTATTGGCTATCCCTTTATATATAGCCCATTTTGAACTTGATTAGCTTGGGTCCGTTCTTAGTTTGTGGCTACTTCATCGCCCGATAATGGGTTTAACTTTGAGATTGAGATGCCCTGAGTTTATCTCTTAGACTTGTTGGGTTCGTTCCCTTGCAATAGTTGCCTTTATTATTAGTGTGGAGATTGGAAGCTCCTTTTGTGTTGTGATATGGTTTTTCCTTGTGGATTTGGAGAGCTAGAATCAGGTGGCCTTTCCTGTGATCACTTCTTAAGCTAGTAAATTGTAAATTCTCTATCTCGAGTTATGTTGTTCTCTTTCTGATAGTGGTATTGACCTTGGCATTGGTGATAAGATCGATATTTTCTTTCTTGGTGAGGTGACTCATGGTTTGTTTGAGTTATGATTGTCATACTCGAGTGTGTTCAGTAAATTTACATTTCAGAGCTTGTTCAACCTAATGAGGCTTGGTGTGGTATTTCTCCTCGATGATTTGAGCCTAGGGTTATTCTTCCCGAGATGGAGTGTTGGATTAGTTAGTTTTCGAGTTGAGTTACATTCCTTCGAGTAGCTAGAGTTTTTTCCATCACTAGTGTAATTTGTGGCCTTTATGAGTTCTTGAGTATAATTTGATAGTTCAAGCCCTCCAGTAGATATAGAGTGGATCTCCTAGGTTATCAGCTATTGATTTATCCTCAATTGAGATTTTATGCTTTAGCTATGCTTTGATTCTGGCTAGGTATGATCTGGCACAGATATATCAGATTTGGACAATATGGTCGATGTGAGTATTTGACCTTGGATTGGATTGTCGGATCAGTTTTTACTTGATGCTTTGGAATGGCAATTTGGAAGTTATGATATATTTGGAGCATGAATGTCTGCCAGTCTTCAGGTTTGGTTTGGGTAGTTTAGACCGATTGATTTAGCCTTGGTGTTGCGTGAAAGTTGGTCCTATCAATTCCAGATTCTTGAAAAAGTACTATCCTTGAAGAAAGATGACACTCCTTAATGCATAAGTATAAACCGCATATTCTCTCCTAGCCCACAAGAGTATAAACTGTGTATGATTTTTTTAAAAATAGTCTGCTAGGTTGAAAACCTTGAAAGAAGTGACCTAGGCAAAAGTTAGAACACAAAAAATATTTTAAAAAATCAACACTCACCCAAAACTATGTTGTGACTTGGTCCTTTTATCTGTGGTACGTAGGTGCTTAGAATTTTATTTTGAGTTTAGTTGCATGAGTGTCAAAAAAAATATATTTCCTCTTGATCCGTCACATAAAAGTTAAGTCTACAATTATTCTCATCAAATTTTGAACTTACACCAAATATTCATGGCTCAATGGAGGCAACCCTTCAAAAGAAAAATGGGGCTGTCCGGCTGGATTTAGAACGCTAAAGTTCTCCAGGCCTACAATTTGGGACACAAATCTGCAAGGTGTACAAGTTGATGTCATCAAATTTTTCAAGTCTATAAGTCGAAGTCTCTAATTCCACTAATTTGAAAGCTGGACCTCCAAAACTACCAAATTTTCTTGAGGTTGTCAAAACCCCTAAGCCTTCAAATTAAAGTGTCTTGAGTCTTCACGTCTTAAGATGGATTAAAAAAATTTCCTTTACACCTTAAGCTAGTCTCTCACGGATTTATCCTTAAAAGGGTCTCCAAATTTTTCATGTCTTAAGGTGGACAAGATTTGTCCTTTTGCACCTTAGGCTGGCCTCTCATGGGTTAATCCTAAAAAGGAGCTCAAACTTTTCATGTCTTAAGGTGGACTAGATTTGTCCCTTTGCACCTTAAGATGGTCTCTTTTGTGGATTTATCCTTAAAAAGATCTTGAAATTTTCATGTCGTAAGGTGGACCATATTTTCCCCTTTACACCTTAAGCTGACATTTTGACGAATTTGTTGTGTCAAGCTGGAAAATTTGAAGCCAAATTAGTCAGTCTTAAGGTGTATGGAGGTGAATTTAAACTCTCAAACCTTAAGCCGATTGTTGTGTGGTCACCATCCAGAAGCCAAATTGATCGGTCTTAAGGTGTATGGGGGCGAATTTAAACTCTCAAACCTTAAGATGATTGTTTCATGGTCACCATCCTGACGCCAAATCGGTCGGTCTTAAAGTGTACGGAAGCAAAGTTAAACTCTCGCACCTTAAGCCGATTGTTGCATGGTCACCATTTTGAAGTCGATTGTTGTATGGTCAGCATCCTGAAGCCAAATTGGTCGGTCTTAAGGTGTACGGAGGCGAAGTTAAACCTTCGCACCTTAAGTTGGTTATCGCATGGTCATCATCTTGAAGCCAAATTGGTTGGTCTTACGGTATAGAGAGGTGAAGTTAAACTCTCACACCTTAAGATGATTGTTTCATAAGTGCATTGATGAAAAAACCCATTTTTAAAGAAGACCATTGCACAAGTGCATCGGCAAAAGGACTCATAATTAAAGAAGACCATTGCATAAGTGTATCGGTGAAAGGGCCTATACTTAAAGAAGACCATTGCATAAGTGCATCCGTGAAAGGGCTCATACTTAAAGATAACCATTGCATTAGTACATCGATGAATGGGACCATACTTAAAGCTGAACTTGTCAAGTCTCGAGATGATAGAGGTGAATTTAACCTTCCCACACCTCAAGATGACCCATCATGAATGCCATTTGTTTTAGCCCTGCAAAACGGGAGAGGAAAAGACAATACAAAGAAAAACACAAGTAGAAGAGAAGTTGTTACCTGTTAGAGAATCTCAAACTTGAAAGTCATATATCACTAACTTGAATTAAGACAATATATTTTGGTGAAAATAAAGCCCTCAAAATCTAGTTTTCAACAATCAAAACACCCTTTGATGGGGATAGTCCTACATTAAGATATAAATTATTTGGTGAGGTGACGCAAATTTGAAATTCTCTTCTGGACAAAATTTAGGGTCAATTTTAAAAATTTGTATAGAACGATTCAAGAGGTGATAAATTCTAAATCTTGATATGTTATATACGCATGTTTCTTATGTCTATAGAATCAAGCAGGTCATGATTTCAATACTCCCACATTTAGATATAAATTGATTTGGTGTCATTGCGTAAATCTGAAACTGCTGGTACATCAAAATCTAATGTTGATTTTGAGATAAAATCTGAAAAGATCATGAAGGTATTAAATTATGAATTTCGACATGTTATATATTTTTGTGTCTAGTTTCACAAGAATCGAGCGGTTTTTTATTTCGTCATTACTGCTTCAAGATATGAAAGTTTTAGCAAAGACGCGCAAATCTGAAATTTTCAGCATGATAAAATATAGGGCTAATTTCAAAAAACTATCGAGAATTATACTGAAGGATTTTAAATCTGAATTTTGGATATATTATAGATCTCAAAGTCTAGTTTTTGAATATCAAACGGTTCGTGATTTCGATGTTAGTACAATGGGATATGAATTTTCCACCACTAATATGTTGGGCTTGAAAAAAGTGACGAAAAATAAAAGAAAATAGAATGAAAAGAAATTACCTCAATATTATTCATGGCTCGAAAATCCCAAAAATGATATTGAAAAAGTGAGGAACCTACATCTTTTTATACAGTTGTAGAGTGATTATTTTCTTTTCCAATATAAATTCAAATTGAAAGAGTTGTCATCTCCAATATAAATTCAAATTAAAGATTGTTTTCTTCTCTAATATAAATTTAAATTGGAAGTTGTTTCCATCTCCAATATAACTTCACATTGGAAGAGTTTTATTCCTAACTGAAAATGATTAAGTAAGGCGGTGAAATTTTTTCCAAAATCTATTTGAAATTGGACAAAGTCAAGATATCCTAGTAGAAGTAGACATCACTAAGCAATTCATTAGTTGGATATCATGTCTCACCAATGAGTCTTACGTGTAGGAATTCATTAAAAAAATCATGACTATAAGAAGTATTTTTCGGAGGCAATATCAATATGTAAATTGCATGGTTCAACTTTAATTTTTCTCAATATGTATGGAAATTTTTGAAGCACGAAAGAAACATGTTTTAATAAATCATACTTCAAGTCTAGTCTCTAAAGTATACACTCGATCAGTCTTGAAGTAGGGGGCAGTTGTAGTCATATAAATTTTATTCAAATTAAATTTAAAATATATTAGTCCAAATAAATATAACGGATTAATATGATTGAATTAATTATTTAAATCTAAATAAATACGGATTTAATTAAAGTCTAATTTGTTATTGGCTATTCCATTAATTTGGTCTACAAATGATGAGCACATTTTACTAAACCTAAGATGTTATCTTATTCTAGAGGTCCAATTTAGCGTCACGTGTCAAATGATGTGGCATGTCAAGTCAAGTGAAAAAGCCAATAGAATCATGCCACAGTAACGAATTAATATGATTGTATTAATTATTTAAATTCAAATAAATACGGATTTAATTAAAGTCTAATTTGTTATTGGCTATTCCATTAATTTGGTGTACAAATGATGAGTACATTTTACTAAGCCTAAGATGTTATCTTATTCCAGAGGACCAATTTCGCATCACGTGTCAAATGATATGACATGTCAAGTCAAGCAAAAAGGTCAATAGAATCATGCCACATATCAAATTGATGCAACGGGTCTTAGTGAAATCAAAAAACCATAAAAGTGTAACATATCACTTAAACCTGATTGGACAAAAGAAGTTCACTTTCACCATGAATCTTTCATCTGTACAACTATAAATATGAATCTCAAAATTCGAAAAAAGGAATGAACTTTAACAAGAATCAAGAGAGTGGATCAAGTACTCTAGATTTCTCTATAATTTACAAATTAAACATTCAAGTTCATCAAGATTCAAAATCAAGACCACAGAATTTAAGAACAATCCCAAAAGCTCTTGAATTCAAATATAAGTCAAGATCAAATCTATCAAATCCACAATCAAGTTCAAATTCAAAATCGAATCCATCAAATCCACAATCAAGTTCAAATTTAAGATCGAGCTATAAGCAATTGAATTCATATTTGAAAAGATGAACAGTGAATTCAAAGAGATTGTAATACTCACACATTGAAATCAATAAAACAATTGTTGCAATATTTTTCTTATCCCAATTATTTATTTTCTCGATTTCAAAATTTTATTGTCCAACAATTAGCTTCCCAGCTTATAGCTAAAACAAACAGTTTCACCTTCGAGTTCATTTAATTAGGTTAGGAGATGTGTCTATCGATAGACTGTGCCATAAATATATTTCCAGATGTACTAAGTTATAAGTACTTTATTTGACGAAAACAAAGCATGTTATTTTCGATGGGACTCTGTCTTCTAAATGGTTGATAAGAAAACAAAGGAGTTTCACCGTCAATACGATGGTATCAATGCATACGCAGGAAAGAAAAGTAAAAGCAAGAAGAGACGAAACCGTTCAGTAAGATACTTACATGGTGCTCAAATCAGATTTTAACAAAACTAAAAGAACCGAAAAAAAAAAAAAGGAAAAAGGAAAAACAGGAACTGCATTTGCAATGGATAGAGATTATAGAGAGAGAAGCCATTTCCTTGTCAAGATTGGAATTCAGCACGAATTACAGCAATATAAATGTACTATTCCAGCTCTCAAACGAATAGTACCCCCAGCAGCAAACTACAACTAGCCTCAAAAAAAAGCACAACAAAAAGAGCCGGCAACACAACTAAATATAACCAAACAAAAAGCAGCAGGCACCTGCCTGATGGACTTCAAAATATACCAATCCTACATAACCTCAACAAAAGTTTGAAGTCCCAATTGGACATCTTCCTCCTTTAACCTAAAAAAGAATTGGGAACATCTTTCCAATTGAAAAGCAAATACCCTGGGGAGAGAAACAATTCTCTTTGAATAACTAGTACTACCTCTCTAAGCACAAGAATACCCCAACTAATGACCTACAGTACCAATGCTACCTTTTCCTGGGAAACATAACCGGAAGGAGAAGCAATCAAAGGCTCATAATGATCAGCCCCAGCACCACACCAACCTGCAATTCCCATTCACAATAATCTCAGACAGGGAAGAAATAAAATATTAGCAGTAGGATCTTTCATTGTAAAATTTTCTGTACCTGTTCCTTTCATGAAAAGGAAGAAAGGAGGTTCACATATTTCACATCTTGGACGATGCGGGAGAAAGAAGACACAGTTTTCTTCATCAACCATTGCATCGGATCCATGTGCTTGCACCTAAAAGTTATATACCAAGAGGAAAACTTAGGAAAAGAATTGTTTGATTGACAATTAAGGAACATAGGGGTTGAAAAGTGAACTTGCACAAACTATCAAAAACTTTGGTGGGATCTCCATCTCCCCCTATTTATCAAAAGGAAAAAAAGAACCTATGGAAAGAATAGGAGGATTGCTATTATGAACACAGATAAAACCCTTCTCTCAATAGACACGTCTGTCATCCCAATTTGAAAAAAGAAAGGGTCCATCCACTAGCATGATTATCTTCCTGAAACATCCTACTTCCATTAGCATTGTTCTCATGAACTATCATTGCTTATTGCTCTCATGACATTGTCCTTCGATTATCAATTTATGCAGCTTCAAATAAGAAAAGTCTGACAAACATAGCACCATTTGGAAATAGAAACAAAAATAAGACCTTATACTGTTGCACCTTCAGAGTATACAGTGATTATGAAACCTTATCCTGCAATAAGTGATTATGAAGCCTTATCCTGCAATAAACAATTTCTTACCAGTTTCTTTCAAATAATACAGTGCAATTATTCAAGAGAAAGCAATTGTCATGCTAACGAAGATGAACGAAGAATTTCATCTAGGAAGATCATTTTCTTACCACAAAGATCTCTCTTTTAAACTCGGTTGCAAGACACTCAATTGCTATATCGTCTCCAAATGCAGCCGCATGACCATTACTATTCTCATCTACAGTTAGTAAACCTTCCTCAGTATACTGCAAAGTGATGATATCATATTCATCATCAGGTGAACCAGAGATTGACATGTACTTGGCCCAACTTGGGCCATCATCCACAGCTATGCACCTCTCTTTGTATATAGACTCAGCAGCCAATTCTCTTCAATGTCAACCATAAAAGTAATATCAAAACCATATCGAATAAGACATTGAACTCAACCATATCAAACTCAATCAATTTTTTGCTAGCATCTTCACCTATACAAGAAAAAGAAAAGTTCCGAAAATCTTCTCCGCGCAGATTCAGATAGTAGCAAACAAAGTTTTGATTTCTTCTTTGGTTCCTTATTATGATACATATTAAAGAAATTCTCACTTCAAAGAAGTGAAAAAAAGAAAACTGTTCTCTACGGCAAAATGCATGATAAAAATCTCACTTGAAATTAAATAGGGATGTTAGGTAATAATAACTGATTTGGGGAGTTGATTATTAAAAGTAAAAAGAAAGAAAAATGTTCACTACGACGAAATGCATGATAAAAATCTCACTTGAAGTTAAATAGGGATTTTACGTAACATTAACTGGTTTGGGGAGTTGATTAAAAGTAAAAAGAAAGAAACTGTATTTTTACATTCCTATAATTAAAGGAAATGAAATATCATCATCACGTATTTCCAACTAACCACAGGAGATGGAATCAATCAGATTAAACTTTATCATTCAGATCTAACAATAACAATAAAAGCCTCAATCCCTAATACATTTTAATTTTAAAAGAAAAAGAGGCATAACAGATAGGAAATTACCGCTCCATCCCTAGCTGAACAAGCTCGGTAATAGCCGAGTCCAGAACCTGTCGATCATCCTTGTTAGCTAACAGCTTCAACTCTTGAACCACATGAATGCCCCACCCAGATTTCAGATCGGGAGAATACATGTGCTTAATCGCAGATCCAATCACTTCTTTATCCTCGTTGCTCGCCGATCCAAGATCTTCCAAGAACCTCCGCACTGTCCGCCGTCTCAGATCTCTGGCATACGACACCGTCGCCAGCCCCATTGATTTCGCACAAGCAGTAAAAAGACAGTTTCCGTCTGCCTCGACTTCTCCGCCGTAGCTCAGACGGAAAACCATAGAAACGCTCTGATCCCGGGGATTTTTCCACAGCACTCCCTTGGACTGAATCTTTATCAAATGCTTTCTCTGCTGCTCCTCTAAAGCTGAAACATTTTCCCATGAATAGGCGTCAACGGCGACGGCACCTGTGGTGGCCGCCACCGGAGATGAGTGGTCAACGAGATCGATGGAATCTAGGGATGACGGAGTTGAGGTAGGATCCCTCCATGTAACTACCGGCGACGACGTTGTTGAGTCGCAGATGAGTTTCCCCATTTCCAGAAAGTTCTTTAGAGAAATCCTTCTCTTTTTTTCCTTTTCTTGTTTTTCCTTTTTGGAATGCAATGGCGGAAACAGAAAGTGGGGAAAAGGAGAGAGCTTAGGGCAAACGGCTAGATTTTACTACAGAAGTTGAAAGTTCTGTACACGTGGACCAATCAATGTGTATATTTACTTGTTTTCAAGTTTTGACTGATACAAATATGGATTTGGTGAAGCAGGTAACAGCTGTATGAGGACTTGCGTGGCCCGTTATGAATGGCCAACAAATTGTAACGTTATGGGTAGATTTCGAGGCGCGCGTCCTTTTCCCGCTTATGGGTCACCAATGGCCCGTTTGGCAATAGAAAAATTTTCACTTTTTAGGGTGTGTTTGGTATGATGGAAAGTATTTTTCATGAAAAATGTTTTTTTGGAAAATATTGTTTTGAAAAATAAGTTGATTTTCTACTTATTTTCTCATGTTTTGTTGGTGAGTAAAAAAATAGTTTTTGAAAAATATTTTATGGTATTAGGTTGGTGAGTAGAAAATATTTTCTAGTGTTTGATTAGTGAGTGAAAAAATATTTTTTAAAAAGTACTATTAACTGTTAACTAGTATATCAGTGTCTCTAGCAACTCAACAATTTGTAAGAACTAATTTAAGTATAGCAAATAATATTAATATCGAATACTAAAATATTACAATCACTAAATTTAAGAAACATTAATTAGCAAATATAGGAGACACTTTTCAATATTTTGTCAGGACAATTTCAAGATACTACCAGCAATAGAAATATAACGGAACGACAAGCTTATTCAACCTTGTGAAACAAGTTACATCGATGACAAAATGAAATATGCAATTAGCAAAAGTAACATAGGTAAGTCTTCCTCTATGTGTATAAAAATAACAATAAATAGCATTGAAAAAGAAAAAAATTTGGACTTCACTATTTTTTATTTTAAGCAGTGAAAAATTAAAACAAAGCACAGTGAAAAATATTTTTGAATAATGTAAATTTTTGAGTCATGTGAATATGAGTGTTGTTGGAGTGGAAAAGAGGGGTGGGGGTGGGGGCATAAGTCACATTTGTTATTTTTCGAAAAATGACTTCTCTTGGTCCATGAGGGAAGTCATTTTCCCTCAAATAGAGGAAAATGAGTAATCTTAGAAAATATTTTCCCAATATTTTACTACAACCAAACAAGGAAAAATAGAAAAATATTTTCCAGAAAATATTTTCCACCATACCAAACACACCCTTAGTAAATAATTTACATCTTATGTCAAATTCAACTCCAAGTTGTATTTGAAATTCTCATAGCAAAACATCAACTTTTTTCACTAGGTGGGTACTGACTACTTACACAAAAAACTATTTAAAAAACGCTAAACCTACGTTAAAACCTCTGTGATTTTTCGACCATCATGGCCACTACCTCCAGTGGGAGCATCCCACCGGGAGAAACAGTAAATAAGAATAATGAGGAGCAGAATATGTTACTAATGTCCCAATATATGTTGATATATTGAAACCCAATGTGTACGTGAATGATAGTACTTGGGTTCTTCTAAAACTAGTTGTTATGATGCATGGAGAACCTAGTATCACGTGGAAATCATCAGAGGTCAGAAACTTAATCATACAAGAAAATTTACAGTATGCTATTATTGGTAAAAAAAATTTTGGCAAATCGGATATTAAAGAGTTGATGAAAGAATTCCAATGTAGTGTGGAATAAAAGGTGAATGTACGATAGGATATTGGATGCAAGACACATTCTTATTAGGCTGGACAGATTGGAGGATTATGTTCAATTGCTTTCAACAGCAGCATACTACATAAAAACCAAGGAGATGTATTGACAGATGAGAACACTAAAGTGAGATCCATGATTTGAGCCTGATGTTGAGACTATAATAGAAGTAGCATGGATATTAATCATGACCTTCCACCAATTTTTTTGCTAACGAAGTATGTTTTTCAATTGTTTCAGCAGTAGGAAAACCACTAATAGTGGACATGGCTACCCGAAATCAAACAAGACCTAATAGGGAAAGAGTGAAAGTAAAGGTGGATCTAATTGCTAAATTACCACAAAGAGTGAGAATCAATGAGGAGAATGATCCTACAGGGGAAATAAAATCAAAGTGGATTCAAATCCAATATGACTGTGCCTAAATACTGCAAAGAATGTTGCTTACAAGGTCATAATGAAGAAAGTTGTTCGAATATTCATCCAGAGTTACATAACAAGAAGCTAAAGAAAAAAAAAGGTTGCTAATAAAAATCAGAAGGTTAGAATAATAGGCAGAAGGAAGATGCTACTGTAAACAAAGGAAAATGAGAAAATATAAACAAACAATAGTGGTTGACAAGGAGAAGCAAGTACAAGAGAAATAAGCATGGACATATTATATGTGAAGTAGAGAATGGAACTAATGATGGAATTGCAACTTTAAACCCTTTTGGAGCCTTAAATGAAGAAGAAGTAGACAAAGATAATGAAGAAAAGGTGGAACAAAGTAAAGAGAGTACGAAAGATTGGGTGAATAAATGGTTTGGCAAGTCAGAAATGGATGCACAACCAGCAAAGCTAACAACTCTAAATCTGGAGGCTAAAGGTAAAGAACAAAGCCAATATCATAGAACTATATGGAGCATGTAGATAAACAACAGAGGCATAAAAAAGATCAAAAGAGACAGATTGAACAAGAACAACAACAGACAACAGAACAAAAGAACATATCAGGAGAACTAATGGTATGAAACAAGAAAATTCTAACAAGCAGGTCATGATGATAGATGGTGTTGTTCCATTAACAATAGAAGAAGGAAATCAAATGGAAATCACAAACAAAAAGAAAAAAGATATGGATGGAGAAAATTTGGAGGATAACATAGAGAATGTGACCTTTGAAGGTAATTTGTCTCCAAAGCAAATAGAAACATTGAAAGCAAATCATGGTAAATAGCAAAGGAAGGGCAAAAATTCAAATGCAAGTACAATGCAGACAAGGAGTCATACCTCAAAATCAAAATTAATGTGAATGCTTTAATATGAATATATGGCCGGTGAATATTCAGAAAGCATTCACAAGACTTGTAACATTACACAAAAAACATCAATTTTGTTTTATAGGACTGATGGAACATTTTCAAAAAAGTCACAATATTGATGATAACAAAAGATGGTTAAGGATGCAGCATGCAACAACAAATACATCTGGCAAGATATGGGCTTTTATGGACTCAGTGGTGGAGTATAGTGTGGTCAAGGATGAACATCAACAGCTGACATTAAAGCTGGAGAATCAGGATGCTGGGGCATCAGTGTATGTTACATTAATATATGCAAAATGTACTCAAAATGAAAGATTATCATATGGGAATCTTTGGGAAACATGGATAATGTTATTCAGGAACCATGACTGGTAGGTGTTGATGTTCTAGCATTCTTTTAGCAAATTTAAGACTTTTAAATCGGAATAATTGTAAGTTCTTAAGTAACTACTGTTGTTTTTTATTATATTTCATGTGATTTTGTAGGAAAGTCAAGATGCATGGAAATACATGAAAGCTATGTCAATAAGGATTATTTTTGGTGAAAATAATTGATTTTTGAAGAATCCACCTGGAAGCACTTCTAAGGACTTGTGTGATAACTTATCAGATTTGTGATAAGTTATCACAAATGTCATCACACTGAGGCAAAACACCAAAAATTGAAAGCATGTCTGACGACATTTGTGATAACTTATCACAAATCTAATAAATTATCACAGAAGTCATCACAGTAGGGCAGAAGGTCTGACGACATTCCAGATAACTTATCAGATTTGTGATAAGTTATCACAAATGTGTCACCTAAAAGAAATATTCTGAATTTTTTTATTTCGAATTTTTATTAAGTTGTTGGTATAAATAGCAGCTTTTAGGGTTCATTCATTGTCCTGGAACATCTTGAACTTATTCCATAGACCAGTTTACTTTGTTTTGGGCTCTTGTAATTCAATTTTTAATCCTTTGATTTAGTAGTGGGAAATTCTTATTGTATTTGGAGAAGAATCAACTTTGGATTTCATATTTTGTTAGTTTAATTGCTTTAAATTATGAATCCAATCATTGTTATCTTTTTCTATCTTAGGAGCAACTAAAACCCACAACTAGGGTTGTGGGATTTATGACTATTCTTTCATTGATTTAATAGTTGGTTAGGGTTCGAGTGATTATGGGAACATCTTGATAATTCTTTTGTATTAATTATTTTCTATTGGTTGTAAACAATAGGCTTTGCTTACTGTTGATTTGCTTGAGATAAGAAATCAACACTAGTATGAAGTGAATTATCAACGAGGATTTGGAAAGGTTAAGCCCTCATCTAATGATTAATGTTATAACAAGATTGATCAACTTGAGATAAAATCGGTATGAATAGAATGACTTCTTAAGTTCGAGAGAATTAGGAAGTTCAACATCTAGGTAGGTTGAGAAACACTTAGATGGACAGTCGAAACTGATAATCTGGTGTTTCCCGTAAGTCATGAGAACCCAATGCCACAACTATTATTTAATGGGGTATAGTAATCATAGTGATCACAACCCTAGTTTATTCTTTATCATTGATTTGAACTATTGAAATTTTGGCTTTGAGTTCTAAAGCAAGTTACAACTTTAACATATGTTCAATCATTAAAAACCCAGATTTTGTCTTCTCATGTCAGTTGTTTGAATTTAAATTGTAGCTTTAGTTTCAAATTAGTTTAATCGTCACTCACATTGTTCCCTATGGATTTGACCCCAACTCAAAAGTTGGGTAAATATGTTGACGACGACCGTTTTGCACTAAATTGACGTGTAAGTTGAGCGTTATCACCTTTCGACTAAAAAATGCTCCATCCAAATTTCAAAATACTATGAATAATATATTCAATCAATATAGACATATATCCATAGTTTATATAGATGATGTTTTAATATTTTCCGAAGATATTTATCAACACTTTAAACGTCTGCAAACCTTTTTAAAAATTTTCAAACAAAATGGACTTGTAGTTAGTGCTAAAAAAAATAAATTATTCCAAACTTCTAGTAGATTTCTTGGTCATTGTTTATATCATGGAACCGATAAACCCATCTGTAGATCCATAAAATTCTCCACTAAGTTTTCAGATGAATTAACCGATAAAACCCAGCTTCAAAGATTCCTAGGAAGTCTCAAGTATGTTGCAGATTTTATTCCTAATATTAGTCAGGTATCTAAACCCCTTTATCAGTGTTTTAAGAAAAATATAGTACTATGGGGTATAGAGCATACAAATACAGTTCGGAAAATTAAATCAATAGATCAAAAACTTCCATGTCTTAGGATACCATACCCAGAGGATCTCATAATTGTAGAGACTGATGCCTCAGACATACTATATGGAGGTATCCTTAAACAAAGTATTTCCATAGAATCTACTGAATAATTAGTAAGATTCACGTCAGGAAACTTGTATGATACTCAAAAAAATTCTAGTACTATTAAAAAGGAATTTTTTTCTATAGTACTATGTATAACGATAAGCTTTATTATCAAGTTTTGATTTTCAAATAGAATTTATAACGGGAGAAAACAATTCTCTTCTAGTTTTTTTTACCAGAGAATTTCTTCAGGAAAAAAAATGAGGAGACCTGAAAAATCCAAAATAAAGACAAAGCCTCCATTTAGGCCTTTTCAACCCGAAGAAAAAATGAAAAGACCCTTCAATAAAGAAGATAAAAAGTTTGATAAAAGGTCAGAAAATAGGTTTTCAGTCCTGGCATAATTTCCACCACGGCCAGAACATACCATACCCTACCATCAAAAGAATCCATGAAATCACCAGAGGCATACACACAAATAGTCTCCCCAGACACACCACAGAAGAAGGAAGAACAAAGTATTCCTGATAAAAGGTAATTTAAGATATTATATCTACAGTTACTGCCAATAAGAGCACTTGATAATAATTACGAAGGTGCGAGAGTGGTTAAAGCCTTGATGTACAAAGAGAGGCAAATAATCCCATCGAAACTCAAAAAATTAGTGAGTTGATTTTAGCAGAGTATTTTTACACTACAAGAGAATATTAAGTCCCTCACTGGTTTCTATTTTTATGAATAGAGATGTGTTAAATAAGAAGCATATTTTGTAAAATTAATAGCTTCACCAAATTATGGCACTTAATAAAGATGCGTGGCAAGGTTACAAATATTTTTGGTCCTTTACTATATTTTGCAATAAAAAGATTTGATAAATATTTTGCGTAAAATACAAAATATTAGGTAAAATATCTCTACATATTAAAAGATTTTTATATTATTAGTCCTTTTAAAAGTTAAATATTTATGATAAACCCCATCAAATAAATATAGTTCTGGTTCTTTCTCACGAATCGAATCCTGCGTTCAAAGATAGAAAACGGAGCTAAATAGATAATAAAATATCTATTCAAAAGGGAAGACCTAACCTCTCTTCTATATTCAGCAATTGAAAAACACCATATAAAAATATATAACTACAAAAAGAAGAAGCACAAGACACAACAAATGGTGGACCCCATCAAATCTACCCAAAAACCCATGTCACACCAAGACAAAACAACACAAGTCTTCATGTCACAAAGGACAAAGGGAAAAAATCCCTTCAAAATATATAAAATACATATCTCTTTAAAATGTCGTCAAAAGCAAGAACCAACAAATATATATTCATCAGCTACCGGACAGGTGGAAAGCAAATAACATGTATTAGTGTATAAATAGATACACAGATGTAAAATAGACAGAATAGGAAAAATATTAGTAACATATTTTGAGGCCTATTTAGGATTTAAACTTGTAATAGCGGGGAGCATTCTAAAATGTCCCAACTCATAAATCTCTCTACGATCTCCCATATTTCCCATCTCCCTCTGTAATGTTCTCTCATTTTCTATCAATAAAAAGTTTTTGTAAGTATAAATTTCTCTATTTCTCTACTGTTTTAGTTTATTTTTCTTTACATTTATTTTGTTCTTAATTTGTTATTTTAAAGTTAGTTTTATACTTTAAAATACTTTTTTATATTTTTGAAGTATAAATTACTTTAATTATTTTAAAGTGATATTTTGCCCCTTGTTATCCTGATCCGTCCCCCAAATGGTATCTTTTCATCCTTAGCTTGAACTTGTATTTTGATAATTTTGAGAAGATTTTGGCTTTTTCTTCCCTGAAGATTAATGTCATTTTTCTTCTAGTCGCCATTTTTTAGGTGGGATCCATTAAGTAGCTTTTCAAATTTTGAAGGGGTGTGGGCACCTTTCTTTTAACAAAGAATGTATACCTGTGCTATTCCTTATGGGTCCAACATATCCACGTTTCTAGGTTCGCTGGTATGAGAAGATGCAGTATCTAATAACTCCATAATCTGTTTTGAATGATTCTCATTATCAAGATTTGACAAGGATTCTTTGAGCCTTTTTTTTAATTCCTCCTTGGAGAGGTCTGCTACCTTCTGTGAGGATGAGCTTGTTGTTGGCTTCTCCGTTGGGCTCCATTCTTTAATCTTGATGGTTTTCCTTAAGTATTTGATATCTTTGATTTCATGAATATCAAAGCACCAATAGATAATATATGAAATTCTTTTAGAGATAAAAATTTTACACCATTTAACATTTTCTGGTAGTGCAGAAATATTATACTCAACCTAAAACTTTTCAAATTGCTTTTGAAATTATGTAGACAATACCTAATTATTTTCTCCAAACTGATTCTACTAGTCGTAGAATCATCGGAGAATTACAACAGTCTTCATCTGCTCCGAATATGTCATGAACCAAGAGTGAGTGTTGGGCCTAACATACATAACAACAGTAATTACTAACCAAAAAAATGATTATTCCAAGATTAACACTAATTTCAACCAACTCTAGGAAATCGTAGTGCTCTAGCCACTCCTACTCATACTCACACTCCCTTCCGAGCACCTTGGCTTAGATACCATTTGGGGGACGGTTTGGGATAACGGGGAGCAAAATAACTGTTTAAAATAATTACTACTTTAAAAGCAGTTTACTTTAAAGTAGTTTAAACTTTAAAATTAAATTTAGAACAACAAAATAAAAGTAAAGTAAAATTAATTACAGCAGTAGAGAAATAGAGAAATTTATACTTACAATTTTTTTTATTGATATGGAAAAATTAGAGAACTTTACAAAGGGAGATGGGAAACATGGGAGATAGTAGAGAGATTTTTGTGTTGGGAAATTTCAGAATGTTCTTCGCTATTACAAGTTGAAAGCCTAAATAGGCCTCAAAATATGCTAAGTAATATTTCCCCTACTCTGTCTATTTTACATCTGTGTATCTATTTATACCTTAATACATGTTATTTGCTTTCCGCATGTTCGATAGATGATGAATATATATCCGTTGATTATTTCTTTTGATGACCTTTTGAAGAGATGTGTAATTTATATATTTTGAAGGAAGTTTTGTCTTATGTCCTTTGTGACATGAAGGCTTGTGTTGTTTTTTCTTGGCGTGAAATGGGTTTTTGGGTAGATTCCATGGGGTCCACCATTTGTTGTGTCTTGTGCTTCTTCATCTTGTAGTGATATGTTTTTATATGGTGTTTGTCCTTTGCTGAATGTAGAAGAGAGGTTAGGTCTTCCCTTTTGAATAGATATTGCAGTATCTATTTAGCTCCATTTTCTATCTTTGAAGGCAGGATTCGGTCCGTGAGAAAGAACCAGATGTAGATTTAATTGATAGGGTTTACCATAAATATTTAACTTTTAAAAGGACTAATAATATAAAAACCTTTTAATATGTAGCGATATTTTATCTAATATTTTGTATTTTAAGTAGAATATTTATCAAATCATCTTATTGCAAAATACAGTAAAGGACCAAAATGTTTGTAACCTTGCCATGCATCTTTATTATGTGCCATAATTTGGCGAAGCTATTAATTTTGCAAAATATTCTTCTTATTTAAAACATTTTTATTGATAAAAATAGCAACCAGTGAAGGGACTCAATATTCTCTAGTAGTGTAGAAATACTCTGTTAAAAACAACTCACTAACTTTTTCAAGTTTCAAGGGAATTATTTTCCTCACTTTGTACATCAAGGCTTTAACCACTCTCGCACCTTCATAATTTTTATCAAGTGCTCTTATTGGCAGTACCTATAGATCTAATATCTCAAATTGGCTTTTATCAGGAATGCTTTGTTCTTCCTTCTTCTGTGATGTGACTGGGGAGACTGCTTGTATGTATGCCTTCGGTGATTTCATGGATACTTTTGATGGTAGGGGGTGGTAGGTTCTGACAGGGATGGAAATTTTGTCAGGACTGCAAACCTATTTTCTGACCTTTTGTCGTACTTTTTACCTTCTTCATTGAAAGGTCTTTTCATTTTTTCTTTGGGTCAAAAAGGCCTAAATAGAGGCTTCGTCTTTATTTTAGATTTTTCGGATCTCCTCATTTTTTTCCCTAAAGAAATTCTCTGTCAAAGAATCTGGGAGAAAATTAAATTCTATTTGAAAATCAAAACTTGATAATAAAGCTTGTCATCTGGCAAATATCTATTTAGAAATTAATTTTTTAACTCTCTTTTGTAAAACATCTTTAGCTTCTTTGAAGTCCACTCTTAGTAAAAAAAAATTATTTATTAAATCATCTTGAAATTTAGTCATACATAGTACTATAGCTAAAATTTCCTTTTTAATAGTACTATAATTTTTTTGAGGATCATTCCAGATTCCTGATGTGAATCTTACTTATTGTTCAGTAGATTCTATGGAAATCCTTTGTTTAAGGAAGCCTCCATATCCTATGTCCGAGGCATCAATCTCTACAATCATGAGAGCCTCTGGGTGCGGTATCCCTAGACATGGAAGTTCTTGAACTATTGATTTAATTTTTCAACTGTATTAGTGTGCTCTATACCCCACGGTACTGAATTTTTCTTAAGACACTGATAAAGGGGTTTACATACCTGTCTAATATAAGGAATAAAATCTGCAACATAGTTGAGACTTTCTAAGGATCTTTGAAGATGGGTTTTATCAGTTAATTTATCTGGAAACTTAGAGGAGAATTTTATGGCTCTACAGATGGGTTTATAGGTTCCTTGATATAAATCATGACCAAGAAATCTAATAGAAGTTTAAAATAATTTAATCTTTTTAGCACTAACTACAAGTCCATTTTGTTTGACAATTTTTAAAAAGGTTTGGAGATGTTTAAAGTATTGATCAATATCTTCGGAATATATTTAAACATAATCTATATAAACTATGGATATATGACTATATTGATTGAATATATTATTCATAATATTCTAAAATTCAGATGGAGCATTTTTTAGTCCAAAAGGCATTACATTCCATTAATATTGTCCAAAAGGATCATTGAAGGTTGTTTTATATTTATCTCTTTCTGTAATTTGTATTTGCCAAAATCCCGATTTCATATCAAACTTGCTATAAAGATTAGTTTTAGAAGTTATTTTAAGAAGGTCACGTTTGTTAGGTATCGGATACCTAATCCATTTTAATACTTTATTAAGAGACTTACAATTGATAATTAGTCTTGGGGAACCTCATTCCTTTTCAGCACTATTGTTGACATAAAAGGTTGAACAACTCCAAGGTGATTTAGAAGGTCGAATAATTTTTTTATCAAATAAATCGTTAATTTCCTTTTTACAATATTTCATTAATTCATGGCTCATTTGAATGAGTCTTGCTTTTGTTGGAATAATCCTTTTGTCAAATCCCTCAATATAGGGTAATTCAACTATATGACTTTTTCTGTCCCAAAAGGCATTAGGATAATCTAAGAAGACCTCTCTCTCTATGATTTCTTGTAGATTTTTAAATTTTGCCTCTACTTCTGGGGTTTTTAAAGAGGACTGAATTCTTTTGATTTTTATTTCTTCCTTTAAATAATTTATCTGTTGTAATAATAAATTGATTTTTGTAACAATCCATTTCATCGTTACTAAATTATTCATAACAACTTAATGAAAATTCTTAATTTTCATTCCTCAATATTAACTTGGGTCCAAAATAGCAAATATTTTATTTGTTATGTCACCTCGAATTTTTTGTGAAGATTTTAGCCTACGGATGTGTCTAGATAGACTCAAGCTAGAATAATTTAATTATTCATGAGTTTTAATATAAATACTTTAGTTTTAAAGTTTTTTTAGGTTGAATTAAGGTCATACAGTATCCCTAGCACAAAGTTAAGTATAAACTTTCTTTACGATACAGTTTCGATATGAGTTTCTATTAGGATCAACTTCAAATGATCATATATCATATAATATAAGGATTTAGATGTCCCAATACCTACCAAATCAAAGATCTATGGGTCCTCTTTCCAACGCAACAAACAATTCCTCAATCCAAATTTGGAGTAAAAAGTTATGACTGTTTTACTGAGCATTATCCGGGCTGAAATGGGATTTCACTGTAGCAAAAATTCTGGTTGTATTTAAAGCAGCTTCAGCCGTTTTGAGGTTGAAAAAACCCAAATTTCATTCCACAACCCTAGAGAGGTGATTTCCCATGTCTTAAGGTAAAATTCCTTCGTTGAGGTAAGTTTTTCCATTATTTTCTTTGTCTTTTAATCCTTTAACATCTTAAGACCTTTAATGGTGGAATTTTTCTTGGAAAATACTCATGGGTGTTTTGCATATGACCTAGAGCTGATTATAAACTATAAATTAAAGATTCCTAACATGAATTTCATAAACTAGATTATGAATTTTGATGGTTAGGAACCTTGAATTCCGTAAAGATGAGACCTTTCGCATAAAAACTCCATTAATAGAGAAGGATTAAGCTTAAAAAAGCCAATTAATGATTAATTGAACATGGGAGTTGATATATACCTTGAATTAAGGGTAGAACTTGTGAGTTTGAATCTCCAAGATATTTGCATGAAGAGTAATTGTTAAATTACTATTATTATTGCTTGATTTTTAGATAGTTGATTATTCCAAGGCATGAAGAAAAAGAAATAGCATTCTTATTGTGGCTTGCTTTATTCAAAAGCTTGGCGTCCAGGTAGGCTAGGTAAGGTTGTGTTATTTTATATTTTCATAATTTAAAATTGATGAGAGAAAAAATGTCTAGGCCGGTGGGCATGAACTTGAGGTGGATAAAGACACGAGTACTTAACTTTGATCCCAAAAACTATATTATTCATTGATTATATGATATTTATGATATTATGTGTTATGTACCCGAAAGGAGATTGTTGTAAATGTAATATATGAATATGATATTTTTTAAGTTGTTCTAGTGATGAACCTAGTTGAGTTGTAATTGTATTAAGTTGTATGTATTGTACAATAATATGATGAGGAGAATTATGCTAAGATCAAATATTGATGAGCATAGTAATATCTAAGGGATAGATGACTTGAATTAGTGTGATGATTGTTTTATGTGAAAAGAGGTAGAGGATAATGATATGCATGAATGTGCTAGTTATAGGTGGTGAAGTTAGAACCCAAGTTGCGGTATTTAAGAAGATAATAATATTTTTAATAATTAATGAGTAATTAACGCTCCAATTGCGACTTGTATGCGTAAGAATTAAATTGTGATTTATTTTATGATATTATTGTTTTGATATTACTAAAAATACTATATCTATTGGATGTCCATGAGAGGCTAAATTGGAAATAATTATGGTTTATTGAATTGTGTCTATAAGTGGCTTGTTTGATAATGATAACTCCTAAATTGTATTCTTTTTGATTGGTATTCGGACATGCTTGAAATTGCTGATGTTTGGATAGTTGAAACGTGCATAAATGATTATTGAAAATTTACTTGATGGAATTGTCTTATGACTAAGTGTACTTGTAAACTTGGTACATCGTATTATTTGTTGTGAGGTGGTGTAAATATGATATTGATATCACTTGTTTATGTTGGATCGGGTACCACGCCGGTACGAATATGTATATGTTGAATCGGGTACCACGCCAGTACGGATATGTTTGTGTTGGATCGGGTACCACACCGGTATAGATATATATATGTTGGATCTGGTACTATGTCGGTACGGGTATGCATATATTAGATCGGGTACCACACCGGTACAGACATGTATATGTTGGATTGGGTACCACGCCGGTACGGATATGTATATTGCGGATCGGGTACAACTTCGGTATGGATATGTATATATTAGATCGGGTACCACACTGGTACGGATATGTATATGTTAGATAGGGTACCACGCCGGTATGGGTATGTATATGCTGGATCGGGTACTACGCCGGTACGGATATGTATATGCTGGATCGGGTACCACACTGGTATGGATATGTATATAGTAGATCGGGTACCACTCTAGTACGGTATATGAATATAGATTGTTCCCTACAGGTCATGGCTATTTGGGAAAAAATAAGTCCCATAACACGTGTATACATATTTTTGTTTAGTTTGTGGATGTTTATAGTATGGTTGATACTCTTGATAGTTATGTGGCTTGTTTGTAAGCACTATTTGATCTGTTATTGTTGTATTGTTGATTCATTAGGTATTTGATTGTGTGAAATGTATTTGAAGAAGTGAAACTTTGTACTTACTTATATGTTGGTCGACTTTCTACATTTATACATGTTGTAATCATAGCTTACCAAAATGGCCAGTTACCATTCTTTAATATTATAAGAAAGCATTTGGCTGTTAGCCCGAGAGTTTAGTGTGTGTTGTTTATGATAACAGGTTTGTTCCTGTCAATATGAGTAATAAAAAATATATGGTGAATAAAGAAGAACAGTGATGTATTAGCGTTGGATTGGGGTTGATGGTGTGAATTAATGAGGCTAGAATATGTTAGTAGTGAATATAATATTGATGGAGTTGGAAGAGTAGTTGGATGTTGTAACTTATATCAGTAAAGTAATAATATTATTACAACCTTAGTTGTATTATATTCCATTCAAGATGTCATGATTTATTTTTCTTAATTCTATTTTATAATTATATGAACTAACACGGTCGGGTGATGATGCCTACTAGTACATGTGGTTGTACTGACCCTACTCTTCTACATTCCTTCTTGGAGTGTAGACTGGATGCAGGTTAGTTGCAGTTAGTAGATGGATGACGATATTCAGCACTAACTTCTGAAGTTTCTTCCTGGCAGATGTTAGAGTCTTTGTATTGTTTATTTTATTGTCAATCTATGTTGTAGTAGATAGCTCTTGTATATTTCTGACCAAGTCTTGGGATAGTGAAGGACACTAGTAAGAAGTTTTTGAAAAAGTTTATTTATTAATAATTAATTTACTTATTATATTTAATCCACTACTCCCTTAAAATAGAAGTCTTTCGTATATTTTTTGTTGGGTAATAAGGGATCTCCTAGCTGCTTAGAATAGCGTAGGTTCCCCGCACAGTCAAGTAGTTTGGGTCTTTACAATTTTAAAGACCGTTTTATTTTTTATAAGGTCACTTTCTGTTTTTGATAAGCTATTTAGATAAGGAAAAATAATCTTTTTCCCCAAAATAGTGGTGTGGATGCCATCTACTTCAGCAGTAGAAGGTTTTATTTGATTTGTAAAAGGTATACCTTAAATTATCTCTTCATTTATATCTTTGATTATTACAAAGTCATTTATGAAACAAATTCCATTATTACAGATGTGTGCATTGTATAGTTTATAATTTATTTTTAATCTTTCGCCTGTTGCAGTGAATAATTTTGTAGTACCTTTTTCCAGATACTTAGTGGGGATAATTCCTTCAATGATGCAGTTTCGATTGGCACCTGTGTATAATAATGCTACCTTTTGAATTGTGTATTTTTTATTTATAACTAATGTAATGGATATATGGTAACTTTATGCTCTATCTTTTGAAATTTTGTCAATTTTTTATTGATTTTTTGTGAGACCAAATATCTTTATCATTTTTTCTCATTTTTGATGTCTCTCAAAGCTCTAATGGATATGGTTCTAATTTGTTATTAGAAGTTAAATTATTAGTGTGGGCAAGTGATACATTACTAAATTCCTGCCTAATTTTTTCGCCTTCCATTTTTAATTATTGTAACTCTATTTGAAGGTCTTGTATAGTTGTTTTTGAATTTTGTTCTTTAAATTCATTTGACATACCTTCATGTTAGAGAGTTCAATTAATTTTTTATTAGACTGTTGATTATTTACAATATTTTTTAAAGGTATTAAATATTTTCTCCTAAGGTTTAGGTCTTCTAAGTGATCGATTATATCAAATAAAACGTCTTTCTCCTTGTTGCTATTAGTAATAACATTTATAGAAAGATTATTGCAAGTGCAATGTGAATCGGTGTAGTTGCAATGATTAACTAATTTATTACTGCAAACACTACTAAGATTTTCTTTTGAGGAGGAATTATTTTCATTTTCTCTTCAAAGTTCTAAGGGATTTATCATGTATTTTTTTTATTTAGGATTGTACAATCTTTAAGTTTATGTCTTATTTTTCATAGTTGCAACATGTATTATTTGGGGATTTTAATTCTAATTTCTTATTATTTTCTCCTATAATGTTGTTGGTGATATTAAAATCTTCATTAAATATAGGTATTTCATCCTTTGATAATTTAAATGTTGGGTGAGTTTTCAACTTTTTATCATAATGAAAAGAACTTGATTTATTTTTAACAGTTGATTTATTCTCGGCTTCGAGAATCTGTTTAGATACTACATGTAATAATTGATTTTGTATAATTATTTTGTTGGAGTATCTTATTTGTATCCTTATTTGTAGGATTGTCTTTAGTATCTACTATATCTAATTTAAAAGGTGAGGCAATAACAACTCTGCCCTCTATTGGTAGACTAATTACTTCTAACGGAGGAATTGTTGATTCTACAATTTTATTACTAGAAGTATAACATTTATTAACAATCATATTCAACGAATCCTTTTGATCATCTAATTTTCTTGTTATTTCGAACCATTTAAAAAATTCAATATTACATCTTAATCTTTTCATATAATTGCACCATTTTTCTCTAAAGAAATTATTTCTTTTAATGAATATTTTTGTTTATACAATTCCTTTTTAAAAGAATTTTCTAGACTATTCCATAATTTATCAAAATATTCAAAGTCAGGTTCAAATATTACATCTGACCTAATCATGCATAGGGAATTTTTTACTCCCTGCATTTCACTAGCAGTGAAACTTATTGATTTTTTAGCTTTTAAATTTGTAAATTCATATTCTACTTTGGGAAATATTTTCCAGAAAACTTGTAACTCCCCGAAATCGGTTCCCAAGACGTCACACGGTGCTTAGGGTCACAAGTGACCCCAAGCTAACCCTTCTACTGGCATAACTCATAAGCAACTGAATAAAAATACAAATCCATACAAATCAACAGAAATTAACTCTTTTCTGAATCTGATCGATACAAAAATGGAATTTTACAGGATTACAATTCTGCCTTTACAACCGAAATTGAAACAAAATACATCAATTTCTACTGACTGTATATGAAGCCTCTACTAGTATGACTGTAGGTAGCCGGTCATGACTCCCGACTACCCCAACTCAATACGACTGAATAAAGAAAATACAACACTATAAACTCTGCATAACTAACCCAAGCCCTTGAATCAAAAGGACTCATCACCTGCTGACTGGATACCATGAACTGACTGGATCCGAAGGTGCAACTATACCTTGTACCTACATTCCGAGAAAATGTAGCCCACATACGAATATGTGGGTCAGTACCATGGAAAGATACCGAGCATATGGGGGTGCAATGCATATATAAAATAATATCTTAATATCATCCCAGTTTATAAAATTATGCATGCCGATATAGATGACTCACTTAGCTCGAATTAAATCATCAAAATCATGAATGAATAATACATGTAAAGTAAAACAAGTGAGTCATTAAAATACGTTCTCAATTCACTTTCATCTCAATTTCAAATCATCAAAACAATCAAATCTCATGTTAATTCTCATTAGAATATATTCCTTAAATCTTTTAAGAATAATGACTTTCTCAAACTCAGCCTTTTAAGCAAATATGTTTTCATCTCAGATAGAAGAGTACACACACACACACATTGGGAGATCCTATAACTGACATAAACCATGTGAGCTACATGGAGTCCAACGTACAACCCACGTTGGGGAGAGCTGTCCTATCCTTGACATCGGAGTAGGACTTTCAGTATCAATTCAAAAACACTAGTGATCATTATATAAATCAGCCTCAGGCTTACATCCTACGGGGGCACGTAGTTCTAGGAAAGTAAGGTCACTTTATACCTCCCACTCGGTGCTAAAGATTACTTCCAGACTTAGCTCAGAAATTTAAATCAGCTTCAGGCTCACATTAAAGAAAATTCACAATAAATACTTCAACAATTTTCATCGGGAGCCAATTTGCTACCCCTTTATCATAATCAATAAAAACGTGGATTTCTTTCACAGTCGAGTTTAAAATAACTCATTCATGATCAAAAGGTCAAATCATTCAAAACATCTCAAATATTCAACATCAACGTGCTTATAACACACATTTTCTCAAAAACACAATTTCAAATGGGGTTCGCGACCCAAATATCAAAATCATGATAAATATCATTCAAGATTCATGCTTTATATCACCACACATGTAAATTCATCTTTCAGAATTATAAACATCAAGATTTCATAATAATCATCATAAGATATGGGTTCATGCTTCAAATTCATAAAAAAAATCAAATAAAAATCATGCCTTTGTAAGGAAAATTACTTTTGGGCACAAGAATGAAAGAGAGTTCTTGTTGAAAACCTCCACATACCTTGAATGATGAACTTTAGATCGATACTCATTTTTGAGATGTTAATCGTGCCTTTGAATGATGGTTCTTGGAGTTCTTGAACTAGGAACTTGGAATCTTGAATAAATTTGCAGAATTAATGGTGAACTTAAGAGGTTCTTGAAGTTGGATGTAGGAGCTTAGGTTTTTCTTTTTGAGGGAATTTGATGAAATATAACATATAATGCTTCTAATAGGCTTTAATATAGGGTTTGGACGGATTTTGGGTGAGGGGGAATGACCAAAACGCCTTTAAAAATCAAATAATTCTCGCATCTGTCCTTTGGTGGACTGTTTTGATAGTCTGAAGTAGATCAACCATAACATTTTACTCCGCTATCAAAATTGGATGAAACTAATTTCATTAGAAAGAGGACTCTCATATATTTCCGTTGATATATAGCATCTCACCCAGATCATTGTGTACGAGGAGTTATGATCATTTGAAGTTGATCCAAAAATTCACTTTTGATAGGCTGAAGTAGATCGACCATAACTTTTTTTCCAATAGACAAATTGGATGAAACCAATTTCATCGAAAAGAGGACTCACAGATCTTTCCGTTGATATATAGCAGATCACCCAGATCATTATGTACAAGGAGTTATGATCATTTAAAGTTGGAGCAAAAATACACCAGGCCTCAGTTCTTTTTTTCCTGCACGTTTTACTGTTCACTACTATTCACGGTTCGATCGGAATGTTCATAACTCGTCGCTCGGGTGTCCGTTTTGGATGATCCACATATTGTTGGAAATATTATTCGATACTATACGCAATGGTGGTTCATAATCTAAGACATTCCACATGGAAAATTTATAATTCATTCTAGAAGATAGAACCCAACACGTTTACGCACAAAATTTCAACGAAAAATTTCCCGGGGTATTACAAAACTACTCCTTTTAATTTTCTTTCAGTATCTTCAATGTTACTTCCCCTTCTTCTATAGATTTGGAGATTCAAGGTCTAGAAAAGGACATTATTTTACTTGAAGATGCTTGATTAGAGGATTGGGATCTTAGAAATCTTAAATCTACATATCCGTCTGAATATTGTATAACTTGTTCAATGTTTGAATTTTCTTCTTCAATTTCTGGATCCATTATGGAGTCGAAATGCCAATTATTATTAATACATCATCCCATTTTATCATTTTTGGGACAAAGGTATTATTATGATTAGGGTTAGTTTCCATAAGCATGGTAGCTCCTTTATTACTAATTATTTTGGCCTTAGGGGCTAAGGTTGTTTTCATTAACCTGTAATATACTCTATATATTATTGCTATTTCTTTTGTATTTACCTTACTATTCATATTTTTTGTCTTAACATTTAATGTTAATGTATCCATGACATTTTGATCATTAATATCTATAGAAAAATTAGGATAACAATTAAAGTATACCGGGCCATTAGCGAGGTTACTTTGTAATACTGATAATAATGAATCATCAAAATTTAATAACCTATTATCTCTTAAAAGTAGACATAGAGATACATCTAAACCTAATCTATATAATAGTTTAACTTCTACTTGAACAAGACCTATGTGAAGGAACTTGTAATTTTTTCTATATCTACTATTATCTTCAACTGCTAATAATTTAATTGTCTCAATATTTCTATTAATTGCAACAGTGGATTCAAAAGTTTTGATATTATAATTTTTAATAAAATCAAATTGTCTAATTTTATAGACTCAATTAAAACATTCTTTTGGAATATTCCTATTTTGTAAATCACTTTCTATTTAAGCTATTTTATTAGAGATAGAGAAAATATTAACACTATTTATTACGTTTTTAGTTGGTTTGAGTATTCATGAGGATTTTTTCATATGAGAGAGAAAACACTATCCTAGGACCAAAATCTACTTTAGGTGTTACTACTACAATAATTATTTTTGTGTGCAGTAATTACTAATTTTCTTCTTCTAAAATTCCTTTATTTTATTCCTATAGGCTTGGAGATAGGAACACCCTTTGGGTCCGGCTCTATTTTTCACACACTCAGAGCTAATCCAACGGAAAATTCAAGGTTTACCAACTTCTAAACCTCTATTAAACGGCTACCCAACTTGAGGAATAAAACTAAGAACTCAAAGGAAGAACAATAGTAGTTACTAACAAGAAAAATGTTTATTCCAAGAGAAACACTAATTTCGAACGGCTCTAGGACAATGTAATGCTCTAGCTGTTCCTACTCATACTCGCACTCCCTCCCGGGCAACTTGGCTCTAATACCATTTGGGTGATGGATCTGGATAACGGAAAGCAAACTAACATTTTTAAATAATTACTACTTTAAAAGTAGTTTACTTTGAAGTAGTTTGAACTTTAAAATTAAATTTAGAACAACAAAATAAAAGCAAAGTATAAATTAAAAAGTTTTAAAGTTTAACCAGATGCAGATTTATTTGATGGGGTTTACCATAAATATTTAGCTTTAAAAGGACTAATAATATAAAAACCTTTTAATATGTAGAGATATTTTACCTAATATTTTGTATTTTATGCAAAATATTTATCAAATATTTTTATTGCAAAATACAGTAAAGGACCAAAAATGTTTCTAACCTTGCTATGCATTTTTATTAAGTGTCATAATTTGGCGAAGCTATTAATTTTACAAAATATGTTTCTTGTTTAAAACATTTCTATTGATAAAATAGAAACAATTTAAGGGACTTAATATTCTCTAGTAGTGTAGAACCACTCTGTTAAAATCAACTCACTAATTTTTTCAGTTTTTGAGGGGATTATTTGCCTTTCCTTTAATGATGCAGTTTTGATCGGCTCCCGTGTCTAATAATGCCACCTTTTAAATTGTGTAATTTTTATTTATAACTAATGTAATGGGTATATAGTAACTTTGTGCTAGTATGCAAGTGCTATTCCTTCTGGGTCCAGCATATCCCCATTGCTAGGTTCCCTGCTATGAGAGGATGCAGTATCTAATAACACCATAATCTGTTTTGAATGATTCTTCTCTAATCATGACTTTGTTGAGGAAAATATCTTTATACCATCTAAAATCATCTAACTTTGGATATGATAGATTTGATTATATCTCTAAACTTCTATCTTGAAAAGTTGAGGTTCTCCTAAATAATGTTTAGCTATACTATAAATTAAAAGGGTGGAGGCATCTTCTAAGACTTGATTTTCAACCATTTTCCCTGTTGACTTAGTCTTAATAGCTTGAGTAATAGTTGTAGAATTTAAAATGATTTGTCTATTATTATCTGTGATGTAATTATCCCACCAATATTTTATAGTATCTGTAAAACCTGATATAATCATAAATGCTGCTTGTTTATCTGACATTCTGACAATTTTATATGTCGTAATGGCCATTCACATTTCTAGTAGTTTATTATACATTTGATGTTCTTCTAATCCATTAATACTCCATTCCACGACTTCTTTTCCAGAATGTGAAGTATGAGATAAAAATTTATTTTCTTCACACTGCATATCCATAAATGTGGGATTTTTATAATAATTCCTTTTTCCTGAATATTTAGAGCTTAGTTTGTTAATTTCATTATCATTTTTTTCTAATAAAGTTCTTATAACCTTGTCATTTGTGACTTTTAATTTGGTTTTTAATCTTTCATTAATTTTTTCTAAAATATACTTTAAACTGATATTTTGCCCATCTCCCTCTGTAAAGTTCTCTAATTTCCCATCAATAAAAAGTTTTTGTAAGTATAAATTTCTCTATTTCTTTACTGTTTTAGTTAATTTTTCTTTACATGTATTTTGATCTTATTTTATTATTTTAAAGTTAGTTTTATACTTTAAACTACTTTTACAGTATAATTTTTTCTTTTAAAGTATAAATTACTATAATTATTTTAAACTGATATTTTGCTCCCCTGTTATCCCGATCCATCCCCCAAATGGTATCAGAGCCAAGTTGCCCGGGAGGGTGTGTGAGTATAAGTAGGAGCAGCTAGAGTGTTACTTTGTCCTAGAGCCGGTCGAAATTAGTGTTACTCTTGGAATAATCATTTTTCTGGGTAATGATTACTGTTGTTCTTTCTCTATGTTCTTAGTTTTATTCCTTAAGTTGGGTACCCGTTTAATATCAGTTTAGATGTTGGCAAACCATAAATTTTCCGTTGGATTAGCTCTGAGTGAGTGAAAAATAAAGCCGGACTAGAAGGGTGTTCCTGTCGCCAAGCCTATAGGAATAAAATAAAGGAATTTTAGAAGAAGAAAACTAGTAATTACTACACTCAAAAATAATTATTGTAGAAGTAACATCTAAAGTAGATTTTGGCCCTAGGATAGTGTTTTCTCTCTCATTTGCAAAAATCCTCATGAATAATCAAACCAACCAAAACGTAATAAATAGTGTTAATATTTCTACTTTCTTTAGTAAAATTGCTAAAATAGAAAGTGATTTACAAAATTGAAATATTCCAAATGAAAGTTTTAATAGTCTATAAAACTGGACACTTTGATTTTGTTAAAAATTATAATATCAAAACTTCTGAAGCCACTGTTGCAATTAATAGAAATATTACGGCTATTGAATTATTAGCAGTTGAAGATATTAATAGATATAGAAAAAATTATAGTTTCCTTCACATAGGTCTTGTTCAAGTAGCAGTTAAACCATTATATAGATTAGGTTTCGATGTACCTATATGTCTACTTTTAAGATATGATAGGTTATTAAATTTTGATGATTCATTATTAGCAGTATTACAAAGTAACCTCTCTACTGACCTGGTATACGTTAATTGTTATCCTAATTTTTCTATAGATATTAATGATCAAAATGTTATAGATACATTAACATTAAATGTTAAAATAAAAATCATGAATAGTAAGGTAAATACAAGGGAAATAGCAATAATATATACAGATCATTGAAAACAACCTTAGCCCCTAAGACTAAAATAATCAGTAAGAAAGGAGCTACCATGCTTATGGAAGCTAACCTGAATCAAAATAATACCTTTGTCTCAAAAATGATAAAATGGGATGATAAATTAATAAAAGATAATTGGCATTTTGACTCCATAACGGAGCCAAAAATTGAAAAAAAATCAAATATTGAATAACTCGTACAATATCCTGATGGATCTTCCAGAAAAAGAATGTCCTTTTCTAGACCTGTAGTCTCCAAGTCTGTAGAAGAAAGGGAAATGACATTAGAAGATATTGAAAGAAAATTAAAAGGAGTTGATTTCTCAAAAACAATTCCAAAAGTAGAATATGAATCTACAAATTTAAATGCTACGAAATCAATAAGTTCCACTGCTAGTGAAATGTTAGGAGTAAGAAATTCTCTATGCATGATTAGGTCAGATGTAATATTTGAACCTGGCTTTGAATATTTAGATAAATTATGAAATAGTCCAGAAAATTCTATTAGAAATGGTATAAACAAAAATATTCATTAAAAGAAAGATATTCTTTTAGAGAAAAATGATGCAATGATATGAAAAGATTAAGATGTTGTTCGAAATTACAGGAAAATAGATGATCAAAAGGATTCGTTAAACATTATTGTTAATAAATGGTATACTACCAGTAATAAAATTATAGAATCCACAATTCCTCCGTTAGAAGAAATTAGTCTACCAGTAGAAGGCAGAGTTGTTACTACCTCACCTTGTAAATTCGATATAGTAGATACTGAAGATGATCCTACAAATAAGGATATAAATAAAATACTCCAACAAAATAATAATACAAATCAATAATTACATATGGTATCTAAACAGATTCTCAAAGCCGAGAATAAATCAACTTTTAAAGATAAACCGAGTTCTTCTCATTATGATGAAAAAATTAGAAACTCATCCAATTTTTAAATTTGCAGAATTCTCTAAAGATAAATTTTCTAAATTTAAAGAAAAGTTTGAAGCAACCGATGATATTTTAGGAAAAATTAATGAAAGATTAAAATCCGAATTAAAAGTCATAAATGACAAGGTTGTAAGAACTTTATCAGAAAAAAATAACAATGAAATTAACAAACTAAGCTCTAAATATTCAGTGAAAAGAATTATTATAATTAGCCCACATTTCCGGATATGCTGTATGAAGAAAATGAATTTTAATCTCATACTTCACATTCTGGAAAAGAAATCATGGAATTGAATATTGATGGATTAGCAGAACATCAAATATATAATAAACTATATGAAATGAGACATATTGGAACTGCGGTAACACTAGACATAGATCTAAAGATTGTCAGATTCCAAATAAAAAGAAATACAAGATAATATGTTAGAATTAGGAAACAACATTAAAGATAAATTATATTCAATACTTGATAAAAATAAAAATAGTTCTTCTTGTGACGAAAGTCTTAGTGATGGTAATCAAATTAATGTTACATACAGTTCAGGTTGTAGTGAATTAACAGACCATTATAATTGTAGCGATGCAATTTGCACTCGTGATAGTCATTCTACAAATGTTATCACCAATAATAATAAAGATAAAGAGGCCTTATTTGACATGACAGATAATATAGAAGACCCAACTCTTAGGAGAAAATATTTAATAGCCTTTAAAGATATTGTTCTTGATTACCAAGTTGATAGTAAAGAAATTATTGAGCCCTTTAATATGAAAAATATACAAAATAAATTTAAAGAACATAAGTCTGAAACAACAATACGAGATCTTCAGACAGAATTATTATACATAAAAGAAGAACTTAAGCAAGTTAAGCAAAGACTTAACAATCTAGAAACAGAGTCACTAACTAATAAAATATTAAAGGATTTAACTTCAAACCAAGACCCAAATTAACACCAGTTTGAGCTTGGTGAAAAATAAAAAATTAATACAATTACTATAGTTAAACCACAAACTTGCCAGATACCAATTACTATGTTTATCAATAAATATTAAACAATTCATAAGATTGCATTATTTGATAGAGGTGCTGATGAAAATTGCATTATAGAGGGATTAATTCATATAGAGTACCTAGAAAAAGGTACTGTTGCTTTATTCTCCGCAATAGGGAAAAAATTAAAAATAAATTATACTCTCTAAAGCCCGTATTCGCAATGGTAGAGTTTGTTTTATTAATAATTTTGTAATCACTAGAGATATCAATGAAGAGATAATATTAGGTCATCCTTTTATCACTCAAATAAAACCTTATATTGCCGAGCAAGATGACATCCACACCACTATTTTGGAAAAAGGGATTATTTTCCCCTATCTAAACAGTTTATCAAAAGAAGAAAGTGATTTTATTAAAAATCAAACTATTTTTAGACAAAATTCAGTACAATAGGGATTAGAGAAAAAACTAATGTACTAGTAAATGAGAATTTTATAGTATTATGAGTTATCAAATTTCAAAACTCTTTTTAAACTGTTTTATAAAAATGTCAACAAGTTCGATTTTATAAAGGGAGAAATTCTCTCAAAAAAATTATATAAAAAAAAAATTCTACAGGGAAACTATGAGATCTGGAACACCAGGATCAAGGTTAAGGAAGCCATTCCAGCCTTTTCTACTAGAGGAAAAAATTAAAAGACCCTTCACTGAAGAAGATAAAAAGTTAGAAAATAGGTTTTCAATCCTGGAAGAATTTTCTTCCCTGCCAAAACCTACCATTTCTATATCATCAAAAGATTCCATTACCAATTTACCCATAATGCAGCCACTTAAACAGATATTTAAGGAACAATACTCATCAGCCAATAAGAATATTGCCATCCAAACTAAAGATAGTTATGTGATGAAACCACCGGAGGCATACTCACAAGCAGCCTACCCAGTCACTCCGCAATGGAATGAAGAGAAGAGTATTCCTGATAAAAAAAAATTCAAGATAGTAGATTTACAGGTACTGCCGATAATGGCACTTGATAAAAATTATGAAAATTTGTTAGTACTAGAATTGTTAAAGCCTTGTTATACAAATTTGGACTATATGGAGAGAGATGATCCCCTCAAGACTCAAAGGTATTAAGAGTTCATATTAACAAATACAGATTCATTGCAAATCAAGCATAAATTAGTAGATATAAGTGATCCCAATAGTATTGAATATTCAATGTTTACAATCAAAAGGATATTAAGCCCATTTGAATGGTATGTATATCACCTACATACACCGATTCCTCTGTAGAGAAATCACCCACCTCAGACCTATAATTGGTATGATTATTCAGCGGCCTGGTACAACTTTATGTATGTTAGGCCCAACACTCACTCTTAGTTCATGAAATATTCAGAGAAGATGAAGTCTGCTGTAATTCCCTGATGGTTCTATGACTGGTGGATTCAATTTAGAGAAAATAAACTGGTATTGTCTACATAGTTTCAAAAGTAATTTGAAAAGTTCCAAGTAGAATAGAATATTTATACACTACAAGAAAATGTTAAATAGTGTAAATTTTTTATCGCTAAAAGAATTTCATATATTTTCTATTAGTCCTTCGATTTTCATGAAATCAAAAGAATCAAATACTTTAGCAAAACCATCAAGATTAATAGCTGAAGTCCAACGAAGAAGCCAGCAACAAGCTCATCCTTACAAAAGAAAGCACACCTCTCCAAGGAGAAATTAAAAAGAAGGCTCAAAGAAGCCTTGACAAATCTAGATAATGAGAATCATTCAAAACAGATTATGGAGTTATTATATACTGCATCTTCTCATGCCAGTGAACCTAGCAAAAGGAATATGGTGGACCCACAAGGAATAACATAGAAATCTTTTTCAATTAAAAGAAATATGCCCCCACCCCTTTGAAGTTTGAAAAGCTACTTAATGGACCCCACAAACAAAACAACAACTAGAAGAAAAATGGCATCAATCTTCAAGGAAGAAAAGTCCAAAATCATCAAAAGACAAGTTCAAGATATGGATGAAAAGATAGTCAGAGACACGTGCAGAACCAGTGAATAGTCATCAGCTACTCCAAGATAGGCGTAGAATAAATAGCTTGTATTAGGGTGTGGATAGATGTAAAATAGATTGTGTTTGTTAAATATTAGTCAGCACTTTTGAGGCCTACTCAAGGCTTTTAACTTGTAATAGCAGAGAGCATTCTAAAATTACCCAACTCAAAAACTCTCTACCATCTACCATATTTTCCATCTCCCTCTGTAAAATTCTGTTATTTACCCATATTAATAAAAAAAATTGTAAATATAAATTTCTCTATTTCTGTACTGCTTTAAATAATTTTACTTTACTTTTATTTTGCTATTCTAAATCTAATTTTAAAGTGTAAACTACCTTAAAGTAATCTAATTTTAAAGTAGTAATTATTTTAAACTGTTATTTTGCTCCCGTTATCTTGATTCGTCCCCTAAATGGTATCTTTCATATCATTGCACCATTTTTCTCTAAAAGAATATCTTTCTTTTAATGAATATTAAAAGTAGTCAACTTTAAAGTAGTTTAAACTTTAAAATTAAATTTAGAACAAAAAATAAAAGAAAAGTAAAATTAGTTAAATCATTGGAGAAATAGAGAAATTTATACTTACAATTTTTTTTTATTGATATGGGAAAATGAGAGAACTTTACAGAAGGAGATGGGAAATATGGGAGATGGTAGAGAGATTTTTTGAGTTGGCAAATTTCAGAATGCTCTCCGCTACTACAAGTTGAAAGCCATAATAGGACTCAAAATATGCTGACAAATATTTTACTCTATTTATTTTACATCTGTGTATCTATTTATACACTAATACATATTATTTGCTTTCCACCTGTCCCGTAGCTGATGAATATATATCCGTTGATTCTTTCTTTTGATGACCTTTTGATGAGATCTATATTTATATATTTTGAAGGGATATTTTTATTTTCTTGTTTGTGACATGAAGACTTGTGGTGTTTTGTCTTGGTGTGACATGGGCTTTTGGGTAGATTCCATGGGGTCTACAATTTGTTGTGTCTTGTGCTTCTTCGTCTTGTAGTGATATGTTTTTATATGGTGTTTGTCCTTTGCTGAATGTAGAAGAGATGTTAGGTCTTCCCTTTTGAATAGATATTGTAGTATCAATTTAGTTCCATGTTCTGTCTTTGAAGGCAGGATTTGGTCCGTGAGAAAAAACTAGATGTAGATTTATTTGATGGGGTTTACCATAAATATTTAACTTTTAAATGTACTAATAATATAAAAACATTTTAATATATAGATATATTTTACCTAATATTTTGTATTTTACGCAAAATATTTATCAAATCATTTTGTTGCAAAATACAATAAAGGACCAAAAATGTTTGTAACCTTGCCATGCATCTTTATTAAGTTCCATAATTTGGTGAAGCTATTAATTTTGCAAAATATACTTCTTATTTAAAACATTTATATTGATAAAAGTAGTAACCAATGAAGGGACTTAATATTCTCTAGTAGTGTTGAAATACTCTGTTAAAATCAACTCACTAATTAAGAAATCAACTCCTTTTATTTTTTTTCGATATCTTCTAATGTTACTTTCGGTGTTCCAGGTCTCATAATTTCCCTGTAGAAAAAATTTGTTAAAATTTTTGGGAGAAAATTTCTCCCTTTGTAAAATCGAATTTGTTGATATTTTTATGAAATAGTTTAAAACGAATTTTGAAATGCGATAACTCGTAATATTATAAAATTTTCCATTAATAGCGGATTAGTTTTTCTCTAATCCCCATTGGACTGAATTTTGTCTAAAAATAGTTTGTTTTTTTATAAAATTACTTTCTTCTTTTGATATACTATTTAGATAGGGGAAAATAATCCTTTTTCCTAAAATAGTGGTGTGGAAGCCATCTATCTCAGCAACATAAGGTTTTATTTGAGTGATAAAAGGAAGACCTAATATTATCTCTTCATTGATATCTCTAGTGATTACAAAATTATTAGTAAAACAAACTCCATCATTACAAAAACGAGCATTAAGGAGTCTATAATTTATTTTTAATTTTCCCCCTGTTGCAGAGAATAAGTGTGTAGTACCTTTTTCTAGGTACTCTATAGGAATTAATCCCTCTATAATGCAATTTTCATCAGCACTTGTATCAAATAATGCAATCTTATGAATTTTATTATCTTTATTGATAACTACAATAATTGGTATATGGTAACTTTTTGATTTAACTATAGTAATTATATTAATTCCTGATTTGTTTATAGTAAGTTTTTCTAGAGATTCTTCTTCTAGAGACTCTATTTCTTTATTGTCATTATTTACTCCTAATGTTTCACCAAGCTCAAGCTGGTGTGATTTCAGGTCTTGGTTTGTAGTTAGATTCTTTAATATTTTATTAGCAAGTGACTCTGTTTCTAGACTCTTAAGTCTTTGCTTAACTTTCCTAAGTTCTTCTTTTAGGTATAATAATTCTATTTGAAGATCTTGTATTGTTGTTTCAGACTTCTGTTCTTTAAATTGATTTAGTACATTCTTCATATTAAAGGGTTCAATAATTTTTTTTTATTCCAAGAGTAAGGCCAACCATGAGGATCATTTGCGGACCCTACTTCAGAGATTGAAAGATGAGAGGTTCTATGTTAAGTTCTCTAAGTGTGAGCTTTGGTTGGAGTCTGTCTCTTTCTTTGGTAATGTGGTGAGAAAGGATGGTATAATGGTCAATTAGACACAAATTACAATGGTTTGTGATTGGGCTAGGCCTGCTTCTCTTATCGAGATTCAGAGTTTTATTTGTTTAGTGGGCTAATATCGGCATTTTGTGGAGGGTTTTTCATCTATTGAAGCTCCATTGACCAAGTTAACTAAGAAGAAGATTTCCTTTCAGTGGTCTGATGCTTATGAAGCAAGCTTCAAAATCTTAAAGATTTATTTACTTCATCTTCTACCTTGAATTTGCTTAAGAAGGGCGTGGTTTTTGCCCTCTTTTATAAAGCTTTTGGTGTTTAATTAGGTGTTGTGTTGATGTAGGAGGGTAAGCTGATTGTGTATGCTTCTCGTCAGTTGAATCTACATGAGAGGAATTGCCCTACCCAAGATTTGGAGTTATGCACATTTGTTTTTGCCTTGAAGTTATGGAGGTACTACTAGTATGGAGTCCACTGTGACATTTTCTTGGATCACCGTAGCCTTCAATATTTCTTCACCCAGTGAGATCTTAATATAAGGCATGATATTCTATAGACATATAGCACTTACGATGCTTAAACTTGGAAAATATGCATGTACTTAAGGCTATTTTGTTATTTTTGATGTGTTTTGCAAGAAATTAGGTTTTGGATGCTAAATTCAAGAAAAATATAAAAAGATATTTTTTTTGCCACTTACTTGGTCATTTTCGGGCATTTGTGGCACTTACCAGATGTACGTGATCAAAGCATATGCTAATACTTGATGATCAGAAGATTGGTTGCAAAAAATGGAAGGCCTGACACTTACCTATGTCTACATGTGGAAAACATGTTGTACTTGGGGTCGGTATGTGACTAGAATTGAAGATCTGAAGAGTGGAAAATGTTTCAGTAATTTGGACATAATATTTCACCTCGATATCGTATTAAGGCAAAATAGGTATCATTGGAAAGATAATTAAATTATCTATCTGATGATGGGGACTTTGGAACTTACATATTTCTATATGAAGACTGCATGTGGGTAAGGTAAAAGCCAAAATTCCAAAATTCAGAGAGCAGAAGCTACAGGAATTTTTTCTTGCACTTGTACGTGTCTACATGCGCCCAGTCTCAGGCCGCATGTGGCATATATGCCCAATTCCAAGCCTCATCTGGACACAGGTAAGTATCCACTAACCTCAACTTCTTTGGATCATTCCAAAATTATTTCCTAGTGTTTCCATGTATCCCAAATACACTCTTACGATGTTTTTAAGTCTTATTATGTACATTTTGTTAATTTTTTTTGTTTATTAGGATTTGATATTTAGGGTTTTTGTAATTTAGAAATACCCTTTAGGCTTCGTATTCAATATTCATACATATCCATATATTCACATATTTAGGGATAGGCCCTTAAGGGCTATCCCATACTTTTATTGTTCTTGGTTTGTTCTTAAATTTAAAACTTTGGATATCTTCTTTAAATATTGTGAGATTGAGTTTGTAATTTTTTTCTATGTATTTCATGACTGATCTTATAACTTTGAGTAGCTATTTCCCTTAGTTAGGGATTTGGGAACTCTACGGATTAATAAAGTAAAGAAAGTGACAAGTCATTCTAGATAAAGATTCTTGCATGCATTCGATTTTCTTTGCTTTGATTGCCTTCTTAATGGGTGCACATGTTAGGATCCTGCCTAAATTATTGCTAACTACTCCAAAAGGGAAAAGTGACTACGAAAAGAGAATCACAATAGTAATTTAAAGTTTAACTGTCGACCCAAACTAATAGTTATTATCTAAGTAATATGGTTAATTATCATCTAATAACTAGACACTCAAAAGATAATAGTTAACTTAGATTCAGGATAAGGGTTAGTTAGGAGACATCCTGAGACTCAAACGATAAAGAGTGAAATCCGTTAGCGAGTCCAAAAGACCGTTGGTAGTACATAACTAATCAAATTCTGCATGTAAGGTATTGGGATAGTTCAATAGTGCATGATAATTCTAATGATTTGAGAAGCCAGTGGTAACAAAATCCTAGTGTTTTTCTTAGATTGTTTACAACCAAATGCATCCATTTTTTGTTACTTCTTTCTAGTATAAAAATCCCTTATGTACTTTCCCGCACTACCTGGTGATTTTAACAAGTTTGAGAAGGATTTCTGGCCTATTACCTATGGGATCAACCACAACCTAGTTGGGTTACTATATTTGATAACGACTGCTTTATACTTATAAGTAGGAAAAGTTTGGGTGTTATAAAAAATTAGCGCCGTTGTCGGGGAATTTGGTTTTGAAGTCTTGATTGAAGTTGTTGGTGTTATCGGGTTTTAACTTTTATGTTTTATCTATTTTCTTTCGTACTCTTCTTGAGATGACAACCTTTCCAGAGGAAGTATGGAGTGATGATGACTCCTTATTTATTTTCCTTATCCTTATCCTATAGTAAAAATTTACATAACCTTGATTCACTTGAGTAACATAGGGTTGCTTATACTACTTATTAGTTAAGAAATACAACTAGAGATTGGTGGAGGTAATTTATTGGTTTTTGACCTATTTGTTTGCCAGATATGACTTAGGATCAGTTTACTAAGGCCTTTTTAGATTGGTTTGTGACTTTCAGTTTGAGGGATCTGAGATATAAGTTTATTCTCTTGGAGTAGGGCTCTATGACTGTTGCAGAGTATGAGTCATATTTTCATGTTTTGTCTAGATATTCATATGTTCATATTTCAACCAAGTCTAAGAAGATTAAAAAGTTTGTGAAGGGGTTGGATGTTTCTCTTCAGCTTACTAAGACTTAATAGTAGTGTATGGCGCATTATCTTAGAGTATTGTGGATTATGCTAAGATGATTGAGCTTATTCTTCGAGCTTCTTAGGGGAGTGCATGAGGGTACACTATTAGAGTGAGCTTTAATGTCATGTGTATCTAGGTAGAGATTTTAGATGCTTTTGTAGGTATCATGGTAGATCAGTGCAAGCACACTTACAGAGTTCAAGTAGTAGGTCTTTTATTATAGCAACTTCGGGTTGTCGTCCTAGTTCAATTGTACCTCCTTCCATTTAATTATGCTGAGGGTTTGCTATATGTGTGATGAGATTAGCCATTTGGCCAAGGACTATCCCTTTTATATTTTTAGAGCTAATCCTATATCATGTGTGTAAGGTAGATGTTCTACTAAAGGTGTGAGAGGATGAGGTAGTGGTTCCCGTGATGAAGGTCATGGGGCTACTTAGTTAGGTGGTAGGCGTGGTCACTACTATGCTATACTTTCAAGGCCAGAGGCAGAGGCCTTCAATGTTGTTATCACAGGTGTCAGCATTATTTGTTTCAATTCTACATCTGTGTTATTTGATCTGGTATCAACTTTCTTTTATAAGTCTGCATATTTTGCTTTGCATTTTGATTCTACTAGTAATCCTCTTGATGTGCCTATACGTGTATCTACCCCTATAGGAGATTCTTTGGTGGTGGATCATCTGTACCGATCTTGTGTTTTGACCTTTGATGGGCATTAGACATCGGGAGATCTCATTGTCCTTTATATGGTAGATTTTGATGTCATCTTTTTATGGATCAGTTGGCTCCTTATCATTCTATCCTAGATAGTTATGCTAAGACTGTGAGTTTAACTTCTCGGGGTGTGCCAAGGATAACTTGAAATAGTGTGCTTCATTTGGGTCCCAAGAGAGTTATATCTTTCCTTCAAGCTCATTGTTTGGTAGGGAAAGGATTTTTATCTTATTTGGCCCATATTTTTATACTAGTGTTGTTTCCCCTCTTTCTTTGAATATTTTTTGTGAGATCATAGATATTTTCCCTATAGATTTGCCTAGTATGTCTCTGAATCATGATATTGACATTGGTATTGTGTTGATCCAGGCACCAAGCATATTTTTATTCCTCCTTATATGATGTCCCTAGTAGAGTTGAAGAAATTAAAAGATCAGTTATAGGAACTATTGGATAAGGGATTTATCTGACCTAGTATATCACCTTAGGGTGTACTTGTCTTGTTTGTGAAGAAAAATATAGGTCTATGTGTATTTGTATTGATTATTAGAAGTTGAACAAGGTGGCAGTTTAGAATAAGTTTCCTATTACTAATATTAATGATTTGCTTGACCAGTTTTAGGGTGCTTCGATGTTTTCGATGATTGATTTAAGGTCCAGGTATCACTAGTTGAGGATTAAATCCTCAAATATCTGAAAGATAGCTTTTCAGATGTGGTATGGTCAATATAAGTTCTTGGTCATGTCTTTCTAGTTGACCAATGCCCCAGCCGCATCCATGGAGTTGATGAAATAGTTATTTTGATCGTATCTCAACTTTTTTATTTTTGTGTTTATAGATGATAGGTTATTGTATTCCAAGATTTGGGCCAACCATGTGAAGTATTTGCGGACGGCAATTCAGAGATTAAGGGATGAGAGGTTGTATGCTAAGTTCTCTAAGTATGACTTTTTGTTGGAGTCTATCTCTTTCTTTAGTAACGTGGTGAGAAAAAATGGTAAAATGGTCGACTCAGCTAAGATTACAACAGTTTTTTATTGGGATAGGCCTATTTCTCCTACCGAGATTCAGAGTTTAATTTTTTTAGTGGGCTACTATCGGCATTTTATAGAGGGTTTTTCATCTAGTGAATCTCCATTGACCAAGTTAACTCAGAAGAAGATTTCTTTTCAGTGGTCTGATGCTTGTGAAGCGAGCTTTCAAAATCTCAAGTATTTGTTGACTTCATCTCCTATCTTGACTTTTCTTAGGAAGTGCATGGTTTTTACCCTCTTTTATAAAGCTTCTGGTGTTTAATTAGATTCTTTGTTGATGTAGGATAGTAAGGTGATTACGTATGCTTCTCGTTAGTTGAATCCCCATGAAAGTAATTGCCCTACCAATGATTTAGATTTGTGTGCAATTATTTTTTCCTTGAAGTTGTGGAGGCACTACTTGTATGGAATCCATTGTTATATTTTCTCTAAACATTGTAGCTTTCAGTATTTCTTCACCCAATGAGATCTTAAAATGAGGCATGCTATGCTATAGTCATATAGCACTTACGATGCTTAAAGTTGAAAAAATGCATGTAATTAAGTCTATTTTGTTAGATTTGATGTGCTTTGGAGTGTTTTGCAGAAAATTAGGTTTTAGATGCTAAATTAAAGAGAAATATGAAAAGACTTGTTTTTGGACACTTACTTGATCATTTTCTGGCATTTGTGGCACTTACCAGATGTACGTGATCAAAGAATATGCTAAAATATGATGATTAGAAGCTTGGTTGCAAGAATTAGAAGGCCTGGTAGTTACTTATGTCTACATATGGACCACATGCAACACTTGTGGTCCGTATGTGACTAAGGTAAGTACCAGAATTGAAGATCCGAAGAGTTGACAATGCTTGAGTAATTTGGATATAACATTTCATGTCGATAGGTATATCATTTCATTATCGATAGGTATAACATTTGTTGGAAGGCAACCCAAGGTATTTTTTATTTGTATTTGTATTTGTGTGATTGACATCACATCTCAACACCTATGGTGCCATAGGTATATTGTTGCCTCTCTTGTTTTGTGCCAATTTGATACATTAGGGAAAATACATGATTTTAAGTTAAGCATGGGGCTATTTGCAGGTCTTGATGTTCTCTTGGGTTTTTATTGCCGTGATACATTTTCTTGAAGTCCTATTCCTAGTAGAGCCGACATGTTTAGGCGTATTGTTTTTTGTTTTGTGATGTTTTGTGTTTAACTAGGAGAAAAATGAGCATCTAGGATAGTTAATAAGTTTTGGTTGATGATACCCCTTCAATAGATTGTTTTTCTTGGAGTGTGTGCATATATATATGTGTGACTATAGTGAAACATTTTATGGCATTAAGATTCGGGACATAATACATGAACAAGATAGGTAGTAGCTTGTGATGTAACTCTGTGCCTTGTTTGTATGAGATGCTACTTAGTACCCTATGTGTGCTAAGTTTAGAACTTGCCGGTTAGTCTTGCCTAGGTTGTAGGATAGTTAGTTAGGAAAGGATCATAGGCTGTTTTTGATATTATCCATTTTTAGCCGACATGACCTTCCATGTGTGAATTATATCCCTTGATCCCAATTTTGAGCCTGAACGCCGATTTTTCTTGTTGCCCAATTGTGTTATAAAGAACTTGTTTTGGCCTTAGTGCTCCTTGGACATTGTGCACCTTAACTCATGCAAATCGCCTTAGTTGAGGATGGCTATCATAGGGGTGTGTAATCTAAAGTGCGTGTGAATAAGGGACAAATAAGAGAAAAAAAGAAAGTAGGGTTGGGTGTGGTAGCAAAATAAAAGAAAAAGAAAATGAAAAGAAAAATTATGAAAAAAGAAAGAATAAGAAAACCATACTCAACCTGAATGTTCAATAAAACAAAAAGGGAGAAATACGGGTTGAATAAAAAGAAAGATGATTAATAAGTGAGACCCCAAAGTTAGTGTAGTGCCAAGTAGGTTTTGTTACTTTAAATGTCCATATGTATCATACAAGGCCCAATTACAAGTCGAGAAAAGTCCTATAGTGATCCTAACTTGACTGTCTGAAAGCTTAGGTAAAGTAAATAAGGGCAAGCCTAGGGTATTTGATGCACATTGGTTGGAACTTCTCCTTTGAGATTGAGTGTCTCTTGACTGTAACTACATTGACATGCATTATTTCATATGAGTGAGTGGGACTTCTTTTGATGTTAGGGAACATGGGTTGTATTGATAGCTACTTACTTGTATGGGAGTGTAACTTGTATATATACATGGTTGTTTGTTGCTAATAATGTCATAGCTTGATTTCTTTGTGTCACATTGTCATGCTTCGTTAATATATACAATTTAAAAAGATTAAACTTAGATAGGGTAAAGATCTTGAGCTAAAATTAACGATTGCCTGGCATAGGTTTCTTAGGTTTCTCTTGGTTAAGCATCGTCGTATTGATTTGTTATGCTTTGTTGCCTGAGGATATATAACGTTATAAGTTTAGGGTCTTGATTGTTATAGAAATATAGAACTTACGATGCTTAAACTTGGAAAATACGCATGTACTTAAGGCTATTTTGTTAGATTTGATGCATTTTTGGAGTGTTTTACGGGAAATTAGCTTTTGGATGCTAAATTCAAGAAAAAGATGAAAAGTGATGTTTTGACCACTTAGTCATTTTAGAGAATTTGTGGCACTTACCGAATGTACGTGACCAAAGCATGAGCTGAAACTTAAAGTTTGGAAGCTTGGTTGCAAGAATTGTAAGGCCTGATACATACCAATGTCTACATGTGGACCATATCAAGCACTTGTGGTCCGTATGCGACTAAGGTAAGTACCAAAATTAAAGATCTGGAGAGTGAAAGTTCTTGAGTATTTGGACATAAGTTTTCACTCCGATATTATATTAAGGAAAAATTTATATCGTTGGAATCTAATTTAATTATCTATCTAATAATGAGGACCTTTGTACTTACTTATGTCTACATGTGGGCCATATGTAGCAGATGTGGACCACATATGGTTAAGGTAAGTACCAGAAGTCCAAAATCCAGAGAGCAGAAGCTGCAGGAATTTTTCTGGCACTTGTAGGTGTCTACATGGGCCCAACCTTAGTCCGCATGTGGCACATGTTCCCTGGGCCAGGCCGCATGTTGACACAGGTAAGTGGCCACTGACCTCAACTTATTTGGATCATTCCAAAATCATTTCCTAGGGTTTTTATGTATCCCAACTACACTTCTATGATATTTTTATGTCTTATTATGTACATTCAGTTAAGTTTTCATATTTTTGTTAGGATTTAATTTTTAGGGTTTTTTGTAATCTATAAATACCCTTTAGGCTTTGTATTTAATATTCATACATTCACATATTCAGGGATAGGCCCTTAGGGGCTATCCTATACTCTTATTGTTCTTGGTTTGTTATTAAATTAAAGACTTTGGGATTTTTTTTTTCATTATTGTGATATTGAGTTTGTAATTTTGTCTGTGGATTCCATGATTGAGCTCATAACTATGAGCGGCTAAGTCCCATAGCTAGGGTTGTGGGAACCCTGGTGGATTAACAAAGTCGAGGAAGTTCCAAGTCTTTCTAGATAAAGATTCTTGCATGCATTGTGTTTTCTTCACTCTGATTGCTTTCTTAATGGGTGCACACATTAGGATCATTGTAAGATTATTGCTACTTACTCCCAAAGAGGAGTACTGACTAGGAAAAGAGAATCACACCATTAATTTAAAGTTTAACTATCAATCCACGCTAATAGGTATTATCGTAGTAAAATGGTTAAATATCATCTAATAAATATAGACTCAAAAGGTAATAAGTAACTAGGATCCAGGATAAGGGTTAGTAAGGAGACATCTTAAGACTTAAAAGGTAATAGGTAAAATTCGTCAACGAGTCTAAAAGATCGTTGGTGGTACATAACTTATCAGATTCTGCATGCAAGGTATTAGAAAAGTTCGATAGTGCATGGAAAGTATACTGAGTTGTGAACCTAGAGGGAACAAAAGCTTAGTATTCGTCTTAGATTATTTATAACCAAACACATCCAGTTCTTGTTACTTCTTTCTAGTTACAACAAATCCCCCCTTTTTCTTTCTCATACTTTCTAGTTATTTTAATAAGTTTGAGAAGGATTTCTGGCCTATTCCTTATGGGGTCGACCCCAACCTAGTTTGGTTACTATATTTGACAATGACTACTTTATCCTTATAAGAAAGGGTAGTTTAGGCATTATTAAGGTAGTACCATTGGCTTGAGTTGCTTAAGGATTATAACTTAACTATTCTCATTTATCCGACCAAGGCTAATATGGTTATGGATTCCTTGAGTCAAAAATCAACTAACATAGGTAGATTAGTGTATATTTTGACCTAGGAGAGGTTTTTGGCCTTAGAGGTATAGTTTTTGGTTATCCAAATAGTTAAGCTTGATGCTTTGACACCTGGGTGTGTTTTAGAATTTATGGAGGCTAGATCTTTCTTGATGGAGCAGATTCAGGCTCACCAGTTTGATGATATTTAGATGAGAGTGGTTCGAGATAAGGTGTTAAGTGGTGAGCATAAGGAAGCCTCATTTTATATTAATAGCATTTTGAGGATTAGAGGCTGAGTTTGTGTGCTAAGAGTGGGTGATTGGATTAGATTGATTTTTGAGGAGGCTCATTGTTCCAGGTGTTCCATCCATCTGGGAGTGACTAAGATGTATCATGATTTGAGATAGTATTACTAGTGTGGCGGTATAAGGAAGAATGTGGTGGATTTTGTATCTTATTGCCGATGTTTCCACCAAGTGAAGGCTGAGCATTTGAGACCAGGTGTTTTGCTTTAAAAGTTACCTATTCTCTAGTGGAAAAGGGAATAAATCACTATAGACTTTCTAACTGGGTTGCCTTGTACTTTCTGTAGTTCTGATAGTGTTTGGGGCATCGTAGATCAATTGACCAAATTTTCTCATTTTATTCTAGTTTATGTTTCCTTCAGTGTTGAGAGGTTAGCCCATATCGACATTCATAAGATATTTCGTCTTCATGGTGTGCCAGTGTCTATCATCTCAAATCGAGGTTTAGTGTTCATATCTTACTTTAGGAAGATATTTCAAGAGGAGTTGGGTACCTAGGTTGATCTTAGTACAATATTTCACCCCCAGACCGATAATAAATCAGAATGGACTACTTAGGCTTTGGAGAATATGCTCTGCGCTTGTGTGATTGACTTTAGTGGTTAGTAGGATAAATATCTAGCTTTGGCAGAATTTATGTATAATAATTTCTGTCATTCAAGTACTGAGATGGCTCCTTTCGAGGCATTATATCATAGGCCTTGTCACTCTCTAGTAAGTTTATTTGAGCTTTTGCTTATTAGATATCCAGGTACAAACTTGCTTTATAAGTCATTGGATAAATTTTGGGTTATTTAGGATAGACTTCGAGTAGCTCAGACTAGGCAGAAGTGCGATATAGAATGTAAACTTTATGCCTTGAGATTCAATGTTAGTAATCGTGTATTTCTTCGTATTTTGCCAATAAAGAGTGTGAAGAGATTTGGGAAGAGGAGAAAGCTTAGCCCCAGGTATATTGAACCTTTTGAGATCCTTTGGACTATTGGGGATGTGTCTTATGAGTTAGCATTGGCCCCAAATTTTTCAGTTGTTCATTTTTTCATGTTTCTATGCTTCAGTGTTATATTCCAGATAAGTCTCATACCATTCATTGTGATTCAGTTCAGTTAGATGAATGGTTGTCTTTTGTTGAAGAGCCTATCTCCATTCTAGCTAGTGATGTTAGACAGTTGCATTCTAGAGTAATTTATGTGGTTAAGGTCCAGTGGAGATATCAACCTATAGATAAGTCTACTTGAGAGGTCGAGCCTGATATGCATAGTAGTTATCCCCATCTTTTTGTTGATTCAGGTATTCCTATTACCTTTAATTTGAGGAAGAACTAGATTCTTAGTAGTGGATCATGTAATAACCTGATTTTTGGTGATTTATACGAAATATTTGTTTCTTTGTAATTTGAACCTTTTACCCCTCCTTGTGGTTACATTGTGGTATTTCTGGGGTGTAGGGATGATTAGCATGTTTCCAATGCATTTCGGTGTGATTTTTGCGAGATTGTGGCTTTTGATGGTCTGAAAGGCTTATTAATTTACTTCAGTAAACATCTTCTTATTTTCATGTTGGATGGCAACACAAATTACACCAGTAGATTCAGAATGTCAATTTTAGGTTAGTAACAGGGTTGGTGTGGTTTTATGGCTTTTATATCTCATTTTGACCTTTAATTTAGAAAGTTTCAAAATTGGGTTACGAGGGCTAATTTTGTGAAAATGACATTTTTCAAAAATCTGATATCTCCATTAAGTCTGAAGTATCGAAGTTAGTGGGCTAGCATAGTTCTTTTGCCTACTCAGAATTCTTGATGAATTTCGAGGGGTTTGTAGAGACTTGGAATTCTCCAAGTCTCCAGCTGGTGTACCACTTAGCAGGTGCACTCACTTAAGCGATGCTTTGGTCACTTAAGTAACATGGCCTAACAACCAAAGTGTTGCCTAAGAGACACCAGGCTCACTTATGAGATTGTCACTTAGGAGATGGCATGGTCGCTTAAGCGACACTGGCATGCCAGATGCCTGTTGCTTAAGCGACAACCAAGTTTCTTATGCGATGAGGAAGGCTTCTCTTAAGCGATGCTTAGTCTCTTAAGTGATGGTTGCTTAAGTGACCCGGTTGTTGCTTGGGTGATGCATGGATAGATTGCACCCCTTTTTTGAGATTCTTTCACTATTTTTGAGATGTGGAGCTTTGGGTTCGAGTTTTTAGGCATTCTCTTTCATTTATATACTTGAGTAAGCTCCAAATCCCTATTTTAATTATTTTCCTTAGATTTTTATAATTTAAATCTTGTTTAAACTCGGATTTAAAGGTAAAATTTGGGGATTTTGGACCGCAACGCCCAAATTAGTCATTTTTTAATCCAAACGCCTATTTCAAACCGTTTTCACTTGGCTTTTCACCTATGAGTTCCTTTTATCTTGGAAAATATGCTTTTGGACCAAAATTTTGGTCTTTCCCTTATTTTTCGAAAACCCATTTCGGGGGTCTATTTCGACCCCAATTCAGAAGTAGGCAATATGGGTACCGTGCATGAAATGAAAGCTAGGTATTAAAGGCTTATTGTATTGGTATATACATTTCAGTTAGGTTATGACTTAACTTTCTTCAGATTGAGTTAGATAATTAATAATAATGTAAGAAGCATGCTATGTATATGGGGTTGTTTCATGGAAAAATGATATTGTAGGCCTAATATTGATATATGTATGTTTGGTTACACTCTATTTGTTGGAAAAGTCTATTTTTTGGGTTTCACCTGGTATTAGTGATATTTTCCTGCATGTTTCACTTGATGGTTTATTGATTTTATTGGATCATGGATGGTTGGTTTATTTGAGTGGATTTTATCTTACATGGTTGGTGTATTTGTTGGATATTGGTATTCTAATTTTTGTTGGTTTTGAGAATTACATCGTCATATCATATTCATTCATAAAACATTGTTACTATTGGTTAAATATCGAGACACTGGCTTTTTCAGATATGAAATGTGACATATTTAAAAACCCTCTGCCGATGTATATGTTGGAGAAAAGTTATGGATTTTGTATTAGATATTTGTTGTATATAGGTGGATGAAACCACCATGAATCCTGTCTCAGTAGCACATCTCGGTAGGTGTATATGAAAGTTGAGCGAGGACCTGGTGAATCATTATCATCACCTTCATTGCATTCAATACATATTGTGCTTATTTTGTGTTGTATTTCTGTTTTGATGTGATATCTGTCTACTTTTATTCCTTTCCCCTACTTGCACCTGAAATACAATTATATTTGTGTTTTCTTCTTTTGTTAGTATTTGTTATATGTGTATATAGTAGAATTGTTAGTGGAGATGTGTTGGGCTACCGTTTGGGATATTTTTTTATTGCAGGTGATGTGCCCATGGTTTGTGTTTATATTCTTTATTTTCTACATTACTCAGTTGGCATATGATACCTGTAGAGTACAAGTGGATTGTACTCATCCCTACTTCACCCTTTTGGTACAAACCAGGTACGATAGCACCGCACAGATAGCTGATTCAGGCGACCTTTGGAGTATATACAAGGTAGCGGATGACATGCTTCAGGAGTTTACCTACTACATCTTCCTGTCTATTTTTATGTATGACATAGTATTTGATGAAAATTTTTGATCCTTTTTGGACTATCATTGTATCTTTGATATTCGAGATGTATTTAGTAGTTCTTACACTGTGACACTAGGATTTGGTTTGGTATATTTGATTATATTTTGGTATTATCATGTGTGTGGGGTTTGGGTTCGCTCTAGAAGCCTTGCCTTAGGTTTTAGTGTTGATTTCCCTTTATATTTCAATTTGGTGATAGGCTTACTTTTCAAGGCTTTCTGCCACAAGTGCCTCATGACCCTTGATTTTTGGGTCTTGACAATGCTCAAGTAGACGTGTGCTAACAATTGAATACTTTGACATGAAGACTACTCTTATGGAGATTTTCTCATGCATAAAACTTGAAATTGAGCAAGTGATATGTGAATTGACCCACCTTTAAAAATACAACCATCTTTTAAATTTTAGTTGGTTGAGTTGAAATTGTTAGGTGCAAATTTTTTGAATATTTGCATCTTCTTTGAGTACTTGAATAACTTCCTCAATATGTCCAATGAATGTCATATGTCAATTGAGGAATTGAAAGTGTTTCCTTAAGTGTGTAGTTGAGTTGCATGAATGGCGAGGCTTAGATTTGATCTTGTATCGTAAGTCTATCTAGAACTTGCCTTATTGGTCTATCGCTAAGCATAGAGCATTGTGACATGGGAGAAATGACCTTAGGCTATCAATCGAGAGTGAGCCTTTAAAATTGGCCATATACCTTCCCCATTGAGAGTTGAGTGGCCAAACTTTGCCTAAATTTGTGCCTTATAGCCTTTTTACTGGATAAGCATGTTACAAACCATAAACTGTTACCTTACGATACCTTCTTCTGAACCAAAACCATCACTTAGAATGCAGGGTAGGCCTTAAATTAACTTAGGCCAAAAGCCTATGTTGGGGGTGAAGGAATCGTCGAGTAAGATTTATTTATTGAAGATTATAGAACCGAGGACCATCTACTTCTTTCCTTAGTTCACCCAAGCATCCTTTTTAAATACATAAAAGGAGAAAAAGAAACTGAAAAAAAGCTGAAATTGGAAATTTAGAATGTAAATATTCAAGCTGTTTTGCTTTGAAAAGGATGAGGGAAGGAAGTTTCCAAGTGCACCAAAAGAAATGGTCCACATCATGTCAAATTAAGTGAGTTTTAGGGAAGAAGTTGAGGCCTTATGTAGTGCTTCAAGGATGTAGAGTCACTTTAACCATATGTTACCCTACTTTACCCGTTGCCTGTGTTACATGCCATCATAACACCTTTGTGATCTCCAACTATCACGGCCCAATTTCTTAGGTCATGATGGAAAGATGTTAACTGACAATTAGGTAGACAAGCCATAACCCAAAATGACAAGTGTCGGGCTAACAAGAGAAATACATAAAAATTAAGGGAGTAGACATACAATAGAAATACTAAGCAACGACAATCGGGCTATTCATAGATAAAACATGCTATACAGTAAAGGGTACCTTATACTACTTTTTTCCAGTCATAACCTTCATTTTATCGGTATTCACCAATTTTCTAACCCTAGATCAGTAATATGAATAATAATAAATGTCAGACCTGAACTCGAACGAGTAAATAATAATCAATGTACTGATGCCAGACTCAAATGGGACTCATAAATTCTAACCATATAGCCTACGCTGGAGAAGAACTTAAATTGATTGATGATAATAATATGACAATCACCGAACTCCAACCAAAATTAGTAAGCACGCGACAATTTGAGATATCCTAAGGTATTAACTAATCTCGAGTCTATTTATTAATATTATCCAATTATAGGTTGTCAACTTCTTTCTGCCAAGCAGGTTTCAATTATTACGTCAGAAAGGTGCAATTTAAGATAAATTACTACCCTACCCAAGGTAATGAAACTAAATAAACATCTAGTAGTATTTAAGTCAACTCAAACCAAGGTACTAGACTAAGGAAATAGTTGTGTGATAATAAGGTTTAAAAGGATTTTATTCTAAACATTCTACCTTAAAAGGGCAGTTGAGGCCCACTATCAATCCCTAAAAATCCAACCTAAGATAAGAACCTACCCAAAGATAGGATAAGGATTCTCAATCCAATCCTAGGGAACTAAAAGAGCTAAGACTAGTCCTAAAGGACAATCATAGACTAACATAAGGGAAAATGAGCCTAAATTCTACCAAAAGGGTGCCTAACAAGCTAAATAAGAAAATAAATGCTAAAATAACAATTGAGCATAAGTACCCACCCCTACCAAGCATAGTAACACACTAATATAATAATAAATCACACTATAGGAGAAACGTAAGACTAGACTACTTGGACACTATTGAAATCCCACAAGAACCTCTACAATAGAGATTTTTCCTTTTAAAAAGCCTCTGGCCAGTACTATACTATCAAAATAATGTTCTACAGGTCAAGACAGGAATATAGATACCTATATTACTTTATACTCTGAGTTGGAAATAAGGATAAAAATACTTGTGGAACCCACTTGTAATAATACAAAAATAAAACTCTCACAACATCTCTCTCAGCTCAATGCTCATTTTCCCCTAAATTGCGCGTGACCCGAGCTCAAAACAATCCCATAATGGTCCCGACAATTCAAAGAAACAAGAATAGAGAATGGACAATTATTCTAAATTTAAACCAAGAACTTATGAGAGAATGATCATAAAATAGTCAATAGGATATTTCCAACTACAACCCAGCTCCAATTATTGACTGTCACTCAATTTTCAAGCTCTCTAGTCTCACAAATAATGTTAAAGGACTTAGAATAATGGATGAAGATGATGTGAAATTTTTGCATACTGCTAGGGGTCCTTAACAAATATGAAATCTTTGTTGTGAATGTGGGAGCTGACCAAGATAGGCCTTTGCGAACATGACCAGTCCGTCATGATTGTGGTAAAGAAGGATGGACCGACCAGGTCAGCCTCCTCTTTGCAAATACATAGGTTGGTCTACAAATGCAAGGCTCAATAAAACTAGACCATCACAATCGCTTCTAAGGTCATGCAAATGGAAAGGCCAATTTTGGCCTATCTCAGGTGTATCCGCACCACAAATTAGGCTATGTTGCAAATTCTCCATATAGGCCCTCAAGATTCATTCAGAGTTTTGTGAATGCAAAAGAACTATGCTACCTTACCAGATTTGGCATTCTGAAAACAATAAAACTATTAATTTTTCCATTCAAGGTCGTTGTAACAAAAAATTAGGTCCTATATCTGTCCTAATCAAAATCCATCAAAATGCCTAAAGGAAGTCTAAAAGCCTCAAAACTAAGACCAAGGGTCCCCTAGAATAAAATTGAAATTCCTGATCTAACAAAACTACTAGAACTGGCATATGTTGTTATTTACCTAATGTTTTGGTCCGAAACCAATTTCTAACCTCAAAAGCTCCAAAATATATAAATAACTTTAAAAATGAAAAAAATTTCATAGTGACCAAAATGTTAGTCCCAACAAGTCATAAATGACATGGAGTTTCTATGGGAAGGCTCTAAATGTTTAAAAAAGCACGAAAATGTAGGAAATAACCTAGAGAGTCATACAACATCCATAATAAAAGGACTTTGATTCGCAAAAGTAAAATATTAAAGTACCTGAAGGCTCAAACATGTGAGGATACTGAGTCTGCATATCATGCTTAGCCTCCCAGGTTTACTCCTTGAATAGATGGTGTCTCCACTAAACCTTAATCATAGGAATATATTTAGAACACAATGGTTTGACATCTTTGGCTAGAATAGAAATTGACTCCTCCATGAATGCCAACCTCTCGTCCAGCTGAACTGAGTGCCACTAAGGTATTTGATATGCATAAAAAATATAACATAAAAGAATCAAAATAAAAGGTTGGGTGAATGTCAAAAAAGGTTGATGGCAAGGATAACTCATATGCTATCTCTCTAATTTTTGGAAGGACCTTAAATTGTCTGATATTGTCTATTGTTAGCATCACTTTTGTTCCTGCTATGAGATAACTGTATCCTATATTGAATCACCTAAAACCTATCTAAATATTTTTGAAGAAAATTAATACCACAGGGCCTATCCTTTGAATCCTCAAAACAACCAATCTGAGATTGATAATGCCTGCCATACAATGCCTTATATGGTGTATCTAAATACTCGAATATTAGTTATTATTGTAGGAAAACTCTTGTAAGGCTAAAAACTACTCCCATTAAGTCATAATATATGTAGACTATGATGGTCAATGAACTTCTCACAACAAACACTATACAAGTAAGGCCTCCAAATATTAAGTGTGAAAACTACCACCGTCAAATCCAAGTCATAAGTGAGCAAGTTATGTTTGTACACCTTCAGTCATATTGAAGCATAAAAATAATCCCCTTACATCATAACACACCCCAAACAAACACAAAAAGCATCACAACACACATCAAACCTTTCACAGTCAACTGGATGAGAATATGAACTAAAATGAGCAAGTCCTTGATCTTTAGAAAGCTCCCCTCATACCTATCGATCCATTAAAATGGAACCTTATTCCTTGTAAATCTGGTCATATCTATTGCAATAGTAGCAAATCCCTCAATGAACCACCAATAGTGTCCTGCCAACTAAATGACATTGTGAACCTTGATTTGAGATGTAGGCCTAGCACAGTGTAATACCCTAGGTTCTGGATTCTAAAATATTCTTAGTTTTTTCGCTTACTACTCAGGATGTGACTTAGGTGATGAATCATGAAGACTTTTCGTGAGTCATATAGTACTTATCATAGTCAAAATAGTGAGGTGGCTTAAGTTTCTATTCAAGGTACGACTAGAACCCTCGTGTCCTAAGGTGTTTTCACCAGTCGTAGGGAGTGACTCATGACAAAAATAGTGAGATGGCCTTAGGTTAGTATTTTGATCATGACTAGATCTCACAAGTTATAATATAAGGTCACGAGTCATGTGGTGGTACTCCAGACAATAATAGTGTGGATGGCCTAACTTTTTTCTCAGGGTACGAGTCTAGGCAATGACTCATAGCTAGGAATTATGAGTTGTTACTCGACCCACAATGACTGGACGTAATTTTTTTTCACTTTTAACGGAATATATGTTGGTCATTTGCCTCCTTTCCTAGTTATAATCCACAAATGAAAAACACTTCTACGATCTCATCATCATCCATAAACATTCAAAACACACTTCTCTTCTCTTAAATTCCCCAATAAAAAACAAGGCTAAGGCTTCTAGGGATTGGTCATCTAGGGTTCTAAGTTTGGTTTCTTCTCCAAATTCTTGGTATTTTCAGGCAGACATCTCTTCCCTAACTTGGCTTTATGTAAAATCATGTGTTTTAATAATGATTTTTATGAATTTAAATGTTGGGTTTTGAATGATAGGTTGAGGGTTATCAATAATTATTACTTTTTTATTTTCCCATGGTTTTGGAATTGTTAATCATGTTTTGTCTCATAGTTTTGGGAAATCATTGGGTGCATGGGTATTGATAATGGAATGGTGGTCATGAATTCCCCCAAATTTATAAATGATGTGAAGGGGTCATGGATTCTCCCAAATAAATGAATTTTTTATTGGAATTAGTAATAACCTCAACCCACCTTATGAAATTGGATTTGAAATATGGGTATATGCATAATTTAACTCAATTTTGAAATCTTGCATTGTATAAAAGGTTAATGGACCATGTTTTTATTCTATATTAGACCATGGGGGTCATGGATTTCCCCAATGTAATGTATAATTGAAATAACATAAAGATATTAGCTTGCAATCATAAAAGGTAGGACGATAGAATTGACATATGCCTTAATAGATGATTCTTGGTTTGATGAATGGTAATGTGTAAGTGTTTTAATTGGGATTAAAGGTGGTTATGTATCTCTCCATAAATTTGGAGGTCCCAAAGAAATAATATTAGAAACCTACGTTTGTCGGCGGTGGGGGTGGTCTTAATGACGGTGTGCATGTGTCACACTTTATATATTTTTATGTCCTGGGATAGCATAGGGTTGTGGAATTCCCAACCTTTCATAATACATCTTGATCATTTGGCTAACATATACTGGGGCTATTTTGATAAAAGAAATAAAAACCATATAGCCCGTAAGTGCCTTTACGATGGTTGAAGCTAGATAGTCTAGGTTAATGATTCTTAATCTCATGCTAAACCTTGTTCCCTACCCTAGCATCTTATATATGTGTATGTATGCATGAATGTGAACATCAACACTAAGTTTGGACTTAATTTTGTAATAATATTATTTTATCCCTACCATGAGTTACATGTTAGCGCTCACCCCAATAACCATCTTAGGATGCAACATTGTTTTATAATGTAGGGTCCGTCCGAGGATAACTCTTTTGCCCCTATGAAACGTTAGGTGGATTATGATTGGTTGATAGGTTTGCATTTAAGTGGTGAGCCTCCATCCTCCAGAAGGCTGGATATTTCATTATTTTCCTTATAAGTATCGAAATGCTATCATTTTTTTTATATTTTAATTCCTTTGGCCATGGTCGGGGGTATGCTCCAACCTAGTTGATATTTAGATTGTTTTAGAGGCTTTTATGGATAGTTATGGATTAGTATATCTATGTGGAATTTTAGAACCTTTTTCTTGGTTTATTTATCTTTTATATGCATGTTTGAACTGCTTCCTCTATTATGATATATCATGTTTAGATTGGAAAAACTGTAGGGGTAGTCTCTAGACCATGGTGGACTTGAGATACCCATCACGGCTAGGCCTAGGATCAGGTCATGTTAAGCTTTGTATCAGAGCCTAGGTTCAGGGTCACTAGGTGTACACAAATCTGTATTAAGTAGAGTCTCTTTTATGGGTGTGTAGCATGCCACACTTATAAGGGAGAGGCTACGAGGCATTTAGGAATATTTCCCTTTCTTTAGTTTTATTTTGGGCTATAGAGTATGGTGTCTTGAAATTCCTCCAATCTCTGCCTTAATTGAATTTCATATCATTCCTCCCCAAATATTTGATGCTCATAAAAACTCTATTTTACCCTCTGTCCTACTCAAGGACAATGTGAATAAAACTCGACCAGATTATAGAGTGCAAACCCAGTCTAGGGTCCCTGCACCCAATTGTGTTGCTACACCTGAGGTTCCACCGGTACCTACAAGCCTTTCTTTGATTGGTGATGGTCATGATCAACCACCTCAAGGAGATACCTCTAATGTGGAGTTTTATCGTTCTATTAATCTGCTTACTCAGCTGGTGATATCTCAGTCTCGTTAGTTTGGTCTTGTAGGTGCTATTGTGAGTTATTCTAAGGCTACTTAATTTAGGAAGTTTATAAGGTTAAATACCCCAACCTTTACAAGCTCTAAGGTTGAGGAGGATTCTCAGGTATTTATTAATAAGATGGAGAAAATCATTAGGGTGATGCATGCTTCTGATTCTGACGGTAAGGAGTTTGTTACATATCAGTTCAAAGATGTGGAATAACCTTTGTATGAAGAGCAGGAGAAGTCAAGGAGTAATGATGCTGAGCAGGCTATGTGGGAGGAGTTTTTTGGTGCATTCCTTGATCGTTTCTTTCCTTAGGAGTTGAGAGAGGCTAAGTCCAAAAAAAGTTAGGGAACTTGATGTAGGGTAGCATGAGTGTGAAGGAGTATGATTTGAAATTCCATTAGTTGTCTCATTACGCACTTGAGTTAGTGTATAGCATGAGATCCCAAATAAAAAAGTTTGCTTCTAATTTTTCTTGTGACTTGGTATTGGAATGTAAGGTTGCAATATTGAATAATGATATGGATATCTCTAGACTTATGGTTTATATTCAGTAGGTGGAGGAGGAAATAAAAAAATAGAACGAGATGGGAGAGAGGCAGAATAAGAAGTTTAGGTATTCAGAGCAAGGTGAATGTCATCAAGCTACTTGGAGAGATAGGAGACAGTGGTCTAAGATGAAGAATTAGGGTAGTTCTAATTCCTATTTATTGGCTAGTGCTCCTTATCTTAAGCCTTTAGGTGATCGCTATTTTAAGGCTAATAGTGGAAGGCATAGGGTGACCAATCTCAATCTAGTGAAGCTCTGTCAGCCCCACCATATCCTCTTCATCAATTTTATAGACAACTTTATCATGGTCAGTATGATGCGTAGAGGAATCAATGATATAATTATGGTTAGCCTAGTCCTATGCAACAATATTTTCCTTTATCTAAGGTGGGTACTGGAGATAATAAAGTCTCAGTTGCTACTTCGTAAGCTTTTGCACCAAAGTGTACTACTTTTGGTTCCCGCACTGGTCAGAGTAGTCTTTATGATCCTGCTACCCAATAAGAATTTGAGGCATCTACTAATGTTGTCACTGGTACATTAAAGATTTTCTCTCAAGATGTGTATTATTTGCTTGATCCGGGGTTTACCCTTTCTTATGTGACTCTTTATATGGCTGTGCATTTTTAATTTAGTCTTGAAACCATTTCTGATCCTTTCTCTATGTCTACTATGATGGGTGATTTTGTTGTTATTAGAAAGGTTAATAGGGTTTGTGTGGTATCCGTCATTCATAAGGAGACCTTGGTGGATTTTATAAAGTTGGAAGCAGTGGATTTTGATGTTATCTTAGGGATGGATAGGCTCTATTCGTTCCACGTTTCTCTTGATTATAGGACTCAAAAGGTTAGCTTCCAAATTTCTAATGAGCCGATAATAGAATGGGAAGAAAGCTCCTCAGTGCATAAAGGGAGGTTCTTTTCTTATCTTAGATCTTGAAAGTTGATTTCCAAGGGGTTTCTTTATAATTTTGTATGGGTTAATGATTATAGCTCTTAGGGCCCTTCTTTTTAATCATTCCCTATGGTTAATGTATATCCTGAGGTCTTTCCTAATGATTTTCCTGGTATTACTCTCGATAGGGAAATAAACTTTGGAATTGATCTTATATCAGGTACACTTCCAAAATTTATTCCTCCATATAGAATGGCTCTAATTGAGTTAAAGGATCAGCTAAATGATCTCCTAGATAAGGGCTTCATTTGACCTAGTGTTTCCCTGTTGGCTGCCTCTATTCTTTTCATGCATAAGAAAGATGGGTCTCTTCGGTTATGCATAGACTATTAATAGTTAAATAAGGTAATGGTGAAGAATAAGTATCCTATTCCTAGGATGGATGATTCCTTTTATCTGCTTCAGGGTGATAGATACTTCCCTAAGATTGATCTTTTCTCGGGTTATCATTAGTTGAATATTAGGGAGAATGATATCTCTAAGATTGATTTCCAATCCCTATATGGTCATTATGAGTTCCTAGTTATGTCATTTGGATTAACTAATGCTCTAGCCGTTTTCATGGATCTTATGAATTGGGTCTTCAGGCCATTTTTGGACTTGTTTGTTATTTTCTTCACTGATGATATTTTGATGTATTCCAAGAGTGAATGGGATCATGCCAATCACCTTCAAATCGTGTTCCAGACTCTTAGGGATCAAAGGTTGTATGCTAAATTCTCTATGTGTGTGTTTTTTATAAATACGATGAATTTCCTAGGTCATGTTGTTTTTTGAGAAAGGATCAAAGTAGATCCACAGAATGTTGAGGTGGTAAAGAGGTGGCCTAGACCAATGAATCCAACTGATATTTAGAGCTTCTTGTGCTTGGCTGGGTATTCTAGGAGGTTCGTAGAGAGATTTTCTTATATTACTACTCCATTGATGAAGTTGACTCAGAAAAAGGTATAGTTCTTGTGATCTGATGCATGTGAGGCAACTTTGAGTAGTTGAAGGATAAATTGACCTCTGTGCCATTTTGACCCTACTCGATAGTACTAATGGATTTTTTATTTATTGTGATGCATCCCATATGGGACTGGGTTGTGTGTTGATGCAATATGGTAAGTTTATGACCTATGCTTCTAAGCAGTTAAGGTTCATGAAAGGAATTACCCGACGCATGATTTGTAGTTGGCGGTTGTGGCATTTGCTTTGAAGATTTGGTGCTATTATTTGTATGGGGTACATGTAGATATCTATTTGTATCATAAAAGACTATATTACGTGTTTACTCAGAAGAAGTTGAATCTTCAACAGAGGCGATGGCTTGAGTTTCTAAAGGACCATTACATGAGTCTTTACTATCAACCATTCAAAGCTAATGTTGTTGCTGATGCTTTTAATAGGTTGTCCAAGGGGAGTTTATCCCATGTGTATAAAGAGAAAAAAGGATAATTGAAGGAAATTCATCGGCTGGATAATTTTGGAGTTTATTTTTTAGACTCTGAGGATGGAGGGGTGATTGTTCAAAAAGTGGTTAAATCATCTCTCGGTGTTGAGGTGAAGGAAAAGCAAGCTTTTGATCCCATTCTTATATAGATCAAGGATTATATGGATCAGTAAAAGGTTATGGCCTTTGAGATTTGTGGTGATGGTATCTTATGATACCAAGGTAGGTTGTGTGTTCTTGATGTCGATGGGTTACAAGAGAGGATTTTGACTGAGGCTCATGAGTCGAGGTATACAGTTCATTCAAGTTTGACTAAGATGTATGATGATTTAAAAAATATTTATTAGTAGAACAACATACAGAGGGATGTGGCTAACGTCGTGGCTAAGTCAACTGTGTGTCATCAAGTGAAGGTTGAGCACGTGAGGCCTGGCAGCATATCATAAGAGATTGATTTGCCTATGTGGAAGTGTGAGATGATCAATATAGATTTTGTTATGGATTTTCTACTGTCTCGCAATTAGTATGATTCTATTTGGGTCATTGTGCATAGGATGATTTAAGTATGCTCAATTGTTTCCCATGAGGACTAACTACTCTGGAGAGGACTATTCTAAGTTATTTATCTTGGATATCATAAAGTTTCATGTGGCATCGGTGTCCATTATTTTAGACTAAGGTACGCGATTCTCTTCTCACTTCTGGCATTTATTTGATAAAAGATTAGGAACTAGGGTGAACCTTGAGGATAGATAAGTGGAGATGACTATTTAGACTTTCGAGGATATGCTACGAGCTTATGTAATTGATTGTGGAGGTAGTTTGGTTGATCACTTGTCTCTCATTGAGTTTGCATATAACAAAAGTTATCCTTCTAGCATTGGAATAGATCCTTTTGAGGCTCTTTATGGTAGGAGGTGTAGGTCTCCCATTGGGTTGTTTTAGGTTTGTGAGACTAGATTGTTTGGTCTTGACTTAGTTCATCAGCACATAGAGAAGGTGAAGGTGATTAGGGAGAGACTTAAGACTACCCAAAGTCACCCTAAGTCTTATGCAGATGTGAGGCGAAGAGAGTTGGAGTTTGATGTAGGTTATTGGGCATTCTAAAAAGTATCTCCTATGAAGGGAGGGATGTGGTTTGGGAAGAACGGGAAACTCAATACCCTTTATGTTGGGCCATATTTGATTTTGAGGAAAGAGGATGATGTTGCTTATGAATTTGAGTTTCTTGCAATCTTGGGTTCTATTCATCTGATTTTCCATATATCGATATTAAAAAAGTACGTGGGTGATCCCTCTTTGATTGTCCCTTTAGAGGGTGTTGATATTTTTGATTCCTTGTCCTGTGAAGAAGTCCTAGTTGAGATTTTGGATAGGCAAGTCTACAGATAACAGACTAAGGATGTGGTTTGGGTAAAAGTCCTTTGGGGAATCAAAAGGAGGAAGAAGCTACTTGGGAAGCTGAAGAGGACATGAAGTCCAAATATTCATTCTTCTTCCCTGCATTGGATGATAATGCTTGGGGTATGATTCTCATTCTTTTCTTGTGGCCTTATGAATTTATCTTCTAGGTTTGTGTGCATTCTTCCTTATTACTCATGAAAATGGGTACCTTGACTTCTTATTTGGGGATGAATGATCCCGAGGGGAGAATGTAATACCCTAGGTTCTTGACTCTAAACTATTCTCAGTGTTTGTGGTTATTGCTTAGGTTTCAACTCAGGTGATGAGTTGTGAAGAATCCTCACAAGCCGTATAGTACCTATCATAGTCAAGATAGTGAGGTGGCTCAAGTTTCTATTTAGGGTACGACTGGAACCCAACAAGTCATATGATATGTTCACGAGTCGTAGGATATGACTTGTGATAAAAATAGTGGGTTGACCTTGGTTTACAATTTTGATCACGAATAGATCTCACAAGTCATAGTGTAGGGTCATGAGTCGTGGGGTGGGACTCTTGACCAAAATAGTGTGGATGCCCCAACTCTCTGTTCAGGATACATGTCCCAACAATGACTCATAGACAGGGATTACAAGTCATTACCCGGCCTGTAATGACTATATGTTATTCTCATGTACTTTTAATTGGGGGCACTTTGGTTATTTATCTCCTTCCCCAGTTATAACCTACCACTTAATAAAACTTCTAGGGCCTCATTATTGTCAATAAACAACTCCAAACACATTTCTCTTCTCTCAAATTCCCCAATCAAAAGAAGGGCTAGGGAGGGATTGGTCATATAGGGCTCAAAGTGTGGTTTCTTCTCCAAATTTATAGTACTTTTAGGCATGTAGATCTTCCATAACTTGACTTTGTATAGAATCATCTGTTTTAATCATGATTTATGGGAATTTAATTATTGGGTTTTGAATGATGGGTTAAGAAATTTGAATGATTATTACTTGTTGATTTTTCCCATGGTTTTGGAATTGTTAATTATGTTTTGTCTCATGGTTTTGGGAACTCATTGGGTGCATGGGTGTGGACACTGGAAAGGGGTTCATTAATTCCCCAAATTTATGAATAATGGAATAGGGGTCAGGGATTCCCCCAAATAAATGGATTTTTGTATTGGAACTTGTTATAACCTTGACCCACCTTCTGAAATTGGCTTTGAAACATGGATATATAGATAATTTAACTTTATTTTGAAACCTTACATTACATAAAAGGTTAATGTAATGTGTTTTGATTTTAAATTGGAACTTTGGTGTCGTGGATTCCCCCCAAGTTGATGGATACTTGAAATGGCATAATGATATTAGCTTTCAAGCATAATAGGTATGACGATATCACTGGCATATTCCTTAATGAATTATTCTTTGTTTGATGAATGGGAATATATAAATGTTTTAGTTGGGCTTAAAGGGGGTTGTGTAACTCACTGTGAAGGTGGAGGTCCTGAGCAACTGACAGTAGAAACCCATGTTTGCTGGTGTGGGTGGTCTTAATGACTATGTGCACGTGTCACACTTTATATATTTTTACATATCCTGGGATGGTGTAGGGTCGTGGATTCCAAGGCCTTCCATGATACCTTCAATTTTTATGACTAACACGCACTGCGGCCCTTTCGTTGGGAGGAGCTACACCCATATAGCCCATGGGTTCCTTTATAACGGTTGAAGATACACAGTCCAGGTTAATGATTTGAAATATCATCCTAAACCTTGTTCCCTACCCCAGCATCTTACATATATATAAATATATATGTATATATGAACTTATGTGAATATATACACTGAGTTTGGACTTGATTTTTAAATGGAATTATTTTATCCCTATCCTAAGTTACATGATAGTGCTCACCCTGCTAACCGTCCTAGGATGCTATATTGTTTCATAATGTAGGGTCCGAAGACACCTCTTTTGCCTGGCGTAGTGTTCAGTGGATTTTGTTTTGTCGGTCAGTCTGCGTTGAAGTGGTGAGCTTTCACCTTTTAGAAGGCCAGATATTTAATGGCTTTCCTTATAAGTATCAAAATCATATCAGTTTCTTTTCATATTTTGGATTCCTTTGTCCATGGTCGGGGGCATGTCCCGACCTAGTTGATATTTGGATTGTTTTAGAGGCTTTTTTGGACAACAGTGCATTAGGATATCTGTGTGGAATCTTAGAACCTTTGTCTTAGTTTATTTATCTTTCATATGTTAGTTTGGACCGCTTCTTCTATTACACTATATCATATTTGGATTTTATAGACTATGGGGGTGGTTTCTTGCCCACAGTAGGCTTGAGATATCCGGACGGCTAGGCCCGGGGTCAAGTTATAACACCTAGTCATAAATGACCACAATCTTTACTAGGTCTACAATAACCCCATCCTTGGACACCACATGCCCAAATAAAGCAATAGACTCAAGTTAGAACTCGTACTTTAAGAATTTTAAATAAAATGAGTGATATCTCAAAGTATGGAGCACAATTATTAAATGATGCATGTGCTCCTCCTTACTCCTCAAATAGAAAAGGATGCCATCAATTAAAATGATCATGAAGGATTCCAAATAATGGCTAGAAACATGAGTCATCAATTCTATGAATGTGTTGGGGAATCAGTCAACCCAAAATACATAATTAGGAACTTATAATAGCCATAGCGAGTCCTAAAAGTTGTCGTAGGAACGTCCTCTACTCGAATCCTCAACTGATAGTAGCCAGACCATAAGTCAATATACACTGACGCACGCTAAAACTAGTCAAATAGATAACTAAAATAGGGCATAGGATATTTTTTCTTTACTTCCACTTTATTTAGATACAAAAAGTCGATACACATACCCATAAAACCATCTTTTTATTGACAAATAGAATAGGATCACCCCAAGGAAATATAGTTGGTTTAATAAAATCCTTACCAAAAAGATCTTAAAGCTGAATACTTAGCTCTTTTATCCCAACAGGATCTATATGATAAGGTTCCAAAGAAATAGGCCCGGTGTTCGAATTGAGTTCAATAGAAAACTCTACATCATGCTTAAGAGAAGGATAAATAAATTGGTAGGAAATACATCAGAAAATTCATAGACTATAGGAACATAGTCAAGAAGAGGATTGTCTGTATCAATATCACGAATATAAGAAAAGTATGACACACATATCAGTCTCTTAGCCTAAATATAGAAAATAATACCCTTTGGTGTATGACTATAAGAACTCTACCATATAATAGGGAGTATGAAAGGTGTAGCTAATGTAATGGTCTTAGAAAAGTAATCCAAGATGACATGAGAGAGAGATAATCAGTCCATTCCTAGAATCATATTAAAATAAATAATGTCTAGCATAATAAGGTCTGTCTAAGTATTATAATCCCAAACATTCACAATAAATGATCTATATATCCAACTTTTGCATCTAGTTTTGATGATGAGAAGATGACTACAAGGGACCAGGTCCCTGGATGTCCAAGGGTACAGTACAACTGGCATATGTCAGCACAGTTTTGTCCTCTAGTATAACAAACTGTGCAGGTGTTGCTTGTACTATTAAGGACACCTAGTCCAATTATATTTCAACCTTAATCATCACTCATCTCTAATAAAAAAAAGGATGCTGCTTCATCAAGTAGTTTTTTCATATTCAAAATCAAAGAGATAAATAGTGAAAGGGAGGGAAAAACTCAATTTCTACACTACTCAAGTTCTTTTTTCCCATGTGCTAAAATAGTCAATGTTATTGAGTCCAGTTTTAGTCTGTAAATGAATTAATTTTTTTATAAGAGTAATGATATTTTTTTGTTGCTTTCAGAGTGCTTAGGTAGAGATTCCTAATTCTAAATTTGGTTAGAGTTAACAAGTGTTCAGGGAGTCTTGGAAGAGTTGTCAGGTTAAGATTGTAGTGGAGTTACAACAAGCTGGAGGAGCCTAGAGTTAGGTTTTGTAGAATCTGTAATCAAGAGTTTGATTATAGTGGAGTTTTTGTTGCTTATGAGATCAAGCCGTGGTTTTCCCCCCTTGATCAAGGGGTTTTCCATGTTAAATCTTGTGTTATTTAAGTTTCATACACAGCTTTATGTTCCTTGATGATTTTCTTCTTTTTTTCCTCTGATTGACTTTGAGGGACATGCTCCCTCACTGTGTAGTGCAACTCCCAGGGTTCCAACAATTCGTATCTGAGTCAGAACACTCTAAAAGGTTCAAACCTATAGTGATTTGGTTAGCCTGGATGCCCCACCAAACCTGGAAAAAGGTCAATCTACCATTAGACCACCTAAATTTAATGGGTAGTATTATGGGGGTGGAAAACCAGGATATTTGACTTCATTATGGATAAGGATAGTGAACTTAGGGACATAATTTTTGATGGTCCTTATGTACCAATTAAAGAAGTCAAAGAAGGTGAAATAACAAGAATCGTAGTAAAAAGCAGGAGAGAATATGTTGATGAAGATAGAAATAAGATTGAAAAAACTACATCTCTAAGAAACTATTAGTTTATGGCATAGGGCCTGATGAATATAATATGATCTCAGCTTGTGAAAATTCCAAAGCGATCTTGGATTGCTTGAAGACTGCTCATGAAGGGACTACTGCTATGAAGTATTCTAAAGTAGACATGCTGACAACTCAGTATGAAACCTTCACCATTAAACAAGGAGAAACCATTGAAGAAAGGCATACAAGATTCACATTTATTACAAATGAGATTCACTTCTTAGGAGAAGTGATTCCATTGTACAATAAAGTGAGAAAGATTATTGGGGTTCTTCCTAAGTCTTGGGAATGTAAAGTGGACTCCATAACAGAAGCAAGAAATCTAAATACCCTGTCCATGCATAAACTGATTGGAAATTTAAAGACTCGTGAGCTCAAGAAGCAACAAGGGCTTGAGAAGAATGAGGAAAAAGAAAAAAATCCCTGGCATTGAAGGGTTCAAAACATGATTGGGTAGAAGAGGACACTGATGTTGCTTATGTGGCAAAAAAGGATTGTCAAATCCATGAGAAAAAAGTGGATAGTTCAAAGAAGAGAAAGCAACAACAGAAAAGGAATAAATATTGACGTCTTTCACAAATAGGGAAGTCCTGAGCATTTCATTAAGGATTGTCCAATACACAAATTAGATTATCAGGAGTATCTTAAGACTGAAGGTGACAAAAGAAATAATAGGGACAAGGTCCCTAAAAAATCAAGAAGGAAAACTGTAGCTGAGTATGCAGTAAAGCAAGCTCTGGTAGCATGGGGAGATTCTTTTAGTGAATCTAATGAAGATGTGAAGCTTGAAGATGTGTGTACGTTAGATATTGAAGATAATCTAGTTATATATGATTCCTTGTTTATTTTCATGGAAAACACAGAAGATGAAGAGGAAAAGGAGGTAACTCTCTCAGATATTAAGGAAAACCTAGATAACTACACAACTAGAAAGATAAAAAGGCTTGAAAATATTTTTATAGACTCTGTTTGTGAACAAACTGTCGAGAAGAATGCTTTAGAAGAGAAGGTAGAGAATCAAGATCTTGAGATAATTTCATTAACATTTCAAATATCTGAAACTGAAGAAATGGTCACTAAAGTAAAATTTGAAAATTTGAGTTGCATGTGTCAGCTCGAGAAGTTAAATACTTTGTATGGTAAAGGGAAGAAAGAAGCTTCAAGGCTTCTGATTGAGCTAGAAAAGTAATTAAAGGTTTCTCAAAGGAATCTTATGTCTGCACTCCATAAGAATGAAGAGTTGGAAAGGACCTGGTCCTTTTGATAGAAAAGCTTGATAAATCTCTTAAATTAACTACATTATCAAGAATCCTTTCTAACTTAACCAGTCAAGGTGCTAATAATAGAAAAGGTATTTTTTATCAAGAAAAAACTCAACCTACTGGGTCACATGGAAAGGCTAATCCTGATGCTAGAAATAAAGTCCACAAGACTCTATGTACTTATTGTGGAAGACATGGGCACATGAAGGAAAATCGTCAAACATAGATTAGAGCTAAAATAAATGGTTACAGAGATGTTTAGAAAGGGAAATAACATCCTAAGGGGTTCAATCCATTGTAAATTGTGAAGAGGAAGCTATCACTGCCTAAATAGGCCAAGAAGGTTTTGATCACACCGTTTTCCTCCTACTGGGAACTCAAGATCAAGTGTGTTCCTAACTCCGACAAGTGATCATGGTTTCATGTGTGAGAAAGCGGCTTACAGTCAGGAATGGTTGTTCATAATATGTGTTCTAAGCTCAATATTAGAAGATCTGACTAGATTCTATCTCTCAAGACACTTCAAGATGAAAGTGTCTCATTTTGATATAGTTGATTTCAAGGGACATGGTCCTAAAGGAATTCATCTTAGAAGAAGGATATTGAGGAAGTATGAGTGAAGTAATTTTAGTACCTAGTCCTCAGACCTATTCCAAAAGGCAAAATGAGACCGAGCTTGATCAAAATAAACTGACCTAACATTTGAGTTTTTGTCGCTGCCTTAAAATTGGCTATATTAAGGAGACAAGTATCCATGATAAAGATGGTGCATGTTAATCTAACTCAATTCCATACCTTTGCATGGATACACCCATGGGAACAACTTAGGAGGAGAACAGTTTAAGTGAACACAAGTAAAGAATTCAGTAAAAAAGAGTGGGATCTAGTCCTATCTCTCAGGTTAGAACCAAAATAATATGCCTTAAAAATTCATTAGATTTTTGTTTAAAAAGGAAATATGTCTTGTCCTATCTAAACAAATGTTGTCAAATAAAAAAAATAAAACGTGAAGAGTCACACCATTTGTGATTAAACACGCCAATCCCATAAAGTACCTCTTAAATGTCAAACGGTCATCTCCTTAATTACAAAATCAAATCCTATATATTTTATTCTTTTCTTAATAAACTCAAAGTATCTTCCTCAAAGTATTCCATACATAAAGCTAAATTGGTCCTTCTTTTTTCCGTCTACAAAAGTTTCAAAATGGCATAAATTCCATCCTCTTCAAGTCCTATGAAAGAATTATCCTCTGATCCTCATCAAGAATCACAAAGTGTCTTACCCACCATACCTACTCCTAAAATATCAAAAATCCCATGTGAAACCATTCCTACCAAAAATCCTACATCAATTGAAGATCTTGTGGACTTAGCTTTGAAAATTGACTTAAATCAAGGATCTGACTCACCAATGGAACAAGAAACTTATCAAGCAAAAATTCCCTCTTCCATAGAAAAACCTAAATCCTCTAATGTTCCACAAATATCTATTCACTCTGAAGAGTTACAAGGTATTAAAAATTCAAAAAATCAACCAATACCTGGTTCCCCTAATTGTTTTGAGTCAAACCCAATTTTTGCACAACTTTGTGATTAAAAAATTCAAGTAAAGAAATCTAATCTAGTTATCAACATAAATTTGGTAGATGATATTTTAATCTTGCTTGCACATGATCCTAATGAAAGTTCAGTATGTGTAGAGGAGCAAACAACAAAAGAAAAGAATGATTTGACAAATGATTGGGAATTTATATTACCTCCAGATGAGGAAGATGAAATGGATAAAGATGAACCATAACTGATTTGGAAAATGAATAACTATAGTACAGTAATAGAAAAGGGAAAATGATTAACACTGGTGTATAAGTTAAAGATCCTACTCTACTAGTGGGGTCTGTAATAAAATTGCTAGAAGATGCTATAAAGGAAAATAAGTAGAAGGATTTAGAAAACTATTATAGCAGAGAAGAAAGAAAATAATAATGTTGTAGATCTTGAAAGAGGGGAGGACATTGATTTAGAGGTAGCTATTTCAATTGAGGAAAGAAAAGAGGAAGTATATGTTGATGAGAGGACCAGATCCTCCAGTTCAAAGTCTGACAGCCGAACAAAAAAAGAGAAGAAACACACTGCTATCAAAAGAAAGTCTTCAAGGGACCTGGTCCCAAGAAGAGAAAATATGATGATAAGAAAGAACCAAGTAATAAGCCTAAAAGAATAAAAATGAGAGATAAAAAAAATACACATGTAAAGAAAGAAGGATTGGAAACCTGAAAACTCTTGACACGCCCCAAAAACGGGCCATGTCGTATGGGAACCTCAAGCCCTCATGAACCAGAGGTCTCTCGATAACCCATCATGATCATTACATAAAACACAAGGGTCGGGTGAGTCCTGATCTAATAATAAGACAACGAAAACAATACTAGAAGTCGTAACTTAACAATGTTTAACTATTTCATAAATATCAACAAACTAACCAATATACCCAAGTCCATATCATCCACAATACCTCTAGACAAATCGATGTTTTAGAAATATGTATATGTCGGGACAAGGCCCCAACTATAACCAAAACAAGTCAATAAGTGAATAAGTCTAAAGATAGGGGACCAAGAATGAATGTCTTCCAAAATAAGGAAGATCACCACTCCGTTGATGTACGAATCACTTCGATAACCTAATCACTATGTAGGAAGAGAAGATGATGCTCCGGACCCTAGGTTGCGTGGATACATAGCGTCTGAAAATGGATAGCGGCTGGAGCGCTAGCATGCAACTCAAGGATAAGGATAAAATAACATCATTATTGAACAAGTCAATATATCATATTCAATCATATCCATACACTTATCCTAACATATAGGTATATCACATACTAATCAAGAAATCAAGTCTCAAAAACATTCTTGAAGATTCATTCATTAGACATGAAGTGGAGGACTCCGACCTTACACACTTAGATTAGACAATTGTATTTAAGTATGGGACTTTAACCATGATCATGTACCATTAGACAAAGGACTTTAAACATGCTACACATTCATTAGCCAAGGACTTTAACCACATACACAATCATCCAAACAAGGGACTCTAACCACCGATGCACTCCTCAAGGCAAGGGGCTCAAACATAATGCCCACTCGTTAGATAAGGGACTTTAACCTCATTGCAAAGAACTCTATCCATAAGTTGTTTCATTTGGAGAGGTACATTAACCTTAAGAGATTTCTCTAGGAAAAGGACTTTAACCTCGACCAATTTCATTGGGCAAGGGACTCCAACCTCAAGCCATTTTGTAAGGAAAAGGACTTCAAACTTAAGTCATCATAACTATTATTAGTTCACATTGGGACGTTAACCCTTTTCCCATGCATCAACATTCATTCCATAGAACACTTAAGGACTTTAACCATATAGCTAATTCAACACTATACATGACCCCATGGTCCTTATGGGAGCCTTCATTGCTAAAATATTTCATTAGGACATTGCCTCCATTCAATTTATCATACAATTCAATTTATGGTCATCAAGACCCTTACAACTATGCATATTTCATAAGCAATCTTATACTATATTCATACCATAGTATAGTTCAACCCCACAATTCAAGTTCATTTTCATATTAAGGGACTTCAACCCCATAATAGTCATTCATTCAATAAGGTTACAAATTCACAAAACATGGCTCACAGTACTTTTACAACATCATTTATCAATCCTTCATACTTATTGGGCCATTACCCTTGTTCAACACATCATCACATGTGACTAGACAATTTACTTAAACATTTTCACAAATACCTTATGGGCATACCTTTAACAAGGGTACTTTCCTGGTAGAAATAAAAAAGATTAGGTTTACTCAAGACCCTCCTATTAAACCACATGTATAAATATGAGTCTAAGAAACAATCAACATTTTTCATCATTAGGCAACAAAACCCTTTTCATTGGATTTCAAAATCACCATGTACACTTACTAATCCAAGTGTAAAATACATGGGTTTAGAGTTATTTAACAAGGGAACGAAGTACATGCCTTAGACAACTTGATTCACCCATGAATCTTGACTTCACTTAGCTCCTAGATGGACACCCTTGAACCCTAGCCTCCAATCCTTCACAAATTGTGTTTGAGAGAGAGTTTTGGATGTTTGATCCACTCAAAGTGTGTTTAAGGAGACCTTATACAATTATATAGTGAAGGGACATAGGTTTTAAGTCATGGGAAATGACCACAAGGCCTTAGTTAAAAGATGTAAATTAAACTTGTGCAAGGGTATGACTAACCTTACGAACCATACCCTAGGGTACAAGTGGTACCCTAACTCCTACCGTAGGCTTCTCCTAAGTCAGCTACACTAATAAGGGTACGAATCATGTCCTCAACCTTATACAACACATGTACCAAAAATAGTCCATTCTACCTAAGTTCCATGCACTATACGACTCACTTAGGTACTACTCGTACCCTTAGGTACAATTGAGGGGAGGGTCACTCTTAAAGTGGATTGTATACTATCCTCCTAGCCTGCTCAAGGTATGAAAGGGAAGGGGAGTGTGGATATGACTCATATCTAAGGGGTATGAAACACATGCCTAGTTGTACCTACCATAGTGACATCAAATAGAGAATTTATTTCAAGGGTTCAAAGTCTAGGTGTTTCAATTCTCCCCCACTTGGATCATTCGTCCGCGAATGATGGGTAGACCAAGCTATAAACCTAAGTTAACACATTATCACATGTCAAACCAACCCTTGAACAAGTTAGAATAACCATAAAACAAGGGTACAACACACATTATGTTCATTATCAATCAATCATTCACTTCATCGACTTTCGGACTTCAACCCATTATTTATCAAAGACACTTGTTCATTTAAAAGCTTTTGGACTTAAACCCTTTTATTATCAACACTTACTCATTTTAAAACATAAGGACTTCAACCCATTGACTTATATAGAATACTTGCTCAATTCAAGGATTAGAGACTTGAACCCATCGTTTACTAAAGACTTGAATCAACTCAAGATACTTGGGATTTAGACCCGTCATAACAAGACACACATAATTTCAAAGCATTAGGGACTTAAACCCATGGCCAGTCAAAACATAACTCAATTTCAAATATCGCGGACTTCAACCCATTTTCTATCAAAGACATAAATCAAATAAAGGAGATCAACATATACCTTCATCCTAAGTTTTTGAAATGGGAAACAAATGCGGATACTTGGAGTTCATATCCTCTTCTACTTCCCATGTAGCATTCTTGGACTTTTGGTTGTTCTATAGACTATTCACTGAAGCCACTTCTTTCATTCACAACCATTGAACTTGCTAATTTAAGATCCTTACCGGAATCTCCTTATAGGACAAAAAGTTTGTGATATCAACATCCCTCAAGGGAATAACCAACAACGGATCACCCACACATTTTTGTAACATAGAGACATGGAAAATAGGGTGAATGGAGTTCATACTCGAGGGAAACTCCAACTCATAGACAACATTGCAAATCCTCATCACAATCAAGTAAGGTCCAACATATCAAGGACTAAGCTTCACCGTTTTACAAAATTGCATCACTCCCTTCACGGGATACAATTTCAAGAATACCCAATCACCAACACTAAACTCTGAGTCCCTACGCCTCATATCAGCATAGGAATTTTGGCGACTTTGAATGGTTTTCAACCTATCACGAATCACCTTCATCTTCTCTAAGTCTTGGTAAACTAAATCGAGGCCAAGCAACTTACCCTTGCCAACTTTGTGCCACCCAATAGGAGATTGACATCTCCTACCGTACAATGCCTCAAAAGGGGCCATGCCAATACAAGAGTGGTAACTATTATTATAGGAAAACTCAATCAAAGGAAAGTGGTCATACCAATTACCACCATAATCAATAACACAAAACCGCAGCATATTCTTTAATGTTTGGATAGTCCTTTTTGCTTTCCCATCTATTTGCGGGTGGAAAGTTGTACTATGGTATACTATAGTACCCAAACCATTTTGAAACAACTTCCAAAAATAAGATAAAAATGGAGGAACATAATTTGAGATAATAGAAAATAGGCACTGTGCAACTTAACGATCTCCGTAAGATACAACTTAGCATAATCTTTTGCTGAGTAATTTATCCTCATGGGCAAAAAGTGAGCGAACTTGGTCATTCTATTTACAATGACCCAAATAGAATCACATTAATTTCGAGATTTAGGGAGATCGGTAACTAAATCCATATTAATTGCCTCCCACTTCTATTTAGGCAACACAATTTCTTGGTACAACCCACCAGGTCTCATGTGCTCAACTTTCAATTGTTGACACACCATACACTTGTCCACATAGCCATCCATATCACATTTTATATTTCCCCCACCAATAGAACTCTTTAAGATCGTGATACATCTTGGTGGAACTGGGATGTATAGCATATCGAGATTCATGAGTCTTGTCCATGACTATTTGCCTCAATCCATCGATATTGGGAAAACATAGTCTACCTTGGTATCTAGAGACACCATCACCACCAATCACAAAGTATGCAACTTTTTATTGACCCATATTACTCTTAATCTTCATCAAGTCGGGGTCCAATGCTTGCTTCACCTTTATCTCAACAACAAGAGATGAGTAAGATACTAGAAGCACAAATACACCACTATCCTCAGAATCTGCAAGTCGAACTCCAAGATTAGCCAAATGGTGAATGTCTTTCACCGATTCCCGCTTATCCTCATCTACATTAGCTAAACTTCCTATGGAAAATCTACTAAGAGCTTCGGCGACTATATTTACCTTATCGAGATAGTAATGAAGACTCATATCATAGTCTTTCAACAATTCGAGCCTTTTTCTTTCCTAAAGATTTAACTCCTTTTGGATAAACACATATTGGAGACTCTTATGATCAGAAAAGATATCGACATGAACCCCATAAATATAATGCCACCAAATACTTAATGCAAAAACCACAGCTAACAACTCTAGGTCATGAGTAGGGTAGTTATTCTCATGAACTTTCAATTTACTAGAAGCATAGGCCACCACCCTACCATGTTTATTAGTGCATAATCGAGACCAACACGAGAAGCATCACAATATGCCATGAAACTGTCACTACCCTTGATCAAGGTCAAAATTGGAGCTGAAGTCAACTTATCTTTAAACTTATCAAAACAACCCTCACACACATTAGACCATAATAACTTGACCTTATTTTGGATCAACTTGGTCAATGGGAAGCTATAGTAAAGAAACTCTCTACAAATCTTCTATAGTAACCGGCTAGACCTAAGAAGCTTCGAATATTAGTTGGAGTTATAGGTCTAAGCCACTTCTTAACCGCCACAAATTTTTGGGGATCTACCATGATCCCTTTACCAGAGATAACATGACCAAGAAAAGCTACAAGTTTAAACCAAAACTCACTCTTAGAGAACTTGGCATGCAAACGACGATCCTTCAAAGTTTGCAACACAGCACGGAGGTGATCGACATGATCCGCCTCACTCTTAGAATAAAATAAGATATCATCAATGAAAACAATGACAAATATGTCCAAGAACGGACAAAAAACCCTATTTATCAAGTCCATAAATACAACTGGGGTATTGGTGAACCCAAAAGACATGACAAGAAACGTATAGTGACCATACCAGGTTCTAAAGGCAGTCTTAGGGATATCCACATCCCTAATCTTAAGCTTATGATAACCTGATCTATAATTAATCTTAGAGAAATACTTTGCACCCTGAAGTTGATCAAACAAATCATCGATCTTAGGAAGAGGATATTTATTCTTTATGGTCACTTTGTTTAGTTGATAATAATCAATGCAAATATAAAGGCAACCGTCCTTCTTGCACACAAATAACTCGAGTGTACCCAACAGAGACATACTAGGAAAGATAAAAACTTTATCAAAGAGGTCTTTCAATTGCCCCTTAAGCTCTTTTAGCTCTACCAGAGCCATTCTATAAGGAGGGATAAAAATTGGATGAGTGTCCAGAACAAGATTAATCTCAAAATTAATTTACCTATCAAGAGAAACACCTAGAAGATCATTAGGAAACACCTGGGGAAACTTATTAACCACGAGAACAGATTCTAGAGAAGGTTCTTTTGAGTTAGAATCTTTAACTCAGACCAAATGATATAAATACCCCTTTGAAATCAACTTTTAGGCATTTAGATAAGAAATGAACCTACCCTTAGGCACTAGGGAACCACCTTTACATACAATGACCAGCTCATTAGGGAATCAGAACATGACCCAATGAGTACGACAATCTAAAAAAGCATATCAAGAGTGCACTGAATCCATCCCTAGAATGACATCAAAATCATCCATGTCCAACTCTATCAAGTCTACAAGAGTATCTCTACCACCAACTGATATCACACATCCCTTATAGACCCTTCTACCAATCACAGGGTCTCCAATAAGGGTTGAAATAAAAAAAGAAACCGAGAGACTCTTAAGACGACAATCAAGATGCACAACCATATATGGGGTCACATAAGAAAGAGTAGACCCTGGATCAAAAAAATAATACACATCACGAGAGAAAAGTCTCAAAATACCTGTGACAACATCAGGAGATGCCTTAGAATCCTAGTGAGTAGAAAGTTCATATAAGCAGTTCTGGCCAATGTCGGTGCCAAAATAGAAGCAGAGAAAGACATAGCACCCTTCGGTGTAGGAGTAGATGGAGTAGCAATTAGAGACATGTTGGCCCAAGAATCTTCTAGAGAGAGGAACTCACGCTGCATGGGCCCAATTAAACCATAATGGAAACATCTATTTCTCTTCTTCTTACACTGAACACGATGACTCTGAACATAAAATTTATAAGGAGGGAAGGGTAGAGCCTACCGAGAACCACTAGCCTGGAATTAGGCACCTTATGCTCGGGACCCACCACTAAACTGAGATCGACGATCACCCAAAAACTTCGGGTAAGGAGATCGAACACTAGCCAAGTAGAAAAACTCAAACTCGAACTCGCCCACTTCTTCCATATCCACTTCCATCATCATAACCACTATGCTCAGAAGGCCTCAATTTCTTTCCTTGCCACTCACTAAGCTCAACTTTATTTTTTTCTCTTCTTCCACTTTTTGCATATACATAATCAACCTAGAAATATCCATGTTTTCAATCAACAAGGACACCTTTCTCTCAAGGACTAATAACGGGACAATCTCGAAACAAAATTACATATTTTATCCCTCTTGATAGAAACCATTTTAGAAGAATACCTTGACAATTGATGGAATTTCAAGGTAGACTCTTGAACAAACATCCTCCCTTGCTTCAAGTTTGGAAAGTTTTCCACCTTTGCCTCCCTCAACTTTTGAGGAAAAAAGCAGTCTAACAATGCCTCGGAGAAGTCCTCCCACATGGCAGGACAAGCATCAACACCTCTAGACAACTCCCACCCTTCATACCATTGTTATGCTACATCTCTTAATCGGTAGAAAGAAAACTCAATGGCCTCAATCTATGAAACATGCATGATTTGAAAGATCTTCTCCATTTCACCAACGAAGCCTTGAGGATCCTCTACAACCTTCGTACCGGAGAATATTATAGGGCTCAACCTCATAAATTGGCCAATTCTTATAGCCTCAGAAGAAATAATAGATTTAGCACCACACTCTGATTGAGAGGCTACCAATTATATCAAGAGTTGATAGAACAATGAAACTTAACGTTAGTAGCATCCCTCTGAGGTGACAGAATAGGAAGGTTAATCTCATAGTTGGGGTTGGTGGAGATAGGAAAAATCCCTTGAAGATGGTCGGATTCCACATCCCTAGCCCAGTTCTGAACTCCAGAAGTTAGATGAGCTTCGTCCATAGGGACATCAAAAGGGTTAGCCTAAGTATCAGATCTCCTTGAAGGTATAATCTGAAAGATAAACAAACAAAAATTAGAGAAATCCAAGACCTTAGACTCTACAGTTTGAGATTGAAACACAAGAAAGGGAAACATTTCCTAAAATATCTCATAGCTTCTCTTTTATAAGTGTCGCATACTTCACAAAAATAAAAGAGACTTTACTAGACAGGATATTATGGACACCAAACAGACCATGAACCTGGATCTAATACAAACTTAACACACCCCAAAACCAGGCCATGTTGTATGGGTACCTCAAGCCCTTATGAATCTTTGGTCGTTCGATAACCCATCACAATTATTACATAAAACACAAGGGTCGGGTGAGTCCCGACTGCATAATAAGATAGCTGAAATAATACTAGAAGTTGTAACTTAACAATGTCTAACCATTTCATAAATATCAACACACTAACCAATATACCCAAGCCCACAGTCAACCATAATACCTCTATAAAAACCGATGTTTTAGAAATATATATATGTTGGGACAAGCCCCCGACTATAGCCAAACCATGTCAAAATAAGACTAAGTATAAAGAGAGAGGACCAAGAATGAATTTCTTCTGAAATAATAAAGCTCACCACTCTGTAGTCGATGCATAAACTACTTTCATTACCTAATCACTGCACAGGAAGAGAAGATAATGCTTTGGACCCTATGTCACTTGAGGACTTAGCGTTCAGAGACGGTTAGTAGTTGGAGAACTAGCATGTAACTCAAGGATAAGGATAAAATAGCATCATTATTCAACAAGTCAATATATCACAGTCAATCATATCCACAACCATATCCTTATATTTAGGTATATCACATGCTAATCAAGAAATTAAGGCTTAACACATTCTTGAAAATTCATTCATTAGACATGAAGTGGAGGACTCCGACCTTCCACACTTAGATTCGACAGTTCTATTTAGGCATATGACTTTTACTAGGATCTTGTACCATCATACAAAGGACGTTAACCATGCTTACACATTCATTTACCAAGGACTTTAACCATATACACAATTATTCAAACATGGGACTCTAACCACCCACGTATTCCTCTAGGCAAGAGACTCCAACCTCATACCCATTTATTAGACAAGGGACTCTAACCTCATACCAAGGGACACTAACTACAAGCTATTTTATTCGGTGAGGTACATTTACCTCAAAAGATCTCTTTGTATAAGGGAATTTAACCTCAAGCAATTTCATTAGACAAGGGACTCCAACCTCAAGCCATTTTATAAGGAAAGGGACTTCAATCTCAAGCCATCACAACTATCATTAGTTGATATTAAGACTTTAATCATTTTTCCATGCATCAAGATTCATTCCATACAACACTTAATGACTTTAATTATATAGATAATTCAACACTATACATGACCTCATGGTCCTTATGGGATCCTTTTTCAATAGTTTATTGCCTCAATTCAATTCATCATCATCAAGACCCTCACAACTATGAACATTTCATAATCAATCTTATACCACATTCATACCACACTATAGTTCAACCCTATAATTCAAGTTCATTTTCATATTCAGGGACTTTAAACCCTTATAGTCATTAACTCAACAAGGTCATTAATTCATAACACATGGCTCACAATACTTTTACAGCATCATATATCAATCATTAACACTTATTGGGCTATTTTTCTTACTAAACACATCACCACATGTGACTAGACAATTTACTCAGACATTTTCACAAACACCTTATGTGCATACTTTTAACAAGGCTACTTTTAAGGTAGAAATCATAAATATTAGGTTTATGAAGACCCTTATGTTAAACCAGAAAAAAAAATCACCCACATATGAAAATCACCATCAATGACATGTATAAACATGAGACTAAGTAAGAATCAACATTTTTTATCATTAGGTAACAAATCCCTTTTCCTTTGATTTTAAAATCACTATGTACACTTACTAATCCAAGTGTAAAATACATAGGCTTAGAGTTATTTAACAAGGGGGAAGAGATATATGCCTTAGACAACATGATTCACCTAAGAAGCTTGAATTCACTTTGCTCCTAGATGGACACCCTTGAACCCTAGCCTCTAAGCCTTCACAAATTGTGTTTGAGAGAGAGTTTTGGATATTTGATCCACTCAAAGTGTATTTAAGGAATCCTTATACACTTATATAGTGAAGTGACTGAGGGTTTAAGGCATGGGAAATGACCATAATTCCCTTAGTTACTAGCTATAACATGAACCCATGCAGGGGATGACTTACCTTACAAATCGTACCCTAGGGTATGACTGGTACCCTAACTTGTACCTTAGGCTTCTCCTGGGTCAACTATACTACTAATGGTATAACCATACACCCTTGATTTGTATCCAAAGGGTACGGCTTATCACCTTAATCGTATACAATACTCGTACCAAAAATAATCTATTCTACCCAAGTGCCATAACTATATGACTCACCTAGGTACGACTCATACCCTAGGTATGATTGAGGAAAGGGTTACTCATATAGTGGATAGTATACTATCCTCCTAGGCTACTCAAGGTATGAGAGGGGAAAGAAGAGAGGATACGAGTTGTATCTAAAGGGTATGACTTATGCCCGTAGTCGTGCCCACCCTAGTGACATCAAATGGAGAATTTATTGTAATTGTTCAATTTCTAGATGTGTCAAAAGTCATGTTAGGGAGAATATTTGATCCTAATATCTATTAGAAACCTGGGATAGTAGAGTTGGTAGAATATGTTAGTCACCATAGTTGGCTACATTTATGTAAGTAAGTAGCACCAATAGTTTTTGAAAATGAGATTAGAGAATTCTATTACATAATAGATTTCACACAAGATGGATTGATTCTATCTGTACACATAAAAGGAAAAGAAATAAGGATGGATGAGAAAACCTTATTACAAATTTTTAATGTACCTATTTTGTGTTTAAGGATTGTTGTGAAGAAACAAACCACAACTGAGTTCATGATTGAAGCCTCAAAACTGGGTAGGACTTTGGTATCTAGGGTAAAAAATATATTTTTTAAAAGAGAGTTCCAATTGGTGTACAAATTTGTTAACAAGGTTCTCTTGACTAGATAAAAAAAGTGGACCATTGCATCTTGTGTTGACTTGTTCTTAATAGAGTGTTTAAGTAAGTTGGAACTGATAAGCTTACCTACTCTCATAATTAAGCACATGAGAAAGGCAATTTATGAGAAAGAAGTGAAACATGAGATGAAATATGGGTACTTCATAAACAAAGTATTTAAGCATGTTTGAGTGATTGAGACAAAGAGAACTCTTGTAACAGTCAAACAAAAGTTTAGCATAAAAACCTTATTACAGAATAAATGTATTGAACGGAAAGTGGGAACTGTGTCCTAAGTGTCAAAACTTTTGGCTTCACAAGAAGGCTTAATCAAATAAATAGAGGAGATAAGGATTGTGTTAGCAGCAAATGACACTGAAATAATACACTTAGAACTATAGAAATAGAAGTTATCCCTAAGGGGACCTAGTTCCACTGAAGAACTTCCAACAGAAAATGTAAACCTCAAAGGAAAACTTGCAGAATTAACTAGTGAGGTTAAAGGGTTGAATGATGAAGTAAAGACCCTAACTAAACAGTAACTGGATGTTCATGCTACCGAAGCTGCTAGAATGGACATGTTACTAAAATCACACTCCCCTAAGCCCCATTTTATCTGAGTCCTAGTGTGTCAGTTTCCTGTGTCAGTCTCTGTTAGTGCCTTTGCAAATAATTGTTTGATGTTTTTTTTGGTGTATTATAATGGTAGTAATAATGAATGAATTTCTACTTGTGTAGCTCATTTGTTTCCTTTATTTTAAAGTTGATATCATGTTAGTATTGTCCTTGTGGCCATAAGTTAACTAACTTGTGCTTATCTTTGATCTTGGTTTACTATTATTCCTTTTCAATGATTCCAAAAAGGGGAATATTGACTTCATGTGTTAAGGATCAGGTGTGGGTTTCTTTAATTAATATATTGATGATATTAGGGACCAGGTACCAAGTGTTGCATATGTGTGAATATGTGAAGGCATAGTGACATAGGAAAGTATGTAAATGCACTAAATAAAAAATGGTGCATGATTATGGGGGAAGAAATTGAAGTTTAATAGCAATTGCCAACAAAGGACCAGGTCCCTATATTGTATGATGGTGGAAACATGGTGTGCATGATATGGTGGACATTCATCTTTAGTAGTGGTAATCACACTGATTAAATGTGATAGATGAGCATGAGCATTAACGTTCAAACCTCTGTGGTTGGGTAGTCATTATCAAAAGGGGGGAAATTGTTTTATCTTGTTTTGATTATTAGAAGATGACTACAAAGGACCAGGTCCTTTGATGTACAAGGGTACAGTACAACTGGCATGCATCTGCACAGTTTTGTCCTCGAGTATAACTAATTATACAGGTGTTGCTTGTACTAATGAGGACACCTTGTCCAATTATATATCAACCCTAATCATCAATCATATATATATATATATATATATATATATATATAAGAGGATGATTCTTCTTTGAGTAGTTTTTACAAATTCAAAATTGGAGAGCTAAAGAGTGAAAGAGAGGTAAAAGTCAATTTCCATACTGCTCAAGTTCTTATTTTCTTAGGTGCTAAAATAGCCAGTGTTCTTGAGTCCAGTTTAAGTCTGGAAATGAATTACTCAGTCTATAAAAGTAATGATATTTTCTAGTATCTTTGAGAGTGCTTAGGTAGAGATTCCTATGTCCAAAACTGGTTAGAGTTAGCTAGTGTTGAGAGAGTCTTGGTAGAGTTGTCAAGTTGAGATTGTAGTAGATTTACTATAAGTTGGAGGATCCTAGAGTTAGGTTACATGGAGTCTATAATCATGAGTTTGATTATAGTGGAGTTTTGGTTGCTTATGAGGGCAAGCCGTGGTTTTTCCTCCCTTGAGCAAGGAGATTTCAATGTTAAATCTTGTGTTATTTAATTTTACTTCACTATTTTATGTTCCTTGTTGATTTACTATTTTATTTCATGTGATTGACTTTGAGAGACCTAGTCCCTCACTGTATGGTGCAACTACTAGGGTTACAACACCAATTAACTACTAAAGAATCACCCATGGGAGTATCTATACACTAAGGGATAGATAATGTCTCCCAAGTCAATCCCAAGTGTGGTGCATAATAAGATAACACATAGGAATATGTTGATCCTGGATCAAATAAAGTAGAAACCGATTTAATCCAGATTGAGATTACACTTATAATAATAGCATCCAAAACTAAAGCTCTTAACCTAATAGAAACAATATAAAAATTAACCCATCCACCTCTAGACTAGGTACATGCCCAACCACCAATATTACCTACCTAATGACCTCATCTACGACCCTGTGCATAACCTCTAGATGGAGGCGACACTAATTGGATCAGTGGAATATTTTGTTTGGTTGGTTCAATTATCCACTATTAGGGACTCTTTCTAGTTAAATAGCTCATAATACTATAATGATAACATAACCCAAGAACTTAATTTTTTGGAGAAGGTCTGTCTAACCTAAAATGGACACCTCGTCCTAAAGACCCTGACTGTATTCCCTAAGGACTCAGCACTACTCTACTTATTGTACTTACTATAACCAGACTGGCCCTTTCTAAATTCTTAAGCATTGCCTGAACGGACCTATTAGGCAGACCCTAATATTGAAAGTACCTACCCTAAAATACTTCACTTCTAAATTGTGAGCCACTATGGCTCCTACTACGGTTTGCTTGGTTACAAGGCATCTTATCACTATATCTTTAGACCTTAAAGTGTAACCTTTGAATGGTATAAACATAATTGGAAATATCAATAGATGATCTACCCACATCTACCAAGATTTGAGTAGCTATATGGAGTGGAAGTCTCAACCTTCTAATGAAGTATAAAATCCACTCAGACTCAGTAGGTAGAATTATAGTGTTATGTCTTGCTAACTCATGAAATATTGCCTCATAATCTACCGCTAAAATGGAACCCTTTTGTCACCCAGTGAACTCATTCCTCAGGTACTCACGAATGTTTAAGGCATATATTCCTCTAAGAAAACCTCAAAAAATTAAGTCCAAGTTAATTGAGGAGATCCAGTTGGCTTGGAATCAAGATCCTCCACCACTGTCTGGATGTTCTATTGAACTGATATATGGTGCAGTCTACACCATAAAACTCTACCAAGTGAAAATTACACTTTCTCTACTCACAGCTAGTCAGAAACTCTAAAGCATCCTCCTCCAGGGCCCCTACAAATCTTAGGGGAGTTAATCTAATAAAATATTCCAGCATCTTCTGCTCCTTAGAAAACATGACTTGATAGGATACTATCAGTTGTGAAACCATAAATACTAGGAGAACCTCTACTCTAAGATCCATAACTTCAAGTTGCACTTCTAAAATAAGACCAATCTAGTCTGCTGTTTAGGCCCCATCTGTCAGTGGGCTACCTTTCAAGACTAATAGTTATACCAAAGCATCACAAAGAACTTCTGAAGATATAAAACTTGATAAGGCATAGGATTTCGCTAGACCACTTACTGTTGTGGTGGCTGACTCTTTAGCTGGACCTCAACCTTTAAGCCAACCTCTTCCAATAACAGTGCTTTAATTGTGGGCTCGAGTTCTCCATCCCTATCCATCACAGCTTATGTTCTATCCATCTACAAAAAAGTGATATAAATTTAAATCTATAAACCAATATAAACCCAACATACGATAATGTACAAAAAAGATATTTTCCTAAGAATATCTTGTATCCTTTTGAAGATACGGTACATTCAACAACATACCAATTTGCAGGACTTTAACACCCTAGATTTTTAGTCCTTCAAAATTTCTAAAATTTATCCTCAATGTCCTGACAACTACCTCCCTTATGATTTGTAGGGAGTCATGATGAGTCGCAAGCCCCTAATTATAGACTGACCAATGTGTGAGGCTATGTTTTCTATTATAAGTACGAGTGTGATGAGTGGTAAATGTACCACTCATATACATATAAATTAATGTACACTACTATGATTAAATCATGTAATAAGGCTAATTTTTCATTTGAATTTACTAATTCCCATGGTTTGCAAGGTTATAGGTAAATGAAGGAAAATAAGGGAAGTAAGCTGAAAAGAGACCAAAATAAGAAAAATTAGTCGAAAAGTTTGAAAATTTGGAGCAGGAACTGACACTTAGTTACCACAATCACAGTCTCAGGGTTGCAATCGCAACAAGTCATAAACAAACAAAGTGGTGATCACGATACGCATACCGTGATTGCGGGAGCTGCGATCGCAATAAAGTAATAGCAATCATGGTGGTGCCGAAAATAGCCCATGGTCAGATATGTAATTTTTGACAAATGGTTCCAATTCTCTATAGGGAAAAACCCCTTTCACTTTTGGGAATTCTTAAACTAGAATTCAAGTTTTTGCATTGTAAAAAAACCCTATTAAATTAGGAAATATTATTGTGGTTAATTATAAAGGATTTTAGTTGTAATTTAAGTTAAATTGAATAATACTCTTGCTTGCATCTTCAATGGAAGATTTGAATGTGAATTTGGGTATAATTCTACTCTTAAACTTCTTGAGTTTCTAAATATCAATATTGGGGTTATGTTGGAATAGGGTGCAAATGTGTTTGTTTGTTTTATTATTAGTGTAGATTCTTGGTTAATGATGTTGGGTGAATACCCTAAATTCCAAAAATCACACAAAATCCTTAATAGAGGGATAAGGGTATGCATTTAGATCACAAATCATCCTTTACAAATGGATATGGGTGACAAGTATTTGTGAACAATAATTAGATGTTAGATTATTCCTTTACCTTGTCATAGAAATAAGGATATATTATGAATTTGCTATGTCTTGGACCTCTTCCCAAAAATAGGGAATCCCAATTAAGGTTGTAGGTTGATTTTTTTGCCACACCCATAAGGTATCCAAAAGGATCCATGGGTGATATTTTGATGTTTGGTTGAAAAACTAACGTCAAAAACCCTAACCTATCCTACCCATATAGTCATTAGACAGAGTTTGCATTTGATTCTAATATATACATGCATTATTTGCCACTAGGAAAACATAATCCCAAGACTATTCTCATATTGGAACCTTATCTATAATTGTTACACTTAATTAGTAGGTCATGTAGTTTTTGTTCAATAACCTTTCAAACCATACCTCCCAATTTTAATTTAGGTTTTACTTTATGTTTACAATGTGGGTAAATACTTAGTATCTCTCAACACGCAAAAGACTCAAACATTAGTTACACTTCTTGTGGATTTGACCCCAAAAGAAGTTGGGTTATTATATTTGAAAACACTAATCATACACTATAACAAAGGTATAGGTAAGCGTGATCAAAATGGTGATATTATCGGGTAGTGAAACTTAGTTTTTTCTTGTGTGGTGTTGATAGTGACTTTCTATTTACCTATAGTGTGTGTTATTTATTTTTACTATTGTTTTTTTTTCTTTATAGGTGATTTCAATAGTGTCCATGACACAATGAGTGATATTGTAAGTAATGACAGGACCTTTGATGGGCCCCTTGATGATGAAAACCATCTCCATGATGTGCGGCATTCTAGTGTCATCTGCATCCCACCGACTGTGGGGAATAAGGTCTTCCACATCACAAGTGTGATGTTACACAAGATTAAAATGAAAGGACTCTTAGGGGTTCAAGCTTATGAGGACCCAAACTCACACTTGAAGAATATTGTGGAGGTTTATGCCCCATTCGACATTGCTTACACATAACAAGAATCCATATAGTTGCACCTCTTTATATTCTCTCTAATGGGTGAGGCATTGTTGTGGTCAAGGTCTCTTCTCATTAGGTCAATAACATTGTAGGTGGAGATTTTTGGAGCTTTCTTAGATCATTACTTTCCACCATCAAAGATGTTGCAAATACGAGATTAAATTATTAATTTTTGTCAACTTAATGTGGAGCCTCTACATGATGTTTGGGAGAGGTTTAATGAAAAGATTGTGAAATGTCCTAACCAAAAGGTACCATACAATATGCTCCTACAAATATTATATAGGTAGTTGGACTAACTAAACAAAACCATGGTAGACAATGTAGCCGATGGATCACTTGTGAGGTTGTCATATTGAGTAACTTTAACTTTGCTTGTGAAAATCACAAAAAAATAGGGGGTGGAACAACCGGGACACTGAGGTATCTCAAAGTTTCCCTACCACATCCTATATTGGTAAAGATAAAAGAAAGAAAGAAGAAGAGAAGGAGGAAAACATGGTAAAAATAATGACACAATTAGAACTCCTTACGAAGCGTATGATGGGTGCACCCACAAAAATGGTAAAATGTCATTGCATAAAAAGGATATGATGAAGAAGAAGAAATTAAAATTGATGAAGAAATTAGATATTTGGCAAACTACTTGAGGGATTTGTGGCCTATAAAAGGCAAGGTGGGAGCCAAGGTTGTACCGATTGTGATCGAGAAAGGGAATAGTATGATAGAGATATAGATCATGATTGAAGGGATAAGTAAAGGTATTATGATATATATGTGCCCCCATGACCGAGTGAAAATCAAGGAGTCAAATCCTATGGATCGCAAAGAGCTTAAGGCTGAGGATATGCTTACTATAATCTTTATGAGAGTGGAAGGGATGGACAAGATGGTTCAAGAATTAATAGGAGACATTTTTGAAATCAACCAAATGGTTGTATCAAACTATGCTTAAATAAAGTAATCGGAGACTCAAATTTGCTAAATCTCAATGGAACTCAATGCTAGACCAAAGGGTGGTCTTCCTAGTGATACAGTGGCAAATCCAAAAAATGATGCTTAAGTCTTAGCAATTGTCACTCGAAGTGGTAAAGAACTTTGTGCCCAAGAGGTTGATGTAAGATAAAAGTCTCACGATGATCTAGTTAACAAAAAGAAAAAGGATGTGGGTGAGTCTAATGATGAGGCTCCAAAGTTTTAGGAAGAGGATGGGGAAGAACCAATGATAAATGAAGAGATTATTGATGAGGAGGGAACTATATGGTAGTTGAGGGTGATGAAATGCAATGTGACCCACTATCCCTAATGAAAATTCCTCCCTCTTTCCCTCAAAACCTCAAGAAAAAGGAGGAAAATGTCAAATTCAAGAAGTTTCTCACCAAGCTTAGCAATCTTTCAATAAATATCCCATTTCTTAAGTTATTCAAGAAATTTTGGGATATGTTAAGCTAATGAAAACATTTATGTCCAAAAATCTCATTGTGTATGGTGAAACCATTGAAGTTACCTATGGTTATAGTTCTATCATAAGTAGTGCTATGGTGGAAAAGAAAGAAAATTCCATAGGCTACAATCCCTTGCACCATTGGGACAAACAAATTTGATAAAGCCTTATATGACCTTGGTGAAAGAATCAATCTTGTTCCATATGAAATTTACCAAAGGCTTGGTTTAGAAAGTCCTACTCCTACAACAATGAGACTCTTTATGGAAGATCACTCAATCAAGAAACTGATTGATGTTTTGTATGATGTCTTGGTCAAGGTTGATCATTTTAATTTGCCAGTGGACTTTGTAGTCTTAGATTGTGAAATTGGCCAAGAAATACCCATCATCCTTGGGAGACCCCTTTTATCAATCGGGATATCAATTGTTGACATGGATCAAGGAGAAAAGAAATTTTGGGTTCAAAATGATGAAGTGTCTTTCCGGGTTTGTAAAATTTAAAAACAAATAATTGAACTTCAAGTGGTGTCCGTCATTAATTTGGTGGACAAGTATGTGGATGAACGATCCCTTAAGGATCCAACTTAAAATTGTAAGAATGTCATGCCGTGATAATAAATTAGGCGCTAGGTGGGAGCCAACCCATCAATGCCATAAAAGTGGCATGTATCCTTTGAATTTTGATTAGTAGAGTAGGTTTCATTTTTTGTTTATGAATAATCAATGAAATTGTGGTACTATAAGGTGTTTGAGGATCAGAAAGAGAAAGTGTGGTGCATTTCAGTAGTAGACTGAATAGGGGAAAATAGAGGACAAAAAATTTAGCCATAATTATTACGATCGTAGTAAGTGTGTTGTCGTGATTTTGATAGATGCATAACCACGATCATATTACTTTGACCGCAATCGCGGTCATGCCAAATTTAAAAATGAACCAGCATCCCATTTTTCCCCATACTTCTTTCAAATTCCTCTCAAATTGAACCCTTTTTTATTGAATTTTGGGCATGCAATTGTGTATTGCATCCTTCCCTGCACTCCCCTTTGGTATGCGCTTCAAATTCCTCCCCTATATGCATATAGTAGGCCATAGAACTCATGTCTTAGGAATGGCCTAAAATTGTGATTTGCATGCTGAATCTTTGTTTAATTGTGCTTGTTTGGTATGGTTAGTTGTTGGTAGTGGTGTGCAGACAATTGGGGAGGTTTGAGTACAAAAAATTATTCAACACAATAGAAATAAACTGTGCACCCCAAGTGTTCGATCAAATGCCCAAATGAAGTTCTTACAAGTTTTTCCATATTCTAAAGGCATTATTGAACATCCCGATACTAAGTTTCATGTTCATAATTTAAAGTATTAATTTGGAACACAAATGGGCTTTGAAATTAGATGTTTTGATTATTTGAAAATTTTAGTCGAACATGCCTCAGTTACCACAATTGCAATAATAGGATTGTGATCGCATTAGAGCGATTGCAGCTCAGTGGCCCACAATTGAACTAATTGAGGTTGTTTTGCAGCCAGGACAAAAACTCTTTCAAGTCTATTGCTTTCCCAGAAATTGCCAAGACACTGTCCTACTAGCTTAAATTATAACATAGCATAATTTTCACTTGTAAATATTGATAATGAATGCTTTTGTGATATTCTCAAGTTGATAAAGCTAAAAATAGGACACTACAATCAAACCCATTTCGTGAATGCTGAGTGCCAAAAATTATAGTATGATGACTTACCCAGGACCAAGTTACTCCATAAGAGAGGCATTTGCTTAGACATGGGGGCAGAGAAGCTCCTGGAATTTCATGTCCTCTTTGTAGAAACTACATGAAGGTACTTTGAACCAGATCTATACTGGGCCAATGAGAATCGGGTGAGGGAGTTCTATGAAAATCTCAGCATAGTCTCTATCTCAAACTCAGTTACAAGAATTCGAGAAAAAGTCATTCACTTTGGGGATGAGTAGATATATGATATTTATGGGCTATCAGATGTTGATATTAAGCCATATAAGGATAAGGGTTGTGAACCCGTGAGATGGTTTGATGATAAGTTATGTACGAATAGAGAAATTTCTTACGCCACCACGAAGATAAGAATATCACTGCATGTCTTCATAGCTAAGGCTCAGATCTAGGTGGCTATCATCTATAGCCAGATTTCTCCTTGCACCAATATGACCTGTGTCTTTGATGTGAGAGCCCGGATGATTGCATAAATTTTGGATAATATTTCTCTGAATTTTGGGTGGCTTATTCTACTAGACATGCGATATTTCAAGCTCAAAGGCAGCTCTTATCTTTTATCACCATTATTTATTACTGAGCTGTGCAGGAGATCTGAGGTTGAAGAGTACCCCAGAGATACTTGGGTGCATCCAAAGACCCGATTTACCCTCTTAAGATTTGGGGTAAGAGAGCACCTAGTCAGAGTAAGAAGAGAAAGATCAACTTAGGCAAGTTGATAGATAAGGATACTAACTCTTGCAGGCCATCCACACCAGGGCCATTTGAGGAGATCTCGATTGAGATGAGGGCAATCAAGGAGCTTGTGGATAGGTTGCCTATGGGGTCGAGAGAGCCTTCTACCACTCGTCAGTCCTATGCTTCTCAGTCCGATTTTGAGTAGTACATGGAGGACCTAAAGAAGCCAGGAGCCACTATTTCTAGGCTTGAGAGGGCCTGCTCATTTTTGGTATAGTCACAAAAGGAGTTCAAATATTCTTATGAGAAGATGAAGAAGAGGGAGAAGAAAAAAGATAAAGTTTTTAGAAAGATGTGGAAAAGGGTGAGGGCCTTTAGAAGTTCCTAAAATCCAAAGATAGATTTCCTTCTTCTAAAGATGATAATGATGATGAGATTCCAGAAACATAGTATGAGTCAGATGATGCTAGAGGTAGTGAAGATAATACAGGGACCAAGAACAACAACAGTTTTTTATGCGGTTAAAAGGAGCACTCTTTACTCTTTTTATGCTATATTAATTATGCAGTGGGGTCACTGCAAGCTTTTAGTTGGGGTGACCATCTCCATATTCATTTATTTTTCCTTGGTTTGTATTATTAAGATATTTGTTGGATGTGTTTTATATTTATTTGTATGATCTTCATTTTTGGGTTGTAATAATTAGGCACCCCAATGGTGCCTACATTTTATGGATTAGTTGTTTTGTTTAATTTTTAGATTTTTATTTTATTTTTATCTTGTTTGTGATGATATTAGATGAGGCTTTACTTATGATAGATTAAGTGATGACATTCTTAAGGGAAAATTGTCATGATTGGATTTGGAGCCATAAATACAGGGGAAGTCTAAGTACCAGTAGCATTGGAGTTTTTGAATCACTCGTAGACCTATGGTGAAGTCTGAGTAACCATATGGTTTTACCTTGTGAAAGCCTAAATATGAGATGGTGACTTGGTTTGGTGCCCTCAATAGCAAATTTTACATGGTGTGAATATGAAGCAAACACCCCCTCCGTCCGAAAATTTTTGAAAACCAAGGGGATGGATGTGAACAATTTTGTAACAATGATTTACTTCTTTTTCTGACTTTAAATTCCTTAGTTTGTAGTATAGGTTAAATACCTCATTTTGTATATAGTAGGAAATGCAACTGAGCCTCCTTGAAAAGTTTCCATGTTATGTGTGGTGAGCATAGATGTTTAACATTGATGCTTTCTTGTATCATCTGGAAATTGCTCCGTTAGTCTCTCAAGGAAAATCATGATTATGCTTGGTTGGTGAAATGATCTTAGTCCTTCTTTGTGAACATAACAGCCTACTTTATCCTAAATAGCCTACCCGTACATGGAATAGTACCCTTATTCACCCATTTTGAGCCGTCAAGCCTTTCATTGGAAACCATATTACAAGCCTTGAACCATTTTAAGTTTACCCTCTTATGATCCCTACCCTTTTTTAACTAGAAAATGCAACTTGAGGCCAAAATCCTAAGTTGGGGGTGGTAAGTTTTGGAAGAGGTGACTTCGGGACATGGTTGTGTAAGTGGATGCCTAAAACATAAATAAAGAGAGTAAGAAAAAAAGGGAAAAAGAAAGGGACCATCAAAAGAATGAAAATCACAAATTTCAAGAAAGTAATACATAAAAAGAAAATGCATTCAAAAGAAATAGGTGAATTAAGGTAGTGAAAGTAGGCATGTGTGAAGTTGGAAACAAATAAAGTGACCCATGGTCAAAAGTTTGATTGAATAGTGTGATGTAGATGTTCAAGAAGGCGGTTCAAATTGTCATCTTCTGAAAATAAGGGAAAGGAGTATAGTTGAGTCATTATCGATGGAGAGTCACTTCTATAGAGTTAGTGATATTTGCTTTGTGGTTCTTTAAAGTCTTTTCTATCTTTGAGATTGTGATTCATGTTTAATGGAGTTGAGATAATAGCTTTACCCATCCTTGAAAGCTACTTGTTAATGCTAATTAAGTTCTAAGTCATTGTGATCATTTGATCAAAGAAATGGGCTTAAAATTGCATAGTCTCATTAAATAAGAAACAATGTAGCTTGAGGACAAACAAAGGCTTAAGTTGGGGGTGTTGATGAATGGTAAATTTACCACTCATATACATCTAAATTTATGTACACTACTATGATTAAACCTTGTAGATGAGGCGAATTAGCCATTTGAATGCACTAATTCCCATGGTTTCCAGGTTTATAGGTAAATAAAGGAAAACAAGGGAAGTAAGCTAAAAAGAGACCAAAATAAGAAAAGTTAGTGCAAAAGCTAGAAAATAAAGAGGAGGATCTGACCCTCAGTTACCACGATCGTGGTCTAAGGGTCATGATTGTGACAAGTCAGAAATAGTCAAAGTGGTGATCACTATGTTCTCACCGCAATCGTGGTGGAACATAAAATAGCCCAGGGGAATATATGTAATTTCCTATAACTTTTGCCAAGTTTTGGCATAGTATAAAAAACTCTACTAAATTAGGACACATTATTGTTGTTAATTTTTCAAGGATTTTAGTTGTAATTGAAGTTGAATTACACTTGCTTACATCTTCAATAGAAGCTTTAAATTTAAGTTTAGGTATAGTTCCTCTCTTAAACTCCATGAGTAGCTAAATATATATCTTGGGTTATGTTTGAATAGGGTGTAAATGTGTTTGGTTTTTTGATTGTTAGTATAGATTTTTGGTTAATGATGTTGAGTTTCACTGATACTTGATTGTTGAATTGGAATTTGTGGCTGAAAATCCCAACTTTTCAAAATCCCACACCATCCTTGAAAGAGGGATGAGGGGATGAATTTAGATCCCATATCATTTATGGCGTCCAGAAAACACCTCCTATTAGTTGATGATACGGTCACTGTTAAAATATAATAACCTAATAGAGGTTGGGATCGAATCCCAAGGGAACACTTGGAAGTCTAGATCTCAGTAGTGGTAGTCGGCGGGCAGGCAAGAAAAGTAAATGGAGATTTTAATGTAGTAATCTCGAGCAAGTAACTATACAAACTTCGATTCTAATAAATGTAGGTGAACACTAGGATTGTGTTACCCCTGGCTTCTTAACTCCGTAGGCTTATTATGCTTTGTTGAACCAACCTAATACTTTACATGCAGAATCTATAAGTTATGTACCTTCTCGAGTCTTTTGTATGAGCATAAGGATTTCACCCTTTACCTTTTTAGTCTCAGGTTGTTGCCTTTCTAACCCTTATCTTAATCCCAGTTAACTATTACCTTTTGAGTCTAGAGTTATTAGATAAAACCTAACCATCTTACTATGATAGAACCTAGAAGCGTGGATCGATAGTTAAACTCTAGATTACTATTATCTTTATCTTTTCCTAGTCACTACTGCTCTTTAGGAGTAAGAAACAATATCTAGGAGGAATCCTAATGTGTACACCCATTAAGAAAATAGTCATAATGAAGATAAAGCAGTGCATGCTTAGGTATCGGTTGAGAACAATGAAAGCACTTCCCCTACTTCGTCAATTTGCCAAGGCTTCCACAACCCTATCTATGGGTTTTAGCTCTCATGATTGTGAAGAAATCAATAACATTCATATTCCAAAGCATAGATGAAATCACAATGATAAGAAGTAATTAAACCCACAACCATAACTTAATTAATGAACCAAAGTCAATACAAGAAAATCCCAAGATAAAAATTCGATCTTGGAATCAAAATATATTTGTAAATATCAAAAGTATGTAACTCCTAAAAACACATAAAGGGTATTTATACTACATCAGGAAACCGTAAAACTAAAGCCCAAACAAATTAGGAGAAAACAGGGTTGGTGACCACATGTGGTTCGTACCCACGATCTGGCACCGGGCGCAGGTAGTACCTATAGTCCTGGACTTTGGTGTAGGTACAAACCGTAAGTACCAGATGAAAATTTTTTGCAAGTTCAACTCACATAATTTTGGATTTCTGACACTTGCTTTGCCTATCTGCGGTCCGTAGGTCCTACATGCAGTCCGTAGTTTGACTTAGTAGGTGTCGGGTGTCATCTTTTCAGTTCTTGTTCGATTCTCGAACATTATTTGATCACGATAAAGCCAAAAACTATCTCGAATATTCATAATTGCTCCAACAATAGACAAAACCACCTTTTTACCTTTTCATGAACTTAACATCCAAAATATGATTTCCTGCAAAACATACCCCAAAAGCATCATTACTAACAAAATAACTGTAGAAACTTGCATCTTTTCCTCAATTTAAGAGATGAAAGTGATATATTTCTGTATCACATCAACACCCTTAACTTAGAACATTTTCATGTCCTCAGGAAATAAAATATAATAAGAACAAAAGTGATGCTTAACTAGGAGAAACTAAGCGATTCAAGGCAGTCAGTCAATACTCAAACTCAAAACATAACATCCCCCTCCAGTCTTATTTTTCAAAAATAACTGTGTATGAACATGAAGCACAACAATGTGACACAATGGGATCAAGGTATGACAATTATATTAGCAACAAACAACTACTCATATATACAAGTTATACTACCTGAAACAAGCAAATGGCTAGCAATATGAATCAAGTTCCCAAACAACAAGGAAGTTCAAGTCACTCATATGAAACCATGCTTGTCAATGCAGGGACGGTCAACAGACACCTATACTCAAAAGAGAAGTTCCAATCAATGCATGTCAAATACATTAGGCTTGCCCTTATTTTCTTTACCTTAGCATTAAGATAGTGAAGTTTGTTTCACTATAGGACTTTTCTCGGCTTGTAATGTAGGCTGGGGGATGGTATGGTACATATGGACATATCAAGTGACCAAGACTCCTTGGCACTACACTAACCTTGGGGTCTAACTTACTAGACAATTTTATTTTACCCCACCCTTATTTCTCCCTTTTATTGTTTTATGCACATTCAAGATGGGTGTGGTTTTTATTCTTTTTTTCTCTATTTATTAAAATATTCTTTTCTTTTACATTTTCTTTTCTTTTTATACCACACCCAGTCCTACTAACTTTTTCTCTTATTTTAGCCTTTTTCATACCCATTTTACACTATGCACCCCTATGATACCCACCTTCAAATTAGGCATTTTGCTTGAGTAGAGGCGCATAATTTCCTAGAGGACTAAGGGAAAAAATAGGTTGATTGTATTATAAATGGGAATGAGAATGGTGAATAGTTAAAAATAGGCTACAAGGCTCCAAATAGGGATCAAGGTATATAATTTACACATGGAAGGTCATTTAGGCTAAAAGTTGAATAAAATAAAAAATAGCCTATAATAATTTCCTAATCGACTATTCTTCAACCTAGGCAAGACTAACTAGGCATGTTCTTGATTCGACACACAAATGGAACTAGGTAGTATCTAGACACACAAAAAATAAAGCCAATATTACCAACTACTACTTATCCAATTCATACAATTATTCACAAGTGATTATCATGTCCCTAATCCTAATATCATAACAAGATCCACAATGTTCACACATATATACTTTCACACGGTTCTTAAATATAAATATAAGAGGGTTATCAATAATAAGTAAAAATGTGACTAGTACTCTAAATGTAATACCCCATATTTCCCTATCTTAATTTAACTCTTTGTACATGAGTATTCATATATAAAATTTCTAAAATAATCATTATTTTTAGGTTTAGAGCTTACCATTGCATATGAAATTAAGTCATCTTTCCAACGATATAAAGTTCGCCCAAATTCGATACCCAGGTGAAGAGTTAGAGCCATTTTTCTAAAGTAGTGTGCCATCTGGCACATCAGCGCGTCGCGGAGACCAGCCAAATGACAGTTGTCAATTTCCTGTGAAGCTTCGTGATAATGGTGCATCGTGCCAATACTCCAGTTTATAATTTTCATTTTCCAGTATGGCAACGCGATCCCACCATGTCGCGCCACTAGCCATTTCCCAGTTCTCAAATTCCAGTGAGGCTCCATGATGGTTCCGCATCGCTCCAAAGGTCCAATTCACATTCATCAATTTTTACACAGTGTCAGAGACATTCCAGTGGCTCACTGTGATTCCACCGCGTTGCATTGAGGATGATGAATTTTTAAATATTTTCCAAGGGTAATTGGTTTTTTTTCTATAAACCAAGTCAGTATTAAACACGTGATTAACCCCTAATTAACCTAGTTATTGAATTATTTCCTCTTTCTGTCAAGATTAAAATATTCTATCTCAAAGGGCAAAACCCTAGCTTCAAGAAATCAAGAGCAAACTCAAGAATTCCTCCAAGAACCTTCAAGAATTTATATTCCTAGGTATGTTAGGTGTTCATTCATTAGTTCCTTTCACCCATGAAGTCCAAGAACCCCTTTTTAAACTTACAAGGTCTCAGATTTATAAATTCCATATTTGAAATTAATTGTATTCATTTTCAGGAAAGTAATTGGGTTTCAATTCATGATTAATTATAAGTTTCTATGAAATTAAAATAGTTTATGTGATGAATTATCTGAATTGTATGCTAAAACCTTGAAATTGCAATTGAGTATTATATTCATGATGTTCATGTGTTGACCATTATCATGTGAAATAATCCATGCTCCCCAAGTGTTTGCTAAAATGCCTATGTGAAGTAAATAGTTGAATCATGACATGTTATTATGTAGTCCTAATCATGTACAACCTTATGCCCTACAAGTATTTGATAAAATGTCTCTATGTATGAATTATGAACAAGTGGACATTGTTATACTTTTAAAGATCATTCTATGCTTAATTTTCATGCTATCAAGTCCTGGGGGAATCTAATACCCAACAATTTAACTTATTACCTAGAGCTATAGTAGTTACAGAATAGTTTCAGTCATGTCCCAAAATAGTAAGTACTCGAGAAATTACAGAACTTAGTGAACTCAGTCAATTACAGAACTCAGTGAAACTAAGTATCAGTCTAGTTCAGCCTAGTATAGTAATCAGTGTCATTTAGATGGGAGTAGGATTCACTACCGAGTGAACCCAAGGATGGGGTCTCACCTTCCAATAGTGGGTGTGATCCTTAGAAGCAGTCCTTGCATTCCAGAACTATGTATCCAGCATAGGTTGAATCATTAACCTGCCAGTCGAGGGCTGATGAGGTGTTTAACCTTTCAGTTGAGGGTACCACCATTCTCATTCAGGGCACCTGCCAGATGAGGATGACTCTTTAGCTTGTCCTTACCCGTGGAACTATACTGACACCCTTTCAGCTCGGTTTACAGGTTGCACCCCAAATCTATTTAGAAAGGGGTATGTTGGTTAGATGATTATCTCCCACAGTCTTAGTTTCAGTATCAGTAATAGAACTCAGTTCAGTTAGACAGAATCAGGACGGTCAGATACAGTCAACCAGTTATAAATTATTTCAGTTATCAGTAATCTCAGATATTAGCTACTCAAATATCAAAAATTTGTACTCAACTTCAATAAAAGCTCAGATACAGTATACATGTATATGCACAGTATTTCATACTCAGTATTTACAGTATTTTCTGTTATCCATGTACTCATATTCAGCTACTCTATATCATTCAATCAGTTACTGTTCATGCATATGAACCATTGCATTTATCCATACCTCATCTAGCATACCAGTACATTCCACGTACTGACACATACTCTTTCTTTATGCTATGATGTCTCATATCATAGGTTTAGATGTTTAGGTTCCTGACAATGCTTACCCTGATTTAGTCAGCAGTATAATATTTAGTAGTGAGTCCTCATCTATCAAGGATATGTATTTATTTCAGTATTTTTAGTAGCTTCAGTATTTCAATAGTCGGAGTTATTTTAGGGCCTAGCCCATTAACTCCACTTTTAGACAGATCAGTTAGAGGCTTTTCAGACTAGAGTAGTTCAGTTAGTGTTCAGTTTTTTAGATATTATTACAGTTGTTATTGCTTATCAGTATTTAGATTATGAACCTTATGGAATTTCAGCCTATTTTTCACATTATTTTAGTATTAATATTCAGTGCTCACAACAAGTACAGGTCATGGGTTAGCTTGTGGTCCTTCGGGGTCGTATGCACCATGTAGCATCCGGGGTGCAGACTCGAGGCATTACAAACTTAGTATCAGAGCCTAAGGTTCAACGGAGTCCTAGGGAGTCTGAAAACCACATCTAGTAGTCTTATGCATGTGTGTGTATCGCTCTACACTTATGGACAAATGGGTATGAGACATTTTTAGGAAAAGTTTCCCTTCTTTCAGTATTAATGTTGTGAGAGTGAGCATAAGCTTAAGTTATAATCTAAGTATAATTAATTTCTTCCTTCCGTTTATAGAAAGAACAACAGGAGAAGAGCAGGAACAAACCTCGCACCTCATCCCATTAAGGCAGATCCTCGAGATGAACATGTCTCCCATGCAGTATTCCGAGCTGCCTTCACTACTCTAGACTATTCAGTAGCATCTCAGAATGAACGGCCAGTTGTTGTTTAGGACAACCTAGTGGAAAATACTACTGCAGCTAGGATTTGAGACTTCACCCAAATAATTCCTCCCCTATTCTCAAGATCTAAGCTCGAAGAGGATCCACGGGAGTTCCTCGATCACGTTCCGAAAGTCACATAAATCATGGGAGTGACATCCAATGAGAGTGCTAAGATAGCTTCCTATCAGCTACAAGATGAATCTTATACGTGGTTTAAGCATTGGAAGGTAGAAAAGGGCACATATGCAGATCACTTAGAGTAGGAAGAGTTTGCTACTGCTTTCCTAGATAGATTCTTTCCCTTAGAGCCAAGAGAAGCCAAGGTGTTAGAGTTCATCAATCTCAGGCAAGTCAAAATGAGTCTGAAAGTGTATTCCCTCAAGTTTACTCAGTTATCCAGGTATGCTCCCTATGTAATAGAAGATACTAGGTCCAGAATAAGCAAGTTCGTGTCTGGGGTATCAGAGAGTGTGGTTAAAGAGAGTAGAACTGTGATGTTTATTAAGAAGATGGAAATATACAGGCTCATGGTCCATGCTCAGCAAATAGAAGAGGCTAAGAATAAGTAGAGAGAGAGAGAGAACAAGAAATATAGAATAGGTAACTTTATTTTCACTCTCCCTAAGTTAGAACGCGGTAAGCGTTCTCATATTTACCAAAAATCTTCAGTTCCAACTCCGTCTTAAGCTAGTGCTCAAGTACCTATGTTTAGAAGTAAAAAAGATAGGGTACCAGCCTCTAAATCTCAGGGTAGTGTCAGAAGTGCTTGAAAAAATCCTCTTTGTCAAAAATATAGTATAAACCATCAGGGTATCTACAGGGTTAGCAGTGATGTTTGTTTTGGGTGTGGCAAGCCAGGCCATAGGATCAAAAATTATCCTTAGTCATATTCTCAGGGTCAGTATAGTCGTCCTTTAGCTCAGTCCGGTATCTCAAATAAGCAGGGTGCCACTTCCAGTGCCACCAGTGGGCAATACCTTAACAGTCTTTATGCACTTCAGTCTAGACAAGATCAGGATAGTTTTCCTAATATGGTCACTGGTACGTTATAGATATTCTATTTACATATTTATGCCTTATTAGATCCAGGACCGTCTTTGTCTTTTGTAACTTCTTACATAGAAGTCAACTTCAAGTTCATACCAGAATTCTTAATAGAACCCTTCTCAGTCTCTACCCCAGTAGGTTAGTCTATCATAGCCGACAGGTATACAGGAACTGTCTGATTATGATATCTCAGAAAGTCACTTTAGCAGACTTAGTAGAGTTAGAGATGACAGATTTCAATGTCATTCTTGGCATGAATTTTCTCCATTCATGCTTTGCCCCAGTTCATTGTAGAAATAGAATTGTTCATTTTTAGTTTCCAAATGAACCAGTCCTTCAATGGAGAGGTAGTACCATAATGCTTAAGGGTCAGTTGATTTCATACTTTAGAGTGAGACAAATGATATCTAAGGTATATGTCTATCATCTTTTCCAAGTCAAACACTTTAATTCTGAGATTCCTAGTCTTGAGTCAGTTCTAGTAGTAAATGAAGTCTAGGACATGTTTCCCGAAGATCTTCCTAGAGTTCCTCCCGAAAGGGAAATTGACTTCGGAATAGACTTTCTCCCAGATACTCAGCCTATCTCTATTCCACCTTATAGAATGGCTTCAGCTAAACTCAAAGAGTTAAAAGGACAGTTAAAGGATATTTTATACAAGGGGTTCATCAGACCCAGCGTTTCCCCATGGGACACTGATGTTAGGCGTATTTACACGCCTAAAGCACCTTAATTTACCCATATTTTAGCTAAGTTTCAAAGGACAAAGTATATAATTCCTGCACTTTTAGTCCTTTTTCCTGTAAGTGAGCTAACCAACGTGATTAGCAAGTTTTCAGGAATAAATGATGAAGATTTCAGCATTTTATGGACTGTTGGACGCCAAAGGAAACTTCACGTAAGAAAGAAGGCAGCTTCTGGAAGCTTGTGGACTGAAAGTGATGCATGGAGAACTTGTCCCGGGCAAAAACAGCATTTCTAAAGACTTGGGGGATCAACAGTAACTTAGTAGGATTAGGACAAGTATGCAGTAACCCAGTAGGACTAGGACAAGGATAAAAACCCTATTTCAGTAGGACTAGGAAAAGGATGTTATAAAAACCCTATTTACTGAATTTTTCAGCAAGCTTTTTATTATTCACTCATTCATTAATTCAAGTCTTTTTCATTCAACTTCCGCTCCTAATTCACGTTACAATTGTTAACAAGAGAAAAATGCTAACTCGTGGGAAACACCAAGAGGAAAAATGTCAACCTTGTTGTGACGCCACACTCCTCTCCAACGTGAGATCATTCTAGTTTTGATATGATGATGATGTTTATTGTGATCTCCGTTGCGCTCATGAGTAGCTAAACTTCTCTGTTAGGGTTATGGAAGCCTTATGAGATACTATATATTGCTATGAGTTTGTGAATTCTTGATACGTATGCTGCTTATATCATTACTCTCTTCATCTTAATTGAATTCTTGTGGTTGCAAACATATAGAATACGCCAGTATAGCATTAACTTGTTCGAAAGAAAAGTTACATGTCTGGAAAAGAGAGAATGACAAGGAAATAGGGCTACCAACCCCTGTTTAAAAGTTAGTGCCGTAACTGGATTAACCTAATGGAGAATTCGTACCATTAGTATACGCTTTAAGATCGAAAGAGTTAAAGTGATATAATCCTTGATGGTCGAAAGACACTAGGGTTTACCATAGAATACGAATCTCTATAAGCGCATGCATGTCTGAATTCTGCATAACTCATAGCCAATAGATACGTAAAACTCATAAGGTGGACATAATCCTAACTTACAATTCTCATTGATTAAAACCTACTAAACATTCCGTTCTTCTTTGTTACTTTGATACTCATAATTCACGCTACAATTAAATCCCCGCTTTTTCGTAGAATTTTCGATCAATAGTCTACTAATCGTTGCATACTTAGTGACCAAGTATTCCCTGTGGGATTCGACAACCAACCCAGTTGGGTTCTATATTTGACAACGACCGTTTACACTCTTACGAGAGCTGTAGTTTGAGCGTTATCAAATTTTGGCGCTGTTGCCGGGGAATACAGTTGTCAACTAAGTTTGTGATAGTTACTAGACCCTTTGGTCAAAATTCTCAAGCTGACAGGAGTGGTTTGTATGTTCCTCCTGGAAATCGTGAGGCTGTGGCGTCTGGCTCTGGGATGATGTCCATGGAAGATATAATGGCTAAGCTGTTGAAAGGAGTGGAGGCAACCAACATGGGTGTAACCGAGGTGAAGAATGATTTGTCTTCAATAAATCAATTGGTTGACTCGCATTCTACTGCAATAAAATAGCTGGAGCAACAATTGAGTCAATTATCAGCGGCATTCAACAAAAGAAAGGCTGGCAAGCGACCCAGTGACACTGTGCAAAACCCAAGGAATGACGGATCGTGTATGGCTATTACTACCCGGAGTGGTAAAGTATTGGAACATCCATCCAAAGGCAAGCAGGTGGTTGATGATATAGCAGAGAATGTTGATGAAGCAGAGTTTGAAGAGGCCGAAGAAGCTAAAGAGTGTGTTCATGACATCACCCCTAGACGTCTGCAGCCTGAAAAGATTGATAGTTGGAAGCAAGGTAAAAAGAAAGTGGTGGAGAAAACTATTCCCCTTCCACCACCACCTTTTCCTCAGAGACTGAAGAAGAAGGCTGACGACACTCCTGAAAAGGTTGATAATCGGAAGCAAGATAAAAAGGAAGTGGTGGAGAAAACAATTCCCCTTCCACCACCACCTTTTCCGTAGAGACTAAAGAAGAAAGCTGATGATACCAGGTTCAGTAAATTCATGACTATGTTGAAGCAGCTGACTATTAATGTTCCTTTGGTGGAAGGGCTAGAGAAGATGCCCGGATATGCTAAATTCATGAAGGACCTTTTGACAAAGAAGCGGGCAGTAAGCTATGAGCTGGCAGATAATGTTCATCATTGCAGTGCAATCGCTACAAGATCGCTAGTTCAGAAAAAGGCAGATCCTGCTGCTTTCACTATTCCTTGCACGATTGGATTGTTGGATTTTGCTAAGGCATTGTGCGATTTGGGAGCTAGCATCAATTTGATGCCGCTATCCATGTACAGAAAGTTGGGGTTGGGTGACCCTACACCAACCAATATGTGGCTCGTGATGGCAGATAGGTCGGTAAAACGACCTGTGGGTATCTTGAATGATGTGTTGGTGAAGGTTTCCACCTTTATCTTTCCTGCAGACTTTGTTATTTTGGATTGCGAGGTGGATTTTGAAGTTCCCATAATTTTGGGATGCCCTTTCCTCGCAACTGGAAGTGTGCTTATCGATTTAAGAGCTAATGAGCTTTTATTTTGGCTGAATGACGAAGTAGTCCGTTTTGATGTATGCAAATTGATGAAGCATCCTAGAGATATGGATGTGTTCTCTGTAGCTGATGTTTATTATGAGGATGAGAAAGGATTATCTGTAGAGAAACAGCTTACTGTTGAGCCATTGTCTGTTGTGCTGTTAAATTTTGAGCATGAGGATGTTGAAGAATATGAAGAAACTGTTTGTGCTCTAACAGGAATAAAGTCCTATTCTCATGCTACTAAGAAGTTGGACCTTGATCTTAGGAATCGACCTTCACCAACAGCGAAGACTTCCATTGAAGAGCCACCAGTGCTAGAATCGAAAGAGCTCCCCAGTCACCTAAGGTATGCGTTATTGGGAGGTGGAAGTACACTTCCGGTGAGTGTTGCGGCTAATTTAGGTGAACAGCACGTAGAAGCTCTCATCTCTGCTCTGAAGAGGTACAAGAGAGCTATGGGTTGGTCTATTGATGATATAATTGGTATCCCAGCTGGGATATGTATGCACAAGATGCATCTCGAAGAAGATTGCATGCCTACAAGTAAGCATCAGCGTCGTCTGAATCCATTCAGAAAACGATGCACCATCTATCTCGATGAAGTCTAAGTAATCGAGGTAACTATGTCATGCTGCGACAATAAATCAAGCGCTAGATGGGAGGCAACCCATCGTTTTTAATCATTTTGTTTTACTAAGAGTTTGTTTTTGTTAATAAAAAATCCAAAAAGAAGAGTCGAGCCACGACCAAAACTAAGGCGCTTGGTGGGAGGCAACCCATCGTTCTAATCGTTTTTGTTGTTTTTGAATAAGTGTAGGTGCAAAAGGTGTAAAGGAGGAGATTGGTTTCAAATTTTGATTTGGAAGTATTGCATGTTGAAGGTGGTAAGTTGGGAATGAAGAAGCAAAAGGCTATGAGTTAGGCATTGCCTATGAAAATCTAGGCAACGAACACGGCAAGGCCTATGCTATGGCCTAAGCTCTCTGAATCTAGAATGCCATGGCATAGGCGCCGCCTATATCTAATAATGCCATAGCATAGGCGCCGCCTATGCAAAACCCTTTTGTCTCTGAATCTAGAATGCCATGGCATAGGCGCCGCCTATGACTAACAATGCCATGGCATAGGCGCCGCCTATGCTCACTTTTTGGTCTCCTAATTCGATTCCAAACGGGTCAAAACCCGACCCAAGCTTGTCCTATAAATAGAACCTTAGTCTTAGAACAAAAATGCATTGCAAATTCAACCTAAGCGCCGCCTTTACTCTCCAAATCTCTCAAAATTTTTCCTTTTGCTCTTCTAACCTTGCAAGATCATCTTCCAAGGACATCACCAAGTAGAATGGCCCCAAAAGGACGACAAGTGAAAGAAAAAGTCTCCACCTTACAAAAAGGACAGAAAAGGTCAAGAAAGGAGCAAGTTGAGTCCTCCTCTCTACAAATACCTCGACGCACTTTTGGGATCAAGTGGGGTACATTTTGAGGAATCTCTGAGGATGAAGAATCTGATGATGATTCCGACACAAGGGGTATGACCCCAGACATAGAAGAGGAGTCCGACTAATTAGGTTTTCCTTATTTATTTTCCACTGAGGGCAGTGTGTCCCGTCTAAGTGTGGGGTGCTGGTATTTGTATGCTTCTTGTACTGCTTTGCCTACATTTATTCTAGTTCTTATTTATTTTAATTAGTCATAATTAGTTAGTTTAAATTCTAGATTTTGCATGAAATTGTTCTGATAGACGGCATGGTAGTATAACAAGAGTTTGTGCTAAATCATTAATATTGAGACATTTAGGCTCTACGTGTGACTCACTGTGTGATAATTATGTGGTTTAATTCATTCATCTATTGGGTCAAGAGTCTATACTGCTCCCAATAAAGTTGACCATGTGCCTTGTGTGTGTGAGGATATAGTATATTCTGTGTTGTGACTGATGCTAGAACTTGACTGGTGTGTGTGTAAAGCGAAATAAAGAGTGTGAGTTTAGGAGATGATTTAGGCATTTCTTTGGCAACCTATAATTGTTTACCTTCTTTTTACCTACCCGTGGACATTATCCTAGTCAACCCTTTTGAGCCTTTAAGCTATTTACTTTGACAGCCTCATATGTAGCCTAATCCATTTTTTAAGACCATAATTTGATCCAAATTCCTAAGCGCTTTAAATTGTAAAGTCATGTGACAAAATAAAAGGAAATTTGGGTGAGAGTGATGCCTTAAAGTGAATTGGTACTTGAATTTGTTATGAAAAAGAATGGCTATTATAGAGGTCTGTTATAAAAAAAATGAAAAATGAAATGAAAAAGAAAAATACAAAGTTGATTCTATTTAAAATTGAATAACAAAAGAGGTGAGAAGGGGTGGTAGATTAAAAGAAAGTAGAAAGGTCGTTTGAAAGAAAGTGTAAACGGCATAATGTGATGTATTAAAGCGCTTAGGGAACTTAGTCACTATTTCTGGGCAAAATAGTCCTACCCGTCCTTTAGCCTACATTACAACCTGTAAAGACCTATTTGATCCTAAGCTTAACATTCTGATATTAGTGGAGCATTACAATAAGGGCAAGCCTATGGTCATCAGTTGCAACATATGAATTCTTTGTGAGAGTGAGAGCAAGGAGAAACTTATACCCATGTTCTGAAAAATGCAATACTTGTGAGTGATTATGGGTAATATCTTATGTGAGACACAAATGGTTGATGAGTTTTGGGTAGTCTTGTATGATTCTTTGTGCCTTAACTTTTGAATACGAATTAACCATCGTCACGAGTCTATATTAGAGGTTAAATTGTTTCTAGAAATGATTAGAAAACTACTCTTTGTTAATAATTGTTGTGCCTGTCTTGATGAATATTTTGTGTTGTTACTGTGAAAACCTAAGTAGATGTTTATATGGACATGATATATTGTCCGAGGACGAACAAAGCTTTAAGTGTGGGGTGTTGATGCTAGGCGTATTTACACGCCTAAAGCACCTTAATTTACCCATATTTTAGCTAAGTTTTAAAGGACAAAGTATATAATTCCTGCACTTTTAGTCCTTTTTCCTGTAAGTGAGCTAACCAACGTGATTAGCAAGTTTTCAGGAATAAATGATGAAGATTTCAGCATTTTATGGACTGTTGGACGCCAAAGGAAACTTCACGTAAGAAGGAAGGCAGCTTCTGGAAGCTTGTGGACTGAAAGTGATGCATGGAGAACTTGTCCCGGGCAAAAACAGCATTTCTAAAGACTTGGGGGATCAACAGTAACTTAGTAGGATTAGGACAAGTATGCAGTAACCCAGTAGGACTAGGAAAAGGATAAAAACCCTATTTCAGTAGGACTAGGACAAGGATAAAAACCCAATTTCAGTAGGACTAGGAAAAGGATGTTATAAAAACCCTATTTTCTGAATTTTTCAGCAAGCTTTTTATTATTCACTCATTCATTAATTCAAGTCTTTTTCATTCAACTTCCGCTCCTAATTCACGTTACAATTGTTAACAAGAGAAAAACGCTAACTCCTAGGAAACACCAAGAGGAAAAACTTCAACCTTGTTGTGACGCCACACTCCTCTCCAACGTGAGATCATTCTAGTTTTGATATGATGATGATGTTTATTGTGATATCCGTTACGCTCAGAGTAGCTAAACTTCTCTGTTAGGGTTATGGAAGACTTATGAGATACTATCTATTTCTATGAGTTTGTGAATTCTTGATACGTATGCTGCTTATATCATTACTCTCTTCATCTTAATTGAATTCTTGTGGTTGCAAACATATAGAATATGCCAGTATAGCATTAACTTGTTCGAAAAAAAAGTTACACGTCTGGAAAAGAGAGAATGACAAGGAAATAGGGCTACCAACCCCTGTTTAAAAGTTAGTTCCGTAACTGGATTAACCTCTTGGAGAATTCATACCATTAGTATACGCTTTAAGATCGAAAGAGTTAAAGTGATATAATCCTTGATGGTCGAAAGACACTAGGGTTTACCATAGAATACGAATCTCTATAAGCGCATGCATGTCTGAATTCTGCATAACTCATAGCCAATAGATACGTAAAACTCATAAGGTGGACATAACCCTAACTTACAATTCTCATTGATTAAAACCTACTAAACATTTTGTTCTTCTTTGTTACTTTGATACCCTTAATTCACGCTACAATTAAATCCCCCCTTTTTCGTAGAATTTTCGATCAACAGTCTACTAATCGTTGCATACTTAGTGACCAAGTATTCCCTGTGGGATTCGACACCCAACCCAGTTGGGTTCTATATTTGACAACGACCGCTTACACTCTTACGAGAGCTGTAGTTTGAGCGTTATCAGGCGCACCAGTCTTATTCGTGTGTAAGAAAGATGGTTCTCTTAGAATTTGTATAGACTACCGTCAGTTGAACAAAGTCATATTCAAGAATAAATATCCATTTCCTTGAATCGATGACTTGTTTGACCAACTTCAGGGTGCCAGTTACTTTTCTAAGATAGACCTCAGATCAGGCTATCATCAGCTTAAAGTCAGGGAATGCGACATTTCGAAAATAGCTTTCTGAACCCAGTATGGTCACTTCGAGTTTCTAGTTTTGTAATTTGGTCTCACAAATTCTCCATCAGCCTTCATGGACTTAATGAATCGTGTGTTCAAGCAGTACTTGGATGTGTTCTTTATATTCTTCATTGATGACATTCTTGACTATTCCCATAGTGAGAATAATCACCCAGATCATCTTTGAATTGTACTTTAGACTCTTAGATCCCATCAGTTGTTTTCCAAATTCAGTAAGTCCAAATTTTTGCTAAGGTCAGTAGAATTCCTTGGTCATATTATTTCCGGTGATGGCATTAGAGTTGATCATCAAAAGACTGAGGCAGTGAGAAACTGACCTAAAACTATCTCTCCATCATATATCAGGAGCTTCTTGGGTTTAGCTAGCTATTACCGTAAGTTTGTCAAAGGGTTTTCATCTATTGCACCCCCCATTTCCAGATTGACTCAGAAGAAAGTCAAGTTTTAGTTGTCAGATTCTTGTGAGAAGAGTTTTAAGGATTTAAAGACTCTACTCACTAAAGCCCCATTTCTAATGATACCAAATGGTTCAGATGGGTTTGTTTGCGCACTATGATACATCCAGAGTAGGTTTGGGTTGTGTCCTTATGTAGAGAGGTAAGCTCATAGCCGATACCTCTAGACAACTTAAACTCTATGAGAAGAATTACCCTACCCATGATCTTGAGTTAGCAGCTGTTGTGTTTGCCTTAAAGATTTGTAGGCATTATTTGTATGGGGTGTATGTTGATGTGTTCACATATCAAAAAAGCTTGCAGTATGTGTTCTCTCAGAAAGATTTGAATTTCCATTGTAAAATATGGTTAGAGTTGATGAAAGATTATGACATGAGTTTTCTGTATCATCTAGGCAAGACCAAGGTAGTGGAAGATGCTCTCAGTAGGTTGTGTATAGGTAGTGTTTCTCATGTTGATAACGGTAAGAAGAAATTAGTTCAAGGAGTTCATCAGCTTGCCAGACTAGGTGCCCGCTTAGTCGATTCAGCAGAGGGTAGTGTATGGGTGTAGAATAGTTCAGTATCATCTCTAGTTTTTGAAGTGAAGGAAAAAATGGGATAGAGATCCTATCCTTGTTAAGTTAAAAGAGTTAGTCAGAGTTTAGCAAGTAGAGGTTTTCTCCCAAGGGGGAGATGGTGTGTTGCGTTGCTAGGATCGGCTTTGCAAGCAAGGTGTAGATGACTTGAGGCAATGAATTCTAATAAAAGTGCATAGTGCATGTTACTCAATTCATCCAGGGTCCACTAAGATGTACCATAATTTTTGGGAGATCTATTGGTTGAGTTGGATGAACAGAGACATTACAGAGTTTATAGCTAAGTGCTTAATGTGTCAGCACGTTAATATTAAGCACCATAAGCCTAGTGAGTTGATGCAGGAGTTCAGTATTCCCACATGGAAATGGGAAGAAGTGAACATGGACTTTGTGATGGGTTTGCCTCTTACCCTCCATCAACATTGTTCTATTTGGGGCATTATAGATAAGATGACCAAATCCACTTATTTCTTACCAGTTCATTCCTTGTATTCAGTCGAGGATTATGCCAAAATTTATGTTAGAGAGTTTGTTAGGTTACATGGAGTCCCAGTGTCCATAATCTCATATAGAGGTACTTAGTTTACGTCTCACTTCTGGAAAGCATTCCAAAAGGGTCTTGGTACCTAAGTTTACCTCAGTACAACCTTCCACCTTCAGACAGATGGTCAAGCAGAAAGGACCATTCAGACTTTAGAAGATATGTTAAGAGCATGTGTTGTTGATTTTAAAGGTAGTTGGGATGACCACTTGCCTTTGACTGAACTCTTATATAATAACATCAATCATTCCAATATTCAGATGGCTCCGTTTGAGGCTCTTTATGGTAGGAGATATAGATCTCCAATTGGTTGGTTTGAGGTCGATGAGGCCACAGTAGTAGGTCCTGACTTAGTGTTTGATTCCTTAGAGAGGGTTCAGTTGATTAGGGAAAGGCTTAGGGCAGCCCAGAGCCGACAAAAAACATATGCATATGTAAGGAGAAAAGATCTCGAGATTGAGGTTGACAATTTTGTGCACTTGAAAATCTCTCCCACAAAGGGAGAGAAAAAGTTCGGCAAAAAGAGGAATCTCGGTCCCCAATATGTCGGCCCCTTTAGAATTCTCAGCCATTTTAGAAAGGTAGCTTATGAGCTTGAGTTGCCTTCAGATCTAGCTTAAGTGCACCCAGTATTCCACGTCTCCTTGCTAATGAAATGAATTGGTGACCCAACAGTCATAGTTCCCTTAGAAGGCGTAGAAATTCAAAATGATCTATCTTTCAAAGAGGTTCCATTGCAAATCCTTGATCGTCAGATTCGAAGACTGAGGAACAAAGAAGTTCCCTTGGTTAAAGTTTTTGGGTGGAATTAGTCCATTGAGGGAGCTACTTAGGAAGTAGAAGAAAATATGCAGACCGAATATCTTCACCTCTTCTCCGCAAACTCAGATTCATCTTGAGGTAACAGTCTTCCTTAGCCTGGCTTAGTTCTATGTTCAGCTACAGTTACAAACTTGGTACCCATTGCCATTGCATATTTCATCATGCATTCATGAATCAGTTCAGTAATGTTCTCATGCATCAAATATGCATGTTCAATATGAAAACTCTGCTTATCAGTGATTCTAGTCATGTAATCATGTTTTAGTTGTGCATATTCAGTGTGTAAACCTATTCTATCAGTATTCCTCAGCTTAATCAATCTCATTCGAGGTCGAATGTTCCCAAGAGGGAGATACTGTAATACCTTATATTTCCCTAGCTTAATTTAACTCTCAGTACATGAGTATTCATATATAATAATTTTGAAATATTCAGTATTTTTCAGTTTAGAGCTTACCATTGTGTAGGAAATTCAGTCAGCTTTCCAACGATATAATGTTCGCCCATATCCGATACCCGGGCAAAGAGTTAGAGCTTTTTTTGTTAAGGAGTGTGCCATCTGGCACATCAGCGCATTGCGGATACCAGAAAAATGGTAGTGGTCAGTTTCAAGTGAAACTCTATAATAATGGTGCATCGCGCTAATGCTCCAGTTTGCAATTGTCATTTTCCAGTATGGCAACGTGATCCCACCGCATCGCGCAATTAGCCATTTTACCAGTTTTTAAATTCCAGTGAGGTTCTGTGATGGTGACACATCGCACCAAGGGTCTATTTCACGTTTGTCTATTTTTACACAGTGTCATCCATATTCCAGTGGCTCACCGCGATGCCACCGTGTCGTGGTGAGGCACAAAATCGGGCATCCAGTGATGAATTTTTAAATCTTTCCAGGGGTAATTGGGTATTTTTCCATGACCCAAGTCAGTCTTAAACACGTGATTAACCCCTAATTAACCTATTTATAGCATTATTTCCTAACTTTATCTCAAGATTAAAACATTTTCTCTCAAAGGGCAAAACCCTAGCTTCAAGAAATCTAGAACAAACTCAGGAATTCCTCCAAGAACCTTCAAGAATTAATATTTCCATGTATGTTAGGTGTTCATTCATGGGTTCCTTTCAACCATGAAGTCGAAAACCCCCTTTTAAACTTACAAGATCTCAGATTTATGAATTTCATGCTTGAACTTGATTGTATTCATGTTCAGGATAGTAATTGGGTTTCAATTCTTGATTAATTATAAGATTCCATGAAATTAAAATCCTTTATGTGATGAATTATGTGAAATGTATGCTAAACCATTGAAATTGTAATCGAGTATTGTATTCACGATGTTCATGTATTGACTATTATCATGTGAAAAAATCCATGCTCCCCAAGTGTTTGCTAAAATGCCTATGTGAAGTAAATAGTGGAATCATGACATGTCATGATGTATTCCCAATCATGTAAAAGTTTATTCCCTATAAGTGTTTGATAAAATGTCTCTGTGAAGGAATTATGAACAAGTGGACATTGTTATGCTTTTCAAAGATCATGCTATGCTTTATTTTCAGGGTATCGAGTCCTAGGGGTATCTAATGCCCAATAATCTAGTTGTTTACCTAGAGCTACAGTAGTTACACAATAGTCTAAGTCATGTCCCAAAATAGTAAGTACTCAGGCAGTTACAGAACTCAATAAACTCAGTCAGTTACAGAACTCAGTGAAACTTAGTATTAGTCTAGTTCAGCTCAGTATAGTAATCAGTGGTATTCATATGGGAGTACAATTTAGCAACGAGTGAACCCAAGGATGGGGGCTCACCTACCAGTAGAGGGTGTGATCCTTAGAAGTAGTCCTTGCATTCCACAACTGTGTAGCCAGCGTAGGTTGAGATATCAACCTGGCAGACGAAGGTTGATGCAGTATTTTAACCTACCAGTTGAGGGTACCACCATTCTTATTCATGGCACATGTCAGATGAGGGTTAGTCTTTAGCTTGTCCTTACCCGTGGCATGGTACTGACACCCTTCCATCTAGGGTTACAAGTTGGACCCCAAATTTATTCAGAAAGAGGCATGTCGGTTAGATGATTACCTCACACAGTCTCAGTTTCAATCTCAGTAATAGAACTCAGTTCAGTTGTACAGAATCAGGACTGTCAGATACAGTCACCCAGTTATCAGTTATTTCAATTATCAGTAATCTCAAATATCAGTTACTCAGTTATTAGAAATCAGTACTCTACTTCAATAAAAGCTTAGATACAGTATATATGTATATGTGTAGTGTTGCATACTCAACATTTACAACAATTTCAGTTATCCATGTAGTCATATTCAGTTACTCTATATTATTTAGTCAGTTACCATTTATGCATATGAACCCTTGCATTCAGCCTTACCTTATCTAGTATACCAGTATATTCCATGTACTAATGCATACTCTTTCTTTGCGCTATGATGTCTCATATCATTGGTTCGTATGCTCGAGTTCTTGATCGCGCTTAGCAAGATTCAGTAGTGAGTCCTCATCTATTAAGGATATGCATTTATTTCAGTATTTTTAGTAGCTTGAGTATTTCAGTAGTCGAAGTTAGTTGGGGGTCTTTCCCATCAACTCCACTTTCAGACAGATTAGTTAGAGGCTTTTCAGACTACACAAGTTTAGATAGTGTTCAGTTTTTCAGATGTTATTACAGTTGTTATTCTTCATCATTATTCAAATTATGAACCTTATGTCATTTCAGCCTATTTTTTACATTATTTCAGTATTATTATTCAGTGCTCATAGCAGGTACCAGTTTGGATTAGTTTGTGGTCCTTTGAGGTCGTAAGCACCGTGTGGCGTCTGGGGTGCAGACTTGGGGTATTACTCTAAATACTTAAAAATATCCTAATTACACAAAAACACAACACAAGACTAAATAAAAAATAATATGACACAAAATTATCCTAAACATACCGGTTCTACAACCACACTATGGTCGACAGGAAAAGAAGCACGACAAAAAAACCTGTGGCGGCATGGTACCCCGACCCTAATAAAAAACTGTGCACTATCCTTAATATGCTAAAACAAAATTAAATATAGGGAAGTGAGAACATACCTGGGATGCACTAGGCACCTAAATCAGAAGCATCCCCAGATGAGGGCATATCAACTAGCAGAGGCGGTGGCGGTGGAGGTGCACTACTGGATAATGCACCACTACTATAGATGTATGCCTCTTTCTATCGACAAATTCAGAATTAATAAAATCATGCCCAACCTTTTTAATGGCCTAGTGATATGGTAAAACAGGGTCCTGCAAGTCATCTATGAGACCTTTCTTTTCCAAAATAGTTGGGACCTCCTAATCACACTCCGCGAAGAAATCAAACTATCTCAGTTCATGCAAAGGTGATATCTGGACCACATGGGGATAACATAGGGAATGGATGTAACATGACTCTATGTGAGAGGGTGTACCTCTACTCAAAATATATCAAACTCTTCCCACATCTGTGTTATATCTGGTGCATCTATCTATGTGTATCATGATGTAACCAATCTCTCAAACTCATCGATCTATGTTTGGAAGTCAACACGTATCTTAAATAGTGTATTACTCAGTGCAACCTCCCATCAGGATTGTGCCTGCTCAAATCTAGTCCTAACCCCTGATCTCCTCTACTCATTAAGGAAAGCCATCTCAGTCTCAACAACCCTCACCCTATTATCGGTGCCCCTCTAGTTTTACACTATGCTCTATAAAAACTTTCTAGATATAGTAATCATACCATAAGCAGGAGCTGTAGTGGATGGGAAAGTAGGCTTTAAAGGTACACCCAACGACTCTGAGGTTAAAGTCGGGTTTGAAAAAGAAATATCTGGTGTCCCTTTGATAACGCTCAACTTACATGTCAATTTAAGTTCAAAATAATCATTGCCAATATAATTATCCAACTTTGGAGTTAGGGTGGAATCCACGAGGAACAATGTGATTGGTGATCAAATTAATTCAAAATAATAGATACAAGTTAAATTAAAACCAATGGTTCAAAAAGATAAAATAGGAGAGATTGGATCCTACACTAGTATTTCTTTTTGTTTTTTTCTAGTATAAATTTGGGGCTATGTATAATTAGAGTTTTAACAATTAGGAACGGATCTTGGGATTATGCACTACTAAGAGAGTGACATATGGGTGTTAATCATCATCATCAATTTAGTAAATCAAATATGAGTATGCTTGGTTATAGATTTTGATGCTAGTCTTTGAACATAACACCAAACTTTCACCCATTGATTCTTTCGAATACCTAATAGATGTGTTAAACAATCGTAACCACAACCTCAATCTCGGCATCCCTATTTCTAGGATGATACCCATGGCATAGTCAACCTCACATTCACCATTATGTATAAGATAGTGAAAATTTAGTAAACTACACATATAATTGTCTATCATTGCTTTGGTCTCCACATCCCTCTTTCGAGGATGATATGGATTCCTAAAGTTCACCCCAAACCCTTCTTTCGAAGATAGCTTGGAGGACTTTCAATCATCAAACCCATGTGGGTATTTGGGGTTTTCAACCATCAAATCCCAACCAAAATAGTATAGCAATGATAAAAACCATAAACATGAATTACCAAATAGATGCTAACAATAACAACCCATACACACTTCAACCTTTATTCACACATAGCCCCAAGAGGCAGATTTAGCCACACATAAGATAAATAAGAATAGATATACCTATAATATCCATTGAAATAATGTTGAAAATCTAAGTGAATGTTACTTCAAACTTTGCTTTCTCACAATATCAACAATGGAAGAGAGCAAATCTTCCACTTCAAAAGTCTCCAATGTATTCTTCACCCAAAATTTATATAATATTTTGTTCTCCAAAAATGGGGCTATGAATTCTAGAGCTAAAAACCTAAAAAAATGGAGAAGATGTAATGTATTCTATAAAGCTAGGGTTTGAGTACTTTGGTCAAATTAGGATTAGCACATGTAATTACAGTTTTGCCCTTGTGCTGAATTCTTCCGCTGATCCGCGATCGCACCACTTAGCCACGACTGCGGCTATTGCGACGGTAACAGACTCATGCAATCACGGTTGACTGGATATCCTTGACCACTGCGACTGCGGTCAGTAGACTGTGACTACGGTACCTCAGGCGCTTAAGTAGTAGGTCTTTGGTTGTACTTTTCCTTTGCTCTTTTGATCATTTTAAGCTCCAATCCATATTTTCCTATCTTTTCAACTCTTTACCTGCAAAGCGTGGATATTAGTGCATTTACTCATGAATATGTCTCACTTATTTATTCAAAACAAGGTAATGTACATGAATATTGAGTGAGATTGAGTAGTAAAATCACCAATCATCAACACCCCAAACTTAAAGCCTTTGCTTGTCCTCAAGCAACACTACCTCTTACCATGAGACATAATCATTTATGCCCCAAAGTACATAATGACTTCAACATTAGTCGCAGCCACAAGTAGCTCATTGCACATATGCTAGGCTAATTTCAATACACCCCTAATTATAAAACTCAATACTCAAGAATGCATAAGACTTTAAAGAGTAACTAAGCAACAACAACCCATACTCTAGACGTGGCTCCCTTTTTACCACAATTAAGCAATAATCTATTTGCCTCATTGCTCGAGAGGTGACAAAAGTCACCCACCTCAATTTTCTCATATCGTATACTCACAAGAAAGTGAATTTCCACACACCATCATACCAAATATATAACAAGGACTTTTAAGTGCAAAAACTCTCTCTCACACAAAATTAATCTCAATGCAACAAGTGTCATACCATAGGATTGCCCCTATTTTCAATCGCCACTACAAAGAAAGTAAATGGTCGGAGATCTCATAGGACTTTCTAAGATTGTAATGAAGGTTTGGGTTAGGGTAGGATACCATTTAGGAACAACATGGCTACACCCTTCCTTGAACGTCTACATCACCCTTTATAATTCTTTATTTTTTAACTAAGGGCCACTCTTCTTTGTTTTCTTTATTTTCTTATGCCTACAATTCACTTCCGTTGTTGACCACTTTTACTTTATTTTTTTTTCTTACAACGTATGTGCAATTCATTCCTTTGTTGGATCCTTTATTTTATCTAAATATTTGTTTTCAACACTTAGGTTATAATACCCCGTATTTCTCTAGCTTAATTTAACTCTAAGTACATGAGTATTTATATACATAATTCTTAAAATACTCAGTATTTTTTAGTTTAGAACTTACCAGTGTGTAGGCAATTTTGTCAGCTTTCCAATGATATAAAATTCTCCCAAATTTGATACTCGGGTGAAGAGTTAGAGCAATTTTTGTAAAATAGTATGCCACCTAACGCATCACCGCGCCGCCCTAAGGGTACAAATGGAATTGTCATTTTCCAGTGAGAGACCGTGATCCCACCACATTGCGCCACTAGCCAGTTACCCAATTATCACTTTCCAGAGTGCCTCCGCGATCATTGTGCATTGCGCTAAGGGTTAAATTTGTATACAGTGGGGTACCACGATTATACCACATCGCGCTAAGCTCCCAGGTTGTAATTGTCAATTTCTAGTGAAATGGCGCGATAGCGCCGCATCGCTCCAAGGGCCCAAATCGGAAAATTTTGATGGAAATTCAAAGTGTCGTCCAGGGGCAAACAAGTCTTTTCTCATAAATTTAATCAGTACAAAAATGAGATTTAATCCCTAAAAATGTTATTAAGTCATTCTTTAATCAATTTTCCCCAAATCAAAAAGCATTATCTCCCTAATAGAAAACCCCATCTTCAAGAAATAAAGAGCAATCCTCAAGAAAATTACCAAGATCTTTAAGAATTAAAATACCCAGGTATGTTAGGTGTTTATCTATTGGTTCCTTTAACCTTTAGAGTCCAAGAATCCATTTTTAAAACAACAAGATTATTGATTAATGATTTACATGCTTGAGATTGGATTTACATGATTATTGATTCATGATTCATGAACATTGATTGATCTCAATCCATTATTAATTATAGATTCCATGAAATTAAAATAGAATGAATACTGATTTGCATAATTCCCATGTTATAATCCTTGAATTAGCAAGTTTGGGTGTTGTAGTTACAATGTTTATATGTTGTACATGATTATATGCATTAAGTTATGCCCCCTATGTGTTTGATAGAATGTCCATGCAAATTAAATGGTGAAATAATGACATGCTAGCATATGTACAAGCTTATGCCCTACAGGTGTTTGATAAAATGTATTTATGAATGAATTATGAACAAGTGGGCCTTGTTATTCTTTTCAAGATCATGCTATGCTTTAATTTTCATGCTATCGAGTCTTAGGAATATCTAATACCCGACAATCTAGTTGTTTACCTAGAGTGACAATAGTTACAGAATAGTCTCAGTTATGTCACAAAATTATAGTACATAGTTAGTTATAAAACTCAGTAAACTAAGTCCATTTCAGTCAGTCAACACGATCAGTAACAGTTCAGTCAAATCTAGTACAATCTAGCAATCAGTCCATGGTCTATTCAGTTGGGAGTAGGATTCAGCACCAAGTAAACCCAAAGATAGGGGCTCACCTTCCAGTAGAGGGTGTGGTCCTTAGAAGCAGTCCTTGCATTCTATAAATATATAGCCAGCGTAGGTTGAGACATCAACCTTCTAGTTGAGGGTTGATAAGGTGTTTTAAACCGCCAGTTGAGGGTACCACCATTCTTATTAGAGTACCTTCCAGATGAGGGTAACTCTTTAGCTTATGCTTACCTGTGGCACGATACTGACACCCTTCCAACTGGGGTTATAGGTTGGACCCTAGTTATCTTATTTGGGGCATATCGATTAGATGATTACCTCCCACAATTTTAGTGTCAGAGTCAGTACAAAACTCAGTTCAATTTTTACAGAATCTGGACTATCAAAAATAGTCACTTAATATCAGTCACTTAGTTAGCAGTGACTACAAATATCAGATACTCAGTATCAAAAATCAGTAATCAGCTTTAGTGAAAGATCAGATACAATATTCACTTATATGCACAGTATTGCATACCCAGTATTTTATAGCAGTTTCAGTTATCCATGTACTCTTACTCAGTTATTCCATATTATTCAGTCAGTTATTATTCATGCATATGAAACCTTGAATTCAGTCTCACCTCATCTATCATACCAGTACATTCTATGTATTGATGCATACTTTCTCTTTGTGATATGATGTCTCATATCATAGGTTCAGATGCTCAGGTTCCTGACCGCGCTTAGACAGATTCAATTAGTAGTAACAAATTCAGTAGTGAGTCCTCATCTATCGAGGATATGCTTTTATTTCATCATTATAGTAGCTTCAATAATTCAGTAGTCAGAGTTAGTTAGGGGCTTGTTCCATCAACTCCACTTTTAGATAGTTCAGTTAGATGCTTTTCAGACTAGACTAGTTCAGATAATATTTCAGATTTCAGATGTTTTATCAGATATTATTACAATTACTATTCTTTATCAGTATTTAGATTATGAACCTTATGGAATTTAAACTTATTTTTTGCATTATTACAATATATTATTATTTAGTGCTCACATTAGGTACCAGTCATGGGTTAGCTTGTGGTCCTTCAGTGTCATAAGCACCGTAGAACGTCTGGGGTACAAACTGGGGGAATTACAAACTTGGTATCAGATCCTAAGGTTTAAAAGAGTCCTAGGGAGTCTAAAAGTCGCGTCTAGTAAAATCCTATGCATACGTGTGTAGCGTGCCACACTTATGGACAAGAGGCTATGAGACATTTTAAGGAAAAGTTTCCTTTCTTTCAGTATTCATATCGTGTGAGTAAGCATGAGCTCAAGTTAAAATCTCAGTCTAATTCATTTATTCCTTTCATTTATAGAACTTACCTCCAAAAAAGAACAACGGAAGAAGAACAAGAACCCATCCAGTACCTCAACTGTTTAGGTAGATCCCTGGATGAGTATGTCTCCCATGAAGAATTTAGAGTTGCCTTCACTACTCTATCCCATTCAGTAGCAGCTCAGGATTAACGATCAGCTGTTGTTCAGACCAACCTAATGAATACTACTGCAGTATGGATTCGGGAATTCACCAGAATAAATCTTCCCCTATTTTCAGGATCTAAGCCTGAAGAAGATCCATAAGAGTTCCTCAATAAGGTTCAAAAAGTAACAAATATCATTGGAATGACTTCTGGTGAGAGTGCAGAGTTAGCTACCTATCAGCTACAAGATGTAGCCCATACGTGGTTTAAGCAGTGGAAGGTAGACAGGGGCACAGATGCAGAGCGCATAGAATGGGAAGAGTTTTCTACTGATTTTCTTTATAGATTCTTTCCCTTAGAGCTAAGATAAGACAATGTGTTATAGTTCATCAATAACAGGCAAGGAAGCATGAGTGTGAAAGATTTTCCCCTCAAGCTTACTCAGTTAGACAGGTATGCTCCCCATGTAGTAGTAGACAATAGGTCCGGAATGAGCAAATTTATGTTGGGGGTGTCAGAGAGTGTGGTTAAGGACTATAGAACTGCTATGTTAATTTAGGATATAGACATATCCAGGCTCACAGTCCATGCTCAACCGATTAAAGAGGATAAGAATAAGGATAGAGAGAGGGAGAACAAGAGATCTAGAACAGGTAGATTCAATTTCACTCAACCTAAGTTAGAAGGCCGTAACCGTTCCAGTTTCATCCAAAATCTTCAATTCCAGCTCCATCATCATCCAGTGATCCATACCCTAAGTTCATAAATTATAACAAAGATAGGGAACCAGGATCTAAATCTCAAGGTAGTGTCAGTAGTTCTAGAACAAATCCTCTTTTCTAAAAATATGGCAGAAACCATCAGGGTGTCTACAGACATGGCTGTGATGTTTGTTTTGGGTGTGGCAATCCAGGCCATAAAATTAGAGATTATCCCCAGTCAAGTTCTCAAGGTCAATAAAATCATTCCTCAACTCAGTCTGGTCACCCCAATCAGTAGGGTGCAACTTCCAGTACTACCAGTGGGCAACGTCCAAATAGGATTTATGCACTTCAGTCCAGACAAGATCAGGAAAGTTCTCCTTATGTGGTCACTGGTATTTTACAGATCTTCCATTTACATGCTTATGCCTTATTAGATCTAGGAGCTTCTTTGTATTTTGTAAATCCTTACATAGCAGTCAATTTCAAGGTCAAAACAGAAATCTTAACAAAACCTTTCTCAGTCTCTACTCTAGTGGGTCAGTCTATCATGGCCCGACAGGTATATAGGAACTATTCGTTTATGATATCTCAGAGAGTCACTTTAGAAGACTTAGTAGAATTAGAGATGACGGACTTCGACGTCATTCTCTGAATGGATTGGCTCCATTCATGCTATCCCTCAGTTAATTGTAGAAATAGAATTGTTTATTTTTAGTTTCCAAATGAACCAATCCTTGAATAGAGGGGTAGTACCACAGCGCTCAAGGGTCAGTTAATTTCATACCTTAGAGCAAGAAGAGTAATATCCAAGGGATATGTCTATCACCTCATGCGATTCAAAGACTCTAGTTGAGAGACTCTTAATCTTGAGTCAGTTCTAGTAGTGAATGAATTCTCAGATGTGTTTCCCAAAGATCTTTCTAGAGTTTCTCCCAAAAGGGAAATTGACTTTGGAATAGACCTTCTTCTAGATACTCAGCCTATTTATATTCCATCATACAGAATGGCTCCAGCCAAACTAAAAGAGTTAAGAGAGTAGTTAAAGGACCTTTTAGATAAGGGGTTCATTAGACCCAGCATTTCCCTATGGGGTGCACTAGTCTTATTCGTACGTAATAAAGACGGTTCTCTTAGAATATGTATAAACTACCATCAGTTGAACAAAGTCACAATCAAGAATAAATATTCACTTCCTAGTATTGATAACTTGTTTAACTAACTTCAGGGCACCAGTTACTTTTCTAAGATAGACCTCAGATCAGGCTATCATCAGCTCAGAGTAAGGGAATGTGACATTCCAAAAATATATTTCCGAACCCAATATGGACACTTTGGGATTCTATTCATTTGTTTTGGTCTCACTAATGCCCCAACACTTTCATGGACTTAATGAATCGCTTGTTTAATTAGTACTTGGACATGTTTTTTATAGTCTTCATTGATAACATTCTTGACTATTCTCATAGATATAATGATCATACAGATCACCTCAGAATCATACTTCAGACTCTTAGAGCTCATCAGTTGTTCGCCAAATTCAGTAAGTGCAAAGTTTGGCTAAGGTCAGTAGCATTCCTTGGTCATATTATTTTTTTATTAGAATTAGAGTTGAACCTCAAAAGACTGAATCGGTGATAAACTAACCTAAACCCATCTCTCCACTAAATATTAGGAGTTTCTTAGGTTTAGCTAGCTATTACCATCGATTTATTAAAGGGTTTTTGTCTATTGGATCCTCCATATCCAGATTGATTCAAAAGAAAGTCAAGTTTCAGTGGTCAGATTCTTTTCAGAAGAGTTTTCAGGAGTTGAAGAGTCGACTCACTATAGGCCTAGTTCTAATGTTATACGATGGTTCAGATGGGTTTGTTGTGTACTGTGATGCATCCAGAGTAGGTTTAAGTTGTTTCCTTATACAGAGAGGTAAGGTCATAGCATATGCCTTTAGATAGCATAAGCCCCATGAGAGGAATTACCCTACCCATGATATTGAGTTAGCAGTTGTAGTGTTTGCCTTAAAGATTTGGCGACATTATTTTTATGGGGTGAATGTTGATGTGTTCATAGATTAAAAAAGATTGCAGTATGTGTTATCTCAGAAATATTTGAATTTGAGTTAGAGAAGATGGTTAGAGTTATTGAAAAATTATGACATGAGTGTTCTGTACTATCAAGGCAAGGCCAATGTAGTGATAGATGCTCTCAGTAGGTTGTCTATGGGTAGTGTTTCTCATGTTGATAATGGTAAGAAGAAATTAGTTCAGGAAGTTCATCAGTTTACCCGAATAGGTGTCCACTTAGTTGATTCAGCAGAGGGTAGTGTGTGGGTACAAAATAGTTCAGAATCATCTCTAGTTTCCAAAGTTAAGGAAAAATAGGATAGAGATCCCAGCCTTGTTAAGTTGAAAGAGTCAGTCAGAGGTTAGAAAGTAGAGGTTTTCTCCCAAGGAAGAGATGGTGTGTTGCGTTGCCAGGGTCGGCTATACATGTCAGGTGTATATGACTTGAGGCAACGAATTCTTGTAGACGCGCATGGTGCACGTTACTCTATTCATCCAGGGTCCACTAAGATGTATTGTGATTTGCAAGAGATCTATAGATGGAGTGGTATGAAGAGAGATATTGTAGAGTTTATAGCTAAGTGCTATACATTTCAGTATTTTAAGATTGAGCACCAAAAGCCTAGTGGATTCATGCAGGAGTTCAGTAGTCCCACATGGAAATGGGAAGAATTGAACATGGTCTTTGTGATGGGTTTTCCACATACCCACCATCAGCATAATTCTATTTGGGTTATTATAGACAGGATGACCAAATTTGCTCATTTCCTACTAGTTCATACCTCATATTCAGTCGAGGACTATGCCAAACTCTATGTCAGAGAGTTGGTTAGGTTACACAGAGTCCCAATGTCCATCATCTCAGATAGAGGTACCCAGTTTACCTCTCACTTCTAGAAAGCATTCCAAAAGAGTCTTGGTAACCAAGTTCACCTCAGTACAACCGTCCACCCTCAAATAGATGGTCAAGTAGAAAGGACCATTCAGACTTTAGAAGATATATTAAGAGCATGCGTTGTTGATTTTAAAGATAGTTGGGATGATCACTTGCCTTTTATTGAATTTCAATATAATAATAGCTATTATTCCAGTATTCAGATGGCTTCATTTGAGGATCTTTATAGTAGGAGATGTAGATCTCCAATTCATTGATTCGAGGTCGATGAGGCCATAGTAGTATGGCCTGACTTAGTGTTTTATGCCTTAGAGAAGGGTCAGTTAATCTGGGAAATGCTTAGGGCATCCCAGAGCCGACAAAAATCATATGCAGGTGAGAGAAGAAAATGTAATATCCTGAACTTTCTTTAAGACAAATCTAGTCTTCAGAAGAGTTAGTGATGAATTCTTAAATGATTAATGTTTAAATCATATAGAATTTCTCCAATTTAAACTTTTTATCATGTGGGAAATTGAATTTTCTTTCCAACAATACAAATTTTGTCCAAATCTAGTATCGAAGTAAAAAGTTATGAACATTTTATAGAGAACTGTCAAAAATACCTAGAAGCGACGGTCAGGCCAACGGACCGTCGAGCAAGCGACGAATAGTCGCCCAAGCCATCACGACTAAGGAAGTAAACCCGACTTCTAGTCAAGTGCGATGGTTAGGATCGACGGACTGTCGATCCAGTTATGGACCATCACCCAAACTATCGCAGATGAGGCAGAAAGTTCAGGTTCTTGCTAAGTATAACGGGATGGACCGACGGACCGTCAAGCCAGCGATGGACCGTCTCCTAAATCATCACCAATTTTGATCAGCAATTTTAATCCATTTTTAAAAGGGTATTTGGGTCTTCTTCTACCCGTTTTAACCCCTAATTATCCTAGACCAGAGCTCATAACTTCTTTATTCATCCACAACACAAAATTAGGATTTCTCTGAAAGATCAATCCCCATGAACAAGAAACCCTAGGTTTTTAATCTCAAGTCAAGAATTCAAGCTTTCCTCCACCAATCTTCAAGAAATCATCCACCCAGGTATGTTAAGTGTTGATTCATGGGTCCCTTTCACCCATGAAGCTCAAGAATCTCTTTTCAAAATCCAAGATTTGTGGATTTATGAATGTTCATGATTTAGTTGAATTAAAATTCATGTTCATGTTGTTGTGGGGTTTTGATTCATTTTTTAAATTTCATGTTCTGATGATTGATCCTAGTATATGATGATTTACATAATATTAATGATAAACCCTTCAAATTGCAAATTTATTTATGCAACCATGATAATTAGATGCATTGATGATGGTATAACCAAAGTATGCTCCCCATATGTTTGATTAAATGCCTATATGAAGGAAAAAGGGCCATTATAGTTTGATAGTATGAAATCCCCATTCATGTACAAGTTAATACATGTCAAGTGTTTGATGAAATGTCTTAATCAATGAATTATGGATATATGTGTAGCCATTGTTATACTTTTGAACTTGTGCCAAGAATTACTTTAATTCTATCGAGTCCTGGGGGTATTTATACACGACAATTTAGCTGTGTGCCTAGAGCCAATGTTAGTTTCATGATAATCTCAGACGTTCCATGATCAGTAGAATTTAGTCAGTTACATGACTCAGGAAAACTCAGTAATCTCATTAACTCAGTCAGTTAACCAGATTTAGTAATATTCCGTCAGTCCACGAAACTCAGTGAACTTAGTCTAGTTCATCTCAGTATAATTAGTTCAGTGTCTATTTAGTTGGGAGTAGAATTCAGCACCGAGTGAACCTAAGGATGAGGGCACACACTGACCGTTGAGGGTGTGACCCTTAGAAGCAATCCTTGTATTCCAGAACTATGTATATAGCATAGGTTGAAACATCAATACTATCAGTTGAGGGTTGTTGAGGTAGATCAACACTACCAGATGAGGGTCCCACCATTCTCCTTTGGGGACACTTTTAGATAAGAGTCACTCACAACTTGTCCTTACCAGTGGCACGATATTGATACCCTTCTAATTGGGGTTACAGATTAGACCCCAACTCTATACAGAAAAGGGGCATATCGATTAGATGACTACTTCCCATAGTCTCAGTTTTAGTCTCAGTAAAAGAAATCTAATAGTTCTTCAAATTCATGACTATCAGATTCAGTCGTTCAGTATTAGACGGAACTCAGCTAGTTCCATTTGAATCAGGATTGTCAGACACAATAACTCAGTTAACAGTATTAGTTATACGAAACTCATATTATTAGTATTCAGATTGAATAGTCAGTATTATCATGATCTCATTTATAGTTACGTATTCATGCATGTATTCTTACGTTCATGTTATTCAGTTAGTTAGTATTGTTCATGCATATGAACCCCATGCATTCAGCCTACCTCACTTAGCATACCAATACATTCATACGTACTGACGTATACTTTTCTTGTGCACTATGGTATTTTATACCATAGGTTTGGACGCTTAAGTTCTTGATCGCACTTAGCTTCAGATTCAGCCAGCAGTAGTAGATTTACATTGAGTCCTTATCATTCGAGGATCGCATGATTATTTCATCACTTCATAATTTTAGTTTTAGTAGACAGAGTTAGTTGGGGACATATCCCATCAACTCTACAGTTTTAGACAGTTTTAGAGGCTTTCAGACTAGCATGTTCAGACAGTATATTTCAGTTTTGGTATTTTCATACCGTGTTTCCAAATGTTATGTTTTATAAGATATTTGAACCTTAAGGCCTTTTATCCTTTTATTATGCATTTATACATAATATTATGCAGTGCTCAGATACAAATATTAGTCTTGGGTTAGCTTATGGTCCTTCGGGATTGCTAACATTGTGTAGCATTCCAGGTATCAGATTCAGGGCATTACAGAAAAGATCTTGAGTTTTAGTTCAGTGATTTTATGTACTTAAAAATCTCTCCCATGAAGGGAGTGTAAAGGTTTAGCAAAAAGGGGAAGCTTAATCCCCGATATGATGTCGGTCCCTATGGAATTCTCAGCCATTTTGGAAAGGTGGCTTATGAACTTGAGTTGCCTTTAGATCTAGCTTCAGTGTACCTAGTATTCCATGTCTCCTTGATAAAGAAATGAATTGGTGACCTAGTATTCATCGTTCCCTTAGAGGGCGTAAATATTCAGAATGATCTATCTTTTAAATAGGTTCTAGTCCAAATCCTCAATCATCAGATTCACAGACTGGGGAACAAAGAACTTCCCTTGGTCAAATTTCATTGCCAGAATCAGTCCGTTGAGGGAGCTACTTGGGAAGCAGAGAAGATATGCGGATCAATTATCCTTACCTCTTCTCCGCAAACTCAGATTCATCTTGAGGTAATAGTCTTCCTAAGCTTTGCTTAGTTCCATTTTTAGTTATAGTTACAAACTTCATACCCATTACCGTTGCATATTCAGTCATGCATTCATGAATTAGTTTAGTAATATACTCATGCATTAGATATGTATGTTCAGAATTAAAACTCAGCTTATCAGTAATTTTAGTCATGCAATCATATTTTGTTGGGAATGTTCAGTGTGTAAAATCAGTCTATCAGTATTTCTCAACTTAATCAGTCTTATTCGAGGATGAATGTTCCCAAGGGGGAGATATTGTAATACCCCGTATTTCCCTATCTTAATTTAACTCTAAGTACATGAGTATTTATCTATATAAAATTCATAAAATACTTAGTATTTTTTAGTTTAGAGCTTACCAATGTGTAGGAAATTTAGTCATTTTTCCAACGATATAAAATTTGCCCAAATCCGATACCCGAATGAATAGTTAGACCAATTTTTGTAAAACAGTGTTCCACCTGGAACATTACTGCGCTGCGCTAAAGGTCCAAATGGAAATTTTCATTTTTCAGGGAGAGACTGTGATCCCACTGCATCGCGCCACCAGTCATTTTTGCAATTGTCATTTTCCAGTATGACTCCACGATCATTCCGCATCACGCCAAGGGTTAAATTTCTATACAGTGGGTTACCACGATTGTACCACGTCGTGCTAAGCTCTCAAGTCGCAATTGTCAATTTCCAGTGACACGATGTGATAGCACCGCATTGCACCAAGGGCCTAAATTGGAAAATTTTGACGAAAATTAAAAGTGTCGTCCAGGGGAAAACAAGCCCTTTCCCATAAATTTAATCAGTCCATAAACAAGATTTAATCCCTAAAAATGTTATTAAGTCATTCTTTAATCAATTTTCCCCAAATAAAAAAATATTCTCTCCCTAATAAAAAACCCTAGCTTCAAGAAATCAAGAGAAATCCTCAAGAAAATCACCAAGAGCTTTAATAATTAAAATACCCAGGTATGTTAGGTGTTCATCTGATGCCCTACAAGTGTTTGATAAAATATCTCTATGAATGAATTTTGAACAAGTGGACCTTGTTATACTTTTTAAGATCATGCTATGCTTTACTTTTCATGCTACTAAGTCCTGGGGGTATCTAATACCCGACAATCTAGTTGTTTACCTAGAGCGATAGTAGTTACAGAATAGTCTCAGTCATGTTACGAAATAGTAGTACTTAGTTATAGAACTCAGTAAACTTAGTCAAGTTCAGTCAATCAATACGATTTGTAACAGTTCAATCAAATCCAGTAAATCTAGCAATCAGTCTATGGTCTATTCAATTAGAAGTAAGATTTAGCATCAAGTGAACCTAAGGATGGGGGCTCACCTTCCTATAGAGGGTGTGGTCGTTAGAAGCAGTCCTTGTATTCCAGAACTACGTAGCCAGCGTAGGTTGAGACATCAACCTTCCAGTTAAGGGTTGATGAAGTGTTTTAACCTGCCAGTTGAGGGTACCATCATTCTCATTAATGTATCTGCCAGATGAGGATAACTCTTCATCTTTTCTTTACCCGTGGCACGGTACTGGCACCCTTCCAACTGGGGTTACAAGTTGGACCCCAGTCATCTTATTTGGGGTATATCGGTTAAATTATTAGTCACTGAGTTATCAGTGAATATAGATATCAGTTACTCAATATCAGAAATAAGTATTCAGCTTCAGTGGAAGCTCAGATACAGTATTCACATATATGCACAGTATTGCATACTCAGTATTTTACAACAGTTTCAGTTATCTATGTACTCTTACTCAGTTATTCCATATCATTCAGTCAGTTATTGTTTATGCATATGAACCCTTTCATTCAGCCTTACCTCATCTAGCATACTAATACATTCCACGTACTCATGCATTCTTTCTATTTGCGCTATGATGTCTTATATCATAGGTTCGAACGCTCAGTTTCCTGACCACGCTTAGACTGAGTTAGTTAGCAGGAGTAAATTCAATAGTGAGCCCTCATGTATTAAGGATATGCTTTTATTTCAGCATCATAGTAGCTTCAGTATTTTAGTAGTCAGAGTTAGTTGTGGGATTGAACCATCAACTCCACTTTCAGACAATTTAGTCAGAGTTTTTTCAGACTAGACTAGTTCAGATAGTATTTCATATTTTAGATATTTTATCAGATATTATTATAGTTGTTATTCTTTATCAGTATTAATATTGTGAACAATATGGCATTTCATCCTATTTTTTGCATTATTACAGTATTATTATTTAGTGCTCACATCAGGTACCAGTCATGGGTTAAGTTATGGTCTTTCAGGGTCGTAAGCACCGTGTAGCATCCGAGATACAGACTTGGGGTATTACATAGGAACATTGGGAATTTGACTAATACTTCGTGGATCCAAACTTCCTTCCATCACTTTCACCACCATTAATTTAGACTTTAAGCGTCAAGTTGCATTTTCAAGTTTAAGGAGGGTACGTTTAAAAGAGAGATAAAAAGAATGGAACATGGCTTATAATGAGTTTTCCAAAGAAAGGTCTAAAGACTCGAAGTGGGTACTAGGGATTACAATTATGCACAGGAAGGATTTTTAGGTTAGTGTGGGTTCCAAAATCATAAGGATGTACTAAGGTCATTTCTCCAACCACATACAATCAAAGTTAGTTTTGAAAGACTAAAGGGGCAAGTTCTAGATAACACATATGTACAAGAGATGAATACCAAAATCTCACCACATATGGCATGAAAAATTTGCCAAGGGAGTTAAAATGTCCCTCCCATGAGAGACAAAAGCAGAGTATTTATCACTATTTACAAGTCAACAATTTGCTGAGCCACAAAAAAGAAAAAAGATTTGTTGCAACATTGCTCACATCCATGCCTTTGATTTTTCAAAAATTTTAGACGAAGGTGGTTTCTTGTTTTACAATAGCACAACGGACAATTTTCTAAACTATGGCTACAACCAAAGCCTTAGTCTCACATCTTGCCTCAAAACGGGTTAACTACCTATATGGCTACTCAGACTTCACTAATGGTGTACAAAGTGACCCCAACTTTTACAAAATAAAATGCCACAGGTACTCAAACTTCCCTTGAATCTTTTACATTTATGCTATGGGAACTCATAATTCCCCTGCATCTATGTCTCAAAACTCAAATACAACACTAGTCACGCATAACTAAAATCCACAGTAAAATCTAAAGTACTAAGAGAAAAAACTAAAAACTAAGAGAAAAGAATGATAATCCATAAAAGCATAGGTCCCACTCGGGTACCCAAAAAAATGTAGAACAGCATCCCAAAACTCAAATTAAAACAATATCCAGAACATCACCCAAAAACAACCACCAACAGAGTACTTATTCGGGGGAACCCCCAACTAAAAGAATACAGTGTCCACACTGCATATGCAAACAAGTAAGGGTAAAGGGGATCTCTCTGAATATGTATCAGCAGCTATCGTCTCCTACTGAGTTGACATTACCACCACCAGCATCATCAACTTACTACTCTGTAGGGCCCTCATCTTCGCTGTCCAATGTTAGTAAAGGTACTAGTTAGTTAGGTTAGAGAACCTTGAAGATGCCCTTCACCACTTTCTACAACTTCCTAAAGAATTTTTCTCATTTCTTTTCTCTCTTCACTATCTTCTCATATGCCTACTTAAGGTCTGTGTGGGAAGCAACTAAGGCTGAATAGGCTCTCTCTAGATTGGCTATTATGGCACCTTGTTTTTTATGCTCTATAATGTACTTCTCATAATCTGTATATGCTATATATGAATGATAGGTAGTAGAGGGCTCTCCTGGTCCTTGATACAGTCTGTACAATAGTTTCCTCACCCCCTATATCTAAACAAAGATGTCGTCAAAAACATTGGATGATAAGGGTCTTCAATAGTCTGTGCTCTCTTGAAATGATTTGCCTTAGTCTATCTTCTTCTTCTTGCTTTAACATGGAACACCCTCGCTTATGAATTTGAGTTAGAAGATGAGGGAGACAGGGTATACCCAAGTGTCTACAACATACTCTACTAATCCTATCCATTTACACAACTCAGTTATAAAAGAAGGAAACAGAAGATAAGTACCTTTATGGGTTTAGAAGTACTGCCATTCTGAAATCACAAGTTCTACGATAATCAAAGTGATCTCAGATAGAATACATTCCACCATCTAAGCCCGGGCATCTGTGAAAATGGTCATAAGAGTGTAAGGAGAAACCCTGCTACAGATGATGTTCAACCATAGCCTTGCTTCATCCTTGAAGTCAATCATTGGAATATCTCTATTAGTGGTGGCCCCAGGGGACTGCTTTTCCCAAAAATAGGATATTAGCCATCCAGGTTCCTGGATCGCATCCCTTAACATGAAATTTCCCCATGTCAGCATTTGGGAGCCCATACACTGGATTAATCTACTCAGCTCCAAAGTTTACCTGTTTACCCCAAATTGTCATCACTAGGTTTATGAGGGAAACTATGCTTAGGTTTACTTAGAACTCACAAACCCACTGTTCATTAGCATATCATGGTTCAAAACACATCCACTAGGTAGCAGTGAGCCTGGCGTGGAATTCTAGGAACTTCTCCTCTACCTTGTCTAAATTTATAACCCTTTCAGGGAGTAGCTTTGTCCTGTGGAAATCATTATAGTAGGAGTGTTGGCGTTGGGCGGCCATGAATCGAGTATCATCAAAATAGCCCATTTTTTAGTCTGAGAACCTATAATCAATGCATCTTATGCCAACATAAATTTTATCACAACAAAAATATGCTAGGACAAACGTATAAGTTCATGAGGTAATGTTATAGAAGATTTCAGCGATAGCTAAGGTGTGGTAGAAATTTTGATGTCTGCCAGAACTTGGCCTCAGGTGTGGCGATCTCAGGGCTTTGACCATGATCGCGGTGACATGACCGCGGTCATTGGGACCGTAATCGACGTATTTGAGAACGAGTTGATAGTTTCTACTCATTACTTTGAATTTCAATTTTAACTCCCAATCCCTTGTTTTGACTAGGCATACCAACATTCTAAATATTTTATTAAAGCCCTGAATGTGTGATCTCAACCCCTAAACTTGAAAGAATTAGAATTAGACTCTTTGGGGTCTTTAATCGAACACATGTTGCACACAATTGCTTTAACCATTTAAAGAGTAAGTTTGGGTACTCAAGTCTTCCCCATTATCGTGTACACAAACTACAATAGCTAACCACAATAGTTACTATAATTAAGCATGTATCTAGCATTAGAAACACAACTTTAGGTATTTTTCTATACTGCAAGTTCTAAACATGCAATTTCATATAAAAACCAAAGGAAGTTCGATAACTTACCAATTGAGAGGATGCAAGCCAATGAATTTATTCTTGGATATGCTATAGAATGCTAAAAATTGGAGAGGATTTTGAGAGAAAATGAGAGAGGATCATGTGGGGGGAATGGGCAATTAGATGATCTTTTTTAAACTGATTAGACCGAGATCACGGTCATAGTTTTGTAATTGTGGTCACTCAGCCTCTATGATCATGGGGACATGAAATATGGTTGCGGTAACTGAGACCAACAAATGGGTTTCCAGCATGTCCTTCTCAGTCCATTTGCCAATTTCACACATTTCTTTTTCAAATTTAACCAAAATACCTCTAAGCACCAATATTTTATGGACTATGAATGCACAAAAACAAGAATAAAAATCAATTCTACTCTAACCTGCATACCAAAAAAAGATATGTGCCACTTTCCATGGCATGATAGGATGCCTCCAATCGAGCGCTTAGTTTAATGTCTTAGAACAATGCCTCCACCTCTTCTTTTTATGTCTCTACTTAGAAGAGCTAAATCTCCTTCCCAACTTTCATTCAATATGCAATGAGCGATAGAGGGACAAAAGAATCAAATCTTCCAAGATGAGGCTTGGAAGAGATAAGGATATGGCAAGCAAATTTTGATCTCGCCATTTTTAAGACTTAAACCTGATACCCAACTTCATACCGATCTTTCGAATTGTCTCCATGGGTAAAAAAAATGTCCATCAATAGGGCATTCCTTGTACTTTGGAAGTTGAGTTCCTTAGACATTGATGAATGGGGTTCCATGGGCTCCCTTGGAATGCCAAACTCCAAAATATGAGAGTTGAAATATGCCTCACCACAATCCTCCATTTGTTTAAAGGGATGGATCCTCATCACATCCTCTAATTCTAATGTTGAAAAGTGGGTTGAACGAGGTCCAACACCTAATTTTGGGTTACCCTCCTCCAAAGCATATTTACCCTTAAATGAGCTAGAGTCATTGTAAGAGATTTTATTTAATTCTTCTCTTGAGTCTAATCTCATTTATTTTATTTTAGTTTCTTCTTCCTCATATGAGTCGGATGATTGGAAAGCTGTCGATGAGTCTTCGCTTCCAAGATCATCATCATAGCTTGGTTTCTCTTCTTGGCATACCTCCTCTTGGGAAATGGGCATGCTTGGGAGATCTGCTAAGTTGATGTTCTTACCCAATTTACTTGCCTTGACATATTCCCTATCGAACACCCCATAAGTTGTATGCAAGTCTTATTCTCCCCGATTATAGTTACCCGATCCAAAATAGTTTGAAGCATTTCCTCAAAACCATTGGGTCCAATTTGTTGCTCCTCCTTCTTCTCATCATAAGACCTATCAATCTCATTAGAAGAACTAGCAATTTGGTTAGTACAATAAGGGGAGGGGGCATATGGGCAATCATCCATATGTCCATCTTAACTTCCACATGAGGTACAATCATACTACCTATGAGATTGAGATAGGGATCCCCTCTCTTCTTGGGAAGCATAGTTATAATATTTCATGAAGTGTGGTCCGTCGCAATATAGACATAAACCGTCAATATAGGCCTTCCAACTACCAAATTCATATTTGTCAGAAGAGGCCATAGAAAAAAGTAGAAATAAAAGAAAATCTACCTGCAATAGAGAAAATCACAAACAAATATTTACAAGCTTGAATTCAAGAAAGTAACTAAAATTCCAAACTAGCTTAATACACTAAATTGTTTCCCAATAATGGCGCCATTTTTTATAACATTCAACTTACACGTCAATTTAAGTGCAAGGTGATCATCGTCAATATATTTACCCAACTTTGGAGTCAGGGTTGAATCCATGAGGAACAATGCGAATGGAGATCAAATTAATTTCAAATGATAGATACAAGTTAAAATCAAAACCAATGGTACAAAAAGATAAATTGGGGAAGATAGGATCCTACACTAGTATTTCTTTTTGTGTTTTTTCTAGTATAAATTCTGGGCTATGAATAATTAGAGTTTTGATAATTAGGCACGGATCTTGGGGATTATGCACTACTAAGGGAGTGACATGTGTGTGTTTATCATCAACATCAATTTAGTAAATCAAATATGAGTAGGCTAGGTTATAGATTTGGATGCTAGTCTTTCAATAAAACACCAAACTTTCACCCATTGATTCTTTTTAATACCTAATAGGTGTGTTCAACAATTGGTAACCACAACCTCAATCAAGGAATCCCTATTTCTATTATGATGCCCATGGTATATCTAACTTCAAAATCACCCTTATGTCTAAAGTGGTGAAAATTTAGCAAACTATACACATAATTGTCTATCATTGCTTTTGTCTCTACATCCCTCTTTCGAGGATGTTATTTATTCCTAAAGTTCACCCAAAACCCTTCTTTCGAAGATGGCCTTGAACTTTCTAGAGCTTGGAGCTTTCACTCTTCAAAACCATGTGGGTATTTAGGGATTTCATTGATCAAAATCCCAATAAAAATAGCATAGAAATGATAAAACCCATAAACATTAATTACCATAACCCACACACACTTAAACCCCTATTCACCCATAAACCTAGGAGGGAGATATATCTCCATATAAGATAAATAAGCATAGATATACCCATAATCCCCATTGAAATAACTTGTTGAAGATCTAAGAAAATATTACTTCAAACTTGGCTCTCTCATAATATCAACAATGGAAGTGAGAAAATCTTCCACTTAGAAAGTCTCCAATGTATTCTTAACCCAAAATTTATACAATATTTTGTTCTCAAAAAATGGAGGCTATGAATTCTAGAGATAAAAACCTAAAATATTGGGGATGTTGGAATGTTTCTATGATGCTAGGGTTTGAGTATTTTTGTCAAATTAGGATCAGCATGTGTAATCATCACTTTTCCCTTGGGCTGAATACTTCCACTGAGCTGCGATCGCACTACTTAGCCGCGACCGCAGCTGCTGCAACCGTGACAGACTTATACGACCATGGTTGACTGACTATCTTTGACCACTACGACTGCGGTCAGTAGAACATGACTACAGTACCTAAGGAACTTAAGTTGTAGGTCTTCGTCTACACTTTTTCTTCACTTTTTTCATCATTTTAAGCTCCAATCTACATTTTTCTAATTTTTTCAACTCTATACCTGGAAAGAGTGTATATTAGTGAATTTACGCATGCATATGTCTTATTTATTCATACAAAACAAGGTAATACACACAAATGTTAAGTGAGATTGAGTGGTAAAATCAACACTCATCACTCCTCGCCCTACGTACTTGAGTTTGGATCCTCTCTTTTCACCTCTCTCTCCATATCAAAGCTAAAAAACACATCACTTTGATGTGACTCATTAGGATATATAGAAATAATAGGGACCTCAGTTTGGGCCCGTAGTACTGCTTTCTGCTATCTTGATCTCCTAGTAAAGCCTGGACGTGCCAGATCTCTCTTAGTCCTAGTTTGTGCAGCCTCCACCACAAGTAATCTTTTATCTACGCCTTGTATCTCAGGCATACTGTCCTTATCGCATAGCCTCTAAATTATTCAAGGGAATGGCAGATAAGTAAACTACCCAAAGTCTTTGTCATGTAACTCATACCTAAAGATGGAAGTAAGATCAAAAGCATAATCGACCATCATACAAGCAACAAGTGCAGCTCCCTCCATGTCAACATATTATTTAAAGCTGTGTGTATTAGTCTGTTTCTAATCAGTAATCACCAGAACTTTGACTCAAATGTAAGGATTCCCTTCTTGATCATTGCATTCCCTCTCATGAATCTGAGTGTTACCTCAACGGTAGTGCCTATACGACACTGCCTCGGCTACTCCTCTACTGAACCGCTAGGCTAAAAAAACTATGCCCGTCTCCTAGAAGTACCATTTTCCATCTTCTTCATAGCCTTAGGTTCCATATGTACCTGAAAACTAGTTCTTAGCTTACAACAAAAGTAGGGGATAACAAATGTTGAAGAAAAACTCAAAATTTTCCTCAATTTTCACACCCTTTTAACTTATTTGAAATCCCAACGAATCCAATGTACACATATGAATTATAAATCATAGATCTCAATATAAACAGACATTCTCAACTATTAGTATTACTTTATTTCATTCAAGGTCAACTCCCGATTAGGGCATAACTTTAGATTTTACTTCAAAACAAGACCCAATAATAAATTTTTAGGCTACTTCAAGGCTCCTACATACAAGCATGATAGTTTCTATATATTTTGTAAAGTAATACACATCTCAACTTGTTTAAACAATAGATACATCAATACATAACAACTAGGATCCAAGAAAGTTACCTTTATATGAAAAATCGAAAGAGAATAATGAAAAGTTAATCAAAAAAAAGTTGAAACGTGTTTTTAGCATTTTTGGAACAAGTTGGTATCCCTAAGAAGTGACAATTTAGCCTTTACTTAATTTTGGGGTTAGTTTGTATTTTAAGAGGAGAGTTTGAATTCAAAGAAAGAAGTGAAGTTTTTAGGATTAAAATAAGTTAGAATGAGGTTAAGGCTATTTAAATATAGGAGGGGGCTATTTTAGGTGATAGATAAGTTTTGGTAGTCCAAAAATTTAAATTTAAATTAGTCCTACAATTATCCAACCCACGGCAGATGCCTGCGGCCTACACCTGTGGTCAGGTTGTGGGCGCAGGCATTGGGCGCATGTGTCGAGCCAAAAATTTTGGCCCACTTTCCTACAATCAAAACTTAGCATTTTGATATTTCTCCCGCCACTTATAGTACCATAACCTAACTTTGAGGTCCCAAATGTAAAAATAGATGCCAAAGTCCACAACCTTACACATTTTGTTCATCCTCAAATTTAAAGTTTTTATCTTATTACTCCACTTACCGTGTGGGACTTGTGGCCATGATGGGTTGATCACATAGCCCCCTTACCTGGAAATTTATAAATGTAGCAATTTTTTAAAATATTTTGGGTAAGTTCATAAGCTAAAAACTTACAAAAAGAAAAACAACAAAAATGTGAACACTAAAAATAATGGGTTGCCTCCCACTTAGTGCTTAATTTAACATAATGAAACCTCATGTCTATATTGGTTACTCAGACTTCACAAATAAACCATTGGGTTTCCTCCCATGCAGAGCTTGATTTAACATCGTGGCACGACACGACTATCTTGACTACTCAAAATTCATAAAGATACTCATATAAATATCCTCCAAGGTCATCAATACAATCAATCAACCATACTACCCTTATGTCGGTTGGATGCTTTATTGACTTTTGGATGTTAAATGTAGCCTCCTAACCATTGACTTAAAATTTTAGCTCACTTTTCATCATGTCAATGATAGCTCTACCTGTGGCCATAAATGGTCTTCCCAATATAAATGACATCTCGGTGTTAACCTCACAGTCTAGGATGACAATATCAGAAGAAAGATGAATTTATCCACACTCACAATCATATTAAAAGAGATTCCCATAGGCTTCTTACTGTACGGTCGACCATCAATAAATGTATCGAAGTTGCTTCCGGAGGCTTCAAGCCCAATTACTTAAATACGGCTAGTGGCATCAAATTAATGATGGCCCCTAAATCACATAAGCCTCTGGCAAATCGGTATGACCCAATAGTACATGGTATAGTGAATTCTCCAAGATCATCCTTTTCTATGCAAAGATCTAGGCGTGACTACACTGCAGTGGTGCATACCATCAACATCCTCAAATGTCGCTCTTTTCTTCCTTGTGACCAACTAGTTTATGAACCAGGCGTATCCAGGAATCTTCTCCAAAGCCTCTAGAAGAGGTATGTTCAAGTTCACTTCTTTTAGAATACTAATGAATTACTTGAACTTACCTTCCTTTTTATTTTACCTTAATCTTTGAGTAAAAGGTGGCGGTGGTCTCAGAATCTGTCTGATCTGGCTCAATGACTGGACCCTTACCTTTGTCTTCAGTAGCTTTACCTTTATCACCTATTACCTTTTCAGACTCAATAGTAAGTGTCTCATCATTAGTAGTTTCTACAGCTGGTCGTGGGGGATCCATAATAGCGATACCACTCCTTATGGTAATAATAAGTACGTGACCATTATTTTAAGGATTATGCATGGTGTTGCTCGGAAGGGTACCTGGATACCTCTGGTTCAGAGTTTCTGACATTTTCTAGAACTGGTGTTCCAACAACTTGATAGTAATGGCATGTAATTAATCCTGAAATATCAGCCTTAATCTTCTTAAGGATGATCTATTCATTTTTCTGACCCTTCACCAGCTTATCTAGTATCTCGTCTATTTTGGATTCTGCGTATTGTCTGTTAGATGAAATGTATCTGTATCCCTTCTCTGTATAGTCACACCAGCTTGCTCTCTACTATGGTCTTTGTATCTATCATAATAGTTCCATCCTCTGTTACCTATCACTTAGGCTCAGAAACCCCATAATAGATGATCCAAATAATTTTCTTTCTCCTCTAATTCAGACTCATAAACTTTAGAAGATGACCCCTATGCTACTACTGCATTTACTTTTTTTGACGCCGCTGCTGCAAGCTACTTTGTAAGTATCCTAAGATCAGTTGTTAGTAGAACAATCTCTTGAACTACTGTGTCATCAGCTACTTTCTAGTGGCAGGAGACACTAATAGCTTAAGTATCAGATCCTTTCTTAACCTCCCGAGTTTTCCATCCTCGGTTAGTGAGCGATATCTAATCGAACATCTCCGAAGATTTCTCCCAGTGTAGTCTCATAAAACATCCTCCAGATTTGGGTACTGCCATGTCTTTTGAACTGATGGTCAGGGCTCTATTGAATGTCTCCGATAACCTCATCCCTAATAATTGATAATTGGGCACCATACTTATCTTTTTCTTGAACCTGAACAATGCCTTGTACATAGATTTTGATTGAAGATGCCTGAAGTTGTAAATCTCATCCTTGATCTGCAACATCCAACATACAGGAATGAACCTATTCAAGAAGTGCTTGCACAACTTATTTTATATTGTGATAGAGCCTCTTGGCAATTCCCCAAACCATAAAGATACTTTTCCTATAAGAGAGAAGGGGAATAGCCTCAGTCTAAGTTCTTCCTAATTCACCCCTAGATTTGTATATGAAATGTATATCTCAAATAAATTGGCAAGGTGCAAGTTTGCATCATCTGTAGGTAGACTTGCAAACACACCCTCTAGATTCAAGAGTAGGATCATTGCACTCGTGATATCGAATTTGATGCCTGGGGGGAAAATGGGAGGAACTATGGCTCCTATCTATATTGGCTTAAGATATACCAAGTCTTATTCATAATCTATATATGTATTAACATACTAATATGCTAGGATTACTTAAACATGGGCACCTCTAGCTCTATGTTAGGTTCCACCGAGTCCTGCTCGGTGATTTGTTACTTGTCTCTGCTCAGCTATCTCTACCTCTGTATCTACACTCTAAGCTTATTTTTTTACCCTCCTATAGGATCCATATTGATCTAATAGCTCACCAGTTTGACGATCAACAATATTCGATACTTATTAAGGAGGAGGGGAAGGTACCACATTACAAATCCCTTCAGGAGTTTCATCTCTTTTATGCTCAGACATCCAACCATGTATATGTAGAATCCTCTCTGGATTCTAATTTAGTTGGAGTAAGGGATTGTCACTACTCTGTATGTTAGGATTACACCAAAGTATGCCCAACTAAGAACAAAAATAAAACCTAAAAACTGTAACATCTTTAAATCACAAATCAACATCATGTTCCTCGACAACGAAGCCAAAATTTTGATAACGTTCATATAACACCTTCTATCAGATGCTAATATAGTCATTGTCAAAATATAGTAGCCAATAGAGGTTAGGGTTGAATCCCAATAAAACACATAGAAGTGCAGATCCTAGTAGTTGTAGTTGGCGGGCAAACAAGAAAGGTAAATTGGAAGGGAGGAGAGGGGTGGTATTGATATAGTAATCTTGATCAAGTAACTATACTAACTTTAGTTGTAATCAGTGTAGATGAATAGTAGGATTGTGTTACCATTGGGTTCTCAACTCTGTAGGCTTATTGTGTATTGTTGAACCAACCTGATACATTGCATGCATAATCGACAAGTTATGTACCTTTTGTAATCATTTGGACGAGCAAAAGGATTTCACCCTTTATATTTTGCATCTCAAGATGTATCCGTATTAACCATTATCTTGAACTCAGTTAACTATTACCTTTTAAGTTTTGAGTTATTAGATTTTCGAATATGCTTTGATTACGATTAACACAAAAAGTGTCTCGAACATCAATAATATCTTCAGCGATAGCCAAAAATAACTTTTCCACAAACATATCATCCAAAACATGATTTCCTACAAAACATACTCAAAAAGCATCATATCTAACAAAATAACCTCAAAACTTGCATCTTTTCCTCATTTTAAGCGTTGAAAGTGCTATATTTCTATAGCACATCAATCATTCTTTAAAGAGGGATATGGCTGACAAGTATTTGTGAACAATAATTAGATGTTATCTTATTTCTTTACCTTGTCTTATAAATAAGGATAGATTGTAAATTTACTATGTCTTGGTCATCTTTCTAGAAAAAGAGATGCCTAATTGAGGTTGTGGGTTGATTTGTTTTCCACACCCATAAGGTATCTGAATGGATCCATGGGTGATATTTTGCTGTTTGGTTAAAAAACTAACATTAAAACCCCTAACCTAGCCTACAAATATAGTCATTAGCTAAAGTTTGCATTTGATTCTCATATACCTATGCACTATTTTCCCCTAAAAAACATAATCCCAAGACTATTCTCATATTGGAACCTTATCTATAATTGTTTCTTTTAATTAGTAGGTCAAGTAGTTTTTGTTCAAAAAACTTTCAAACCATACCCCCTAATTTTAATATATGTTCTACTTTATGTTTATATTGCGGGTACATACTTAGTAGTTCCTAACATACATAAAACTCGAACACTAGTTACACTCCTTGTGGATTTCACCCCAACTTAAGTTTGGTTATTATATTTGACAACCATAATCCTATACCAAAATAATGGTATAGGTGATCATGATTAGATTTTCTTACAATGAGTCATAAAGACTCAATACGAGTTGTATAGTATAAATAATAGGGTGGCCAGTGTGATGACAAATTGTTTTTGCTTTGACAATGACTAGACTATGGGAGTTGTAATGACTGAGTACAAGTCGTATGGTACGAATCATATCCAAATCATTATTGGTAATCATGGACACTATCCATACTACGAGTATTACTATACGAGTCATAAGGTGACCCTACGAGTGCTAAAGTAACCCGTAGTGACTGGGCGGTTAATTTTTAGTCTTTTTATTAAGGGCATTCTGGTTAATTCCTTTTTCCCCTACTTTGTTCCCATTACTATAAATCAATAAAGACGGTTATTTCTCATTCATAACTCAATCAAAACACTCTCAAAACTCCTTAAATTCCCTCAAGCTAGATACTTAGGGTTTCAAGGATGTAGGTCATCCAAGGGTTCAAGGATTGAATTCACTCCATAAATCTTGGTGTTTCAGGCATGTCACTCTCCCCCACTATTATTTTATCATAAGCATATGTTTATGATTGTACCTCTGTGATTAAATTTTATATTGTGAATGGATTTATCTTGAATTGCTTTCCCAAGATTTTAATACAATTATTCATGATTTTTATCATGTTTTGAACAAAGGGGGTGCATTTGTGTGGGAATTGGAAAGGGGGTTGAGGTATTTCCCCTAATTTAATGATTTTCGTAAAATTAGTTTGGAAATTGTTTTTCCTCAACCCATTTGTTAAATTTGTTTTGAAATATGGATTTCTCATGAGGTTCGCCTTGCCGACCTATACTATTGCATTGCATAAATGGTTAAAAGATTAAACATGGATTTTGAAGTACTTGTTGGCTATGTTTTGACTAAAACTGAAACCTTGGGGGTCGAGGTATTCCCTCAAGTTGATTTGATAAACTAAAGGAGGTTGAGGCATTCCTCTAACTTGATTTAATAAACTAAATGCGGTTAAGCATTACCTAAGAAAAATATTTTTATGGCATAGAGATAAGCTTACAAGTATAAGTATGTGACGATACACATATGTGACTTAATGTTTGGGTCATTAATTAATAAATAAGTATGTGAAACTTGTTTTCAACTTAGATGTTGCTAAGTTGTAAACGTGTGGGTCTTTGATAACTCGTACTGGAAACTCGTGTTTGCTGACATGAGGTTTTGTTTTGATGACCTGTTGTGTGCTTGGTTCACACTATTAATATACATTTGTATCTTGGATTAACGTGGGGTTGGGGCCATCCTTGGTCTTTCTTGATACCTCTAGTTGGATGGTTAACACGCACTAGGGCCCTTTCAGCGGGGAAAGCTGAACCCATATAGCCCGTGGGTGCCTATTATGATGGTTGAGATACATAGTCTAGGATAAATTTTTACTTTATGCTAGGACTTGTTCCCTATTCCAACATGTTGCTTATGTATGTATATGGTATTGTTCACCTGGTTTTGAATTGGATTTTAACTTGACATTATTTTGTCCCCTATCCCTGAGTTACATGATAATGTTCTCCCAACTTATCATCTTCTGATGTTGTATCCCTATGTGATGCAAGCATCAAAGATACTTCTACTTTTCCTATGTTGTGTTAGGTAGAGCAACTCGATTCGACGGTCATTGGTAGTGAAGTGGCGAGATTCCATTCTTAGAAATACTTGGTCATTTCATTAGTTTTCTTTTAAAGTCTAGAATTGAAGAGCTTACATTATCAATAACATTATTATTGCCATTCTTAAAGTTGGGGACATGTCCCCATATAGATTGATTTTTTGTATTGTTAGAGGTTTTGTGGATATTGTTGGTGTTGGATATTTTTGGCTAATATTTCATAAACTTGGAGTTTATGTCATTCCTATCTTGTTATATATTTGGAAGTCAGGCATTGCTAGATATGTTATTTCTTATTTGTCTTAGCAAAGGAGGTGATCTCCAATTTTCAGTGTAATTGAGATACCCATCACGACTAGGCCCTGGTTCAAGTCAAGACAAATTTGGTATCAGAGCCTAGGTTTGGTGTCATTGGGTGTCCATAAAGATGTGTCAAGTAGAGTCTCTTTTATGGCTGTGTAGTGCACCATACTTATAAGAGAGAGGCTACGAGGAATTTAGGAATTTTTCTACTTTCTTGTGATCTATTATCAAATTATAAAGTCTATAGTCTTGAAAATTCCTCTAATATATGTTTGTTCGCATTTTAGATCATGTCTCCTCAAAGATCTGGTGCTTGTGGAAACTCATCTGTCCCGCTTGAGGACAATATGGATGGAACTTGTCCTATTTATGGAGTTCAGACCACCCGGTCTAGGGTCCCTGCTCCTGATTACTCTCATGGGGTTCCATTAATTCCCACTAGTCCTTCTCGGCTTCTCAAGTTGATGATGTTCATGCCCCACCGCCCCAAGGGAATATTTTTAATGTTGAGTTCTACCATTCAATTCACTTTTTAACCCAAATAATGTCCACTCTTCCATGCCAATTGGCTCTTATTAATGGGAAAAGAAATCAGGTAAGGATGGGAGGGAGGTAGAATCAGAAGTTTAGATATTCAGAGCAGGATGGAGGTTAGAAAAAATAATGGTAGAATGGGAAAATAGTGAACTAAGAAGAGGAGTTAGGGGATTTCTCATGCGACTGTTAGTGCTCCTTATCTTAATTCTCCTAACGATTGTTGATTTCAAGCCAACAATGGGTTTAGGGTACCTAGAGCCTAATTTTGGGCTAACAGAGCTCAATCAGCCCTACCCTATCCTCCTTGTTGGTTTTATGGTTAAGGTCATCATGGACAGTGTGATGAGGGGAGGAATCAGTGTTTTAGGTATGGCCATCTTGGTCATATACAACTGTAATATCCTTCATGGGTCGCTACTAGAGCCAATACAGTCTCGGTTGCTGCTTCTTCAGCTTCTGCACCAAGGGATTCTACATCTGGCTCTGACACTGGCCGAAACAGTCTATATGATCTTGACACTCATCAAGATTTTGAGGTGTCTCTCAAAATTGTTATTGGTATGCTAAAACTCTTCTCTAGTGATGTTTATTATCTTCTTGATCCCAGGTCTACGTTTTCTTTTATGACCCCTTGTGTGGATATTCATTATGGTATTGGTCCTAAATGTATTTTGGATTGTTTTTCTATGTCCACCCTGATTGGTGACTCTATTATGGCTAGTAGAGTCTACAGTGGTTGTGTGGTATCTATCTATAGTAGGGAAACCTTGATGGATCTGATAGAATTAGACATAATAAATTTTTATGTGATATTGGTGATTGATTAGTTGCACTCGTTCTATGCGTCTCTTGATTGTCAGACCCAAAGGGTTAGTTTTCAATTCCTAAATGAGCTAGTGATTGAGTGGGAAGGTAGTCCCCTAGTGCCTAAGGAAAGGTTCATTTCTTATCTTAAAGCCCGGAAATTGATTTCTAAGGGGTGCCTCTACTATTTAGTGCATGTTAAGGACTCTAGATCCAAAGGTCGTTCATTGTAATCAGTTCCTCTAGTCTGAGAGTTTCCCAAGGTGTTTCCTGGTGATCTTCCTGGTGTTCTTCCCGATAGGGAATTGATTTTGAGATTGATATTCTTCCAAACATTCATCCTATCTCTATCCTTCATTATAGAATGCCTCCAGCTAAGTTTAAATAACTTAAGGAGCAAGTGAAAAATCTTCTTGACATAGGTTTTATTCACCTTAGTGTGTCCCCGTGGTGTATTCCCATGATTTTTGTACGTAAAAATGATAGGTACCTTCGAATATATATAGATTACCGCCAATTATAAGGTGATCATGAAGAATAAGTATCTGCTTCCTAGGATTGATGATCTCTATTATCAACTTTCGGGTGGTAAGTACTTTTCCAAGATTGATCTTCAGTTGGGTTACCATCAGTTGAAGATTAGGGAAGTGGATATCCCTAAGACTTCTTATCGAACCCGATATGATCATTTTGAGTTTTTGGTGATGTCCTTTGGTTTGACTAATGCCCTAGCGACATTTATAGATCTTATGAATCTGGTTTTTTGTTAGTTCTTGGATTTGTTTGTGATTGTCTTTACTGATGATATTTTTGTATATTTTAAGATAGAGAGGGATTATACCAATCAACTCCACCTTGTGTTGCAAACCTTTAAAGACCAATGATTGTATGTGAAGTTCTCAAAGTATGAGTTCATGTTTAATGATGTGACCTATTTGGGTCATGTTGTTTCTATTGAAGGGATCATGGTAGATCCATAAAAATTTATGGTGGTTAAGAACTGGCATAGACCCACGACTCCAACTGACATTCAAAGCTTCTTGGGTTTATCCAATTATTATAAAAGGTTTGTGGGAAGTTTTTTTTCTATTGTTGTCCCATTGACTAAGTTTACTCAACGAAGGTGAATTTTATATGGCCTGATGTTTGTTAGGGTAATTTCGAGAAGTTGAAGGATAAGTTAACTTTGGCCCAGTTTTGACCCTACTTGAGGGTACCAATGGTTTTTTTGTTTATTGTGATGTGTTTATAATGCCCAAATTACCCCTCCTTAGAAGGATAAAGCGATCACTATAACAATATTGTAATCCAACTAGGTTGGGTTCGATCCCACATGGAATTTTGTGTGATTTTTGGACTTGAAGCACAATAATGCAATATGGGTATCGATATTCTCGTATTAATGAGTAAAATGTGATTTTTATAGCTTTGCATCTTGTGAAAGCTTCTTGAAAGGGAAAAGCAGTGATTTAGGCGATCGTTGAGCTTTCTTTGGCAATAAGGTAGGGTAGGTTTTACCCCATTTTATATTGAGATAATCCATAGTATATTTATGATATTATGTTATATGTAGGATGGGTTTTATGTGTTGGTGTGATAAATTGCTATACTTGGGATTAGCCAGATCATTTAGGCTATCATGAATATCATTTTGGGCATGATTATCCTTTAGGCTATTATAGAGATACCTTAGTTACTCAATTAATGAGGATATTTCCTTGGTCACTCGAGTTTAGGATGAAACTTACCCAAATTGCAATAACTTAGGTTGATTGGACTTAGTTTCTTATGTTAGGAGAAATTGTTATCCTAGGGATAATTGTTTCTTGTTCAACATCTATAGTTGATTTAGACACCTTAGCCTAATCCAGGGTAGACTTTGCTTGGTAAATATTTTGGAGTTTTAGAAGTGGACTCTTCGACCCACCTTAGGCCAAGACTTGTGAAAGTTATTGGAGATATTTGATACACTTGTTTACACTTAGGAAGATGGTTAATTCGATGATTTTTAGACGTTGTGGTACTTATTGTCTATGATGGATGACGTTGAGAGTAATGCTTAACAAGTATGCTATGAATGAGTTATCTATTAAGCTTACATTACTGATGAATTATTGAATATGCTTTTGATTTGGCCATTGATTGGGCTACCAAATATATTGTTGAATATTTCCTTGATTATGATATTAAATAAGCCATAAATTTAGCTATTAGTTATGCAAATGATAAGCTATCAATTGTGCAAATAATAACCTATATATTATGTTAATGATAAGTGGTTTAGTAGGATATTGGTAAGTTATTTCCCATGCTTTGATAATGAATATTGATTATATTAGATATCATGTTATTGACTATATCGGCGAATAAGTTATAGATTATGCTTAAGATAATGCTTATTGATTATGTTAGCAATTATGCGATTGATTATGCTAAAGCTTACGATTTCAATTACGGTTATCGATCATGTGAATATATTATGTTAATGGTTATGCTATTAAATACTCTAATGATTTTGCTATTGTATTTGATATTGATTATTTATACCTGGTAGAAATTCGGAGAATGGCTATGATGATATATATGCCTGACAAAGCCGAAGGATGATTATGATGATGTATATACTCAGCAAGGCTGATGAATTATTATGATGATATATATGATCGAAAAGGCCGAAAAATGATTATAATAATATAATACGCTCGGCAAGGTCGGAGGATGATTAAGATGATATTTGTATACCCGTCAAGACCAGAAGATGATTATTATGATATTTATGATGACATTGTTGAATATCCATATTGCTTTGTGTCCAAATTTACATATTATACTATGATGGTATACTTATTATGATTTGATCATGTGAGATTGACAATAGTGATTCTCTCTAAGTATGAAATAGGGAAATAGTTACAATGCGGTAAAATATGAATAGATTCTAGTGAAATAATGACTAGTTGATAATAGTTGGTTAGTTGGTAAATATTGTTAGTTGATGATTAATGTTTGGTTAATAAGTGGTGTTTAGTTGATAACATATTGTTTATTGATACATGAGGAGGAATTGCTACATGATGGTTAGTTGATAAGTGTGGATTGATAGACAAATGATGAATATGGACAATTGTTGTTTATAGTATAGTATGACTTAGATAAATTCAAATTGTATTATGTGAGTTGATAAATAATGGTGATGGGTTATGCTATATTGTTTGTACCTTCCAGACTTATGGGGGCTTGCGATGGGTTATTTAATTCTATGTACTAATTGGCATATGGGAGCCAATTTTGTAGTTATGATTCTATGTCTTGATGCTTTATTTTATGTTATGTTTATATTCTAATTATTTACTCATTCATGTATAGAGATGTTGGGGATATTTCAGGTTTGTTTCCTTACCTTGACTTAGTTATGTTATCTTACATTTTATCATTCTTGTATCATGATTTAGTTTAGTCGATCGATGATGTCTACTGAGTAACCATTGTTTTCGTACTCATACTATACTTCTGTACCTTTTTGGTGTAGATCTGTTACTAGTTTCCATCGTTGATTCATGTTCGTGTTATGTTTATATCCGGCAATAGGTGAGCTCTTAGAGTCTGAGTAACCCATTTCCCTCTATATTTTTATGATTCGGTCTTTTATTTTGAGATAGATGTATAGACTATTCTAAATACTTGGGATGTATTTATAATTGCTCTTGTACTGTCTCTACCAAGTCGTGGAATGGTATTTTTGTTGTGACTACCTTTGAACTATTTCCTTTGCCTCACTTATTGATTATGTTGGTTTGGCTATTTGTCTCTTTTAGGGCATTTCCTCAAAATTAACCCATTGTGTTTAGCTCCGGGTTACAATTTAGCATACCTACTGGAGGGATAGAGTAGTTGTCATCATGACTCGTAAATTGGGTCATGACATTTTGGTCTTTGCATTTGCGAGGACTTTGTTTTGATCACAAAGGTTAAGAAATCTTTACCTCTATGTTTGTGCACTAGACTTTGCATCTTAAAAGAGGAAGACGACAAGCCCATTCTAGGATCTTCCTTTTTTATTGTGGTTTCCCAGCCACATACACGAAGAACAAACCTGATTAGCTCCCACATTATTGAAAGGGGTCCTGTGATCATGAGAAGGACCCCTGATAGTATATATAGTCTCTCTTTCTTCATTTTCAACTCAAAAACTAAGTGTAAATCACCATTAGAGATATTGAGAGCTCAATAATTCCTGGGAGATCATATGCTGACATTGGGATTGAGTTGGGAACATTAGTGATTTGTTCATGCCTTTATCTCGTAAGGTTTTCATTAAATATTTGTTTAATTTTTAGTTAAATTCTTATTTATCTTTAAGCTTGGCGGACTATTTTAGGCATGAAATTGAGGGATTGTCATACCTAATTTTAGAGTACTATCTCACTAAGACCTAAGGGATATTGTGGAAATTTAATTTTGCAATTTCATAAACTAGCTCCACGGAGGATTTCTAGCTTTATTTTTTACCCAAGGCATAAATTCACAATATAGGTATTGATATTCTCATCTTGATGTGTATAGTATTATTTTTATAGTATAATAATAGTCGAAGGCTTCTCAAAAATGGAATATTCTATTGTAGAGATTTTCACATGCTTTAGGTAGTGGCAAAGTAGGCAAGGCTTACTGTGATACCCTGAACTTTCTGTAAGTCAAATCTAGTCTCCAGAAGAGTTAGTGATGACTTCCTAAATGATTAATGTTTAAACCAGATATAATTTCCCCAATTTTGACTTCTTATCATGTAGGAAATTGAATTAGCTTTCCAATGATACCAATTTTGCCCAAATCCGGTATCGGAGTATAAAGTTATGGACGTTTTACTGAGAGCTGTTAGAACCGCCCAGGTGCGATGGGAAAATTGATGAACCGTCGAGCTAGCGATGAACTTTCGTCTAAACTGTCGTAGCTAAGGCAGTAAGTCAATCTTTTGGCTTTGGTGCGACGGACAGGTTGGCGGACCGTCGAGCTAGCGATGGACCGTCGCCTAAGCCGTCACTTCTAAGGTAGTGAGTCCCTATTCTGGCTCAAGTGCGATGGTCAGAATGATGGACCGTCGCATGACCCATCGCAGAGCCCATTCAGTAATTTAAAGCCATTTTTAAAAGGGTATTTTGTTCTTTTTCCACCCATTTTAACCCATAATTATACCAAATAATAGCTTATAACTTCATTATTCATTCACAACATCCAATTAGGGGTTCTCTCAAAGATCAATCCCCAAGAACAAGAAACCCTAGGTGCTTAATTCCAAGTCAATAATTCAAGTTTTCCTCCATAAATCTTTAAGAAATTATCCACCCAGGTATGTCAAGTGTTCATTCATGGATTCCTTTTATCCATGAAGCCCAAAAATCCAATTTAAATTATAAATTGTGATGCTTATGTTGTGGATTGATTACGATCATGTTGATGTTGTGTATGATACCCAAGTTGGAATCGTTAAATGTGTTTTCATTAATTTACACTAGCATGTGGATTGAAATCTACTAAATTGTGTTGATTTATGCACCCATGATGAATTAATTTAATGTCCAAGCCTAAGCTTATAGTTATGCATGCAAGGTATTTGATAAAATGCCTAAGAGAATAGAAAACATGTCTTATGACTTAATTGTGACCAAAATGATGAACCTATGTTTCACCCTTAAGTTCAAATGACTCCCATATTATTGTTATGCTTTGTGATGGATTGATGTAATGCTCATGAGATTAGGCTTATGAAATTATGACATGCTTTCATGTACTTCTATTCATGTGTGAGCTTATGGCATGCAAATACTTCATGAATATCCCCGATGATTGTACTATGAATTGTTGACTGTGGTCATGTGTCAAGAAGTGTTAAGTCTTGTCAGTTTCATTCTATTGAGTCCTGGGGGTACTTGTACCCGATAATTTAGTTGTGTGCCTAGAGCCAGTGTCATGTTTTCAAGATACTCTCAGTCAAGCCATGTTCAGTAGAATTCAGTTAGTCTCATGACTCAGGAAAACTCAATAATCTCAGTAATATTCCGTCAGTCAACGGAACTCAAAAAAATCAGTCCAGTTAGTTCAGTATAATTAATTCAGTGTCTAATCAGATGGGAGTAGGATTTAGCATCGAGTAAGCCCGAGGATGGGAACTCACCTGCGAGTAGAGGATGTGATTCGTAGAAGCAATCCTTGCACTCCAGAACTACGTAGCTAGTGTAGGTTGAGACATCTAACCTGTTAGATGAGGGTTGATGAGGTGGCTTAACCTGTTAGATCAGGGTCCCACCATTCTCCTTAAAGTACCTGTTAGATGAGGGATCACTCACAGTTTGTCTTTACCAGTGGCGCGGTATTGACACCCTTTCGATTGGGGTTACAAATTGGACCCCAATTCAGCTATATTTCTTTATGTGGGGCATATCAGTTACATGACTAATTCCTACAGTTACAGTCTCAATCTTGGTCTCAGTAATAGAACTCAGATAGTTATACAGAATTCAGGACTGTCAGATACATTCACCTAGTTCAGTATGAACTCAGCTAGTTCCATCAAAAATAGGACTGTCAGACACAGTCATTTAGACAAGAGTACAACATTTATATGAAACCTATGTTATCAGCATTCAGATTCAGTGATTTCTTGATCTCAGATACAGTTTATGTATTCATACTTGTATTCTCACGTTCATGTTATTTGGTCAGCTAGTATTTTTCATGCATATATAAACCCTTGAATTCAGCCTACCTCACTTGCATACCAGTATATTCAATCGTACTGACGCATTTACGCTATGGTGTTTTATACCATAGGTTCAGAAGCTCGAGTTCCAGAGCATCAGTAGCATTCCAGTCTCAACAGTCAGAGTTAGCAGTGAGTCCTCATCCTTCGAGGAAATAATTATTACTTTATTATGTCATTACTTAGTTTGTTTTAGTTGTTGGAGTTAGTTGGGGACATGTCCCATCAACTCCCTATTCAGATAGTTCAGTTTTATAGGCTTTCAGACAACAGTATGTTCAGACAATTTATTTCAGTTCATGTTTTGGTATTGATATACCGTACTCTCAGAAAGTATGTTTTATCCATTTTTAACCTTATGGAATGTTCCTGTCTATTATCTCCGTATTTTACATAATGTCATACAGTATACAGTTAGAGATATCAGCCATGGGTTAGTTTGTGGTCCTTCGGGGTCATGAGCACCGTGTAGCGTTCTGGGTACCAGATTCAGATTATTACACTTACCCTTTTCCTAGACTTCGTTTTCTTATGGTACTAGTGTGATATTTTTCTATCTATGTCGGAGTTCTTATGGATGGATTTTTCTCTTAGTGTTTATCGGCCATTTTAGCTAGTTAGGGGCCTTTCCAGGTGAAATTCAGCCCCGTTTTCCCTTATATTAGTCTGTATTTGTTCTTTAGGACTAAACTTAACCTACTTAGTTCCTTGGGATGGAATTGAAGAGCCTTATCCTATGTTTGGGTAGGTGTTATCCTTAGGTTGGGTTTACGGACCTGTAGTAGGCCATACCGCCATTTTTTAGGGTAGATTGATTATGAAAATGTGCTCTTGACTTAGTCATTATAATAAGATTTGTTAGCTTCATTACCCTCAATAGGGTAGTGTTTGACCTTAAACTATATTTTTGGACTTAATGTTATCCGCTTATCATTAAAGAATTTGGACATTTAAATTGGAATTTATTTTTGATCCAGTACACTTTTTTTCTTAGTGACTCTTGTACTGACCTTGATAGATCTTGGGGCTTCCTTTTTGTATTTTTACCCTTTCCCCTCTTTTGCATAGCATGCTTTATATGTAAATATATAAACACACACACAAACACACACATATATATATATATATATTCCTCGTTGTGTTTCTTATTATTACAATTGTATCCTTATTGGTTTATCTTTCACGTGTTAGCCTGTTACACACTATTTTGGGCTATGGTTTGTCTTACCTAGTGGTCGGTTGAAGTAGGTGCCATTATAACCTAGGAAATTTGATCATGACTAAATTATACCCAAAGAATAAAGTTAAGCTTGAATAATAAAATGGCCTAATATTTGCTTATTGTTATAAAAAATGTATAAATACAATAATTAATTCTAAAATGGTTCTCAAATTTGAATTCGGGTGGGTTCTTTGGACAACAAATCTGTGTACATGTAAAAACACATGGTTAAAATATTAATAATTAGTGAAAATAAATAAAAATTAATTAAAAAAGCAATAAATAAAAAGTAAAACCCTTCTTTTGCACATGGGAGGCCTTAAAAATCGACAAAAATTTCTTCATCGATCAAGTGGATTAGTACTTGTATTAAATAGTTGAACTTATAAATAAATAATTTTTTATAATAGGGAGGACACTAAAATTCGATGGTGATATTTTTTTTCTTGGGCAATTAATTAATACTTGAAAAAAATTAATAACCAAATAATGAAAATTGACTCAATACAATACGAGAGCAAAATAGTCTCAAACACTCAAAAATATGGCCAACAGAACACTAAATCAACAAGGTGATTCCCTAAAAATTGAAAACATTATTAAATCAATTGATCAAAGCAATAATAGTAAAAGAACAAAATAAAAACAGTATAATATTAAGTAAAGAAATGAACATAACACTAATGATGAATAAAACATTTAAGATATAAGAATGGAAAAATAGACATAAACATAGAAACATAGGAAAAACAAAAGAGGTTCACTATAGGAATTTATAAACATAAATCCAACAACAGCAAAAGAAAGGAATTGTCTACAATAATAGTGGTGATAGCAGAAAAATAGTCCAACCAAAATACCAAGTAGTGAAACAAAAAGGAAGAGTATTACCAGGATAAGGCATTTTAAGCCAAATATGGAATAAACATTGTGGTCAATGAAATATTACCCAAACTAGAGCACAAAATATGAGAAGATATAGGGTAAAAGGGGAGGAGGACAGACTAGTTGTAGTTTGATTTCACTGAAGTTCGTAGGTATTGGAGTTGTGATGTCATTTAGTTGGTGGTTGATACCAGAGTCAGCATTTTATCAGTAGTTTTTAAGGACTGGTTTTTATGGTCATTGAATGGAGAATTGGAGAACAGAGGGTGTTTAGATATGAATTCTTATTAGAGATAGGAGCTCTGACATAGGGGAATGGTGATGGAGTTTCGTTTGGTGGATTGATAGTGCTGGAGCCATTAATTTTTTGGTTGCTGGATTTTGAGTTATTATCGAGCTATTGTTGTCTGATCAATAAACTTTAAAAGTAATGGCGGTTTTATGAAAAATAGAATAGAGGAGATGGGTAGAGCTTGGCCGATTGTAATTGAATGGAGTTCATTGGAATTTAATGAGGAAAAGTGCTAGATAGTGACGAGAAATGGAGAACAAGAAAGGTGGAGATGTTTCGGTAGTAACTATTTGTTATGGTGAGACTGGAAGGTGAGGGGACAGATTGGCGGCACCTTGAGACAAAATGGGAAAGAAAAGAATCTTTAAGGGTTTATCCAAATTTGAAAATTTTCACCACCACCAAAACCAAAATAAAACCACAGAAAAATTGCATGCTCAATACCATGATTTTGGAAATCATAGGTTATCCAAACCATGAGATATTTAATTTATATGTGCAAATATCTTATTCGACTTTGATGAAATAATGGACCATGATAAAAATAAATTAGAAAAAATATTTTAGCCAAAAAAGAGATATAATTTAAGTTTAAAATAATAATGATAATTTAAGAAAAACCAAAGAATATTTGTCAATAAAGTGATTGTTGAAAAATCAATAACAATAAAAATTAATTAAAATAAAAAAAATCATAAAACTCCTAAAAAAAATTGAAATAAGGATAATTACCAATAATTTTTATTAAAATTAAACAAAAATCTGTGAAAATTGTCTTTGTGTAATTTAACAAATAAAAAGTCTAAAGCTAGTTATTCTGAAATGTCAGGTCAAAATTGGGTGTTAACACTGGGATTGGAGCATATGTTACTTAGTATCTCATAGATTTATGATAAAGGTAATGATGTTCTTTTTACCTTATCTAACTTCTTTGTGAAAAAATAATAAAATTGGAGAATTGGTGTTGAACGGACTAAAACAAAGAATGTGAACAGATATCATGAATCCTAGAGGTTACAAATTAAAATGTCTGAATTCTATGATGATTGAATCTGTTCTATGTCTTAAAACTAGGCCATGCTAACTTTTCATTCCTACTCAACTTAGAAACTCGGGAACACATGGTGTGATGAGTGGTGACTTTACCATTCAATCGCACTCACTATTTTTGCACCATACCTTGATATGGATGAATAAATGAGACATAATTGCGATTTGATGCACTAATGTCCACTTCTTGTAGGCATAAATTTAAAGGGTTGGAAGGATGTGGATTGGTGCTCAAAATGATCAAAAAATGAGCAAGAAAGTGCACCTGAAGACTTGAAACAGAAGAGCCTCAGGTACCGCAGTCGCGATCTTCTTACCATGGTCGCAGCAGTCAAGGATGGTCAATTAATCATTGTCATGGAGGTAAACTGTGTTCGCATATCCGCGGTCGCCGCTAGACGAGCACGATCGCAGCCTAGCGAAGGATTTCAGCCCAAGGGAAAAACTGCGATTACATGTGTTGATCCCAATTTCAGAAAAATGACTCAAACCCCAGCATTGAAAAAATTCCATCTTTCCCAATTTTTAGGTTTAGTTTTAGTGTAGTTCATAGCCTCCATTTTTGGAGAAGAAATATTGTATAATTTTTGCGTGAAGAATAGGAGACTTTATAAGTGGAAGATTAGTTCACTTGATTTGGGGGAGTGCCAAGTTTGAAGTAACATTTGCTTAAGCTCCAATAAATTACTCCAATGGAGATAATGGGTATATTTTCTCTTATTTATCTTATGTGTAGCTAAATCTCCCACTTGGGGTTATGTGTGAATAGGGATTAAGGTATGTGTGGGTTGTTATTCTTAGCATCTACTTGGTAGTTCATATTTCTAGGTTTTGTCATTTCTATGCTAGTTTGGTAGGGATTGATGGGCAAAATACCCAAATGCCCACATGGATTTGATGAGAGAAAGCTACAAGCTCTAGAAAGCTCAAAGCCATCTTCGAAAGAAGGGTTTTAAGTGAAGTTTAGGATTCCATATCATCCTCGAAAGAGGGATATGGAGACCAAAGCAATGATAGGCAATTATGTGTGTAGTTTGCTAAAATTCTCACTATCTTAGACATAAGGGTGATTTATAAGTTAGCTATACCATGGGCATCATCCTAGAAATAGGTATGCCTTGATTGAGGTTGTGGTTGCCAATTGTTGAACACACCCTTTAGGTATTCAAAAGAATCAACGGGTGAAAGTTTGGTGTTTTGTTGAAAGACTAGCATCAAAATCTATAACCAAGCCAACCCATATTTGAGTTAATAAATTGATATTGATTATTAACTCTCATATGTCACTCCCTTAGTAATGCATAATTCCAAGATCCGTGCATAATTTTAAAACTCTAATTATTTGTGACCCCAATTTTATACACGAAAAAAACAAAAAGAAATATTAGTGTAGGAGCCTACCTCCCCCATTTTATCTTTTTGTACAATTTATTCAACTTGTATCTACCATTTTGAATTAATTTGATCGCAACTCACATTGTAACTCATGGATTTGACCCCGACTCCAAAGTTGGGTAAACATATTGACGACGACCGCCGTGCACTTAAATTGACGTGTAAGTTGGGAGTTATCAAAAATGGCATCGTTGACGGGGAACAAATTGACGAATTAAGTTAGTTTGAAATTTTAGTTAATTGCGTGAATTCAAGATTATAACTATTTGTTTGTGATTTTTCTTTTGTAGGTAGCTTTTTAGCTTATTTTATATTATTTTTATTTTTCTATATGGCATTTTCTGACAAATATGATGTTGGTAGTTAAAACTCCTTTCTTGACGATCCATGTCCATATTATGATGAACCACGCTTCATGAGAGATTGCAACTATGCTCTTTGGAATGATTTAGATTCTCCATTTCGATCCTATAGGGAGTATAGGTGCTCTTTATGTAGTGGACGAGATGGACATTGGAGTGATTGTCCACATGCCCCTCCCCCCATTATACTAATGAACTTGCTAGTTTTTCGTATGAGTTTGATAGGTCTTCTAATTAAGAGGAGCAAGAGCAACATACCAGATCCTCTAGTCTTGGAGAAATGCTTCAAACTATTTTGGATCGGGTGGATGCAGCAGGGGATAATGTACAAGCTATACTACAAGAGGCATTAGAGTGGGAAAATGTCAAGTTGGGGGAAATGAAAGAAGAAGAAAAGATTGGAACTATCATTACCATTCCCATCCCCCAAGAGGAGATATATCAAGAAGAGAAACCAAGCTATGATGATGATCTTGGTAGCAAAGAATTCTCAGAGGCTTCCAAACAATCCAAATCATATGAGGAAGAGGAAGCCAAAAAAAAAAAGAAATGAGCATAGAGTCAAGAGAAGAATCAAAGAAAATCTCTTATTTTTACTCTAGCTCATTTCAAGGTGCCAAGGCTTTAGAGAAAGCTAACTCAAAGTTAGGTATTGGACCTTGTTCAACCCACTTTTCAATATTAGGCATAGAGGATGTGATAAGGATCCATCATTTTTACCAAATGGAGGATTGTGGGTTTTGTTATTTCGAAGGAGCACATGGAGACCCATCCATCAAAGGCCAAGATGCTCAACTTCCAACGTACATGGAATGTCCTATTGATGTGCTTACTTTTACCCAAGGAGTGAATCCAGAAGATCGATGTGAGTTGGGTAAAAGGGTCAAGTCTTCAAAATGGCGAGATCAATACTTTCTTGCCATTTTATCACCTCTTCCATGTTTCCTCTTGGAAGATTTGAATTTTTTGTCCCTCTGCCGCTCATTGTATATTAGGTGAAAGTTGAGATGGATATTCAAATTTTTTAAGTGGAGACATAAAATAAAGGAGTGGAAGCATCGTGCTATGACATTAAACTAGGCGCTCGATCGGAGGCAGCCCATCATGCCACAAAAAGTGGCACATATCCTTTTTCTATATTGCAAGATAGAGTAGAACTGATTTTAATTCTTGTTTCTGTGCATGCATGGTCCATAAAATATTGGTGCTTAGAGGTATTTTGGTTGAATTTGTAAAAAGAATGTGAGAAACTGGAAAATGGACTAAACAGGGCATGTAGGAGACCCGTTTGTTGACCTCAGTTACCACGACCGTGGTTTGTGTCCCCGCGACTGTGGAGGCCGAATGACCAAAATCGTGGTACTATGACCGTGATCTCGGTTTAATCAGTTTAAAAAGATCATCCATTTGCCCATTTCCCCCCATGATCCTCGCTCATTTTCTCTCAAAATCCTCTACAATTTTTGGGCATTCTATAGCATATCCAAGTACAAATCCACCAGTTCACATCCTTTCAATCAGTAAGTTGTCGAACTTCCTTTGGTTTTCATGTAAAATTGCATGTTTTGAACTTGTGGTATAGAAAAAGTCCTAAAGTGGTATTTTTCACTGCTTGATACATGCTTAATTATCGTAATTATTATGGTTGGCTATTGTAATTTATGTACACGATAACGGGGAAGTCTTGAGTACCCAAAATTTTGCTTTAAATGGTTGAAGAAATCGTGTGCAAAATGTGTTCGATTTAAGGCCCCAAAGAATCCAATTCTAATTCTTTTGAGTTTAGGGGTTGTAATCTCACATTCTAGGCTTAAAAAATATTTAGAATATTGTTATGCCTAGTCAAAATAGGGGATTGGAGGTTAAAATTGCATTTCACATTACTATGAAGAAACTATCAGCTCGGTCTCAAGTACCGCATTTGCGGTCCTGATGACCGCGATGGCATCACTGTGATCGCAGTCATAAGCCCCATAATCTCTATACCTGAGGTCAAGTTATGGAAGACAATAAAATTTTTGCAAACCCTTATCTTCCCTCGAAACATTCTATAACACCACCACATGAAATTATACATTTGTTCTAGTATATTCTTGTGTAACACCACTAACGTTGGTATAAGATGCATTGCTTACAGGTTCTCAAATTCAACAATGGAAAATTTTAGCACTACCTGATTCATGGCCGCCTAATGCCAGCACTCCTACTACGATGATGACCACATGACAAATCTACTCCCTTAAAGGGGTATAAACTTAGATAGAGTAAAGGAGAAGTTACCTAAATTCCATGTCAGGCTCACTTCTACCTGGTGGATGTGTTTCACCCCAGAATCATGCTATGCAAATGAACGGTGGTTGCATAATTTTTATGCAAACCTCAGCGTAGTTTCATTCACAAACCCAGTAATGACAATTCGGGTAAAACAGGTGAACTTTGGAGCTTAGCAGGTCAATTCTGTGTATGGGCTCCCAAATATTAACATGGGGAAATTTCATACTAAGGGATGTGAGCCAAGGTCCTGGACTAATGATGTCCTATTTCCGGGAAAGGAATCCCCCTGGGCCATCACCAAAAGAGATATTCCACTAAATGAATACAAGGTTGAAGCGAGGCTATGGCTGAACATCATTTGTAGAAGGGTTTCTCCTTGCACAAATATTACCATTGTCACAGACACCCGGGATCGGATGGTTCCATGTATTCATCAGGCATCGCTCTAAATATAGGAGAGATTGTGAGTTCAGAATGGCAGTACTTTCAAACCTAAAAAGGCACTTATCTTCTTTTTCCCTCTCTTATAATTGAGATATGTAAAAGAGAATGAGTAGTAGAGTATGCTGCAGATACTTGGGTAAAGCCAGGTTCCCTCATCTACCTACTTAAATTCAGAGGTGAGGGTTTCTTAGGTCAGAGTAAGAAGATGAAAGAAGACACGGGAAAAGAAATCCAAAAGGAGATAGATTCTTGCAGACCTTTGCCAACCGACACACTCGATGACCTCTCAGGTGAAATGATGGAGGTTAGGGAGATAGTGTCCATATTGACTCAGGGACCAAGAGAGGCATCCACTACTCGCCACTCATATGTTTCTCGGTCAAATTATGACATATATCGTGAGGAGAAGAAGAAGTAGGGAGCCACCGTTACTAGTCTAGAGAGGGCCTACTCAGCCTTAGTAGGAACACATAGAGACCTCAAAGAATCACATAAGAAAATAGTGAAGAAAGAGAAAAAGAGAGATAAATTCTTCAAGAAGTTGTGGAAGGGGGTAAAGGGCATCTTTAAGATGCTCAAACCCAATGAGCTACCACCTTCACCAAGGTTGGATAGTGAAGAAGAGGCCCCTGCCAATTGGTCAAATGATGATGCTGGTGGTGATGGTGCAGATTCGGCAGGAGAGAGCAGCTCGTGATGCATATTCAGGGAGACCCTTTTACTTTTACTTGATTTGCACTGTCAATGAGGACACTGGATCCTTATGGTTGGGGGTGCCCCCAGTTCTTTACTGTGATTTTTTGTTGATGTGTTGGATATTTTTTTTATGCTATTTTGGGAGATGCTACATTATTGAGAAACTCTGATGGTGCCCATGTTTTATGGATTATTATGTTTTTATTATATTTTTAGTACTCTTTTGATTTAATTTTAGTTTAAATCTTATTGATGCAAGATTAAATGTACCCTATGATGGATTGAGGGACGACATTTTAAAGGGTAAAGTGTCATGTTTGGGTTTGAGACATAGGTGCAGGGGAAATTTAGAGTTCCCATACCATTAAGTGTTATTAATGTAAGGGAAGCCTGACTACCTATAGAATTATAATTTGTTAAGTTGGGGTCACTTTACAAACCATTGGTGAAGTCTGAGTAGCCATATGGTTAGCTTACCCATGATTAAGCCTAAATGTAAGACTAAGGCTTTAGTTGTAGCCACACTTTAGCAAATCAGGCGTGGTGCTGATGTAAAACAAACAACCCCCTCCGTCTAAAATTTTTCAAAAATCAAGAGCATGGACGTGAGAGACTTTGTAACAAATCTTTTTCTCTTTTTGTGAATCCGCATATTGCTGATTTGTAAATAATGTTAAATACTCCAATTTTTTCTCTCATCGGAGGGACAATTAAACCTCTTCGGCAAGTTTTGCATGCCATGTGTGGTGAGCTTTTTTCATGTATTCCATGAATACTTGAATTATCTAGAACTTTCCCCATTAGTTTTTCAAAGCTAATGTTTATTATATTTGGTTGGAGAAATGATCTTACGACATCCTTGTGATTTTAGAACCACTCTAACCTAAAAAGCCTTCCTATCCATAATTGCAATCCCTAAATACCCACTTTGATCCTTTGGATCTTTCTTTGGCAAACGCATTACAAGTCGTAAACCATTATTTTTATCCCTCTTTTGAACCATACCCTCCTTGAACGCGAAAATACAACTTGAGGCTAAAAGCCTAAGTTGGGGGTGGTAAAGCTGATGGAAGGAAGTTTGAGGCCACGAAGTGTTAATAGAATGCCAAGGTACCTAAGTGAGGTAAAAAAATGTTTAGAAAAATAAAGGGTCCAATAAAAGATAGAATTGAAGGAAAGGTTCAATAAAAAGAGATAAAAGTAAGGTGGTGAACAAAGAAAGTGAATTGTAGGCATAAGAAACGAGAGAAAGCAAAGAAGAGTGGCCAATAATCAAAAGAAAGACTAAAAAGTGTGATGTTGATGTTCAAGGAAGGGAGTAGCCATGTTGTTCCTAAACAGCATCCTACCCTAACCCAAACCTACATTACAAACTTAGAAATTCCTTTGAGATCTCCAACTATTTTTTTTGTAGTGGCGATTGAAAATAGGGGCAAGACTATGGTATAACACTTGTTACATTGAGATTTCTTTTCTGAGAGAGAGAGTTTGTCCACTTAAAATTCCTTGTTGCATATTTTGTAGCTTGATGTGAGGAATTCTCTTTCTTGTGAGGACGACATGTGAAACAAGTTGAGGTGGGTGATCTTGTCACCTCCCGTGAATGAGGAAAAGGGAGTATAACTTAGTTGGGGTAAAAAAATGGAGTAACTTCTAGAGTAATGGTTTTTGTTGCTTGGTTTCTCTTTGAAGTACTATGTAGCCTATGTTTCAATCTTTGATAAGGATGGGTGTAGCAAAGTTAGCTTAGCCCATGTGCAATAAGTTTTTTGTGGTTGCGCTAAAATTTGAGGTCATGGAGATCTTTAAGGCATAAAGGTTGGGCTTAAATTATTGTGTCTCATGATAATAGGTAATGTTGCTTGAGAACAAGAAAATGCTTTAAGTTGGGGGTGTTGATGAGTGGTGAGTTTAGCACTCAATCGCACTCATTATTCGTGTACATTACCTTATTATGGATGAATAAATGAGACATAATTGCCATTAGATACACTATTGTTCACTTCTTGCAGGCATAAAGCTATAGGGTTGGAAGAATGTGGATTGGAGCTCAAAATGATCAAAACGGAGCAAGAAAGTGCAGCCGGAGACCTAAAACAGAAAAGCCTCAGGTACCGCGGTCACGATCTGCTTACTATGGTTGCGGTAGTGAAGGATGGTCAAATAATCGAGGTCACATAGGTAAACCGCGGTCGTATAGTTGAGGTTGCAGCCATACCTGTGCGATCGCGGCATAGCAACGGATTTTAGCCCAAGGGAAAAACTGTAATTACACATATTAATCCCATTTTGACAAAAATGACTCAGACCCTAGCATTAAAAAATCCATCTTCCCCAATTTTTAGGTTTAGTTTTAGTGTAGTTCATAGCCTCCATATTTGGAGAAGAAAATATTGTATAATTTTTGGGTGAAGAATATATTAGAGACTTTCTAGGTGGAAGATCAGCTCACTTCCATTGTTGATTTGTGGGAGTGCCAAGTTTGAACTAACATTATATCAACCTCCAATAAAATGGATATTATGGATATATTTTTACTTATTTATCTTATGTGTAGCTGAATCATTCTCTTAGGGTTATGTGTGAATAAGGGATAAAATGTGTATGGGTTGTTATTGTTAGCATCTATTTGGTAGTTTATGTTTATGGGTTTTATCATTGCTATGCTAGTTTGGTTGAATTTGATGGGCGAAAGACGGAAATACCCGCATGGGTTTGATGAGCAAAAGCTCCAAGATGTAGAAAGCTGGAGGCCATCTTCGAAAGAAGGGTTTTGAGTGAAGTTTTGGAATCCATATCATCCTCGAAAGAGGGATATGGAGACCAAAGCAATGATAGAAAATTTTGTGTGTAGTTTGCTAAATTCTCACTATCTTAGACATAAGGGTGATTTTGAAGTTAGCTATAGCATGGGCATCATCCTAGAAATAGGGATGCCTTTATTGAGGTTCGGGTTACCAATTGTTGAACACACCCATTAGGTATTTTAAAGAACAAAGGATGAAAGTTTAGTGTTTTGTTGAAAGACTAGCATCAAAATCTATAACCAAGCCTACCCATATTTGACTTACTAAATTGATGTTGATTATTAACTCCCACATGTTACTCCCTTAATAAAGAATAATCCCAAGATCCGTGCATAATTGTTAAAACTCTAATTATTTGTATCTCCAATTTAATACTCAAAAAACCCAAAAAGAAATATTAGTGTAGGAGCCTATCTCACTTTAAGAAATATTGTTCCCCGTGGATTCAACCCCGACTCCAAAGTTGGGTAAATATATTGACGACAAGCGCCTTGCACTTAAATTGATGTGTAAGTTGAGCATTATCAAAATGATTGCCTAAGTTCAACTCAAAGAAGATATGTTTCGTGATGATTTTGTTAACGGAAATCCTGTTAAATCATCATGAAAAAACAAATAAAATAGTAAGTACTTCCAAGCTTCTATAGATATTACACGTGGACCTTTGTGGTCCCATGCATATTCAAAATATAGGAGGAAATACAAATGTTTTTGTTATTGTTGATGATCACTCAAGGTTTACCTGGACTATATTTCTCAGTACGAAGGATGAAACTTTTGATGTATTTCTTATCTTTGTGAAACTTTTTAAAAAAGAAACAACATACCCAGTAAAATCCAAAAATAAGGTTTGAGGAAGGTAAAGTGTACATAGATCTTACCACTACCTTCAGAAGTTAGAGAGGTTTTTTCTGGAAGACTATAGGCTCATTGTAGAAAATTCAAGTAACAAAAGAGGAAAATATGACAACCAATCCACCATAGAAGAATAATAATCAACCAAAGCGTAGTTTGATAATCAAAACACAATAGACAACAACAATGATAGATATCTATGGCTAAATCTAAGAAATCATACGATGGTGCATGAAAACACTCCTACCCGACTAATATTTTACTCTAATACACATCCTCCATGTCTCCCTATCTAAGGTTATGTCCTTGATAACCTGTAAATGCACTATGTTATGTCTAATCACCTCTCCTTAATACTTCTTTGGCCTACCTCTACCCTTTTTAATACCTACTATATCCAAACTATCACACATGTTCACTAGGGTGTATTAAACTAACCTCTTCATTTTTAAAACCATATCAATATTATTTCCTTCATTATCCACCACAAGGGACACTCTCTCCATATCTTGAATAACCTCATTCTTGATTCTATCACACCTAGTATGTCCACACATCTATCTAAACATCCTCATCTCTATGTCATGCATCGTCTAAACATAGGAATTTTTTATTGGACAATAGTTCATCCCATATAGCAGTGTTAGTTACCACCACTCTATAAAACTTAATTTTCTATTTTAATTGTATATTTTTATCACACAAGACTCTAGAGGCAAGCCTTTACTTCATTCATGCTGCACCATTACGATGAGTGACATCACCATCTATGATAATACTATCCTGGATAATAGAGCTAAGATCCTTGAAATAAATTCTCTTGAGGTGAGCTTGTGTGCCTAGACAGACATCCATGTCTTTCTTAGGCAACCCGTACTGAATTTACACTCTAGATACTCTATTTTGGTCCTGCTAAACTTAAACCCTTTAGGTTCCAGAGTTTTTCTCCTTATCTCCAACCTATCATTCACACCGCTCTCATCAATCAACACTATTTCATCTGCAAATAACATACACCAAGGAACCTCATCCTAAATGCCCATCATTAATATATCCATCACTACAACAAAGAGAAAAGAACAAAGAGTTGACCCCTGGTGTATCCCCATTTCCATAAGGAAATTCTCCAAGTCTACTTCTAGTATCCTAACCCATGTCTTAGCTCCATCATACATATCTTTTATCACCCTAATAAAACACATTGATACATCTCTAGCCTCGAGGAACCTCCAAAGTACTTTCCTTAAAACCTTGTCATAGGCTTTCTTAATGTCAATGAATACCATATGTAATCATATTTTTCCTTGTATTGATCCATCACTCTCCTCACTAGATGGATATCTTTCATAGTACATCACCCTGATATGAATCCAAACTGATTCTCAGATTTGGACAAACATCTCCTCACCCTCATCTCATCGCTCGCTCACAAACATGCATAGTATGACTTAACAACTTGATACCCTATAATTTACAACTTTGGATTTTGACCTTATTCTAGTACAACAAAACCATATTAATCCACCTCTATTATTTTTTAATCTTATCCATCTTAAAAATAACATTGAACCATTCAGTCAACCACTTCATACATGCCCTACTCGAGCTTTTCCAAAACTCCATTGGGAACTCATCAGGTCCAATAGTTCTTTACCTACTCACTCACTAATATCTCTTGTAACTTCCTCAACAATAATTAATCCATAATATCCAAAATTCCCATGTCTCTTAGCGTTCTCAAAATCCCCTAGCATAATAGCTCTATCACCTACCTCATTTAATAATTTGTGAAAGTAGGCGTGGCATCTTTGATTGATGAGTGTCTCATCTACCAATACCGATTTTTCCTTATTGTTAATTCAATTCACTTGATCCATGTCTCAATTATCCTCTATCTCATCTTTGCAATCCTGTAAAGTTTCTTATCTTCACTTTTGTCCCCCCAGTGATGCATAGAGTTTTTAAAAGGATACCTTATTAGATTCTATAACTGTTAACTTAGTTATTGTCCTAGCCGCCATATAGATACCCTTATTCATACTCCTATATTCCTTATCCTTTTATTCTACCCAATTAATATAGCTTTCCCTATTATCTTCCATTTTGACATAAACTATTCCACCATGAATCCTCTCGATGACCACCAAACTTTCCCATCGACATCACAACCACCTCTCTAGTTGTCTCTTAAATGCATCTAATTCTTTTATCCTACATGCTATTTGCATCCTCGCTACTCCAAGCCCACAACTCTATTAACTTATTCGCTAAATCTCTAGAGGATGCAGGGGTCAAGACATGTTATTAAATCCTTGGTTGGACACAATTGGTTTAAAAAAAAAACTAAAAAATAAATTGTTTTCCATTAGATATTATCATGGAAATAAATTCAAAAATATTAAATTTCTTGAATTTTGTACTCAACATAATATTGATCATAAATTTTCAGGTCCGAGAAATCCCCAACAAAATGGGGTAGTTGAAAGGAAAAACACAACCTTGGAAGACATGGAAAAAACTATGCTTATTTCCAGTGTTCTTCTAACCAACTTTTAGGATGATACTACTAACATAACATGTTATATAATTATAAGATGCATGATCCACTCAATGTTGGACAAGACTCCTTCTACGTTACTTAAGGTCAATTGATGTACCGTGATTTTGTGATACATTCAATGCTTAAAATATAGACATTATACATGTTCTTGAGTATATTTTGTCTACTATGGTGTACTTTTATGGGTTTGTGTAGGAAAATAGGCCCCGAAAGTAAAAGTTGAAAAATTATCTAAAAAGACACAATGTGGCTCATAGCATCTAAGTACGAGACATACTTTAAAAGTACAAACCTGACTTGTAGTCATACTGAGGATCAGAGGAAGTTAAAGAACAATATTGATACCATGACTCATCTAGTTACTCGTGAAAAGGTATCACGAATCATACTTTCACTTGTAGAGTGAAAATTTTAAAAAAATGCCAAGTTAGCGTCAAGTAGAAAGAGACAAGTCTATAAGTTGTGGAAAGTAAACCATAAGCTATGTCGACACTTTCTGAGAATCGTGAAGATGAAGATCTAAAAAAAGATGTCTGGACTTCGAAACCAGGAGTCTTACTACCTCATGGATTATAACCATGAGTTATACATTGACTTATCGAAACTAGGAGAAACTGCAAACGAAAAATCACTAATTTTAGACCATGAATCATGAGGTCAAACCATGCATTGTGAAAGCTAACGGTCCTGAAATCCCATTATGTTTAGGATAGGTTTTAATTTTTACTATAAATACCTTTATTAAGTTCTTTTATATTGTTTACACACTCTATAGCCTAAGAGATGTATTGTCTTAGTTTTATACAATTTGTTCTTTGGTTTATGGAGAAATTGCATACTTAAATTCTTGATTATTGATATTTTTTAGATAATTCATGATTATGTATTTCTTCCACTTAATTCGTAAATTCATAATTAAGAGTTGTTCTACAAATTGAAATTATGATTTTACAAACGTGAATAGATAAATTTCATAACTAGGGATGTGGGAGACGTGATGAATTAATAAACGTAGGGTAAAACATTTAGTAATGCATGGATAGTGTTCAAGCATGTATTCTTCTTCTCTTCATATTGATTGTGTTTTATGAAGTGAAAGCATTAAAACTCATTTAAATTCTTACTTGCTTGACCATAGGGTAAATAATAGGGGAAGATATTAACAACAAAGATTGAGGCTATTAACCCTCATCTAATAACTTGAGACTTTTCCACGGATAACTAATCAAAGATCAAGGGAAAGGGTTAATAGGCAACCACTCATAGACCTAAGTAATAATAAAGTGATATTCATGTAATAAGGGCCAAATATTAGTGTAGGTAAACTTAAATTACGGACTTTACATGCTATGCACTAGAATAGATTACTAATATGTATGCATACTGAGTTATAAAATCACGGAGAGCACAATCCAAGTCCATTCTCATTGATTGTTACAACTACTAATTGTTATGCATATAAATTGTCTTCTTTTTACCTTAAACCCCTTTAGAAATAACTGAGTAATAGTTAAAATAATCATGGTGACTTAGCTACTATCTATATTCCTATGAGATCAACCCTAATATAGTTAGGTTCTATATTTGACTAAACTAATATTTTATACTTAATTACAAAGTGTAATTTGGGTGACATTAAGTCTTGGCACCATTATCCGAGAATAAGGTTTAGGAATAGTTTTGTTATGCTTATATGACAATTAATCATTATTTCCTAATTTACTATTTTTGTTGTTTTTGTTTCCTTTTGGATAAAAGTTAATTTATGCCAAATAACCAAAGTCGAGACAATCCTTAACTTCCTGTAGATCAAAAATATGTGCAAAATAAGACTAACATCACTTCCCTACCATACATCGAGCACTTATAAAGGACATAACTATTTTTGGATCTGAATAAAAAGTACCCTTCAAAGCTATCCTTGGCACACCTAACAAAGATAAAGTTATGGTCTTAGCATAACGGTTTAAGATATCATGATAGGGAGCTAACCAATGTATACCCAAGATGACATCAAAATCTACCATATCTAGGATAATCAAATCTAGCCAAGTCTCTCACCCAGCAAAGGTCACAACAAAGGATTGATACACTTGATCAAACATTAAAGAGTCCCCTACGAGTATAGATACATGTAACGCCTCGAGTCTGTACCCCGGACGCTACATGGTGCTTACGACCCCAAAGGACCACAAGCTAACCCATGTCTGATATCTGCTATAAGCATTGCATAATAATACTGTAAAAATGTGGAAATAGGCTGCAACGCCATAAGGCTCAAAATATGAAAATACTAATAAAGAATATCAATTGAAATAATTATCTGCAAAAAATGAATACTATCTGAAAGTCTAGTCTGAAAATCCTTTTACAGAACTGTCTGAATGTAGAGTTGATAGGACAAGCCCCCAACTAACTCCGACTATTAAAATATAACATATCCTTGATAGATAAGGACTCACTACTAAATCTGACACTGCTAGCTGAATCTGAATCTGTCTATGCGCGATCAAGAACCTGAGCATCCGAACCTATGATATGAGACATCATAGCGCAAAGAAAGAGTATGCGTCGGTATGTGGAATGTACTGGTATGCTACATGAGGTAAGTTCGAATGCAAGGGTTAATATGTATCAACAATAATTGATTGAATGATATAGAGTAACTGAATGTGAGAGTACATAAGTAACTAAAACTGTTGTTAGTACTGAGCATGCGATACTGTACATATACATGTATATATACTATAATTGCGCTTTTACTGAAGCTGAGTTCTGAGTTCTGATACTGAGTAACTGATAATCTAAGATTTACTAATAACTAAATTACTAAAACTGATTGACTATATCTGACAAACCTGATTCTGTAGAACTGAACTAAGTTCTATACTAAAACTAAAACTAAGATTATGGGAAGTAATTATCTAACCGACATGCCCCTTTTTGAATAGATTTGGGGTCCAACCTATAACCCCACCTGGAAGGGTGTTAGTACCATGCCACGGGTAGAGATAAGCTGAAGAGTTACCCTCATCTGGAAGGTACTCTAATGAGAATGGTGGTACCCTCAACTGGCAGGTAGAAACACCTCATCAACCCTCAACTAGTAGGTTGATGTCTCAACCTACGCTAACTACATAGTTCTGGAATGTAAGGACTACTTATAGGGATCATACCCTCTAGTGGCAGGTGAGCCCCCATACTTGGGTTCACTCGGTGTTGAATCCTACTCCCAACTGAATAGACACTGAACTGATTTTATTAAGCTGAACTAGACTAATACTGAGTTCTGTTAATTGGATGAGTACTACTATTTCATGTCACGACTAAGACTAGTCTATAACTACTGTATCTCTAGATAAACAACTAGATTTTTGGGTATTAGATACCCCCAGGACTCGATAGCATGAAAATAAAGCATAGCATGATCTTGAAAAGCATAATAATGTCCACTTGTTCATAGTTCATTCATAGAGACATTTTATCAAGTACTTGTAGGGCATAAACTTGTACATGATTGAGAACACATAATGATATGTCAAGATTCCACTATCTACTTCACATAGGCATTTTAGCAAACACTTAGGGAGCATGGATTATTTCACATGATAATTGCCAACACATGAAAATCATGAATACAATACTCAATGTCAAATTCAAGGGTTTATCATTCAATTCATATAATTCATCACATAAACTATTTAAATTTCATGAGACTTATACTAAATCATTGTTTGAAACCCAATTAATATCATGAACATGAATACAATCAATTCTAACCATGAAATTCATAATTCTGAGATCTTCTAAGTTTAAAAAGGGATTCTTGAACTCTATGGGTGAAAGGAACCCATAGATGAAAACCTAACATGCCTGGGAATATTGATTCTTGAAGGTTCTTGAAGAAATTCTTGAGATTGTTCTTGATTTCTTGAAGCTAGGATTTTGCCCTTTGAGAGAGAATGTTTTGTTTCTTGAGTGAACGATGAAATAATAAGAAATTAGTGTTCCTTTAGGGTTAAATTTTGTGTTTAGGACTGACTTGGGTCATGGAAAAAAATACCCAATTACCCCTGGGAATGATTTAAAAATTGTTACTGGAAAAATTGATTTTGGGCCCTGGGGCAACGCGGATATCGCGCCATGTCACTGAAAATTGACAATTAGGAACTAATGGCTTGGTGCAATGCGGTACAATCTTGGTACACCACTGATTACGAATTTGGGACTCAGTACGACGCGGTGGAATCACGGAGCTTCACTAGAAATGGACAATTCTGAAAATGTTGTTTGGCGCGACGTGCCATGATCGCGATGGAACATTGGAAAGTGACAATTTCCATTTGGAATGCCTCCGCGACGTGTTGATGTCCCAGGTGGTACACTATCTTACAAAAATGGATCTAACTTTTCACCCGATTATCAAATTTAGGCAAATTTTATATCGTTGGAAAGCTGACTGAATTTCCTACGTAATGGTAAGCTCTAAACTGAAAAATTCTGAGTATTTTAAAATTTTTATATAGGACTACTCATGTACTGAGAGTTAAATTAAGCTAGGGAAATACAGAGTATTACCATACATGAATAGGCATGGAAAGAGGCTCACAAGTAGAATTAAACCTAGAAGCAAAATATACAGACACATAGGAGAAAGTCGACCCTAGATTAAATACCACAGTTACAAATATGAAACAAACTGGGACAATACCTGTGATAATAATGTTAGAAGCCTCTACCTTAGTTTAGGTAGGTATAGCATAGCACTAACTATGTTTGTTACTAGAGTGAGAAACCCCACGACCACCACTACGAGTAGTACCACCTCTGCCTCATGCACCTCTACTGGTACCTCTACCACCCTGAAAGTCACCTATCACTGTTGATATAAGAGCAGGCCTGAAAACACAACGGTGGTAGTCCTTAGCCATATTTTCAAATTCATTACACATATAACAAACTCTGCTACACAACGCAATCTGAAGAGGTGCAACTAAGCAAGAACAAACTCCCAAGGACAAAACCCAACTGCCTATAGCCGCTCAACTTGTAGAACTGCTACTTAAACCTTTCAAAATTTCATGCATTGGTCTCTTATGGTATCCATAAAAACCTTTAAAATATCTTTCTAGAGTGGTGATACCACTAAAATCACCGTATGTAATGCCCCAAAATCGTGTCCCGAGATGTCACACGGTGCTTAGGGTCACAAGTGACCCCAAGCTAACCCTTCTACTGGCATAACTCATAAGCAACTGAATAAAATACAAATCCATACAAATCAGCAGAAATTAACTCTTTTCTGAATCTGATCGATACAAAAATAGAATTTTACAGGATTACGATTCTGCCTTTACAACCAAAATTGAAACAAAATACATCAACTTCTACTGACTGTCTATGAAGCCTCTACTAGTACTGACTGTAGGTAGCCAGGTCATGACTCCCGACTACCCCAACTCAATATGACTGAATAAAGAAAATACAACACTATGACTCTGCATAACTAACCCAAGCCCTTGAATCAAAAGGACTCATCACCTGCTGACTGGATACCATAAACTGATTGGATCCGGAGGTGCAACTATAGCTTGTACCTACATTCCGAGAAAATACAGCCCACATCCGAAGATGTGGGTCAGTACCATGGAAAGGAACCGAGTATATGGGGGTGTATGTAGTTGTATAAACATCATCATCATAAATATTTATAAGAAATATGTAGGATGTATGAAAAACTCAGATAGCCCAAAGAAAATCATCATAATCATGAGAGGATGAAACAAGTATAATAACACATGTGAGTCATCATATAATTTTTCAATCACTTTCAGTTCATCAAGAATATCAATTCTCATAATGTAAATATCATTTAAATCTTTTGAAAGAATAACTTTCACAATTCCACTTTCAAATCACTTCACCGTTCACCATAGATACAAGGAAACACATACACACTTTGGGAGATCCTATAACCGATATAAATCATGTGAGCTACATGGAGTCCAACGTACAACCCACGTTAGGGAGAGCTGTCCTATCTTTGCCATCGGAGTAGGACTTCCAATATTAATCCAAAAACACTAGTGATCACTATATAAATCAGCCTCAGGCTCACATCCTACGGGGGTACGTAGTTCTAGGAAAGTAAGGTCACTTTATACCTCCCACTCGGTGCTAAAGATTACTCCCGGACTTAGCTCAGAAATTTAATTTAGCCTCAGGATCACATTAAAGAAAATCTACAATAAACACTTCAACAATTTTCATCGGGAGACAATTTGCTACCCATTTATCATAATCAATAAAAACGTGGATTTCTTTCACAGTCGAGTTCAAAATAACTTATTCACGACCAAAAGGTCAAATCATTCAAAACATCTCAAATATTCAACATCAACGTGCATATAGCACACATTTTCTCAAAGACACAATTTCAAATGGAGTTCAAGACCCAAATATCAAAATCATAGTAAATTTCTTTCAGGCATCATGCTTTAAGTCATAATTCCATATAAATTCGACTTTTCAAAATCATAAACATCATAATCTCAAGATAACCAAGATAGAATATAAGTTCATGCTCCAAAATCATAATAAAAATATAAAAATCATATCTTCGTAAAGAAAATTACTTTTGGGCACAAGAACGAAAGATTGTTCTTGTTGAAAAACCCCACATACCTTAAATGATGAACTTTAGATTGATACTCGTTTTTGGGATATTAATCGTGCCTTTGAATAATGGTTCTTGGAGTTCTTGAACTAGGAACTTGGAATCTTGAATAAATTTGCATAATTAATTGTGAACTTTGGAGGTTCTTGAAGTTGGATGTAGGAGCTTAGGGTTTTCTTTTTGAGGGAATTTGATGAAATATAACATATAATGCTTCTAATAGACTTTAATATAGGGTTTGGATGGATTTTGGGTGAGGGGGAATGACCAAAACGCCCCTAAAAATCAAATAATTCTCGAATCTATCCTTTGGTGGACTATTTTGATAGTCTGAAGTAGATCAACCATAATGTGTTACTCCGATATCTAAATTGGATGAAACCAATTTCATTAGAAATAGGACTCTCATATCTTTCTGTTGATATATAGTATTCACCCAGATCATTGTGTACGAGGAGTTATGATAGTTTGAAGTTGACCCAAAAATTCACTTTTGATAGGCTGAAGTAGATCGACCATAACTTTTTTGCTTCGATAGACAAATTGGATGAAATCAATTTCATCGGAAAGAGGACTCGCAGATATTTCCATTGATATATAGTAGATCACCCATATAATTATTTAAAAGGAGTTATGATCGTTTAAAGTTAGAGCAAAAATACGCCAGGCATCAGTATTTTTTTTTCCTGCACGTTTTACTGTTCACTACTAGTCACGTTTCGATCGGAATGTTCATAACTTGTCGATCGGGTGTCCAGTTTGGATGATCCACATATCGTTGGAAAGATTATTCGATAATCTACAGAATGATGGTTAATAATCTAAGACATTACGCACGAAGAATTTATAATTCATTCTAGAAGATAGAACCCAACACGTTTACGCACAAAATTTCAACGAAAAATTTCCTGGGGTATTACATCATCTCCCCCTTGGAAACATTCATCCTCGAATGTCGATGAATAAGTACAGAATACCAAAAAAATGAGGATAAAAGGTTGGGATAACGAAATCAATCCACTTACTTCACTCCAAACTTTCGAATACTTCACAGAACATGCTATTCATAATGAGAATGGTCACATAGTTTGATATTAAACAAAGGAGACTGATTTTAAGGAATCGATATCTTTGGTTTATTCAGAGACTGAGAATCAAAGGTCTCGAAGGGGATCTCATCAAAAGAAGGACCACTTGCGCCCAAATAAAACGTCCCTCAACACTCCCTCCAAAAGATTCAAATGACATTGTTCGGGGAGAAAATGAACCATAATTTGATACAATCCTATCGTATGGGAACAAGGACCCATATGGCATAAATTAAGATAGGAATTTCTAGGTCTTGGGAAACATAACTCCTTGCTTCCAAACTTAGCAACACTTCTCAACTACTCCCTCGACTATGTTCAAGCCTAACTCCAAGTACTCATGAGATACGCCACATAACACTATAATATTAATATATATCATGAACGTCAATACACACTGAGCCTCACAACTCCTCACTTCAAACATAACTCTTATTGCTACTCAAACAACCACATACAATCTTATACTAGGGATCCGCTAACTTGCAGTGCATTCTTTTAGATATACAACCATAACATTCAAGCCTATACTCATAACCACATACGCACTTCGCACATTCACCTCTAAACGAACACTCATAAAGCATCTTCCTCGATTTCTCTAAGATTCCATCAACTACATCATTCACACATACTAGTCAATTTTTTAAACGGCACACATAACATTTTCTCAACCAATTGAACTATACAAAAAAACTCTGTATTGCTAATCCTACAACCTCATAGAAGTGCATCAATAATCTTTCCAAATAAACATTTAAAACTTCAACTAACCACGACATGTATCAAGGACTTAGCCTCAATCTAACTTTACTTCACTGCCGTGAGCACACCACCTTCTATCATAGATAAGGAAGTATCTTCTCTCCCTTCTAGAAAACTGCTCAACACCATTAGCTTGACTTAATGAAAAGGTCACAAAATTTTAAAACATGAAGACCTGAAACATGAAGGGATAATGTAAATAACTTGACTCTCTCTATTGAGGCCTTAGGAATAAAATATCAAATACAATGGGTTCATTAAGGTATCAAAACTGAAGACACCCATAACGGAAACTGAGTCTCACTGATCAACAAGAGTATTGCCTGAGTACTGGAACTGAACATACTGTAAAACTTGAGTATATAAGTCATGGGCGGCATGCCCTGAATTTAGAGCTCATAACTTATGGAATGTGATTCCAACTGCTAGAAGAACTGGAATTTCTCATTTTTGGAAACTAGAAGAGTATGTAATTCTCCATCACGTGTATGAAAATAAATTAAGATCATGGAACTGAAATGTAAAGCATGAGTAGGTTTTGGAACAGCTGAAAATACTGAAATAACATTGGGTCAAGCACCGATCTTTCTCACAACAAATTTACAACTTATTGGTACATCTACTAGAATGTAAAAGCTTGACTTGACTACTTGTTCTATCATCTCCCCCTTAGCTTTAAGCCACCACTCAAATTCTCAAATGCTTACTAATTTTGAATCACCACGAACATCTCTATCGCCGGAATGTACACCATCTAGCGCTTCAACTCTTATTTCTATTAGCTCAACTTGAATACTTTCTAACCTTTTGATAGACCATGCTACTTCTGTGTTCTCCCTCTAATACCATGCCTATGAACTTATGTTTCTAACCCATAAGAATCAAAATCACACTTAAGAGGCTCAACATTTTCAATCATACGCCTCGCCTTAACTTAGCCATCAAAACATCATCCATCGTCTAACTAGTATTTATCCATCTAACAATCCCATGGCATGACTCACTACACCACATACACTAATCCTTAAAATTAAAGTAGTCCCATAATATCTTGGGTGAACTTTCTCATCATAATATAATATTAAACTTAATTACAAGTCAACTACACTTAAACTCTTGTGTACACTGTTCAAGCCTATTAGGTCACTTCCGACAACTAATACCATTAATCCGGAAACCGTCACATTTGGCTTTATGATCACCAATTGTTCAAACTTAAGGTCTCACACTTCATATAATTTACAACTCCATCTCACGCATAACTCCCACGTGAAGATTATAAAACAACACATCCATGAACACTGGCCCACTTAAACTTCATAACAATAATAATTGGTCCTAATCATATAGCTTATCTTATTCACAATCCATTAACACATCCTTCTTTAACCCATCACTACTATCTATCCTTCATACACAACTTAACATAGTTCATAGCTCTCTACGTCTTAACTTAACTTCCTCTTGTAATCTGGAGAGCACCTAGATTAACAACACTTAACCACCGAGTACTTCCATCAGTAACCTATACTCTCTTTCATACAAATACCATCAACACCCGTTTCATACCTCGAACAAACTATATCACTTCCTATTAACCCAATTGCATGCAAAAAGGGATTTTGCTATACTTATGCTCAACAATTCACACTTACCATCCTTCTTACTACTACACCTCCACATCCCACATTTTCAGCCAACACAAGGAACAAGATGAACTACAAGTTGCTAGCAGATCGAAATAGGCCTCACACGGCTTCACTAGACTATGGTTTTGTGTTTTTATCAAGAAAGTTATATGAATAACAAAGTAACTAAGCTAGTGAATCGAAATAGGCCCCACACGGATTCACTAGACTTTGGTTTGTATTTTGAACAAGAAAATGAGATGAATAACAAAGAAGCTATGCTATTGAATCGAAAGAGCCCCACACGGCTTCACAAGACTTTGATTTTCACAAACATAATGATAACAAGATTACATAATACAAGATGTAGAAACTTGACACACAACATTCAATGATATAAGAATACACCTTACTCTGTCTTAATTAAATAACTCATAAGAATGAGGGCATAACTTTCAACTTAAGGAACTTAACACACTAGAGAGCTCCTCTCAAGACCTTTGTGTAACTTTTGAAATTTCTTCTAGAAAATATAGAAGCATTACCTGGGGAAGAACTAGATCTTGCGAATCATGTTATCTCAAAAATAATACAGAGAGGGAGAAGTATAGATTAACATTGAAGATTCTGAGGAGGAATCTGAAAGCACATCTAACCTAGGCTTAGTTCATGACTTTTATGAACATGAATAAAGTGCTTCAATGTTTGGAACTCAAAAGCACTGACAGGATACTTTCTAGCTCTCTTACAATCCCATAACTATCTACGAAGAATTAAGCTTAACTGTTTCTGATACCTTGAAAATGAGGCAGAGTTGGCTAGAATAGAGTAAGATGAGAATCTATATAAGCTTCTTGGAGAACCTTTTTATAGCACGATCTTAGACTTGAAAGAAGGGAAATATTTCTTAAATGCCCTGTATCCTCTTGAAGAAAAGTACAGACATCTCCGTACCGTTCCGCAAGAATCTACTAGACACGACTTCATAGCCACCCTAGGACACTTGAACTCTGTGCTCTAATACCAAGTTTGTAACGCCCCAAAATTGGGTCCCGAGACGTCACACGGTGCTTAGGGTCTCATGTGACCCCAAGCTAACCCTTCAACTGACATAACTCATAAGCAACTGAATAAAAATACAAATCCATACAAATCAGCAGAAATTAACTCTTTTCTGAATCTGATCGATACAAAAATGGAATTTTACAGGATTACAATTCTGCCTTTACAACCAAAATTGAAACAAAATACATCAACTTCTACTGACTGTCTATGAAGCCTTTAGTAGTACTGACTGTAGGTAGCCGGGTCATGACTCTCGACTACCCCAACTCAATACGACTGAATAAAGAAAATACAACACTATAACTCTGTATAACTAACCCAAGCCCTTGAATCAAAAGGACCCATCACCTGCTGACGGGATACCACAAACTGACTGGATCAGAGGTGCAACTATACCTTGTACCTACATTCCGAGAAAATGCAGCCCACATCCGAAGATGTGGGTCAGTACCATGGAAAGGAACCAAGTATATGGGGGTGTATGTAGTTGTATAAACATCATCATCATAAATATTTATAAGAAATATGTAGGATGTATGAAAAACTCACATAGCCCAAAGAAAATCATCATAATCATGAAAGGATGAAACAAGTATAATAACACATGTGAATCATCATATAATTTGTCAATCACTTTCAGTTCATCAAGAATATCAATGCTCATAATGTAAATATCATATAAATCTTTCGAAAGAATAACTTTCAAAATTCCACTTTCAAATCACTTCACCGTTCACCATAGACACAAGGAAACACACACACACACTTTGGGAGATCCTATAACCGACATAAACCATGTGAGCTACATGGAGTCCAACGTACAACCCACGTTGGGGAGAGCCATCCTATCCTTTCCATCAGAGTAGGACTTCTAATATCAATCAAAAAATACTAGTGATCACTATATTAATCAGCCTCAGGCTTACATCCTATGGGGCACGTAGTTCTAGGGAAGTAAGGTCACTTTATACCTCCCACTCGGTGCTAAAGATTACTCCCAGACTTAGCTCAGAAATTTAATTCAGCTTCAGGCTCACATTAAAGAAAATCCACAATAAACACTTCAACAATTTTCATCGGGAGCCAATTTGCTACCCCTTTATCATAATCAATAAAAACGTGGATTTCATTCACAGTTGAGTTCAAAATAACTCATTCACGACCAAAAGGTCAAATCATTCAAAACATCTGAAATATTCAACATCAACGTCCATATAGCACACATTTTCTCAAAGACACAATTTCAAATGGGGTTCAAGACCCAAATATAAAAATTATAGTAAATTTCTTTCAAGCATCATGCTTTAAGTCATAATTTCATATAAATTCAACTTTTCAAAATCATAAACATCATAATCTCAAGATAACCAAGATAGAATATAAGTTCATACTCCAAAATCATAATAAACATATAAAAATCATATCTTCATAAAGAAAATTACTTTTGGGCACAAGAACGAAAGATTGTTCTTGTTGAAAAACTCCACATACCTTGAATGATGAACTTTAGATCGATACTCATTTTTGGGATGTTAATCGTGCCTTTGAATGATGGTTCTTGGAGTTCTTGAACTAGGAACTTGGAATCTTGAATAAATTTGCAGAATTAATGGTGAACTTTGTAGGTTCTTGAAGTTGGATGTAGGAGCTTAGGGTTTTCTTTTTGAGGGAATTTGATGAAATATAACATATAATGCTTCTAATAGGCTTTAATATAGGGTTTGGACGTATTTTGGGTGAGGGGGAATGACCAAAATGCCCCTAAAAATTAAATAATTCTCGAATCTGTCCTTTGGTGGACTGTTTTGATAGTCTGGAAGTAGATCAACCATAACGTTTTACTCCGATATCCAAATTGCATGAAACCAATTTCATTAGAAAGAGGACTCTCATATCTTTTTGTTGATATATTGTATCTCATCCAGATCATTGTGTATGAGGAGTTATGATCGTTTGAAGTTTACCCAAAAATTCACTTTTGATAGGCTGAAGTAGATCGACCATAACTTTTTGCTCTGATAGACAAATTGGATGAAACCAATTTCATCGGAAAAAGGACTCGCAGAGATTTCCGTTGATATATAGTAGATACTCAGATCATTATGTACAAGGAGTTATGATCATTTAAAGTTGGAGAAAAAATACGCTAGGCCTCAGTATTTTTTTTTCCTGCACGTTTTACTGTTCACTACTATTTACGGTTCAATCGGAATGTTCATAACTCGTCGCTCTGGTGTCCGTTTTGGATGATCCATATATCGTTTGAAATCTTATTCGATACTCTACGCAATGGTGGGTTATAATCTAAGACATTCCGCAAGAAGAATTTATAATTCATTCTAGAAGATAGAACCCAACACGTTTACGCACAAAATTTCAACGAAAAATTTCCAGGGGTATTACACCCTAATATCACACTCTCTTGGCGCCTCCCTAAGTATATCTAAGAATAGCTTTTGTCATCTTTGCATGATCTATCATACTCTAGAGTGATGCTGCTAACACTACTATCGAGAAGTAGCTAACTGAAATGAAACATCTAATAACTTCACAAACTTCTGAATATTCTCAAACTTTGTTGTAATACTGGCAATAGAATATCTGAAGAAGGAATAAAAACATGCCTCGTACTTGGCTGATAGTCATGGAGCCCTGCTCCTAGTGATAAAACTCATCTTTTATTTAATCCCTCTAATAGTAGGGCACAAACCTGTCCAGAAAGGCCTCAACAAAATAGTACAAAGTTATATCTGGTGAACCAAGAGGTCTACAACTAACAAGTAATCTCCACCAATTCTTGGTTACATTTGTTAATAGATAAGTAATGTATACAACTATGTATGACTTAAGCCATCCCAGGTTATAAAACTTATCTCCGTAATCAATTAAGAAATTATATGAATCCTTTCCCACAGCACCACGAAACTTGGGTGGACCAAACTGAGTAAATCTCTCAAACCTCTTCAGATCCTCAGAAGACAAAATAAGACCCGAAGTAACCAGAGAAATAGTGAATCTGATCGGTTATGATCCTAATTGAGGTGGAAACATAGATAAAGTCTGAACTTCTAGACTTAAAATTCCATACTTGAATACTAGCATAGAAGGAGAAACAACACTCAAGTGCACTCAAAGGAACACCTTCCAAATGAGTCAGCAAATGAATTAATAAACCCTCCAAGACTGGGGTAGTAGTACTTTGTGAAACCTGAGTAGGCCCTATATCTCTAAAATGATCAATCTTAAGTTCAGGGGAGATCCCCTAGTACTACCTGTAGAAGGGGTAGATCCTTATGTTCGTCCTCTACCTTAAGCCCGTCTGTGACTTATGACTCATACCCTAGGTTGTATCCCTCTTCGGATACATATAAGCATCCCTAGCATCATGAGATTTAGTCTTTATTATCTTTACAAAATATAGTAAAACATAATTTTAGAATGTAGGGTATGGAAAAACCCACATGATAAGGCAAAAAATAAGGAAGTTTCCTAAAGATATCTTATAGTATCTCAAAGATAGATACGAATGTTTATGTATCGATCAACAAAACTCTATTCGACACCCTGTACTTGGCTTCTCTGATTCCAATTTTTCCTGACACAAAAACTAAGGTCATGATTGCACTTATTCAAGCAAGCCTTGACAAGCTAGACAATCATCCAAACTTAGAAGTTAGAAGAAAATAATAAAACAATACCCAGGGCAAGACTCCTAGAGAAAAGTCAGACCATACATGTACAGTAATAGTAGAAGCCTTAAAGGTAAAGATACCATAAATCATCCCAAAACCTTGTGTAACAATGTAAGAAAAATCTAAATACAACTCAAAATTTGAAATACAATTGAATTTGTAATACTATAAATCTGTCGCCATATACAAAATAAAAACATCAACTGGATAAGAGAAGACTTGAGGTCAATTCTAATGGCATAAAATAGCAAAAATACCTCAAAAATGTCAGTGATCAACCACATGATCTCAGTTGTTGTGCGATGCACTCATACCTGGCCAAAAAGTCATAATAGGGATGAGTTTAATCCACTAATATTCAGTAGGTATCATAGGAAGACTAAGCAAAGTAGAAAATAAGGTTCATAAATACATACTATGAGCATGCCACCTATAATAAAAAAAATCCCAAATAGCAGCTCACACTTTCTCCACTAATAGTTCTAAATATAGCAAATAAGAAAGAAAATAAATATACAAAAGAACAGAATAGATATGCATCAAATAAAATACAAGAGAACAAAACTAAAAATGTATACTATGTGAAATAAAATGATTATGATAATGATATGATATGATTGAGGTTATTATATAACCTTCGTATAGACCTACCAGTCCTCAGTGCTTCGAGGTAGGACCCATGGGGCGTTCGTAACCAATATACTTTCTCAATACTCAATCCAAATATCTATATCCATATCTCATAACTAACTCATGGACTATGGCATAGGGTTTTACAAAAGTGTATCATTTAAATAAACAAAATTGATGTTTCCTCAATGGTACCAATGTCTCATGAATGTATACATGATATTAGGAAGTAATTCTCACAACCAACCAATATTAAGATCTCGAATCCATTCAATACATGAACATGTAAGCTCAAAATCAACTCAATATGCAGACCATTCATGATTTTGTATAAATAATGTACCATAAGAATAAATGTGATATAAGGCATCATTAATATCACATTAAATCTGACTTGGGTATTTTTATTATGAAGAAAGAAACCAATATATTTACGAGGACAATAATATCAAAAAAAGCCCCCACACGAGTAACACATAGTAAATATCATCTTAAATCATCAATAATAACAATAATATAATCCCTCTATTGGGTACACAACAGTAATAATATCATTGAAATATGGTTCCCATGATTATTACCCATACCCATAGCATTCTTTATATATATATATATTAACTATCCAGCCATATTTGGAGAATGTTAAGCCATAACCTACCTCGCGACCTCAAAATCCAATCCTAAAATCCTTCAATGTAGAGTTTTCACCTCTCGAACGGCCTCAAAATCAACTAAATTATACAAATATAGAATCTATTCGTTAAAATTAATCCAATGATGCCTATACTGTCAACTTTCAAGTTGGGGTCAAAACAGACTCCTAAATGGATTTTAAAAATAAAAGGGTAAAACTAGAATTTTTGTTTAGAAATACCTTACCCATGATTAAATAAAGCCATAGGAGAAAATCCAAGTAAAAATAGGTTAAAATGAGTTTTCAATAGAAAAATCTTCATTTTAGGCCTCCGGGCCAAAAAACTCCAAATTTCAATTTGAATTCGCGAGTTAAAAGGGTTTTAAATGACATAATGGAAGTAACATAATTGAAATAAAAATTTATATCTTATCCAAGTTCAAAAATGGATGAAATAGCCCAAAAATCAACTTAGATCGAAGCTCAAAGTCTCAAAAATGAAACAAAAATTGAGAAAATAGGTTTTCTATGACTTTCTAGCTATGACCGCTAATGCGGTCAAATGTCCTCTTAAGAGGTCATCGCTTAAGCGATGGGTAGACCACTTGAGCAGTGTATCCCCATGCGCTAAGTTGATTTAGCGGGCCCCCTAACACTAAGTCAATTTTCTACTTTATTGGTAGTTGCCCCATCTGGTAGGTTCTTCTAAAGTGGTGCATGGGTCGCTTATGCAATCTATTGACCACTTAAGTAGTTGCACTAGATTTTTAGTTGTTTCAACAACTATCCTATGTTCCAAAGTTTTCAATCAAGCCCTTAGGATTCATTTGGAACCTCATGAAGGCAAAATAAATTTGCTACTGAACTAAATTTGACATTTTATACTCAATAGCAATATTAAATTTTTGAAAAGAGGTTGTTTTCACAAAATTAACCCCCGAGACTTAATTTTACTAATTTTCAAAATAAGAATCGAAATGAGATCCAAATGCCATATAATTGAGCCAACCATACTACCAACCTAAAATCGATGTGTCAGATCTGGAGGTGTAGTTTATTTTCCCATTTGAAACACAAAACAACAATTATTAATCGAAGTTAACTATGAGTCCTTTTTAACCTCTAAAAACCACAAATTTGCATAGATCATTTTGGTTTGCATCAAGAATTTTGAAAACCATCCGTACACTCCAGAAATAAAACATAGTAACTATGAGGAGGGGTACAATGGTCAAAACACATAAAAAGGGAAAATTCACAAAATCAAGTCATTTTACCTATAGATGATCCAAACCTCTACTTGATTAATTTTTTGGGGATCTGTAAGATGTATATACTGTTGAGTATGAATAAAAATGCTATTAGGTTAAGGTATTTCCCTTTTCAACATCTAGGGAATCAACACTATATTTGAATTAACTTTTTGATGACTCTATTGCTAACTAGAGGGTACTGAATACTACTTTTCTTGAGAGATTTTTCTGACCTTCTAGAATGCTACAACTTGAATTTGAGCTTAATAACTTTATCTAACTAACTATATAATATTTTCATAATGTTTGGTTGATGTTCAATAAGAAGGTGAAATAGTTCCCTAATTATATGCTTTCTGATAACTATCTCTTGGAGATATTTTATAGGTCAGTATATTTTGCAACAAAGCTAATTGCTGATATTATTGATGAAGGGTCGTTGATGTAACATGCCTATATAAAGGTTGTTTTGATGAATGATTGAGTTACTAAGACAAATAGATCATCTCATAGAGAGAATTTAAGGTCTCTATAGGCTCGTATTCAGTGAGAATGTTGGTTGAGCTATACCAAAAAGAGGAGAAACATGATCAGGATATGGTTTACATTAAAAATTAGATTAATTTGCTTACAAATCAATATTTGGGGTCGTCTCCAAAAGGTTGAATGTGGTTAGATCCTATGGTGAATCTCCAAGGCTTGATAATAGTGATTCTGATTTTGAAGAAGAAGAGAATGATATAAATAACCAGATAATGGGGTTTTACAAAAATGCCTAAGGTTCTATCCAAGACTCTTAGTGCCAAGGCCAGGAAAATCAAGGTCGAAACAACTACAAGAATGATATATATATGATCTCTCTTGGTATAAATATAGAAGTAATGATAGATATCAAGACAACTGAAAGAACAATAATGGTTGTAAAAATAATTGTAACAACATCTATAATCCTTGAAAGTTCAAGATCAAGCTGATTTAGGTGTTTGTGATTTTAATACATAATGGCTAAGGTCCTCAAATAGATAAAGCCTATTGATTCTAGGATGAAGGAGCTATATGATGAATTTTCTAAGGTTTTCTAAGTCATTAACTCTCACTATACTTTCATCTAGAAACTTGAGCAAAAAATTGGTAATATTTCCATTGCATTGAATCCAAGAAAGAATGGTACATTAATGAGTGACATAATGATAAATCTATGTCATCGTATGGTTGTTACCACTAGAAGTGTAAAGTATTTGAAAAGTGGTCCTAGCTGGTTATTATGAATAATCATGATGTAGTTATTATTGATAATGATCTTGAGCAAATGAATGTGAATGATGAAGACAAGAAAATAGTGGTTAATGGGAAATAAAGGAAGCAAGATACCATTAAGTAATATATAGGAGGCTAGTGCTGAAAAGGGAAAGGAAAAAGAGGTCCCAAAAATATTGACTCATATTCCACGTCCTCCACACTCCTTCCCAAAGCTCTTGAAGAAGAAAGTGAAGATGGAAAATTCCAAAAACTCATATACATGCTAAAATAGTTGTCCATGAACATCCTATTAGTTGAGGTACTCAAACAGATGACTAGTTATCTGAAGTTCATGAAAGATATTATAATGAAAAAGTGGACTATTACTTTGGGGCTGACTGACAATTTTTAACATTGTAGAGCAATAACTTCCATTCTCTCATGCAGAAAAGGAGGTTCCCTAGGCCTTTACTATTCTATGCACTATTGGGGCATATAAATTTGCAAAACCACTATGTGATATAGGTTTAAGCATTAATCTTATGTTACTTATTGTATTCAAATAGTTTGGTCCAGGATCTTCCAAAGCAATTAATAGGGAATCACTTATGGAAGATCGTACTGTGAAATGTCAAGTATGCATACTATATGATGTTTTGGTGATGGTTGACATTTATTTTTTTCTGTGGAATTTTTCATTTAGCACCATGAGGTTGATTTTGAGGTTTCCATAATCTTTGAGCGACCACTCTTAGCGACCAAAAGGGAAGTTATTGACATGAAGAGTTTAGAAATGAAATTCTAATTGAATGATAGACGTGGCATTTAATATTTGTCAATCGGTAAAGCATCCAAATGACATAAAAGTTATTTCCATTATAGATATGTTGATGAGGCGAAACCTAAGATACCAATTAAGGTATTTTTTATTATTGATACATTAGTTGTAGTCATCATGAATTTTGATGGGTTATAAATAAGGAGTATGATGAGATGGTTCATGCACTTTTCAATTTAAGTTCTTATGTACCAAATAAGTTAGCTCTCAATTTGAAGAATCATACAACTCCACCAGCCGAGCCTTGTAATTAGGAGCTGCCAGTTTTAGAGTTTAAGACTCTTCTATCCCACCTTAGATATGCCTTCTTAGAGTGAACAATACTTTGTCAAATATCATAGTAGTAGATTTAGTTGAATGGAAAATAAGAGTCTTTTTGCCCGTATAAGAGATTCAAAAGGTCACTTGTATGATCTATTACTGACATTATTAGGATTTTACTAGGTTTTTATACTCATAAAATCCAACTTAATCTTGATTGTATTCCTAGAATTAGACATCAACATCTATTAAATCCACCTATACAATAGGTAGTAAAGAAGGAAATTATCAAGTAGTTTATGCAGGAGTGGTTTACCATAGATCTAACAATAAATTGGTAAGCCCATTATAAAATATGATAAAGAATGGTGGAATCATGTGGTTCCTAATGGAAGGAATGAGTTTATTTCAATAAGGACAGTAATAGGTTGGCAAGTATGCATGGATTATAGAAATCTGAATAAGTGTACTCATAAAGGCCACATTCTAATGCCTTTTATGGATCAAATGTTTGACTATTTTGCTTGTTGAAGATGGTGTTTTTTTCTAGATGGTTATTCTACAATCTGATTTTGATTGCTCCTAAAGACCAAGAGAAGATGGTGTTCACCTGCCAATATATAGGACATTTGCATTCAAGTAGATGCTTTTGGATTATATAATATATCAACTACTTTTTAGATGTGTGATGTCTATATTCTCTAATATGGTGGAAGACTCTATTGAGGTGTTATGGATGATTCTCAATCATGGGTGATTCGTATGAGGCATGTTGGCTCATTTAGATGATATGTTGAGAAGATATGAGAAGTCCAATTTGGTGTTGAACTAGGAAAAATGTCACTTTATGGTGAAAAAAGGTATAATGCTTAGCCACAAGATCTCAAAAAGGGGTTGAGGTTAATAGAGAAAAGACTGAGGTGATCAAAAAATTACCCCCAATGTTTTTCATTAAGGATATTTGGAGATTTTAGGGGCATGCTAGTTTTTTTCATAGATTCATCAAAGAATTCTCAAAAATTGCACACTTATTATGAAAGTTGATTGAGAATGAGGTGAATTTTGTTTTTAATAATGCGTGTTTAAAGGTACTTGAGTTTTTTAAGGAGATGTGTGGTGCTAATGTAGTGACACTAGGAGCAGTCCTAGGACAAAGGAACTAGAAGATTCGTCATCCCATTTTTTATGCTAGCAAAGCACCAAATATGGGCAAAATAATTATACTATGATAGAGAAAGAGTTGCTTGTTGTGGTGTTTTCTTTTTAGAAGTTTAGGTCTTATTTTCTTGGCACTACATTTATTCTAAACACTGACTATGTAAGTCTTAAGTACCTTATAGAGAAGGAATATGCAAAACCCAGATTGACTGGATGGTTCATTGCAAGAATTTGACTTTGAACTCAAGGATCGATAGGGGACATAATATTAAGTGGTTGAGCACTTATACAAACTTAAGGAAAAGGCTGTGTTCAAAATAAAATATGAAGTTGATATTGATAATACTTTTTCTGAGGAGCAAGTATTGGCTATATCTCTTGAATTGATTCCATGGTTTGTGTATTATCCTAATTTCTTGGTGAGTGATGCGATACTTGTGAATTTTTCCTTTCATCAAAGGAGGTAGTTTCTTCATGATGTGAAGAATTTCTTTTGGGATGAGCCATATTTGTTTTGAATCTATTCTAAGAACATGATTCGGAGGTTTGATCCAAGAAAGAAGATGATAAGAATACTAGAGGTTAATCATCCATTCCCTATTAGGGGTCATAATAGTGGCATCTATATAGCCCACAAGATCTTACAATATTTGTATTATTGTCCCAGCATTCATCAAGATACATATGACAATTCTAGGGATTGTGATCAATGTCAAAGATAATAGGGCATATCAAGGAAGCATGAGTTGTCTCTTACCTCTATTCTTGATATAGAGTTGTTTAATATTTGTGGTACTAACTTCCTAGGTTTATTTGGGAGTTCTAATAGGATAAAGTACAAACTTTTAGTTTTTGACTATGTTTACAAGTGGGTAGAGGCGGTTTCACTTTCTAATAATCAAGGCCAGAGTGTTATAGTGTTTTTGAAGTACAATTTTCTCTAGGTGTGGTATACCAAGAGCCATTATTAGTAATGAAGGCTTTAATTTTTGCAATAGGTTGTCTCAATCTCTACTAAATAAGTATGGTATGAAGCATTTCATGGAAACACCTTATCATCCTAAGTTATGAAGGAAGTTAGATGTATCCAACTTGGAGATAAAGATAATCCTTGTGAAGACTATAATTTTTTAAAAAAGAATAGATTGGTCCAATAACACTCTATAGGTATACTTGAATGCCTTCTATACCCTTATAGGTATGTTCCTGCACTATCTTATGTTAGTAAAAGCTTCTCATTTGTTGGTTCAACTTGAGCACAATGCTTTGTGGGTGCTCAATAAGCTGAATTTGAACTGCAGAGATGCCCTTAACATGAAGCTTGATCACTAAATGAGATGGATGAGTTTCTACTTGGATCTTATGAAAGTGCAATGCCTTACAAACAAAAAATTAAGATGTATCATGAACAGAAGATTAAGAAGAGGGAATTAAATTTGGGTGATTTTTTCTTATTGTTCAATTTAACACATCGCTTGTTTCCTGCAAAATTTAAGTCTAAGATTTAGGACCATTCTATATTATACACGTATTTCCATATGGTCCTACTAAACTTGAGAACCATGAGGGTAAGTGGCTCAAGGTGAATAGTCAGTGTATGAAATTGTATTGAGGTCAACTAATAAAGTAAAGGTAGTAGGTATTTGGGTCCTTAATGAAGCCTGAGTAATCCAGGAACCCAAGTCATGCCATGATTTTAAATCAGGCGCTTCTTTGAAGGCAACCCAAGGGTATCTTGGTGAAGTTTGAGCTAGTCACCCACATTGTGCTATGACATTAAAATCATGCACTACTTGGGAAGCAATCTAAGTCTTTTTATTTTTCTTTTTTTTTTGCATAGGTTTGATATTTGTTGGTGTGCAGGAGTGACTTAGCAAGAATTTTTTTAAAAAACTTGGCATAATAGGAACCAAGAGTCTGTTATACTATACATACATTAATAACATGACTCATAGTCCCTTTGGTGGTCACTGGAACAAAATTTTCACAAGTCAAGAGTGAAACTATAATCCATCTTCATGAACTGTACTCACAAAGTATGTGTTGTGGAATTAATTGTACTGTCCAACTCAAATTGTATCCTTTTGTAATAGGAACCCACAAGTCACAGTATGACTAATACTTTGACAACACAATTTATATTATCATTCATGGGAACTAGGACAAATTATAGGCAAAATCTCTTATTTACGAACCACAGTATGAATTGTGGGTTCCATTCCTTGAGTCGTTCTATGTACTTGTAAATACATAGTAAGTTTTCTAATATTGAATACTTTGTATCTTATTTTAAAATCTCATGGTCCCTTACCAGGATACATTACAAAGGTCAAGGTCAATAAGTCAATCTTTTAAAATATTCAATTAAATCTAAACCAAGTCCAACCTAATTGGTCCAAAACCCTAATCATCAACCTGATTTCCATCACATTGAATCATAAATGATTAATAACTCCCTTATTCCATTAATTTGTGAAATTACTCCAACGTCTCCAATATTACTCTCCAAAAGTTCCATTCTAAAAAGAACTTCTCCATAAATCTCCTTTTCTTGATTGACAAGTGAGATCATTGTCACCATCTCTACTGCAATTCCACAACCATCATTGTGGGTCAATAGTTTTCACTTTATTCAACAATCTTGGTTAAGTTATCAAATATAATAAGGTATGAAATTAATTATTCATCCTTGGTAGGATTTGTACTCAAAATTAGTTGACATAGGTTTACAAATTTTTGTTTACTAGTATAACCTTTTTTTGGATTAAAATGGCCACCGGGCCTTTTATGAGGAACCAAATATTTACACAAATGTAGCAAATATTATCTAGTGAGGCTCGATCTGGTACTACTAGTATAACCTTGGAATGAGGGTAATAAAGTAAAAATAGAAGTATAGTGTCTATTTGTGCTAATACTCCACTAAACTTATAGAATGCATTGTAAGGGGTAATTTTTCTTGTAATATGATAAAATATGTTTTGTACTATTATTCTTGATGGTTTTTGGTTAGGTGCTCACACCCATTGAATCAGTGAGCATCACAATCCATGAAAATTGCCTCAAACATGAACCGAGGATTACTTTGCCTGCCCAACTTCCAACAATCTTAATTGCAAATAATACAGGTAAATTTTGAGTAACTTGAAGTGTGTTGATGTGAAAATTGTAGGAATTTTCACAAGTTTTCAATTATAATAATCATATATGATGTTTGAACTATTTGAATGAAAATACTAAGTGTTGAAATTTCGAGGTCTGGAAAAGGAACAAGAACATGAACTACAATTTACATTACAACTCATGGTTTCACGTCATAGGTCATGTATCAATCATGGTCCCTATTCTACGTTATTAAGTTTTAGGTTAGGGACCACAAACTTCAGTACGGGTCATAGTCTCATGTCATGCATCATATTGAGTAACCTAATCTAAAACATCACCTTTTAGAATCTTCTTTAGGAGTTATCCTATGAATGGTGGTTTCATTAAACTAGTCATGGATAAACTTGTACCATTGAAGGTTAAATAACTTAGTTTTAAACCATGAGTAGTAGTATGACTTGTCCTGAGCAGGGCTAAAATTCTAGTTGTCTGCTTTTTTTAATGAGTCATGTCATGTGTCATGGTCTTCTTTACATGAATCATATCCTGGATCATACTCTCACCATTCTACGAAATTTTCAAACTTATAATTTCCTTTTTTTGTTTCTTTAATCTAATAATTTCACCCATAGTTACTATGCCTCCAGAGAACACACCTAATAGAGAAGAAAGATCAACATCAGCTCCTACATAGCATAATTTGGTAGATAAATTGAGTAGTTTTGAGGCATAATATCAAGTTGTCCATGACCATCTGTAGCATAAGCCTCAATACCTAAGGAGAAAAACTAAAGAGCATGTTGAGGCTCAGAATTTAACATAGACATAAGCACAGGCACTGATGACCCCTTACCAATCTAAAAAGAGAGAAGATTCATCTCAACCAACTAATAATAAGGAGTCTAGGTCAAGTGATACCAGATCTAAAAGTGGAACTCATGTTTAGAGTTTGAGGGCGTAGACATCATATGATGAAACAAGAAGAGAGGAAAATACTACAACAAATCAGAATAGTTCTATGAAAGTCTTTCATGGTAGGTTGAAGATGTACATGCTATCTACAATTAGGACTTTGACCTCACTGACAAGAACAAATCAAAAAAAGGAATTTATAAGGAACCTCATATAAAGACAACAACGGTTGGTTGAAGTTCTAGAAAAAAAGAATTGTTTGATCACTACCAACTTGGTACATTCAACCTTGTTACAAGAATTCTATGTTGCTTATGCAACAAATCTTTAGCTCAAGACACTAAAGGGGAAAGCCTTTAAAAATCAGCCTATTTTAGAGATAATACAGGTGTAGGGTAGATAGGTAGACATCCCAGAGTATGACATTTAGCACCTCTTCTTTGGCACCAATTACTAGGATCTTGAGAATATTTTAGAATATGTTTATCATGCTAGTGTAGTAAACATGGTAAGAAAATTATCTTTAGAAGAGAAGTCTTAAACATTATAAATGGTTGCCTTCTATTATTGTTGATAATATAAGAGACGCTCACTAGGTAGTTCGCAAAGGTAACATAAAAAAGTCTTTATTGAACTTTGTAATAATGTTTTGGTGGTCTATTGTACATCATAGGATGGGTTGAACCAGTAATGCCAACACCTTAATTTCAAAGAGTGTCATTCTGGCAACTACCATTATGGAGAGGTACATTTTAGACTTTGCTAGGTATACTTCAAAAGAGATCTGAAAAGTGCTAGAAAAGAAAACCAATATTCTATTCCCATGCTTGATTACTACTCTGTGTGATCACATTGATGTGCTGATGTTTTCTAAAGTTGACAATCAGGTGGAAGTTATCCATATTTCTGATATTAATTTAAGTATGATGAGACGAATCTAATGGATCGGGAAAGGTCCCAACCTTTTATTTATTTAAAAGCAATATTATTTGATGGTTTAGTGGATAAGGGTGAGAAGGTTGATACATCTATCCACATTGATCATAGTGACATAGTTTTTACGAAGGCATAGATAGATATTCCAACTACTCAGATGGTTTTATAGTAATAACTACTACAATCCTTACTTTTTTTGCAACACTGATAGCTTTGTTTCATTTTGGTATTCCATGCTTAGTTGCCTCTAGGTTTGCTATATTTATACACGAGTTTATACAAAACATGATAAAGTGGTAATATTACACATTAAAATAGGTAGAGATGTTAATGAATCTGATAAATCCCTAGGTGTAGACTGAGATTGCAGAGGTCGTATAAGGTTAGCATGGTCACTTGGATGAATTTAATTTGCGAAACTAGTAGCACTAAAATCTCTAAAGTTGATGAAGATTTCTGAGGAGCTCACTTCACTATGAGTGGAGATTATGGAGTTGTATACTCAATAGTCACTTATAATATTAGCACCGACCATCTTAGACATTATAGAGGAAAAGGATAATGACACAAAGGTTGTTGATTTTTGGACCTATATTCAACCTTAGTTGAATGGGGAAAAAAGAGAGAATGATAATACTAATAAGAGAAACCCATTTAGGGAACATAATAAACATGAAAAAGGCCATCATAAGACCATGCAATCCTCTAGAGTTGATCATAAAGAACATAAGATTGAGTCAGAGGAGCATGCTCCCGGAGCAACCTTTAATTTGGCACTTGTTGGTGCCAGTACTACTTAAGGTGGATGACTTACTGCCAAACCTCACCCATTGAGTGAATTGGCCTCTGCTAGGTTAACTATTACTGAGATCAATTCATTTGAGTGCACTAGACACCACTTATATCACAACTACTATGATTTGGGTTACATCCTTAGCCCACACTTATTCACCAGAATCAAGCACCCAGGCTACCATAAGAATGTTCCTATCTTTATTTTTATTTTGATCTTATTCATTGGGGATAATATATGCTTATTTAAAGGGTTAGGGTACTTGTGGGTCTATTTTTTAACCTTAGAATTTTTTTCATTTTTTTCTTTAGGTGTTCTATCTAGTAAAGTCGATATGTTTAGGACTTTTTTAAGTGTTTCTATGTATTTTGTTTTGTGTTGATTTGTGGAAAAGTAAGAGAACATAATACGGTTGGGAATAAATTCGTGACATATGATTTGAAAAATTAATTCCCCTACAAAGCTTGTATGTTCTTCATTACTTTGAAGTTGACCATTATTGTGTGTACAGTCTAGAACTTGCCCAATTAGTCTTGCTAAGGTTGTAGGATAGTTGGTTAGGGAAGGATGAGAGCCCATTTTCATTATAGCCCACTTAGCCTATATGTCCACATAATGCAATAACCTATTGATACATAATTTTAAGCCTACAATGATCCTTTTGTTGATTAGCCTATTCTCCTTCCTAATTTTTCTTTAAACCTTTGTTTTGTACCTAGTCCCACCTTAGACATTTTGAACCTCAACTCTGGCAAAACACCTAAGTTAAGGGTTGCTTTTTAGAGGTATATGAGAAGAAGGGTTGGGTATAAAAAGAAGTTGTTGATTATAAAAAACGAAATAAAAGTTGAGTTTTAAATAAAGTTGCACCCATAGTTGAAGGAAATAACAAGAGAAATAGGAGGAAAAATATGCCAAAAGTGGCGTAAAGTTAGTGTAGTTTTAAGAAGGGTTGAGTCACTATTCTCTAATATACCATACCAATCCCCAATCATACATTACAATCCTGGTAAAGTCCTGTAGTGATCCTAGTCCAACTGCTAGCTAGCTGAAGCATAACAAACTAAAGGCAATATTATGCTATTGTACATGCAATATTTTAACGTCTTTGTGAGAGCGAGCATATCTATCTTACTTACATATATGTCTTAGTACCAATTTTATTAAATATTGTGTGTATGCAACTTCTTTGTTGTAAGGGTACTAGGGAAATATTATTGATTGTTAGGGTGATTGTCATATATGTATACGCAGTTGTCAACTGATAGCATAATGTGATCCATAGATCCTATCTTGTCAGCTAATAGTTTTGATTGTGTGCAACTATTTTTGTTATAAATAGAAGGATTGGGGCTGAATTTATGGAATATGTGTTGCCCAATGCTATGCAACTGCCATAGAACTCCTAAGTTTCTTTTATTTTTGCGTCATATTAGTGTAGTCTTATTTTATTACTTGAGGACAAAAAAATGCTCTCAGATGAGGGTGTTGATGTAAAATGATTTTGCTGTATTTTTAATGCTTAAAACATAGAATTTTCAATGTTCTTGAGTATACTTGTTTTGTATAATGTATTTTTATGTTTTTGTATAGAAAAATTGTAAGTATAAGAAATTCAATCCTTATAATGATGGTATAAAATGGTATAAGGAAAATCATAGTTTGATAGTTCCCAAAAGGTAAAAGTTAAAAAACAAGACAAAAAAGACAGTGTAGCTTGTGGAATCTAAGTACGAGTCATACTTTAAAAGTATGAATCGTACCAGAAGTCGTATTGAGGATTAGAGTAAATTAAAGTACAATGGTGATACCATAACTCATCCAATAACTCATGAAAAGATAGTATGAGTCATACTTTGACTTATAGAGTGAAAATCTATAAAAATGTGAAGTTAGCCACAAATAGTATGAGACCAATCTGTGAGCCATGGAAAGAACACCGCGAGCCATGTCGACTTATTCTAAGAGTCATTAAGAGGAAGATCTAAAATGAAGATTTATAGACTATGGAACCATGATTAAGTATAATTCATTGATTATAACCACGAGTCGTACATTAACTTGTGAAAAATTTGAGAAACCTGCTAACCATGAATCATCAATTCTAGACCACGAACCAATCGGTGTAGTCAAACCTTGGGTTGTGAAAGTTGACAGGCCAGAAATCCCATTATGTTTATGATAGATTTTATTTTATCTATAAATACCTATCTAAGATTTTCTTTTACAATCTGCGCATTCTATAGCCTAAGAAAAATTGTTCTAGTTTGATATAATTTTTTCTTTGGTTTTTAGAGAAACTACATACTTTGATTATTGATTATTATTATTGTATTGATATTCATGATACTAGATTTATTCTACTTAATTTTTATGTTCATAATTATGATTTATTCTACAAATTCTAATTGTGATTCTATAACCATGAGTAGCTAAATCACAAAATTAGGGTTATAGAAACCATGATTAATTAACAAAGTATGTAAAAGTAAATGATTCTTAAATGGTATTCATGCATGTATTTTTATTCTCTATATATTGATTTTTTAACAAGTGTAATTCATGCATGTATTTTCATTCTCTATGTACTGATTTTTTTTTAACGAGTGCATGCATTAGAAATTGCCTTTACACTTACTCTCTTACCGTAGGATTAAATAATAGGAAAAGTTTAACAATGAAAATTTAAGGCTATCAACCCTCATCTATAAGATTGAGTCTTTTCCATGGATAGCTAATTTGAGATCAAGAGTAATGGTTACTACATAAACACTGATAGACCTAACCAATGACTGGGTGTTATTTATCTAATAGGGGCAAAAAGTCATTTAAGTGATCTTAACTTATAAATTTTGCATGTTAAGCACCGGGATAGATCACTAGTCTATGCTAACTAAATTATGATATCATGGGGAATGTAACTCTAGCTCATTCTCACTTATTGTGATAACTAATAATTGTTACCTATTACTTTGTTACTAAAAGCTTACAAACCGTGTTGGTTTTACTTCAAAAAACCCTTGAAAAATAACTGATTAATAGTTAAAATTATTGTATTTACCTAGCTTCTAGCCATATTCCCTATGGAATAAACCCCAACCTAGTTTGGTTCTATATTTGATTCAATGATCTCTTTATACTTCATTGCAAAGTATAATTTGGGCAATATCAACATAAGCCTAAAATATCTAATCTTAGGAAATTTGGATGTAAATACTTTTTCCACAATAATGATAAATATGCCCTACGAAAGTTTGATGCTAAAAGTGATGAAGGAATATTTCTTGGTTACACTGCAAGGGTTATAAATTTCTCAAAAGATCAACAAATTATGTTGAAGAAAACTCGTATGTCATTTTTTATGAAACTAACAATTTGGTAAAAAAACGTAAATTCTCACAGTATTATGATGATGGATTGAGAATGGCATCTAATTCATTAGATGAGAAGGAGGAGACTAGACCTATGAAAAATACCTTAGATGTTATTACTATTGTGGATAATGAATGTTGCATAAAAATAAAGACAACACTACTCATGAGACATTGGTGATATGGGAAACTTTGGTAAATCCAATTAACAATCCTAAATCTAATCCTTAAGAACCTAGTTCATCAATTAAATAAACAACTAAGTAATATATACTATCAACTGGTAGCATTAAAGCTCACATCCTACATAAAGTATTTTGACTCCTCTATAATCTAGGATATAGAATAGGTCTCAAGTTAAAAATATGTGTGTGTTTTCTACATATATATCCTTTATTGAGTCCAAAGACATCAATGAATCCTTATCAAATGTTGATTGTATTAGTTCTATAAATGATGAATTGAATCAATCTAAACTTAGCAAAGTGTGGAACTTCGTGGCCAGACCTTCTAATAGGACTAACATTAGAACTAGATGTATTTTATGGAACAAAATAGATAATCATGGCGATTTCATGAGACACAAATCTAGATTCGTAGTTCAGGGATTTAATTGAATAGAAGGATCTATTATGATGATAGATTAACTCTCTATTGCATGAATGGAAGCTATCGGGTTATTGATAGACTTTGTTGCCCACATGATGCTAAAAATTTATCAAATGGATGTCAAAAGTGTTTTTGAATGGATATGTTTAAGAAAAGTTTATATAAAACAACCTCCTGGATTTGAACACCATGACTACCTAGATCATGTGTATAGGTTAGACAAGGCTTTATATGGACTGAAATAGGATCCAAGGCTTGGTATGATCGATCATCAAAATTCCTACTTGATCACCATTATTCTCATGGTAAAATTGATAACTCTATTTGGCAAAAAAAAAAGGGGGAGAAAGTTTATTGATTGTTCAAGTATATGTAGATTGATATGCAATGGTTTTATGGAACTTTTGATGCTTAAAGCTTGAAAATATTGAAGTACTTAGGATTGTTTTGATAGATATGATGCATTTTTATGTCTATTTTGTAGGAAACTAGGTTTTGGATCTTAACATGAAGAAAAGGAGTCAAGATTGCAAAAAATCCCACCTACTATTCTACCTACGTGGCGTAGGTAGCTTGATAGATTTTAGCTATAAGCAGCTAATTCTCTTAGCTAGGGTTGTGGGAACCCTGGAAGAATAAAATAGTAGGGAAACTGTGAGGTTCATCCAGATCATTTTTCATACTTGCATTGTAATCTTCTTTAGTTTAATTGCTTTCATAGTAATGGACAACTCTAAGAACATACCTGTATCAAGATTCTCTTCACAAAAGAGATTGAGATTAAGAAAAAAAGATTACAAAAGTAGTCTATGAACCCTCGTCTAATAACTTGATACACATAAGGTTATAGTTAATTTGGTATCAAATCTAATGGTTAGTAAGGAAACACCCTGAGACTCACAAGGTGAAGGGTGATATTTACCAACCGTTTGCAAGACAGTTGGTAATACCTAGCTTGTCAGATTCTGCTTATGTAGTAGTGAGATGATGTACAAAAGAACTAAAAAGTTAGGAAGCCATGGGGAACGCAGTCCTAGTGTTTGTCTAAGATTGTTTACAACCCAAAGCATTAACAACTTATTACTTTTATTGTTTACTACAAAATCTCCCTATTTACTTTCCAGTACTTTTTGCTACTTCAGCAAGTTGGAGAGACAAATTCAACCTATTCCTTATGGTATAAACCCCAACCTAGTTGGGTTACTATAATTTGACAAATATAACATTGTATCTTCTTGGAGGGTATATGTAACACCCTAATTTCTTGGTCCTTATAAATTTCTAAAATTTTATCCTCTCTGCCCAGGCTATGACTCCTCTTACGAGTCGTAGGGAGTCTTGACGGGTCTTATGGACCCAATCGTAGCCTATCTAGTGTGTTGGTCTGGAGTTTCAATACTGAATATGACTTAGACCCTACGAGTCATAGGGTCTCATAACGAGTCGTATGGTGTCTTTCGTAGCCTAACCAGTGTAATGCCTAATTGTTTTTGTTTTGACAACGACTAGACTATGCGAGTCGTAATAGCTGATTACAACTCATAAGGTAAGACTCATAACCATGTCAGTGTTGATGGTCCTGGACACTTTCCAAATGACGAGTAGGACCTTATAAGTCGTAAGGTGACCCTAGAAGTCGCAAGGTTACCTGTAGTGACTGGAGGTGATTTTTCAATGTTTTTATTAAGGCTATTCTGGTCAATTTTCCTTTTTCGTTACTTAAATCCCACGACCATAAAGAACATTAAGGGTTTGTTTCTCATTCACAACACAATCGAAAACACTCTCAAACTCTCTAAATTTTCTTAAGCAAGATACTTAGGGTTTCCGAGAAGTTTATCAATCAGAGCTCTCAAGGGAAAATTTCCTCCATAACTCTTAATATTTCAGGCATGTTACTCTTCCCCATATATTATTTTGTAAGAACATGTGTCTTAAATAGTTATTCATGAGGTTTTGATATTGGTTTTGAAAGATGGTTTGAGGGTTTTGAATGTTTTTCTTGAACAATGTTTACCCATGGTTTACCTATGATTGTTCATGATTTATTTAGGGATTTACACTTGTGGAGTGCATGGGTATGGAGAATAAACAAGGGAATTATGATTTTCCCTAATTTGTGAATATTAACCATTGAAGTGATACTGACCTCAACCCAATATTGTGAAATTGGTTTTGAATAAGAAAAGTATGCACATTGAACTACTCTTAATTTATTGGATATATGAAAAGCTAATGAAGTATAATGATTTTGAATTGAACATCATGTGTTCATGTAATTCCCTAAGAAAATGCATAATTAAATCAAAGGGGTTGTGAATTTACCCCAAGTGATGATAATTGGTTTGGCATGTTGATGTTACCTTACAAGTGAAGCTGGTTTGACAATACCAATAGTGTATGCCTAAATGTGTATTATGGTTCAATAAATGGGTCACGTGAAACTTATTTTAATTAGGCTTTAATGGGGGTTATATAGTTGCACCATGAAAATGTAGGTCTCGAGGGACCAATACTAGAAACCATAGTTGCTGACATGGAGGTCTAAATGATCGAGAGGTTCGATTCCCCTTACTAAATTATTGGATGGTTTGCGTCCCCCATGTTATATGATTGAGTGCTTAAGTCACTCTTGATATATGTCGGGAGGTTTTTGTCCTCCATAGTGGATATGTACATGTGATGATTTTCTATTTTTTGCATTCATACGCACTGGGGCCCTTCAATCTAGGGAAGAGCTAGACCCATATAGCCTATGGGATCCTATTTATGATGGTTATTCTACACAATCTAGGTTAATGATTTTGAAGAACATGATAAGCCTTGTTCCCTACCCCAACATATTAATTATATTTTTATATGATGATGTTCACATAATTTTGAATAGGATTTGACTTGGCATTATTTTATCCCCTATCCCTGAGTTATATGCTAGTGGTCAAACCACTAATTTTATCTACGCATTGTATCCCCAGGCAATGCAGGCATCGAAGATTCTTCTAAATTTTCTAACTAGTGTTAGGTGGATCAGCTTAGTTCATTGGTCATTAGTGGTAAAGTGGTGAGCTTTCATTCTTCTAAAGACTTGGTCATTTCATTATTTTTCTTGTTATAGACTAGAATTGAAGAGTTCACCTTATCATTATCATTAACATTGTCAGGTTCGGGAAGCATGTCCTGGCATTTTATTAATTTTAATTTTGTTAGAAGGCTTTATGGATTACTGTGGACTTTGTTGATGTTGGTTGGTGGTTTTTGGTTGGTTACTATTTATCAATTATAGACATGTCTTAAATTCTTGATCTTATCTTGTGATATCTTGTTATATATTTGGAATTCATCTATTTTTGGGGCTATTGTGTTCTGTTTGGCTAGGAACAGGGGGTGGTCTCCGATCCTTGTTGGACTTGAGATTCTAGACATAGCAAAGCCCTAGTTCAGGTCGTGATAATGCTGGTATCAAAGCCTAAGTTTGGGGTAAATGGTGTCCACAAATCTGTGTCAAGTAGAATATCTTTTATTGATGTGTAGAGCACCATACTTATAAAGGAGGGGATACAACACAATTAGGAATATTTTCGTTTCTTGTTGTACTATTTTGGGCTATAGAGTGTAAGATCTTGAAATCTCCTCTAATTCCTGTATGTTCTCTTTTGAGATTATTCTTCCAAGAAGATTTGATGTTCATAGAAAATCCTCTGTCCCGCCTGAGCACAATGTGGACGGGGTTCATCCTACTCATGGAGTTCAGACCCGATCTACGGTCGCTGCTTTTGATTTCCCCTGCGGAGTTCCACCGATTCCTACTGATCCTTCTTTCACTGGTAACACTCCTTCTCGATCACCTCCAAGAGATATTACCAATGTTGATTTCCTCCATTTCATTCATTTTTTGACCCAGTTGGTGGCCTTTACTGGTTCTCAGATAGAGGAAGATCCTTAAGGGTTCATAGATAAGATGGAGAATATTCTCTATGTGATGCATGCTTCTGACTCTGAGTGTGTGGAATTCATTGTCTACTAGCTGAAGAATGTGGCATATCAGTGGTATGAGGAGTGGGATAAATCTAGGGGTGATGAGGCAGAGTTGGCATTGTTGGAAGATTTCTCGGGTACTTTTCTTGATCACTTTTTTCCTCAGGAGTTGAGAGATGCTAAAGCTGAGGAGTTCATGAACCTAAAGCAAGGCAATAAGTTTCATCAGCTGTCCTATTATACTCCTGAGTTGGTATACTCTATGAGGGCTTGCATGAGGGAAATTTGCTTTTGGATTTTCCCATGATTTGGTCTTGGAATGCAAGGTTTCCCTATTGAAAAGTGACATGGATATCTCTAGGCTTGTGGTTTATATGCAATATGTTAAAGATGAGAAGAAGTAATAAGCCTAAATAGGAGAGAGGCAAAATAAGATATCTTGATTTTTTAAAAAGGGTGGTGGCCCAAAGAATTGTGGCAAGGATGGTAGGCGGTGGTCTAAGAAGAAGTAGGGCAATTCTTGTTCTTATTCTACGGTTAGTGCTCCTTATCCCAAGCTATCCGGTGATCGATATTGTTTTTAGAATAATAGTGGACTTAGTGGATTTAAGGTACAGGGTTCCCAACTCTGGCCAGTGGGGATAAGTCAGCTCCATTTTATCCATTTTATTGTTTTTGTGGTCAGTGCATCATAGGGTTTATGACTAGCATAAGAATAGGTGTTTTAGTTATGTTTAGATTGGTCACATGTAGTGGGATTGTCCTTTTAGGGTTTCTTTTGGAGAAAGTAAGGTTCCTATTGCTACTTCATCAGCCCCTGAACCAAAGGGTGCCACTTCTGGTTCCAACACTTATTAGAATTACCTTTATGCTCTTGCCACCCATCAGAATTCTGAAGCGTCTCTCGATATTGTTATAGGTACAATCAAACTTTTCTCTCATGATGTATACTATCTACTTGATCTAGGGTCTACTCTTTCTTATGTGATCCTACATGTGGCTATTCATTTTGGTGTTGATCCTGAGTAGCCTATTCTGGATCCTTTTTCTGTGTCTACCCTAATTAGTGACTCTATTGTGAATGGGAGAGTTTATAGGGGTTGTTTGGTATCTATATATGGTAGGGAGACCTTGGTAGATCTGATAGAATTGTACATGTTAGATTTTGATGTGATTTTAGGGATTGATTGGTTGCATTTGTTCTATGCGTCTCTTAATTTTCAGACCAAGGGTTATTCCAAATTCCCCAATGAGTCGGTTATTGAGTGAGAAGGTAGTTCTCTAGTGCCTAAAGGGAGGTTCAATTCTTATCTTAGAGACTGGAAATTGATTTCCAAGGGGTGTATCCACCATTTAGTCCATGTTAGGGATTCTAGATCAAAAGGTCCTTCATTTTAATCTGTCCCTATAGCCTGTGAGTTTCTTGAGATGTTTCCTGATAATCTTCCTGGTGCTTCTCCTGATAAGGAAATTGATTTTATGATTGATCTTCTTCTAGTAACTCATTCTATCTCTATCCCTCCTTACAAAATGACTCTGGAGGAGTTGAAAAAAATCAAGGAGTGGTTGAGAGATGTTTTATATAAGGGTTTTATCCACTCTAGAATTTCTCCATGGGGTGCTCCGATTCTCTTCATGTGTAAGAAGGATAGGCCCCTTTGGATGTGTATAGATCACTGCAAGATGAATAAGGTGACTGTGAAGAATAAGTATCCTCTTCCTAGAATTGATGATCTCTTTTATCAACTTTAGGGTGCTAAGTACTTTTCCAAGATTGATCTTCAGACAGATTATCATCAGTTGAAGGTTAGGGAGGTGGATATCCCTAAGACTGCCTTTTGTATCCGGTATGGATATTTTGAGTTTTTGGTCATGTCTTTTGGTTTGACTAATGCCCTGGCCATATTCATGGAACTCATGAACCGGCTCTTCCTTTAGTTCTTGGATTTGTTTGTAATTTTGTCTATTGATGATATTTTGGTGTATTCCAAAAGTGACATGGATCATGCTGATCACCTCTGCCTTGTATTACAAATCTTGAAAAATTAATGGTTGTATGCGAAGTTCTCTAAGTATTAGTTCTGGTTGAATGTTGGGACCTATCTGGGTCATATTGTTTGTAGTGAAGGCATCATGGTGGATCCCCAAAAGTTTATGGTAGTTAAGAAGTGGCCTAGGACCATGACTCCAATCGACATTCAGAGCTTCTTGGGTTTAGCTGGTTATAATAGGAGGTTAATGAGGATACTTTGGAAATTTCCCTTTTATTCTAATAATAACCCATTACCTATAAGCATAGTTGGGACCCAATTTTCACCTATAATACACATCAAATACACCCTCTTTTGTAACACCCCGCAACCGGGTCACGGAACGTCACACGGTGCTTAAGGCTACAAGTAGACCCAAGCTAACCCTTTAAGCCTTATACTTCATATATTAGCTTACTTAGAGATAAAATGCATGAACTCAACACTGTGACATCATAAAATGAGAAATATGAATGAAATACTTGGTCTGAACAAACTATAACTCAAAGAAAATCTTGAAGTACAGATAATCTGATGACTAGTCTGACAAACCTATACTACTCCAAACTAGAGAGCCATTGGGACAGGTCCCCAACTGACTCATACTCAACTGACAAGAATTAAACAGCTACTAAATAAAACTGAAAGTCTGAGAAAAATCGTTCCCCGAAACATAAGGACTCACCACGGCTGATATGTAGATAGGAGTGCTCGAAAGGATCACTGGTGAGGCTGAGACTGAGCACCTGAACCTTTATTACGAGAATATATGGCACACAGACAAAATATGTGGGTCAGTACTGAGCATATGGGGGAGTATGCAATTAAAATAATCAATATCATAAACTTTTATAGAAAACCTGCATGGTGTAAAACATACTCTCATACCTTGAAATAAATATATGCCACAAGACTTATAAATCATCATGCTTTTACTTAAAACCTCAAATTATCATGACACTTTAAATTATTAGGACCACAGCTTTCAAAACACTTATACTTTCAAAACTTTGTAACTTTAAGACTAAAACTCTTTGAAACCTGGAAGACTTTAGAACTTAGAGAACTTTAGGAACTTAGGAAGTTTCTCTTAACCGACATAAACCATGTGAGCTACATGGAGTCCAACGTCTTACCCACATTGGGGAGAGCTATTGTATCCTTGCCATCGGATAAAACCTTAACTTTAGTGATCATTATCTTAACCCACTTGGGGTATATCAAGAACCTATGGGGGAACGTAGTTCTGGGGCATGAGACCCCAACTTGGTGCTAAATACTACTCCTTTACTTAGCTCAGAACTTTAGAAAATCCACCTTAAAACAATTCAACAATATATATATATATATATATATATATATATATATATATAATGGGAGCCAAAATGCATCCCCTTTACTTCAAACTCAAGAATGTGGATTTCTATCTTAACTTACAATCAAAACTCACTTCTTGATATTCTTTAAAAATCACTAACATCTCATTCTCAAGCTCATTCTTTAACCATAAGGTTCAATTCACAACAATAGGACTTGAAATTCTCAAAACATGATATAGACGTTGAATTATGCAACTTAAACCATAAATTAACAATTTAAACCATTAATATGCATATTAATATTACAACTCAAAGCTTGGGTAAGACATAGTTTCATAAAAAGAATCACCATATAATAACATGATAGGAATTCTCCATGAATTTATGAAATACTTTACAAAAATATGTAAATTTTGGGCACAAGAACAAAAGGGTGTTCTTGTTCAAAACCACATACCTTAAACTTTGAGCTTTTGGATGACTTCAAAAATTTTCAAAGGTTATTCACAAACTATTGGGTGTCCCTCGTATCCCACTTAACGGGGAATTCAAATATGTAAGAATTATCGAATTCTCATGGTTAAATCTCTAGATAATTGGGTTTTTTTGTTGAAACCCTAACCTTATGGTTGAAGGTGTGCAGAGAATTTTGAGATGTTTAACTAAAGAGAATGGAAGATAATACGCTCCTTGAGGGTTATAAGTTGTGGGAAGTGAAGGAAAACAACCAAAATACCCTGACTAAACCGATTCCCAGTTGCTGAAAATCTAAGGATGACAACATTTGTGATAGGCCATCAGACTTGTGATAAGTCGTCACAAATGTCTTCACTGGGGGGCTGGAATTTATGGATTTCTGCCTAAGGCTGACGACATTCATGATAAGTCATCACACTTATGATAACTTATCAGAAATATCATCACTGGGGGCTGAATTCTGCCTAAGGATAACGACATTCGTGATAAGTCGTCACACTTGTGATAAGTTATCACGAATGTCGTCACTCAGTTTTCCAGGCTGACATGCTGGAGTAAAATGGGCATAAATATTTTCTCCGGTATAGGATTTAGGCAAAATTGGTATTTTTGGAAAGTTAATTCAATTATCTATCTTTTGGTGGGTCATGAGCTCAGAAATTCATAGTATAACGAGAGATTTTCTCGTTTGAAGTTGACTATACCAATATCCTTCTCAAGAATTCAATCGGCAAGGAATGTTTTGATTCGTCTAATAGCTAAGACACTTTTGAGGCCTTAATACTCATCAAACTAGATCATGTAACTACCAAATCACTAACTTTATTTCTAAAGAGCTGGAAGTAGGGTTCTACTATTATTTGAAATTCTAGGGGTATTACAATATCTGTACCTTGGAATCATTCGTCCCTGAATGTCACTAGTTAAGCTAGGAATGCAAAGAAACTGAGGATGCACAATTGGGATAGTTCTCTAAATTGAATCTATGTCATTCTAAACTTTTGAGTATTTCTGAGAGTGCACAAATTTGCAACAAAATAGCTATATAGCTGAATCTTTGGTTAGATAGGGGCTGAATTAAGAAAAAGTAATACCTTCGGCTTGCTCTGAACTTGTTAAGAAGAGGTGTGGGTACTTGGATCGCATATCTGCTTCGGCTTCCCAAGTAACACCCTCAACTGATTGGTTCCTCCATAAAACTTTGACCAATGGAAATTCTTTATTCCTTAGTCTACGTACTTGGTAATCTAGGATCTCAAATGGAACCTCATCAAATGAAAGGTTATTCTGAACATCTAAGTTATCTGAAGAATCAACAACGATAGAATCACCAATATGCTTCTTAAGCATGGAAATATGGAAAATAGGATGAATAGCTGACAGCTCTGCAGGAAACTCAACTTCATAGGCTACTTTCCAAACACGACTGAGAATTCTGTAAGGGCCAACATAGCGGGGACTAAGTTTCCCCTTCTTCCCAAACCTTTTCACCCCTTTCATGGGTGAAATTTTTAGATACACTAAATCATTAACTTCAAACTCAAGGTATTTTTGTCTTACATCTGTATATGACTTTTAATGACTCTGAGATGTCTTTAACCTTTCTCTAATCAACTTCACCTTCTCCATCGCCTCAAATACTGCATCAGGTCCAACCAAAGTAGCTTCACCCACATCGAACCAACCTATGGGTGACCTATCCTACCATATAAACCCTCAAATGGTATCATCTTGATACTCGCATGGTAACTATTGTTGTAAGTAAACTCTATCAGCGGCAAATGCTCATCCCAACTACCTTTGAAATCAAGGGCACACGCTCTCAACATGTCCTTCAAAGTTTGGATAGTCTTCTCAGCCTGACCATCTGTCTGCGGATGAAAAGCGAAACATATATGAACTTAAGTACCAAGACACTTCTGAAACGCTCTCCAAAACTGAGAAGTGAACTGAGTACCCCTATCCGACATGATAGACAAGGGAACTCCATACAACCTGACCAACTCCCGAATATACAATCTAAAATAGTCCTCAGCTGTATAAGATGTGTGCACAGGCAAGAAATGCGCTGACTTAGTCAGCCTGTCACAACAACCCAGATGGAATCATGATGGCGTTGGGAAAGAGGTAAACCAGTCACAAAATCTATATTTATCTCTTCCCATTTCTAAGTTGGGATACCAAAATCTTGCATCACACCACTAGATCTTTGGTGCTCAACCTTAACCTATTGACATGTTTCACACTTCACCCCAAAATTAGCTATATCCTTCTTCATACTACACCACTAATAGATTTCTCTCAAGTTGCGGTACATCTTGTTAGTGCTGGGATGAATAAAATACCACACACCATGCGCTTTAGCCATAATTCTCTTCTTCAGATAACCAACATCAGGAACACATAATCTACCCTGCAACCTCAATACACCATCTCCCCCTTGAGAGAAAACCTTTATCTTTTGGTCCTTGACTGACTCCTTTAGTCTAACCAAGCTAGCATCTAAGTCTTGCTTCTCCTTCACTTCTAAAACCAAAGAGGATTCAGAACTACTCTGCATGAACATATTTTCCTCAGTGGAATCAAGAAACTTAACACCCAGTCTAGCTAGACGATGCACATCATGATCCAACTCTTTCTTACCTTCCTCCGCATGTGAAACACTACCCATAGACATCATTCTAAGGGCATCTGCCATAACATTGACCTTTCTCGGATGATACAAAATGCTCATATCATAGTCTATTAACAATTCTAACCACCTCCGTTGCCTAAGATTCAACTCCTTCTAAGTCAACACATACTGCAGGATTTTATGATCAGTAAAAACATTAACATGCACACCATACAAATATGTCTCCACTTTTTCAGGGAAAATACTACAACAGCCAAATCTAAGTCATGGGTTGGGTAATTCTTCTCATGAGGTTTCAACTGTCTAGAAGCACAGGCTATAACTTTACCCCTCTGCATCAACACAAAACCCAAACCAACTCTTGAAGCATCACAGTATACCAAAAAACCATCTACACCATCAGGCAAAGTCAACACAAGGGTGGAAGTGAGTCGTGTCTTCAACTCCTTAAAACTCTTCTCACAGGAATCCGACCAGAGGAACTTAACTTTTATTTGGGTCAATCGAGTCATGGGAGATGCAATGGAAGAGATACCTTCAATGAAACATCGGTAATAGCCAGCTAGACCCAAGAAACATCTAATATCAGACGGAGAGATAGGCCTAGGCCAATTTCTTACAGCCTCTGTCTTTTGAGGATCAACTCTAATACCTTCGGCTGAAATAATATAACCCAGAAATGCTACAAACCTTAGCCAAAAATCACACTTACTAAATTTAGCAAACAAATTATGATCACTAAGAGTTTGCAAGATGATTCTAAGATGGTCTTCATGATCACCCTCACTTCGAGATTACACAAGGATGTCGTCGATAAACACAATGATGAACATATCAAGATATGGCTTGAACACTCGATTCATAAGGTCCATGAAAGCTGCTGGGGCATTAGTTAGCCCAAAAAACATGACAAGAAACTCAAAATGACCATAGCTGGTTCGGAATGCTGTCTTTGGGATATCATACTCCCTTACTTTAAGTTGGTGATAGCCGAATCTAAGGTCTATCTTGGAGAAATAACTCACACTTTGGAACTGATCAAATAAATCATCTATTCTCGGAAGAGGGTACTTGTTCTTGACTGTGACATTATTAAGCTGACGATAGTCAATGTACATATGCAAAGAACCATTTTTCTTTCGAACGAAAACGACAGGTGCGCCCCAAAGAGATACACTGGGCCTTATAAAACCTTTGTCTAAGAGATCTTTGAGTTGTTCTTTTAACTCCTTAATCTCTGCAGGTGCCATGTGGTAAGAAGGGATGGAAATAGATTGAGTGTCGGGAAAAAGATCGATCCCAAATTGTATCTCTCAATCGGGAGGTACCACTGGGAGATCATCCGGAAAGACATCAGAAAACTCATTGACAATGTTGACTGAATGGATACTTGGGGTTTCAGACTTAGTGTCCTTAACTCTAACCAAGTGATAAAAGAAACCCTTAGATATAAGTTTCCTAGCTTTGAGATAAGAAATAAAATGACTCTTGGGAGGTACTGAACTCCCTGACCACTCAAAAACCGGTTCATCAGGAAATTGAATTTTGACTAGATGAGTACAACAATCTATAGATGCATAGCAGGAGTGAAGCCAGTCCATACCCAGGAAAACATCAAAATCAACCATTTCTAACTTTATCAAATCAACAAGTATGACTCTATGAAGGACTATAACAAGACAATTCTTGTATACTTGCTTAGAAACAACAGACTCTCCTACTGGAGTAGAAACTACAATCAGCTCAAAAATACTTTCAGGACTCTTCTCAAAATTCACAGCAACCAGTGGGGTCACATAGAAAAAAATTGACCCGGGGTCTAGCACATAAACATCAAAGTGAAATACATAAAGCATACCAATAACAATGTTAGGAGAGTCATTATGATCATTATGGGAAGGTAGGTTATAAAACCTATTTTGGTGTTGAACGCCAACAGTACTAGAAGAAGCACACTGAGGAGGAGCTGGATGGGCTGCGGGAGTTGGTGCACTAGTGTCTTGGGTCTGGGGTCAGGTATCTCTGCTTCCCTAACTGACATGTGGGAACTCTCTAAGCCTGTGGCCTATCTTAACACACCTAAAACAACCACGTTGTTTATCCAAACACTCACCTAGATGGGTCCTACCACACTTGGCACAAAGAGGGAAGTTGGGCTTACTGCTCACACTCTGCTGAGGCCTGGACATAGAAGAGTTGTTTCCCTACTCTAGCCTACCTCTAGGCATTAGGGCACTAGAGTATGAGGGTGATGGCATAGAAGAACAACTCTGGAACTAAGGGCGGTTCCTTTTCTGGGATCTAGCCTGACCGTACTCGTGCTGTTCTGACCTGGCTCTCTTGTTACCTCTCACTCTATCTCTTTCCCTTATCTTATCATCCTCTATTTTCTATGCATAGATCATCAACCTAGACAAATCTATCTTCTTATTCAACATAGCAGTATGGCATTCTTTCAGTACTAAGCCCGACACACCTATCACAAACTTTCTCATACTAGTTCGGGCATCAGAGATAAAGTCAGGCACAAATTTTGCTAGCTGATTGAACTTTAAGCAGTACTCCTTAACAGTTATGAACCCCTGCCTCAAGTTCATAAACTCTTCCATCTTTTCCTCCCTTAAATCCAAAGGAAAGAACCTATCCAAGAATAGATCTTGGAACATCTGCCAGGTAATGGGAGCATCATCCTCCCCTCTACCCTTCCTCTAAGAAACCACCCAGTCATACGTAATGTCCTTCAACCTGTAAGATTCTAACTCCACACAATCTTCTTCAGACACACGCATTACCTGTTAGATCTTCCTTATCTCCTCAAGATCTAACTGTGGTTCTTCCCCTACCTTTGACCCATAAAACTCTGGCAAACTCATCCGCATAAAGTTATAAATTCTGGCAGTAGCTAAGTCACCTCCCTGTTGTTGAGGATCTATTGCCTGATTGGCCTGGACAGTGACAGCTTGGCCAAGTGCCTGGAAGGCTGCCCTGAATTCAGCATGGGACATATTTTCATTCAGAGGATCAACAGGCTGAGGTTGCTAATCGTTGTTATTTTATTGAGATTGATGGGGAGGCATATTCTGAAATAAGAGAGCACAAATTAATAGCTGAGAGAGACAACTTTGAGCATGATGGACTTGAAAGTAAGAAATGACTAATTCCTAAAAAATTTCATAGCCTCTTGCTCATAGATGTGGCACGCTACAATCCAATGATCAAGACTCTACTTAATGCGGCTTATCAGACTCCCTAGGATTCTCTAAACCTTAGGCTCTGATACCAAGTTTGTAACACCCCGCAATCGAGTCCCGAAACGTCACACAGTGCTTAAGGCTACAAGTAGCCCCAAACTAACCCTTTGAGCCTTGTACTTCATATATTAGTTTACTTAGAGATAAAATGCATGAACTCAACAACGTGACATCATAAAATGAGAAATATGAATTAAATACTTGGTCTGAACAAACTACAACTCAAAAAAAAATCTTGAAGTGCTGATAATCTGATGACTAGTTTGACAAACCTCTACTACTCCAAACTAGAGAGCTATTGAGACAGGTCCCCAACTAACTCATACTCAACTGATAAGAATTAAATAGCTACTAAATAAAACTAGAATTTTGAGAATAACCGGTCCCCGAAACATAAGGACTCACCACGGTTGATATGTTGATAGGAGTGCTCGAAAGGATCACTAGTGAGGCTGAGACTGAGCACCTAAACCTATATTACGAGAATATATGGCACACAGACAAAATATGTTGGTCAGTACTTTAGGATTGTACTGAGCATATGGGGGAGCGTGCAATTAAAATAATCAATAACATAAGCTTTTATAGAAAACCTGCATGGTGTAAAACATATTCACATACCTTGAAATAAATATATGCCACAAGACTCATAAATCATCATGATTTTACTTAAAACCTTAAATTATCATAACATTTGAAATTTTAGGACCATAGCTTTCAAAACACTTATACTTTCAAAACTTTGTAACTTTAAGACTAAACCTCTTCGAAACCTGGAAGACTTTAGAACTTTGAGAACTTTAGGAACTTAGGGAGTTTCTCTAAACCGAAATAAACCATGTGAGCTACATGGAGTTCAACGTCTTACCCACGTTGGGGAGAGATATTCTATCCTTGACCTCATATAAAACCTTAACTTTAGTGATCACTATCTTAACCCACTTGGGGTACATCAAGAACCTACGGGGGCACGTAGTTCTGGGGAATGAGACCTTGGAATCAATCCCAACTCGGTGATAAATACTACTCCCTTACTTAGATAAGAACTTTAGAAAATCCACCTTAAAATAATTCAACAATATATATATATGTATATATATATATATATAATAGGAGCCAAAATGCATCCCCTTTACTTCAAACTCAAGAATGTGGATTTCTATCTTAACTGACAATCAAAACTCACTTCTTGATATTCTTTAAAAATCACGAACATCTCATTCTCAAACTCATGCTTCAACCATAAGGTTCAATTCACAATAATAGGACTTGAAATTCTCAACACATGATATTGATGTTGAATTATACAACTTAAACCATAAATTGACAATTTAAACCATTAATATGCATAATAATATTACAAATCAAAGCTTGGGTAAGACATAGTTTCATAAAAATACTCACCATATAATAATATGATAGGAATTCTCCATGAATTTACGAAATACTTTACGAAAATATGTAACTTTTGGGTACAAGAACAAATGGGTGTTCTTGTTCAAAACCACATACCTTAAACTTTGAACTTTTTGATGACTTCAAAAATTCCGGAAGGTTATTCACGAACTATTGGGTGTCCCTCATAGCCCTCTTAACAGAGAATTCAAATATGCAAGAATTATCGAATTCTCACGGTTGAATCTCTAGATAATTGGGTTTTTATGTTGAAACCCTAACCTTGTAGTTGAAGGTGTGCAGAGGATTTTCAGATGTTTAACTAAAGAGAATGGAATATAATACGCTCCTTGAGGGTTATAAGTCATCGGAAGTAAAGGAAAATACCAAAATACCCTTACAAAACCGCTTCCCAGTTACTGAAAATTTAAGACTGACGACATTTGTGCTAGGTTGTCAGACTTGTGATAAGTCATCACAAATGTCGTCACTGGTGGGATGGAATTGATGGATTTCTACCTAAGGCTGATGACATTCTTGATAAGTCATCACGCTTGTGATAACTTATTAAAAATGTTATCAGTGAGGGCTGGATTCTGCCTAAGGCTGACGACATTCGTGATAAGTCATCACACTTGTGATAAGTTATCACGACTGTCGTCACTCAGTTTTCCAGGCTGACATGCTGGAGTAAAATGAGCATAACTTTTTTCTCCAGTATCGAATTTAGGTGAAATTGGTATTGTTGGAAATATAATTCAATTATCTATCTGTTGGTGGGTCATAAACTTAGAACTTCATCGTATAACAAGAGATACACTCGTTTGAAGTTGACTATACCAATATCCTTCTCAAGAATTCAATCGGCAAGGAATGTTTTGATTCGTCTAATATCTAGGACATTTTTGAGGCCTTAATAATCATCAAACTAGATCATGTAACTACCGAATCGCAAACTTTATTTATAAAGAGCTTGAAGCAGGGTTCTACTATTAATTAAAATTCTCGGGGTATTACATCTTTACTCTCTCAAATTTATTCAAGAAAAACAAGATAGGGTTTCCTCAAGGTTGAGCAATTAGGGGTCAATTAAAGGTTTCTCAATAATTGTGAATCTTTCAGGCATATTACTCTTCCCCAATTGTTAATTTGTTAAAAGTATATGTTTTAAAGTATTATTCATGTGGTTTTGATGTTGGTTTTGGAACATGGGTTGAGGGTTTTAAGGTTTTTTTTAAGCAATGTTTTCCCATAGTTTATGACACAACCTGAACCAGGGCCTAATTATGTTGGGAATCTCTAGTCCAACCAAAATCAGAGACTGCCCCCAATACCCAATCGTAACTATCATGTACCCTATGTCGGATGAATTTCGAATACATAATAAGATAAATCAACAATAATTGAAAAAAATATTTAATAGAGTCCATAACCATAACCAACCAGTGTCAACCTCAATGCCAATACCAATACTAAGGCTGACACCAATACCAACACCACTCATGACCATAGTACTCTGACAAAGCCTCTATCCAAAATAAAAGAACATCTGGGTGGGACATGCCCCCAACCATAGCCAAAACCAAAGTCCAAGAAACAAAGATAAATGAAAGAAGCCCATAGTATGAAATAGAGTCTTCCAAATTATGAAAGCTCACCACTTCAGTCAGACACAGAGTTGTCCCCGAATCTAAGTCACTGAGCAAAAAGAATATTATGGTAGGTTCCTGCATCGTATGGGGATACAACGCCCGAAGATGATTAGTAGAATGAATGCTAGCTTGTACTCGGGAATAAGGATAAAATAATTCCATTATTTAAAACTAAATTAAATAACCATACGCAATCTCATACAGATATATATATATATATATAAATATATATACCATGCTGGGAAAGAGAACTGGTTTTAGCATGCATTTAAAATTTTTAACCTAGGTTGTGTAGATCTGTCATCCTAAATCCACCCACGGGCTATATAGGTTCAACTCCCCTATAGAAAGGATCCCAGTGCATGTTAGCTGCATGAACCGAAAAAACCTGAGATGACTAGTACATCTCCAAAATATAAGTGTGACATCATGAACATGGTCACCAAAACCAAACCTCACACCGCCAAACATGAGTTTCTAGTATTGGTCCCTCTGAGACCTCCACCTTCCATGGCTTTGCTAACACATCCCTCTTTAAGCCTATATTAAAACCATCCACACATATCCAACCATCTACCAAGAAGTTTTTTTATTAAGGCATTAACCATTGGTATCATCATGCCAAAATTAGAGCTTTCAAGTCTATCCATATATGCCATACAAAATTCATTAAACCAATTTTACTTAAAAGTTTCTAACTGAACAAATACCATGGCTACCAAGGCCTTTCCAATCCATTTAAAACAATCAAAACCAATTTAAGTTCCATTGCCATATTATGCAATTCAAAGGTTACAAGAATAGTCAAAATGATTTTAGTTGAACTAACAATGATGGAGGAGTAACGTGCCTTAGACACTAATGAATATAAAGAGATTCACTCTTGAAAGCCCTTAACTGATTTCCTAGTAGAAACCCTAGCCTTTTCTTGAACAAGAGATGGAAAGATATTTTATGAGATTTTAAAGAGTATTTGATTTAGAATAATAGGTTAATGAAGTCACAAATGGTGTTTTATGTCATGGGGTCAAAAGGAGTTAAGAGGAGAAATGTTCAGAATACCCCCAACTTAAAATTATAAAGTGACTGCATATGGGTACGAGTTGACCTTCTAACCCATCACCATAAATTATGATTGCTACTATCTAGTCGTAACCAGAACAAAATCTTAGACACCCATACGTTGTCAAGCATATGAATCTATTTCCCCAACTCATGACAAAACCTTATGACTCATATGGTCTAGACGTACCTAAGACAAAATAAAAATGGTTGACACTGAACAACATACGACTAGACTATGCCTCTCGTACCCTATCCTCACAGATCTTAGTAATCTACTCACACTCAAAGCTAAATTAAGTTACTAAGTTTCAGGTTAAGTAAAGGATCAACCCAATGACCCGTCACTAAACCATACAACCCATCACCAACAAACTGTACCCACAACAGAAACCCAACGACCAATCACCGAGCACCTTATGAGTTGGGTCACCTGACTCGTACCTATATCATATGACTCGTATGATGAGTCATTATAAGACCAGTGAGCTCAAAGCTTCAGAAATTTCCAAGGGCCAAAACCCAAGGTGTTTCAGTTAACATATAATTATTCATTCTTTATTTATGGTTTGGAACTTGTGTAATGCATGGGCATGGAAAATAAACTAGGGGATTGTGATTTTCACCAGTTTGTGAATATTAACCATTAAAGTGACAATGACCTCAACCCCATCTTGTGAAATTGATTTTTAATATGAAAAGTATGTACATTGAACTACTCTTCAACTATTGCATAATATAAAAAGCTAATGAAGCATAATGATTTTGAACTAAAACTTATGGGTTTGTGAAATTCCCTAAGCTACTATATAATTGAACCAAGAGAGTTGTACATTTCACCAAGTGATGATAATTGATTTGTTATGTTGATGTTACCTTAAAAGTGTAGTTGGTATGATAATACCAATAGTGTATGTCTAAATGTGTATTATGGTTCAATGAATGAGAATGTTTGATAAATGATTTAATTGTGCTTTAATGAGGGTTATGTAGCTAACTCGTGAAAGTAGAGTTCTAGAGGGACCACCATAAAAAACCGTGCTAGTCGGCACGGGGGTCTAAATGACCAAGAGGTTTGAGTCCTCTTTATTATTAGTATATGATTGAGAGGTTTGTGTCCCCCATATTATATTACATGATTGGGTGCTTCAATCACTTTAGTATGCCAGGAGATTTGAGTACCCCTTGGTGCATATGTACATTCTCTGGTTCGTGTGGCTACACGTACTAGGTCCCTTTCAGCTAGGAAAATGCTGGACCCATATAACTTGTGGGTGCCTTCTTATGTTATGACAGTTGAGCTACACAATCCAGGCTAAAGTTTTAAAGTGAAATATAAGCCTTGATGCATTTTCTGGCATATTATTATGTATGTATAAGTTGATGTTCATATGATTATAGAATTGTCTTTGACTTGGAATTATTTTATCCCCTATTCCTGAGTTACTTGCTTGTGCTCAACCTACTAACCATCTCCAAACACTGTATCCCTGCATGATGCAGGCATTGGAGATACTTTTACTTTCCCGTATAGTGTTAGGTATATTAACTCGGTTCATCAGTCATTGGTGGTAAAGTGGTGAGCTTTTATTCTCTTGAAGACTTTGAAATTTCATCAATTTCCATTCATAGATTAGAATTGAGAGTTCACATTATTATTAACATTGTCATTGTCATTGTCAAGATCGAGGGCCTGTCCCAATACTTTATTGATTTTAATTTTGTTCGAAGTCTTTATGGATTACTATAGACTTGGGTGGTGATGTTAGCTGGTTGGTTTTGGTTGGTTACCAGTTATCATCGAAAGACATATCTTAAATTCTTTGGGCTTATCTTATCATATCTTATTATATATTTGGAATTCATCTATGGTTGGGGGTATAGTGATCTATTTGGCTAGGTACAGAGGTTGGTCTCCGGTCCTTATCAAACTTGAGATACCTGGCATTGCCAGGACCTAGTTTGGTTCATGAAAAAGTTGGTATCAGAGCCTAGTTTTGGTTTCATTGGGTGTTCACAAAGTCGTTTCATGTAGTGTCTTTTATATGGGTGAGTAGTATACCACACTTCTAAGGGAGAGACTATAAGGCATTTAGGAACATTTCCCTTTCTAGTTGTTCTATTTTGGGCTATAGAGCCTAAGATCTTAAAATCTTCTCTAATTCCCATATGTTTGCTTTATAGATCATGCCTCCCAGAAGATCTGATGCTAGTGGAAACTCTTCTGTCTCGTATGAGGAAAATATTGATGGAACTCATCCTACTCAAGAAGTTTAAACTCGATCTAAGGTCACTATTTCTGATTTCCCTAGTGGAGTTTCGTTGGTTCCTCGTAGCCCTCCTTGAAAGTCTCAAGATGGTGTGTCTAATGTTGAGTTTTGTAAGTCGATCTATTTGCTTACCCAGTTGGTGGACTCTTACACTGAGCGTGTTGCTTCTGTTGCTCCGTCTTCTAAGGTTACTAGAGTTGAGCAATTTATGTGGTTGAGTCCTCTGACTTTTACTAGTTTTAAAATTGAGGATGATCCTCAGAATTTCATTGATGAGAAGGAAATGATTTTTTATTTGATGCATGCTACAGATGTGGAGGGTGTGGCATTCATTGCTTATTAGTTGAAGTTTATGGTGTATCAGTAGTATGAGGAATGGGACTACCCTAGGGGTGATGGTGTTGAATCTTCTTGGTAGGATAACTTATCTAGTGTTTTTCTTGATCGATTATTTCCTCATGAGTTGAGGTAGGCAATGGCTGAGGAATTCATAAATTTGAAACAAGGCAAGATGATAATAATGGAGTATGCCTTGAAGTTTCATCAGCAGTCGTTTTCTACTCAAGAGTTAGTCTATCATAAGGGCTAGAATGAGTAAATTGATCTTAGGTTGTCCCATGATTTGATCTTTAAGAGCAAGGCGATCTAGTTAAAATAAGGATATGGACATCTCTAAACTTTTGATTTATATAAAACAAGTGGAAGAGGAAAAGAAAAAGCAAACAGAGATGATTGAAAGATAAAATAAAAAGTTTTAGTATTCAAATTAGGGTTAAGGTCAGCAGCAGAGTGGTAGAGACGATGGAAAATGGTCTAAGAAGAAGTGGGGCAATTTTGGTTCCTACTCTATCATTAGTTTCCTTATCCAAAGCTTTCAAGTGATTTTATATTTTTAGAATAGTGTTTATCCCAGGGTACAAGATGCCCATCCTCAGGCTAGTGGGGCTCAATCAGCTCTATCATACCCCTTGTAGATTTTGTGGTCAGGTGCATCGAGGTGTTTGTGAAGAGAGGACTAACAAGTGCTTTAAATATGGTCAGATTGGTCAATTTTCAATTCTCAAATGAGTCAGTGATTTAGTGGGAAGGTAGTTCCCTAGTGCCTAAGAGAAGGGTCATTTCGTATCTTAGAGCCTAGAAATTGATTTCCAAGAGGTGCCTCTACCATCTAGTGTATGCTAAGGATTCTAGATTCGAATGTCCTTCTTTGTAATTTGTCCCTGTGGTCTATGAATTTCTTGAGGCATTTCCTAATGATCTTTCTAGTGTTCCTCCCGATAGTGAAATTTATTTTGGGATTGATCTTTTTTCGAACACTCATCCTATTTCTATCCCTCCCTATAGAATAGCTCTAGCTAAGTTGAAAAAACTTAAGGAGAAATTGAAAGATCTTCTAGATAAGGGTTTTATCCATCATAGTGTGTCTCCGTGGGGTGTTCCAATTTTATTCATGCATAAGAAGGATGGTTCCATTCAGATGTGTATAAATTACCGCCAATTGAATAAGGTGACTGTGAAGAATAAGTATTTGCTTCCTAGGATTGATGATAACTTTGATTAGCTTCAAGGTGCAAAGTACTTTTCTAAGATTGATCTTTGCTCAGGTTACCATCAGTTTAAGATTAGGGAAGTGGATATCCCTCAGACTACTTTCTAAATCCGAAATAGTCACTTTGAGTTTTTGGTGATATCCTTTAGTTTGACTAATGCCTTGATAGAATTTATGGAAATTATGAATCGGGTATTTTATCAGTTCTTTGATTTTTTCATAATTATATTTATTGATAATATTTTGGTGTATTCTAAAAGTGAAGCCAATCATGCCGATCACCTCTACCTTATGTTGCAAACCTTGAAAGATCAGCGGTTGTATGTGAAATTCTCAAAGTGTGAGTTCTTGTTAAATATTGTGACCTATTTGGGTCATGTTGTTTCTATTGAAGAGATAATAGTGGATCTACAAAAAGTTATGGTGGTTAAGAAGTGGCCTAGGCCCACGACTCCAACCTATATTTGAAGATGCTTGGGTTTAGCCTGTTATTATAGGAGGTTTACAGAAAGTTTCTCGTTTATTGCTACCTCATTGACTAAGTTGACTTAAAAGAAGGTAAAGTTCTAATGGTTGAATTCTTTTGAGGGTAGTTTCCAGAAGTTAAAGGATAAGTTAACTTCATCTCTAGTTTTTACTCTACCCAAGGGTACCGATGGTTTTGTCATTTATTATGATGTATCCCGCGTGGGTCTGGGTTGTGTGTTGATGCAGAATGGTAAGGTGGTTGCATATGCTTCTAGGCAGTCAAGGTTTATGAGAAGAACCTTTTGATGCATGATATGGAATTATTGGTTATGGTCTTTGCTTTAAAGATTTAGCATCACTATTTGTATAAATTCCATGTTGACATCTTCTCAAACCATAAGAGTTTGCAATATGTGTTCACCCAGAAGGAATTGAACCTCAGGTAGAGGAGATGTCTTGAGTTACTCAAGGACTACGACATAAGTCTTCACTATCATCTAGGTAAAGCTAGCGTGGTTTTTTATGCTCTTAGCAGGTTATCCATGGGAAGCTTATCTAATATAGATGAGGAGAAGCAAGGACTGGTTAAGGATATTCACCGTTTGGCTAATCTTGGAGTTTGTCTCTTGGACTTTGAGGATGGTGGTGTGATGATGCAAGAGGTGGTGAAGTCATCTCTTAGTTCTGAAGTGAAGGAAAAATAGGTCTTTGACCCTATCTTGATGCAAATCAAGGATAGTGTGGGTCACCAGAAGGTGATGGCTTTCTAGATTGGTGACGATGGAATCTTCAGGTACTAAGGTAGGTTAGGTGTTCCAAATGTTGATGAGTTATGAAAGTGGATTTTTTATGAAGCTCATGAGTCGGGGTACACTGTTCATCTTGGTTCAACAAAGATGTATCACGACTTCAGAGTAATTTATTGGCGAAATAACTTGAAAAAGGGACGTGGCCAATATTGTGGCTATGTATTGGTTTGTCAACAAGTGAAGGTAGAGCATATGAGGCCTGGTTGTTTTTCTCAAGAGATTGAATTGCCCATGTGGAAATGGTAAGTGATTAATATTGATTTTGCTATTGGTCTTCCGCAATCTCGCCATCAGTTTGATTCCATTTGGGTCATCATAGATAGGATGACTAAGTCCGATCACTTTTTTCCAGTAAGGACAATTTATTCGATGGAGGATTATGCTAAGATCTTTATTAAGGAGATCATAAAGTTACATGGTGCTCCAGTTTCCATCATATCTCATCGAGGTACTCAGTTCTCATCTCACTTTTGGCATTTCTTTAAACAAGAGTTGGGGACTAAGGTGAACCTTAGCATATTTTTTTTACCCTCAGATGGATGGACAAAGGTAGAGGATTATCCAAACTTTGAAGGATATGCTAAGGTCTTGCGTGATCGATTTTGGTAGTAGTTTGGTCAACCATTTACCTCTCGTGGAATTTGCATATAATAATAGCGATCACTCATGTATTAGAATAGGTCTGTTCAAGGCTTTGTATGGCAGGAGGTGTAGGTCCCCTACTGGGTGGTTCAAGGTTGGTGAGAATAAGTTGTATTGTCCCGACTTGGTTCACCATGCTATGGAGAAGGTGAAGGTGATTTAGGATAGGCTTAACTCTGCCCGAAGTTGTCAAAAGTCCTATGTGGATGTAAGGAAAAGAGACTTGGAATTTGATGTGGATGATTTGGTATTCTTAAAGATGTCTCCTATAAAGGGAGTGATAAGGTTTGGAATGAAGGGGAATCTCAGTCCCCGATATATTGGTCCATAACATATTTTGAGGTAAGTGGGCAAGGTGACTTTTGAGTTGGAATTACCTTCGAATTTGGGTTCCATTTATCCGGTCTTCCATGTGTTAATGTTGAAAAAGTGTGTGGTCCATCCTTCTTTAATTGTTCCTTTGGAGAGTGTGAGCGTCTCGAATTCCTTTTCTTATGATAAAGTCCTAGTGAAGATCTTGGATCGGCAAATCCGTCTGCTACAGACTAAAAATGTGGTTGCGGTAAAGGTTCTATGGAAGAACCAAAAGGTTGAAGAGGCCACTTGGGAAACTGAAGAGGAAGCTAAGTCCAAGTATCTGTTCTTGTTTCAAACTTCAGGAAATCGTGCATGAGGTATGTGTAAACCTTAACATCTTTGTTTTTTGACATTTTTAAAAGAAATTATGATTTCCTTCATATCATTGTTTTCTGTCTTTGTTAAAGGAAAGTGTGGTTGGATTTAGAGCCCATGCATGCAAATAAATGCCTTGTCTTATAATTCAAGATTGAATGATCCTAAGAGGGGAGTATGAAACACCTTAGATTTTTGGTCCTTTAAAGTTTGGGAAATTTTATCCTTACTGTCCTCATTATGACGCACCCTGCGAGTCATAGGGTGTCATTATGAGTCATAAGGACCCAAATCATACTTGACTAGTTTGTGTATCTAAGTTTTCTATTTTGAGTACGAGTGGCTCCCAATAATTTGTATGGACTCATTATGATCATGATGTCCCAACCATAGTCAAAATGGTGTATGTTCCAAGTGTTGTAGTCTTGGGAACAACTAGGACCCGATGAGACGTAGGGTCCCCTAATAAGTCGTATGGTATGACTTATCACCAAACCAGTATTGATAGTCCCACAAATTGTCCAGACTACAATTGAAGAGAGACGAGTCGTAGAGTGACCCTACGAGTTGCAAGGTCACCCGTCATCACTGGCGGTTCATTTTCTAACTTTTTAATGAGGGTATTTGGACATTTCCCTCCTATTATAATATTAACCCATGACCTATAAGCATATTTGGGACCCATTTTCATCCATAATACACATCAAATACACCCTCTTTGCTCTGTCAAATTCCTTTGAGCAAAACAAGCCAGGGTTTCCTCAAGGTTAAGCATCTAGGGGTCAATTCAAGGTTTTTTCTCCATAATTGAGAATCCTTTAGGCATGTTACTCTTCCATAATTGTTACTTTGTTAAAAATTGTCTTTTAAAGTATTATTCATGTGGTTTAGATATTGGGTTTGAAACATGGGTTGAGGGTTTGAATATTTGTTTTAAAGCAATGTTTCCCCATGGTTTACATATGATTGGTCATTATTTATTTATGGTTTTGAACTTGTGGACTGCATGGGTATGTCGAATAAAATAGGGGATTGTGATGCTCTCTAATTTGTGAATATTAACCATTGAAGTGATAATGATCTCAACCCCATGTTGTGAAACTGATTTTTAATATGAAATGTATGCACATTGAACTACTCTTCAACTATTGCATAATGTGAAAAGCTAACGAAGCATAATGATTTTGAATTTAAACTTATGGGGTTGTTAAATTCCCCAAGCTAGTGTTTAATTGAACCAAGAGGGTTGTAAATTTCCCCAAGTGATGATCATTGGTTTGGCATGTTTATGATACCTTACAAGTGTAGTTTGTATGACGATACCAATAGTGTATGCCTAAATGTGTATTTTGGTTCAATAAATGGGAATGTGTGTTAAATAATTTAATTGGGATTTAATGAGGGTTTCGTTTCTTAGTCGTGAAAGTGGAGGTCTCGAGGGACCACCACCGAAAACCATGCTAGCCAGTGCGGGGTCTAAATGACCGGAAGGTTCCAATCCCTCTTATTATTATTATATGATTGAGAGGTTCCATGTAATGCCCCAAAATCTGATCCCGAGATGTCACACGGTGCTCAAGACTACAAGTAGCCCCAAGCTAACCCTTTGAGCTTTCCACTAGGTCGAAACCTTACTTTAAAATAACTAGTCAAGAAATAATGTTATATCATACCAAAACTTGACTTGAATGAATTGAAGATACCATCTAAATATTAAATACTAAAAGTCTTCATATAAACTCGTAGTCCGACAAGCCTCTACTACAAAAGAACTAGAGAGCCATTGGGACAGACCCCCAACTGACCCGGACTAAACTAAAAACGATAACTCAATTACTATGAAAGCTGGAAATCTGAAGAAGTAGGCCCTCAAATCATGAGGACTCACCAACTGTGGGAGCATAGATAGAGATGCTCAAACTACTCACGCTGCTGATACTGAGCACCTAAACCTACATTATAAGATAATGTAGCACATAGATAAATATGTGGATCAGCACTTTGAGGATGTACTCATTATATGGGGGTGTAATGCATAAGTAAGACATCATCATAATTAAAAAGTAAATACATGCTGAGTGTATATGACTCACATAAGCTTGATTATCTAAAATATCAAAATATAAAATCATGTATAACAAATCATACTTGTAAATCTAGTGAGTCATAACACTTAGTCTTATAAAAGCTTCTCTATCATACTTTTCTTTTGAAACTTAGAAGCTTTGGGAGCTTTGGAAATCTTGGAACTAAGGGAGATTCTTCTATCCGACATAAACCATGTGAGTTGACATAGAATCCAACGTCTTTCCCAGATTGGGGAGAGCTGTTCTACCCTTGCCATTAGAATAGAACTTAACTTAAGTTATCACTATCTTAGCCCACTATGGGCAAATCAGAAACCTACAGTGGCACGTAGTTCTGGGGTATAAGACCTTGGAATCATACCCAACTCGATGCTAAATTACTACTCCTATACTTATTGCTCAGAACATTTAGGAAATTCACCTTAAAATAGCACAAGGGTTCGTAATTAAAACCAATTATTCTTATTTTAGTTTTAAATCATAAAATATGTGAATAATGTGGATTCCTATGTTAGCTTAGGATCAAAATATCAATCTTTTCTTTTGAAAGCACTAATCAAAACTTGTCAATAGGACTTGAGATCATAATCTCCTTATAAAATCATCGATAGTACTTAGAACTCAAAGTATAAAGCTTTAATGCATCAATAATTACATCAATAATCAGATTTAAACTTCACGCTCAATAATCATCTTAAAAGCTTTCAACAATCTCAGTCAAGATAATGGTATATAACTCATAATACAAATCTTATAATTTCAAACATGAACATATGTAAATTTCTTACAATTGAAGCCTTAAATATCATAATAATTTCATAAACTAAAATAATGAGGATTTGGGTATCAACCCTAACTTAAATTTCATGGGAAATCATCGAAAACTCAGTAATTTGTAATTTAAAGTAAGTTTGGGGTACAAGGATGAAATATTTACCCTTTTTCAAAACCCCACATACCTTGGATGATGAACTAGATGAACAAGCTTACTTTTGAGATTCTATTCGTGCTCTTGAATGATGGTTCTTAGAATTCTTGTGTTGGGAATCTTGAATCTTGAATTAATTTGGAAAAAGAGTGGTTGAAGTTTTTCTTGGTTGAGAGAAATTAATTTGGAATCTTGGAATTCTTGAGGTGGGTTGTTGAAGTTTAGGGTTTTGGTTGAGAGAAATTTTGAGGAATATATTATAAAATGCATGTAATAGACATAAATCTTGTGCTTGGACATCTTTAGGGGATGGGAAAAAGTCTAAAATACCCTCTTTAAACTCCTAAACAAAGCTAGATAACTGTAACTGATTTAACGAGCCACAGCGACGCACCACTATCGCAGTGGCTTACTGGAAACTGATGAATGGGAAATTGGGGACCTCCGTGATGCGAAGCTATCACGTTGTCCCACTGGATTTTGACAATTGGGACCTGGAACTTTAATGCAATGCACCACCATCGCAGAGCCCTATATAAATACCATTTTGGCCTTCGGTGCGATGCGCCACTATAGCGTTGGACTACTGGAATTCGACAATTGGGAAAATGGACCTCTCTGCGATGCACCAATATCGCGGAGGTCCACTAGAAATTGAAAAATGGGAATTTGGACCTCGCCGTGATGTGTTAAAATTGTGGCGGTCGTCCACTAGAAAGTGAAAATTATGAAATTGTCCTTCACCGCAATGCGGTGTCCGCCTAGTTGACACACTGTTAACTTAAAAATGTTCTAACTTCTTCAGCGAGTGTTGGATTTGGGCAAACATGGTATCGATGGAAAGCTTATTCAATTTTCCACACAATTAAAAGTCAAGATCTATAAAATTCTTTATGAAACAAATATTATTCATTTTGGAAGACATCCCTTTACATTCTAGGAATGAATTTAAGCTAGAAAAAGTTTGAGGTATTACATTCCAGTCCCCTATATTATATTTCATGATTGGGTACTTCAGTCACGTTAGTATATCGAGAGGTTTGAGTCCCCTATAGTGCATATATACATCATTTAGTTCGTGCGGCTACACTTACTAGAGCCCTTCTATGTAGGGAAGCTCTAGACCCATATAGCCTACGGGGGCCTTTTTATGTTATGATGGTTGATCTACACAATCCAGACTATAGTTTTAAGGTTAAAGATAAGCCTTAATCACTTTCCTGACATATTACTATGTATGTATATGTTGATGTTTATATGGTTTTGGAATTGGTTTTAACTTGGAATTGTTTTATCCTCTATCCCTGAGTTACATTCTAGTGCTCAACCCATTAACCTTCTTCAGACATTGTATCCCCACACGATGCAGGCACTAGAGATACTTTTTATTTTTCTATGTAGTGTTAGGTGGATCGACTCGGTTCGTCGGTCATTGGTGGTGAAGTGGTTATCATTCATTCTTTGGAAGACTTAGACATTTCATCAATTTTCATTCATACATTAGAATTAAGAGTTCATATTATCATTAACATTGTTATTTTCATTTCTAAGATAGGTGGCATGTCCCAACACCTTATTGATTTTTATTTTGTCAGAAAGTTTTGTAGATTACTATGGACTTGGGTGGTGATGTTAGTTCATAATTTTTTTTGGTTACCAATTATAGGTCATACATATATCCTAAATTATGTAATCTTATTTTATGTTATCTTGTTATATGTTTGGAATTCATCTGTTGTTTGAGGTATGGTGTTCTATTTCGATTTGTGCAAGGGGTGGTCTCCAGTCTTTTTTAGACATAATATACCCATCATGGTCAGGAACTGATTTAGATCATGACATATTATCCAAGAAATAGTAAATTCATCACTTGGTGATAAGGTAAAGGAGAGACAGATGTTGGACCCTATCTTGATGCAGATTAAGGATGATGTGGGTCACCAAGGTGATGGTATATTGAGGTACCAAGGTAGGTTTTGTATTCCTGATGTTGATGGGCTGCGTGAGAGGATATTGGCCAAGGCTCATAAGTCAAATAACATGAAGTAGGATGTGGCCAATTTTGTGGCTAAGTGCATGGTTTGTCAACAAGTGGAGGTTTAAAACTTGAGAACCAGTAGGTTATCTCAAGAAATTGAATTTCTCTTATGGAAATTGGAAGTGATTAATATATATTTTATTATTGGTCTTCCGTTGTCTACTTATTCGTTTGATTCCATTTGGTTCATCGTGGATGGGATAACTAAGTCTACTTACTTCTTTCTAGTGAAGACTAACTATTTAGTTGAAGATTACATTAATCTTTTCATTGACGAGATCATGAAGTTGCATGGATCTCTAGTTTCTATCATATCTAATTGAGATACTCAGTTCTCATCTCACTTTTGGCATATTTTTAGAGAAGTTAGGGGACTAAGGTGAACCTTAGCACAACTTTCCACCCTCAGAAGGATGGAAAAATGGAGAGGACGATTCAGACTCTAAAGGATATGTTAAGGTATTGTGTGATTGATTTTGGTGGTACTTGGGTCAACCATTTGCCTCTCATCAAGTTTGCGTACAATAATATCTATCACTCTAGTATTCGGGTGGCTCCATCTGAGGCTTTGTATGGTAGGAGATGCAAATCTCCTATAGGGTGGTTCGACGTTAGAGAGAATAAGTTGTATGGTCCCGATTTGGTTCACCAAGCTATGGAGAAATTGAAGGTGATTCGTTATAGGCTTAAGAAAACCTAAAGTCACTAAAAGTCCTATGTGGATATAAGGCGGAGAGACTTGGAGTTTGATGTGGATGATTTGGTATTCTTGAATGTGTCTCATGTGAAAGGAGTGATGCAGTTTGGAAAGAATGGTAAGCTCAGTCCTCCTTATGTTGGTCTATATCATATTTTGAGGAAAGTAGGCAATGTGTCTTATGAGTTATATTTGCCTTTAATTCTAGGTTATATTAATCTGACCTTCCATGTTTTTATGTTAAAGAAGTGCATATGTGATCCTTCCTTAGTTGTTCCCTTGGAGAGTGTGAGTGTCTCAGATTTGTTGTCCTATGAGGAAGTCCAGATTGAGATTTTGGATTGACAAGTCTTCCGGTTGCAAGCAAAGTATGTGGCTCCGGTAAATTTTCTATAGAGGAACCAAAAGCATAAAAAAGCTACTTGGGAAGCCAAGGAGAACATGAAGTCCAAATACCCATTGTTTCCTACATCGGATAATCGTGTATTGGGTATGTGTATTTCTAACATCTTTGTTTTCTGTCTTTGTTAAAGGTAAGTGTGATTGTGCTTGGAGGAAAATTTTGATAATAGATGCATTGCCCTTTCGTTCGAGGATGACTGATCCTAAGGGGGAGGGGTATACAATACCCCAGATTCTTGGTCCTTGAAAATATCTAAAATTTTATCCTCATTAGCTAGACTACGACTCCACGAGTTGTAAGAAGTCTTGATGGGTCTAATGGATCCAATCATAGCCTGGATAGTATGTTATCCTGGAGTTTCTGTCCTGACTACGGGTTAGACCCTACAAGTCCTATGGTGACTTTCATAACCTAACCAGTGTGATGCCCAACTTTTTCTTCTTTGACGCCGACCAAACTATGCAAGTTGTAATGACTGAGTACAAATAATAAGGTATGACTCTAACCAAGTCAGCGTTGGTGATCTTGGAAACTTTTAAGACTACTAGTGTGACCTTAGAGTCGTAAGGTGACCCGACAAATCGCAAGGTTACCCATAGGGCTGGCAGTGATTTTTTAGTCTTTTTAATAAGGGCAATCTGGTCAATTCCACTTTTCCCATACTTGAACTCCACAACCATAAATCACTTTAAGGGGTTATTTCTCATTCATAACACAATTAAAAACACTATCTAAATTCTCTTTATAAATATACTTAGGGTTTCCAAGAAGTTCATCAATCAGAGCTCTCAAGGGCAAATTCCCTCCATAACTCCTGATATTTCAAGCATATTACTCTGCTTTATCTATTATATTGTAAAAGCATGTGTTTTAAATAGTTATACATGAGGTATTGATGTTGGTTTAGGAGCATGGGTTAAGGCTTTTGAATGTTTGTTTTTGAATAATTTTTTCCTATGGTTTACATATGATTGTTAATGCTTTATTCATGGCTTTGAATTTGTAGGGTGCATGGGTATCGAAAATAAACTAGGGGATTGTAATTTTCCCCAATCTGTGAATATTGACCATTAAAGTGATAATGACCTAAACCCTATATTATGAAATTGGTTTTGATTATGAGAAGTATGCACATTGAACAACTCTTGAACGATTGCATAATGTGAAAAGTTAATGAAGCATAATGATTTTGAATTGAATAACATGGGGTCGGGTAATTTCTCAATCTAATGTATAATTGAACCAAAGGGGTTGTGAATTACCCCAAGTGATGATAATTGGTTTGGCATGTTAATGTTACCTTGCAAGTGTAGCTGGTACGATGATAAGAAAAGTGTATTCCTAAATATGTATTATGGTTCAACAAATGGGTTATATGAAACCTTTTTTAGTTGGGCTTTAATGGGGGTTTTATAGCTGTGAAGTGAAAGTGGAGGTATCGAGGGACCAATACTGGAAACTATAATAGTCAATGTGGAGGTATAAATGACCAGGAGGTTTGAGTCCCCCTTACTAAATGCTTAGGAGATTTTAGTCCCCCATATTATATGATTGAGTGCTTAAGTCACTCTTGATATATGCCGGGAGGTTTTTGTCCCCCATAGTGCATATGTACATGTGATTATTCTATGGTTTGTGTGTCCACACGTGTTGGGGCCCTTCCATCTAAAGAAGAGTTGTATCCATATAGCTTATGGGTGCCTTGTTATGGCTGTTATGCTACACAGTCAAGGTTAATGATTTTTAATTACATTATAAGCCTTGTTCCCTACCCCAACATAGTAATTATATATGTATATGATAATTTTTAAATGGTTTTGAGTTGTATTTGACTTTGCACTAGTTTAAACCTTATCCTTGAGGTACATTCTAGTACTCAAACCACTAATCGTCTCTAAACATTGTATCCCCATGCGATGTAGGAATCAGAGATACTTTTACTTTTCCTGAGCAGTGCTAGGTGGATCATCTCGGTTCGTCTATCATTGGTTGTGAAGTGGTGAGCTTCCATTATCTGGAAGACTTGATCATTTTATCAGTTTCCTTTTTATAGACTAGAATTGGAGCCTTATCATTATCATTAACATTGTCTTGTAATTGTCAGGGCTAGGGGCATGTCCCGACACTTTGTTGATTTTGGTTTTGTTAGAAGGCTTTGTGGATTACTATAGACTTGGGTGATGTTGGTTGTTTGTTTTTGGTTGGATATAATTTATCGATTATAGACATGTCCTAAATTATTTGAGCTTATCTTGTTGTATGTTTTGAATTCATCCGCTGTTGTGGGTATTGTGTTCTATTTGTCTAGGTGCAGGGGTGGACTTCGGTCCTTGTTGGACTTGAGATTTTCATGATGGCCAAGCCGTAGTTTGGGTCATGACAGTATAGTCTGGGCGATAGCAAATGTTGGCATTGTTTCCATGGGATACGGTTTAGGATTTATTGATTGAAGTTGTTGAGGCTTTTTGTTTTTACTATTCTATTCTTCTTGGGGCGTATGCCTAGTACTAGGACTCAAGGCTATCCTTTTATCCCATTTGATCCATAGTCAGAAAGAATCCTACAATATAATCGTAGGATGTCATAGTACGATCGAGATGCTCTTTATGAGCTACCTCAAGATGATCTACAGGACTTCCCTCCACCACCTCCTCAAGAGATAGTAGCGCAAACCACTATGCAGTTACTAGAAGAGGAAAATTTGAGGAGAGATAATATGGTTGCCAAACTATAGCTTAAGAGGCAGAGAGTGTAAGACAGATACCGATAGCTGATCGTTGTGAAGAAATTGAGATAGGTAGGAAAGATAGTGCTCCAGTAATCGTAGCTTTATAGTGCTTGAAGCATATGAAGATCCAAAAGAAGACTTGAGGTATGTGGAGCATAATATGATAGGAGTTGTCATTCTTCCTGCATTAACCCAGAGGTGAAGTCGACATTACTAGTTCTATGATCCAGTAGTTGAATCTGAAAGGTGTGTTTGCTGGCCTGCTGACTGATAATGTAAACATGCACCTCATAAATTTTGTTAGGATTAACACTTCATACACTATACCAGGGGTGGATCAAGAAGCTCTTAGACTCGTGTTGTTCCCATTCTCTCTATCTGGTGAAGCGATATTATGGTTTGGGGAACTACCTTATGGGTCCATTACTACTTGGAATGAGTTATGGAAGCAGTTTTTAGACCATTTCTTCCCGCCGGCCAGAATGCTACTATTGAAGGATGAGATCCATAATTTCAGGCAATTGCATTCTTAATTGATGTGTGAGGTATGGTTTCAGTATAAGAAGAAGTTAATGATGGTGCCTAATCACAGAATTTTAGGGAGAAATTTATTGGAAATTTTCTATTATACCTTAAATACTAGTTCCATACCTATGGAAGATACGATTATTGTGGAGCATTCATAAACCTGCGTTGGGAAGCAGCAACAGATATCTTACATCCAATCTATCTTACCAATTGAGGGTGGAATACTAGGGAGGTAGAAAGATATGTCGTCACTTATGCTATTGGGGCTTCCAATAAGCCTATATTGGCAAATAATTCAGTAGCTCACGAGGTTGCATAGCTAAGGGCTGAGATTGGGCTACTAACAAAGTAGTTTGCGATTATGAATTTCGTGAAATATTGTGGGCACACAGGTTAAGGCTTCAAGGTCATATGATTCTAATATGGATGAAAAGGAGAAGTATTTCGATAAAGAGTTAGAAAGTTTCTGAGATAAGGACCAATCATCTACTCAAGACAATTAAAACTCGAGGTAAGAGAATCAAGGTCGAAACTACTATAGGGATAAATACAGGGATCAGAAGAGAGAGATATGGTGAATGGAGATGTAAAGATGATTATATGGAAAAGAGTGGTTCATATGTTCCACTATGGAACTGTGACACTGAATTAAGGATGGAGACTATGTTGTCAAATCTAGTAAAGGTTCAAGAAAGTCCAAAAAGTTACCTGAAGAAGATTAAGGCAAACATTTTGGGGTTGACCCAGAAAGTAGAATCACATGCTACTGCAATCAAGCAATTAGTGCAATAATTTGGACAGATGTTAGCAACCTTGAATCAATGTCAACTGGGCACCCTTTCAAGTAATATTATGAAAAATTTGAAGAACGCTAGTGCTAGCTTGTCCATCTACACTTGGAGTGGTAATACCACCATTTATCCTATTATTCCTATAGTTGATGAAGCTAGGAATGATATTGTTGATGTAGATGAGGCACATGAAGTGGAATCTGAAAAGTTGGTGAATAGTAGGGAGTCATCACCAAAATTGACAAGTGTTGATAAAAGTGTTGAGAAGGATATAGGAAAGGGGAATTTAGTCGAGCCTACATTAAAGACCATTCCACAACCTCCCCTCCACTTCCTTTGATACTATAGCAGAAACAACAGGAAGAGAAGCATCAGAAGTTTTAACCTATGTTGAAAGAACTATCAGTTAGTATTCCTCTTATAGAGGAGCTGGAGCAGATGCTTGGCTACGCTAAGTTCACAAAGGATTTGGTTTCTATAAAATGGATGGTGAGTTTTAAGCCCTCTGATTATATTCATCATTGTAGCGTCATTGATTCTCGATCGCTGGTTAAGAAAAAGGAGGCCCTCATAACATTTACTATTTTATGTAACATTGGGCCTTTAACTTCTCTCGAGCTTTATGAGATTTAGCAGCTAGTATCAATTTGATTTCGTTGGTAGTGTACAAGTAGTTGGGGTTGGAGGCACCGAAACCTATATCTACGAGGTTATTAATGGTTGATCAGATTGTGAAGAAACCAATTGGTATTTTGTGTGATGTTTTGGTGAGGGTGGCATCCTTCATATTCCCAGTTAATCTCATGATCCTTGACTATGGGGTTGACTTGAAAGTCCCTATTATCTTGGGAAGGCTTTTCCTGGCTTTAGGCAGGGCCTTGGCTTACATGGAGATGGGGCAGATAAAGTTCAGATCAATGAAAAGTGAGTTACTTTTAATATGTGTTAATCTATATGGTAGCCAAAGAATATGAGACTAGTGTCCGTGATTGTGAAGTGTCATCACCCCCTCCACACAAAGACCAAAGAGAGGGTTCTACTTATACCCCAAGAGGAGTACTATAGGCATGTCAAAGATTCTTGACTTTGAGGCCCATTTCAAACAGTATCACTTTGGGTGGATGACTAAGGATCCAGGATAGTATAACTCAGTATTGGTGCATGAGTTTTATGTCGCTTATCAGATGGAGTTGAAATGACTTTATCCATAAGGGTGATTGTGGACGGGTGGTGAGTCCATGGTTGCAGTTATGATCTAAGGTGTCTGGTGAAGATCTCAATGTATACTATCTCCAGATTTCTATATGGCCCAGATTCCCAACTGTTGGCCAACACTGTTGATATTGATCACAACAAATGTGTAAAGTAAAACACAAAACAAATTGGGATGGAGGATAAGTACTTGTTGCACCCAAGCACACATGTAAGTGTACGTGGTCTTACCAAGTAATACAGTGTCCTTGGGAAATGTTGACTATCAATCCCTCAGAGACTTGTGTTAACAAATATCCAAGCTTAATTCACTAATATGATTAATCAAGTGCTACGTAACCAAAAGAGTTTTGTAAGTTATAATGTAATGTAACCTAAAACAATGTTGTAAATTTAAGTTCTTGGATAATCAATGGAGAGAAACCCAGGGTCAAGGAGCTGTGAACAATCATACTACATTATAGAACTTCATTAGTTATGTTATTTACCTTGGTTATTGGTTCACGGGGTGTAAACCATGACTATGGTCCTCGAACTTCTACTCAAATAACTTATCCCCAAAACTACATCGTTAAGCGGGTATGCAAGAACTAATTTAAATACTTTTGTATTCATCCTGTACTTAAACCAAATAGGTCACTTAAGTATATTCCTATCCTATGTGCAAATCATAACATCATTCTATGAAGATTTCGATCCTATTCTATTCATGCCACGTTCTAATCTACCGTTCATTCTTCCAGGTTCACAATAGAGTTATAATATGTATTATAAGGTTCATAATTCCTTAATAGTGTCAAATAAACAACCAATAATGATAAACAACCATAACCAAATCAATTCAAAATAATAGTACTCATATTATTAGCCTTAACCCTAATTCATGTTAAAATCCATAAATAGTCCTAAGTATTGGAAGAAAAAAACCTAATTGAAGTGTTCATTAGCCTCCCTTAATGTAACACCACGGATTTTTTGCCCTTGAATATTTCTGAATTTTTTTCTTTACTATCCTCATTACGACTCGCCCTGCGAGTCGTAGGGTTTCATTATGAGTCGTAAGGACCCTAATTATAGCTTGACCAGTGTTATTGGCTGAGTTTCTAAGTTGATCACGTCTAGCACCTAATGAGTCGTTAAGACTTATAGCAATTCATAGTGTTCCGATCATAAGGAGACCAGTGTACAAACATAGGTTGCTATTGTGACTACGACTAGCATGTTACAAGTCATAAGGACTAGATATAAGTTGTACTGCATGACTCATAACACTACTAATGTGGGGTGTCCCTAGACACTGTTTAGACTATGACTGTACTAAATGAGTCATAGGGTGACCATACGAGTCGTGTGATCACCCATTGAGACTGCGTGTTGGTTTCCAATCTTTTAATTAAGGTCATCCTGGTAATTTCCCTATTTCCCCACATAGACCCCATGACTTAAAACCCTTTTTGGGATTTCATTAACATATAATTACCAATCAAAATACTCTCTCAAACTCTTTAAAATTCCCTCAAGCAAAATACTTACGGTTTCCAAGAAGTTGGTCATCCGAGGGCTCAAAGGTTGATTTCTCTCTATAAAACTTGGTGTTATAGGCATGTTACTCTCCCATAATACTAAATTTATGGAAATTATGTATTTAATGTTTTAATTGGATGGTTTTGAATGTGGGTTTTCAACATGGGTTGAGGGTTTTTAATGATTGTTGTTTATGTAATGTTTCATGTTTACATATGCATTGTTTATGTTGTAAATAGTGGTTTTAAAAACAATTTGATGCATGGTCATGGTAGATAAACTAGGGGATTGTGATTTCCCAAAATTTTGTGAATATTAACAATTGAATTGGTAATAACCCCAACCTAATTTGTGAAAGTGATTTTGAGTATTAGTAAAATTGCATGAACTATTTTTTAAACAATCGCATGATATAAATAGGTTATTGAAACATGTGGTTTTACTTAATGAACAAAGAGAGTCATTTTCCCAAGTTAATGGAATTATGATGGCATATTGATGTTACCTTGCAAGTGTAGTTGGTATGATGATACCAACAATGTATGCCTAAATGTGTTGTGTATTATGGTCTAATTATTTGGAATGTGGGTTAAATGTTTTAACAAGGATTTAATGAGGGTTGTGTAGCTGAGTCATGAAAATAGAGGTCCTCAGGGACCAATACGGGAAACCATGGTAGCTGAGGGACCAATACTGGAAACTCTCACAAAGAATTCACAAGTTACACAAGATAAATCATAAGTTTTTCCTTAGTGTAGTACTCCACTTATATTAGAATGTTAAGGCTCAGGATCAAGTAGGTCTTTGAGGGTTGTAACATAGGCTAAGGGATAGGTAGGAACTATTTGCTAAAGGTAGTGACTAACTTCCCTAAGTGATTTAATAAATAACATAAACATTAAGATCAATATATTAACAACCAATTTCCACCACATTCATCTACACACTTCTCTTATTTTGCCACGTTTCATTAATTTAATTCACATACAACGTAGTGGGAGTTCTATCTATGTATACATTATTCAATTTTGAATAATATTCACTCATTTCCTTACAAAACTCCCAACCACAACACATGTCAATTTTTATCACCAATATCTATTTCTTAAGGGCTTTACTTTCACCTCTTCCCTACTTGTATTTCAACACCTTAACTCAATTTATTTTCAACTAAAGATCTTAGGTTCTTTGGATAAAATTAAGGTCAAACAAAGAATGGGATTCAACTTCATATAAGACTTCCAAAGAATAAGCTAAAGGCTCAACAGGGCTCACTAGGATTATGCACAAGGGTAGGTCACAAAGGGTATAAGACATGGCTATCGAAGAAATGCCTATATCATCTCTTAAACCCACACTATTTATTTATCTTGGCACACACACCAGGACAGTTATAGACATCAGATACAACAAGGAATACACAAAACCTTACTTCACACATGGTACATGCTCAACTCAAGTAGGATCATCATAGACTCTCAACCAAACAATCACACAGATTCAAAATTAAGCCAATAAAGTACAACGGCCATAAACTAGAGCCTCGGAGTCTAAAAAATAGTAATTCACATAGACGTCATGCTTTTACAACCAAAAAACTTATAGACATTCAATCGTGCATAGCACCAATAAGAACATCTCACTTTCCTAAACACAAAATTTTAGAAGTTTCCTCGTAAAAGAAAAAAAGATATTGAGTTCAAAAGGTGCCCCTATGGAAAAGAACTAAAAAGAACAACCATGGGGTGGGTGAAGTGTGCACCTACTCAACTGACATAAATAGACTAAAAACTAAAAAGAAAATATTTCTTTGTAATTTTTAAAATTTTTAAATTTAACCCAAAAACTATAAAAACAACTAAATACTAAGAGCCTATCGTAATCATTTTACACAAAATAATGGGACTTTCCCCACCCGACACTTAAAAATCTACTTTTTCCCCAAAGTAAACTCAGAATAGAGATAAAAATACTCATTGAGGCCTCTAGTCCTAACTAGCATCATCTTTAAATATCAAGAGGGTTCGAGGACCCCACACTTAGTTTCTGTCATGCTCCTTAGCTCGGATTTCCATACTCAGACTCCCCATTAACCTATGACTCAAAACAAAAACAAAAACTATGTGAAGTAAATTCTTAACTTGGGTTGCCTCCCAAGAAACACCTGATTTAGTGTCATGGCATCACGCAACATCACTACTCAACCAAATTCCTTTATACACTTTCTCCTACTCGGAAGCCTTCTTCTTATTCGTTTCTTACCTTTTAAGTGTGTACTCTCAAAGTCAATAGCTTTCCCAATAATAGCTTTTTCAGGATCATCAATCATCATTACTTTGTCCTTAGCTCATGGCTCGAGAAACTCAATGAGACTGTTTAAAGAGGTTTTTGGTGGTGCACTTTCTACCACCCCACACTTATCCACTTCTATCACTATAATCATACATAAACCTTTGTAGTGGAAAGGTGGATTAAGTGGCTTATAAACTCGTAAAACCACCTCTTCATCATCCAATCTTATTGTGAGAGTTCCCTCACACACATCTATCAACACTTATTCCATGGTTAAGAATGGACGTCCCAGAATGATCGATATTGTGTAATCTACATCATAATCCAAAATAATAAAATTAGAAGGAATTACAAACTTACCAACCTTTACAAGTACATCCTTAATTATTCCAATGGGTTTAACTATGGTCTTGTCAGCTAATTGCAGCCTTAATGGGCATGGTTTTGTCTTGCCTAATCCAAGAGTTTCGAACATGGACATAGGAGTCAAATTTATACTTTCCACCATATTACTCAAGGCATGGACTACTTCACCTTCACCAATATGTATGGTAAAGGTGAACTCCTTGGGTCCTTAAGCCTTTTAGGAATCTTTTTCACTACCACTGAGCTGCACTCCGATATCATTACCACAGTTGTTATATCCTGAAGCTTTACCTTTTTATTCACCATATCCTTTAAGTACATAGCATACTTGGGCATTCCCTGTAAAACATCTAAAAGAGGAAGGTGAATGTGATGCTCTCTAAACGTGTCAAAGAACTTCTTGAAGCATTCATCCTCCTTTTCTTTCTGGAACCACTGTAGGAACGGTGGTGGTATTTTCTTCTCAATAGCTTTTGTTTTGGGGTACTTAAACTTACCTAAATATGTAGCAACTTTGTCTATAATCGATAGACAAACTAACTCTGCATCTACCTTCTTCTTTGTCTTTGAAGGCCTATCAATTAACTCTTTACCACTCATCAAAGTGTTTGCCATTAATTGTTTTGGAGGTTCATTATCACTTGTAAAACCACCTTGAGGCCTTGTATTCTGTGCCAGCACCAATTTCCCCCATACTGTTCTAACTATTTTGTGCAATTTGCTAATTTTTTATTTCAGCAGCTATCTGTTTTTGGTTGGACAAAGTCTTTTTCAAAGTCTCTTCAATGTTATTGGTTGATTATTATGTTGCCGCTATTGAAATTGTTGTTTCTGGTTGTTGACCCAAGGATACATTGATTGAGTCTGCTACTTTTGATTATAGGTATTACTATAATTCAGCTTTTGTGCATTGCCTACAAAGTTGAGGGATTCAATATTAGCACCACATATATCTACAAAGTGGCCATTGTTACCACAAATCTCATACCATGATGGGGCCTTTTGCACTACATTGACCTGTGCCTGATTCTGTTGCACACCCAACTTACTGTATTGAGTCATCATCTGATTTTGTAGCTAAAAGTTGGGTGACCAAGGTGATAATGCTATCAACTTCAATTATGTCGGTGGTCTTTTTCACTAAACTCCTCAAGGTATTACCATACCAATCTAGATTTCCTAGGGCAATCAAGTTCAATAAGGTGTAAATCTTATCATATGTCTTTTCCAAATCTTGACCACCTGCAACTGAATCTAGCAAATTTTTGTGTTATGGTCAAGTGCCTCAACAAAGGTGTGATCTATTACCTTATTAGACTATTGGTCATATGGACAGTCTCTACGAATAGACTTGAATCTCTCCGAAGCATGATATAGGTTCTCATCTGCTCTTAGCTTATCTCACTATAAGTCTCACATTCTTTCTAGATGGGAAAAAGAAAATAAGGAACTTTCGAGATAAGTCATCCCAAGTTGTGATTGAACCTGTCGGTTCAGCATTCAACCACTTTCTTACTTCCCCCAAAAGTGAAAAATGGAAGAGTGTTAGCCTCACATAATAATTTAACCCATCTATAGGGATGATTATGTCACTGATCTCTAAAAAATTTTACAAGTGGACCGATGGATCTTTGTATGATAGCCCAGTGAATTGTCCACTGCTATGCGGAAGCTGCAATATATCCTGTTTTAATTCAAATCTACCTCCAGGAGCCAACCATCAAATGGTGGAGCTCACATTAGTCTCAAGTGGAATTTCCACTTCACAAACTATTGTATAGGCTGGTGGATCCTCATCCATGGGCGTAGGAATGGTTTCTTCTTGAACTTGCATGATATGGTAGAGAAAGACTTCTTCTCTTCTCTATTGGTGAAAGAGTTTCCCGGGGCTCGGGGTCTGTCTAAACCAATTCCCTGTTCCTAGCCTGATTACTTGTTTGATGACATATTTCCTACAAATTCAAAACCCAAGACCAAGTTAAAAGAACCAAAGAAATCAAAAAGTAAAACTAAAACTACGATGGTTGCCTATTAACATATCCCCGGCAATAACAGTAAGAGATTGTTGCACCCAAGCACAAACACAAGTGTACATGATCTCACCAAGTAATATAGTGTCCTTATGAAAAGAAAAATATCCATCCCTCAGAGTCTTATGTTAAAAACTATCAAAGTTTAGTTCACTAATAAGATTAATCAAGTGCTATGTAACCAAAAGATTCTTAAAGTCATAATGTAATTTAACCCAAAATAATGTAGTAAATTTAAATTATTGGACAATAAATAGAGAGAAACCCAGGGTCAAGGAACTATGAACAATCATACTACATTATAGAACTTCATTAGTTAGGTTATTTGTCTTGGTTTCTGGTTCACGGGGTCTATACCATTGATATGGTCTTTTGGACCTCTAATCAATTCTCTAACATCGCCTCACAACTACATCATTGAGTGGGGATGCGAGAACTAAGTTAAATACTTTAGTATTCATCCCATACTTGAACCAAATATGTAACTTAAGTATATTCCTATCCTAAGTGCAAATCATAACATTATTCTATGAAGATTACGATCTTATTCTATTTATCTCACGTTCTACACTACCATTCATCCTTTTGGGTTCATAATAGAGTTATAAAATGTATTTAAGGTTCATGAATCCTTAAAATAGTAATAATAATGATAAATAAACAAACAATAATTATAAAAACCATAAAAAAATTAAGTTAAAAAAAATAGTACTCTTGTTCTTGGCCTTAACGCCGGAAAAAGGGTGTTTAGCCGATCATGGATATAACTGTAATCACAATGAATGAATACATTAAAATCCATAAAAAAAACAAATAATTTAATAAAAATCCTTATTTATGTGTTTATTAGATTCCCATAAAGTTCCAAGGTCGTCCAAGGTGTCCAATAGAATAACTAAGTGTCCTATTTATACTTGGACAACAATTGTCGATTTTGACTTAAGGGCGTGCCACGCCAATATCGCACCATGTAGAAAGTGTGGAACATCAAAATATGGTGGATAACTGGAAATTGACATACCAAAATTTTCCAAGGGAGTTTCATGGCCATATCGCGGCACCTAGGCAGCATGGCACGCCAAGCACTTCAAAATACCCAACTTTAGCCAAGCTTTGTCCCATGCATATGTCCTTTAACTCCATGCATTGTGGTATTGTTTCCATTTGATTTCAAGCTTTACATCAACTATATAACATCATTATAAACTCAAAAAGAATCCTAAAAAATCAAACACCATATATTAGAGCACAAAACACATACAATTTAAGACAACAAACTAGTAAATGCCACAACTCAAGTTAAGTGTACTAGCTTTTGTCCCTTGACTCTTAGCGTGGTGTTTTGACTCAAAATATGCTATGAACACACTATGAAAATTAAATCTATACTACATAACACATATGTGCTTATTTCAACTAATAATTACTCATTAAACACAAGAGAAGTCCTCTAATCAAAGCTAAATAGGCCCAGATAACAATACTGAGTTACATAAATCCACTTCAGATCAATACAGTCATTTCTGGTGGATAGTTAGGATCATTTCTATGGAACAGGAGGAGGTGCCTTGGGTTGTTGGCCCTTTTACATGGATCACGAAGTGTAGTCTGAATTTTGTTACGAAGTCTAGGTGGATACTAGTGCATCATTATTTAAGTCACACAAATGGGAACAATGTGCTTAGTCCTGATTGAGACTCCCTAGTGTGGAAATCATAAAGGGCTACACTATTGATGTAGCCAAGATTATAGCTCAAGAGATTTATGATCGAGCAGTGAGTATGGATATTATCTTTGTCTTTCTATGCATATTGACGCAACTATGTTTAGATCAGGGTGTGTGATAGATCCTAAGTGTGGATCAATTTTTTAGGTATGAAAGACAACAGATTTGGGATTAATACAAGATTATGCTAACCTTATCTCCAAGGAAAATATAGAGGACTATTTTACTCCAGGATGCATTTCAGGTAGGAGGGAATGATATGATACTCCGGGATTCACCAATGATGGTGATACCCCTATTGAGACTTCCCAGTGTGAGCTTCATGCCTCGATAGATGCAGCTAATACTTTTCAAACTCTAATACCACCTCCGACAACAAGACTATTCACTTTCAGGCCAGTTCTCATTGGCTATGCTCTATTCCCACGGGCCTTCCTAACTGGTGTGCTTAAAATATTGGGAATACTTAAGTCTACGGTAACTAATATTGAGTAAGGAGTGTAACTTTGGGATAAGAGGGAGATTCAGGGAGAGATTAGGAGTGTGCAAACTCGGTTTGATGGGTTTGAGAAACCGATCAACCAAAAGTTAGCAGGCATTCAGTCTCCAGATCTAGCAGGCATACATAAGGAGTTGTCCATGCTTTGAGCTGCGATAGAGGAGATACGTGCGAGGCTATTCTTAACTTACCCCATTATTGAAGAGATCTAGAAAGAGAAGTGTCAAATAAGTAGGGCACTAAAGGAAAAGAACTAGTTGCTGTGAGTGAAGGTGATAAGAGGATGAGAAAGAAGCAAAAGAGAAAAAAAGGATAAGGATATGGATATGGTCAAGGAATCCAGTGTTTAGTCTGCACAGGACCACCTGATGAGTGTCCGAGAGATAGCGGCGGGATCTGGTGCCTTTAAAGTGGTTAATGTGGTAGCTGCAACTACATCTAATTTGAGTGGGAGTACCACTGCACCTCCAAAGTTACCATTGAGTGCACCGACCACCATTAGTGCCAGTACTAATGTGAGCATCCCGGTCACCACTGAAACCACTACTGATGAGCATAGGGCCCATTCTCGGAGGCCCATATGCTTAGATGGCATGAGTCAGTGCTTAGTGTGCCCAGGTATGTCCTTATTCCCTAATTTTACTTTATGGATTCATTGGAGACAATGCATAAGATTTAGATGGGGGTGGGAGAGAACCACAACCGCTACAGGTTTTTGTTGCTATGCTTCTTTTCTTATCGGTCATGGTATGATTGTAGAACCAGCATGTCTAGGAAAAATTATGTCGTATTTTGTTTTTTTTCTTAATGTTTTTTCTGTTTTTGTTTATCTAGGAGGAAAATAAGTACCTAAAGAAAGTTGATGTATTTTGTTTTGATGTGTTAGAAAAGATGATACCCCTCTGAAAAATATGTTTTGAACAGTGTGATGTGTATAGATATATATGACCATTTTGACTCTTGTTATGGAATTAGGATTAGGGACATAATAATCATAGCTAGAATTTACATGAATTGTATAGTTAGTAGCTTGTGATGCAACCCTGTACCATGTGTTTATTAAATGCTTACTTTGTTCCCATTATGTGTTGAATCCAGAACTTGCCCGATTGGTTTTGCCTAGGTTTTAAGATAGTGGGTTAGTAAAGGATCATAGGTCGTTCTTGAACTTAGTCCACTTTTATCCTAAATAACATACCAAATGTGAATAAAAATCCCTTAATCCCTATTTAAGCCTATATAGACCCATTTCTTGTTTTCACCTTTCATCTTTCCATTTTGGTTACAATGAACCTGTTTTGGCCCTGGTCTTCCTGGATATTATGCACCTTAACTCAGGAAAATCACCTAAGTTGAGGGTGGATATCATAGGGGTGCATAATTAAGAGTAGGTATGAATGAGGTCATAAATAAGAGAAAAAGAAAGTAGGGTCAGTTCGGTAAGAAAACAATGAAAAAAAATCAAAAGAAAAAAATAAAAAAAATGAAAAAGAAAGAACAAAAGAAACCACACCAGTTTGAATAAGCAATAAAAGTAAAGAGAGAGAAATAAGGGCAGAATAAAAGAAAGGTTAGTTAATTAGTGGACCCCTAAAGTAATTGTAGTGCCAAGGAGGCTTAGTCACTACATTCGTAAATCTACCATACCAGCCATCAATCTTATGTTACAAGTCGAGAAAAGTCCTATAGTGATCCTAACCCAGTTGTCTGCAAAATAAGGGAAAGCCTAAGGTATTATGTACACATTGTCAAACTTAAATTTGAGTGTGAGCATCTTTATACTATCACATCATTAACATGCATTATTCTACTAAGTTAATGGGACTTTTCTATTGTGAGGGTGCATGGGTTATTTTGCTAACTGCTTATTTGTTCGGGTTGTGTAATTTGTACATATTCTTCATTATGAGTTGATAATATAATGTCATAACGTGTTTCCTTTGTGTCACATTATTGGGCTACATTAATTCACATAGTTGGTTTTGAAAAGTTAAAATATGAGGGGGCGATGTTTTTGAGCTAAATTTGAGATTGAATGCCATAGATGTCTTAGGTTTCTCTTGCTTAAGCATCGTTGTTATATTTTATTGTGTTTTTATTGCCTAATTACATACAAATATTCTAAGTTCAGGGTATTGATGTGCCATGATTTCATGGCACTTTCGATGCCTAAAACTAGAAATATGCAAATACTTAGTTTTATTTTGCTAGATATGATGTATTTTTGTATCTATTTTGTAGAGAACTAGGTTTTGGATCTTAACATGAAGAAAAGGAGTCAAAATTGCAGAGAAAACCCACCTACTTGGAATATGTAGCTTGGTAGGTTTTACAAATTCAAACTTCAGAGAATTAGAAGTTAAAGATTTTTCAATGTTACCAAAGAGGGATCACCTACGGCCCGTAGGTAGTACCTATAGGTCGTAGGTTCTAGTACAAGTTTAGAGATTTTATGTTCAGTGAAGTTAATATTAGTAAAATTCTTTTGGTACCTACGATAAGGAAACCTATGGGACATTGGTACCACCTACACCCCATAGGTACCAGTATAAGAGAAGAAGCTGTAGAATTAAAGACTTTGTCACCTGTGATGGCCACCTACATAGTGTAGGTGCTATCTATGGCCAGAAAGTGGAGTCGTAGGTGGACACCGACTTAGTTTTCCCTATACGTTTTGGTTTAGATTTACAGTGTTCTAATGTACTCTAAAAATACTCTCATGATGTTTTTTAGTATGTTTACACAAACATGTATTTGATTCTAAGATTGACTTTTGATCTTGGAATTTCTTTGTTATTGGTTTTTGATTTATTATTTGATTTGAGACTTTGGGTTTTATTCTTCAATATTGTGAGATTACATCTAAATTTCTTTATTGAATTCCATGGATTGTTTCACAACTATGTGTGGCTAATTCCCTTAGCTAGGGTTGTGGGAATCCTAGAAGAATAATGAAGTAGGGAGGAAGTGAGAGGTCTGTCAAGGTCATTATTCATACTTGCAATATGATCTTCTTTAGTTTAATTTCTTTCTTAGTGGTTTCCAACTCTAAGAACCTTCCTATATTCTAGATCGTCTTTATAAGAGAGAATGAGATTGGGGGAAAACAATTATAATAGTGATTCGAGGCTATAAACCCTTGTCTAATAACTTGATACACACACGGAGATAGTTAAACTGGGATCAAAGACAAGGGTTAGTAAGTTAGACACCCTAATACTCACAAGGTGAAGGGTGAGATTTACCAATGCGTTCATAAGACAGTTGATAATACCTAGCTTGTTTAATATTGCATGTGTGGCAGTGAGATAGCTGGATTAAGCATGAGAAACCTACTAAGTTAGAAATCCAAGGGGAACATAGTCCTAGAATTTGTCTCAGATTGTTTACAGCCAAAAGCATTCATAAATTGTTACTTTTACTATTTACTACAAAATCCCCCCATTAACTTTCGGCTACTTCAGCATGTTTGAGAGACAAATTCAACCTATTCCCTGTGGGATTGACCCCAACCTAGTTGGGTTACTATAATTTGACATTGACCGCATTGTATTTTGTTGGAAGGTATAGTTTGGGTTACATCATAGATGACAGCATTTTTGGAGATATTAATGCCAATATATGTCAAGAGTTTTTAGAACTAATGAGGTGAGATTTTGAGTTAATTATGCTGGGGAAACTCTCATTCTTTCTGGGATTGCAAATTAAAAAAATTCCAGAAGTACTGTTATCCATTAACTAAAGTATATCAAAGAGTTATTGATAAAGTATGTGATAGGACACTCTAATACTATTTCCACTCCTGTTAGAACAAACACCAAGCTAAACATTGATGAACCTAGATCAACAGTTCTTAAAACTAAGTATTTTTTAATTATCGTTCATCACTCTAACTAAATTCTGGCCAACTTGACATTGCGTTTAGTGTAGGTTTGTGTGCTAGATTTTAGTCCAAGCCTAAGGAGTCACACTTAAAGGCTATAAAATAATTATGAGTTATTTAAAGATATCTCTAGACTCCGTTATCTGGTATCCAACTAGGACACTTTTGATCTAGTTGGTTGTGAAGATGCACAATATGTTGGGTACTTGTTTGATAGAATAAACACTTTTATGATGGAAAATTTCCTTGGATATTATTTTTTATCTTGGGAAACTAGGAAATAAACTATAGTGACTTATCTACAACAGAGGTTGGGTATGTGGTAGATGTTTCTTGCTATGCGCAGTTGTTATTGATTAGGAAACAATTAGATGATTCTGATGTAAAGGTGGCAAGCATTTCCATCATGTGATTTAATATTAGTCCTATGAATATAGAAAAAAATTCATTGCATCATAAAGGGACAAAGCATATAGATCTGAGACATTATTTTCTAGGAGATAATATGGAGAAAGGAAATGTCTTCATGACTTTTTGCAGCATGGAGAACTAGGTTATCAACATTTAACTAAGTCAATGGAAAGGGAAGTTCTTGAACTAAATAGACTTAAACTTGGGTTACTAAAAGAACTGAGAAGTTTTACAAGCTTGAAAATTGGTTGTCTGATAATGTTGTGTTGAACCAGCCTTTACTTTATTAAAAAAATATTTTTGGCAGTTGTCTCAGTCCTTCTACTATTATAGGTACACACCTCACTTATTCAACTCTGCATAATGGATAGGATCTAATGATACTACCCTTGGGGGAATTTTGTGTGAGGTACAAGGTATAGTAATCCCATGATAAAATGCAAGATTATTTTATCCTATGTTTGGTTGGAGGTATTAGTAAGTCCAAGGATTATTAATCCAACCATTTATACCATAGTGGTGGAATAATTTATCCCATATACATGGTAGAATAACTAATATTAGGATATCTAACCGAGACTAATTATCCCAGAATAACTTATTCCTAATCAAACAACCCCTTAGAGTCTTTGTCGGATAGTTTCAAATATTACTCTACACAAATAGGGGAACTTAGTTCACATTGAGGTATGTACTCTATCACCTACTTATATGTTCACAACATAAAAATTATTTGTTCTATGTTTTCCGTAAACCTACTCCTTACTTATGCCATCTATTTTACCTATCACCTCTTTCAAATTTTTGGTGGGAAGAATTTGGGCAATAATGTTGCATCAATCCTTCATACTCCTAAGGAACAGGTGGCTATACGCCTTTTGATCCAACCACCTCAAGTTCTCATTAGAGCCTATTTTAGGCACACTTTTTTAATCCTTACAACCCTTAAATCACCATTATAGCCTTCTCTCGAAATTCTCTCCAAATCCCAAAAATTCTCCCGAACTCACCATCTCTCAAAATCTCATTATTATGGCTTCGTAGTAAATTGCTCCAATGATGAGGATCATCCTCCTCCTCTATCACCTCCAGCCATCTTTAAATCCATAGTCCTTATTTTTTTATACCTATATTTACTCTTACCCTTACCACCATTGTTTCTCAAATTATCTCTCCAATATCATCTACCACCTCTATCACAACCCAATTTCCAAGTCATGATGGCATCTACTTTACCCCATCAGTAGGTTGGCCAAAGCGTAGCCTGGAGATATAAGCAATAGACTAATTTGGTGGAAAGTTGCATAAATGATGAAAATATGCAAGTAGAAAACTTACAAGTAGAAGATCATGGAATAATAATAATATGAAAGATAAATAAGAGAATAATTACATCCCACAATGTAGAAGTGTCGGTACGAGAGTCTCTAATTCAAAAGAGTATGAGAACTATCATAGTCAAATATACAAAGTCTCAAAAATGGAAAGACTAAGAAAAATACAGAAGATTTAGAAAAGGTCAACTTTGGCTCCTAGAGCTCACTGTATCTCCAAACTCTGGCTCGCACGATCGCAGCTTCAATGACGACAACTAGTACCCGAATTTAAATAAAAAAAGGTACAAAAGTGTAGTATGAGTATCAAAGTCATGGGTACTCAGTAGGCATCATCTAGCCGACTTAGCTATATCATAATAAAAATATAATACAAATGTGAGATAAATAAGCTAAGTTAAGGTACGAGGGCAAATTGAAATACTGCTCCAAATACTATATATAAAAAATTGGAACAATAATATCAAATAAAACATAACCATCACTACATAACTAGCCCCTATAAGTCAGGAAGTGCGGAAAAGTAAATAACCCAATGCGGGACCCCATAAGCCCAGAGGGTGCAATCAAAGAGAAGTAATAAATGGAATTATAGTAATTAACCCTATCTCAAAATTATTTATGTGGATCCTTACATACCATAAACACTAGACTAGAACTGGTTCCATAACCGCCATAAAAAACATCCCAATACTGGACTTAAATTGAAACTCATGAAATCATTGTCGTACTTGAACCAAAGCTATTTATCATAAATTGCTAGACTTGAATTGGAACTTAATATTATAAATTTACAAACTTGAACCGAAACTAGTATCATCTCCCAAGTACCAATCTAGGAATAAGAATCATCTATCTAACCTTATCAAGATTTAGAAAATAATCTAGATAATGTAACACGACCCTTAAGCCTACAATAAGCTAATAATGATCTCGGCCTAAGATGGGCCAAAGGAGGGCCCACATCTAAGCCCAGAAATCCATTATAAGGAAAATTCCACCCCATACTAGGCTAAGGTATATAATTTCACTACTAGATGTTACATAAGTCTCATTTTAATCCTAAGATAGCAATTATACCTAAGAATGAATAATTAAGTCAATTATGCCTAATTTACAAATGCTTAACCAGCTAAATAATCCAATTCATGGTAAAAGGAACTTCATTGATGCCATGGTATCAAAATGATAATATACTCATCAATTTGAGAATACAGAACCCATATTGCATTTTTATACTTTGGGTCCAAAATTACCTAAAAATCCCATGTGAGGCCCACTTGCACAATCGCACTTTCAAAATTATCAACAGATCCCTCAATGCTCAAAGAACATTTACCATCAAGAATGGACAAATTTTAAGCTCAAATGGTACTAAAATCAACTCAACCATAATCTATGGATTTTGGAAAATAATTGAGGAATTAACCATGAATTTGGTGGAAACTTACAAATATTTTGAGGAAGAAACGAGTAATCCAAGCTCAAAAACACCCCAAAATCTCCTAATAAAGGTTTCCCCGATTTTCCACACTCTCTAGGGCTCCAAGCTCATGAAATAGTGAAAATAGGGAGAAATTCTCATAGGGTATTTAATGCCACCCAAGTGTTGTTTAAGCAGACTCTTGATCACTTAAGCAGTCACCGCTTAAGAAGCCACCGGTTAAGCTGTCAAGTACAACTTAAGTAGCCAAGTACCGCTTAAGAAGTACCCATAATGCCTACACATTTCTCTTAAGCAGAGCAACAACTGCTTATGTGGCCTGCTTAACTAGAATGGGCTTCGCTTTAGCAGCCCACTAGTTTGTAGCCTAGTTACTAAGCGACTGACTGACTGCTTAAGCGACCAAAGTGTCGCTTAAGCAGATGAACCAATTGAATGGTGCACCAACTAGGGCTTTGAAAATTCCAAGTCTCCACCAAACCCTTGAAATTCCTTTGGAACCCCATAATATAAATGAATTATGATACCCTATCAAATTTGACATTCTAAACTCAATGACAAGGTCAAAAGTTCTAGGTTGTTTTAACGTAAAGTGGGCCCCACGCCCATGGGCCATTTTTATCAAGTTTTGACCAATATCTCAAAATAAGTCTGAAAGCCTTGAGACCCAAGAAAAAGGTCCCCTAGCCTAAAATTATTGTTCTAGAGCTGATCGAACTATTACATACGAGATTTTTTACTTAATTTTTCTCCAAATAACTAATTATTTCCAACGAATGCTTCAAAATAAGGGATTGGCTCTAAAAACCAAACAAACTACCCGATAACTGAACTGTCATCTCCAGTAACTCACAAATGACTTGGGGCAGCTATAGGAAAGCTATAAATTGAAAAAATGAGAAAAAATGTAGAAAATAACCTAGAGGCTCAACTACCACCACTCACACCCCTATAAAAACCTCAATATAGTCTCTACTATGCTTGCACCACCATATTTTCCTAAGGATGCCACCACTATGGCATTGACATCATCTCTAATGGAGTCATCACTCATAAACATCACCACTATTTTTCCTTTCACATAGTGGTGATACCGTATTTTTCTCCTTCTATCTCAACCCTACCACTTTTTTAAGGAGAACCTGCTTCCATTCATCCCCTACTTATTTTTAAATCCCCTGTTCTCATAATTCACCTATTACATCTCCTATTTTTTCCTTACAAAATTTTGAGAATCATATTAGTGTGTTTAGGTATATGATAATGATGTGGTGTTGTCTGCAAGAATAAAATAATTGAATAAGAAGACACCCTCCTAAGGTAAATCCCCTAGTACTAAAGTAAAATCCCCTAATTCTAAAGTCAAACCCACCACAAGAAGTATGGAAAAATTTACCTCTAAAATAAAGAAGGTAGATGTTACTTGCTTAATAAGGAACAATTGCAAACAAGTTGAGATTAGTGTGGTAATGGCCAATAAGTGAAGTTAATTAGCTAATAAAAACTGCAAAATAGGTGAAGAACCCTCCAAAATTACTGAGCACCTAGTGTATGAAGTGCAAGATTTCAATGACAACCTTCTCCCTCTACTTATAATCCACCATCCCCTTATTTTTCTAAGTTTTCTTCTAATTCTGTGGAGTCTAACTACTTCTCTATTGAATTTAATCCTCCTGCTACTCCCTTTCATCCCACCAAAATCTCTAATAACTATAAAAATATCTTAAATTTATGTCCTGATAGGTATTATACTACACCCAAGCCCTTAAAGGGTCTCATGCTTGAATCATCTCTTTCATTTAAACAATGTATTCATGAACCATTTGATAATCGTAAGTTTCAATGTTAGGTACACCTATGCCCTTTTCCTCAATCTTTAGGGTAGAAGTAATTGATTTTTATGCTAATATGATAGTTATGGATGGGTTTGCTTTAAGCATAGTTACGAGTGGTTCTCCCATTATTTTTTATGAAAAAAATTTGGTAGACTTTTAGGGATTCCAAGTGGTTTTGACCAATATAAAGTATATGCATCTACAGTAGGGCCTTCAAAGGATAGGTTTAATTAAGGTCATCTAGAGAACATTGAAAAAGGGGTTCTCAAAGGGGTGATGATGCTCTTACATAGACTATTGTTTGAATTTTTCAGCAGGTGCTTGCTTTCCTGCTTTAAACGGAGCAACTTAGGTGATCATAGGGACCTAGTTCTTATGAATTCTCTTGATAGTCAGCAAAAGGTAAATATTTTTAATCCTTTGGTGCAACATATGAAAAGGATCATCAATCCTCAATGAAATCTTCAGGGTTTAGCCTATGGCTATATATTCGCCAGAATCTTTGAGATCTTTAAAGTAAAGTATGCTTATGGTAAGCTTTGCTCAAAATAGGAAATGATCAAGAAGAAGGCTTTAATGGAGTGTGGTTTTGGTAAACTGGTCTCAAAGTATAAAGCACAGTTGAAAATCTTATGGATGAGTTACAATTGTAAAACTCGTGTGGCTATGCTTGAGGTGGATATTTATAGACTTAGGTAGGATCTCCAGGTAGCCAATGCTGAGAATAACTAGGTGAGGGCCAAATTGGTGGAAGATCATAAGCAAAAAATACTCATATGGACCATGCCAAGAATCTTCTAGCTATTACCTTAGCCAATCCCCCACATTAAATCTATAGACCTTAGGCTATATTCTTAATTTTTGCCTCTTTTGTTGACTTTTTCCCTTCCTATTTCATTTGTTTTTGTCATTTTCTTGTAATGTACATATTTTGATTATGGTTTCAAAACATCTAATGCACCAACCTTTTTACTTGTTTGTCTTGGTTACTTACTTACTCTCTTTTTAGATGGATATGACTAGATTGATGTCTATTGAGCTCTAGCTTTGTGTGTTGGGTAAGTGTTTCCCCAGTGGCTATGAGTTACTATATATTAGCCTAGTGATTTTTTGTAACACTTGCAGTTCTGGATGTATGAATATTAAATGTTAATACAAAAACCGATGGTCCAAGACTAGTATAACTCATTTTATGATTAATATAGTGAGACCACAACTCACAGGTTGAGTAGCGAAATGCTGCACAAAATCCCCAAGTCACCACGACTTATGGAACGAGTCATGGGTTAATGTATGAGTCTTACATCAACTTATATTAAGAAGGTTCAAAAACTATAAGTCACTCAAAACCACAATGATATGTAAAGTTCATAATTTAAAAGTAAAAGTCATACTATGACCCGTACTGATGAACTAAGACTTGTCAAAGTCCTTCACCGACCATGAATGGAGGTATGGTTCATATTTTGGACTATGACTCATATGTTGAGTCATGCTACCCTGGACAAAAAAATCTTGCACTTCCCATTAAGGGCAGATTTATCTTCTCTTATTCTTTTAACCATTTCCGATAATATTTTGGTCAGCAAAACCTATATATATGTCTTCCTAACGCCTATTCTCTCTATAAACTCTCAAGATCAATTTTATAACACGCCTATAAAGTTTTTAAATAAGATCAAGCAAGATAGGGTTCCAAATCAAGTAAATTCTTCAAGATTCATTCATCAAGTGTTCGTCTTTATTAAGGTACACAAGTTTTCCGTGATAGATTTCTTTCATACTCACACCCAAGTAATTTTAAGATATACGATACTAAGATTCAAAATTGGTGTTTATGCCCAATTTACTAAATTTTGATTCTTTGTATTCATTACATGATATCTATAAACAAGTCTTTCTCATCAACTTACGATCTCTATCTATATGATTTTTGTATTGAGATTTATTCTTTAAGGTTTCTTTATGACTCTGAACTCTATATTGAAGAGAGATATTCTCAATACATAATTTTTCAACATATGATTTTTACATGATATAGAGCTTAGACTCCCAATAGTAAGATTAATGAACAAAAATAGAATTAAAAGTTGGGATTTGTTGAATTAACAAAAACCCTCTCTAAAGAAAACCTAGGAAACCTAAACTCTAAGATCTAACTCTATCTAGATAACCACCTCCACAGGTGGGAACCGCCTACTAAAAGGCCTTCCCACTACTCCAAACGACAAACCCTAAGCCCATATACTCTGCCCAATAAGAACCTATTACTCCAAAATATGTAAATTAGTTAAAACCTAAACTCATCAACACTAACATACTAGAAGTCCCTCCAAAATCAACCGTCATGTTGCATGCAGAACCAAACATAACATGGAAAAGTATAGAGGCTAGAAGTATAATAATTCAATAGAACCTTCAATATACAATTATAAGAAAGTTTTCATATGGTAAACCAAACATCAAGAATTTAAGAAAAGTGTATTGGGCTAGTGTAGGATCAAGGGAGAATGCACAATAGGAGCTTTGGACAGTAGAAACATACTAATAAGACTCACAAGTTTGGAGGACTGTGTTTAATTACTAAAAATAGTGCATTCTATGTTAAAGAAATAGAGATTTATTTATAGATGTGCACGTTGAAGTGGGATCCCTGGTTTGAACTATCTGTAGAAACCAATATTGTCGTTTCTATGATATTTCTCCTAAACCAATCACCTAATTTTTTTGCTAAGGAGACAATATTGTCTATAGCATTAATAGTTGGAAAACCATTAATAATGGATATGGATACTAGGAACCAAACTAGACCAAGCAATGCAAAGGTTAAAGTTGAAGTTGATCTAGACTCTAAATTACCCCCCAAAGAGTGAGAATCAATGAAAAGGATGACATTCTTCGGAAACTATGTCAAAGGGATTCAAATCTAGTATGACTACATATCCAAGTATTATAATGAGTGTTGCTTACAAGGACATGATAAGTCTGGTTGCTAGAACATTCACCCAAAACCGCATAAAGAAAAGTAGGTGGATGAACAATAGGATGAATAAGTGAATCATATTACAGGCATTGCAGCTAAATGAACAAACAGTATTAACAATTGAAAAGATAGTGGTAAATTGGTGTAATAGGCAAGAATGGATGCAGAGAAGGAGCAAGTATAAGAAAGATACGTATGGAAACTTTGAAGAAACTAAGAAGTACATGTCACTAACTCATTTCATGCACTCAAAGAGGATGGTGAACTAGAAAATAAGAAAGAAAAGTACGTGAATAATAAAGAGGGAAAGGAGAACACAAGGGAAATGGTTAATCAGAGTTTTGGAGAGAAATAATCTCCAATAAAGTAGCAACAAGAATAAATGGAGAAGCAAAAAAACAAACACCAAGGAAAGAATAATAACAACAAAAAGAAGACCAAATTCAAAAGATCATCATAAAAGAACAACATAGTCAAGATAAGGAAGACATTAGTGTGGATCATAACAGGGGATGAGTAAGTAGAGCAATAGTGATCTCGGGGTGGAGAGTAATAAAGCTCTTACTCTAGCAATACAGAGTAATACTTAAATTTAAACATGTTATATCAAAGATCAAAGACTGGACTCAGAGTATTTGGATCAAAATATTTCAAAAATGACAAAGAAAGGGGACTTATCTCTAAAGAAGATTGACAAAGTTAGAGAAAGTTATGAAAAGCAAAAAAAAAGAGTAGAGAGAATACATTAGTGTAGCTCTATCTAGGCAAATAATGGGTCCTACCTGGAAGCATAGTTCGGTAGGTATATATGGAGGTTATATGACAACCTTAGACATCATATCATCCTTATTATTATCATCATCATCATTATTGCATTTTATTTATAGTGTACATTATGTGTTTTATTTTCATTCTTGATGTGATATTTATCTATTTGTACCCCTTTGTTGTGTTGATTTAATATCTATCTATTTTTTCTTATTTTTGTACATATATATTAGTATATATGTATATTGTATAACTATTAGTGGAGACAATGTGGGCTACTATTTGGGATATTTTTTGATTGCAAGTGACGTGCACATAATGTGTATTTTATATTCTTTATTTGCTACTTTGATCAGTCGGCCTATGATACGTACTGAATACAAGTGTACCGTACTTATCCCTACTACACCTTTTTGGTGTTGATCAAAGTATGAGTCCACTGCAAGACTGTTGATTTATGTGGTACTTAGAGTCTGTTTGAGGTAGTGTTCGACCTATGAATTTAGAGTTGACCTTCTATCTTTTCTATCCTAGATCATGTCTTATTTGTATATACAGATATATTTTAATCCTTATTAGACTATCATTGTATCTTCTGACATTCGAGATGTATTTAGTAGTTCTTGCACTATGACACTAGCTTTTGGGATTTGTATGGTATCCTTGGTTATGTATTTCTTCTTTTACTATATATGTGTGGTTTGACTCCACTCTATGATATAGACTTGGGATTTGTCATTGATTTCTCATTTCATACTAGTTTGAGTAATAGGCTTACTTTTCAAGACTTTTCACAACAAGTGCCATCATGACCCTTGGTTTTTGGGTCATGATAAATTGGTATTAGAGCATCCAGGTTTTTCATTGGTCTCATTAGTGTAAGAACAGGGTTTCTAGTAGAGTCTCAAAGATCAATACAAAGACGTTTATATCGATCTTTGAGAAGCCATAAGATATCTTTAGGAAACTACTGTGTTTTATTCCATATCATGCGGATTCTTTCATAGCTTATGTTGTAAACAACATTTCACTCTTATATATGCAAATGGTAAGGACTAGATCTTTTGAGGCTATAGATGTAGAGATATCATCTGAGGATAGGGCTTAGTCTAGAGTGCGAGTTTCAAGCCATGGACGGGCTCAACATAGTGTATGGGTAACGCAGCCAAAACTGGGGCCTTGTCGTAATGGGCATCCCAAGTCCAACCAGGACCGGGGACCGACACCTTAACCAAACCCAACCACCGTTATAGCCTTGGATGAGCTGAATTTTGAGCATATAACAAAATTGTGTAATGCTTTCATAAAGACTCTAGGATAGGGTCATAATCATGACCGACCCAACCGAGTCTAACCATACCAAACCATTTAGAAAATATCAAACATAATATGTTAATCAAACCCAAAATGTAATATGATGGAACAGTGAGAAATTATGTCCGATGATGCCAACATCCCAGCTTATTTCAATGCCAAGAATGACACCAATATCGATCCCGCCCATACCAACCCCCGAAATTCCTATAAAGCCTCTATCCAAAAGAATACAAATATTCGGTTGGGACATTCCCCCAACCATGGACAAAACCAATATCCTGAAAGAAAGTAAAATGTCTAAGAATGTCCAACATGAAATGATGCCTTTCAAAAGTATGGAAGCTCACCACTTCAGTCTAATAAGTTGTCCCCGAATCAAGTAATATGAAGGACAAGTCAAACAGGCGGTTCCTGCATAGCATGGTTATAAAGTCGCCAGTAGACTAGTTAGTGGGTGAACACTAGCATGAAACTCGGGATAAGGATAAATTAATGCCAACTATTAGAACCAAGTGTAAACCATTCAATGAAAAGAACCATACATACATATATAAGTGCTAGGAAAAGGGACCGAGTTTAGCATGCCATTAAACCTTTACTTGGGTTGTGTAGCTTAGCAGTCCTACCACCCACCGGCCATATGGGTTTAGGTCCCTCTGCTGAAAGGGTCCCAGTGTGTGTAGCCGCACGACCAAGAAATATCCCAAGGATGACTAGTACATCCCTATAATATAAATGTGATACTCTCACGTTGATATAGAAGACCTTTCATATTGGCAAATATGAGTTTCTAGTTTTGATCCCCTTGGGACCACCACCTACCACGGCTTAGCTTACACTCCTCGTCATTATTGCCTAATTAAAACCAAGTCCAGACTATCCAATTAACCTTTTATTAACAAAGGTTATTCAATAAACCAATGGTATCGTCATACCACCATACTTGCAAGCATTATCCATAGCCAAACCAATTAGATTAAGGGGACATTCAAGTGCCCTATCATTAGTCCTAATAAACCTCTTAGGAGACTACAATGTTCTCTACAAGCATAACCAATTAGCCATTAACCTCTTTAAACCAATGAAAAACATTTAAGGTTTCATATATATGATGAAAACAAGCAAGAGTTCCATTAAAATAAGTCAATGCAATGAAAATATCTTTATCAGCATTTTATCAAACAGCTTTGGGGCATAATATCACCAAAACTAAATTATATCACCATTAAACCATTACCATGTAATTCAATTGTCCAAAACCACCGTTAATGCATAGAAAACATAATTGAAACCATAGGAAATCATAACCAAGCATTTAACATCAAAACCCCTAAATCAATAGTTGAAAGCCATAATCATGTAAGAGTAAAACCATGAAATGAACCATGTAACCATGCCGTTAATTGAAATTACAATTAGGGAAGAGAATCACTCCTTAAACTAAGAAGATTGATGGAAATAATTTACCAAGACAAGCCCCAAGGTAATCCCTTAGTTAAAACCCTAGCTCTTTGTCCCAAAAGATCTTGAGAGAATTATGATATGTTTAGGAAGAGTTATTAAGTGCTTAAGAATAAAATAATAGGGTAAATAACCTCCTAAGTGTATTAGAAGTCGTGGGTCCTTATTAGGGTAAGTAGGAAAATATCCAAAATACCCCCACTTAAATCCCATAAAAACTCGACATAGGGTCATGATCTTCTTATGAGTCGTAACCTCTCTTACAGTTGATACCCACCCGATCATAACCAAGCCTCAACCATGGATCAGACATTGTCCGGTATATGAATCATCCACGTAAGTCGTAACCTTAATATATGATCTGTACCCATGATCCGTATCACTAGAAGAATGTGACACCAGGAGGATCAAACACTGTCCACCTTACGAGTCACCTATACGACTCGTACCTAACCATACGACACTCGCCCCTAAGTTGTATCAACTCCAGTGACTAAAACCATCCCACCAACTAACTCTGGTTGGCTTACAAAAATACTTCACCACTCGTACCCCAGCATACAACTCGTACCATAAGTCGTATTGGGTCCGAAGAATGAGATTCTAGGAAATTTTCTAAGGGTCCAAAGGTTGTTGTAAGCAAACTCTACCAAAGGTTGATTCTCCACCCAACTGAGACCATAATCAATCAAACAGACTCGAATCATATCTTCCAATATTTAAATAGTTCTTTCCGCCTGCCCATCCGACTGTAGATAAAAAGCAGTACTCAGACTCAAGTTAGTCCCAAACCCTTTCTAGAAAGACCGCCAGAAGTGGGACGTAAACTGCATACCGTGATCGCAAATAATCAAAATAGGAACCTCATACAGTCTCACAATATCTTGAAGATAAAGCTTAAAATAATCCTTCGCTAAAAAGTTAGTCTGCACAGGCAAGAAAGGTGCAGACTTTGTTATCCTATACATGATGACCCAAATCAAATCAAATTGGTTTTGAGACCGAGGAAGACTTGTAACAAAATCCATATTGATATATTCCCACTTCTATTCAAGAAACTCAATTTCTTGATACAACCCACCATGCCTCATGTGCTCAATCTTACCTTGTTGACACGCCATGCACTTGGACAAAAAATTATCCACGTCCTGCTTCATGCCACTCCACTAATAGATCTCCTTGAGATCATGGTATATCTTAGTAGAACTAGGATGAACAACATAACACAACTCATGTGCCTCAATCATGATCCTTTGCTGCAAATCACTACAGCAGGAATGCACAACCTTTCTTGGTACCACAAAGTACCATCACTGCTAATCTCAAAAACCACCACCTTTTATCCACCAACGTTACCCTTGATTTTCATCAAGGCAGAATCATACACTTGTTTATCCTTATTCTCTGCACCAAGAGATAATACAACTACTTCCTACACCATCACAACACCATCCTTGGAGTCCAAGAGATGAATTCCAAGATTTTCCAAACGGTGAATATCCTTCATTAATTCTCGTTTCCCTTCTTCCATATGAGCCAAAATACCCATGGAAAACCTGTTAAGAGCATCAGCAACCATGTTATCTTTACCTGGGTGGTAGTGAAGACTCATATCATAGTCTTTAAGAAGCTCAATCCATCTCTTTTGCCTAAGATTCAGCTTTTTCTGCGAGAACACATACAGAAAACTCTTGTGATCAGAAAAGATATCCATGTGAACACCATACAAATAATGCCGCCATATTTTCAAAGAAAACACAACGGCCAATATCTCTAATTCATTAGTAGGATAGTTCCTCTCATGCACATGGAAGCATAAGATATCACCTTCCCATGCTATATTAACACACAACTAAGACCATCCCGAGATGTATCACATAAACTACAAACCCATCATTGCCCTCTGGCAAAGTCAAAACTGGATCTGAAGTCAACTTATCCTTCCACTTCTCAAAACTCCCCTCACATGCATCCGATATGGAAAACTTAACCTTCTTTTGAGTTAACTTAGTCAAAGGAGAAGTTATCGATGAAAAAATCTCAATAAACCGTCTATAATACCTTGCTAAACCCAAGAAACTTCGACTATCAGATGGAGCCATAAGTCTAGGCCACTTCTTTACTATAGCTTCCTTTTGGGATCCATCATGATCCCTTCACTAGAAATGATATGACTTATGAAAGTCATAGTATTCAATCAAAACTCACACTTAGAGAACTTAGCAAAAAACTGTTGTTCCTTTAAGGTTCGTAATACTACATGGAGGTGATTAGTATGATCCACCTCACTCTTTGAATACACCAGAATATCATCAATAAAGACAATGATATAGAGGTCCAAATACTACTGAAACACCATGTACATCAAATCCATAAACGTTGCCAGGGCATTTGTCAATACAAATAAAATAACCTAAAACTCATAATGCCCATATCGAGTGTGAAAAGCTATCTTTGGGATATCCACCTCCCTAATCTTCAACTGATGGTACCCAGATCGAATATCTATGTTAGAGAAAAACTTGTCACCCTGAAACTGGTCAAATGAATCATCTATTCAAGGAAGAGGATATTTTTTCTTGATCGTTACCTTATTCAACTTCTTGTAGTCTATTCACATACGAAGATAACCATCCTTATTATGCACGGACAACACCGGTGCACCCCATAGAGAAATGCTAAGATTAACAAACCCTTTTTCTAGAAGATTCTTAATTTTCTCCTTGAGTTCCCTTAACTTAGCTGGACCCATTCGATATGAAGAAATAGAAATTGGATGAGTATCCAGAAGAAAATCAATACTAAATGCTATTTCCCTATTCAAAAGAACACCGGGAAGATCAACCAAAAATGTCTATGGAAACTCATTAATTACCAAAACTTACTACAATGAAGGACTTTCCGAGTTATAAACCTTAACCTAGACCAAGTGATAAAGATCACTCTTAGAGATTAACCTTTGAGCTCTAAGATAAAAAATAAACCCGCCCCTTGGTGCTAAAGAATAACCTTCCCATTCTATTTTTGGCTTACCAGGGAACCCAAGGATGACCCTACGGGTTCGAAAATCGAATAATAAGAATGCAACCAATCCATGACCAAGATTACATCAAAATCTACCATACCTAACTCAAATAGATCCACCAAAGTTTGTCTACTACTCACAGATACCACACCCCCTATAGACCCATTCAGTAATGACCGGATCTCCTAATGGGGTAGAAACAAATAACGGATCCAAAATAATCTCCTTATCAAAACCAAAAGACACAGCTATATAAGGAGTCACATAGAAAAGGGTAGAACCCAGATTAAGCAAACAACATACGTTATAAGAGAAAAGTTATAACATACCAGTAACAACATCAAGCAATGCTTCAGATTCCTGATGGGAAACCAAAGCATACAACCTGTTTCGACTAGCACTGGAACAAGGAACAGTAACAGAAGCAGATGCCACACTGCGGGGTGTGGTAATAGTAGATGAAGCCACCAAAATCTTATTCGCCCCTGTAGCAACCTTGTTAGATGGACACTCCCTGAGTTTATGGACTAATTGGACACACTTGAAAAAACTTATCCCCTTCCCTTTTCACAGAATCCCCGATGAGGACGACCGTAAAATCGACAAAGAGGACATAAAGAAATAGACTATCCTCCACTTTCCTGAGATTGGCTCTTGATGTGTGAGCAAATTCTAACATATTTGAGGATTTTAACTGAGAATAATTGCAAAGTCTTAAGCAACTTTTGTCATTTTTGATTGTTTTCTCTTTGATATTGCACTAAAAGCCAAGATTCAAGAGAACCAGCAATAATGGAAGTAAAAGAGTTGATTTCTAAGCAAGTAGAGAGGATAGTATAGCTGACGAATTATCTGATAAGTTGCCAACCTTGTGATAAGATATCAGAGTTTCCATCAGCCTTAGATAGAGAATGAGATTCAGCTGGAAAAAGTGACAACAACTTATGATAAGCCATCAGAGTTGTGATAAGACATTAGGCTCATCATTAGTCTTAGGTAGTGCTTGAGTACTTGACTTGAAGAAGCGACATCAATTCTGATAAGTCGTCATATATCTGATAAGCCATCAGGCCTCATCGTCAGCTGAAGAAAAAACTTGTTCAAATGTGAAGAAGAGCTGATGACATTCTTGATAAGACATTAGACTCCTGATAAGCCATCACACACGTCGTCGCCTGTCCAAGAAAATACTATGATCTATGATTTTATTTCCATAATTAGGATAAAGTATTTAAAGCACATGTTAGGGTTTTCTAATGAAAAGAGGGGGAACTAACGCTTTGAGAATCTCTTCTCTTTAGTTTTCTAACTTGAACATTACAATTATTTTTGGAGAGATTATTATAATTTTTTTGGGATTTTCTACTGTGAATCAAATCTGAGAAACACTTATTTCTATTTATCTTGTTGTAAGTTCAGATATCAAACTATGAATTCAACTTGTTGTCTTGATTACTTTATTATGAGTAGCTAAATTTCCTTAACCCGATTTGTGGGATCTTTGGGTTTGGGTTTGTAATGTAACTAATGTTCAAGATTATAATGGTGGTAAAAACTTCTTGGTGATTCCATTATTTTATGCTCTGACTATTGGTTGCAAATAATAGGCCTTGCGTACAGGTGATTTGGTTGAGATAAGAAATCAACCCTAGTAAGAAGTGAATTATCAACAGGGACTTGGAAGAATCAAACTTTCATTTAATAATTAATGTTGTAACAAGATTAATTAACTTGAGATAACATCCTGTAATGAAATATAAATTCCCTATGTTCGAGAGAATTAGGTGGTTAAATGTCTAAAGAGGTTGAGAAATATTTAGACATAACTTTGACAAGGATAGTCTGATGTTCCTACCTACCACAAGAATCTTGAACTGTTACTAGCGTCTGTCAAATCCCAACACCTATAGTGAACATAACTCTGGTTTTCCTTATCATATTGATTTCAAACACTGAATTGAGAAGTAATTATTTGTTACCTTTCAAAAAAATCCCATTCATAGAAAACTGATAACTATCAGTTGATTAACCAGCAGATAACTCAAATTCACACCATATTCCCTGTGGGATTTAACCCTAACCTAGTTGTGTTATATATTGACAACGATCGCTTACATTATAGTAAGAGAGGCATAGTTTGAGCATTATCAAAAATGGCAACGTTGTCGGGGAACAATTTGGCGTATTGAGTTGGTTTGGAATTTTAGCCTACTTGCTTGAATTCAAACTTGTAAATATTTATTTTTAGTTTTCTTTTATTTCTTGTGTTAGGTAGATTTTTCTTTTAGTTTACTTATTACCATGGCATCGTGGAATGAACATGAGCTTAGTGATTGGAAATATTATCTTGATGATCCATGTCCATATTGTGATGGACCTCACTTTTGGCAAGGTTGTAGATATGCTCCCCGGAGAGAGATATATGAACCATATCCATCCTACTGGGAGTATGATTGTTCTTTATGTGGTGGTCAAGATGGACATTGGAGTAATTACCCAAATTCCCCCTCCCCCTATTGCGCTAACCCACAATCTAGTTCTTGTTATGACTTTGATAGGTCTTATGGTCAAGAAAAGGAAGAACGAAGCACTGGGAAGAGTGGCATTAAATCTATGTTTCAACGAATGTTGGATTTCTAGAAATAAACATATGATATCATATGTGATATATGTTAAGACATGAAGTCAATCATTCATGATGAGATGGATATAGAGGTGAATCATTCAAAGCATTCTTCTATATTATTTTTAGATGATTTCTTGTCTGTGGAATCATTTAAAATAATTAAAGAGTGAGAAGATGAGGAAAAAGAACCCTATGTTGATGTTGAGCTTGATGTTGAGAAACCCTCAGTGATTTCCCAACCAACCGAACAAACCATGAGAGATGATGCCAAGATTGAGGACATAGTGCTAAAGGCAAAATAAGAAACAAAGAAAATCTCTAATAAAGACTCTATCCCAATTCAAAATAAAGTTATCGAGAAGGTGAATAAAAGTGAGTGTGTAGTAGATAGTGTAAATTTTGAAGTAGGATTGATTAGGCCTCATTCAAAGCATTTTTCTACATTATGTTTAGATTATATCTTGTCTGTGGAATCATTTAAAATAGTAGAAGAGTGTGAAGATGAGGAACAAGAATCCTATATTCTTGATTTTACATTAGACAAGAAATATAAAAATACACCTCACTTTAAGGCCGAGTGGTTTACCACACTTAATCCATTACTCGACTTCTTAATTTTTGTACCACCCCCTATGATCGAGGCAAGAAGATGAACTCTAAGTTGGGGTGAAATTCATATCCTCAAGGTGGAGAAAAAGGTTGAGTTGGGTCGTGCCGCGACACTAAATTAGGCGCTTCTTGGGAGGCAACCCAAGGTATTTTGTTGTTTATATTCGTATTATGTGATTGAAATCAGATCTTTGCACCCATAGTTCCACAGATATATTTCTAACTCTTTTGTTTTGGTTTGATGAATTGGGGACATTGCATGATTTTAAGTTGAGGGTGGGGCTACTTGTGGGTGTTGATGTCCTCTTGGGTTTTTTGTTACCGTACCTCTTTTCCCCGGAGTCTTGTTCCTAGTAGAGCCGACATATTTAGGCGTATTGTTTTTGTTTTGTGATGTGTTATGGTTAACTGGGAGAAAAATAAGTATCTACGGAAATTGAAATATTTTTGTTGATTTTTGGGAATGATAAATACCTCTCTAATTGTCTATTTTGTAACTGTATGATGTGCCTCTATATGCGACCACTGTGAATCTTTTTAAAAAGGCATTGGTATTAAGGACATGATAGTCATTGCTAACAATTGCATGAACCAGATAGGTAGTAGATTGTAATGTACCTGTGTGCCGTGTGCATGTGAGCTATTACTTAGTTCCCACTGTATGTTAAATTCAGAACTTGCCCGGTTAGTCTTTCCTTGGTTGTAGGATAGGAGTTAGGAAAAGATCATAGGCTATTTTGAGATTAGTCCACTTCTATCCTAAATGACCTTCCCTATATGCATAATATCCCTTAATCCCTATTTTGAGACTGAATAGCCTATTTTTTTTTATGATACCTATCACCATCTCATTTATATCATAATGAACTTGTTTTGTCCCTGGTCCTCCTTGGACACTGTGCACCTTGACTTAGGCAAATGGCCTAAGTTGAGGGTGGCTATCATAGGGGTGCATGATGTAAAATAAGTATGAAAAAAGGTAGAATAAAATAAAAGAATAAAAAGTTGGGTGCAGTGGAAGAGAACAAGAAAAGAAAAGTTGTAAAAAACAAATGATTGTAGAAAAGACCGCACCTATCCTGAATATGTGTGATCAAGAAAAGAGAAGAATAGAAAAAGTTTAATAGGTGAGACCCCAAAAGCTAGTGTAATGTCAAGGAGGCTTAGTCACTTTAAATATCATAGAGTATCATACCAGCTCCTAGCCTACATTACAAGCCAAAGAGAAGACCTATAGTGATCCTAGCTGACCTGTCTGAAAATCTTGGTAACGAAAATAAGGGCAAGCCTATGGTATTTGGCATACATTGATTGGAACTTCATTCTGAGAGTGAGCGTCTTTTGATTGCCCCCATGGTTACATATGTGAGGTCTGATATAAGTGAAGTGGGACTTATTTGTAGTGAGGGCACACTGGTTACATTGCTAGTTGCTAACTTGTTTGGATAGTGTAATCTTGGTACATGCATGGTTTTTGTTGTTGGATTGATGCCATATCTTGATTACTGTGTGTTGCATTGTTGTCCTTCAATAATATGCACAGTTATTTTTTAAATTAATTGACCTTGGAGATGGTGAAGATGCTTTGAGATAATATGGATGGTTGACTGCCTAATATACCTTGTATCCTCTTGGTTATGTTTTAGTTGCTTGAGGACAAGAAATTGTTTTAAGTTGAGGGTGTTGATGTGTGAGCAGATGCTAACACATTTGAGGCTTTTAACTGAGAATAATTGCAAAGTCTTAAGCAACTTTTGTCATTTTTGATTGTTTTCTCTTTGATATTGCAGTAAAAGTCAATATGCAAGAGAACCAGCAATAATGGAAGTAAAAGAGTTAATTTTTGAGAAAGTAGAGAGGGAAGTATAGCTGACGACTTGTCTGAAAAGTTGTCAGCTTTGTGATAAACTATCAGAGTTGCCGTTAGCCTTAGCTAGAGAATGAGATTTAGATGGAAGAAGTGATGAAAACCTGTTATAGGCCATCAGAGTTGTGATAAGCCGTCAGGCTCGTCATCAGGCTTAGGCAGTGCTTGAGGCCTTGAAGTGAAGAAGCGACGACAATTCTGATAAGTCGTCACATGTTTGATAAGTCGTCAGGCCTCATTATCAGCTGAAGACAGAACTTGTTCAAATGTGAAGAGGAGCTGATGACATTCTTGATAAGGCATCAAACTCCTGATAAGCCATCACACACGTCGTCGTATGTCCGAGAAAATACTGTGATCTGTGATTTTGTTTCCATAATTAGGATGAAGTATTTAAAGCATATGTTAGGGTTTTCTAATAAAAGGGGGTGGAACATCTTGAACTTATTAAAAAAAGGCAAAGACACCCTTTTTTGGGGCTCAAAAACTTGGAATTCAATTTTCAACTCTTTGATTTGGTTATGGGAATTTTCTCTTGAACTTAGAAGAGAATCAACTTCAGACTTCATCATTTGTAAGTTTATTTACTTTGAATGATGATTAGAATTGTTTCTATCTCTTTCTTTCTCATGTGGAACTAAAACCCACAACTAGGGTTGTGGTATCTAATTATTCCCCCATGGATTTAATAGTTTGGTTCGGGTTTGAGTGATTGTGGGGACATCTTGATAATTCCTTTGCTATGATTGTTATTTATTGGTTGCAAATAATAAATCCCGCCTTATGTTGATTTGCTCGAACTGAGAAATAAACTAAAGGTAGTGAATTATCAACAAGGATTTGGGAAGGTTAAGCTCCCATCTAATGATTAATGCTATAACAAGAATGATCAACTTGAGATAAAATCAGTATGAATAGAATGATTTCCTAAGTTCGAGATAATTAGGGAGTTCAACATCTAGGCAGGTTGAGAAACACTTAGATGGACTGTCGAAACTGATAATTTGGTTTTTCCCACAAGTCATGAGAACCCAATACTACAGTTATTATTTAATGGGGATTAATAATCATAGTGATCACAACTCTAGTTCCTCTCTACCACTGATTTGAACTATTGAAATTTTAGTTTTGAGCTCTAAAGTGAGTTAAAACTTTAACATTTGTTTGATCATCAAAAACCCCCACTTTATCTTTTCATATCATTTGTTCGATTTCAACTTATAGCTATAGTTTCAAATTAGTTTAATCCCCACTCACATTGTTCCTCGTGGATTCGACCCCGACTCCAAAGTTGGGTAAATATATTGACGACCGCCTTGCACTAAATTGATGTGTAAGTTGAGTGTTATTAGCTCTTTGTGCTCAAGAATCGTCACCTCCATGATGACGTCTGTCACCCGACTCCTGGGGTTAAAGAGAACTAGTAGTAGAGAAGGAACCAAAACTTCCCTACTTCTTTTTCTATCACTTCCTACCATCTCGACCACCCTGAGACTGGACACCTCCCCAATCAGAAAACCTACCCCTTACCCTGCCCGTCTCCATATTCTGCCTGCCTTCTTTTCTCATCCTCAACCTACAATATATGAATAGTCATCCTCAACATATCCATATCTTTCATGAGCAAAACAGTCTTGCTCTCCAGAATGTGATCCATGTTCAGCCCAGAAGTAAACTTTCTCATTTTTGACCTCGTATCAGCCACCAAATCAAGATCTTACCTCAACAACTGATGGAACTTCAAAGCATACCCCTTCACTGAAAGTCTCCCTTGTATGAGCTTCACAAACTCCTTCATTGTAGCTTCCCTCAACTCTTGAGGAAAGAACTGATCCATTAAGGCATTAGAAAAAGGACTCCCAAAAACCATCCTCTTCTACATCACCCTTATAGCTATCCCACTACTCATACCATACATAAGCAACCTCTTTAATCTAATAAGCTGCAAAGTTTACTCCTTCCACATTAGTATCCATCATTACCTAAAAGATCTTCTTCATCTATTCAAGAAAGTCCTAAGGGTCTTCCTCCACCTTCACTCCCATAAAAGTCAAAGGACCTATCTTCATAAATTTTCCAATCCTAGTGGCCTCAGCAGACATAACTCTAGTCGTACCTCTCTTGTCATGAGAAGCAACTAGTTGGGCGATAGTATGAATAGACTAATGAAACTCTACATTCATCGTATTGCCCTGAGGGACCTAAGAAGCAGTAGGAGAAATAGGAGAAACTCCGATATAATCAGGAATAGGACTATGAGATCGAAGATGAACCTCGGGAGTAGAACGTGCTCCCTCATCATCATTTCTAGATGGGCCAAAAGAATTTCCTTGTGTTCCTGATCTAGGAGGTATAATCTGAAAGATGAACAAACAAAGATTAAAGGAGATTCCAGGACTGAGAAGTCAAGCTTGATGAAAGAATACCAAGAAAGTGAAATATTCCTAAATGTCTTGCAGCCTCTCCCTTATGAGTCTGGCGTGCTACACACCCCTAAAAGAGACTCTAATCGACACGTATTTGTGGACTCCCAATTGACCATGAACCTAGGCTTTGATACAAACTTGACGCAGCCTGAATTGAGGCCTTGTTGTATTGGGCATCCCAAGTCCAACCAGGCTCGAGGACTTCCCCCTTAACCCAACCCAACTACTATATATAGCCTTAGATGAGCTGAATTTCAAAAAGATTATGTAATTCTCTCATGAAGACTCTAGGATAGGGTCAGAATCATGACCAACCCAACCAAGTCAGACCATGACAAACCATTTAGAAAATATCAAACATAATATGTTAATCTAACCCAAAATGTAATACGATGAAATAGTGAGAAATTATGTCCGATTATGTCAGCCTCCCATCTTATTCTAATGCTAAGGCTAACAACAATTATGATCCCCCCTCTACCAACCCCTAGAAGTCCCACAAAGCCTCTATCCAAATGAATACAAATATCTTATTAGGACATGCCCCAAACCATGGCCAAAACTAATATCCCAAAGAAAAGTAAAATTTCTCAGAATGTCCAACTAGAAATGATGCCTTTTGAAGGAATGAAATCTCACCACTTTAGTCCAATAAGATATCCCCAAATCAAGTACTATGAAAGAGGAGTTAAACGGTTATTTCTTGCATAGCAAGGGTATAAATCCGCCAGTAGATGGGTTAGTGGATGAACACTAGCATGAAACTCAGGTTAAGGATAAAGTAATGCCAATTATCAAAACTAAGGGAAAACCATCCAATGCAAACAACCATACATATATTTATAAGTGCTGGGAAAGGGGATCGGGTTTAGCATGCGATTAAGACCTTTACCAAGGTTGTGTAGCTTTGTCGTACTACCACCCACGGGCTATATATGTTCAACTCCCTCTGATAAAAGGGTTCCAGTATGAGTAGCCACATGACCAGGCAATATCCCTAGGATGAATAGTATATCCCTCCAATATAAATATGATACTCGCACATGGATATTGAAGACCCCTCATATTGGCAAATATGAGTTTTCAGTTTTGATCCCCTTGGGACCGTCTCCTTCCATGGCTTAGCTTACACTTCTCGCCATTAATGCCCAATTAAAACCAAGTCCATACTATCCAATTAACCTTTTATTAACAAAGGTTACTCAATAAACCAGTGGTATCGTCATACCACCATACTTGCAAGCATTATGCCTAGCCAAACCTTTTAGATTAAGGGGACATTCAAGTTCCTGATCATTAGCCCTATTAAACCTCTTAGGAGACTACCATATTCTTTACAAGCATAACCAATTAGCCATTAACCTCTTTAAACCATTGAAAAACATTTAAGGTTTCATATATATGATAAAAACAAGCAAGAGTTTCATTAAAATAAGTCAATGCAATGAAAATATCCTTATCAACATTTTATCAAAACCTTGGGGGCATAATATCACCAAAACATAATTCCACTAGCATTAAACCATTACCATGCAATTCAACTGTCCAGAACCACCGTTAATGCATAGAAAACATAATTAAAACCATAGTAAATCATAACCAAGCATTCAACATCAAAACCCTCAAATCAATAGTTGAAAGCCATAAGCATGTAAGAGTAAAACCATAAAATGAACCATGTAACTATGCCTTTATTTGAAATTACAATTAGGGGAGAAAATCATACCTTAAACTAATAAGATTGATGGAAATAACTTACCAAGACAAGCCCCTAATATATCCCTTAGTTGAAACCCTAGCTCTTTTCCCCAAAAGCTTTTGAGAGAATTATGATATGTTTAGGAAGAGTTTCTAAGTGTTTAAGGGTAAAATAATAGGGTAAATAACCTCTTAAGTATATTAGAAGTCTTGGGTCCTTATTAGAATAAGTATGGAAATGTCCAGAATACCCCCACTTAAATCCCATAAAAACTCGACATAGGGTCACGACTGACCCCCTTATGAGTTGTAAGCTCCCTTACGGTTGATACCCACCTAATCATAAATAAGAATCAACCATGGATCAGACAATGTCCAGTATATAACTCATCCACCTAAGTTGTGACCTCAGCATACTATTCATACCCATGATCCGTACCCTTGGCAGAATGTAACACTAGGAGTATCAAACACTATCTACCTTACGAGTCACCTATATGACTCGTACCCAACCATACGACACTCACCCTTAAGTCATATCCATTCTAGTGACCAAAACTATCCCACTAACTAACATTGGTCAACTTTTGATAGGACTTCACCACTGTACCTAGTATATGACTCGTACCATCAGTCATAAGCTGCATGACCTAAGTTTGGAGTTTCTGTGTTCAGGGGATGTGATTCGTAACACAGAGTGGCCCAAAACTACTCATAAACACTAAACTCATTCTAAAGGACTACTCCTGATAATGTAACGTCCACTTCTAGTACTTTCTTCTGATACAAGATTCTTAGATTTCTATTGCCCTAACAATCATCATATAGCAATCTCAACACTGACTAACTTAGAATTCTCAACTTCTCTTTCTAATAGTTCAATCTAGAGATTCAAACTTAAATCAACTAAAATTGAGGTACTACCCCTTTATTCAATAATTGGTCCATCAGGAAACTGAAGTGGAACGACTCTATTACTGAAATTAAATGAAGGAATTTTCCAAAATACTATAATCGAGCAATTTTTATATACTCATCGGGCTGGAATAAATTTACCTACTGAGGTAAGCACTAAGAAAGGTTCTATAACTGGAAGGAAGAAAAGGATTAGACTGAGAATTTAACTTGAGCTCATGCTCAATCGCACGACATAAATATTGAAAGAAGGGAAACTTTTCCTAAAACATCTCATAGCCTCCTGTCCATAAGTGTGGCATGCTAAACACCCATACACTAGACTCAATGTGTTGCGGCTTTCAGACTCTTTAGGACTCTATTGAAACTTAGGCTTTGATACCAAGTTTGTAATGCCCCGAGAGTACACCCTGGGCGTCACACGGTGCTTATAGTCTCGAGGGATCACAAGATAACCCATGACTGATATCTTTTGTGAGCACTAAATAATAACACTAAAATAAATGTGGAATTAAGCTGAATTGCCGTAAGGTTCAAAATCTAAATACTGATAAATAATAACATCAAGTAGAAACATCTAAAAAATAAACACTGTCTGAACTAGTCTAGTCTGAAAGCCTCTAACTGAACTGTCTGAATATAAAGTTGATGGGATATGCCCCCAACTAACTCTGACTTTTGATCTACTGATAAATTGGATTACTGAAATAAAAGCATGCCCCGATAGATGAGGACTCACTAATAAATCTACAACTGCTGACTGGATTTGTCTAAGCGTGGTTAGGAACCTGAGCATCCGAACCTATGATATAAGACATCATAGCGCAAATAAAGAGTATACAATTAGTATGTGGAATGTACTGGTATTATAGAAGAGGTAAGAATGAATGCAAGGGTTCATATGCATGAACAATAACTGACTGAATGATATAGAGTAACTGAATATAAGAGTACGCAGATAACTGATACTATGGAAATCACTGAGTGTACAGTACTGTACATATACGTATAGACTGTAACTGAGCTTTCCTGAAGCTGAGCACAGAGTTTTGATAGCTGAGTAACTAATATCTGAAGTTACTAATAACTAAATTCTAAAATGAGTCTAAAACTAAAACTGTGGGAGGTAATCATCTAACCGACATTCCCCTCTCTGAACTGATTGGGGTCTAACCTATAACCCCAGTTGGAAGGGTGCTAATACCATTCCATGGGTACTAACAATGGTTGTGAGTTAACCCTAACTAGCAGAAAGACATTTGTCAACCCTTAACTAGAAGGAAAACTCATAAGAGATATGTCAAACCTTATTTAGAAGGAAGTTATCTCAACCTACGCTGGCTACGTAGTTCTATAACTCAGGGATTGTTACTAAGGGTCAAACCCTACACTAATAGGAATACCCCCATCCTTGTGTTCACTCGATGCTGAATCCTACTCCCAACTGAAAGGCACTAAACGGATTATACTGAACTGGACTAGACTGATACTGAGTTTACTAAGTTTTCCTAAATTTTGTAACTGACTGATAGTACTACTGGTAGCGACATGACTGATACTATTCTGTAACTAACACTGGCTCTAGGTAAACTGCTAAATTATCGGGTATTAAATACCCCCAGGACTCGATAGCATGAAAAGTAAAGCATCACAAGATCTTGCAAAGGATAAAAATGTACACAAGTTCATATTTCATCTATAGAGACATTTTATCAAACACTTGTAGGGCATAAGCTTGTACATATACTAACATGTCATGATTTCATCACTTTATTCACATGGACATTCTATCAAACACTTGGGGAGCACAACTACATGCACATAATCATGGTTAACATATAAGCATGGCAATTACATTGCCCAAACTTGAAATTTCATGGGTTTAACATGCAATTCATATAATTCCCCCTAAATACTATCCTATTTTCATGAATCTTATCACTATCCTAGATTGAAAATACCTAATTAACATCATAGACACATTAATCAATTTGTAAATACAAGGTTTTATCAAGATAATAACATATTCATCACACAGGCTATTCAATTTCATGAAACTGGCACTTAAATCATGGATTGAAACCCAACTAATATCATGAAGATGAATTCAATCTAATTCAAATATGGAAATTATAAATCTGAGATCTTGCATGTTTAAAAAGGGATTCTTGGACTCTATGGGTGAAAGGAACCCATAGATGAACACCTAACATGCCTTAGAAGATTCTTTCTTGAAGGGTCTTGAAGGAAATTCTTAGGCTTGTTCTTGACTTCTTGAACTAGGGTTTTTTCCTCTTAGAGAGAAAATGTTTTATTCTTTAGAGAAAGTGAGAAAATAATGAGATCATAGGTCATTTAGGGCTAAATTTCATGTTTAGGCTGATTAGGGTCATAGAAAAAAAGAATCAAATACTCCTGGAATGACTTAAAAATTCATAACTAAAAAACCCAATTTGAGAACCTGGTGCGACGCGGAGCTATCGTTCCATATCACAGGAAAATGATAATTGGGAACTAGGGCCTGGCACGACGCGGTTGAATTGCGGTGCCTCTTTGATTTTGAATTTTGGACTCAGCATAACGCGGTAGAATTGCGTTGGAACACTGGAAAAGGACAATTGTTAACTGATCCTATGGCATGATATTCCAATATCACGATAGAGCAGTGGAAAGTGACAATTGCCATTTGGCTTGGCTCCTCGATGCGCTAACGTTCTAGGTGGTACACTGTCTTATAAAAATATCTCTAACTCTTCGCCCGGGTATTGGATTTGGGTGAATTTTATATCATTGGAAAGCTAATTGAATTTACTATGCAATTCTAGGCTCTAAAATGAAAAATACTAAGTATTTAAATTTTTTTATATGGGATTACTCATGTACTAAGACTTAAATTGAGCTAGGGAAATACGGGGTATTACATCAGTATTCATGTCGTGTGAAAGATCATGTGATCTATTGAACTCCCTTTTCTAACTCGTACTTTAATCCTTTTCCTGACAATGAATCCCAGAAGAAATAACGGAAGAAGGAATGGGGGTCAGTCTGCATCGCTACTTGTTCGAGAAGATCCCCTGAACGACCATGTTTCTTATGCTGAGTTTAGGGCTAATTTCATAGTTTTGACCCATTCTGTAGCTTTTTAAAACAACTAACATACTGTTGTTCCATCCAATCTAGTGTTGAATATAGTTGCAGCTAAGATTTGAGACTTCACCCAAATAAATACCCCTTTGTTTTTGGGATCCAATTCTGAGAAGGATTCGCAGGATTTCCTGGATGGGGTAATGAAAGTGACTGACATCATGGGTGTCACTTTAAGTAATAATGACGACTTATTGTCTTAACAGTTAGAGGGAATAGCTCACACCTGGTTCAAGCAGTGAAAAGAGGACAGGGGTGTTGATGCAGGGCCTATGGAGTAGGAGGAGTTTGCCACGGCTTTCTTAATCATGTTCTTCCCACTAGAGTTGAGGGAAGAAAAGGTTCAGGAGTTTATAAATTTGAAGTAGGGTAGTATTAGTGTGAAGTAGTACTCGCTCAAGTTCATCTATTTGGAAAGGTATGCTCTAACTATGGTGGCTGACTTTAGGTCCAGGGTAATAAAGTTCTCATCTGGTGTATCTGACAGTATAGTCAAGGAGTGTAGGACTGCCATACTGATTAAGAAGATTGACCTTTCTAGACTAATGGTTCATGCTCAACAGATTGAGGTGCAGAAGCTCAAAGAGAAGAAAAGAGAGAATAAGAGGGCCAGAACAGGTAGTTTTAACTTTTCTTAGCCAAGGTTAGAAGGCGGTAACTATTCTCAATTACGCCAAAAATTTTTAGCCCCAGCTCCATCTTCAGCCAGTATGCTAGTGCCTAATTTCAAATAGGACAGTTGGGATAGAGTGGCAGGCTCTAAGTCCTAGGGTAGTATGAGCAGTGGTCGTACCAATCTGATCTGCATAAAGTATGGTAAGAATTATCATGGTGAGTTTAGAACTGGTAGTGATAGGTGTTTTGGGTGATTCAAGTAGGTCCACATGATATGGGTGTGTCTAGTGGTTTCTTAGAGGGGAAAGGATTTGCGCCAAAAGGGCCAGTCGAATTTTTCATCAGCTCCAGCAGGACGCCTTACTCAATAGGGTACCACTTCTAGTTCCACCAGTGGGAAGGTCCAGAATTGGTTTTATGATCTCCAGACTTGGCATGATCAGGAAGGTTCTCTTGATGTTGTTATAGGTACATTACAAGTCTTCCATCTTTCTATCTATGCACTGCTAGACCCCGGAGCTTCACTTTTCTTTATGATTCCTTACATAATTGTAGACTTTGGTGTCATTCATGAAATGTTAGTAGAGTTCTTCTCAGTGTCTACCCTAGTGGATAAGTCCATTGTATCCAGACGGATATATAGAAATTGCCCCATCATAGTGTCTCAAAAAGCTACCTCAGTTGATCTTGTAGAGTTAGAGATGACTAATTTTGATGTCATTCTCGGCATGGATTGGATCCACTCATGTTATGCCTCAGTCGATTACAGAAATAGAATTGTTCAGTTTTAGTTTCCTAATGAGACAATTATAGAATGGAGAGGTAGTACTTAAGTGCTTAAGGGTCAATTTTTTTCTTATCTTAAGGTAAGGAAGATGATATCTAAGGGGTGTATGTACCATCTTGTCTGAGTCAAAGACTCAAATTCTGGGACTCTGAGTCTTGAGTCAATTTCAGTAGTAAAGGAATTTCCAGAGTTATTTCTCGAAGAGCTTCCCAAAATTCCTCCCGAAAGGGAAATTGACTTCGGAATAGAACTCTTTCCAGATACCCAGCCTATCTCTATTCCACTTTATAGAATGGCTCTAGCTGAGCTTAAGGAATTGAAGGAACAGTTGAAGGATCTCTTAGATAAGGGTTTCATTAAGCCTAGTGTTTCCCCATGGGGTTCTCCAGTTCTATTCATGCATAATAAAGATGATTCTCTTAGAATATGCATCGACTACCATCAGTTGAATAAACTTACAATCAAGAATAAATATCTTTTCCCAAGGATTGGAAACTTATTTGATCAGCTTTAGGGTGCTGGTTATTTCTCTAGGATAGACCTCAAATCCGGCTATCATCATCTTAGAGTCACATAATATGACATTCCAAAGATAGCCTTTCAAAACTCGGTATGGTCATTTCAAATTCCTAGTTATGTCTTTTGGACTAATGAATTCCCATATAGTTTTCATGGACTTGATGAACAGGGTATTCAAGAAGTACTTAGACATGTTTGTCTTAGTCTTCATTGATGATATCCTTGTCTATTCCCGTAGTGGGGGTGCTCATGAAGAACATTTGAGGGTTGTATTGCAGAACCTTAAGGGTCATCATTCATTCTCTAAGGTCAGCAAATGCAAATTTTAGTTAAGATCTATAGCTTTCCTTGGTCATATTATTTTCGATGATGGCATTCTAGTTGATCCTCAACAGACTAAAGCAGTGAGAAACTGTCCTAGACCCATTTCTCCATAAAAAATTAGAAGTTTCTTGGTCTTATCTGACTATTATAAATGGTTTTTCAAAGGGTTTTATTCTATTGCTTCTCCCATGTCTAGACTAACGCAGAAGAAAATCAAATTTCAGTGATGAGATTCCTACAAGAGTTTTCAAGAATTGAAGAATTGACTCACTTCCGCTCCAGTATTGACATTTCTAGATGGCACATATAGTTTCGTAGTGTATTGTTATACTTCTAGAGTTGTTCTTAGTTATTTATTAATACAGAGAGATAAGATCATAACCTATCCCTCTGGACAACTTAAACCCCATGAAAAGAATTATCCAACCTGTGATCTTGAGCTGGAAGTTATTGTTTTTGCCTTAAAGATTTGGAGGCATTAAATTTATGAGGTTTATGTTGATTTGTTCACGGATCACAAAAGTTTATAGTATGTTTTCATATAGAAAGACCTGAATCTTCATCAGAGAAGGTGGCTTGATATATAAAAAACTATGATATGAGTATGTTGTATCATTCGGGAAAGGCCAATGTAGTGGAGGATGCCCTTAGTATATTGTCTATGGGTAGTGTTGCCTTTGTTGAGGATGATAAGAAGGATTTAGCCCCTGAGGTTCATCATCTTGCCAAGTTATGAGTTCGGTTAGTTTATTTGGTCGAAGGTAGTATATGGGTTCAGAATGGTTCGGAATCTTCATTGGTTAATGATGTAAAAGAAAAGCAAGAAATGGATCCTAATTAGGCTAAGTTAAAAGAGGCAGTTAGAGGTTAGGAGGTGGAGTATTTCTCCCAAAGGGGAGATAGTGTGTATTATTATTAAGGAAGACTATATGTTTTGTATGTTGATGGTCTAAGACAGTGAATATTAGCTAAGGTGCATGGTGCACAATACTATATCTACCTAGGATCCACTAAGATGTATCATGATTTTTTGGAAATCTATTGGTGGAGTTGTATGAAGAAAGATATTACAGAGTTTGTGGCTAAGTGTTCAAATTGTCAGCAGGTTAAGGTTAAGCACCAAAGGCCTAGTGGTACACTATAGGAGTTTAGCATCCCCACTTGGAAGTAGGAGGTGGTGAACATGGATTTTGTGATAGGTTTTCCTTATATGCATCGTCAGTATGATTCAATATGGGTCATTATAGATAGAATGACCAAGTCATCCCATTTCTTTCCAGTTCATACTTTGTACTTAGGTGAGGATTATGTCAGGCTTTATCTTAGGGAGTTATTAAAATTGAATGGGGTCCCATTGTCTATTATTTTAGATAGAGGTACTCAAGTTTACCTCTCGCTTTTGGAAGGTTTTCCATAAAGGTCTTGGTACCCAAGTTCATCTCAATATGATTTTCCATCCCTAGATACACAGTTAGGCAGAGAGGACCATTCAGACTTTAGAAGACATGTTGAGGGCCTGTGTTATTGATTTTAAGGAAAGTTGGTATGACCACTTACCTTTGTTTGAGTTTTCCTACAATAATAGTTATCACTCTATTATTCAGATGGCTCCATTTGAGGTCTCTATGGAAGGAGATGTAGATCTTCTATTGGTTGGTTTGATGTAGGAGAGGTTGCTTTAATAGGGACAGATTCAGTTTATGAGGTGATGGAGAAAGTTTAGTTAATTCAGTAAAGGCTGAAAACAGCCTAAAGTCGTAAGAAATCTTATGCAGATATGAGGAGAAGAGATCTTGAGTTTGATGTTAGTGACAGATGTATGAGCAAATGCTAACACATTTGAGGATTTTAACTATAAATAATTTCGATGTCTTAAGAAAATTTTGGTTGTTTTTGATCATTTTCTTGTGATATTATAGTTGTAGCAAGGATGGGAGGAAAACATAGGAAAGATGAACAAAATAAGTAAAATATGGTACAAGTGAGCTGATATGAGTCTGACGGCATTTCTTGCAAGCCATCAGAGATATGGTAAGATACCAGAAAAAGGCGTTAGGAAGAACAGTGAAGAAGAGTTGCTGGATAAAGATGATGACATTCTCAATATGTCGTCACAAGTGTGGTAAGCCATCAGAAGATGTCATCAAGTGGGACAGAACATGGTGAAATAAGCTGAAGGCCTGACAACATTTGCTACACGTCATCACTCCTCTGGTAAGCCATCGAAGGACATCGTCAGAGTGAGGCAGAACAGGTTAAGAAGGCACGACTTCGGACGACATATCTGAGACAACGTCAAAAGCCTGACGATCAACACCAATATGCCGTCACCTAAATCTGAGCCCAGTTGTGATTTTGTTATTTTATTACCTTAATTAGGCTTTAGTATAAATAGCATCTTTTAGGGTTTCATTCACAACTTCGGAAGCAGCTTTTGACATCTTGTAACTTAGTAAAGGGGAGTTCACTTGTCTTTGACTCTCTTAACTTAGAATTCAATTTTCCATTCTTTTATTTAGTTGTGGGAAATTCTTATTGTACTTGAAGGAGAAACAACTTTGAATTTCATCTATTGTAAGTTCACTTGCTTTAAGTTATGAATTTAATCTTTGTTATCTCTTTCTATCTTATGAGCAACTAAAACCCACAACTAGGGTTGTGGGATCTATGATTATTACTTCATTGATTTAATAGTTGGATTAGGATTTTAGTGATTGTGGGAACGTCTTGAAATTCTATTGTTTTAACTGGAATCTATTGTTGGCAAACATTAGGTTATGCCTTAGGTTTTATTTGTTTCTAACTGAGAAATAGACTACAGGTCGTGAATTATCAACAGGGACTCAGAAGCTACCAACCTTCTTTTTAATGATTGATGTCGTAACTGGATTAATATACCTGAGATAACATCCGTGTGGATATAGATAAATTATCTAAGTTCGAGAGAATTAGATAGTAAATTTTCTGGTGAGGTCGAGAGATAAGTCAGATAGTATCTTCGGTAGGGATAATCTGCTTCTCCCACCTATCATGAGAATCATGAACAGTTATTATTCAATGGAGATTAACAGTCATAGTGATCACATCCCTTGTTTCTCTATATCATTGATTCAAAATATTGAAATCTAAGTTTTGAGTTCTAAAATAAGTTGAAACGTTAAAATTTGTTTGATTGATAAAAACCCCTATTTTGTCTTTTCTTATTATTTATTTGAATTTAACTTGTAGCTATAGTTTTGAACTAGCTTAATCTCCACTCACATTGTTCCCTATGGATTCGACCCCGACTCCGAAGTTGGGTAAATATATTGACGACGATCGGCTTGCACTTATTTGAGGTGTAAGTTGAGCGTTATAAAAATGGAGTCGTTGACGGGGACCAATTTGGCATATTGAGTTAGTTTGGAATTTTAGCCTACTTGCTTGAATTTAAACTTGTAAATATTTGTTGTGATTTCCTTTGTTTCTTGTGTTAGGTAGATTTTCTTTATTTTTGATTATTTCTTACTATGGCATCATGGAATGAATGTAAGTTTGATGGTTGGAAATCTTATCTGGATGATCCATGTCCATATTGTGATGGACCCTACTTTTGGAAAGATTGTAGATATGCTCCCTAGAGAGATATATGTGCACCATCTCCATCCTACCGGGAGTATAATTGTTCTTTATGTGGTGGTCAAGATGGATATTGGAGTGATTGCTCAAATTCCCCCTCCCCCTATTGCGCTAACCCAAGTTTTAGTTCTTCTTATGAGTATGATAGGTCTTATGTTCAAGAAAAGGAAGAACGCAGCACTGGAAAGAGTGACATTGAAGCTATGTTTCAACTAATGTTGGATCTTATATACACAATAAATGATACCATATGTGACATACGTTAAGACATTAGGGCATTTAACTAGGGAAGAGAAAGGATAGAAGAGATAGATCTCGAGGTCAATCATCCAAAACACTTTTCTACATTATGTTTAGATGATATCTTATCTGTGGAATCATTTAAAATAATGGAAGAGTGTGACGATGAAGAGCAAGATTCCTATACTGATGATGAGCATAATGTTGATCAACCCTTGGAGATCTCCCAACCAACCGAGCCAACCATAAGGGATGATGCCAAGATTGAGGAAATGGTGCTAGAGGCAAAAGAAGAAGCCAATCCAATCTCTTATGAAGACTCTAGCCCAATTCAAAGTAAAAATATTGGGAAGATGAATAAAAGTGAGTGTGTAGAGGATAGTGTAAATTTTAAAGTAGGATTTGTTGGGCCACACTCGAAGCATTTTTCCACATTATGTTTAGATGATATCTTGTTTGTGGAATCATCTAAAATAGTGGAAGACTGTGAAGATGAGGAACAAGAATGCTATATTCTTTATTTTACGCTTGATAAGCATCACAAAAACACACCTCACTTTAAAGCTGAGTTATTTACCATGCATCATCCATTACTCGGCTTTTTAATCTTTGTACCACCTTCCTATGAGCGAGGCAAGAAGATGGACTCTAAGTTGGGGGTGAAATTCATATCCTCAAGGTGGAGGAAAAAGCTGAGTTGGGTCGTGCCGCGACGTTAAACTAGGCGCTTCTTGGGAGGCAACCCAAGGTAATTTTTTGTTTGTATTCATATTTTGTGATTGACATCAGATCTTTGCACCCATGGTACCATAGGTATGTTTCTAACTCTCTTGTTTTGATTTGACGTGTTGGGAACAATGTATGATATTAAGTTGAGGGTGGGGCTACTTGTATGTGTGATGTCCTCCTAGGGTTTTTATTGTCGTGCCTCTTTTCCCGGGAGTCTTGTTCCTAGTAGAGCCGGCATGTTTAGGCGTATGGTGTTTGTTTTGTGATGTGTTGTGGTTAACTGGAGAAAAATAAGTATCTAGAGCAGTTGACATATTTTGGTTGATTTTTTAGACTGATAAACACCTCTTCGTTGGTCTATTTTATAATTGTGTGATATATATTTATGTGTGACCACTGAGCATCTTGTTATGGCATTAGTACTAGTGACATGATATCTACTGCTAAATAATCTCATGAACCGGATAGGTAGTAGCTTGTGATGCACCTTTGTTCTATGTGTGTGTGAGATACTACTTAGTTCCCTTTGTGTGTTAAATCCAGAACTTGCCTGGTTAGTCTTACCTTGGTTGAAAGATAGGGGTTAGGAAAGGATCATAGGCCGTTCTGATTTTTAAGTCACTTTTTGCCTAATGACCTTCCATGTATGCATGATATCTCTTGATCCCTAGTTTGAACCTGAATTGACCATTTATTTCTATGAAACCTATCACGTTCCCGTTTAGATCATAATAAACCTATTTTGGCCCTGGTCCTCCTTGGACACTGTGCACCTACACTTAGGTAAACAACCTAAGTTGAGGGTGGCTATCATAGGGGGTGTGATGTAAACTGAGTATAAAGAAAGGTAGAATAAAAGGAAAAGAATAAGTGAAAAAGAATAAAAAGCTGGGTGGTGTGGAAGAATAATAAGAAAAGAAAAAGAATGAAAAAGAAAATCCATATCCATCCTGAATAATGTGTGATCAAGAAAAGGAGAAAAAGAAGAAAAAGATTAATAAGTGAACCCCAAAAGTTAAGGTAGTGCCAAGGAGGCTTAGTCACTCTAAATGCCATTGAATATCATACCAGCCCTTAGCCTACATTACAAGCCGAAGAAAAGACTTATAGTGATCCTAACTTACCTGTCTGGACACCTTGAAAATGAAAATAAGGGCAAGCATATGGTATTTGATATGCATTGATTGGAATTTCTTTCTGAGAGTGAGTGTCTCTTGACCGTCCCCTCATTGACATGCTTGAGTTCATATATGAGTGAGGAGGGACTTCCTTGTTGTAAGGGCACATCGGTTGCATTGCTAGCTGTTAACTTGTTTGGATAGTGTAATATTGGTACATGCATGGTTGTTGTTGCTGAATTGTTGCCATATCTTGATTCCTTTGGGTCACATTGTTAATCTTCATGGATATGCACAATTGAATTAAACGTGGAGAGTGGCATGAGTTTTGAGGTAAACTTGATAATCAACTGTGATAGGTATCTTATGTGTCTCTTGATTAAGCATCGTAGTATGGTGTTATGTAGTTTCTTGAGGACAAGCAATTGTTTTAATTTGAGGGTGTTGATAGGTCAGCTGATGCTAACACATTTGAGGCTTTTAACTCTAAATAATTGTGAATTCTTAAGTAATTTTTGGTTGTTTTTTATCATTTTCTTGTGATATTGAGTTGTAGCAAGGATGGAAGGAAAACATAGGAAAGATGAACAAAATAAGTAAAATCTAGTACAAGTGAGATGATATGAGTCTGACGGCATTTATTGCAAGCCTCCAGAGATGTGGTAAGCTACCAGAAAAAAGTGTCAGGAAGAACAATGAAGAAGAGTTACTGGATGAAGGTGACGACATTCTCAATATGTCATCACAAGTGTAGTAAGCCATCAGAAGATACCGTCAAGTGGGATAGAACATGGTGAAATAAGCTGAAGGTCTGATGATATTTGCTACACACCGTCACTCCTCTAGTAAGCCGTCGGAGGACAACATCAGAGTGAGGCAGAACAGGTTAAGAAGGCACAACTTCTGACGACATATCTGAGACGCCGTCAGAAGCCTGACGATCAACACCAATATGCCATCACCTAAATCTAAGCCCAGCTGTGATTTTGTTATTTTATTACCTTAATTAGTCTTTAGTATAAATAGCATCTTTTAGGGTTTCATTCACAACTTCGGAAGTAGCTTTTGACATCTTGTAACTTAGTAAAGGGGAGTTCACTTGTTTTTTACTCTCTTAACTTAGAATTCAATTTTCCATCCTTTGATTTAGTTGTGGGAAATTCTTATTGTACTTGAAGGAGAAAAACCTTTGAATTTCATCTTTTGTAAGTTCACTTTCTTTAAGTTATGAATTTAATGTTTGTTATCTCTTTCTATCTTATAAGCAACTAAAACCCACAACTAGGTTTGTGAGATCTATGATTATTATTTCATTAATTTAATAGTTGGATTGGGATTTGAGTGATTGTGGGAACGTTTTGAAATTCTGTTGTTTTAACTGGAATCTATTGGTTGCAAACATTAGGTTACGCCTTAGGTTTTATTTGCTTCTAACGGAGAAATAGACTAGAGGTCATGAATTATCAATAGGGACTCGGAAGCTACCAACCTTCTGTTTAATGATTTATGTCGTAATTAGATTAATCTACCTGAGATAACATCCGTTTGGATATAGATAAATTATCTAAGTTCGAGATAATTATCTAATAAATTATCTGGTGAGGTCGAGAGATAAGTCAGATAGTATCATCGGCTGGGATAATCTGTTGCTCCCACCTATCACGAGAATCATGAACAGTTATTATTCAATGGAGATTAATAGTCATAGTGATCACAACCCTAGTTTCTCTATATCATTGATTCAAAATATTGAAATCTAAGTTTTGAGTTCTAAAATAAGTTGAAATGTTAAATTTTATTTGATTGATAAAAACCCCTATTTTGTCTTTTCTTATTATTTATTTGAATTTAACTTGTAGCTATAGTTTCGAACTAGTTTAATTTCCACACATTGTTCCCTGTGGATTCAACCCCGACTCCAAAGTTGGGTAAATATATTGACAACGACCGCCTTGCACTTATTTGAGGTGTAAGTTGAGCGTTATCAGTGACCTGGTTTATTTGAATATTTCACCCATTAAAAGAGTAAAGAGATTTGGAAAGAATGGGAAGCTTAGTCTCTGTTATGTTGGCCCATATAAAATATTAAGCCATTTTAGGAAGGTAGCTTATGAGTTAGAGTTGCCTGCAGATTCGGCATTAGTGCATCCGATGTTTGATGTCTCTTTACTAAAGAAATGTATTGGCGACCCAGCTTCATTCATACCCTTAGAGAGTATGGAGGTGAAATATAGTCTCTCCTATGAAGAAATACTAGTTGTTAACCTTGACTATCAGACTCGTAGGTTGAGTAACAAAGAGATTCCCTTGGTGAAAGTTCTATGGCGAAATCAATCTGTTGAGGGAGCTACTTGGGAAGCAGAAGCAGATATGCAAGCCAAGTACCATCATCCTTTCTCCATGAATTCAGACTCATCTTGAGGTGTCGATTTTCCTTAAATAGACTTTTTCTGATCTCTGTTTCAGCTATGTAACCATTCTCATGTCATTGCATGATTTCGCAAAACCAGTTCAATCAATGTATCATGTCTCAGACTCAGTCATGTTTCAGTTCATGAACATTCAGTTTATGGTCTCAAATTACCTTAGAATCTCATCTTAACCAGTCTCATTCAAGTACGAATGTTCCCAAGGGGAGATATTAGAATACCTCATGTTTTGAAGTTATTGTACAATATACGACTCATTCCCTTGAGTCATATGCACATCATACGAGTCATATATTCCACTCGTACCCATGACAGTGTATTTGGATTATTTTTTCATTTATCCAGGGAATCCCTTTCTTCACTTTTTGGTAAGCCAAAAGTGCACTTGAGGTAAGTATGTAGTCCCACATGAAATTCGAAAAACATTTATATCTGGCACTTGAGGAAGTCAATCTTAAGTGTTGGAAGCTACTGCTAAGGGACTCCCCCTCATCTAGAAAGGATAGGCAATTAATAGTTGATATTCTATTTATGGTACGACTTAAACCTTGGAAGTCGTAAGGTTATCATACGAGTCATACATAGTAAGTCATTACCAAGTTAGTGTGAGGCGAGATGAGTTTTGTCTAGGTCATGAGAGGATGAGTGCTAGTCGTATGTCTTGGTAAGAGTCGTAAGATATGACTCGTATCCTGATAAGTGAAGGATCTAATAATCGAGCCTCATGTTTTGATAGCTTTATAAGTTACTTTGACATATATTACGTTCTCAAATAGCTCCTAGCTCATCAAAAAGTCAAAACATCCCTTAGTGATTAAGTTCTTATGAAGAAAATAACTACAGTCATACTCAAACGATCATAACTTTTGTTCCACGAAGAATTTATGAGATAAAGACCCACCAATAGATAGATAATTGAATTAGTTTTCCAACTATACCAATTTTTCCTTGATCTAATATCAGGGTAAAAAGTTATTGCCAAATTTTTGAAGCACTGTCAAAGTTGTGACCCCAGATGACAACTCATACCCAGACCATAAGAGTCGTCAAGAGGAGTCATACCCACAATAGTAGGGGTCGAAATTTGGGTTTCTAGTGATGACTCTAGGTGCCACTCGTACCCAGAATATATGAGTCATACCCAAACACGTTGGGATGGATTCCAAACAATTTCCAGAAGGTTTCTAAGGGGTTTATTTGTCTTTTTCTTTATTATAACTTCTACCCACTACTTATAACCCTCGAAGAAGCCTATTTAATAAAAAAAATAAAACACTTAACATTTTAATCTCCCTCCCATACTCAAGAACAACAACCAGGTTTCTTAAAGGCAAGAACAATTACAAGAATTCTTCCTAAAGTTTTTACTACAAGTATGTGGGGTATTCATCAATGGGTCTCTTCCACCCATTGAGCCCAAAAACCCTATTTTAGTTTAAAAGTATGAATCTTATCCTATTTCATGAAATTATCGATGAAACTTATGAATTTAATTTATGAACTTCTTAGTAAATCAAATTCAACCCATGTCAACATGTGTTTTCATGTTATTGAAGTCACTTCAAGTTTGAGATACAATTTCTATCATCTTAATTCCCTTGATTTCATGAAAAATCTTCAAGTCATGAATTAAACCATTTAATATGATGTTTTCTCATGCTTAACACATCCCCATGTTCAAATTTATGTTTTTGTATCATTCATTGAATTATTTCTTGTTTTGGGGTCTTTGAACTGTGACTTTATATCACTATTTTAAATATTGTTATCATATTTTTGTAATAATTCTATGTTCGAGGGTTATGAACACCCGATACCTATCTCTTTATACATGTATTTATTTTAAAGTTACAAGTCAGTCAAACCATAATTTTACTACTACATTTAGAGCATTATGTTTATGATGAGCACTCATCAGTACAGTACCATATCATGTTAGTCCAATAATAATAATACCAGTTTCATTTAGTTGGGAGTAGGATTTAGCAGTGAGTGAACCTAGGGATGGAGGCTCACCGCCAGTTAGGACTGAGTCCTTAGTAGCAATCCCTAAGTTCCAGAATTATGTATCCAGCGTAGGGTTATGAGATGTCACCCGCCAGTTTAGGACTGACACTCTCTTAGGAGTCACCCACCAGTTTAGGAATAACTCCTTATTTCTTTGGAACATCATCTTTTTGGATCTACATCATCAGCTATGTGTTAGTACCTATGGGAAGGTACTGACACCCTTCCAACTGGGGTTATAGGTTGGATCCTGATTTGTTCAGATTGGGGCATGTCGGTTACATGATAGCTCCCATAGTTTTTGTCAGTGCTCAGTCAATATCATTTCAAGTTTCCTTAACTAAGTAATCAGATTTTTAGTTATTTAATAAGTCACTTTTATAGATTATATCAGTACATTCTTACTTGGTCTTGCATTCTCAGTTTTACATGTTCATGAAATCACACTCACCCTCCACATGTATTTTAGTTAGTATTTACCTAACATACCAGTACATTTAAAGTACTGAGCATATTCTTTTCTCTTACGCTATGTTATCTTATAACATAGGTTTGGACGTATGTTTCCCAACCATCTCAGACAGCTCAGCAGTTCCCCACAGCAGTAGTGGTAAGTCCTCATCCATCCAGGACGTGAAATGTTATTTTAGTTATTTTAGTATTTCTTTATGTTCAGTCATCTGAGTTAGTAGGGGGGTTTTCCATCAACTCTTTATGTTTTAGATTCTTTCAGACAGATAGTCTAGTTTTCAGTGATTATCAGATATTCCAGACATGTTGTTTTATTTATTTCATTATTTCAAATTGATAGTACCTTATATTTTTATCTTCCACACATGTCATATTACTATCATTTTACTCATTGCTCATAGAAGGTACCAGATCATGGGTTTTCTTGGGGTCGCATGCGGCCTTAAGCACTGTGTCACGACTAGGGGATAGCGTCGGGTCGTGACATCATCCCAACTACCTTTGAAGTCTAATACATAAGCTCACAACATATTCTCAAGTGTTTGGATTATATGTTGTGCCTGGCCATTGTTTGAGGCTGAAAAGTCATGCTTAAACTCACTTGTGTTCCCAAACTCTTCTAAAATGACCTCCAAAAATTTGCGATAAATTGAGCTCCTCTATTCGGTATAATAGAGTTTGGGACTTCATATAGCTGAACTATCTAATTAATGCATAATTTTTAATACTCTTTAATCGTGTAAGTGGTCTTAACCGATGGAAGTGTGCTGAATTTATGAGTCTATCAACTCTTACCCATATAGAATCAAACTTTCATGAAGAGCGAGGTAAACCGGTGACAAAATCTATGTTGATTATGTCCCACTTCCAAGTTAGGAGCTCCATAAGCTGCATATAACCCCCTATCTTTTTCTGCTCCACTTTAACATTGTTGACAATTTGGATATTCAGCTACAAATTCTGCCATGTTCTTCTTCAAGTCACCCACCAATACACCTCTTTCAAATCATGATACATTTTAGTTGAACTAGGATGGATAAAATATCTTAAATGATGTACCTCTTTCATAATCCGCTTTCTTAGTCCATCTACATTAGGTACACACAAACTATTTTGGCACCAAAGTATTTCTTCTTGTGTAAGCTCTAATGCCTTTGTAATACCTTGTTGTACACTCCCCTTAAGTTGTAAAAGAATAGGATCTACATATTGCTTCTCTTTAACTTTGGCTACTAATGAGGATTTTGTTGCATTTTGCACAATAACTCCTTTGTCTGGAGATTCAAGGAGGTGAACCACTAAGATAGCTAATTAGTGTAGATCTTTAGTTATCCCATGCCTTTCCATGGACTTCCCATAAGTTCTCATCATCTCATTACGACTTAATGCATCAGCTACTACATTTGATTTCCTTAGATGATACAAGATATCAACATCATAGTTTTTTATAGCTCAAGCCACCTTCGCTGCCTCAAATTTAGGTCCTTCTGGTTAAAGATGTCCTAAAAACTTTTATAGTCAGTATATATATCAACATGAACCCCATACAAGTAGTGGCACTATATTTTTGAAGAAAATATAACTACTGCTAGCTCAAGATCATATGTTGGATAATTTATCTCATGAGGTTTCAACTGTCTTGAGGTATAAGTTATTACCTTACCATGTTGCATAAACACATCCTAAGCCAACTCCTAAAGCATCACAATATACTGCATAGCCTTTCGTGCCTTCCAAAAGTACCAGTATGGGTGTAGAGGACATCTTATTCTTCAGATCTTTAAAATGCCTTTCACATGTTTCATTCCATTAAAACTTGGATTCTTTGTGTGTTAGCTTTGTTAAAGGTGCAAACAAAAAGAAGAAAACCCCTCAATAAACCTTCTGTCATAGCCTTCCAACCCTACAAAACTACTAAACTCCGTAGGCGTTATGGTCTTGGAAAGTTCTTCACTACTTCTATCTTCTGAGAATCAACTCTTATTCCTTCGTCAGATACAATATGACCCACGAATGCCACTGATTTTAACCAAAACTCACCTTTGGAGAACTTTGCATACAACTTACGATCATAGAGAATTTGTAACGCCTACCATAAATAATTAGCATACTCTTCTTTTGATATTGAATGCACCAAAATATCATCTAAAAACACAATAACAAACAAATCCATAAATGTTTTGAACACTCTATTCATGAAGTCCATGAAAGTTGTTGTGCACTAGTTAGCCCAAATGACATAACTAAGAATTAAAAATAACCATATCGCATTTGAAAAGCCATTTTAGATATATATTTATTCGTCACTCTCACTTGGTGATAACCTGACCTAAAGTCGATCTTTGTGAAACACTTAGCACCTTGTAATTGATCAAACAAATCATCAATTCAAGGAATGGGATATATATTTTTAATTGTCACCTTGTTCAATTGTCGGTAATTAATATATATTCTCAACATGCGATCCTTCTTATGTACAAATAACATGGGTGCACCCCAAAGGGAGATACTAGGCCTTATGAAGCCCTTGTCTAACAAAAATTTTAATTGTTCCTTCAATTCACGTAATTATACTAGGGCCATTCTATATGGATGAATAGAAATAGGTTGAGTACATCGGATCACATCAATACCAAACTCTACTTCTCATTATATAGGAAAACCCGAAAGCTCTTTAGGAAATACGTCAAGAAATTCATTTACCACTGAAATAGATTAAAGAGTCGATGACTCCACCTCGATATCTCTCACTCTTACAAGATGACATATGTACCCTTTGGACATCATCTTCTTCGTCTTAAAATAAGAAATAAACTTACCCCTTGGTGCCCTAATATTATGTAATGCCTCAGGAGTATCCTTGGATGCCAGAAGGTTCTTAAGACTACGAATAGCCCTAAGCTAACCCATGATATCTATTCTGCTTGAAACTCATATGAAAAGTGAACTAACATATATAGAAATTGAAGTAAACAATTTCATGGCTTAATATAAATCTTTAACTTTGGAAACCTTGAAAAAAATCCTTGAACTTAAAACAGACACAATCTAAAAAGCCTCTACAACTAACCTGAGATCCACTGGGACAGACCTCAGCTGACCCAAACATAATCAAAAATCAAATGCAAAAATACTTGCATCAATGAACAGAAGTTTGATAAGTTGGGTCATTGGACTATGAGGACTCACCAAAAGTCGGTATGTAGATGATGATGCTCGTAGTCAATCTTGCTACCAAAAACAAGCACCAGAACCTACATTATAAGAGAATGTATCACATAGACATTTATGTGGGCCAGTACCTCTAGAATGTACTGAGTATGTGGGGGTGAAAGCATAAGTAAAACAAGAACTGAATATATACATTATATATATATATACTTTCAAATAATGCATGCTAAGCGTAAGTCACTCACCTTGGACTTGTGTAAAACTGAAGACAACAAGAACATAAAACATGGATAATGAATCATATGAATAAGATTAGTGAGCCATAACACTTAGTTTCAAAATCTATACTTTTATTCTTTCTTATGGGAGATTCTTCTAACTGACATAAACCATGTGAGCTAGCATGGAGTCCGTGTCTTACCCATGTTGGGGAGAGTTATTCTACCCTTACCATGGGTATAGAATCTTAACTTAATTGATCACTAATCTTCATCCATATTGGGAAAAAGTTTAACCTATGGTGACTCATAGTTTCCATGAATTTAGGATACGTTCATACACATTCCCTTCTTGATGCTAAATACTACTCCTAGAATACATATATGGTCATACTTAAGAAATTCACCTTATAATAGCATAAGGGTTTATAGAATGAAAACCAGTTGTGCTTCTCTTTACTTTAAATCATAATCAAGATGAATAATTGTGGATTTCATGTCTTATCTTTAGATCAAAAGATCAATCTTTCTTTAAATCATGTTATAGAACATATCTTATGAAGCTTAAGAGCATAAACTTCTTGTAAACTCAACACTTGTACTTAGGACTTGGAATTCATGCTTTATTTCATAGAAATTCATAACAAAATATTATTCTCAATAAACACCTTGAAATCTTTTAACAACATCCTAGTCAAGATAATGAAATTCAAATCACAATATATATCTTACAAGTCAAAACATGAATATATGTAAACCTTGATACACTTAAAGCTTTCTATCACATGGTAATGGCATACTTCAAGAATATGGTTATTTGGGTATGAACCTTAATTCAAAACAAGTAAATTCAATCTTAAAATCATGATTTTGGGCACAAGGATAAAAGAATAACCTTGTTCATAAACCCCAAATACCTAGAATTGCTTGACTTGTGAAGAGAGCTTGAACTTTGAGATATGAAAGATGACTTGGTGAGAGAAAACCTAATCTTGATAATCTTAAAGATGGGAGGAGGAAAGTGTTGTTGATTAACTCAAAGTGGATGAAAATAATGCTCCTTTTTAGGTTATAAGTCATGGGTTGGGAGTTAATAGAGGGGAAAAGACCAAAAGGCCCTTTAACTAAACATTATAGAAATTGATCACCAGTCTTCATGAGTCAACCATATGACTCGTATGGTGAAGATACGATTTAGCCTCATGACTCGTAAGCTTGGCAGGATCAACATAGTATACACTGGTCAACATATAAGTCTAAACCTACAACTACTAACATCACAATATGACTTGTATCCCCCCACCCATAACTTGGACAGAAACTTAGAGAAGCTAGGCTACTAACCTTACGACTCATCTTCATATGATTCGTATAGTAATCGTACGACTCTAAGGGTCGAGTCGTACCTTAAATAGAACGTCAACTATTTCACACTATCTTGGATATGACTATATCATACTATTCGTAGGTTGTATGATGACTCAAGAGAATTATTAATACATGGTACAGTGGCATCTAGACATGAGGTATTACATATTACCCTTCCATTCAAGGACTGCCTCCTTTGGAAAATGGAAATGCACCCTTTTGGCTTGACAATCCACTGTGGCATAACAAGAAGACAATCAATCCATGCCCATTATATCATTAAAATATACCATTTCTATCTCAACAAGGTTGGCCAATGTATCACGATCACTAACAGTTACTATACAATTATGTTTAACTCTTCTAGCCATAATAGATTCGCCAACTGGGGTAGACACTTCAAATGGATTAAGCAGTGATTCTGGTATTTTTTTTTAACTTTCCAAAAACTAATAAAGTGACATATAATAGTGTAAATCCTGAATCAATTAATTCATATACATTATGCGGAATGATGGACAATGTACCTATAACCACATCAAGAGAAGCCTCAAAATTTTGTCGACCCTCTAGAGCATATGTACGATTCTAAACACCACTAGAACTAGCTGCCCCCTGAACACCTCTACCAGGAACAGTAGTCATCTGTTGACCCCTACCAAAGGAAGGAACCGAGGATGATGATTCAACAGTCGATCCAGTAGGTCATGTCAAATCACCCATGCCCCATTTTTTGGCAATCTCTTATTATGTGTCACAATGTGCCACACTAATAGCAAGCATCTGTCCCAATCCGGCATACACCTAAATCATTCCTTTCACATTGTTTACAAAGTTGTCTAGGAGGTCTTTATTGGATTGTAATTCGCTGCTCTCAATACCCTGCTACTTGCAAACCTTGACTCCCACTTTTTTGCCAAAACTGACTTCTCTTAAAACCCTGGAATCGAGATGGAGTGCTTGTTGTAGAGTAGAAAGGTGATAGTCTAGGCGGTCTATTTAAAAGCCGAGGCCTGAATTCACTTTGATATTGAAAAAATTGTCCCATGGATCTGGCCCTTTTGGAGTGACCCCTTTCTTGCTCTTGTGTCCTTTGTTTCCTTTAATCCTCCATTTTTTACGCAAAAGCTTGTATTCTTTCTATATCCATGTCCTTAGTCAAGGTAGCAATAGTACAATCTCATACCAAATATAGGTCCAATCTATCCACATATCCATGAACTCTATCCTTCATAGTAGCCACACTGTATTAGGAGCATACCTGGCCAAAAAATTAAATTGAAGACTATACTCCCTCACGCTCATATTCCCTTGGCAAAGATTAGGAACTGATCTGCAGGGGTCTCTCGGATCTCAAATAGAAGATAGTGATAAAAAATGTTGTTTTAAACTCTTCCTAACTTGATGAAAGTTCACCTATACCCCTTATGTTTTCCAAGATTCATAGCACAATATAGCTACCCCTTTTAATCAATATATTACTAGCTCAAGTGTCTCTTTACCATATACATTCATAACATCCAAACCCCTTTGAATTTGATCAATAAAGTCTTGTGGATCCTTATTAGAATTTTACCTGGCGAATGGGGGAGAGTCCAATTTAAGGAAATCCTATGTCCGTAGACTATCTACCCTATCCACACCACTATTACCCATAGTTGGACTAGCTTTCCCTTGATCTTATCCCGCCACTATATGAGTCAATAGTTGCATCGCATTTCTTAAATCTTGTTCAGTAGCAATAATAGGTAATTTTGGGGATACTCATCTCCTTAGCTCTTTTAGAGATGGAGGAGTAGAAGAAGTTTGTGTTCAAGAACATCCTGAGACTCTCTTTGATCAACATCAGGAGGTTAACTAATGCCATGAACCATGTTGACTAAGAGAAGAACTCATAAAGCTTATTGTTGACAACACCTATATCATACTAGTACTTTGAAGAGCAAATGTTCAGATCTAGTACCAAACACATTTTCAGGTACTTTAACACCCTAAGAAGTTGGAATAAGGTTGTTAGTCACATTGGAGGTTGTATGCTTCCTTTAAATTGACACGACTCGACCCGGGGCCTTTTCGTAATGGGCATCCCAAGTCCGACCAGGACCGAACAACACCCTCGTTACTCAACCCAACAACCAACCTCTTGCCCTGAGTTGGCTGAATTTCAAACATTTAACAAGATAGTGTAATTATCCGGATTACAGACTCTAGGATAGTTCTATTACCGAGATCGACCCACTCAAGTCCGATCGTCCCCTACCAACCATCCAACTATACCAAGACAAACCAAACCCTAGATCCATTCATAACCAAATAAGTTTCATTAATAATTAAATATAAAATTCCAAAGTAAAAGAGGATGGAAAAACCAACAATATCATCAACAGGTATCAGCCCCAATACCAGTACCAATTCTAAGATTGACACCAATACCAATCCTGCTCATTCTAACCCATAGTAGTTCCATAAAAGCCTCTAACCAAAAGAATACAAATATCCGATTGGTACATACCCCTAACCATAGCCAAAAATAATATCCATAAATAATCTAGAGTACGAAATAACATCCATGAAATGGAGCCTTTTGAATACATGGAAGATCACCACTTCAATACAAAGCTGACCCCTGAATGTCCGAATGCTAAGCAGGAGGAGTAGAATGGACGGTTCCTGCATCGCGTGGGGATACAGCTGCCAGAAGATGGGTTAACAGGTGAACGCTAGCATGAACTCAGGATAAGGATAAAATAATGCCATTTAAAAAACAAAGTACAACCATTCATCTACACACAAACCATACATATATATACATAACCATGTTGGGAAAGGGAACCAGGTTTAGCATGCCATTTAAAACCTTTAACTAGGATGAGTAGTTCTCCGTCCTAAACCACCCACGACCTATATGGGTTCAGCTCCCCCTTCTGAAAGGGCCCCAATGCGTGAAGCCGCACGACCAGGAAAGAAAACCTAGGATGACTAGTACATCCCCAAAAATATAAAGTGTAACATCATGAACATGGTCACTAGGACCAAACCTCATATCGGCAAATATGAGTTTCCAGTTTCGATCCCACCTGGACCTTTACTTTTTATGGCTTTGCTACACACCTACCTCCTTTAAGCATATTAAAACCATTTTCAAACCAAACCATTATTTTATTATTATTATCCAAGGCTATTAGAAATGGTATCACCATACCGACTTTAACTTGCAATTGTCCGTAGCCAATCCGTAGGGGATTCCCATGAACCCCACATGATTTCTAATTAAACCAAAACCATGGACACCAAGGCATTTTTCAATCGATTCAAAACCATTTAAACCATTCATATAATTTAGGGTTTCATTACCAGGTTTAAACCATGCATAAGTTCCATAAAAAAACAATATTATAGTGAAAACATTGTTATAGGCATTTTTATCAAACACTTTGGGGCATAGTATTTCCAAAACTAAAGTCCATTACAAAAGAACAATTCCCACGTAACCAATTATCCAAAACCATCATTAATGCATATAAGAGCATTATTAAAAACATGGGAAAACAATAACCAAGCATTTTTAACCAAAACCCCCAAATCATATTTAAAAACCCAAAATCATACAACATTCAAATCATGAAAACATTGTATAAAAATATGCCTTTAGTTCGAAATAACAATTAGGGAAGAGAACATGCCTTAAATCAATATGATGATGGAGAGAAATCACCTAGACAAGCCCCAATTTACTCCTTAAAATAAAACCCTAGCTTTTTTTGCCCAAGAACTCTAGAGAGGATTTAAGAGTATTAGCCAAGTATTTAAGGATAGAATAATAGGGCAAATAACCTTTCAAGTGCAATATAAGTCATAGAACCTTATTAGGATAAGTAGGGAAATGTCCAGATTGCCCTCACTTAAACTGCATTAAATTCCCATCATAGGGTACAACTGACCCTTATGAATCGCACCCATCCTGTACGAATGGTACAAACCTCTCATACCCTAGGCTTTCTCCCTTGGACCCAACACTTTCCAAGGTACAACACACCTAAAACCAAGTCATATTCAAGTGTACGACTAGAACCCATAAACCGTACCCCTGGCAAAATAGAATCCAGGAGGTTTAAACACAGACCACCATACAAGTCCTAGGTACGGCTCGTACCCTGGCTTATAGCTCATTGTGATCCACTCGTACTCAGATCCAACTAAATTTACCTAGTCTAAGGTTAAGTAAAGTAACCATACAACCCATACCCAACTATATGACTCGTACCACCCAAATCGTACTCATTCTAGTAACTACATCCATCCTATCAACTAACATTGTCAGCATACGGTTGGACCATACCACCCGTACCTAAGTGTACGACTCATTTCCTAAGTCATATATTGCCTAGAAACAAAAAATCAAGGAAATTTTCTAAGGTCCAAAAACTAGGGTGTTTCAGTATCCCCCACTAGGAATGTTCGTCCCCAAATAACGGATAAGGTAGAGGTAATCACACACATGAGTTATTTGCATTATCAAATATATTTCCAATCTTTAGCAAAGTTTGAAAACAAAGAGGCAAAGATATTAATCTTTCTTGATAAACTCAGAAAATAAAGATGTATTAAAGGCACATACCTTCTGCATAAATCCCAGGAGCAGAAAATAGATGTGGATACTTGGACTTAATGTAATCCTCCGTTTGCCATGTAGCTTCCTCAACCTTATGGTTTCGCCACAAAACGTTAATCGAAGACACGTCCTTGGTTCACAACCGACGAACCTGCCTATCCAAGATCTCAACCGGGACTTCTTTATAAGATAAAGAGTCCGAGATACCCAACCCCTCTAAAGGAACAATTGAATAAGGATCACTAAGACACTTTCTCAATATGGAGATATGAAATACCAGATGAATGGAGGTCAAACTAGATGACAACTCCAATTCATAAGCAATATTTCCAACCCTCCACAAAACCACATAAGGACCAATATATCAGGGACTGAGCTTCCCTTTTTTGCCAAAGGGCATTACTCCCTTCATGGGAGATACCTTGAGGAACACTTTATCACTAACCTCAAACTCTAAGTCTCTACCCCTTATATCTGCATAGGGTTTTTGGCTACTTTGGGTATCCTTAATCCTATCTCGAATCACCTTCACCTTTTCCATAGCCTTATAGACCAAATCTAGACCGAACATATCCACCTCACCAAGCTTAATCCAATCAATAGAAGATCTAAATCTCCTACCATACAATACCTCAAAAGGGGCCATACCAATACTAGAATGATAGTTATTATTGCAAAAAAACTCTACTGAAGGTAGATTCTCAACCCACCTACCACTGTAATCAACCACACATGCCAAAAGCATATCCTCCAATGTTTGAATAGTACTTTCTACTTGCCCATCTGTCTGAGGATGAAAACCAGTACTCAGACTCACCTTAGTACCTAATCCCTTCTGAAAAGACCACCATAAATAAGATGAAAACTTCATACCATAATCAGAGATAATCAAAATAGGTACCCCATAAAGCTTTACAATCTCCTAAAGATATAACTTCGCATAATCCTCCGCCAAAAAAGTAGTCCTCACTAGCAAGAAGTGAGTGGACTTTGTCATTCTATCCACGATGACCCAAATCAAATCAAATTAATTCTGACACTGAGAAAGACCGGTAGTGAAATTCATATTGATTACCTCCCATTTACATTCGGGCAAAACAATCTATTGATATAATCCACCAGGTCTCGTGTGCTTAACTATGACTTGTTGACAACTCAAGCACTTGGCCACAAAATTAGCCACGTCCCTTTTCATACCATTCCACCAATACATATCCTTGAGATCATGGTACATCTTTGTTAAGCCATGATGTACAATAGAGCGCGATTCATGCGCCTCAGCCGAGATCCTTTGTCATAACCCATCAACATCAGGAACGCATAACCTTCCTTGGTTCCATAAAGTAACGTCGCCACTAATCTCAAACTCTATTACCTTCTGCATAACAATATTACTCTTGATTTTCATCAAGATAGGATGTAGCACTTGCTACTCCTTAATCTCTACACCAAGATATGACTGAACCACTTCCTGTATCATTACCCCACCATCTTGGGAGTCTAGAAGATGAACTCCAAGATTAGCCAAGAGGGGAAAATATTTCACCAATTCCTACTTTTCTTCCTCCACATAAGCCAAAGTCCCCATGGATAACCCGCTAAGAGCATCAGTAACCACATTAGCCTTAACTAGGTGATAGTAAAGACTCATGTCATAGTCTTTGGAAAGCTCCAACCATCTTCTTTTCCTGAGATTTAGCTTCTTCTGAGTGAACACATACTGTAGACTCTTATGATAAAAAAAAGATGTCAATGTGCACTCCATACAAATAATGCCGTCAGATTTTCAAAGCAAAAACCACCACCAACAACTCTAAATCATGAGTAGGATAATTCCTCTCGTGTACCTTCAACTGCCTAGAAGCATAGGTGATCACCTTCCCATGCTGCATCAAAACACAACTAAGTCCTAACCTAGATGCATCACAACAAACCACAAACCTCTCACTGCCCTTAGGAAATGCCATGACCAGAGCCAAAGTTATCTTATCTTTCAACTTCTCAAAACTCCCCTCAAAAGCATTCGACCAAGAAAACTTCAGTATTTTCTGAGTCAACTTAGTCAAAGGAGTATCTATCAATGTAAAGCTCTCTACAAAACATCGATAATACCCAGCCAAACCCAAGAAGCTTTGAATGTTGGTTGGAGTCCTGGGTCTAGGCCACCTTTTAACCGCAGCCACCTTTTGTGGATCCACCATGACCCCCTCGCTAGAAATAGTATGACCAAGAAAAGTCATAGTATTCAACCAAAACTCACACTTGGAGAACTTGGCATACAACTATTGTTCCTTCAAGGTCAGCAATACCACATGGAGGTGATTAGAATAATCCACCATACTTTTGGAATAAACCAGAATGTCATCAATAAACACAATGACAAAGAGATCTAAGAATTGCTTGAAAACCCTATTCATCAAGTCCATAAATGTCGTTAGGGCATTAGTCAAACCAAATGACATCACCAATAATTCAAAGTACCCATTCCAAGTACGAAAATCTGTCTTAGGGATATCCTCTGCCCTAATCTTAAGCTAATGATACCAAACCAAACATCTATCTTAGAAAAGAACTTGGCACCTTACAACTGATCAAACAAGTCATCTATCCTTGGAAGAGGACAGTTTTTCTTGATCGTTACCTTATTCAACTGTCGATAGCCAATGCACATCCAAAGGGAACCATCCTTCTAATGCATGAACAACATCTGTGCATCCCACGGGGATACACTAAGATGAATAAACCCCTTATCCAGAAGAAAATCCTTAAGGTTCTCCTTAAGTTCCCTCAACTCAATCGGAGCCATTCTAAAAGGAGGAATAGATATTGGACGAGTGCTCAAAACTAAATCAATACCAAACTCTATTTCCCTATCCGAAGGAACACCAGGAAGATCATCTAGAAAGACCTCTGGAAACTCATTTACCACCAAAACTGACTGTAAAAAAGGACCTTCTGAGTTAGAATATTTAAACCAGACCAAGTGACAAAAACAACCTTTAGAGATTAACCTCCAAGCTCTAAGATAAGAAATAACCCCTCTCCCTATAGGAGCTAATGAACCTCCCTCTAACTCAATAACTGATTAACCAAGGAACCTAAAGACAACCTTAAGTGTCCGACAATCCAAGGACGTATAACAAGAGTGTAACCAATCCATCCCCAGAAAAAACATCAAAATCCACTATATCAAGTTCAAACAAATCCACCAAAGTCTGCCTACCACCATTAGATACCACACCCCCCCCATAGACTCTCTTAGCAATAACTGAGACACCTACCAGGGTAGAAACATAAAAAGGATCTGAAACAATGATAGAATTAAAACCAATACATACAGCCACAAATAGGGTCACATAAGAAAGAGTGGACCCTAGATCAAGAAGACAATACACATCACGAGAAAAGAGATGTAACATACCAGTAATGACATTAGGTGATGCCTCAGATTCCTATCAAGATGCAAGAGCATACAACTTATTTCATCCAGTTTCAATACCAGAAGTAAGAGAAGACACTAAAGCCACACCACTAGGCGTAGGATCAAAAGACAAAGTAACCAAAGAATTATTGCTCTCGAAGCTCCCTTACCAATAGGATAATTCTTGAGCATATGGCCTGGTTGGCCATATTTAAAACACTTGTCCCTTTCTTCATCACAATAACCCCGATGAAGATAACTGCAGAACTGGTAAGAAGGGTATGAAGAAATTGGCTGACACCCACTCGCCTGAGACTGGGCACCTTATGCCCAGAAATTACTATCACCTTGCTGACACCTACCACCCGACTGCCTCAGGTTAGGAGCACTAGCAGTAGAGAAGGAATCAAAACTCCCTCACTTTTTTTCATCCATTTACCTCCATCCTAAACACCTTGCAACTGAGCACCTCCTTAGTAACAAAACGTGTTCCTCTTACCCTACTTATTTCCAAACTCCCCCTATTTTCTTTTCTCATCCTCCACCTACTGCATGTAGATAACAAACCTCAAAATATCCATATCCTTGATTAGTAAATCAGTCTTTCATTCCATGATCAAATCTCAAGATAACCCAGAAACGTTCTTTTTTATTTTCACTCTCATATCAGCCATCAAATCATGAGCATAACTTGACAACTGATGGAATTTCAAGGAATATTCCTTGACAGACATTCTCCCTTTCATAAGATTCATAAATCCTCTAGCTTAGCTTTCCTCAGCTCTTGAGAAAAGAAATGATCTAGAAAAGCACCAGAAAAGGCATCCCATAAGGACAACTCCTCCACATCACCTCTATCCCTACCCCACTCTTTGTACCATTAGTACACAACATCCATGAGATGATAAGTTCCAAAGTTTACACCTTCCATATTTGTGGCCTGCATCACCCTAAATATCTTCTTTATTTCTTCCAAGAAACCCTGAGGATCCTTCTTTACTTTTACACCAGTAAAAGTAGGAGGATCAGTTTGATAAACTGGCCAACCCTTATGGCCTCAGTAGACAACCCACCAGACATATCCCGTTCAGCCTAAGCAACAACCAGCTGTGTAATAGTATGAATAGACTAGCCAAATTCTGCATTAGTCACTTCACCCTGAGGAGGACTATTGGACCTCGAAGAAACTCTAAAATAATTAGGGATAGGACCCTACTATTAAAGAAGAACTCCAAACATAGGACATACCCCATTAACGTTGTCCATATATGGGACTGAAGAGTTTTCTTGTGTTCCATATCATCGAGGCATGATCTAAAAATTTAACAACAAAGGATTAGAGAAAAATTCCAGGATTTAGACTCCAAGTTTGAAAATATAAAACAAAGAGAGTGAAACATTCCTTAATGCCCTGTAGCCTCTCTCTTATGAGTATGGCGTGCTTCACACCCTTAAAAGAGACTCTACCATACATGGCTTTTTGGACTCCCAGCTGACCATAAACCCAGGCTCTTCTACCAGCTTTCCACGACTCATCTCAGGGCCTTGTTGTGATGGGCATCCCAAGTTTGATCGAGACCAACGACTACCCCCATTACCCAACCGAACCTCCAACCATCTACCTTGAGTTGGCTGTATTTCAAACATTTAACAAGATAGTGTAACTATCCCGATTACAGACTCTGGGATAAGTTTATAATCAAGACTGACCCAACCAAGTTTGATCATCCCCTACCAACCATCCAATCATACAAGACTAACTAAACCCTAGATCCAATCATAACTAAATAAGTTCCATTGATAATTAAATATATAATGCCAAAATAAAAGAGGATGGAACAACCAATAATATCATTAATTGCTATCATCCCCAATACTAATATTAATGCTAATCCTGATACCAATACCGATCCCACCCATTCCAACCCATAGTGCTTCAACAAAAACCTATAACCAAAAGAATACAAATATCGAGTTGGCCCATGCCCCAAACCATAGCCAAAACCAATATCCATAAATAATCCAGAGTATGAAATAAGATCCATGAAATGGAACCATCCGAATAGATAGAATCTCAGCACTTCAATCTAAAGTTGACCCCAGAATGTATGAATGCTAAGAAAGAGGAGTAAAACAGTTGGTTCCTGTATCACATGGGGATACAGCCGTCCGAAGACATGTTAGCGGGTGAACGCTAGCATGAACTCAGGATAAGAATAAGATAATGCCATTTATAAAACCAAGTAAAACCATCTATATATCATACAAACCATACATATATACATATAACCATGCTAAGAAAGATAATAGGGTTTAGTATGCAATTTAAAACCTTTACCTAGGTTATGTAGCTCTGACGTCCTAATTCACCCATAGGCTATATGGGTTTAGCTCCCCTCGCTGAAAAGGCCCAGTGTATGAATCCCCACGATAAGAGAAAAAAAGCTAGTATGACTAGTACAACCCCTAAAATGTAAAGTTTGACATCATGCACACGGTCACTAGGATAAAACCTTGTATCAATAATTATGAGTTTCTAGTTTTGATCCCCCCCAGGACCTCCACCTTCTATGACTTTACTGCACACCCCCTCCTTTAAGCCCAATAAAAACCATTTTCCAAACAAACCATTATTTTATTATTATTATCCAAGGCTATTAGTAGTGGTATCTTCATACCGACTTTAACTTGCAAGTATTATCCTTAGCCAATCCTTAGGGGATTCCCATGTACCCTGTAAGATTTCTAATTAAACCAAAACCATGGCCACCAAGGCCTTTTCCATCCATTCAAAACCATTTAAACCATTCATATCATTTAGGGTTCCATTGTCAGGTTTCAACCATGAATAAGTTCCATCAAAAAACAAATATTATAGTAAAAATATTGTTATAGGCATTTTGTTAAACACTTTGGGGCATAGTATTTCCAAAAGTAAAGACCATTATAAAGAACCATTCCCATGCAACCAATTATCCACAACCACCATTAATGCATATAAAAGCATAATTAAAAACATGGGAAAACTATAACCAAAACCCTCAAATCATATTTGAAAACCCAAAATCATACAACATTCAAATCATGAAAATATTGTATAAAACCATGCCTTTAGTTGGAACTAACAATAAGGAAAGAGAACATGCCCTAAACCAAGATGATAATGGAGAAAAAGCATCAAGACAAGCTACAATTTACTCCTTAAGGTGAAACCCTAGCTTTCTTTGCCCAAGAATTCTAGAGAGGATCTAAGAGTGTTTTCCAAGTGTTTAAGGGTAGAATAATATGGCAAATATCCTTCCAAGTGCAATATCAGTCGTGGGGCCTTATTAAGATAAGTGGGGAAATTTCTAGATCGCCCTCACTTAAAAGGCATTAAATACCTATCATAGGGTACAACTGACCCTTACGAGTCGTACCCATCATGTACGAGTAGTACCCACCTCTCATACCCTAGGATTTACCACTTAGACCCAACACTGTCCAAGGTATGACACACCTAAACCCAAGTCAAATTCAAGTATATGACTAGTACCCATAAACCGTACCCATGGCAGAATAGAATTTAGGAGGTTTGAATACTTACCACCATATGAGTCCTGCGTATGACTTGTACCCTGGATTATAGCTCATGGTGAGTCACTCGTACTCAGATCAAACTTAAGTTACCAAGTTTAAGGTTAAGTGAAGTAACCAAACAACCAGTACCCAACTATACAACTCGTACCACCCAAATCATACCCATTCTAATAACTACATCTATCTCATAAACCAATACTGGTCAACATACAACTGGACCATACCACCCGTACCTAAGTGTACGACTCATTCCCCTAAGTCGTATCTTGCCCAAAAATCAGAAATCAAGGAAATTTTCTAAGGTCCAGAAACCAGGGTGTTTCACATATATAATTTGAAAAGAAGAGTACTTAGGAAGCTTACTTTGTAACACAAGAGTTAGATTCATGCCAAAGAGTATAGGATGAAAGAACCGTGCATACCTTGTTTCGTAACTAATAGAACTCTAACTTAATGTCCTTTCTTTTATATTATTAATCTATAATTGAGTAAATAGTAAAACTAATATTAGTAGCTAATTAACATATTCATGTTATTTATCCTCACCAAAATAGTAGTTGGGTAGAAATCCATAATTAATTAATTCAGGGTGTCTTCTCAATCCATTATCCTCCAATTACATTTACATATAATATAAATTTTTGTAAGTTTCATGTATACCATTTTTGCTTCATTCTACCCTTAAAATAATATATCAAGTGGAATGGGAAGTAAGCTAACATAACATCCAATTCGGCGATGTATCACTATACTTTCCTTCTATATTTCAATACAGATTATTCACACTTTTCACTAACATCAACCAAGAAGCCTCCAACATATACACATAAAACATTTTCAGAACAACCCAAAACATCCTCAACTATAGCAACAAAATATTGAACTCACCACCCCTTGAGTTCATAACAACGAATACACACAACCCACTACCAAAACTTTAAATAGGAAGAGGGCAAAAATAGGCATTCATCGTACCTTAATTTTTGTGATAGATTATTATCTTAATGTGTATCTCTTCAATATATTATATCCTTCACACACAAACCAAAGGAGAAAATAAAAGTATCTTAATAACCAAAAACAATGGGATCACCACACTTATAGAGGAATGTCCTATATTTAATCATGAAGAACATAATTCTCATAGTTTCCTTAAGATAAGCTCATGATTAGTTCACTTACCTTTATCTTAGAAGGAAGGTAAATCCCAAGAACCCTAGTGGAATTATAGGGATATTGTATAGCTAAGAGAGATCAAGTTATAAAATCCTAGAAAATTGATTTTTGTTTAAGTTAAAATATGTTAAATAAGATGGTTACAATCCCTTTAAAGGGAGCTTATCTTGAGCAACTTTCTTGTCCATTTTTGGACCTTAATTTGTCAAGTAGGTGATGCACCTACTTGCTTATTACATTGGTCCTTTGTGGATCTGAAACTATTGGACCTTGGCTTCCCATTCTCTCTTTTTATTTGGGCCACAATTAATTCAAGTAGGTGCTAGTGTACTTGTCCTAATAAGATGATCAAGGGAGTCTTAGTAGGTGATGTGCCTATTAGTTCTTATGTTGGTCAAAAGGTAAAAGTAGGTGATGCACCTCTTACTTCATTCATGTATAAAATGAGACTTTAGCTTATTGGGTTTTGGAATATATATTTGTGTTGGACTTCCTATTCTCTTATCTATTTATTTAAATTAGTTTGGGCCTTAAATTATCCCATTAATATAGGCCCTAACTTTGATCCATTGGCCTTGGCCCAATTAACTTAGTCCATGTAGCTCAAGTAGGGGACTCGCCTACTAGCTTAAATAAGTCAAGCAAGCACATTAATATTTTATTCCATTTTTAGATCAAAATTCCATTAATTAAACATAAAACTTATGTACACTAGGTCACTTCAAACTTTAGACTCAAATACCTACTTACGATCCCAAGTATAAATACCCCCATCAATGGTAACTTGATCCTATCATGTTTAACTGTATGGAAAATTCCTTCAAACCTATCTTAATGTCACTAATCACATAAGACACTGAGTCCATTGCCCATACCATAAATCTATATCAAGTATCCTATAAGTAGAACTAGTAAATGTAGAATATGGGGTGTTACAGTGACACACATGGGATTTTGGTGTATTATTTTGACCTGAAGCACAATAGTACAATATGGGTATCATTATTCTCATATTCATGAGTAGAATGTGATTTTGATAGCTTTGCATCTTGTAAAAGCTTCTTAAAAGGTAAAAGCGGTGATTTAGTGGATCTTTTGAGTGTTCATTAGCATCCAGGGAGGCTAGGTTTTACCCCTTGTTAGATTAAGCCAATTCATAGTATGTTTATGATATTGTGTTAGATTTGTAATGGGATTTAGGTGTTGGAGTGATAAATTGCAATACTTGGGTTATTTGAACCGTTTAGGCTATTTTGGATATCATTTTTAGGCATAATTAGCATAGTTAGTTATACATTAGGTGAAGTTGACCTCGTGGATCTTGATTTAGGATGGAAATAACTTAGTTACTCGACCAATGAGGAGATTACCTTAGTCGTTTGAGTTTAGGGTTAAACTTACCCTAGTTTTCATTACCTTAGGTGGAATTGACTTAGTTGCTCTCTATTTGGAGGAATTGCTATCCTAGGGCTAGTTATGGCTTGTTCATCCTTTAATAGTGGATTTAGATACCTTAACCTAATCTAGGATAGACATTTCTTGGTAATATATTTTGGGGACTTAGAAGTGGGATCTTTGACCCACCTTAGGCCAAGACTTTTGTTAGTTGTTGAAGACGTTTTATATGTTTGCGTACATATATGGAATGATTATTGCAGTGATATTGAGATACCTTGGTGCTTGATGGTAATGATGGATTGATGTTGGAAGTTATGCCTAATGATTACGCTATGAATAAGCTATTTGTCGCGACCCAATTTCTCAGGTCATGATGGCGCTTACTATAACCCACTAGTAGGCAAGCCAAACCCATAGTCCGGAATGACTCATAATGGACTGCCCAAAAAGATAAATAAAAGAATGCAGAATAGAGGCAATAAAAGATCAAATACATAATATAGTCCAAATACCTGGTGGTATCGGTACAAGATCTTCTAGAAAAGCTAGGATACCAAAGAGGTACTAAATGAATATACAGATATAACCATCTTGAATACAATATGGAGACTAGTCTAATACATAAGAGGGAGGTAAGTAATACTCTAAATATCAGGAGCTCACTCTAAGTCCCCAAACCATGGTTGCTCCGCAAAATGCTCACATTAACAACGATAGATCGTACTATGATTTGGAGGTTGCAGAAGTGTAGTATGAGTACCAAACACGTGGTACTCAGTAGGCAACTGCCAATTGAGCTCCAAAGATAATGCAGATATATATAACATATAAACAGAATGGAAAACTACCCCAAAATGTCTAGTAACCACATAAGCAAGCTAATGAGATAATAAGGATAAACTATCCTATTCATTCCAAGATACTAACATAATAAGACTAAGGAAGTAATAAGGAGGAACTATCCTATTCTAGAAATACTTAGGAATCTCAACACTATAGCATATATCCCTGGACAATATATGAATAAAGGGAAAAATAAAGATATATAACAGTATACAAGGCCAACGAATGAATTTACAATATGAAAAAATGAATGAAGGGATATACGATAGTACCATAGCTATATTTATCTAGTTATACACACACATATATAAGCAAGGTCAACTTGAGGTATAGCCTATGTCATCCGAATAGCATTTTAAGACTTCATAATCATAGAAGGAACTGATGCTAGCATACTCAGGGTCTCTAACTCATACGTCTAATCATGAGGTAATCATGTATGAGAATGTAATCAAAAGATAGAAGAGCCAGAATCATACCTCAAATCTTGATATCACGTCAATAACCAATCTATCATAAACTAGACATAATAATAATCATAACAATTATAATAACAAGATCAATAAAAACATGAGTAACCGGCTAGTCCAAACAACCAAATTCCTAGTTGAGCCTATCACTTGCCTCCATCGCCCCAGGCTCAGAAGGTTCAATCAACATACAACAGATCATAAGGAATAGTCTTCCCCCATACCTATGAAGCCCCCCATATGGGTTGATACATAAGGGCACATACTGGTGATAGGCAATACGCATGCAAGGATGAATGCAACAGAATCCACAATACCATAATCGATCCAAGTATCACAATATATATCCAGACTTGGACCAGTGAGTATAATCAATATCATAATATCATCATCATAACCATCACCATCATCACCATCATCATCATAACCATCATCAAGAAAATCATCCTCCGGCCTTGCCGGGTATATATAATATCCATACATAGGGCTAGCTGGACTCAAACTGGTAGATGCACATATACACACATCAGTGTAATCATCCTTCCTTGACGGGCATATCATCATCATCATCATCCGGCCTTTTCGGGTATCAATATCATCATCACAATATCCTCCGGCCCTGCCGGGTATATAAGCATATTATCGTAGTCATCCTACGGCTTTATCGGTTATATAATAAGTATCATCATGATTACCAACACATATGTATAACATCAACTCTAAAATCTATCATTGGGTTTTACCCAAATTTTATATCATTAATACAATATCTTCCTCTTCCCATACTGGAGAGATGTATATATAGATATAATAGGTGCACAGACTCAAGTCGTGGCTAAAAAAGTGTAAATTAGTAAATCCATTGCCCGGATTGAACTTTGAAACTAAATGATTATAAAGGAGAGTAAAGGGTCAAAATCTCTCACGACTGGAGTAATTAGTAGTATCAAATCATAGACCAAAATCTATCTCGGTCTAGCCTTTAAAACATCCTTATTATTTCCTTTTACATATATGTTATGCATTAACTCAGGCAGTTATTACTACGAAGAAATCTATTTAAGGTGAACAGTGGGTTTTAACACTTATTTAGGAAAGACAGTAATAAGTTCATATTTTAGCTAGAATCACATCAATTATCGATATAATGATCATGAATGTAACAAATCTATGCAGGCCATCACCAATCTTCAATCAATGGAACCAAAGGCATCAATATATATATATATATATATATATATATAAAAAAATTACAACTTCATCCTTTACAAGGGTAAACATTTCCCGAATGTCCAACCGATATCATAACATTGCCTTTGGCCCAATAATGTGTACAAAATAATTACAACATCATAATCACAGCCTTAAGCCCTCATACGTATCTGGAATTCACATCAATAATCCTATTTGTAAGCCATCTCATATCTAAGAGGCATAATATATCACTAGGCCATGAATCATAACTATGAGGTTCATCACATCTATCAGGCATCTTATATCTTTAAGTCATATATCATAACTATGAGAAGTATCATCTTTATTGGCCAAATAATACATTTAAGAAGAATATCATGGCCATGAGCCACTAATCATCATCCGGGGAAATACCAATATGACTCACTAGGTCACGAAGTAACCTTACACTAAAGGCTTAATAGTCTCAACTATGCCTAATATCCGTAAATAACTCAACATGGGCTAAGAAAAGTCCTAGACTAAGGTGGGCCAGAAGAACCACTTCTAATACTCGAATTCCATATTTAGGCAATTTATTCCCCTAACTAGGCTAGGGTATCTAAATGCACTTATTGATGGTACATAAGCCATAATCAACCCTGAGATAGGAATCCCACTTGAAACATGAGCAATTAAGTCAAAACCACATAAATTATGGTTTCAAGATCACTATAAAAGCCCAACTAAGGTTAATCATACTAACCACAAGTCTTAATTTTAAGATATCTCACCCTTTAGGGTTTTTGCTCTTAAGAGATGGGTGAAAATGAGCCAAAATCAAGCAAAAAAGGGCAATTTATACCCATACAAAGTAATTAGGTGATGCAATCGCATACCCTGGTGTGCAATCACACTACCTGACCTTAAGAGAAGATGTAGAGATCACCACTCCCTTGGTGCAATCGCACTATATCTATTGAAAAGCAGATATCAGCAGAAACTTGGGATGCATTGGGATGCATTAAGAATTTGATATATGAAAATGAACTATGTAACCACACTTAATTCAATGTCCCTTATGCAATGGCAAATTCAAATTTTCCATCCAACGTCGTTTGATCAAATATGGGTCCCATACCCAAATTTCTAATTTTCCAACTTTTTGACCAATAGGTTGAAATGAGCTCGAGTTCCTCGAGACCCAAACCAAAGGTCTACCTAGCCTAAAATTTATATTTCAGAGATGTTGGTACAGTCAAATTTGCATTCGAGGTCGTCTTATTTAAGTTTTTGCCCTGTGACTATTTGGAACCAGCAAAGACTTCTAAATAGGAAATTGGTTTTAAAAACCAAATAAATAGCCCGATAATAGAATTATCAATCCCCGTAAGTCATAAATGACTTGGGGAAGCTATGGGAAATCTCTAATGAAAAAAATAAGTGGAAATATGAAAAATGGCATGGGGGTCATTACAATATCCACTACTAAAGGGAATTTTGTCTTCGAAAGCCAACAGAAAGAAAGATCTCAAAAGCTTTAAAGGGTGAGGTATTGGGCCTGCATGCTCTAAGCATGACTTCCTAGATAACCTCCATGAAGAGAGAACACTTCCAAGGGATTTCACCACATATATCCCTTTTTAACCAGATCTGTCACTTCACTTTCGAACAACCAAAACCAAAACCAAACTTCAACCATCAACTGGCCTCCAACTGAACCGAAAAAGGTTGATGCACGTAGATCTAAAACACAACACACTAATACCATCTCAATACAAGTACAGTCCAACAAAGGCTCATCCAAGCCCAAAACCAACCCAAGACAAGAGTCATACCACCAACTCCAAATCCAAATATAACCATCCTTTACCATCCCACACTGCTAACTACTCCAAACTAGGAGGAAAATTATTTGAGTCCTATCCATACAATCTCATCATAGAGAACTTAAAGAATTGAAGTTGATCCACTGAAAACCCACGAGATAGATATGAGAATAAGCCCATAAGGTGCTATCTGGGCAAACAAATAGAGATAATCAAGGAATGCAATCTATGACAATGCTACAACTAGTCCAAATGGTAATTAAACTAAAATCCAGAAGATCAAAGAATAATCACTGAACTATTTGCTCCAGGATATCCCATCAACCGAGAATGAAACCATACTAAATCTAACTCAAGAATATTAGTCCCACTAAGTATATCATCTAAAATTCTCAAAAAATATTGAAGACCCGTGGTCAAAGATGAAAGAAACAATACCGAGTCTATAGGCTATCATCTGAACACTTATAAACTATAATCCATCAGAAGTCAAGAAGACTGAATAAGAAACCATAGAGTAGGATCAATCAGCGTATATATGAAGTCCAAACTGAGACAAGTCTAAAATAAAGGTTGAACTCAAGCTCTATGACTCCTAAAAGAAATTTTAACACTAAGGTTGAATTGCTCGATCTCAACTACCCAAACCAAACCTGAGGACGAGTAGGCATTCATACTTAAAATCTATCATAATGTCAAAATCCCCATTCCAAGGTGTCAATTAAAATCTGAGCCAAGTCAATTAATGTCATCTACTCAAATCAACTTCAGTATCTAAATCTGACATATCCAAGCTAAGCAATATCGAACCAAAATCAAGACATATTTCAAGAACAAAATAACCATAGGGATAAACTATCTACTGAAAATGCAAGAAATCAACTCTAGATCAGCCAAAGGGCATAAAATGTAGTCACATAATAGAAATCATATCGAAGGATAAGTCACTAAGTGAAAACATTAGAAATCAACTCCATGTCTATTGGAGGGCATGAATTATCAAAATATACTCAATGGTTTATAATGGCCATAAACCATTATAGTAATAGAAAACCTCCAGCAACTCGGAGACACATAACTTTAGCCGAAAGCTAACTAGTCCAATACTCTACCTCAGTAATGAATAGTCATAGGTATATAAATTAAGGAGAAATAGTCCACTAGTTCTCATTAGGCTGAACAAACTCAAAAAATGAAATTTCCTGAATCCACCCAAGTAGGACAATCATAACTCGATCAATCATGAATCAACTCACCGGGGAATAAAATACCAATCTCGACACCAATGCCAAGGTCAAAATCACTACCAGAAAATAAACCAAGCAACTCAAGATAAATAACTTTGGATTTGCCAACTCAAGAAGTGATCATAGGAAAGACCACCTACCTCTAACTCTCTAACCCTATTTAAGACAAGAACCACATCACAATAGCAAAGACGCATCTAATCTCCACACTAATAACAAACTAAAACCATCATAAGGAGACAAATCCAAAAAATCTACAGATTAATCCAAGACCTCTTGATATCAATATCAAAACTATTATGGGGCGATGAAATAGCCACAAGAAAAGAACGGATACAAAACTGGTCAAGTTTAAAAACTAGCTATATATAAGGGATGGCCAATGCAAAAACCTTCGCAACTCATAAGGCAAGTCTAAGAATCTCAAACTCAAGAATGGGCAATACAACTGAATTGCCAACCCCAAAATCATACAGAACCACAAAAGGTCAACCTACCTTTGATACAATAAGTGACTCCACAATCAATCTAACACAACCAATAAAAGAGAAAAACAATCAACCTCGCCTTGCTATAGGGAAGAAATCGTCAAATTGAGTTAGAGCTGATTAAGCCACCAAATAAGAACTACAAAAAATAGAATTCTAACTAGATAACACTAGTCTAAATAGATAATCAGAATGGATCAATAACATCAAGAAATGATAGCAAAAGCAATAGTAATATCAACATTAATATAATGAATAAGCGGTACTAAAATAAAAATCAATAGCAAGTACCACTCAAGGGCCATAATAAGGCCAATTTGCCAAGATAAATAGGACTCGAACCAAAATGTTACACCCATAGGGAGCAATATAAACACAGATCTACTCTATCTACTATTAAAATAAATAAACCATAGAGTAGCCACATAATCATGAATTCAATAACAAGGCAAATAATAACAAATATAAACTTATCAAGGCATATAATCATCAATGGGTACAAAAACCCAATACATAAAAAGGAAAAAAAGTAAATACAGGAAATAAAAGTACATCTATCATGGTAAAATTACAGTCACATGCCCGATGAATGTAAGGGAGAATAAATCTAAATGTTTCCAAACTCGAACCGACCAACTAAATCATCAACTGAGGCGCCAGGTTCACTTTTTCTATCTAAGGATAACACAACATCACGAGGCTAATTTGAATAAGCAGAAAGACTAGAAATCTCATGTCAGAAACACTTTTTATACCAATAATCAAACTCTCTACCGTTGTAACAAAAAACCCAAAATACACTTAAGTTCCACATACTTTGATCTAGAATTATCCATGTGACTAACCTGGGAGTCACCCATAATCTAAAATGCTACCTGTGTAGAACTGATAGACTGCAAGTTAAGCTGACCTCTATCGAAAGGATCCTCACTTCTAAATAAAATACCAATGGCACTATACTGATGGCATGGCCTTTTTTCCACCTCTATAAGTCTCAATACATGCTCTCTCTGAGGCTTTCAAATAATTTATAACCTCAGAGAAGGGATATCTAACTACTATCAAGTGATCCGACACTAAATGGCGTGGTAATGTTGATTTTATAATAAATCCATACACTAGGTCCAGCTCATAGAAATATTTCTGGCCTACTCAAGAAACCCAATCTCATACTCAAAAATTGGTAAAGAACCTTGATAAACACCAATAGACCCAACTCTGATCTAGAACAACTGTATGAAATAAATACCATCCCTGGTTGTGAGGGATCTGGAACATAACTTAGAATTCCTAATGTTGAGCTTCAAAGGGTTGAAGTAGTCATGAGCTCTATCAAACTTGAGTTGGCCCTAAATCATTTGGATGATGCTGAAGATCTTTGATATCCATCTCTGACTCTTTAGTCCAATGCTATACTGAAGCTCTAAGAACACGTGTCAAAATCTCATCCACATCTATCAACCATCTCGCATCGTCCATTAGGGAAAGAATAGGATCAATGAATGTGCTTGAGGCTCATAGTAATGTAGACACACGACAAGGAGTCAAGAAATAAATCTCCTAAGAATATCCATGTAGCCTTTCAAACATAGGTTCCAAACATCTCTACACCGATTTGCAAGTCTCTACTAGGTACTTAGATCTTGTACTAATACACCGCTTAACCTAGGCTCTGATACCAATTTATCATGACTTAATTTCTCAGTTCATACTGGCGCCTTCTATAACCCACTAGAAGGCAAGCCAAACTTGGATTCTTGAATACCTTATTATGAACTACCCAAAAAAATAAAGAAAAAATGTGGAATAGAGGAAATAAAAGATCACATATATAATATAGCCCCAAAATCTTGTGGTATCAGTATAAGAGATTCTAGCATAACAAGGATACAAAAGATGTTCTAAATGAATAAGTAGATACAAATATATCTAAATACAACATGATGTCTAGTCTACAACAAAAGAGGGAGGTAAGTAATATTCCAAATGTCAGGGGCTCACTCTAAGTCTCTAAACCATGGATTCTCCATACGATGCTCACATCAATGGAAATAACCCAAACTATGATCCTCAGGCTACAGAAGTGTAGTATGAGTACCAAACATATGCTACTTAGTAGGCAACTGCCAACTGAGCTCCAAAGATAATACTGATATATATAACATATAAACAGAATGGAAAACTGCACCCAAATATCCAGAAACTATATAAGTAAGCCAATGAGATAATAAGGATAAGATATCCAATTTATGTCCAAGAGACTAACATAATAAGGCTAAGGAAGTAATAAGGATGAACTATCCTATTCTAGCCATGCTTAGGAATCTCAGCACTATACTGTATATCCCTGGCACTTATATGAATAAAGGGAGAAAAAAGGATATATAATAGTATACAAGGTCAAAGAATGATTATACAATCTGAATAAATGAAGAAAGGGATATATGATAATACCATAGCTACATATAGCTAGTTATACACACATATATATAAGCAAGTTCAACTTGTGGTATAGACTATGTCATCCGACTAGCATTGTAAGACCTCATAATTATAGCAAGAACAAATGCTAGCATACATAGGGTCTCTAACTCATATATTTATTCATGAGGTAATCATCATGCATAATAATGTAACTGAAAGATAAAATAGTTAGAATCATACCTTAAATCTCAACATCGCATCAATAACCAATCTATCATAAACTAGCCATAACAATGATAATAACAATAACAATAACAAATCTTGTAACCGGCTAGTTTGAACAACATAATACCTAGTCAAGCCTATCATATGACCCCACTACCCTAGTCTCAGAAGTTTCAATCAGTATACAACACACCACAAGGAATATTTATCACCCATACCTATCCACCCCCCATATGTGTTGATAGATAAATGCACATACTGGTGATAGGCAACGCACATGCAAGGATAAATGCAACAAAATCCACAATACTATAATTAATTAAAGTATCATAATTTATATCCTATATTAAATCGATGAGCATAATAAATATCATAATATCATCATTATAACCATCACTATCATAACCATTGTCATTTTAATCATCACCGTCCTTGCCAGGTATAAATAATTGCCATACATAGGGTTAGACGAAATCAAACCAATAGATGCACACATAGGCATATGAATGTAATCATCCTCCAACCTTGACAGGCATATCATTATCATCATCCTCCATCCTTACTGAGTATATAAGAATATTATCATAGTTATCCTTTGGCCTTGATAAGTATATCATCAGTATCATTATAATTATAAACACACATATATAACATCAACTCTAAAATCTGTCATTGGGTTTTACCAAAAATTTACATCATTAATAAATCATATTTCTCTATCCTATATTGTAAAGATATGTATATAGATATAATAGGTGCACGAACTCAAGCTGTGGCTAAAAAAAGAGTAAATTCATTGTCCAGAGTGAAATTTGAAACTAAATCATTATGAAATAAAGTTGAAAAGGTTGAAATCTCTCAAGACTAGAGTAATTAGTAGTATCAAATCATATACCAATATTTATCTCTGTCAAGCCTTTAAAACACCCTTATTTATTCCTTTTACATATAAGTTATCCATTAAGTCAGGCGGTTATTACTATGAAAAAATCTATTTTTAAGGTAAATAGTAGGCTTTAACACTTATATAGGAAAGATGTTAATATGGTCGTATTTTAGTTAAAATCACATTATTTACCAATATAATGATCGTAAATTTTCCAAATCTATGCATGCCATCACTAGTATTTAGTGAATTGAACCAAAAGCATCAATATATGCATAAACTACAACCGCATCCTTTTCAAGAATATACACTTCCTGGATGTCCAACCATATCATAACATGGAAATTTTCCATATAATGTGCTTGAAATAACTACAACATCATGATCACGGCCTAGGACCACATACGTATCTGAAACTCCCATTAATAATTATATTTGTAAGCCATCTCATATCTAAGAGGCATAATATATCACTATACCCTAAATCATAACTATGAGGCTCATCACATCTATAAGGGATCTCATATTTTTAAGGCATATATCATAACTATGAAGAGTATCATCTCTATAAGCCAAATATCACATTTATGAGGAATATCATTGCCATGAGATATTAATCATCATCTGAGGAAATACCAATATGACTCACCAAGTTATGAAGTAAATTTACACTAAAGGCTTACAAGTATCAACTATGCCTAACATCCATAAATAACTCCACATGGGCAAACACAAGTCTTATCAAGAACCCACTTATAGCCCTTAAATATCATATTTAGGAAATTTATTCTCCGTACTAGGCTAAGGCATATAATTCACTTTTCGATGGTACATAATCCATAAAATAGAAATCCTACTAGAGACATGAGCAATTAAGTTAACACCACCAAAATTATAGTTTTAAGATTACTAGAATATCCTAACTAAGGTTAATCATACTAATCATGATTTCAATGCTTAAACCATATTCCAAACCTAGCATCATTTCATACTTATTCTATGAATTAGTTCAATCAAGGAAGAAGGCAATAGGATTCTAAAATTGTAATAAGCATTTTACCTTATAGTCAAAAAACCCTTATCTAATCCCCAAACTTCAATAATAAAGACTAAGTCATTCTACCCATATTCAATCTTAACATTCATATGAATGGGAATACATAACACGTAACATCTTACAAAAAAGGATAGATAGAAACCAACCTCAAAGACAAACCAAAAATCCTTGAATCATTCACCAAACATCTATCTTTACTTCACAATCCAAAAACTGTCATCACTCTATCAAAATCATAATCTACTTATCAAGATGATAATAATAATACCCATATTGCCCCATTGTACTTTAGGTCCAAAAATGACATCAAAATACCCAAGTGGGTCCCACTTATGGAAATCATGTTTTCGAGGTCAACACAATGTTCATGTATGATCAAGGAATCATAACCCTAAATAATGGATAAAACCCAAGATAATTTGGTGCTAAAATCAAGCCCTAAAGCTATTTGTGGTTTTGGTCAAGAAATCACTAAAATTCACCAAGAAAAGGTTGTAATCTTACCTCAAATCATATGATAATTATCAAAATAGATGTTAATCAAGTTTCCAAGTTACCCATAAGTTTCAATTTTAAGATATCTCACCCTTTAGGGTGTTTCCTCTCAAGTGATAGGTGAAAATATGCCAAAATTGTAAAAAAAAGTGTTATTTATACCCATACTAGGTAATTAGGTATTGTAATCACATAGCTAGGTATGCAATCACACTATCTGACCTTAGGAACATATGTAGAAGTTGTCACACCCTTGGTGCAATCGTACTATCTCCACTTAACACCAGATATCATCTACAACAACAACAACAACAAACCCAGTGTATTCCCACAACCAGATATCATCTAAAATTTAGAAATTTTCAAAAATTTTGCTAAGGCCTCAAGATTCATTTGAAATTTGATATACATAAATGAACTTTGTAACAACACTAAATTTGATGGTTAGAAAGCAATATCAAAGTTGGATTTCCATCCAACGTCATTTCGACCAAATATGGGTCCCATACCTAAATTTCTAGTTTTCCAACTTTCTAACCAATAGGTCAAAATAAGCTCGGGTGTCTCGAGACCCAAACCAAAGGTCTATCTAGACTAATATTTATATTCCAAAGCTGTTGGTACAATCAAAATTTGCATTTAAGATTGTCTTACTGAAGTTTTTGCTTGTTGGCTATTTGTAACTAATAAACACTTCAAAATAGGGAATTGGCTCTAAGAACCAAACAAACTGCCGAGTAACAAAACTGTCAATCCCCTAATTTATTTTATAAATGACTTAAGGCAGCTATGGGAAAGCTCTAATGGTGAAAATAAGCAAAAATATATAAAAAAATGACAGAGAAGGTCATTACACTATTGATTATGCTATGAATAACCTATTGATTATGCTATGAATAAGTTGTTGATTAAGGTAATGATGAGCTAGTGAATATGCTATTTGATATATTTAATATGCCCTTGATTATGATATTAATTAAGCCATTGATTAAGATATTAATTGAGCCATTGGATACATAATTTAGTTTCCTAGTGACCAATTTTATTGACTACACTACTGATTATGCTATTGATTATACCAAAGACCATTCTTGTAGACTATATTAGCGATTATGCTATTAATTATACAAAAGATCATACTTATCTACACCTACAAGAAACTCTTTAGTGGTAGATGAGGTGTACCAATCTTTTGGTATGCCTTTTGTTGGGTGTGAGACTTGGGTAGATATAATTGTCCAAGATATGGTGGATTTTGATGTCTTCTTGGGTATGGATTGGTTATAAACTTACAATACTATACTAGATTATTATGCTAATACTGTGACCTTAACGTCATCGGGTATGCCAAGAATAGCTTAGAATGGTGTCCTCCATTTGGGCCCCAAGAGAATTATATCTTTCCTTCAGGCTTATCACTTGGTTGAGAAGGGATGTTTGTTTTTTTTGTCTTATATTCATGATACTAGTGTTGCTTTACCTCCTTCTTTGGATTTTGTTCATATTGTCCAAGAGTTTGATAATATTTTCTTATGGATTTACCTGGTATGCCACCAAATTGTGATATTGACTTTTCTATTAATGTTGAGTTAGGCACCAAGCCTTTTTATATTCCTTCTTATAGGATGGCCTGAATAAAAAAATTAAAGGATCAGTTGCAAGAGATATTGGATAAGGGAATTATCCAACCTAGTATATCACCTTGGGGTACAACTGTCTTATTTATGAAGAAAAAAGATGGGTCTATGCATATGTGTATTGATTATCGATAGATAAACAAAGTAACAGTTAAGAATAAATATCTTCTTCCATGTATTGATGATTTTCTTAATTATATTTAGGGTTCTTTGGTGTTTTTGAATATTTATTTGAGATCTAGGTATCACCATCTTAGGATTAAAGCTTTGAATATGCCAAAGATAGCTTTTTAGACTCAGTATGGTCATTATGAGTTTTTGGTAATGTCCTCCGGGTTGACCAATGCCCCAACCGCATTTATGGAGTTGATGAATTGGATATTTTATTGTATCTTAACTCTTTTATCATTATATTTATAGATAATATCTTGTTTATTCAAAGAGTGAGGCTGGCCATAAAAAGTATTTACAGATTGTGCTTCAGAGATTGAGGATGAGAAATTATATACTAAGTTGTCTAACTGTGAATTTTGGTTGGAGTTTGTCTCTTTCTTAGGTAATGTGGTGACCAAGGATGGTATTATGGTCTATCCGGCCAAGATTGGTGTGGTTCGTGATTAGGCTAGGCCTACTTCTCCTATCGAGATTTAGAGTTTTGTTGGTTTGGTAGGTTACTATCATCGCTTTGTTAAAGGTTTTTTTATCTTTGTAGCTTCGTTGACCAAGTTGACTCAAAAGAAGATTTTCTTTTAGTGATCTAATGCTTGTGAGGCAAGCTTTTAAAAGATCAAGAATTTGTTGACTCCATCTCCTATCTTGACTTTGCCCAAGGAGGGTATGGAATTTGCTTTTTTTTGTGATGCTTCATGTCTTGGATTAGGGGTTGTATTAATTCTTGAGAGTTAGGTGACTATGTATGATTCTCATTAGTTGAAGCCCCATGAGAAGAATTACATTACCCATGATTTGAAGTTGTGAGCGGTGTATTTGCTTTGAAGTTGTGGAGGCATTACTTTTATGGTGTCCGTTTTGAGATTTTCTTGAATTATCATAGGCTTTAGATTTCTTCACCAGTGAAATCTTAATATGAGGCAGTACAGTTGGCTTAAGTTTCTAAAGGATTATGATTTTACTATTCTCTATCATTCGGGCAAGGCTAATATAGTTGCAGATTCCTTGAGTTGGAAGTCGACTAGCATGGCTAACTTGGCACATTTTTTACTCAAGAGAGATCTTTCTCCTCGAGGTTTAGTCTTTGGCTAACCAAATAGTTAGGATTAATATTTCGACACTTGGGTGTATTTTTTCATTTGGTAAGGCTAGGTCTTCTTTGATGAAGCATATTTGGGCTTATTAGTTTTATGATTTTGGGTTGAGAGTGATTCATGAAAAAGTGTTGAGTGGTGAGGCTAAGGAAGCCTCGCTTGACTCTGACGGTGCTTTAAAGATTAGAGGTTGAGTTTGTGTGCATGGAGAGGGTGATTGGATTAGATCAATTTGAAGGAGGCTCATTGTTCCAGGTACTCCATTCATCCATGAGTGACTAATATGTATAGTGACTTGAGATAGCATTACTCGTAGGGTGGTATGATAAAGGATGTAGAAAATTTTGTAGCTCATTACCTATGTTTCTAGCAGGTGAGGGTTGAGCATATAATACCTGGTGGTTTGCTTTAGAGGTTACCCATTCTTGAGTGGAAATGGAAATAGATCACTATGGACTTTGTGACTGGTTTGCCTCATACTTCTCGTGGTTCTGATAGTGTTTGGGTTATTGAGGATGGATTGACCAAGTCTGCTTATTTTATTTTAGTTCAGGTTTCTTTCAGTACTAAGAGGTTAGCTCGTATCTATATTCATGAGTTAATCCATCTTTATGGTATTCCAGTATCTATCATCTCAGATCAAGGTTTAGTGCTCAAATCTCACTATTGGAACACATTTTAGGATGAGTTTCATACCTGAGTTGATCTTAGTACAACCTTTCACCCCTAGACCAATGTTCAGTCAAAGAGGGCTATTCAAGTTATGGAGGACATGCTCTGCGCTTCAATAATAGACTTTAGTAGTCACTGGGAGTAGCATCTAGCTTTGGAATATTTTGCATACAATAATAGATACCATTCTAGTATTAGGATGGCTTCTTTCAAGGATTTTTATGGTAGGCATTATCGCTTTCCAGTTGGTTGGTTTGAGGTTTTTGAGATTATACCTCGAGGTACGGACTTATTTTATGAGTCTTTGGATAGATTTTTGGTCATTCAGGATAGACTTTGAGCGGCTCAGATTAGGTAGAAGTGCGATGTGGACCATAGACTTCGTGCCTTGAGATTTATTATTGGCAATTGATTTTTCCTTTGTATGTCTCCCATGAATGGTGTGATGAGGTTTTGGAAGAGGGGAAAGCTTAGCCCCTGGTATATTGGACCTTTTGAGATTCTTCAGATTATTATGGATGTGGCTTTAAATCTGTGCATTGCCCCCAGATTTATCAGTTGTTCATCTAGTTTTTCATGTTTCCATGCTTCAGAGTTATATTCTGGATAAGTCTCATGTCATTTGTTGGGATTCAATGTAGTTAGATGAGAGATTTTCTTTTGTTGAGGAGCATGCCTCCATCTTAGCTAGGGACATGAGAAGATTATGATTATTGAGATATTCTAGTGGTTAAGGTCAAGTGAAGACATCAACCTATAGATGACTCTACTTAGGGGGTCAAGTCTGAAATGCATGGTAGTTATCCCTAACTTTTGACTGATTTAGGTATGTTTTTTGCATTTAGTTTGAGGATGAATTAGATTTTTAATAGTGGATGATGTACTGACCTAATTTTTTGTTGTTTACGTGAATTATATATTTCTTTGTGATATGACCATTTTACCCCTCTCGATGATTGTATTGTGGTATTTTTGGGGTGTGGGGATGATTAGCATGATTCTCAATGCATTTTAGCATAATTTATTAAATATTGTGGTTTTTGGTGGTTATAAAAGCTTTATAGTTGACTTCGGTCAATATTTTTTTATCTTTGCATCGGATGGCAAAATGGACTGCGCCAGCAGATACAAAATGTTTATTTTAGGTTGGTAACATAGTTGTTATGATTTTACGACTTTTATATTTTATTTTGACCCTCGGTTTGGAAAGTTGTGAAATTGGATTTCGAGGGTCAACTTTGTCAAAAAAACATTTTTTTTCAAGAATCTGATATTGTCATTGAGTCTGGAGTGTTTAATTTAATAGGATAGCATAGTTCATTTGTATACTTGAATCTTGAATGATTCATGTGGGGTCCGCAGATACTTGGAATTTTCCAAGTCTCCACAGCTGATGCACCACTAAGCTAGTGCAACGGCTAAAGCACCATTTTGGCCGCCTTAGTTGTAGGTGCTAAAGTGCCACTTGGCCTCTTTAGTGGTCGGCTCCAGCTGGACTTTAGCGGTGCCATGTCATCTTTAGTGGTAGGCGCTAAAGCGGCCCTTGTCCTCTTTAGAGAACTGACACGCATTGGTGGGTACGGCTTTAGTGGTGACCGCTAAGGTGGTCATTTGACCACATTAGCAGCATCTGTTACCCATATATATATATATATATATATATATATATATATATATATATATATATATTTCTTTTCTTGATTTCTTTCAACATTTTGATACTTAAGCGTGGGGTTTTGAGTTTTTAGGCAATTTCTTCCATTTTTAAGCTTGGGTAAGCTCATAACTCCTATTTCAATTACTCTTCTTCGATTCTTTGCATTTTAATCCTATTAAAACTTGGTTTTAAAGGTGGAATGTGGGGATATTTACCTAGAAGACCTAAAAGTTGTAATTCTTTGATTTAAACCCTAATTCCCATCCAATTTCACTTGTTTTTTCTTGTATAAGTTTATCTACTATTAGGAAATATAATTTAGACTAAAATTTTGGCTTTATCCTTCTTTTTCAAAAACCTATTTTGGGGTCCATTTTGACCCCGATCCAGAAATAGGCAATATGGGTATTATTGGATTCTTTTTTCGCGTAGATTCTATATTTATGTATTTTAGTTGATTCCAAGTCCATGCGTGAGGTAAAAGATCAGTGATAAAGTCTTGTTTGTACCAGTTTCAGCGTTGAGGTAGGTTATGGCTTAACTTTCTTCAGACTAGGTTGGGTAGTTAATATGAATATAAAATCATGTTAATGGTGTGGGAACTAATAATGAAAATGGCTATATTATTGTGTTGTGCCCTTGTGGGGGCCTACATTATTGTGAATTGGTGATTTTGAGACATTATTTGTTATGTGTGACTGTGTGGGGTCTTATATGATATTGTTGGCCTTGTGTATGTATACTTGATTATATCTTTTCTAGTGAAAAAATCCTAAATTAGAGTTTATGTGGTATCAATGGCATATTATTGTGTATTTTACTCTATTGGCATATGGAATACATTAGATTCAAGAATAGTTGGATTTGGAAATTCTCATTTTGGTTGGTTGTGAGAATTTACATCCTCATATCATAGACATTCATGAAACATTGGTATCACCATAGAAATACTGGTAATACGGGCTTTTTCTGGTAGAAAATGTGATATCTTTAAAAACTCTTTATCGATGGATGTGTCGGAGAGGAGTTATGGATATTGGTATTGGATATTTGATATTGGATAGTATGGGTTTTGAACCCCCATGGGTCCTACCTGTAAGAATAGCTCAGTAGGTGTATATGGAGGTCATACGACAACCTCAGGCATCAGATCATCATCATTATCTTCATTGCATTTCATTTATTGTGTACATTCTGTGTTTTATTTTTGCTCTTGATGTGATATCTATCTATTTGTACACTTTTGATGTGTTGATTTCATATCTATCCATTTTTGCTTCTTTTTGTACTTTTATTTTGGTACATGTTTATATTGTAGAACTGTTAATAGAGACGGTGTGGGCTACCATTTAGGATATTTTTTATTGTAGGTGACGTGCCTATAGTGTGTATTTTATATGCTTTATTTTTTACTTTTCTCAGTCGGCCTATGATACCTACTGAGTACAAGTGGATCGTACTCATCCTTACTTTGCCCTTTTGGTCCAGATCTACGTATGAGTGTGTCACACTATACCTAATTCATGCGGTACTTAGAATCTATTCGAGGTAGCGGCTGCCCTATGCATTCAGGGTTGACCTTCTATCTCTTTTTACCTAGATCATGTTTTATCTGTATTCAAAGACAGATTTTGATCCTTATTGGACTATCATTGTATCCTTTAACAGTAGATATGTATTTAGTAGTTCTTGCACTATGACACAAGGTTTTGGGATTTATATAGTATCTTTGGTTATGTATTTCATCTTTCACTATATATGTGTGGTTCGACTCCACTCTAGGAGTCTAGACTTGGGATTTGGCGTTGATTTCTCATTTCATATTAGTTTGAGTGATATGCTTACTTGTCAAGGTTTGCCGCGATAAGTACCACATGATTCTTTGTTTTTGGGTTATGACACATAATGTTGGAGGACCATATAGTATGGTAGGAGCTTTCTATCAAGAAACACGGGATATTGTAGGTGAGGATATAAATATAGTAGTAGGAGCTTTGTTTTATGGTGTTGAATTCCCTAAATATATCACTCACATAAATCTAGTCAAGAAATTCGTAGTTACTACTTTTTCTTTCATTAGTCCCATAACCTTAAGCAATTTTGTCAACAACTATTTTTCAAGGATTATTTATGAGTGAATTAATGTTTTGTTGCCTGATTTTATATCACAAGAACAAGCAGGATTTGTACAGGGTAGAAATATTATACAAAATGTGCTATTGGTGCAAGAGATTATTACAAAAATTAGAAAGAGCGGTAAACCATCTAACCTTGTCATTAAGTTGGATATGATGAAAGTATATGACAGAGTAGAATGGTTATATCACACAAAAGTCGTGAGGAAGATGTTATTTGGAGAAATAATTACAAATATGGTATACAGACTAGTGGGGAATAATTGGTACTCTACTTTGCTAAATGGTCAACCTAAGGATTTTTTAAATTCTTTAAGGGAGCTTAAGTAGGGAGATCTTTTATCACCACCATTTTTCATATTAGCAGTTGAGTTATATCAAGGGATATAAATGCACTAATTCTAGTATTTCAAGATGTTTGGAATGCCTAAGGGAAGTCCAAATATCAATCACCTTGCATTTGCATATGATATGATCATTATGTGCAAAGTAGAGATAAGAACCATGTAGTTAGTGATTGGGACTATGGAGAAATATGAAAAAAAAAAACTCAGGGTAGGAGGTTAATAATGACAACATTTCAATTTATCTACACAAGAATATATCTGCAGGAGAGGTAATAGTTGTAGAAGTGGCCACTAGAATACTTAGAAAAGAATTTTAGTTTACATATCTAGAATGTCCTATTTTTTTATGAGGAAGCAGAAGGCATACTATTAGTAGGATTCACAAGATAGGTTCCAAATTATTGTCTTAGAAAGGGAAATTAATATCCTAAGATGGGAGAGGACTATTAATTAAACATGTTCTTTAAAGTATTTCCATACATTGTCTATCAGTGATGAACCCTCTAATGAATTTGTTTACTCAGATCCAAAATATAATGCCTCAATTTATTTGGAGCAATTATATAAGACATGGAAGTGGACATTGGATAAGGTGGAGCAACCTATGTATTCCAATAAAATAAGATGGTCTAGGATTTATAATTTTACAGGATGTCTTAATGGCCTTGTTCTGCAAGATATCGTGGAACTTCAAAACTAAACTATTTATGTGGAGTGCTTTTAAAAGAAATAAATACTGCAAGAAAGTAAAGCAGTTTTGGTATTATGGAAGATTGGATACAATGGATCTCAAGTATCCAAAAGAACATTGCAAGCTAGAGATCTGATAGAACATCAAATATGGTGGAACCAAGAATGAGATCAGCAAAACTATGGTATGATAATTAGACGGGATTAAGGGCCTTGATTTCCATCACATAGAAGGTGTTTTAATAAGATAAGAAATGTGACTGGCCTGGTAAAATATGGAAATTGATATGAGGAGATAATAAATGATATTCTACCCACAGAATTAGTTAATCATATTGTACATAAAATCAAGCTCCTCGGAGATTATGTAGACTAGATAAACCTTGGTAGATATTAGAGGCTAAAGGAGAATTTATGGTTAAATATGTATGGCAATACATAAGGCATGAAGAGCACCCAAATAAAATCCTTAAGGAGATTTAGGTAAAAGGGATACCTTTAAAATTTCTTTTTTATGTGTAGATTATGGAAGTTTAAAATCCCTATAGATGATAGAAAAATAGGATGGAGATATGAAAGACCATCAAGCTATTGGTGTTGGATCAACCTAGGCCAAGAGACCATGACCTATGCGTTCCTAAGATCACAAGTTGTTAAAAGGATTTGGTCCTATTTTTTTGTAAGTTTCAACATGGAAGGATTACCTTTGAGGGAGGTAATCATGATATGGTGAAATATAGAGGTTAAAATAGGAATGAAACCATACTATCAAGCTTTGCAAATCATAATAATATGGGAACTATAGAGAAGGAGGAATAGCAACAAAAATGATAAAAAACATGTCAATCCCAAATATTTCCACAATAGTACTAGGAATATGCACATATTACTAAGAGTAAAGAAACCACATAAAAGTTTTTCATATCGTTGGATAAGGATGTTGAAAGAGTTGGAGGATTTTTTTCCTAAGGTTAAGGGGACAAAAATTCTATGGGAATTTCCTCCTGAAGGTTGGGTTAAATACAGTATAGATGGAGCATTGATAGGGAATCCTGGACTAAGATCTTATGCCTATTGCTTAAGGAATTTAGATAGAGATCTTACATATTCAGAAAGGGAAAGAGTGGAAGTTACCACCAACATAGAAGCATAAACAAAGACAATATTAGAAGCATGTAAGCATTGTAATAAAGTACATCATATTAAAGTAAAATAAAAACTGATCTTTTGTTGTTAAATTGTGTTTAATCAGGAGAATAGGCATGCCCAAAAAAATAGGAAAGCCTTTGAAGCATTGCAGCATGGGTAATAAAAATTCAACAAATCCTAGCTACTAGGTAAAGTATAATGAGGTAATATTACAAATTAGAAGATTACTTGTCAAACCTTGACATAAACAATGTAAATTATAGCTACATAAATTTTCAAAGCATCAAAATAATAAGAAGAAAGTTAATTAATAGTAATAGGTTGAAATGCATGTTTATAAGTGTCACCAAGCAAGGGGTGAAAGGGATAGGAAGGCTAAAACATAAGTTTTTTTCACAAAGAGAATAATTACAAAGTACTCAAAGGAAATAAAAATGTGAAAATTCTAGCTAGCTAAGTATACTACTACCAATAAAAAGGATTGACGACAAAATAGAAGGGTCGTAAGGTCAGATTAAATTTGTGGATCTTAGAAGTTGTAATAATCATGTTGTGATAGTTGTAGTGCATCAAAGCTTCCTATTTACCCTATTCCAGCTCCACCCATGAATAAGTTAGATTACTAGATAGAAAATATGCAATGACCCTCCAGGTCATTTCCTTGATTTGCATGCATTTATAAAATTTTGAGCTTTTCAACAGCAGCTACAGGTCACTTATGATAAGTCAGAACTGTCGGTTCAATTATCAGACTGTTTGTTTGGATTTTAGGCCTATTTCCTTATTTTTGAGCTTTTGATATTTAGGATTTAGACTGGACATAAATCCTAGTAGATCACCTTGGATGAGAATACCAATAGTTCCATCATCTCTATAATGTTGAATTTAGTCTAAAGGGGCCCTTGGTTCAAGTTCTGAAGCTTTCAAACTTATTTTAGGCTATTAGACAGATTGTGTGAAAATGGAACTATAGATGTAGGGCCCATACTTAGTCAAAATGATCTCAAATGAAAGTTTTAATGGTTCCATTGAGTCTGAAACATCAAATTTGGTATGGTATCATATTTTGTTTGCACGCCCAGGTTTTTGAACAAATCTCAAGAACCTAGCCGGAGTCCGTTTGGACTCTGAAGAAATCTGGTACATCAGGTTGTTGATGCGACTAGTTAAGTGATCATATGACTGCTTAAGTGATTTTATACGATATAGTATCGCTTAATCAATCATCATAGATGCGACATAGTATTACTTTAGTGACATTGACCACTTGGTCAATGGTCTCTTAAGTGATAATTATGTCGACTTAAGTGGGAATCACTTAAGTGTCCTGGGAGTCACTTAAGTGATACCCGTCAATCTTGACATGTCTTTTAATAGATAGTGGGGTCGCTTAGGCAGTTGTTGCTTAAGTGATGGGGTGACCGCTTAAGAGGCTCTTGGTGTCGTTGAAACTCTTTTCCCTACCCAATTTTCCACCATTTTCACACTAAGGTGAGTTCTCAGAGAGAGGAAAAAGTGGAAAATCATCCAAATAAGTTAAGGTAAGCTAAACTAATTCTCCTTGGTCATTTGTAATTAATTTTTCCTTCAATTTCCATCCTAAAGAATGGTAAAATTCTTAGAAATTAGGTCTTGAATTCCTAAAATTTAAGGGTTGATTTCAGACTCGATTTACTCTCTATTTGTTCTAAAATTTTGAGCACATATTCCTTTTCCTTTCAGGGACCTCATGATGGATTTAATTTTTTATTTTATTTATGGGCCCAAAGGCTAGTTCTTGGTATAAAATATGATCTGACACTCAATATAGAAATATGGGTATCATTTTACTTCTAACGACATAGAGATTACTATTTTTATAATGTGACGGCATTGGCATTATGGAGTAAAGATGAGTGATTTGTGGATAATTCAAGGATTGTGGTTCAGCACCAAGGTAGACTTATGTCTACTCTTTTTCATAAAATAGTGTATTATATCTATTTCATGTTACATAGGGATGTTAGGATGTCATATTGGGTAGAATACCATGACTTAGCCTAATCAATGAGTTTGGGGGCCATAAGGGTAATTGACCCTTAAAGTGAAATATTTATTATGCTTCTAGAATTCTATTACCCTAGTTAGTAGCAATGTTAGGTATGGTTGAGATAAATAAAACTTTAGTATAATGTTTACTACAATACTCGATGTATTTTAATGGTTTTTCTCAAACTATAATGCTATGATTATGTTGGATATATCATTGGGACCAAGGCCATGTTATGATATTGGTTGGATTCTAGGAGTGGTTTATCCTTGTAAAGTATGTTTCCATAGTTTATAGATATTTGGGGGCTTATAATAGTATTATTTGGATAATGGTGATGGAGTGCATATATTTGGTACATTCAAGCTCATTAAATTATAAATTGTACAATTCTAACTACAAATATGGCTTTACTACTACTTTTCCTAAAAGGGGATTTATTCCCACTTTTCTCTTTTAAAATAGATTTCTTCATAACAGGAATCGTATCATCTTAATGAATAACTTATGATCCTTAAAGACTGAGAATGATATTTCAGAGGTTTGACCGAGATAGATTCTGGTCCACGATTTTGTTAATACTATTTACCTTGATTGTGAGAGATTTTGACCCATTCCATACTTTTATGATGATTTAGTCTCGAATTTTACCCTGATTAATAAATTTATATACTTACACACTTTTAGCCATTGCTTCTAGCCCATGTACTTATATATATATATATATATATATATCGGAAATCTTGGATTAGGACCAAGTTCGTGTATACGGGTACTCCTAAACCCCCTAGGGGGCTCTTCATCTATGAGCCATCATGTCAGAGAAGAGAGGTCATCGTAGGTCCTATCTTTGCAAGCTGTCAAGCTGGAGAAGGTGTATACACTAGGCTATTTTATGGTACTTAGATCAGTTATGGTATTATGGGATCACTTTGAATTCATCCTTACAGGCGCATTGCCTATCACCAGTATGCACCTATATATATCATCCTTATAGGAGTTGCATAGGTATAGGTGATGAGTATGGCTTGTGGTGTGTTATGCGCCGATTGGATCTTTCGAGTTATGGAGCTCAATTTAGGGAATATTTTTTGGGCTAGCTGGTTACTGTATTATTGTTATTATGATTAGCTTATGATAGGTTGGATTATTGGACTTGTATAGATATTTAAGGTATGATTCTAATTCCTTTATCTTACAATTATTTTATTTTACCTGATTATCCCAAGGTTAGTCATTATGGTTTTAGACCCTAATTATGTTAGCACTAGTTCCTACTATGTTTAGGAGTCCTTAAGATGCTAGTGTGACTACTATGATTAGGTTTAACCTTTGAGTTAGCATTATTTATGTATATGTATCTATCTATAGTAGCTATGGTAATATAGTATATCCTTTTTTCTTTTATTTATTCATGTCGTATATCAGTTTCTTATCATTGTATATATACATACATATATATATATCCTCCTTCTATTCTTTATTTATATATTGGTCAATGACCTACAGTATAGTGCTTAGGTCCCTGAGTACGTCTAGAATAGGATAGTTTATCATTATTACCTCTTTGGTTTTACTATGTTAGTTTTCTAGATATTTGGGTGTAGTTTATATTACTGCTTTTATGTTATTTATATTTGCACTATTGTTAAATCTCAATCGGTAGTTGCCTACTGAGTATCATATGTTTGTTACTTATACTACACTTCTGCAGACTGCAAATCATAATACAAGTTCTTTTCATTATTGTATGCATCGTATTAAACATCAATGGTTCAAAGACATAAGGTGAGCTCCTGACATTTAGAGTATTTCTATTCTCCCTCTTATGTACTAGACTAATCTCTATGTTGTATTTAGAGACTGCTGTATCAGTATCTTCATTTTGTACTTTATGTTGTAATCTCATTATAATAGAAAATCTTTTACTGATTCCACTAGGTTTTGGACTATCTTATGTATTTTAGTCTTTGTACTATATTTATTCTACAATCTTCCTTCATTCTCTTGGTAGTCTATTTCTAGTAGTTTCAAACTATGGGTTGACTTACCTACTGGCGGGATATTGTAAGTGCCATCATGACTTGAAAAATCAAGTCATGACAAATTGGTCTCGAAGCCTAGGTTTACCGATGTGTTGGTACAAGAACTAAGTATCTAGTGGATCCTATGAATTGGGGCGAAGATGTCCATATCCTATCTTTAGGAGCCTATAAGGAGTTCTTAGGAAATTTTGTTTTGATTCCTTGTCATGTGTCCATATTTCTATAAGCCTCAAGGATATTTTTTGACATTATTTTGTAAAGATAGATGGTGAAAGGTTGTTGATAAATACAGATGAGACTTTAGCATGCATTTCTAGAGCTTCACTACAACGTCAGACCAGGGAGTCAGGGATAAATGTCAAAGATCTTCAGCACCAGCCAAAGGATTTGAGGCTAGTCCAGAATTCGATGGAGTTTATGATTGCTTCAACCCTTCAAGATTCAGCATTAGGGATCCCAAGTATTTTTGTTGATAAGTCATAGCCAGACATGAGGTTCATTTCATCAAGCAGTTCTCATGCTAATATTAGGTTTGTTGGCATGCAGTAGGGTTCTCTTTCAATTTCAAAGTATGATATTTTGTTTCTTGAATAGGCCAGACATATCCCTAAGTTATATCCTTCAGAGCATGACATAGTGCATGGATTTATTAGAGGATTGGTATTGGCTTTCCATTTAGCATCGAAGCATTTGAAAGAAACTAGGTGTTCTTTCTCTTAGGTTGTTGATCATGGAAGTACCACAGAGCGGGCATGTATTAGGACTTATGGAGGTGGTGGTAAGAGGTCATTTCATCAATATAATTCTATAAATATTTCATTCGGGAGGTAGGATCCTCCAGGCAGAGGTTAGCTTTGCTTGCAGCCTTTCGATTCTATACAAATAGTGTTTTAGACTTTGGGTAGATCTCAAGTTAGTTGTGGTGGTCACAGCGGGAAGATTTCTTATCGAACCTTGTAGAGTTTTTATATGGATCCTTAGGTTGTGAAGCCATTCTAGATTAGGAAGGGCAACACCTCGAAGTATTTTATAAGCTTGATTGGTTTTAACGAGATAGTACATTAGTTTTGAGAGTGCCCCAAATGCAAGTTGGTTGCTCAGATAGAGGTAGCATGTGTTTCTTGCCAGCCTAAAGTCCTTGAGGTATGTTGTGATTATGGGAAAGATGGTCATTTTAGTAGGGAGTGCCCTCGGTATAAGTTGATTAGCCAGTTGGGGTTAGCTCGTGTTTCTCACCTTACCAGGGCTTTAGGGGTTTGCTACAATTATAGAGAGATCGTTCACTAGTCTAGAAAGTGTCCCCGATATAGGATTATTAGTCATTCAGCTATTTAAGATCAGTATTATTATGTTTTGGCACCTTTGGTTAGAGCAGGTGTGTATAGTGCCTCAGTTAATGATTCAAACACTCAGTTTGAGTTTAGACTCGCTCAGATTTATTCTCCCTCAAGCACGTCAGGCACGTGATTTTGGATTCCACCATGATATGTGAACCTTTATATCTTGCCTTTGCTATTTTATTTGTGTGTATTGGATTTCTCATACCCATCGATGATTGCATGCCTTGGTAGGTTTATATCGACTATTGTCTGACTTGATATAGAGTTCATAATGATATGACTACCCCCATAGATTATTTCTTTTAGTAGTGGATGGAGTTGATCAGAGTTGATATTTTCCCTATGGTTGTAGTATTTGGGTTCGAGTCCCATTTATCATGGCATATTGGCCTTTTTATGTCCCTATAGCGGTACTTGAACATTTTTATTTTGGGTACCACTTATTCTTAATATTGATGTTTATATTGTTGTTGTTATTATTATTAGTGTTTGATGTTAAATCAATACTCTATTGGTAGATGGTTAGTCTAGCATTATCTAGTTAGAACTCCCTTCCTCATGGTTCTTATTCATTGGCTTAGGTAGCCTGCTTGGTTGGATGACTTCTCCTTTGTACCAGTAAGGTTGGTTATTTTCCTCTTCTGTTGGGTATGTAGATTGGTTGTGGAGTCAATTATGGTAGTGAAGTTAAGTTTCTACGGTTTTATTATAGTTCTAAAGTTGTCGATTAAATTATGTAGACTATTTCTAAGGTTAACCTGTTTGGGGTTTGTTCTTCTAATTTGACTAGTTTATCATCTGGTAGTGGTTTTGATATTGATGTCGAGCGGTCTTGGATTTCTATTATAGGTTTTTTGGGTCCATCTCTTGGTGATGGTTTGCTTTTGGTACTGGTATGGAGTTGGATACTCTATTCTTGTCATGATGTGGTTCTTATTCTATATAGAGTTAGAGTATTGGAGATAGGTGATATTTACTATGACTGCTTCTTAAGTTGGTAAACTAGGAATTCGTTGTCAAGATAGAGTTTTGGATTGATTAGTTCTCATCTAAGGTTGCATATCTCTAAATTGCTAGAGTTTTTATTATTACTAGTGTAATTTGTAGCCTTGGTGAGTTCTAGCGTATGCTCTGGTGGTTTATGCCCTCCAGTAGATGTGGAGTTAATTGTTTGTATTTTTAGGCATTGATTTATCCTTTGTTGTGATTTATTTCTCCATCTACATTTTAGTTTTGGCTCCAACATAAGTCAGTAGGTATATGTTTGATTTTGATACTAAGATTGATTGGGTATCTGGCCTTAGATCAGACTCATTAGCTCAATTTTAGATTTTTCGCCTTGGAATGGAAATTTAGAGGTTATGGCGTATTTGGAATATTGATTCTTACCCATCTTTAGGTTTAGTTTTGATAGTTAAGATCAAGCAATTCAACCTTGGTGTCGAGAATTTAGTTTGGAGTTGTAAAGTTTGGGTGTAGCTTTTTTTTTCAAATTTGCCTCATTTGGTATTTCATCCATAGGCTAGCTGATCCTACTCTATGGTTACCTATTCGGTCTTCTTTAGTTTAGATGGATTAAGTTTGATACGTGTTTAGGTGGTAGTTTGTTGGAATGGTATTTGATCCTTTTCCTTTGACCTCAATTTTCAGTTATCATTGGGATTTTGGATGATCTACTCAGCAAGAGTAGTAGGCTTGAGTTGGATTCAACATGGATTATTACTCAATTGATGGAATACCTTAGAGAGGATCATTCGGTGGTGTGTATACTTTGGACTCCTGGTTTATAGTTTTGATGTTCATTTAGACCAGTTGTGGCATTGGAATAGATTACAAACCTTGGTTATCTCTATTTATGTTCCTAAGTAGCACCTTTGGGGTTTATTCTCATGTTTATCGTTATGGATTCTTGGTGGGTTAGCTTTAGTTCTTCAAGGTTAGTATGATTGAGTTGCGTGGATAGGACTCGGGTGACTTTTTTCTTGATTTGGAGTAGATAACAGCTATGGAAAGGCAAAAAAAGGTTATCTTTGGCCTTGGAGTTGGTTGCATGACCCATGCCTTAGGTTGCCTTAGGCTTAGATGGATTTTTGCTTAATTGTACTAGTATCAGTATGTTATTAGTGTGTTATGGCTCGGATATCCATGCATCAATCTTCCTTAATTCAGTTGGATGTGTTGTCTCTTCTTGGAGGTTATTTGGGAAGTTGAGCATGAAGCATGTGGGCCAGTACTTCGTCCCTTTGAGTTTTCATGCTTCTTCTATCCATTTGACTATTGTGGAAGAAAGTCCTTTTAGTAGTGGATATTGTAATGACCCAATAGATGATTTCCTTGATTTGTGTGCATTTTGGGTATTTTGAGCCTTCCCACAGTGGCTACAGGTCATTTATAACTTGCTAGAACTATCGGTTTGGTTATCGAATAGTTTGTTTGGATTTTAGGCTTATTTTCCTATTTTGGATCTTCCACTATTTAGAATATGTTCTTGGGCCAAAACTCCTAGTGTATGACCTCAGATAAGAAGTCCGACAGTGCCATCAGTTTTAAAATGTTGAATTTAGACTAAGGGGACCCTTGGTTCAAGTCCCGATCTTCCATACTTGGTTTGTGCTATTGGGTAGATAGTACAAAAAATAAAACTATAAGTATGGGACTCACACTTAGTCAAAACAATCTTGTATGAAAGTTTTGATGATTCCATTGAGTTTGGAACATCGAATTTTGTATGGTAGCATATTTTGTTTGCACGCACAGGGTTTCGAATGAATCCCAAGCACCCTATTGGAGTCCGTCTGGAGTCGAAAGAAATCTTGTGCATCAGGTTGCTGATGCAACCACTTAAGCCATCATATGACCGCTTAAGAAGTCATCATGTATACAATATAGTGTCTCCTAAGCGACATTAACCACTTGGTCAATGGATACTTAAGCGAGCATCACTTAAGCGGCCTTGGAGTCGCTTAAGCAATACCCGCCAGCCTTGACAGATTGCTTAAACAATAGTGGAGCTTCTTAAGTGGTTGTTTCTTAAGCAACAAGGTGACTGTTTTAGTGGTTGTCTCTTAAGCGATAGGGTGACCGCTTAAGTAGTAGCTGGTGGCTTTATATCACCTTTTTCCCACTAGATTTTGCAACATTTTCACACCAAATTGAGAGCTAAAAGAGAGGAAAAGTAAGAAATCATCCACATAAGTTAAGCTAACATAACTCTCCTTGGTTATTTCCAGTTAATTTCTCTTTAATTTCCATCCTAAATCATGGTGAAATTCTTAGAAATTAGGTCTTGAATTCCTAAATTTAAGAGTTAACTTGGGACCTGGTTTTTGCTCTGTTTGTGCTCAACTTTTAAGCACACATTCCTTGTCCTTTGAGGGACCTGGTGATGGATTCTATTTTGGATTTTTTGTGGGCCCTGCAGGCCCATCTTGACCCAAAATTTGACTTATCCCTTAATATATCAATATCGGTCTCATTTTACTTTGAACAATTTGTAGATTACAATTATAATAGTGTGATGGCATTTGGGATCGTGGAGTGAATAAGGATATTTATGGGCGATTCAAAGATTGTAGTTCGGCATCGAGGTAGGATTCGGTCTACTCTTAGTCAAGAGATGGTGTAATAGATATATTGCATGTTAGATAGTGGTGTTTGGATGTAAAATTGGGTAAAATGCCATGACTTAGCCTAATCTATGAATTTGGGGCCTAGAAGGGTAATTTACCCTTAGGGTTAAATACTCATTATGCTTCTAGGATTATACTACCCTAGGTTGCTAGCATGTTATGTATGGTTGAGACTAATTAACCTTTAGTATAATGTTTACTATGATACTTGGCAGATTGTGATGATTTTTCTCAGACTATGATGTTATGGTTTTATCGAATATATTATTGGGTCCAGGGACGTATTGTGATATTGTTTGGATTTTGAGAAGTGGTTTATCCATGTAAAAGACGTGGTTGTAGTTTATAAACATTTAGATGCTTATAATTTTATTGTTGGATACTGGTGATGGCATGCATAGATTTGATACATTCGTGCTCACTAAAATGGTAAATTACACGATTCCAACTAAAAATATGATTTTACTAACTCTTTTCCAAAATAGAAGTTTATTCCCACTTTTCACTTTTAAAATAGATTTTTCATAATGGGAATCGTACCATCTTAATGAATAACTTATGAGACTTTGAAACTAGAAATGAAGTTCTAGAGATTTGACCGAGATAGAAGTCGATCCATGATTTTGCTACTACTATTTACCTCAATCATGAGACATTTGAACTCTTTCCACAATTTTATGATAATTTAGTCTCGAAGTTTACCCAGGCATTGGTTTATGGACTCACACTCTTTTAGCCATGGTTATAGCTCGTGCATTTATATATATAGACACATACATATCACTGGTACTTGAAGAATTATATTGATGATGATAATGGTTATTAGAAATCTTAGATAGAGACCAGTTTGGTGTATATGGGAACTCCCAAACCCCATAGGTGCCCTTTTGTCCATGAGCCATCATACGGGAGAAAAGAGGTTATCGTAGGTCCTGCCTTTGTGAGTTGTTGAGTTGGTAGAGGTGTATACATAACTTTATGGTACTTGGCTCGGTTATGGTATTATGGATTCACTTTGCATTCATCCTTGCATATGAATTGTTTATCACCAGTATGTGCATATGTATATTAGCCTTATGGGGGATTGCATAGGTATAGGTGATGAGTATGGCTTGTGGTGTGTTATATTCTAATTAGACCTTTCGAGTTATGGGGCCTGATTTAGGTATTATTTTTTTGAGTGAGCCAATTACTTTACATTGTATTATTGTTATTATGATTAGCTCTTGATAGGTTAGATTATTGGACTAATATTGATATTTAAGGTATGATTTTGATTCCTTTATCTTATGGTTATTTTATTTCACATGATTATCCCATGGTTAGGCATTATAGTTTTAGACCCTGATTACGTTAGCACTAGTTCAACTATGGTTAGGAGGCCTTGAGATGCTAGTGTGACTAAAATGATTAGGTTGTACCTATGAGTTAGCCTTGATTATGTATATGTATCTATCTATAGTAGTCATGGTATTACCATATAACCCTTTCTTCTTTCATTTATTAATGTTGTATATCCATTCCTTGGCCTTGTTTACATATATACATACATGTATGTATGTATATATATATATATATATATATATATATATGTATATATATATCCGTCTTATGTTCATTATTCGTATATTGGCCATTGATATACAGTATAGTACCTCCTTAACTTTGTTATGTTAGTTTCTTGGATATTTGGGTGTAGTTTACATTCCTTCTTGCATGTTATTTATATTTGCATTATCTTTGAAGATCAGTTGTCAGTTGCCTACTAATTTCCACGTGTTTGGTACACATACTACACTTTTACAGCCTGAGGCTCATAGTATGGGTTTTTGTCATTGTTTTGTGGGTCGTATAAAGAAGTTATGGTTCGGAGATATAGGGTGAGCTCCTGGCATTTGGAGTATTACTATTCTCCCTCTTATGTCCTAGACTAATCTCTATGTTGTATTCAGAGATAGTTGTATAGTATATTCATTTAGTACTTCATGTTGTAGTCTCATTATATTAGAAGCTCTTGTACTGATTCCACCAGGTTTTGGGATTATATTATGTATTTTAGCCTTCTTACTATATTTATTCTGAATTCTTCCCTCATTTCTTTTGGCAGTCCGTTACTAGTAGTTTCGGACTACAGGTTGGCTTACCTATTGGCTGGTTATAGTAGGTGCCATCACGACCAAAGTGAAATTGGGCATGACAAAACATCACAAGAGGAAAGAACAACGAAAAACATACCAAATAATGTACTATAGTTCCAACTGATGAAATCTTTCGGCAAAATACATAGAGATAATAATGCCTCGTTCACTAGCGAACACCACTGCAAAAATATAGAATCAAGAGAGGTGAATATAAGGAGGAGTTTCTTAAGAAAATGAAGAGAAGAATACAGATCAAACTTATGTAAGCTAAGAAATTAGCACAAGATAAAGATCATAGCATGGCATTTACCATCCAAAGAAAGACGAGGAGCAAGCAATGATTCTGCAATGGAGGCAACATTTTTTAGACGTTCAAAGGGTTTGACAAAACTATTGAATTGAGAAGCCCTAGCATATATTTATATGTAATAAGGTTGGGTCAAAAGAGGTGGGCTTTTTCTATTTTTAGAGATCTTCTTCCTTTTGTATTATTTAGATAGAATTAGGCTTTGTCCCAATTGTATTTATTTTTATTACATAAATAATATCCCAAAATTCTCTTGAAAAAGTTTCTCAAATGAGCCGTACTTGGTTGAGGCTATTCAAAGTGACACTGATTAAATGGATCGAATATTATTACTTCCGAACAAGTTTGCTTTGTTTGTTTGGGTCCACACCGTAATGGCCATCATGAGCACCAATATTATCACTGAGGCCAGATAATGGTTGAACTTGTTTTCAAAGGATCTATGCCTCCTCGAATGTAATTGGTGTGGACTTCTAGTAGTCTCTTATGATTGTTTTTGTTCTGGATAGGGTGAGCTTGAATGTGGCAAAGCAAATAACAGAAGAGGAAAGTAATCCTACCATCGTTCAAAAGATATCTTCCTTCGTTCACTAGTCACAAAGTTATGTTAGAGGATATGAATGATAGTGGAGGCGAAGATAGTTTGGACTTAGTGTGACCAAACTTTCAACCCAATAAGAGTGAAGAGGCATCACTCAAAGAGCAAAACAGCTAGGTGCAGACAGGGAGAATAGTGGGGCTTAGGATATTAGAGGATGAGGTATTGTCCACCATGGTTGTTTGGGCCTTTTAGGAGATCAAAGGTATACCTTGCTTTAGTAAAGGACTTACCACTGAAGATGCACATGCTTCCCTGAGGTTACACCTTCTCCAGTACCATAGCAGGTCCTTTTGATCAACGTACTACTTATGATTCCCTAGATTAAGCCCACATGTAGAGTAGAAGAAGAGGCATTTTAGGAACATATACCCGTATGTGTATGAAAGGGTGTGAAGATGATCGCTAAGCTATTTGGTTTGAATAAAAAGGCTCCAAGGTAAAGACATCAGACACACAGGAGTTTCCTTTTTTAGCAGACTAGATGAGGTGGTCCTGGATTATCGGGTCTTGAAGATGACATGGGGAACTAATCCCTATCATGGTATTACCTACCCCCCTTCCATATTATTTATATTTGTTCGTTTTGGCCCCTGCATGAGCATTTATAGACATCTTTTATTATATCATATTTTTGAATAACTAACATTATTTTGATTATGTTTTTAATGTCGTTGGTGGAATGTTGGGATAATGTCCTTGTTTGTAGGCTCATACTTCTTATGGAATTCTTGTACTAAAAATTTCCTAAAAATCAAAGAATTCAAGAAAAGATAAAAATTCACAAGGCTGGCAGCTTACTGCCTTATGGCCGCTACAGCTGTCCCCCAGCTACTATAGCAATATTGTTATGGATATTGGGAGGTCTGTTCTAGAAATCTAGATACTTTAGGTGTAACTTTCTATGGGTGTTATGGACCACTATAGTAGTCCCACTTTAATAACACCCCCTCCACTGTAGTAGCCCTCAACCAGTGACCTAGAGAAATTTTTTTTATCTCCCCACCCTTTTAGCGTGATATAGTAATAGAAACATGATATTGTGGTTCAAACTTCACGCACGATAGATACAACTACCAACCATAGTCTTTAGCCACCAAAATTAGTAATTTCACTTCTACAATTATTAAGGATGAGAACCTCATTAAGTAACTAAATCAATGCCCTATTCATTAGCATTAAGCTTATAACTAATGCACCAACACCATGAAAATTGTCAAGAATTTTGACTTCATTCTTCACACTCTTAAGAACAATGAATAAAGAAGTTTAAGCACAACTCACATTATAACCCGATCAGTACCCCTTATTAACAGACACTAATTGGGAATAAGTGCATTCCATTTTTTTTGAATGTGTAATGATTTAATTTTTGGTTATTTTTGTGAAATAATTATTTTTGTATGATTTGACCATTTTACTCCTCTCTATAGTTGCCTTGCAGTATTTTTGAGGTGTAGGGATGATTGGCACAATTCCAATGCATTTTGGTGTGATTTGTACGAGTTAATGGTTTTAGTGGCTTGGAAATCCTTATAGTTGAATTCGGTTAATTTTATTGATTTGTGAATTAGATGGCAAAATAGACGGCGCCAGCAAATCCAGCACGTCGATTTTAGGTTGGTATCATAGTTGGTGTGGTTTTATGGCTTTTATATCTCACTTCAATCCTCAATTCAGAAAGTTGTGAAATTGGGTCTCGAGGGTCAATTTTTTAAAGTTATGTTTCTTCATAAATTGGATGCTTTCATTGAGTCTGGAAGGTCGAATTTGGGTTAGTAGTGGGGTTGGTTCAGTTTTGTGGCCTTTAGATACCATTTTGATCCTTGGTTCAAAAATATTGTAAGTAGGATCCCTGGGGTAAATTTTTTGATAATGACTTTGTTCCTAACTTTGATAATTTCATTAGATTCAGAACGTGTATTACAATCAAACTTCATAATTGGATCATGTTAGTATAGTTCTGAATGAGCTTGGGGGATCCAAAATAAGATTTCAGCATTGCTGGTGCTAGTGTGTTCGCGAAAGCAAACCTTTGACCATTTGACCAGGTCACTTATTCTAAAATTTGTACTCTTAGGCGATATTTTGACCCTTTGACAAGGTCGCTTATGCGACCATCGCTGAGTATAAGACTCAAATTTGTATTATGATAATTTGGGAGCTAGTAAGCTCCCACTTTGACGATTTTGATGCATTTTTCTCGTAGAATCATTGTCTATCATCTTAGAACTCTATTTTCCCTATTTCCCAAGAACTTCTATTTTTTTTGTGATTTTCACCCAAGATGAGAATCAAAAACCCATTTCCACCATTTTTAGGCTTGAGAGCTCGGATTTGGACGATTCTAAAGGGGTTTTTGAGATTTCTTCAATGGGTAAGATTCTAATCTTATAATGATCATTTTTATCTTTATTTAATCTTCAAATCACTTCAAATTCTTTATTTTAAAATGGGTTTTGGGGGGTTTTGCTGGTAAAACATAAAAATGATTTTTCTTTGATTTGAGCTTTGTTTTAACTCATTTTTGCATGGGTTTTCATCTGTATACTCCTATGGGTATGGGCAACATGTTTGTAAGATGATATTATTATTTTACTCTTTTTTAAAACTCATTTCGGGGGTTCATTTTGACCTCGACTCAAAAATAGGTATTATAGGTATCGTTGGCTTTTTTTTAATGCGTAGATTCCGTATTTGTATGTTGTAGTTGATTTTTGGTCCATTTTGAGGGTAAAGTTATAGATTAAAGGCTTTTGGAATTGATTTTGGGAATTTGAGGTAGATTATGGCTTAACTTTCTTCAGAGTGGGATGGGTAGTAAATATTGGTATAAAATCATATTATTGATGTGGGAACCAATCATGGAAATGGCTATTTTATTGGGTTGTGCCTGTGTGGGGGCCCATATTATTTTTATTTGGTAGTTTTGAGACATTTTTTTCTATATGTGACCATGTGGGGTCTTTTTTTATGTTGTTGACCTTGTGTATATGTATTTGGTTGTATCTTCTCTAATGAAAAAGCATAAATTCAAGTTTAAGTGGTATCAATGGCATATTATTGTGTATTTTTACTCTATTGGTATATGGATTACATTGGATTCAGGAATGGTTGGAATATTGAGTGGATTTTGGCTCATACGGTTTATATATTGGTTGGATTTGAAAATTCTTATTCTAGTTGATTATGAGCATTACATCTTCATAGCATATACATTCATGAAACATTGGTACCACTGTAGAATATGGGAAGCACTGGCTTTTCTGACAAAAAATATGATATCATTAAAAACCCTTTATAGATGGATGTATCGAAGAGGAGTTATAGATATTGGTATTGGATTTGTATTGTATATAGGTTGATGAACCCCCATGGGTCCTACTTGAGAGTATATCTCGATAGGTGTATACGAAGGTTGTATGATGACCTTGTATATCATATCATGCCATCATCAACATAATTATCATATTCATTGCATTTCATATGTATATATTATGCTTATTCTTTGTTTTATTATTGTCTTGATGTGATATCTATCTATGTATACTTCTTTATATACTTGTATGGGTGATATCTGTATACATGTATTTCCATGTCGTATTTACATATAGTATATGTGAAAATTATAGAATTGTTAGTGGAGACGGTGTGGGCTATCGATTGGGATATTTTTTTACTACAGGTGACTTACCCATAGTGTGTATTTTATATGCTTTATCATCTACTTTCCTCGGTCGGCCTATGATGCCTACTGAGTATAAGTGGATCATACTCACTCTTACTTTGCCCTTTGGGTGTAGATTCAGGTATGAGTACGCCGCACGACAGTTGAGTCAGGAGGTTCTTGAAGTATATTCGAGGGAATTATTGATCTATGTTTCCGAAGTTGACCACTACCTTTTCTTATCTAGACTATGTCTTATTGTATTCAGAGATAGAGTTTGTCTCCCTTTTGGATATCCTATGTATATTTTTACTTCGAGTTGTACTAGTTGGTTCTTACACTGTGACACTGGGTTTTGGGATATTATATGGTATCGTTGGTTGTGCATCTCTCATTTTTTCTATATATGTGTAGTTTGATTCTATTCTAAGAGTCTTGTCACAGGTTTTGGTATTATTTTTCATATCATATCGGTTTGGGTGATAAGCTTACTTGTCAAGGACTTTCGCCACAAATGCCATCATGACCCTTAGTTTTGGGTCGTGACAGATTGGTGCTAAAGCAGCCAGGTTCATTGGTCTCAATATTCTAAGAATGAGGTGTCGAATAGAGTCTTGTGGATCGCTATGTAGATGTATGTATCTATCTTCGATAGGCTATAATATGTCTTTATGAAACTTCTCTTATTTTGTTCCTCATCTTGTGGATCTTTCATACCTTGTGTTCTAAACTTTTTTAACTCTTTTTTGCACCTTTATCTGAGTATGGGATTTCATGATCAGGAGTTTAGCCTTTATCTGGGTTACCTCCTCAAGTGAGGTCTAAGCAAGTTAGATTCACTATGCCTACTCCTATTGCTAGTATAATTATGTCATCTAAGGATCTGAAGAATTTTGAAAGATTAACTTGCTTGGGTCCTTCTAGGTTCAGTTGTGTTGTAGGCACGGATGCATGTGAGTTCTTGAATGACTGTCATGAGAAGTTGCATAACCTTGGTTTTCTTGAGTCGCATGGTGTTGCTTATACTACTTATCAGTTAAGAGATGCAACTACAGATTGGTGGAGGTCGCTAGTTGGTTGCAGACCTTTCTATTCTCTTGAGATGACTTAGGATCAGTTTGTTAAGGCCTTTCTAGAGAAGTTTGTGCCTTACATTCTGAGAGATCAGATGAGATATAAGTTTGATCTCTTAAAGCAGGGATCTATGACTGTTACGGAGTATGAGGCACGTTTCCATGCCTTGTCTAGTTATATGCTAGCATTGCCACTGAGATTGAGAAAATTTGGAAGTTTGTTAAGGGGTTAGATGTTTGTCTTCATCTAGATACGACTTAGATTGTAGTGTGTGGAGCATCTTTTTAGAGTATAGTGGATCATAATAGGATGACTTCTACTATTCTTTGTTGATTTCAAGGAAGCACCCAGAGGGTGCACCATCAAAGCGAGTTCAGAGGTCACACTTATCGAGGCAAAAATTGTAAAGGTTTCCATAGATATCATGGTAAACCTGTGCAGGAAACCTTGCAGAGTTTAGGTAGTTGATCTTCTGATTTAGTAGCTTCACGTGGTCATTCTAGCTTAGTCATACCTCCTTCAATTTAGTCTGGATGCTTAGCCATGTGGACAAAGATTGTCCCCACTGTGTTTTTAGAGCTACTCATATTTTAAACTTTGAGAAGTAGAGGTGCTACTAGAGGTATGCGAGCCAGAGGTCATGGTGCCCATAGTGGTGGTCACGAGGATACTCAACTAGGTAGTAGTCGAGGGTAGTGTTATGCTATACCATCTAGACCAGAGGCAGGGGCTTCTGGCGCTGTTATCATAGATATCATCCCTATTTATTTCACATCTGCATCTGTGTTATTTGATATGGGATTAACATTCTCCTATGTCTCTACATGTTTTGTTTTACGTTTTGATTCTTTTAGTGAGCCTCTTTACATGCCTATTTCTATATCTACCCTTGTAAGAGACCTTTTAGTGATGGATCAGGTGTACCAATCCTACATTATGACTTTTCTGGGTTATGAGACATGGGTAGTTCTTATTGTTTTAGATATGGTAGATTTTGACGTCATCTTAGGTATGGATTGGTTGGATCCTTACCTTGTTGTCCTACATTTTTATGCTAGGATCATGACTTTATCTCTACTGGGTGTGTCAAAGATAGCTTAGAAGGGTGTGCTTCATTTGAGTCCCAAGAGAATTATATCTTTTCTTTAGGCTTGTCGCTTGGTTGAGATGGGGTGTTTCACTTATTTGGCTCATATTTGTAATACTAGTGTTACTTCACCTCAGGTGACGTCAATCTACACCTCCTCTCAAAAGATGATATGGTCTCTGCCAAATATAGTAACCCAATAGAGGTTAGGGTCAAATCCCAAGGGAATATGTGGAATCATGGCTCTCAAATATTGTAATCAATGGGCGGAATTGGAAAAGTAAATGGTGGGATATGAGTATCAATGTCGAACTAGTAGCAAATATCAACTTCGGTTGTAATCAGTTATGAGTGAACACTAGGATTCTGTTTCCCCTGGCTTCTCAGCTTTGTAGGTTTATCGTGCTTTGTTGAACCAACTAGATACCTTGCATGCAGAATCGATAAGTTATGTACCTTCTACAGTATTTTGGATGAGTAGAAGGGCTTCACCCTTTAACTTTTGAGTCTCAAGATGTCGCCTTACTAACCCTTATCTTGATCCCAGTTAACTATTACCTTTTGAGTCTCTAATTATTAGATAAAATCTAACCACCTTACTAAGATAAAACCTAGAAGCATGGATCGACAGTTAAACTCCAAATTACTATTGTCTTTTTCCTAGCCACTACTCCTCTATTGGAGTAAGTAGAAATAATCTAGGTGGGGTCCTAACGTGTGCACCCATTAAGATAACTATTATAGAGAAGATAAAGAAATGCATGCATGGGTATCGGTTTTGAATAAAGATAGCACTTCCCCTACTTCATCAATTCACTAGGGTTTCCACAACCCTAGCTATGCGATTATAGCCTCTCAGGCTTGTGAAATAATCAACAACATTCATAATTGAAAGCATAGATAAAATAACAATAATAAAAAGTAAAAAACCCAAAATAATAACTGAATTAATCAATTGAAGTTAATACAATAGAATTCCGAGATCAAAATTGAATCTTGGAATCAAAATATGTTTGTGGGTATCAAGAGTGCGTAACTTCCACTAAAAACAGATAAGGGGTATTTATAATACATGATAAACCCCTAAAATAAAATTCCGAACAAAATAGGAGAAAAAAAATCGGAGGCTACTTATGGTCCCTATTTGTACCCTGACCATGGACGCAAGTAGTACTTCCAGCCTGCAAGGTGGGCGCAAGTGGTGACCACAAGTGCCATGGCCAAAAAATCCTGCAGGTTAGCTCTCGGGATTTTTTACTTCTAGCACTTGCTTTTCCCACATGGGTCCACATACATATGGTCCACATGTTGACTTAGCAATGTCGGGAGTCATCTTTTCAGCTTTTCTTCAATTCCTAAACATGCTTTGATCACGAATAAGCCAGAAAGTATCCCAACATCCCTAATTGATTCCATAAGCAACCAAAAACACCTTTTTCGTCCTTTTTAGGAACTTAGCATCAAAAATATGATTTTCTGCAAAACATACCCAAAACGCATCATATCTAACAAAACAACCTCAGAAACTTGCATTTTTTCCTCATTTTAAATGCTGAAAGTGTGATATTTCTATAGAACATCAACACCCTCAACTTAGACGTTTGCATGACCTCAGGCAACAAAACACAACAAAACAAAAATGATGCTTAACTAGGAGAATCTAAGTTATTCAAGGCAGTCAGTCAACACTTGAACTCAAAATACAACACCCCCTCCAATCTCATTTTTCAAAACCAACTATGTATGAACATGAAGCACAATAATGTGATACAATGGGATCAAGTATGGCATTACATTAGCAATAGACAACCAGTCATATATACAAGTTAACTATCCAAAACAAGAGAATAGCTAGTAATATGAGTCAAGTATTGTAATGCCCCGAGAGTACACCATGGGCATCATATGGTGCTTATAGTCCTGAGGGACCACAAGCTAACCCATGAGCTGGTACCTGTTGTGACCACTAAGTAAAGCTGATAACAATAATCATATGCGAAATTTAACTGAGGAATGCCATAAGGTTTTAAGTAATAAATCTGATAAAATATGTAAACAAAACTGATAATACTAATAAAATATCTGACATTGACAACTGAAATCTGAGAATTGACTAACTGTCTTAAATATTTGAAAGCCTCTAAACTGACCAAATAAGAGTTGATGGGATAGGCCCCAACTAACTCCATCTAACTTCTGAACTAAAAACATGAAGATAAAAATAATTTGTCCTCAAAATATGAGGACTCACCACTACTATGGCTGATAATTAGAAATTCTATGTGCGATCCGAGAATTGAGCGTCTGAACCTATGATATGATACATCATAGTGCAAAAAAATAGTATGAGAACAGTACTTTGAATGTAATGGTATGCTAAATGAGGTAGGCCGATATGCATGGTTTCATGAACATGAGTAATAACTGTCTAAATATATATAGCATGACATACTGAATAGAATACATGGAAAATGTAAGTGCTGAAGATATATGACCAAGCATAAAATATGTTCTAATTATAATCTAAAATCTGAAATACTGAATACTAATAACTGAATAACTGATATCTATATGATATGAACAAGAAAATCTACAACTGTGGGAGCTATCATCTAACCGACATGCCCCAGTGAGAAAATTTGGGGTCCAACCTGTAACCCTATTTGAAAGGGTGTCAGTACCGTGCCACGGGTACTAACACTAGCTGTGTGGCTCCACTAAAGTGCTATCTCGAAAGACTAAGGGTTACCCTCAACTGACAGGTACCCGTATGAGATCAACCCTTAACTGGAAGGTTAACATCTCAACCTACATTGGCTACGTAGTTCTGGAAAGCAAGGACTGCTACTAAATGTCACACCCTCAACTGGCAGGTAAGCCCCCATCCCTAGGTTTACTCGGTGCTAAATTCTTCTCCCAACTAAACTGACTCGAAAGACTGAATTTTTCTGAGTTTAACTGATTATGATAACTGACTGAACTGATAATGCTCAAAATATATTCTAAAACTGATCTGAAGATACTGAGACTAAGTAAACATCTAAGTTTTTCGGGTATTCATAACCCCCGGGACTCGATAGCAATAATAGAAAAATAGTACTAAAACTTTGGGGACATAATATGAAAGCAGTTATTCAAAATTCACTCTTGTAGTCATTTCATCAAACACTTGATATGCATAGTGTAAACTAAGTATGGGAATAGTTTAAAGCTTGTAGTAATAGCATGATTTCAACATCAATATCACTAATTATGAATTAGATCAGCGAATAACTTCATTAAAACATGTGGGGTTGAATAACAACGACGATTTCATGTAAAACATGTGGGGTTGAATAACAACGACGATTTCATGTAAACATCGTATAGAATCAATGCTCATGGGAGTTAATGGATAAAAATTATAATAACTTGTAAAAGATCATAACTTTGAATTAACAACTTCGATTCTTGGACTCCATGGGTGAAAGGGACCCATGGATGAACATTTAACATACCTTGGTTTATAAATTTGTGAGAATTGATGGTGAATTCTTCAGATTTGACCTTGAATCTTGAGGGCTAGGGTTTGTTCTTGAAAGAAACTACTTTTTTGGGGAGAAATTGAATAAAATAATGACCTAATAGGTTATTGGGGCTTTAATGCTGTGTTATTCACAGATTGGGGTCATAGGAAAAAGACCAAACTGCCCTTGGGAGAAATTTAATTTTCATCAGTGGAAATCTCAATTTTGACCATCACCGCAATGCAGTGCTAATCCGGCGAGTCACTGGAATTTCATTATAAGTGTATTCCAAGGATGAGTGTGAAATTGCACCTTGGCGCGACATGGTGCCATCGCGGTGAGTCACTGGAAAATGGACGATCGTAAAATTGTACCTTGGCATGATGTGGCGCCATCGCAATGCTTTGCTGGAAAAGGATGAACATGAACTGGAACTCCACCGTGACGCAGGATAATCATGGTGCTACACTGGAAATCAAACAATTGCTATTTTGTCCTTCACTACGACGTGGTACTTATCGCAGTTTTCTACTGCTCTCACTAAAATCGGCCTAACTTCTCACCCGAGTATCGAATTTGGGTAAAATTTGTATCGTTGGAAAGACAATTCAATTTCCTAAAAATTAGTCAGTCTTGATCTATAAAATTCTCAATAGAGCAAAATATATGCTCATTTGAAGTTGACTAAAGAAATATTCTTATCAAAATTTCAATCGGTATGGATTATTTTGATTCGTTTAATAGCTATGAGTTATTTGGGGCCTTAATATACTACAAACTAACTCATAAAACTATCAAAGAACTATAATGTACTATGCATGATCTTGAATCATGATGCTAACATTAGTTTGTATTTTTGGGGTATTATAAGTGCCCTCACAACAAAGAAGTCCCACTCACTCATATGAAATCATGCATGTCAATGTAGGGACAGTTAAGAGACACTCACACTCAAAAGAGAATTTCCAATCAATGTGCATCAATTACCATAGGCTTGCCCTTATTTTCTTTACCTTAGTTTTCAGGCAGTCAAGTTAGGATAACTATAGGACTTTTCTCAGCTTGTAATGTAGGGTTGGGGGCTGGTATGGTACATATGGACATATCAAGTGACTAAGCCTCCTTGGCACTAAAATAACTTTGGGGTCTCACTTATTAGCCAATTTCCTTCAATTCAACCCTTATTTCTCCCTTTTTATTCTTTATTGTACATTCAGGTTGGGTGTGGTCTTTTGTTATTTCTTTTTCACTTTTTCACAATTTTTCTTTTTCTCTTTATTTTTTTCCTACCACACCCAGCCCTACTAACTTTTTATCTTGTTTTACCCTTCTACATACCCACTTTACACTATACACCCCTATGCTAGCCACCCTCAGCTTAGGAATTTTGCCTAAATTGGGGTACATAATGTCCAAGGAGGACCAGGGACAATACAAGTTCATTATAATATAAATGGGAAGGTGAATAGGTGAAAACACAGAAAAATAGGCTATAAGGATCAAAACTAGGATCAAGGGATACAATTCACACATGGAAGGTCATTTAGGCTAAAAGTGGACTACAATAAGAAGACAACCTATAATCCTTTCCTAACCGACTATCCTTCAATCTAGGCAAGACTAACCAGGAAAGTTTTGAATTCAACACACAAAGGAAACTAAGTAGCATCTTACATATACATAGAACATAGTCAATATTACCAACTTCTACTTATCCGGTTCATGCAATTATTCATAAGTGATTATCATATCCCTATTCCTAATGCCATAACAAGATCCATAATGTTCACACATATATTCATTCACACAGTTCTAAAACACATATTTTGGAGGGGTATCATTTTTCTCAAAAATCAAAGAAAAACATGAAAACTGCCCTAAATACTTAAAAATATCCTAATTACACAAAAACACAACACATTACGAAACACAACACAATACGACACAAATTATCCTAGACATACTGGTTCTACAACCATACCACGGCCGATAGAAAAACAAGCACAGCAATAAAAAAAACAAGGAGACTATGGCATACCCCATTCCCAGTTAAAAAATTATGTATGGTCCTCAATGTACAAAAATAATACAAAACAAAGAGAAGTGAGAACATACCTGGGACACATTAAGTGTCTATGTCATGAGCATCCCCAGATGGGGGCATATCATCTGGCAAAGGCGGTAGTAGTGGCGGTGCACTACTACAGGATACAATCATAGCTATATTTATATACCTTTACCAATCAATGACTGTAGTCTCAATCAAATCATGTCTGGCCCTTTTAACGGCCTGGTCATAAGGTATATCAGGATATGGCAAGTCTCCTATATGACCTCTCTTAGCCCCAACTGCCAGGACCTCCTCATCATTCTCCGTAAAGAAATAAAATTATCTTGGTATATACAGAGGTGATATCTAGACCACTGGGGTATAACTGAGAGAGTGGCTGCTACACGGCTCTTTGTGAGAAGTGTACCTCTGCTCGTAATATATCAAAATCCTACCTCATCTGGGATAAATCTGATGCCTCTATCTCTATAAATTAATCTATAACCTATCTCTTAAACTCATAAAGATGTGCCTGGAAGTCATCATGTAGCTCAGATAGTACAGCTCTCTGTGCGGCCTCACGTCTGGCCTCTGCCTGCTCGAATATAGTTCGAACCCTAGATCCTTGGCTGGGATGCAACATTCTAAGCGGCCTGGCACATTTTCCCTCTAGTAACTTTGTGTGTCATCCCAACTATAGTGTCTCAATGTCACTGCATCGAGTACTCCTCTACTGAACTACTAGGATTAGGATTCGCTGCCCATCTCCTTAAGGTATCGACCTTTTCTTCTTAGAAACTCTTAGTTCTATGTATGCTTAAAAATTAGTCGTTAGTTTCCAACAAAAGTGAGGGATTGTAAAGGTTGAAGAAAAACTTAAAATTTGAAAAGTTTGAATTTTTCCTCAATTCACTCCCCTATAACCTGTTTGAAATTTTAATAAAGTCTAATGTGCATAAATCTATCAAGAATTATGATTTTCAACACAAACTAACATGCTCAACTTGTGGCATTACTCTATTCATTCAAGTTCAACTTCTGGTTGGGACCTAACCTTAAAATTTAATTCTAAACATGGCCCTACATTAAGATTATAGGCTACTTCAAGGCTCCTACATACAATCATGATAGAATATTTATATTTTTCATGTTAATACACATATCACTTGTTTATACAATAAATAAATCAATACATAACCATTAGAAGCCGAGAATATTACATTTTTTATGATGTACCAGAAGTGAACAATGAAGAACTCAAGAAAAATCAAAGTTGGAACTTGTTTTTAGTGTGTTGGGACAAGTTGGTATCTCAAACAAGCGTCAATTTAGCCTTTACTTAAGTGTGGGGTTAGTTTATATTTTTAGAGGGAAGTTTGAATTCAAAGACAAAAGTGAAGTTTTGAGGATTTAAATGAGTTGGAATGAGGCTAAGGATGTTTTAAAATAGATGGGGGCTATTTAAGGTCTTATATAAGTGTTGGTGGGCCTAAAATTTTAATTAAAATTTAGGCCCACTCTTGACCAAGCCGTGGCAGCTACTTGCACATGCCACGTACGGCACGGCATGAGGCGCATGTGCCACTTGCGACCAGCATGTGCAGGTCACAAGTGCAAGGCCAAAAATTTTGGCCCGATTTCCTTCTATCCAGACTTTGCTTTTTTATATTTTTCCAGCTACTTATGGTCCTGTAACCTAAATTTATGATCTCATAATTATGATTAAGTGCCAAAGTCCACAACTTTTGATTTTTTATCCTTAAAAATATCAGCTTTTCAATTTATTTCTCAACTTACCTGGCCCATATGGGACTCATGACCATGATGTATTGATCACACCATCCCCTTATCTGGAAATTGATGAATATAGAAATTTTACCGTATTCCAGGTAAGTTCTTAAGTTAAAACCCTATAAAAGAAAAACAATAAAAAGTGAAAACTAAAATAGTGGGTTGCCTCCCACTCAGTGCCTGATTTAACATCGTAGCACGATGCGGCTATGTTGGTTACTTAAACTTCACCAACAATCCCATGGGTTTCCTCCCACACAATGCTTGATTTAACATCGCGGCATGATGCGGGTGTCTTGATTACTCAGTATTCATCAAGATAGCCATAAGAGTATCCTCCGGGGTCATGAATATAATCGATCACTGACCCCACTTTTATGTCAGTAGGTTGCTTCAAGCCTCCTTACTAATGATTTTGAATTTTAATTCTTCTTTCTTCATGTTAACTATCTTTCTACCTATGGCCACAACTGGTCTCCCCAACATAATGGGCATCTCGGTGTAAACCTCATAATCCAGAATGACTAAGTTAGCCAAAAAAATGAAATTATCCACTCTCACAATCACATCAAATGAAATGCCAAAATGTTTTTTCACGTGTGGTCAGCCATCAAAAACCGTATTAAAGTCGGTTCCGAAGGGTTCAAACCCAATTGGTCGAATATGGCCAGTGGCATCAAATTAATGTTGGCTCCTAAGTCACATACGGCTCTGGAAAATTAGGATGACCCAATAGTCCATGGTATAATGAATGCTCTGGGGTCATTCTTTTTCTAAGCCAAAGACCTCGTAGTGACTGCACTACAATGGTACAAGCCATCAACATCCTCGATCGTATCTTTTTTATTCTTTGTGACCAATTTCTTCATAAACCTGGAATATCTAGCCATCTACACCGATGCCTCAAGAATAGAAATATTCAAGCTCAACTCTTTTAGCATCTCAATGAATCGCTTGTATTTTTCTTTCTCTCTTTTTTTCTTTAGTCGTTGAGTAAAAGGTAGGGGCGGTCTCAGAATTTATTTTATATCCTGCTTAATATCCGAACCCTTAGCAACTGCATCACCACCACCTATTGCCTTTTTTGACTTCTCAATAAGTGAATCATTGACAATAGTTTTTTGCAATAGGTAGTGGAGAATCCATAGTATTAATACAACTCCTCGTGGTAATGGAAATAACATGACCTTCATTTTCTAGATTCTGCACAATGTTTCTCGGAAGGGTACCTGGCTGTCTCTGGTTCAAAGTTGCTGACATCTGCCTGAACTGGTTCTCCAACTACTTGATAGCAGTGGCGTGATATTCGACCTTTTGGGTCAACCCTGAAATGTCGTCCTTAATCTCCTTAAGGTTGTTCTCTTGATTTTCTTGACCCTTCACCTGTTTATTCAACATCTCTTTCATTCTTGATTCTGCATCTCTTCTGCCAGGCAGAATGTATGTATATCCCTTCTATTTATAGTTATTCTTTTTCCTCCGATCACTATCTTGCTCTCTTCTATGGTCTTTATATCTGTCATAGTAGTTCTAACCTTGGTTTCCTTATCCTTGGGCTCAAAAACCTTCTAACTAACAATTGATATAGTTTGCTTCCTCCTTTAATTCTGACTCATAAGCATTGGAAGCTGAACATTGTGCTGCTACTACTTTCACTTTCTCGAAAGTTGTTGTTGCAAGCTACTTTGCTAGTACCCCTAGATCAGTTCTTAGAAGCGCAATCTCTTGCACTGCTGAATCATCATCTATTTTTTGCTTGTAAGAGCACCAATAACATATGTGCCAAATCCCCTCTCAGCCACTTGAGTTTTCCATCCTCAGTTAGTGAGTGAGATCAAATCTATCATCTTTGAAGTTACCTCCCGACGTAGTCTCAAAATATCTCCTCCAAAGATGGTGTCTACTTTAGATCTAGAATTGATGGTCAAGGATCTGTAGAATATCTCCAATAATCTCGTCCCTAACAATCGATGGTTCGGCACCATACTTAGCTTCTTCTTAAATGTATCATACATAGACTCTGACTGTAGCTACTTGAAAATATAGATCTCATTCTTGAGCTATAACATCTTGGATAGAGGAAAGAATTGGTTCAAATATTTCCTACACAACTCATTCCATGTAGTGATAGATCCTTTTGGTAGTTCCCCTAACCATGCAGATATTTACCCTGTAAGTGAGAAGGGGAACAACCTCAGTCTAAGTGCTTCTTGATTCACCCTTGGAATGGTATACAAAATGCAGATCCTAATAAATAAGTAAGGTGCATATTTAAATTATCTGCAGGAAGACCTGCAAACACACCCTTCAGATTTAGGAGCTGCATCATTGCGCTCTTTTTGTCAAACTTAATGCTTGGGGGTAAAATTAGAAGAATAATGTCCTAGTCTCTTTCAGCTCAATGTATCCCAAATATTTTTCATCATCTATATATAGTTGCACATACTAACATGTTGGGATCACTTAAACATGGGCACCTCTATCTCTGTTCTAATTTTTACCCTGTGTTGCTCGGTGGTCTACTTCTTATCTCTGCTCAGCTAGCTCTGCCACCCGATCTACACACTGAACTTCTTTCATTTCCCTTCTCTCATTTTTAGCTTGAGCTAATGGCTTACCAGTCTATTGATCAACAGTATCTTATACTTTTTTAGGAGGAAGGGGAGGTACAACATCATGAACCCTTTTAGGATTATCATATCTTTTCTATTACACCATCCTACTAGGTGTTTGTAGGATCCTCTCTGGATACGGATTCATAAGAATTAACGGATTGCCTCTACTTTATATGATAGGCATACAATGGTGTATACCCAACTAAGAACAAAAATAAAACGAAAACCTAAAAAGTTGAAAAAACTTCAATTCACAAATCAACACAGTATTCCCTAGCAACGGCGTCATAATTTTGTAATGTCCAACCTATACCTCCTCTCAAAAGATATTACGTTTGTTTCCAAATATAGTAACCCAATAGTGGTTAGGGTTGAATCCCAAGGGAATACGTGGAATCGGGGCTCTCAGCTATTGTAATCAATGACCAAAATAGGAAAAGTAAATTAGGGAATTTGAGTATCAATGTCGAACTAGTAGCAAATATCAACTTCAGCTGTAATCTATCATGAGTGAATACTAGGATTGTGTTTCCCCTATATTCTCAACTTCATAGGCTTATCATTCTTTGTTGAACCAACTCGATACCTTGCACGCAGAATCAATAATTTATGTACCATCTATAGTCTTTTGGATGAGCAGAAGGATTTCACCCTTTACCTTTTGAATCTCAAGATGTCGCCTTACTAACCCTTATCTTGATCCCAGTTAACTATTACCTTTTGATTCTCTATTTATTAGATGAAATCTAACCATCTTACTAAGATAAAATATAGAAGCGTGGATTGATAGTGAAACTCCAAATTACTATTGTATTTATCTTTTCCTAGTCACTACTCTTGTTTAGGAGTAAGTAGCAATAATCTAGGCGGGATCCTAATGTGTGCACCCATTAAGAAGACTATTATACTAAAGTTAAAAGCAATGCATGCATGGGTATAGGTTTAGAACAATGATAGTACTTCCCCTACATCGTCAATCCGCTAGGGTTTCCACAACCCTAGCTATGGATTTTTAGTCGCTCATGCTTGTAAAATAATCAACAACATTCATGATTGAAAGCATAGATGAAATCACAATAATAAGAAGTAGAAAACCCAAAACCATAACTGAATTAATGAACTTAAGTTAAACAATAGAATTCCAATATCAAAATTGAATCCTGAAATCAAAATATGTTTGTGGGTATCAATAGTGCATAACTTCCACTAAACCCACATAAAGGGTATTTATAGTACATGAGGAAATCCTAAAATAAAAGATCGAACAAAATAGGAGAAAAAGGGTTGGTGGCCACTTATGGTCCCTACTTGCGCGCTGATCCTAGGCGCAGGTAGTACTACTAGCATACAAGGTGGGTGCAAGTGGTTACCATAAGTTCTAGGGACAAAAATTCCTGCAAGTTAGCTCTTAGAATTTTGGACTTCTGGTAGTCGATTTGCCCACATTCGGTCCACAATACTACAAGCAGTCCACATGTTGACTTAGAAAGTGTCGAGAGTCATCTTTTAAGCTCTTCTTTAATTCCTGAACATGTTTTGATCATGAATAAGTTGGAAAGTATCCCAAACATCCATAATTGCTTCCATAAGCATCCAAAATCACCTTTTTCATATTTTTCACAAACTTAGCATCTAAAACATAATTTCCTATAAAACATACCCAAATCGCATCATATATAATAAAACAACCTCAGAAACTTGCATATTTTCCTCGTTTTAAATGTTGAAAGTGCTATATTTCAATAGCACATCAACCTCCTTCTTTGGATTCAGTTCGTATTATCTGTGAGTTCATGAATATTTTCCCTATGGATTTTTCTGGTATGCCTCTAGATATTAATATTGACTTTACCAATAATGTTGATCCAGGAACCAAGCCCATTTCTATTCTTCTTTATAGGATGGACCCAATCGAACTGAGAGAATTGAAGGATCAGATGTAGGAGTTATTGGATAAGGAATTTATCCGACCAAGTGTATCACCTTGGGGTGTGCCTGTCTTGTTTTTGAAGAAAAAGGATAGTTCTATTTGTATGTGTACTGATTATTGGTAGTTAAACAAGGTAATGGTTAACAATAAGTATCCTCTTCCATATATTGATGATTTATTTGATCAGTTTTAGTGTTTTTCATTGTTTTCAAAGATTGATTTGAGATCCAGGTATCACCATTTGAAGATTAGAGCCTTTGATATTCCAAACACAACTTTTCAGACTTGGTATGATTATTATAAGTTCTTGGTCATGTCCTTTGAGTTGACCAATGCCTAATCGTGTTCATGTAGTTGATAAACCAGGTATTTCAACCTTATCTCGACTCCTTTGTTATTGTATTTTTAGATGATGTCTTGGTTTATTCTAAGAGTTAAGAATATCATGAGGAGTATTTGCGGATTTTTCTTAAGAGTTTGAGGGATGAGAAGTTGTATGCTAATGTAACACCCCGATTTTCTGAACCGAAATGCTACACGGTGCTTATGACCCCAAATGACCACAAGCAACCCATGACTAATATTTGTACCTGTGCACTGCAATATATAATGTAATAATGCAGAAATCATGAACATGTAGGTCATAAGGTTCAACTAAATAAAGAATCTATAAAATATTAACATCTGTGTGAGTGAAAGATACCCAAAACAACTGAAAACTGAATCAAATCTGAACTAAATCTGAAAGCCTCTAAATATTGTCTGAATAAGGAGTTGAAGGAACATGTCTCCAACTAAATCCGTCTAGAAAAACTGAGCTGAAATAATAAATGAAATAAAATAATATTGTATCATCCTCGAATGAAGAGGACTCATTGCAACTCTGTATACTGGAATGCAGCTTCTACTGCTGGTCTGGAACTCGTGTCTCTGAACCTATGGTGTAACATGAAAAGAAAGAACCATAGCACAAATGCATCAGTACAACTGGAGTACTGAGTATACGAGTGAGGTAGGCTAATGCAAAGGGTTTACATGCATGAATAATGCTAACTGACTGACTGATATGAATGTAAGAGTACAAACATACATACATAGTAACTAAGATCATGAGTACGTGATAGCTAAATCTGTATGTTAATACATGGTTTACTGATAACTGACATGGCCGAAATTGTAGTTCTGATAGCATGGGCGACTGTGTCTGACAGAATCTGATGGAACTTTCTGAATCCCGTGCTATAACTAAATTTTACTGTATCTAACAGTCCTGGAATACTGATATCTGAAGAACTGTCTAAGTTCTTTTACTAATACTGAGTCTAAAACTATGGGAGGTAGTTGTTTAACTTACATGCCTCATGTGTTCCATTATGGCTAAGCTGGGGTCCAATCTCTAACCCGACAGGAGGGGTGTCAATACCGCGCCACTGGTAAGGACAGTTATGAGTGACCCTTAGCTGGAAGGTACTCGAAACGAGAGCAGTGGGAACCCTGAAATGACAAGTTAATCCACCTCATCAACCCTAATCTAACAGGTTAAGATGTCTCAACCTATGCTGGCTACATAATTCTAGAACACAAGGATGACTGCTAAGAATCACACCCTAAACTGGTAGGTGAGTTCCCATCCTTGGGTTCACTTGGTGCTAACTTCTACTCCCATTAAAGAGACTGAACATGATACAACTGACTGTACATGGACTGATTAACTAACTTCCATTGACTGATGGAATAGTACTACTATCTGAGAGTTAACTGAGATCATGAGATTTCTAAGGTTTCCTGAGTCACATGACTGACTGAGTTCTATAGATTATAGCTTGACTGAGATTATCGTGACAACATAACATGGCTCTAGGCACACATCTATATTTTTTGGGTACGAATATCCACAGGACTCGATTGAAGGAAACTGATACACATGACATGACTTGATCACAAGATTGGAGTCCACAATTCATAATATCATAAGTAGGGGATCTTATACTTCATGTAGTTATTCAACATCTTAAACATTGTAGAGATTGCATGGATATATTTTGTGTACATATTATACATATCCATTATCATACATGCTTCATACCACAATAATAGCAACACATCAATAGCATGGAATTCATATTTAAGTATATAGCTAACATAGACTTGTCATTTAGATATCATGGAACCATGTAAACATAAATTCCTAGCATCCCAAGCATTTTATCAAACACCTAGCATGCATTCTTTAAGGCATAGGTGTGTTTCATAACTTGCACCATATTACACCACCTAAAGTTCATAGGCTTCAACTAACAACCATATATATTCCATGAAAACACCTTTAGATATCATCTTAAAACTTAAACAACAATCATCAACATGTACATTCTCATATCACCACAAAAAGTTCACAAAATAGTATTTAAAACATGGTTCTTGAACTCTATGAACGGATTGGATCCATAGATGAACACTATGCATACCTTAGATTAATAATCCGTGAAGATAGTAGTGAAATAAGCTAGGAATTTGAAACCCCCAATTGAACCCTAGACTTGTTATTGGTTGTTCTTGAGAGAATTTTGATAAAAAGTAATGTAAAGAGATGATTTGGGGCCTCAATCCCATATTTGGGACTTATATAGGGGTGGAAAGATGACCCAAATACCCCTCTAGATGCGTTATTTAATTTCTGTGAAAATTACACAATTTGGTCCCTCGGCGCGACACAGAGACATCGTGTTTCCACCCATTTTTAACCTGGAAACTCACCGCGACATTCTAGAATTGTGGAAAGACACTAGAAATTGACAAACGTCATTTTGGCTTACGGCGCGATGCACCACTGACTGAAATAATGCTGCTGAAACTTTAAATCTCCATAACTTCTTCACCGGGTGTCCGTTTTAGGCGAATTTGGTATCGACGGAAAGCTTATTCATTCTTTACAATTTGGAGGGTATAAATCTTCCAAAATAACACCTATAAACCAAGTTATTCTCATTCAAAGATGAGCTTTATGAAATCACACACGAAAACTTAGTGGATTTAAAAGTTCTTAGCCTGGCTTACTTTGAGTGACTCTTATGAACATGCTTAACAAATCATAAGCTATATTATCACTATTATACTCATCCTAATTCATGTACTCAAATATGAATCATAGGATAGGAGGTTTCATATGTATGAACAACGGTTCATTTTCTAGCTTAGAAATATATGGGGTATTACAGCTAAGTTCTCCAAGTATGAGTTTTGGTTAGAGTCTGTTTCTTTCTTGGGTCATATAGAAACCAAGGATGGTATTATTGTTGATTCAGCGAAGATTGAAGCAGTTCATGATTGGGCTAGGCCCCCTTTTCCTATCGAGATTTAAAGTTTAGTTTGTCTAGCCAGTTACTATTAGTGTTTTGTAAAGGGTTTTTCATTTATTGTAGCTCCATTGACTAAGTTGACTCAAGAAAATATTTCCTTTTAGTAGTTCAATACTTGTAAGGAAAGCTTTCTAAAGCTCAAGGATTTGTTGCCTTTCGATCCTATCTTGACTTTTCCCAAAGAGGGTGTGGGTGTAACCATCTTTTATGATGCTTTAGTTGTTGGATTAGGTGTTATGTTTATGTATGAGGGTAAGGTGATCCCGTATGCTTCTCTTCAATGGAGTCCCATGAGATAAATAACCTTATACATGATTTGGAGTTGTGTGCAATTGTATTTGCTTTGAAGTTATGAAGTCTCTATCTGTATGGAGTTTGTTGTGAGATTTTATCAAATCATTATAGCCTTTAGTATATTTTTCACCCAATGAGATCTTACTATGAGGCAGCGTTGTTGGCGTGCGTTGCTTAAGGATTATAACATGACTATTCGAAACTATCCTAGTAAGGCTAATGTGGTTATGGATTCCTTGAGTCAAAAGTCGACTAGCATAGCTAGCTTAGTACATCTTTTGACTAATGAGAGGACTTTAGCCTTAGAGGTTCAGTCTTTGGCTAACAAGATAGTTAGGCTTGACATTTCAATAGCTGGGTGTGTTTTGGCATTCATAGAGACTAGGTCTTCTTTGATAAAGTAGATTCGGGCTCATCAGGTTGATGATGTTGGGTTGGGATTTATTCAGGATAAGGTGTTAAGTAGTGAGGCTGTGGAAGCTTGACTTTATTCAGATTGTTTTTTGAGAATAGGAGGCCAAGTTTGTGTGCCGGGAGCGGATGATTGGATTAGATTAATTTTGGAGTGTTGGTGGGCCTAAAATTGTAATTTAAATTTAGGCCTATTCTTGACCTAGCCGTGGCAGCTACTTGAACATGCCACATACGGCCAGGAATGGGACGCATGTGCCACCTGCGACCAGCATGTGCAGGTCACAAGTCCAGGGCCAAAAATTTTGGCCCAATTTCCTACTATCCAGACTTTGCTTTTTAACATTTTTCCAGCTACTTATTGTCCTATAAACTAAATTTATGATCTCATAAGTATGATTAAGTGCCAAAGTCCACAACTTTTGATTTTTCATCCTCAAAAATATCAATTTTTCAATTTATTTCTCAACTTACCTGGCCCATGTGGGACTCGTGACCATGATGTGTTGATCACATCATCCCCTTATCTAGAAATTGATGATTAAAGAAATTTTACAGTATTCCAGGCAAGTTCTTAAGTTTAAACCCTATAAAAGAAAAATAACAAAAAGTGAAAACTAAAATAGTGGGTTGCCTCCCACTCAGTGCCTGATTTAACATCGTAGCACAACGTGGCTGTGTTGGTTACTTAGACTTCACCAACAAGCCCATGGTTTGCCTCCCATACAATGCTTGATTTAACATCGCGGCATGATGCGGGTGTCTTGATTACTCAGTATTTATCAAGATAGCCATAAGAGTATCCTCCGGGGACATGAATACAATCGATCACTGACACCACTCTTATGTTAGTAGGTTGCTTTAAGCCTCCTTACTATTGATTCTAAATTTCAATTCTTCTTTCTCTATGTCAACTATCTCTCTACCTATGGCCATAAATGGTCTCCCCAATGTGATGGGAATCTCGGTGTAAATCTCACAATCCAGAATGACTAAGTCAGCCAAAAAAATGAAATTATCCACTCTCATAATCACATCAAATGAAATGCCAAAATGTTTTTTCACCGTGCGGTCAGCCATCAATAACCGCATTGAAGTCGGTTTTGAAGGGTTCAAACCCAATTGGTCAAATATGGCCAGTGGCATTAAATTAATATTGGCTCCAAAGTCACATATAGCTCTGGCAAATTAGGATGACCCAATAGTCCATGGTATAATTAATTATCTGGGTTCACTCTTTTTCTAAGCCAAAGACCTCGTAGTAACTACACTACAATGGTACAAGCCGTCAACATCCTCGATCGAATCTCCTTTATTCATTGTGACCAATTTCTTGATAAACCTGGCATATCTAGGCATCTTCTCCAATGCCTCAAGAATAGAAATATTCAAGCTCAACTCTTTTAGCATCTCAATGAATCTCTTGTATTTTCCTTTCTTTCTTTTCTGCTTTAGTCGTTGAGTAAAACGTAGGGGCGGTCTCAGAATTTGTCTTATATCTTTCTTAATAACTGAACCCTTACCTCTTTCCTTAGCAACTGCATCATCACCACCTATTGCCTTATTTTAATCCTCAATAAGTGACTCATTGACAATAGATTTTTGCAATAGGAAGTGGGGAATTCATAGTATTAATACAATACCTCATGGTAATGGAAAGAACATGACAATCATTTTCCAGATTCTGCACAGTGTTTCTCGGAAAGGTACCTGGCTGTCTCTGGTTCAAAGTTGCTGACATCTCCCTGAACTGGTGCTCCAACTACTTGATAGCAGGTCAACCCTGAAATGTCGTCCTTAATCTCCTTAAGGTTGTTCTCTTGATTTTCTTGACCCTTCACCTGTTTAGTCAACATCTCTTTCATTTTTGATTTTGCATCTCTTCTTCCAGGCAGAATGTACCTATGTCCCTTCTATTTATAGATATTCTTTTTCCTCCGGTCATTATCTTGATCTCTGCTATGGTCTTTATAGCTGTCATAGTAGTTCCAACCTTGGTTTCCTTGTCCTTGGGCTCGAAAATCTTCTAACTAAAAATCCATATAGTTTGCTTCCTCCTCTAATTTTTACTCATAAGCATTGGAAGCTGAACATTGTGCTGCTACTACATTCATTTTCTCTAAAGTTGTTGTTGCAAGCTACTTTGATAGTACGCCTAGATCAGTTCATAGATGCGCAATCTCTTGCACTACTGAATCATCATCTACTTTTTGCTCACAAGAGCACCAATAACATATGTGCCAAATCCCCTCTCAGCCTCTTAAGTTTTCTATCCTTAGTTAATGAGTGAGATCAGATCTATCATCTCCGAAGCCGCCCCCCGACGTAGTCTCAAAAAAGTTCCTCCTAATATGGTGTCTTCCATAGATCTAGAACTGATGGTCAACGCTCTGTAGAATATCTCCAAAAGCTCATCCCTAACAACCGATGGTTCGGCACCATACTCAGCTTTTTCATAAATGTCTCTAACATAGACTCTAGTTGTAGCTGCTTGAAAATATAAATCTCGTCCTTAAGCTGTAACATCTTAGATGGAGGAAAGAATTGGTTCAATTATTGCCTACAAAACTCATTCCATGTAGTGATAGATCCTTTTGGCAGTTCCCCTAACCATGCAGATATTTATCCTGTAAATGAGAAGGGGAACAACCTAAGTCTAATTGTTTCTTGATTCACCCTTGGAATGGTATACAAACTGTAGATCCTAATGAAATTAGAAAGGTGCATATTTAAATTACCTGTAGGAAAACCAGCCAACACACTCTTCAGATTTAGGAGCTGCATCATTGCGCTCGTTATGTCAAACTTAATGCTTAGGGATAAAATTGGAGGAATAAATTCCTAGTCTCTTACAGCTCAACGTATCCCAAATCTTCCTCATCATCTATATATAGTTACACATACTGACATACTGGGATCACTTGAACTTGGGCACCTCTATCTCTATTCTAATTTTCACCCAGTGCTGCTCTGTGGTCTACTTCTTGTCTTTGCTCAGCTAGCTCTGCCACCCGAGCTACATACTGAGCTTCTTCTATTTCCCTCCTCTCATTTTTAGATTGAGCTAATGGTTCACCAGTCTATTGATCAATAATGTCTTATACTTCTTTAGGAAGAGGGGGAGGTACAACATCATGAACCCTTTCAGGATTATCATCTATTTTCTATTCCACCATCCTACTAGGTGTTTGTAGGATCCTCTCTGGATTCGGATTCATAAGGATTAATGGATTGCCTCTACTTCATATGATAGGCATACAATGATGTATACCCAACTAAGAATAAAAAGAAAAAGAAAACCTAAAAAAATAAAAACAACTTCAATTCACAAATCAACACAATATTCCCTAGCAATGGCACCATAATTTGGTAACGTCCAAGCTACACATCCTCTGAGAAGATGATAGAGTTGTTTCCATATATAGTAACCCAATAGTGGTTGGGGTTGAATCCCAAGTGAATACATGGAATTGGGGCTCTCAGCTATTGTAATCAATGACCAAAATAGGAAAAGTAAATTAGGGAATTTGAGTATCAATGTCGAACTAGTAGCAAATATCAACTTCGGATATAATCTATCGTTAGTGAATACTAGGATTGTGTTTCCCCTATATTCTCAACTTCACAGGCTTATCTTTCTTTATTGAACCAACTCAATACCTTGCATGCAGAATCAATAATTTATGTACAATCTACAGTCTTTTGGATGAGCTGAAGGATTTCACCCTTTACCTTTTGAGTCTCAAGATGTCACCTTACTAACCCTTATCTTGATCCCAGTTAGCTATTACCTTTTGAGTCTCTATTTATTAGATTAAATCTAACCATCTTGCTAAGATAAAATATAGAAGCGTGGATTGTCAATTAAATTCCAAATTACTATTGTATTTATCTTTTCCTAGTCACTACTCCTCTTTTGGAGTAAGTAGCAAAATCTAGGAGGGATCCTAATGTGTGCATCCATTAAGAAGACTATTATACTAAAGATAAAAGTAATGCATGCATGGGTATAGGTTCATAACAACGATAGTACTTCCTCTATATCGTCGATCCGCTAGGGTTTTCACAACCCTAGCTATGGATTTTTAGTCGCTCATGTTTGTAAAATAATCAACAAAATTCATGATTGAAACATAGATGAAATCACAATAATAAGAAGTAGAAAACCCAAAACCGTAACTGAATTAATGAACTGAAGTTAAACAATAGAATTCCAATATCAAAATTAAATGTTGAAATCAAAATATGTTTGTGGGTATCAATAGTGCATAAATTCTACTTAAAACACATAAAGGGTATTTATAGTACATGAGGAAATCCTAAAATAAAGATCGAACAAAATAGGAGAAAAAACTGGTTGGTGTCCACTTATGGTCCCTACTTGCGTGCTGATCCTGGGTGCAGGTAGTACTTGCAGCCTACAAGGTGGGTGCAAGTGGTTACCGTAAGTGTCAGGGCCAAAAAATCCTGCAAGTTAGCTCTTAGCATTTTGGACTTCTGGTGGTTGGTTTGCCCACATTCGGTCCACAGTGCTACAAGCAGTCCACATGTTTACTTAGCAAGTGTCGAGAGTCATCTTTTCATCTCTTCTTCAATTCCTGAACATATTTTGATCATGAACAAACTGGAAAGTATCCCAAACATCCATAAGCATCCAAAATCACCTTTTTCATATTTTTAACAAACTTAGCATCCAAAACATGATTTATTGCAAAACATACCCAAATCGAATCATATATAACAAAACAACCTCAAAAACTTGCACATTTTCCTCATTTTAAGCATCGAAAGTGCTATATTTCAATAGTACATCAACCTCCTTCTTTGGATTCAGTTCGTATTCTCTGTGAGTTCATGGATGTTTTCCCTATGGATTTTTTTGGTATGCCTCTAGATATTAATATTGACTTTCCCAATAATGTTGATCCAGGAACCAAGCCCATTTCTATTCCTTTTTATAGGATGGACCCAATCGAACTAAAGAAATAGAAGGATCAGATGTTGGAGTTATTGGATAAGGAATTTATCTGACCAAGTGTATCACCTTGAGGTGTGCCTATCTTGTTTTTGAAGAAAAAGGATAGTTCTATATGTATGTGTACTGATTATCGGTTGTTAAACAAGGAAATGGTTAAGAATAAGTATCCTCTTCCTCGTATTAATGATTTATTTGATCAGCTTTAGGATTTTTCATTATTTTCAAAGATTGATTTGAGATCCAGGTATCACCATTTGAAGATTAGAGCCTTTGATATTCCAAACACAACTTTTCAGACTTGGTACGATTATTATAAGTCCTTGGTCCTTTCCTTTGGGTTGACCAATGTCTAATCGTGTTCATGGAGTTGATAAATAAGGTATTTCAACCATATCTCGACTTCTTTGTTATTGTATTTTTAGATGATGTCTGGGTTTATTCTAAGAGTTAAGAATATCATGAGGAGCATTTGCGGATTTTTCTTCAGAGTTTAAGGGATGAGAAGTTGTATGTTAAGTTCTTCAAGTGTGAGTTTTGGTTGGAGTCTATTTCTTTCTTGGGTCATATGGTGACCAAGGATGGTATTATCGTTGATTCAGCAAAAATTAAAGCAGTTCGTGATTGGGCTAGGCCCTCTTCTCCTATCAAGATTTAAAGTTTAGTTTTTCTAGCCAGTTACTATCAGAGTTTTGTAAAGGGTTTTTCATTTATTGTAGATTTATTAACCATGTTGACTCAAGAAAATATTTCCTTTTAGTAGTCCAATACTTGTAAGGCAAGTTTTCTAAAGATCAAGGATTTGTTGACTTTTGATCCTATCTTGACTTTTCCCAAGGAGGGTGTGGGTTTTACCATTTTTTTTATGCTTCAGTTTTTGGATTAGGTGTTGTGTTAATGTAGGAGGGTAAGGTGATCCCGTTTGCTCCTCTTCAGTGGAGCCCCATGAGAGATATAACCCTACACATGATTTGGAGTTGTTTGTAATTATATTTTCTTTGAAGTTATGAAGTCTCTATCTGTATGGAGTTTGTCATGAGATTTTATCAAATTATTATAGCCTTTAGTATTTTTTTCACCCAATGAGATCTTAATATGAGGAAGCGTTGTTGTCTTGCGTTGCTTAAGAATTATAACATGATTATTCGATATTATCCTAGTAAGGTTAATGTGGTTGCGGATTCCTTGAGTCGAAAGTCGACTAGCATAGGTAGCTTAGTACATCTTTTGACTAATGAGAGGCCTTTGGCCTTAGAGGTTCAGTCTTTGGCTAACCAGATACTTAGGCTTGACATTTCAACACCTGGGTGTGTTTTGGCATTCATAGAGACTAGGTATTCTTTAATAAAGTAAATTTGGGCTCATTATTTTAATGATGCTGGGTTGAGAGTGATTCAGGATAAGGTGTTGAGTGCTAAGGCTATAGAAGATTGACTTTATTCAGATTGTTTTTATGAATAGGAGGCTAAGTTTGTGTGCCAGGAGCGGGTGATTGGATTAGATTAATTTTGGAGGAGTCCTATTGCTCTAGGTATTCCATCCATCCGAGAGTGACTACGATGTAACATGACTTGAGGCATGACGTGTCGTGGAAACATGGCACATTCAATGCTTAAAAAAAGGAAGTTGTGCTTGGACTTAGGTTATCATGTTGGATATGATGTGGGTTTTTGTGTTGCCAGGTGGAATAGGTTAACATTAGTGTTGGACTGGAAAGGTGGAAGAAAAGTCTGAAAATGCTAATGAACTAGTCAGGTTACTAGTTGTCAAGACACTATACGACTTGTAACCATACTCGTCAGGATACCAGAAGCAAGAGTGAAACTGAAAACCAAGTAAAGAGTGACCACGACTAGTTACTACGACTTGGAAGTAGTAGCTACGAGCCATTGAGAACAGTAGTAAAGTGAGAAGAAGTAAAGCCAATGTCTAAAGGTGAAGTCATAGAAGACTATGAGTTGTAAGGTCAGATATGACTCATAGTAGGCAATCATAAAAAAAACAGTGTTCAAAACCCTGCAGTTTAAGGCACTAGTGATAGCGAGTGAAGGCCATGAGTCGTAAGAAATAACTACGACTTGTGGTGATTAATCTTAATTACAATAGAATCTTGGAGCCTAGAAGATGAGAGTTCACTAGAATGCCTACGACTAACAGCACACGACTCGTAAGGAGACCTTACGAGTCATAATGATTGCCCACTTAATTTTCCTATTCCATTTTTATAAGGATTTTTTTATTATTTTTAGATAATATAAATACCTTAGGGTTATTCTTTTATTAGGTTATGTAACTTTTACTACTTTTGAGATACTTTCACATACTGTAAGGATTGATACCATTGTCTTGGATTTTTGGTTTCATATTCAATTAGAGATTTTGGAGTTTACTCTTTCATCATTGTGCAATTAATTACATGTGTTCTTTATTTCTTATCATGGATTGTTGAATGAACATGAGCGTTTGATTTCCTTGACTAGGGTTGTCAAAACCCTGGAGGATTAGCTATATAAGGGAAGTGAGAGAATCATCTATTCTACTGTAGTCGCATGTATTGCAACCTACTTTATATTTATTGAACCCAAGCTACTGTAGAAGCTTGGGGATTTTCTATATTTGAGAACGTCCTCACAAGGGAGTTTGCGATTGGGAAAAAGGGGTTACAACAGTGGTTCGAGTCTATCAACCCTTATCTAATCAACTCGAGACTCAAAAGGTGAGAGTTTTACTAAAGGTAATAGACAACGGGAAGCAAGACAACACCCTAAGACTCACAAGGTAAAGGGTGAAATCTATCATCGCATTCACAAGATGTTTGATAGTACATATCTTGCCAACTTTGCATGCAGAGCAAGAGGTTAGGTGGATTGAACACGAGAATCTTACGTAGTTGTGAAGCCAGGGGGAACACAGTCCTAGTGTTTGTCTTCTATTGTTTACAAACTCAAGCATCCAAGTTTAGTTACTTACTGTTGACGTCAAATTCCTCCCATTTACTTTGCTACACTACTCGTGGATTTTATCAAATTTGAGATACTGTTCAACGTTTTCACTGTGGGTTCAACCCCAACCTTAGTTGGGTTACTATATTTGGAATTGATCTCACCAAACTTTTTGGACGTTAGTTTTGGGCGACATTAAATTTTGGTGTTGTTGCCCGGGAACGACGGTGTGAATTATAGATTTAAGTTGGTGAAGTTCGCAAGTCTTTATTTTTTATTTTTAGTTTGGTATACGTTGGTGTATACCTAGAACCTAGAGTCAAGAGAATCCCTTATTCCCTATTAATCCTGAACCCGGGAGAATTTTACAACACCACAAAGGATGTCAGAACAAGTTCACAAAGGTGTTTCTGCTGGGGTTGGAGACCCTCCGATTTTACGTCCTCCTTCACCTACTGATCCATAAAATGTTGAAAATAGATAGATGGAACAATTTTTAGTAGAAGAAACAAAAGATAGAAGAGCTTTTGAGAAAGTCTGGTTAGCTCAGCAGGGACAGTTATCCAAGCCAAGACCAATAGTTGATCAGCGTGCAGCTATCGATGAAGATCAGAAGAGAGATAGGGGTGGCATAGCTTGAGTTATACCTGCATATTAATTTCTACCATCATATTATGAGGATGAATACATAGGGTATATGGAGACAGCTAAGACTGGAGCAATTGTTCCAACTTCCTTACCCCCGAATTTAAAGTTTGATATTTTAAGTGCAATAATTCAGCTGTTTAATCTAAAAGGTGTATTCTCGGAGGCAGCAACAGATGATGCAAACATGCACCTACTGGGAGATGTACTTCATATATTATCCTTGGGGTGGATCAAGAAGTATTGAGGTTATGGTTGTTCCCTTTTTCACTGGCAAGTGATGGCTAGGAGAACTCCCTAGAGGCTAGATCACGACTTGGCATGAGCTGCAAAGATAGTTTTTGAATCAATTTTTCCCTCATCCTAGGATTCTATAATTAAATGATAAGATTTATAATTTTTGAAAGTTACCTACAGTGTCTATGTATGAAGTATGGTTCTGATTCAAAAAGAAGTTGAGCATGGTACCCCATCATAGGATTCTAGGATCCAACCTGTTGGAGATATTCTATATATCTTTGAATGTCATCTCTAAAGCAATGGCAGACACGATATTTGGAAGTGCGCTTATATGTCTACATTGGGAGATGGCCCAAGATCTGCTAGATGAGATTTCTATCACAAACTGAGGATAGCATACTCGGGAGGCTGATAGAGGAGATGGTACATATGTTATTGGGGATGCAAGTGACTTTAGAGCTAGTGATGATATGGTTGCGTAAAAAGTTGCACAACTTAGAACTGATATTATGCTTCTTTTAAAATAATTTGCAACAATGACAGCTGAAAAGTGAATGTTGTGGAGGCACAGAGGTCTACTTCCAGAACTTATGAGTCTGATGCAGATAAGAAAGCAAAGTATTTGGATTACGAAGTGGTAGGTTTTTTAGCCAAAGGGAAAGGAAATCAAGGTCAGAATTATTATGGTGATAGGTACTAAGACAGAAGTAGAGAATGAGATAGTGATTGTAGGCACAAGGATGACTACAAAGAGAAGAATGACAGATATGTTCCACCAGGTAGCCGAGATATCGAGTCTAGAATCAAAGAAATGTTTTTGAAATTAGTAAAAGTCTAATAAAGTCAAAAGAGTTGTCTTAAGGATATTAAGGCAGATCTATCAAGGTTTAATTAGAAGGTTGAGTTGCACGTTACTACGATCAAACAATTGGAGTAGCAGTTTAACCAGATGTATCCATGTTGAATCAAAGGTAGCCTGGCACTCATTCTAGTAATACAATGCAAAACTCAAAGAATGATAGTCATTTTCATGCCCTGGAAGTTGTAAAACCACAATGGATCCACCCAGGTCCACTGTGAATAAGCTAAAGAATGATGTTGATCTTGTTGCTGGTGAGGAAACACCTAATGTAAAAGTAGAGAAATTGTTAGAGGTTTAGGATAGTAGTATGGGATATAAAGGTAAGGATGAGGTTGAGGAACCTATTTGAAAAAACATCCCTAGACCTCGACTACCTTATCCTCAAAGATTGAAAAAGAAGCAGGAAGAGAGAAAATATCAGAAGTTTTTATCTATGTTAAAGGAGCTATTTGTAAACATTCCATTAGTTGAGGAATTGGTGCAAATGCTAGGCTATGAAAAATTCATGAAAGATTTGGTCACTAGAAAGTGGACTGTGATCCATGAGCCTACGAACAATGTTTATCACTGCAGCACTGTAGCCTCTAGATTGTTAGTAGAGAAGAAGGAAGACCCTGGAGCCTTCAACATTCCATGCATTATTGGGTCTTTCAACTTAGGTTGGGATTTTTGTGGTCTAGGAGATAGCATTAATCTCATGTCACTGGTTGTGTTTGAGCAGGTAGGGTTAGGATCTCCCAAACCAACATCGATGAGATTGTGGATGGCTGATCGAACTGTGAAAAATTTGGTGTAAAGGTGGCATCTTTCATTTTCCTGGCTGATTTTATGATACTTGATTGTGAGGTGGACTTCCAAGTCCCTATCATCTTGAGCAGACCCTTCCTAGCTATAAGGAAGGCATTAGTTGATATAGAGTTGGACAAATGAGGTTCACACTCAACGATGAATAGGTAATCTTCAATGTATGCCAGTCAATGTGCCTTTCGGATGATATGAGAGTTATTTCTTTGATAGACACCATTAATGATGTAGTTGAGGCAGTGATTATTCCCATTGAAGAAAGGTTGGGTGTTGAAACAGTAGAAACAGTGATTATGAATTTTGACAGTGATGGAATTAAGGAGTATGATGAGATTGTTGGTGCTCTGGATGGGAAAGGTTCATATATATATGCTATGAAGAAGCTTGATCTAGATCTAAAGAATAGAACCACTCTTATAGCTCATCCATCTATTGAATAGCCACTAGCATTAGAGTTGAAGGCCTTCCCATCCCATTTGCGCTATGCTTTCTTGGGGGCCAAAACACAGTGTCAGTAATTATTGTTTTGGATTTGATAAAGACTAATGTAGAGGCGTTATTATCTGTATTATAGATGTTCAAATGAGCTATAGGTTGGACTATTGGGGATATTACTAGTACTCCACCTAGAATTTGTACTCACAAGATCTAACTTGAATCGAATAGTATCTCAACTATTTAACACTGGCAATGATTGAATCCTCCTATACAGGAGGTAGTCAATAAAGAGATCATTAAATGGTTGGACATTGGTGTTGTTTATCCCATTGCTACTAGGAAGTAGGTTAGTCCTGCTAATGAGACCAGTCACAGGCTAGAGGGTATGCATGAACTACAAAAAGTTGAACACATGGACCCAAAAGGACCACTTCCTGATGCCCTTTATAGACCAGGAGCTGCATAGACTTGCAGTAAGGGGCTAGTATTGTTTTTGGATGGCTATTTAGGGTACAATCAAAGCATGATTTCTCCCAAAGATCAGGAGAAGACAACTTTTACCTGCCCATATGGGACATTTGCATTCAAGAGACTGCCATTTGGGTTGTGTAACGCTCTAGCGACATTTCAGAGATGCATGATGTGTATCTTCGCTAACATGGTATAAGACACCATTAAAGTATTTATGGATGATTTTCTATAGTTGGTGATTCTTTTGATAATTTCTTGATTCACTTGGCCAATGCTTGACATCGATGTGAGGAGTGCAACTTGGTATTTAATTGGGAAAAGTGCCACTTTATGGTGAAAGATGTAATTGTACTTGGTCACAAGATCTCAAAAAGAGGCATAGAGGTTGGCGAGGCAATTATTAAAGTGATTGAGAAGTTGCAACCGCTTATTTTGGTTAAGGTAATTCAAAGATTTTTGGGCCATGCAAGTTTCTACAGGCGATTCATGAAGGATTCTCGAAGATTGCAAATCCTTTATGCAAACTTCTTGAGAAAGAGGTCAAGTTTGATTTCGATGAGGCATGTCTAAAATCTTTTGAGTGTTTAAAGGAATGATTGGTGTATAATCTTATCTTTGTGTCCCCTGACTGGTCCTTGATATTCGAGATCATGTGTAATGCAAGTGGAGCTACTCTAGGGGATGTACTAGGCCAAAGGCAAGAGAAGATTATACACCCTATATTTTATACTAGCAAGGCAGTAAACCCTACTTAGAAGAATTATACTATGACTGAACAAGAGATATTAGCAGTGGTTTTTACCTTTGTGAAATTTTGGTCTTATTTGATTGGGACTAAGGTTGTTGTGCATACTAATCATGCAGCCTTGAGATACTTGATGGCAAAGAAAGATGCAAAGCCAAGATTGATTCATTGAGTTCTCTTGCTACAATAGTTTGAGTTTAAGGTAAAATACTGAAAAAGTACAGAGAATCAAGTTGCTGAACATTTGTCTAGACTCAAGGATAAAGAAATGCAGAGAGTAGGGAATGGGCTTGAAATCGATGATATTTTTCTAGATGAGCAGATTTTGGCAGCATCGCAAGACCTAATTCCCTAGTTTACTGACTTTGCAAATTACCTAGCTAGTGATCTGGTCCTAGAAGATCTATCCTTCCAGCAGAGAAAGAGATTTATGCATAAGGTAAGAAAGTTTTTCTAGGGTGAACCTTACTTATTTTGAATCTGTGTGGATGGGGTTATTCACAGATGCATCCCTAAAGTGGAGATGATAAGTATCCTTGAGTCTTGTCATTCTTCACCAGTTGGGGGTCACCATGGAAGAACCCGTATAGCCCACAAGATCTTATAATGTGGGGTACTACTGGCCTATGATATATAAGGATACTCATGACTTTTCTTCAGCCTGTGACCAATGTCAATGTCAAGGTAATATTTCTAGGTGCCATAAACTTCCTATGACTCCTATTTTAGGATTGGAGTTGTTTGATGTATGGGGTGTGGACTTTATGGGACCATTTGTGAGATCCTTTGGTATGAAATACATTCTTGTGGTTGTAGATTATGTATCCAAATGGGTGGAAGTGGTTGCACTCACCAATAATGAAGGAATAAGTGTCATTACCTTCTTGAAGAAGTATATCTTTTCTCAATTTTGCACATCACGTGCAATCATTAGTGATGGCGGGTCCTATTTTTGTAATCGCCTATTTAAGAGTATGCTTGAGAAGTATAGATTAAAGCATGAGGTGGAAACACCTTACTATCCATAGACTAGTGAATAGTTTAAGGTATCCAAAGAGAGATATAGTCTATTTTGGCGAAGACTGTGAATGCCAATAGAACTGATTGATCAATAAAGTTAGACGATGTATTATGGGCCTACCAAACAGCTTTAAAGACTCCCATAGGTGCTTCCCCATATCAGTTAGTGTAGGTCAAGGCATTTCACTTGCCTGTTAAACTTGAACACAAAGCACTATAGGCACTAAAAAAGTTGAATTTTGAGTGGCAAAATGCAGCAAAGGCAAGAATAAGTAACATGAATGAGCTGGATGAATTCTGACTCTGATCTTATGAGAGTTCTGCACTTTACAAAAAGAAGATAAAGTTATATCATGATCGCAAAATCGAGAAAAGAATATTTAAGCAAGGTGACCAGGTATTTCTATACAACTCAAGACTTTGCTTGTTTCTGGGTAAGTTGAAGTCTAGGTGGTATGGGACATTTTTTGTAGTGAGAGTGCTTCCATATGGTGCTTTAGAGTTGAAACGTGATGGTGAAGCCCCGTTCAAAGTGAATGGGAAAAGGGTAAAGCACTATATAGGTAAAACTGAGGAGGTTAAAGTGGTTCTTGAAATGGATCTTGGTGGTCTGAGTAACCATGGTAATTGCATCATGTTGCGACGTTAAATCAAGCGCTACATAGGAGCAACTCATTGGGCTAGTTGGCAAAGTTTGAGTACCCAACTTAGCCACGTCGTGTGTGATATTAAACAAAATGTTGCGTGGAAAGAAATCTATGTTTTGTACGTAATAAATTATAGGATACTATGTGTGCTCAGTGTGCAGGTCTAAAGATTGCACGAGATAGCCAGAAATTTGCAGAAATCAGCTCATACAAGATCTTTACAGGTCATAATCAAACATTACAACTCGTGAGCAGGAGTTGTAAGGACCTGGAACCTAGACCACTTCTAGGAAATTGGTTTCTGGAGTTATTATGACTATCATAACAAGTCATAATGTTTCATTACGACTCATCACCTTGAGTCGTAATAACTCTCATAACCAAGATTGATTTAATCAGGGGTCCTGGATTAATGTATCCCCAAATCGTGGTTTGAAATAAAAGGGAAACCAAAAGGGTCACCCGAATCACTCAATACTATGAACTCCCTCGATTTTGCAAAGACCAACACACTCACAAACAATCCATATTCATCCCACAATGCAATATCAACTAAGTTTATTCCTCTCAAAGTACAAAAATTGGAAAATTTAGAGCTTAAACCTATTCAAAGTCAAGAAGTCAAAGTCTTAAGTAAAACAAGTAAGTAACTTGAACTTTGTGTTTTGATTTTTTATTTTGAAAGATTGATCCTAAATTATGTGAAAACTCTTGGATTTCTTGATGAAAATTTCATGCGAACCCTAATTGTAAAAATTATTGTTAAATAGGAAAGGAAGAAATTGAACATTATGTTTGGGAACTGCTTGAGGGATAAATATATGAAATGTTGGAATGAGATTAAATGAAAATTATGTGATGGGATTGATTATTGGAACCAACTCAAGATAAAACCCCATGTTACAGTGGATACGTGACTTCTAACGACTCATAAAGACACTTAACGATTCATTACAAGGCTCGTAACCATTGATAACCTAGAGGATTTGAAGAGTGGGGGTTCTAGTATTATTAAGACTAACCTATGCAAGTCATAATAAATCCCTACGACTCGTATTCTAAAGTCATAACGGTTGAGGGTGCTTATGCATAGTAAAATATGTTTTGGTCATCTTATAAGTGTTGGTGATGAGTCGTAAACTGACCTTACAACTAGTTAGGAGGACTCATAACCTGACCATCAAACACTGACTTATCTTCTATCTACCTTACAACTCGTTCATACGAGTTGTACCCAGTGGTTGTGACTCATACCCCCTAGTCGTAATGAGTCCGGAACATGTACACTAACACCAAATTTTCTTGTTTTTCTTTCCTCTTCATAGAATTCACTAAATTCTCATATTCAAACAAGTAGATTCAAATGGCTCCAAAAGGTGATTCCTCATCAAAGCAAACCCCAAAGAAGAACACCTAGAAGAAACTTTCTCCTAAGTTTGATTACCAATTGAGGAATGAGGAAATCGATAATTTGAGTGGTCACCTCGAAGAATACCCATTAAAGGAGCAGGTTAAGACTAGAGAGAATCATCTACCTCGGAGCAAAAAAATACTTATGACAAAGTCCTCAGCTCCCAAGAAAGCACCAAGAATGAAAAGTCCCAGCACTTCCCCACCACACTCACCATTATCTTCTGATGACGACAGTGATGATGATGATAAAGAAGAAGAAAGGGATGATAGAGATGGTTAGGGAGAGACTGAAAGTTAAGGGGAGAAGAATGTTACCCCCATTGATGTTCATCCACCACTACCAGCCTAAGTTTAATTATCTATTAAACCTTCTCTAGTGCCCATCGTTGAACGGTGGGGGTACCCTAAAATGCAGGATACCTATAATAAGGCGATAGAAGAGTATTTGGCCATCAGAAAAATGAGAAGGGGTATATATCCCAAAATATATTTAACTATTGCAGGCATGTCTGAAATGCCTGAGTTCGAGACACGATTCCAATAATATCAGTTTCAGTAAATGACCACATCCCCAAAAAAATTTAGTCCCACACTAGTATAGGAGTTCTATGCAACCTACAAGGGAGAGGTAAAGAGACAATACCCACAGGGCAACTTGTGGAAAGGTGGTGATCTAATCACTTTACTATTCACGACATTTGGGTGAACATCTTCCCTAGACTATTTCCAGATTCTTGCATGGACTTAACTTTCAACCACCAGTGAATAAGGCTGAAACTGAGTACCGCATGGAGAAAATATGAAAAATAAAAAAGAAAAAACTAGCTACGACAGATAAAATGATGCATTTTTGGGGGATGGCAAGTTTGATTGCTATTAACGGAGAGGAAGAGAGTTGGGTGGTTGGTGGTCCGGGAGTGAACTCTTAGAAGTTTTCCAAGAACATGTTGAACTTTGATGCAAAGGCATGGTAGACTCAGGCCACATAGATTATGTCCCATAATTGGGGACAATGTTCTTAGTCTAATCCACGCAGCACTAATAGCAAGATTCATGGTGGGGTTTGAGTTTGACATTGCACAATTCATCTTTAGAGAGATGTGAGATCAAGTTATAGGTACTGATATGATTTTAACATTCCCATGCTCATTGATTCAGATATGTTTGGAAGTAGGGGTGCAGGTACTTTCGGATATGGATGAATTTCTTAAACCAAAGAACACCACAAACTTGGGGCTAATTTGGGACCCTAAAAATCCCATGACTAGGCAGCCAAAACAAGGAGAAGTGATTCCTATTGAGATACTGTAGAACAGAGATACCCAAGGTACCACTACTATCGAATCTACTGAGGTAGATAATACTCAAGCTGAGGGTGGGTCGTCTGAGACTCAGTATTCTAAGGTAACAGGTAGACCTAGTACTCTAACCCCTCCACAGACTGTGACACCACGTTCTCCCTCATCCAGATCAGTTCTGACAAGATATGTGGTCATTAGATAAGCTATGTGGAATGAGGTTATAAAAAGATTAAGCACCCTAGAGAAAAAAGTGTAGTTCATGGAATCAGGAGTAAAACCCTGGGTTGATAACAGACTTGATGATCAAAACAAAAGGGTACAGATAAGGTTGGATGTTTTTGAGTTGAGGCTCACTCGCCATCTTGGAGGTGTTCAAGCTCCTGATTTAGCAAGAGTTCAAACTGAAATGGTCAAATTATGAAAGTTGGTGAATATGTTACATGAGAGGCTAGCTTTACCCATACCGTCTATGACTGATAACCAGTCAGAAGAAAAGGTCAAAAATATTTAGGGTATCAAAATTAAAGAAGGCAGAAAGAGAAAGAAGGACATGAAAAGAAAAGGATGAAGTACTGAATAATAAAACATTGAAGCAGCAAAAAAAGCAAGTGTACAGAGTGAGAAGGACTGATAGGTGAGGGTCCAAGAGATATCTTTTGGTGTCGGTAGTTTGAGGCCATCCATGGATTTTGAGATGAGCAGTAAGGTAGCCCTGATACCTAAAATACCGTTGAGTACACTGGACACAACAGGTGCCACTACTATAGAGACAGTCCTAACAGCTGATGGGACAACGGTTAAGAAGAGTGGGGCCCGATCTAAGGGTCCCCATGATGATCTAGTTTGAGCAGGCGCCTAGGCACCCAGGTAAGTCCTTTATCACAATTTTACATTACTAGATGCACTGGGATAGTGTATAGGTTTTAGTTTGGATTATAGGGTGTACCACAGTCACCACGGGTTATGATTGTCATGTTCAAAACTTGTAGGCTACAGTATGAATTATGAATCAGCATGTATATGTATGTTTGGTTGTGTGATGCTTAAGTGAGTAGAATGAGGGGCATAGGCAGTCGATAATTTTATGTTAAATGATTCTAGTTGAAAAAATTTTGAAAGAGTTATACCCCTCCTGAAATTTTTGATTGTGACAAACTATGTGATATGTATGCATGTGCGATATCTTAGAATCCCTTAATGGCATTAGAATTAGGAAGTAAATAACCATAGCATGTAGGTCCATGAACTGGATAGGTAGTGACTGATAATGTGACCATGTACGAAGTGAGTGAGAGGCGCTACTTAGTTCACAAAGTGTATGGAGTCCAAAACTTTCCCGGTCGATTTTTCCTAGAACATAGGATGGTTTGGATAGGAGATGATCATAGTCCATTTTTCTGATTAGTCCATTCGATCCTAAAATGCCAAACAAAATAAGATAGGAATCCTTTGATCCCAATTTTGAGCCTAATTGACCAACTTTTATTACTTACACCAATTTCACCTTCCCACTTGACACAATGATCCTATTTTGGCCTTGGTCCTCCATGGACACTGTGCACCTCAACTCAGGCAAATCGCCTAAGTTGGGGGTGGCTACCATAGGGGTGTATAGTCAAAAGTGAGTACAAAGAAAGAGGTGTAGATAGAAAAATGATTAAAGGCGGATGCAGTAGAAATACAAGAAAAAAAAAGAGAAAAATAAAAAAAAATGCATGAAAAAGAAAGAGAATCGCACTCAACCCAAAAATTAGGCATGAAAAGGAATAAAAGGGAGAGACAAAAGCAGACCAAATAAAAAGATAGTAGAAAAAGTGGACCCCTAAGAAAGCATAGTTCCAAGGAGGTTGAGTCACTTAAAAGTCCCCAAAGATACCATAAATAGCTCCAAGCCTATGTTACAAGCCACATAAGGTCCTATAGTGATCTTAACTTGACCGTCTGAAAATTTAGGTAAAAAGCATAAGGGAAAGCCTATGGCATTCTATGTAAACTTATTGGAACTTCTTTTTGAGTGTGAGAGTCCTTAGACTATCCCTAAAACAATACTCTAAATTAAATTAAGTGATAGGGACTTCTTTGACTGCGAGGGTGCATGGGTTGCAATGTCAGGTTACATATCTGTCTGAGTAGTGTATATTGCTTAGGCCTAGTTGTTCATCGCTAATGTAATCCCATTATTATATTCATGTGGGTTACACTGTAGTACTAGATCATTATACGCAATAGCATTTGAAATAATGAAATAGGAGAGAGTAAAAAGCCTTCTTAAACTGATTGATAAATCGACTGCCAAATATGTCATAGACTCTTCGAAGTTAAGCATCGTGTTATTGTGGTTTTGATCTATGTTTTTCCTAAGGACATGCAAACATTCGAAGTTGAGGATGTTGATGTGTCGTGGAAACATGGCACATTCAAAGCTGAAATAAAGGAATTTATACTTGGACATAGGTTATCTTGTTGGATATGATATGGTTTTAAGTATTGTTGCAGGTGAAATAGTTTAACATTATTGTTGGACTGAAAAGATGGAATAAAAGTCTAAAAAAGATGATGAACTAGTCAGGCTACAAGTCGTCAAGACACTATACGACTCGTAGCCATACTCTTTAGGATACCAGAAGCAAGAGTGAAGTTGAGAAACCAAGTAAAGAGTGACCACAACTAGTGAATACGATTCATAAAAAGTAGCTATGAGTCATTAATAACAATCATAAAGTGAGAAGAATCAAAGCCAAAGTCCAGAGATAAAGTCATAGAAGACTATGAGTCATAAGGGCTGACTACGACTCGTAGTGGACAATCGTAAAGAAACTAGTGTTCAATACCCTAAATTTTAAGACACAAGTGATAATGAGTGAAGACCATTAGTCATAATGAATCACTACAACTCATGGTGATGAATCTTAATTACAATAGAAGCTTGGAGCCTGGAAGATGAGAATATTTGGAATGCCTACGACGAACAACACACGACTCGTAAGGAGACCTTATGAGTTGTAATGATTGCCGACTTAATTTTCCTATTCTATTTTTATTAGGATTTCTTTATAATTTTGAGATACTATAAATACCTTAGGGTTATTCTTTTATTAGGTTACGTACTTTTACTGCTTTTTAAGATACTTCCACATACTTTAAGGATTAATACCATTGTCTTAGATTTTTGGTTTTGTATTCAATTAGAGATTTTGGATTTTACTCTTTCATCATTATAAAATTAATTACATATGTTCTTTATTGATTATTATGTATTTTTTCATGAACGTGAGCGGATAATTTCCTTGACTAGGGTTGTGGGAACCCTGGCGAATAAGCTATGTAAGGGAAGTGAAAGATTCATCTATTCTACTATAGTCGCATGTATTGCAACCTTCTTAATATTTATTGAACCCAAGCTATAGAAGAAGCTTAGGAATTGTCTTTATTCAAGAATGTCCTCATAAAGGAGTTTGTGATTGGGAAAAGAAGGTTATAATAGTGATTCGAGGCTATCAACCATCATCTAATCAACTCAAGACTCAAAAGGTAAGAGTTGTACTGAGGTTATAGACAAGGGGTAGCAAGGCAACACTCTGAGACTCTTAAGTTAAAGGGTGAAATCTATTATTTCATTCACAAGACAGTTGATACTGCATAACTTGTCAACTTTTCATGTAGAGCAGGAGCTTAGGTGGATTAAACACAAGAATCTGACATTGTGAAGTCTGACATTGTGAAGTCAGGGGTAACACAGTCCTAGTTTTCTTCTTTTATTATTTACAAAATCAAGCATCTAAGTTTAGTTACTTACTGTTGACTTCAAATTGCCCCATTTACTTTGCTGCACTACTCATGGATTTCGTCAAATTTGAGATACTATTCACATTTTCCCTGTGGGTTCAACCCCAATCTTAGTTGGATTACTATATTTTTCATTGATCGTAGTATAATTCTTTGGAGGTTAGTTTTGGGCGACATCAAGGTATAATTATTGGTAGAAGTGGTATAAGGAAGGATATAGCCAATTTTGTAGCTCGTTGCCTATGTTTCTAGTAGGTGAAGGCCGAGCAGTTTATACCTGGTATTTTTCTCCAGAGTTACCCATTCCTGAGTAGAAATAAGAATGAATCACAACAAACTTTATGACTGGGTTTCCTCGTATAGTCCTTGGTTTGGATAGTGTTTTGGTTTTTATGGATTGATTGACCAAATCTTCTCATTTTATTCCTATTTAGGTTTTTCCAGTGTCAAGAGGTTGGCCCATATATATATTTGTCAGATAGTGTATCTTTATGGTGTGTCAGTATTTACCATCTCAAATTGAGGTTTAATGTTAACAGCTTACTTTTTGGAAGACTTTTCAGGAGGGGTTGGGAGCTCGGGTTAATCTTAGTATTGATTTTCACCCCTAGACCGATGACCATTCAAAGAAAACTATTCAGGTTTTAGAGGATATACTCCACTATTATGTGATAAACTTTGGTGGCCGGTGGGAGCAGCATCTAACATGGGCAGAGTTTGCATATAATAATAGCTATTATTCCAGTATTGAGATGGCTCCTTTCAAGGCTTTGTATGGTAGGCATTGTCTCTCTAAAGTTAGTTGGTTAGAGCTTTTTTAGATTAGACCTCGAGGTACGGAATTACTTCATGGGACCTTGGATAGAGTTTGGATCATTCAAGATAGACTTTGAGCAATTAAGAGTAGGTAGAAGTATTATACAGATCGTAGACTTTGTGCCTTAAGATTTAATATTGGTAATAGAGTTTTCCTTTGTGTGTCACCCTTAAAGGGCGTGATGAGATTTAAGAAGAGGTTCAAGCTTATTCCTAGGTATTTTGAACCTCTTGAGATTCTTCAGACTATTAGGGATGTGGCTTATGAGTTAGCATTGCCCCTAAATTTATCAATTGTTCATCCAATTTATCATGTTTCCATGCTTTGATGTTACTTTTTGGATGAGTCTCATGTCATTTATTGGGATTTAGTCCATTTAGATGAGAGGTTGTCTTTTGTTGAGGAGATCATCTCCATTTTATCCAAGAATATTAGATGGTTGTGTTCTAGAGATATCCTGGTGGTTAAGCTCCAGGTAGAGCTATCGACCTATAGATGAGGATACTTGAGAGGTCGAGTCTGATATGTGTGGTAGTTATCCCCAGCTTTTCACTGATTCAGGTACTTCCCTTCCCATTAGTTAAATAATAAACTAGATTTTTAGTAGTGGATGATGTAATGATTTAATTTTTTATTATGTTTGTGAAATATTCAATTTCCTGTGATCTGGCCATTTTACCCCTCCCTGTTGTTTCTTTGTGGTAGTTCTGGGGTATGGAGATAATTGGCATAGTTCCTAATGCATTTTAGTGTGATTTGTATGAGTTTGTAATTTTTTGTGGCTTAAAAAGCCTTATAGTTGACTTCGGCCAACATTTATTAATCTGTGCATCATATGGCAAAATAGACTGTGCCAGCAGATCCAGCACATCAATTTTAGATTCTAACATGTTTAGTGTGGTTTTATGGCATTTATATCTCATTTCGACCCTTAATTTGAAAATTATAAAATTGAGTCTCGAGGGACAATTTTGCAAAAATGATGATTTTTAAAAATCTGATAGTGTCATTAAGTCCAGAGGGTCGAATTAGGTTAGTAGCGGGATTGTTTCGATTTCATTGCCTTTAGATCCCATAATGACCCTTGGTTTGGAAATAGTTTAAATAGGGTTCCAAGGGTCAATTGTGTGATAATGACCTATTTTAGAAAATTTGATGATTCCATTGGCTTCGGAACATGGTTTACAATCAAATTTCACTATTGTATCATGTACATAGGGTTCCGAATGAGTTTTGAGGGTCAAAAAAAAGTTTTTGACATTGTTGGTGCCGGTGTGTTCACGAAAAAGAACCTTTGATCATTTCACTGGTCCACTTAAGAAAAACTTTGGATGCTTAAGCATCATTTCGACCCTTTTACCAAGTCGCTTAATAAATCAAAGTGTCGCTTAAGCGACCATCGCTGAGTATAAAACTAAAATTCATATTTTTGACATTTTGGGAGCTAGGAAGCTCCCATTTTGATGATTTTTGATGTGTTTTTCTCATAGAATCATTGTCTAACAATTTAGCACTCTATTTTCCCAATTTCTCAAGAACTTTTATTTTATTTTTTCTAACATTTACCAAGTTGAGAATCAAAACCCCATTTCCACCATTTTTAGGGCCTGGGAGCTCGAATCTAGACGATTCCAAAGGAGTTTTTGAGATTTCTGACATGAATAAGTTTCTAATCTTATAATTATCATTTTTCTATCAATTTCATCTTTAAAAAAACTTCAAATTATTTTATTTTTAAAATGGAGGGGGTTTATCAGTAAAGCTTGAAAATGGTTTTTCTTTGATTTGAACCTTATTTTTCGACTCATTTTCGCATGGGTTTTAAGATGTAGACTCCTATTAAAATAAAATTAGATTCTACTATTATTTTTTTAAAATCTATTTTGGGGATCCATTTTGACCACGACTCAAAAATAGGCAATATGGGTATCATTGGCTTTTTGTATGTGTAGATTATTTATTTGTATGTTTTAGTTGATTTTGGGTCCTTTTGCGAGGGGAAATCTTCGGATTGAAGGATTTTTTGACTGATTTTCATCATTCAAGGTAGGTTATAGCTTAAATTTCTTCAAACTAAGAACCAATCATGGAAATGGCTATATTATTTTGTTGTGCCCATGTAGGGGCCTATCTTGTTGTTATTTGGTTGTTTTGAGACATTGTTTACTATGTGTGACCGTGTGGGGTCTTATTTGATACCTTTGGCATTGTGTATATGTATTTGTTTGTATCTTTTCTGATGAAAAATCCTAAATTGAAGTTTATGTGGTAGCAATGGCATATTACTTTGTATTTTTACTCTATTGGCATATGGATTACATTGGGTGCATGGATGGGAATACTGAGTGGATTTTGGCTCACATGGTTTGTATATTGGTTTGATTTGGAAATTCTCACTTCGATTGATTATGAGCATTACATCCTTATGTCACATACATTCATGAAACATTGGTACCACCAAGTAAATATAGGGAACACTGGCTTTTTCTGAAAGAAAATGTGACATTTTTTAATACCCTTTACCGATGAATGTGTTGGAGAGGAAATATAGATATTAGTATTAGAATAGGATTGTATATGAATTGATGATCCCCCCATGGGTCCTATTTGGGAGTAGAGCTCGATAGGTGTAGATGGAGGTTGTATGACGACCTCATGCATTATACCACAGTATCATCATTATCATCATCATCATATTCATTGCATTTCATATGTATATATTGTGTTTATTTGGTGTTGTGTTATTGTCTTGATGTGATATTGTAACAACCCGATTTACTGAACCAAAATGCTACACGGTGCTCATGACCCCGAAGGACCATAAGCTAACTCATGACTGATATTTGTACCTGTATACTGCATAAGATAACATAATAATATGGAAACATACACTGAAAGGCCATAAGGTTCGATCATAAACATAACAAAATAACGTAACATCTGTGTGGGGTAATAGAATACCCAAAACAAAACTAAAGTCTAAAATATAATAGTCTGTATCTAGTCTGCATCTAGTCTGAAAGCCTCTACTGTCTGAAGAATCTGAATAAAGAGTTGATGGGACATGTTCCCAACTAACTCTAACTAATAAGATAATCAATGAGATAATAGAAAATCATTATGTCCTCGAAGGATCGGGAATAACTTCTACTCTGACTGCTGAATCTGTAATCTACTGCTGATCTGGAACTCGTGTCTCTGAACCTATGGTGTAATATAAAAAAAAGTACCATAGCACCAATGCATCAGTACATATGTACCGAGTATACATGTGAGGTAGGATATATGCAATGGTTCACATGCATGAATAATGCTAACTGACTGTCTAACATGAACATGAGAATATATGCATAAATACGTAACTGTAACTGACAACGTGATAACATGATACTGATATCGTGGTAGCATGACTACTGAGTCTGGATACTGATTACATGAAATAATTGATAACATGAATGATTGCATCTAAATATAACTGATAACATAGGTGACTGTAGCTAATAGTCCTGAATCTGATGGAACTATCTGAGTTCCGCACTATATCTGAGTTGACTGTGTCAGACAGTCCTAAAATCTGAAGAACTATATGAGTTATATTACTAAGACTGATTGACTGTATCTGAAAATCCTGATTCTGTAACATGAAACTGTGGGAAGTAGTATCTAACCGACATGCCCCAAAGGTGTTATAATAACTGATTTGGGGTCCAATCTATGCCCTGATTGGAAGGGTGTCAATACCGCTCCACTGGTAAAGATAATATGTGAGTAACTCTCATATAACATGTAACTCTAGCGAGAATGGTAGGAACTCTCACTTAACAGGTTAAGCCACCTCATCTACCCTCATATAGCAGGCTATGATGTCTCAACCTATGCTGGCTACATAGTTCTGGAACACAAGGATTGCTTCTAAGAATCACACCCTCGTATAATAGGTGAGTCCCTATCTTTGGGTTCACTCGGTGCTAATTCCTACTCCCGTCTGAATGGACATTGAACATAATTTACTGAACTGAACTGAGCATGGACTGAGTTACTGAATTTTCATGGCTGACGGAATACTACTAATATCTGACAACTAACTAAGTCATGAGATCATGGAGATTTTTCCTGAGTCATAAGGCTATCTGAAGTCTAAGAGTTCATAGCTTGACTGAGAGTATCATGAAAACATGACATGGATCTAGGCACACAGCTAATATTTCGGGTACAAGTACCCCCAGGACTCGATGGAAGGAAACTGGCATGACTTGATATTCTTGAATACATGATAATCACCATAATACGTTTATTGAAGCATTTCATCAAATGTCTAATAGGCATAAGCTTGTACATTTATGGGGATTTTCATGATATTATGCTAGTTAGGCAAATTTCCTACATCTAGGCATTTTTTCAAACATATGGCAGGCATAGTACATGTAAACATCATGGTATAGCAATTAAACATCATGGTTCACTTCCAATTTCATCATACAAGGTTTTAGTCATGAGATTTCATAAATCTTAATATATACTAATCAACCCACATGGAATTTATCATCAAATCATGGAATAGAAATCAATTCCTCATTTATCAACATGAAAGAGAACATACAAAGCATGAACACATGAAGAAAATCCATAACTGGTAGTTGAAAGGGATTCTCGGACTTCATGGGTTAAAGGAGACCATGAATGAACACTATGCATACCTTAGTTCATGATTTCGTAAAGATTCATGGTGAAACCTTCTTGAAATTAGACCTTCTATGAAAACCCTAACTTTAGTTCTTGAGAGTATTTGAGAAAAACATCAATATTTTGGATGAATAAGGGCTAAATCCCGTGTTTAGAAGCTTATATAGGGTAGGAATTGACCATTTTAACCCTGGACACATAATTTGATTTTCAGTAAAATTTCTCGAATTGAGCCCTTGGCGCGACTCGGCGTTATCGCGTCGTGCCACTGGAAATTGACAATTGGGAAACTGTACGGTGGCACGACGTGGAGCTATCGTATTGCCACCTTGTCTACAACCTGGAAGTTTAGTACGATGCGCCAGTATCGTGGAGCAACACTGGAATTTGACAATTGCCATTTGAGCTATCTGCGCGATGCGCTGAAGGCTCAGGTCAAACATTGTCTCACAAAAAAAGACCTAACTCTTCGCTCGAGTGTCGGATTTGGGAGAATTATATATCGATGGAAAGCTTATTCAATTTCCCACGTGATAGGAAGTTAAAATTATGTAAATACCACGTGTATAAGAATGAATTCTTATTTCAAAGCAAGTTCTAACATCCTTGAGAGGATTTTCAAGCTAAGAAAAAGCACGGGTTTTACAATATCTCCCCCTTGAGAACATTCATCCTCGAATGAGACTGACTGAGAGGCGAAACAATGAGATGAACATGAATAACTGGAACATGATCTCATGATGGACATGACTGACAAGATGAACATAACATACTGAACATGCTATCTGATGCATGCGTAACTGATTCATAAATGCATAACTGAAAGTTTTGAAGAACTAAGTTTTCTCACAATGAAAATGCATGTCTGATGGATAACTATATAAATGATATGATACATGAATGCATGACTGAATTTGCGGTGGTACTTGATACCAAGATTATCATGGTATACTAAGTCAGTGATGCACACTAATCATGAAAATGAGTAAGCTTAAGGAGAACTATTACCTTGAGCTTGATCTAAGTCGGCAGGGAAAAGGTGAGGGTACTTGGTACGCATATATTCTTTTTCTTCCCAAGTAGCTTCCTCTACGAACTGATTTCTCCAAAGAACTTTAGCTAGAGGGACTTCTTTGTTCCTCAATCTACGGGTCTGATAGTCTAGGATTCCAACTGGAATCTCTTCATAAGAAAGGCTATTCTGAACATCAATGCTCTGAATAGGGACTACGAATGATGTGTCACCTATACACTTCTTGATCAAAGAGACATGAAAGACTGGATGAACTAAGGCTAGATCTGAAGGAAATTCGAGCTCATAAACTACCTTGCCGAATCGACTGAGAATCTTGAAGGGACCGACATATCAGGAACTGAGCTTTCCCTTCTTGTCTAATCTCTTCACTCCCTTCATAGGAGAGATCTTGAGGTAGAAATAGTCACTAATCTCAAACTCGAGATCCTTTCTACGAACATCTGCATAAGACTTTTATCAGCTCTGAGTATCCTGGAGTCTTTCTCTAATTAACTGAACTTTCTCTAAGGCGTCGAATACCAAGTCAGGCCCTATGACTGAGGCCTCACTAACTTTGAACTAACCGGAGATCTATATCTCCTACCATAGAGAGCTTCGAATGGATCCATCTGAATACTGGAATGATAGCTGTTGTTGTATGCAAACTCAATCAAAGGAAAGTGGTCATCCCAACTTCCCTTGAAATCAATTGCACACGCCCTTAGTATATCTTCTAATGTCTGAATAGTTCTTTCTGCTTGACAATCTGTCTGAGGATAAAAGGTTGTACTAAGATGAATTTAGGTACCAAGACCCTTTTGGAATGCTTTCCAGAAGTGAGTGGTGAACTGGGTACCTCTGTCTGAGATGATAGATAATGGAACACCGTGTAATCTGACCAACTCCCTGATATAGAGTTTGGTGTAATCCTCGGCTGAATAATAGGATGAACTGGAAGGAAATGAGTTGATTTGGTCATCCTGTCTACAATGACCCAAACTGAATCATGCTGATGACGAGTTCGAGGAACACCCGTCACAAAGTCCATGTTCACTTTTTCCCACTTCCAAGTAGGAATGGCGAACTCCTGTATAGGACCACTAGGCATATGATGCTCTATCTTAACCTGCTGACATATAGAGCACTTAGCCACAAACTCTGCAATATCTCTCTTTTTCCCACTCCACCAATAGATCTCCCATAAGTCGTGGTACATCTTAGTGGCCCCTGGATGAATAGAGTAACGCGTGCCATACGTTTCTGTAAGAATTCGCTGCTTTATGTCATCTACGCCTAGAACACATAGACGACCCTGACAACAAAGGAAGCCATCTCCCCCTTGGGAGAAAACCTCTATTTTCTGATTCTAAATTAACTCTTTCAACTTAACTAGGCTGAGATCCTTATCTTGTTTTTCTTTCACCTCAGAAACTAGAGATGATTCTGAACTACTCTAAACACATACACTGCCATCTGAAGAGTTGACTAAGTGAATTCCTAGTCTAGCAAGCTGGTGTACTTCTTGAGTTAACTTCTTCTTATATCCTCAACATGAGAAACTCTACCCATAGAGAGTCTACTGAGAGCGTCGGACACTATATTGGCCTTGCTCGGATGATAAAGGACACTTATGTCATAATGTTTCAAGATCTCTAACCACCTTCTCTAATGAAGATTGAGATCTTTTTGAGAAAAGACATACTGAAGGCTCTTATGATCTGTTAATACATCTACATGAACACCGGATAAATAATGCCTCCAAATTATCAAGGAAAATACTACGGCTGCTAATTCAAGATCATGAGTAGGATAATTCCTCTCATGGGGTTTAAGCTGTCTGGAGGCGTAGGCTAGGACCTTACCATGCTGCATGAGGACACAACCTAAACCAACTCTGGATAAATCACAATGAACTACAAAACCATCTGAACCATCTGGAAGAGCTACAACTGGAGTTGAGGAGAGTAAGTCTTCAATTCCTGAAAACTCTTCTCGCATGAATCTGACCACTGAAACTTGACTTTCTTCTGAGTTAATCTGGACATAAGGGATGCAATAGAAGAAAAACCCTCAACAAACCATCTGTAATAGCTAGCCAGACCCAAGAAACTCCTGATATCTGATGGAGAGACAGGGAGAGGCCAATTCCTTACCGCTTCAGTCTTTTAAGGATCTACTCTAATGCCATCACCGAAAATAATATGGCCAAGTAATGCTACTGATCTTAGCCAAAATTTGCACTTACTAAATTTGGTGAATAACTGATGATTTCTAAAAGTCTGGAGTACTATTCTGAGATGGTCTGTATGATCTTGCTCAGTGCGGGAATAGACCAGAATATCATCTATGAAGACTATGACAAACATGTCCAAGTACTGTTTGAACACGTAGTTCATCAAGTCTATGAAATTTTTTGGGGCATTGGTAAGACCAAAGGACATAACTAAAAATTTTAAGTGACCATACCGAGTACGAAAAGCTGTTTTCGAGATGTCACATTCTCTAACTTTGAGCTAATGATAACCAAATCTGAGGTCTATCTTAGAGAAATAACTGGCACCCTGAAGTCAGTCAAACAAGTCATCGATTCTGGGAAGAGGATATTTGTTCTTGACCATGACTTTATTGAGTTGACGGTAATCTATTCACATTCAGAGTGAACCGTCTTTCTTGCGCATGAATAAGACTAGTGCGCCCCATGGGGAAACACTGGGTCTAATGAATCCCTTATCTAAGAGATCCTTCAACTGTTCTTTTAGTTCCTTAAGTTTTGTTGGTGCCATTCTGTATGGCAGAATAGAGATAGGTTGAGTGACTAAAAGAAGATCAATACCAAAGTCTATTTCCCTTTCGGGAGAAATTCCTGGAAGATATTCGGGAAAGACATCTGAATATTGATTCACTACTGGGACTGATTCGAGACTGGGAGCCTCGAAACTAAAATATCTAACATGAACTAAATGATAAACACATCCCTTAGATATCAATTTCCTTACCCGAAGGTAGGAAACAAGCTGATCTCTAAAGCGGATACGCTACCCTTCCACTCTAGGATGGGCTCATTTGGTAACTTAAACTAAACTATTTTGTTTCTGCAGTCGAATATGGCATAGCAGGAATGAAGCCAATCTATGCCGAGAATGACATCAAAATCAGTCATCTCTAATTCAACTAAGTCTGTTGATGTGACTTTTTGAAATATCATAATCGGGTAGTTCCTGTATACCTGCCGGGCTATGATGGTTTTACCCACTGGGGTAGATATTGAAAAGGGCTCTGCTAGAATTTTAGGACTGATTCCGAAATCAACTGCTATATAAGGAGTAACAAAAAATAAGAAAGCTCCTGGATCTAGCAAAACATAAACATGCACATGAAAGATCTGTAACATACCAGTAACTACATCAGGAGAACTTTCCTGATCGTGTCGAGTCTAAAGAGCATAGAGAAAATTTAGGCGTTGCCCTCTAGTAGCACTGGAAGTGGCACCCTGCTGATTTAGGCGACTGGACTAAGCTGAAGAGAGATTCTGTTGACCCTGAGGACCTGGTTGTGGACAGCCTCTAACTCTATGTCCTGGCTTGCCACTACCTGCTCTACACACACCCTGATGGTGTTTACCATAAGTATGGCAAAGATGATAGGTGCGGGCACTGCTAACACTGCCCTGGGTCTTAGAGCCTGGAGTTCTATCTTTGTTACCCTTTCTAAACTTAGGAACTGGAGCACTGGCTGTAGAGGGGGCTGGAACTGAAGACTTAGGATAAAACTAGGAACGGTTTCCTCCTTCTGACTTAGGCTGAGTGAAGTTGAAATAACCTATCTTCACTCTCTTCTTCTGTTTCTCCCTCTACTTAATCTTCTTCTCCTCTATCTGCTGAGCATGGGTCATAAGTTTAGCTAAGGTTATGTCACTATTTAGCATGGCGGATCTGCACTCATTAACCACGTTGTCGTTTACCCCTGAAGCAAACTTACTCATCTTGGATCTACTGTCTACAACCACATGAGGGGCATACCTAGCTAATTGAGTAAACTTAAAAGAATACTCTTTCTCTATCATATTGCCCTGTCTGAGGTTGATGAACTCTAGCACCTTAGCTTCTCTGTGCTCTTGGGGAAAGAATCTATCTAAGAATGTAGTGATAAACTCCTCCCACTCTATAGGACCTACATCATCTGATCTTTCGAACTTCCACTGTTTGAACCAAGCATGAGCCACATCCTACAACTGGTATGCATCTAGCTCAGCACTCTCAACAGTAGTCACCCTCATGGCATCTGTCACTTTCTGAACTTGATCTAAGAATTCCTAAGGGTCTTCATCTACCTTAGACCCGAGGAAGGTTGGAGGATTTATTCAGGTGAAGTCCTGAATCCTCGCTGCAGCTGAGTTGGCCACTGGGTTGGCCGAAAAGATTGTTGGCCGTTCATTATGAATAGTGATGGATTGACCAAGAGTGGTAATGTAGTCCTGAACACCACATGAGAAATATGATCGCCCAAAGGTTCTTTGGGCTGAGGGGCTGACTGATCTATTCTCTTAGGAGGTATGTTCTGAAATAAAGAGAAGAAGCGGATTAGACTGAGAGACTGACTTGTGATGATTCTCACAGGCACGACATGAATACTTCAAGAAGGGAAACTGTTCTTAAAATATCTCATAGCCTCTTGCACATAAATGTGGCGCTTAACACACCCATGTAAAATACTATACTAGATGCGGCTTTCAGACCTCCTAGTTAGGCTCTGATACCAAGTTTGTAACGACCCAATTTATTGAACCTAAATGCTAGACGGTGCTCATGACCCCAAAGGACCTTAAGCTAACCCATGAATGATATTTGTACTTGTATACTTCATAATGTAAGATACTAAAGCGGAAACATACACTGAAAGGCCATAAGGTTCGATCATGAACATAACTAAATAACGTAACATCTGTGTAGGGTAATAGAATACCCAAAACAAAACTGAAGTCTAAAACATGATAGTCTGTATCTAGTCTGCATTTAGTCTGAAAGTCTCTAATATCTGAAGAATCTGAATAAGGAGTTGATGGGACATGTCCTCAACTAACTCCAACTAATAAGCTAATCAACGAGATAATAGAAAATTATAATGTCCTCGAAGGATGAGGACTCACTTCTACTCTGACTTCTGAATCTAGAATCTACTGTTGATCTGGAACTCGTGTCTCAGAACCTATGGTGTAACATAAAAATAAAGCACTATAGCGCGAATGCGTCAGTACATATGTACCGAGTATACGTGTGAGGTAGGCTATATGCAATGGTTCACATGCATGAATAATGCTAACTGACTATCTAACATGAACGTAAAAATACATGCATAAATACGTAACTGTAACTGACGATGTGATAACATGATACTGATACCGTGGTAGAATGACTACTGAGTCTGGATAATGATAACATGACATAATTGATAACATGAATGACTGTAACTGAATATAACTAATAACATGAGAGACTGTAGCTGACAGTCCTAAATCTGATAGAACTATCTGAGTTCCGTACTGTATCTGAGTTGACTGTGTCTGACAGCCCTGAAATCTGATTAACTATCTGAGTTTTACTATTAAGACTGATTGATTGTATCTGACAGTCCTGATTCTGTAACATTAAATTATGGGAAGTAGTATCTAACCGACATGCCCCAAAGGTGTTATAATAACTGAGTTGGGGTCCAATCTATGCCCTGATTGGAAGGGTGTCAATACCTCACCACTAATAAAGACAATATGTGAGTAACCCTCATATAACAGGTAACTCTAGAAAGAATGGTGGGAACCCTCACATAACAGGTTAAGCCACCTCATCTACCCTCATATAGCAGGCTACGATGTCTCAACCTATGCTGGCTATATAGTTCTGGAACGCAAGGATTGCTTCTAAGAATCACACCCTCGTATAACAGGTGATTCCCCATCCTTGGGTTCACTCGGTGCTAATTCCTACTCCCATCTGAATGGCCATTGAACATGATTTACTGAACTGAACTGAGCATGGACTGAGTTACTGAATTTCCGTGGCTGACGGAATACTACTAATATCTGATAACTAACTGATTCATGAGATCAGGGAGATTTTTCTTGAGTCATAAGACTATCTAAAGTCTAAGAGTTCATAGCTTGACTGAGAGTATCATGAAAACATGACATCGATCTAGGCACATAGCTAATATTTTGGGTATAAGTACCCCCAGGACTCGATAGAAAAAAACTGACATGACTTGATATTCTTGAATACATGATAATCACCACAATACGTTTATTGAAGCATTTCATCAAATGTCTAATAGGCATAAGCTTGTACATTTATGGGGATTTTCATGATATCATGCTAGTTAGGCAAATTTCCTTCTTCTAGGCATTTTATCAAACATATGGCAGGCATAGTACATGTAAACATCATGGTATAGCAATTAAACATCATGGTTCACTTACAATTTCATCATACAAGGTTTTAGTCATGAGATTTCATAAATCTTTATCTATACTAATCAACCCGCATGGAATTTATCATCAAATTATGGAATAGAAATCAATTCCTCATTTATCAACATGAAAGAGAACATATAAAGCATGAACACATGAAGAAAATCCATAACTGGTAGTTGAAAGGGATTCTTGGACTTCATGGGCGAAAGGAGACCATGAATGAACGCTATGCATACCTTAGTTCATGATTTCATGAAGATTAATGGTGAAACCTTCTTAAAATTGGACCTTCTATGAAAACCCTAGCTTGAGTTCTTGAGAGTATTTGAGAAAAACATCAATATTTTGGATTAATAATGGTTAAATCCTATGTTTGGAAGTTTATATGGGGGGGGATTGACCCTTTTAACCCTGGACACATAATTTGATTTTCAGTAAAATTTCCTGAATTGAGCCCTTGGCACGACGCGGCGTTATCGCGTCGTGCCACTGGAAATTGACAATTGGGAAACTGTACAGTGGCGCGACGCGGAGCTATCGCGTTGCCACCTTGTCTACGACCTGGAAGTTTGGAGCGACGCACCAGTATCACTGAGCAACACTGGAATTTGACAATTGCCATTTGAGCAATCTCTGTGACGCGCTGAAGGCTTAGGTCAAACATTGTCTCACAAAAAGGACCTAACTTTTTTCCCGGGTGTCGGATTTAGGCGAATTATATATCGATGGAAAGCTTATTCAATTTCCCATGTAATAGGAAGTGAAAATTATTGAAATACCATGTGTATAAGAATGAATTCTTATTTCAAAGCAAGTTCTAACATCCTTGAAAGGATTTTCAAGCTAAGAAAAAGCACGGGTATTACAGATATCTATCTATGTGTATGGCTTTCCATTCTTGTATGGGTGATATTTACATACTTGTATTTCCTTGTCATATTAGCATGCGGTATATATGAAAATTGTAGAACTATTAGTGGAGACACTGTGAGCTACCATTTGGACATTTTCTTATTGCATGTGACGTGCCCATATTGTTTATTTTGTATGCTTTATTTTCTACTTTACTCAGTCGGCCTATGATACCTACTGAGTAGAAATGGACCGTACTCACCCCTTATTCACCCTTTTGGTGTAGATTTAGGTACGAGTGTGCCGCACGACAGTTGATTCAGTTGATACTTGGAGTCTATTCGAGGTAACAGTTAATTTATGCATTCGAAGATTACCACTATTGTTTCTTATCGAGACTATGTATTATTGTATTCAAAGACAGAGTTTGTTTCCCTTTTGGATATCCTATGTATATTTTGACTTCGATTTGTATTAGTTGGTTTCTACACTGTGACACCAGGTTTTGGGATATTGTATGGTATATTTAGTTATGTATCTCTCATTTTTTTCTATATATGTGTGGTTCAACTCTGTTCTAAGGGTCTTGCCTTGGGTTTTGGTATTATCTTTCATATCATATCAGTTTGGGTGATAGCTTACTTGTCAAGGATTGTCATGACAAGTGCCATCATGTCTCTTGGTTTTTGGGTCATGAAAAAATGTCATTAAGATACACATTGGAACCACCTAAGTTCTAATTATGGTCATAGATATACTAATTAGAATTTACTAGAAACCAATTGGACTCAACCTAGGTAGACAACCAACCAAGGTAGCACAATAGGAAGGAAGAAAGAGAATGTCTCTTAGATGCCTCATATCCTCTTGAGAATTTGATGTTGATGTCAGCACACTAATCCATAAGACTCTACTAAATATTTATTCTTGTATTTGTAATATCTGTAACCTAGGATCTGATAAAAACTATCATGGTCTATTCTAACTAGATAGGAGCACCCTTACCACCAAACCAAATATTATGTAGAAACTAATTAGCATCCTTATTCCAAATGTATAAATTGACAAAATCATAAAGCGATAATTTTTTCAAGCATTTATTTACATATTTGGCAACTTGCAACATTATCCCAGACCTAGTCTAAAATGTACAAGAGCTTCTAATACAAAAGTTAGAAGAGATAATTAAAGACACAACTTCCACTAGAAAGAGAGATGCAAAAGTTGTTGATGAATACTTGTCATCCACGTAAGAGACTCCAAGTAAATTTGCAACACATCTTTATCCCAAAAAGGATGCAGCAAGAGTACTATCAATACACCACATCTACCGCTATGCATCATCAATTGACCAGGGTTAAAATTATGAACAACATATTAAAATCAAGAATATAAACATAGAAACTTACACTCGACTAACAATCAATATTCAATAAGAAACCATTCATTTTTAGACTACTTCTGATTAATCGCCTTAACTCAATTACCCTATTAGTTACTTTTAACCATCATTAAGATCATTAAAGAGCATTCCCCAACTATTATACCTATAGTATCCCACAATAAATTTAATCCCTAACACATATGATGTTAACGGTTCGCTTGAGTCCATATAGTTTCATCAACCTCATTATTTACTACATTCACCTTCCTATGTTTGCACACATATAAGAAATAGTTATAAGCAATTGATTTTTCAACCACCTACATCACGTAATCTCAATTGACCCCTATTATCCATGATGTACCATATAACCAATCAATACACCAACTAGATAACAACCCATAATTACAGTATAATCAATAAAGGAACCTATACTTATCTACATATACAAGTATAAAATCAAAACTGAATCATCAATATAGCTCACCATCTTGCAAGAATATCTCGTGTTACCTTAATCACTACAATATATTATGAATGTTATATGAACAAGTAATTAGTCTAATATATGTAAAAATGCATATCAATTACCAGATCAAATTTATACCGATGTACTTCCCCTTTTTAGAAGCTTCCATAAGGTGCCACGCTATCAAAAACACAATCTACGCATCAAAATAAGAACAATGATACCCATATTGCACAATTATGTATCGGGTCCAAAATTACATAAAAATTCCATGTAGGGCCCATTTATACAAATCACACTTTCAAAACCAACTCAACTCCCCACTATGCTCAAGGCACATTTACCCTCAAAATAGGTTAAATTTGAGCTCTAATCTTGCTATAATCAAGCCACCAAACATTTAGGGATTTTAGATAAGAATGGAGAAACCAACCTTGAAAATAATGGAAATCTTACCACAAATTTGATGGAAAATTGCATAAATTAATTATGCTAAAGCTCCATAATCACCCACAATCAATTCTCCTAAGAACTCCCACTCTTTAGGGTTTAAAATTCTAGAGAATAGATGAAAAATGGTGAAAAGTTGGGCTAAGTGGGTATTAATACCTTTCCCAAGAATGTGGGTGCCGCTAAAGCAGACACTTTGTTGCTTTAGCTATTACTGCTAAAGCGCCTGGTACTGCTAAAGCGATATATGACACCACGTCCAGGCCGCTAAAGTGACCATGGGCAATTTTAGCACTAGCTGCTAAAGTACACAGGTAACGCTAAAGTGGTACCTGTTGGCTGAGCTAGACTTCTAACACACCCTAAACAGCCTCTAAAGTACCCTCTGCTAAAGCGCCCTAAGGGCCACTTTAGTGGTCGCACGAGATATCAGGCACCAGCTGGAACTTAGAGAAACTCCAAATCTTCACCAACCCCTCGAGATTCATCCAAAATGCGCAAACAAACTATGCTACCCTATCAAATTTGATGTTCCAGACTATGGAGCAGTAGAAATTTTCATCTGAGGTTGTTTAAACAAAAAGTGGGTCCCATACCCACTTGCCATTTTTTGTAACTTTCGGGCAATAGCCCAAAATGAGTCTGGGAGCCTCAGGACCAAAACCAAAGGTCCACCAAACCTAAAATCAACGTTCCAGGGCTATTGGAATGGTCAAAATTGGCATACGACGTTGTTTAACTAGATTTTTTTCTCAGTAGCCAATGAACCAACGAAGGCTTAAAGAAAAAGAATTGGCTCTAAAAATAAAAGAAACTTCCCAATAATCGAACTGTCAGTTCCAGCAAGTCATAAATGACTTGGGGCAGCTATAAGAAAGCTTTAAATGGTAAAAATACATGGAAATATAGAAAATGACCTTGAGGGTCATTACAATATCCACTACTAAAAAACTTTTTCCCGTGAAAGTAAAGAATTAGGATGTACCTGAAGCCTCAAACAGGTGAGGATACTAGTCTTGCATCTCGCTTTCAATCTCCCAAGTAGCCTCCTCTACCGGGCAGTGCCTCCACTAAACCTTAACAATTAAAATTTCCTTATTGTACAACCTTTTGATATTACGAGCCAGAATGAGCACAGACTCCTCCACAAAGGTCAAACCCTCATCTAATTAAACTGAGTCCCCTATAAGCACATGAGATGGGTCAAGAATATACCACTGCAACATATAAACATGGAAAACTGGATGAACACTAGGAAAATCTGGGGGTAAGGTTAACTCATAAAACACCACGCCAACTGTGCAAAGAATCTCAAAGGGTCCAATATATCTGGGGCTGAGCTTAGATTTCCTCCTAAAATTCATCACACCCTTCATGGGTGATACACTGAGGAATATACAATCACCAACTCCAAATCTCAAAGCACGAAGTCTGCGATCTTCATAAGCCTTCTTCCTACTCTTAGTTGCCTTAACCTATCCTGAATCACCCTGACTCTATGTAATGATTCCTAAATCAAGTCAGTACCACGGGGTCTAATCTCAGAAGTCTCGAACCATCCAATTGATATAGGACATCTCTTGTCATATAAAGCCTCCAAAAGTGCCATCTCAATACTTGAATAGTAACTATTATTATATGTAAACTATGCCAAGGCTAAGTGTTGCGCCCACTGACCTTCAAAAGCTATAACACAGGCACGAAGCATATCCTCGAGAACTTGAATAGACCACTCTGACTAGCTATCGATCTGCAGATAAAAGGTTGTACTATCCACCTAAGTACCTAACTCCTCCTGGAAAGCTCTCTAAAATCTAGAAGTAAACACTAAACCTTGGTATGAAATGATATATATAGAAACATCATGCAAACCGACTATCTTACTAACATAGATACGAACCTACCTCTCTGCATTAAAAGACATTTTTATAGGAATGAAATATTCCAACTTGGTCAACCGATTCACAATAACCTAAATACCATCGAAACCAAGGGAAGTACAATGCAACCCACTAAGTCCATGGTAATTCACTCCCATTTCCACTCAGGAATGGGCCGTCTCTTAATTAAACCACCTGGTTGCTGATGCTCGTCCTTCACCTGTTGATAATATAGGTAACAAGCTACAAAGTCTTTCATATCTCTCTTCATACCACTCCATTAATAATGTTGTCTCAAATCTCTATACATATTAGTTTTACCTAGGTGAATAGAATATTGTGAGTTGTGAGCCTCATAAAAAATTAATCGAATCAAGTCATCAACCCTTGGAATACAAATGCGGTTATCAATCCTCAAGACGCCCTTAGAATCTATGGTAGACCTCTCGGACTCACCGCTCAACACCTGATCACGGATGATGAAAAGTCTCTTATCTTCAAACTGGCAACTCTGAATCTGCTCAAATAACAAGGATTCACCTCAACACTAACAAGGATCTGCCTAGGGTCTAAAATATCAAGTCGTACTATCAAGTTGGATAAGGATTGAATATCCCATGCCAATGGGCCTTGAAAAACGTAAATACAAGACAAGATACCATACTCGCTACCTTCCAGCTCTAGGCGTCTGTTACCACATTTGCCTTGCTCGAACGATACAAGATAGATATATCATAATCCTTAAGCAAATCCATTCATCTACACTTCCTAGCATTAAACTCTCTCTGGGTAATAAGATGTTGAAGACTATGATGATCCACGAATGTCTCACAATGCACTCCATAAAGATAATGCCTCGAAATCTTAAGCGCGAAAACTATTGCTGCCAACTCTAAATCATAAGTAGGGTAGTTGCGCTCGTGCACCTTTAGCTACCTCAAAGCATAAGAAATAACATGACCCTGTTGCATCAACACATAACCCAAACCAACATCAGAAGTATTACAATACACAGTTAATCCCTCACCCACAACAAAAAGAGCCAAAATAGGAGTCAGAGTAAGAAGATCCTTAAGATTTCCGAAGCTCAACTCACACTCCTCGAACCATTGGAAAAGGGACCTTCTTCTGAGTTAATCTGCTCATAGGTGCTGAAATGGTAGCAAAATCCTCAACAAATCATTTATAATAACCGGCTAAGCCAATAAATCTATGAACCTCAGTCAGAGATATAGGCCTGGCCTAATCACAAATGGCCTCAATCTTTATCAAGTTCACTATAATTCCATCCTTAGACACTACATGCTCAAGGAATATTACTCACTCAAGACAAAACTCACACTTAGAGAATAAAGTATATAATCTATCAAAGTTAGGAGCACAATCCTCAAATGTTTGTGTGCTCCTCTCTACTCTTTGAATACACAAGGATGTCATCGATGAACACAATCATGAAGGAATCCAAATAAGGCCTAAACACTTGATTCATTAAATCCATTAGTGTGGTTGGGGCATTAGTCAACCCAAATACATCACTAGGAACTCATAATGACCATAATGGGTCCTAAAGGCCTTCTTTGGGATATCATCATCCCAAATCCTCAACTGATGGTAACCAGACCTAAAATTAATCATAGAGAACATCTTTTCTCCCTAAAGTTAGTCAACTAATTCATCGATACGAGGCATAGGATAATAGTTCTTCACCAACACCTTATTAAACTGCCTATAATTAATAAATGTATGCATAAAGTAGTATTTTTTCTTCATAAACAACATAAGATCTCCTTAAAGAGACACACTCAATCTAATAAAACCCTTACCAAGAAGATCCTAAATCAAAGAATTTAGCTCCTTAAGCTCGGTAGGATCCATACGGTAAGGTGCCATAGAAATAAGTTAGGAGCCTAGCTCAAGATAGTTAACAAACTTAATATTATGCTTGGGAGGAAGGCCAGGTAAATCAGCAGGGAAACTGCAGGAAACTCACAAACTATAAGAATAGAGTCAAGAGACATACAATCCATACTATATCATGCATATAAGTGAAATGAGACTCACACCCCTTGAAATAATCCTCCTAACATACTATAAAAAAATTATCCCCATGGTTTGTGGCTAATAGCTCCCTACCACATAATCGGGGGTATGTTGAGCATGGCTAAGGTAATGATCTTGGCAAAACTATCCAGGACTGCATGATAGTGGGACAACCGGTCCATGCGCTGAATTAAATCAAAATCCACAATGTCTAAAATAATAAGATCAACATGAGTATCAAGCTCTCGAATTGTCATAACATGTGATCTAAAAACTCAATCTACTACTAAAGAATCACCCATGGGAGTAGATACCCATAATGGCATGGATAATAAATCCCAAGATAGCTCTAATCCTAGAGCATAATAAGAAGACACATAAGAATAAGTGGATCCCAAATCAAAGTAAAAATTGACTGATGGCACAGCCAATAACAGCATATGAAGACTCAGCCTCAGTCCTAGAAGGTTGTGCATACAACTAACCACGTCTGCCACTTGGCTGAACTCCTAACCGACCTCATGTCCTACCTTCCTAAGAACCTACACCTCTATGACTATTATATACCACCTCTAGCTACAGGATAAACTAACCCTAATAGGTAAAACACTTTGATTTGAATGAACAATCGCTCTATGATTGGGGCACTCTCTCAAGAAATGACAAAAATCTCCACAGCCATAACATGCCCTAGGCACTGTACTAAAATTAGAAGATGCGGTTGACCCAAAATAATACCACGACTAAAATAGCAAGAAGATAAACCCATAAAAGACTGACCATTTCCCTGGCTAGGACGGTCACTAGAGCTAGACTGAATAGGTCTACTAGAAGGACGCTAATGCTGAAATGGATGACACAGAGGGTACCTATCCTAAGAACCACTGCCTTTAAATCGGGAGCTACTACGGTCCAACTAAATCTAACTTGATATAACAGTCTCATATCATTACCCTTGGGCCTCATAATGTATCTCCTTCATAAGCTGAATATGATTAGAAACCTCAGCAAAAGACCTAGCCACAACAACAGAACTCTGTGTAAACATGCAAAAACGAAGTCGAAATCCTCAGACAAAGCAATGAATCCTCTCATACTCAGTGATCAGAATAGACGTGGCATGCCTAGCCAACTCATGAAATAGATCCTTATTCTCTACAATAGTCTTGGATCCCTACTCCAACCTCGAGAACTGATCCCTAAGGCTGCAAGGCATGTACTTCTCCAAGAAGATCTCGGAGAACTGAGTCCATGTCAAAGGGAGAGATCCAACTGGACTAGAATTAAGATGACCTTTCCACCAAAGTCGAGTTGCCAAGTCCAACTAAAAAGTAGTGTAATCTATACCATCAGTCTCAACTAGGCCCAAATTATGGATTCTATACTCATAAGCAATCAAGAACTCATATGTGTCCTCGTTGGTGCACTAGAAACCTAGGTGGCGCCAATCTCAAGAATTTTTCCCAACATCTTCTACTTCTCAATAGACATAGCAAGCTGAGAAACTACAAGTGCAGGAGAGACCTCAACTCTGGGAGCCATAGCTACAGGTTGCGCCCTGCCTCAGTACCACTTTGATCTGTAGACTGTGCATCATCATATGGTGCACTACCAACCAATCCTAAATTTTGAATCAATGCAAAATCTAAGCAAGAATAAGGAAATAAACCCTGGTGAGGCCGAGGCAGTTCTCTGGACCACCACTAGATGGGGCTAAATAATCTCTAGCTAGGGAGAAGGAATAGGGTCTAGGAAAGGCCCTTTATCATGTCCCGTAGATGGTGACACATTGTGATATTGTCCACAACCTATAGGTTATCCATGAATAGAGATAGGATCCCTATGATCAATTTTAAGACCCTTATCTCGTGTAGCAGTAGCATGTGTCCTAGCCATCTACAAAAGAGTGAAACCAAAGGAATGTTTTAGAAACCAACTCAAACTCTTTGTGCAATCTGAGTGAAAGAAGTAAATAACTTCTAAGAATATTTTATAGCCTTCGAAGATAATAAATTAACTTCATCATTCGAATACGCGGACTCAACTAGACATTTGCTTTTATACCAACAATACCGGTGAAACCTAGGCTCTAATACCAATTTGTCATGACTCAATTTACGAGTCATGAAGGCACCTACTCTATCCCACTAGTAAGTAAGCCAAACCTTAGTATGGAGCTAGTTGCAATGGGCTAACTTGGTGAAAAATAATCTAAAGGCCGAAATTTAACAATTAAAGGCTTTAATAGCAATAATACAGTCATAAAAGTCTAATAGATAGATAGATAGAAAGCCTACAAGCATCCCAATTCTCAATAATATCAGTACAAGAACTACTACAAGAGAAATATGAGTACTGAATAGTCAAATATAATCAGTCTCGGAGATGAAAGACTTGACATAGATAAATAGAATAAAAAGGGATAATTTTGACTCCAAGAACTCACCCGATCTCTAAAATTAGCTCTGCACGAATGTCGAATCAACGGCAGCAACTAGTAATCAGATTTGCACCAAAAAGGTACAAAAGTGTAGTATGAGTACTAAAACCATGGGTATTCAATAGGAATCAGACGACTGATCTAAATCATAATATTAATATAATAAAATAAAAGATAAATTAAGTTAAGTCAGATGATAAGGGTAAACCTAGAAATAAGCTTTGTCGTTGTTGTACATAGATAAATAAATTCATATGAGATAATAACATAAAAATCATACTATTATAACTACAAGATTGTCCCCCATAAGCCAATGAGTGTAGAAAAGTAACACACAAGCCCCAATAAACCTAGAGGGTACAATCAAGAAAACTAATAACCGAATAGTCATAAATAACCAAGCATTATGCTATAACCAAACATCCATCCAAACCATACAATCTCTTACATAATTCTTAATGCCAAACTTGAATCAGAACTCATTATTATCATCGTCATTATCATCATTTCCCAACTCAAACTGAAACTCATATTATCAAGGTCATTATCAGTTGTCGGACTCTAACTGAAACTCATATTTATAATTTATATTAATAAACCATATCACTAATCCAGTTTGATAAGCTAAACCAATAGGTTATGTCAATACCGCATCTATTAAGCCATACCAATACCCATTTTAATAGGCTATGCCAATAGTACTCAAAGTCAAAAGTTATTTCAATAATTTTTTTTATAATCCACCGATCATATCTATAAGCCACACCTTATGTATATATATAAACCATATAAGCTTGTAAAGTGGTCCCATACTTAGAAAATCCTAGATAAGCTTCTAGACTTAGTTTATGTTAGCCTTCGAAAGTTGGCAATCTCATTACGCGACCTTAACATCCTTAAAGGGGTCTATATTTTTATAAATAATGATCAGGAAGATCAATAGGTGTTCTCGAACAGGTTTTGGATTTTTTGGAACACATTTAGATCATGTTCGGAGTTCCAAAATAGTAGACCAATGTAATTTTGGTGTGCCGCATCGCCAATCATATTGATCAACATTTGTGTAGGATGCCAGAGCCAAAACTTTTGAGGCTCGACGTGATTATGGTGCGATGCAACGAGTATCGTGTTTCATCTATCAATATACCACATTGCCTATAGCGTCAGCACCCAATTTATTTTTAGTCATTAAATGACCGCCTACTTAAGGGTAAAAGGGTTAATTTCCCATCCCTATATAAGCCCAAAAACATGTAATTCAACTATTTTTCACCCAAATTAAAATTGTCTCTCTCAAAATCCATCAAGAACAAGCTTAGGGTTTTTCAATTGAGGATCCAATTTCAATAAATTCACCATTAATCCTCAAGAATAGTCCATCCAAGGTATGCACAGTGTTCATTCATGGACCCCTTTCGTCCATAAAGCCCAAGAATTCAGTTTTAAATTATGAATTTGATATTCATGCTATGGGTTGATTTTGTTCATGTGGTTGTTGTTGTATGATTCCCAAGTTGGAATTTTTATGTATTTTTATAAAAATATGTTCGCATGTGAGTTGAAAACCATAAATTTTAGTTTGTTATGATATGTTAATTTGATGATTATGCCATGCCCTAATTCATGCAACCTAAGTGTTTGATAAAATACCTAAGAGACTAAAAATTATGTATTATAGTTCAATTGTGATTTAAGTGATGGATTCATGTTTTACCCTTATGTTCAAATTACTCCCATGCTATTGATATGCAATGTAGATGTTCGTTGAAATGACCATGATGCTAGAATATGGAATATGACATTGATTATATGCATCTCTACCATGTACAAGATTATGATATCCATGTACTTCATGAAATCCCCAACTTATTGTATTATGGATTATTGATGTTGGTCATGTATTTAAGAGTGTCATGACTTGTCAGTTTTCTTCTATCGAGTCCTGGGGTTACTTGTACCCTAAAAATAAGTTGTGTGGCTAGAGCCAGTATCATATTTTCAAGATACTCTCAATCAAGCCATGAACCATAAAACTCAGTCAGTCATATGACTTAGGAAAACTTAGTAACCCCAGTAATCTCAGAAAGCTCGGTAATTCAGTAAATCTCAGTAGTATTCTGTCAGTCACAAAATTTAAGGAAATCAGTCCAGTTCAGTTCAGTTAATCAAGTTTAGTGTCTATTCAGATGGGAGTAGGATTTAGCACCAAGTGAGCCCAAGGATGGGAACTCACCTGTTATTTGAGGGGTTGATTCTTAGAAGCAGTCCTTTCACTCCAAAACTACATAGCCAGTATAGGTTGAGACATCAAACCTGCTATTTTGAAGGTAGATAAGGTGGCTTAACCTATTATATGAGGGTCCTACCGTTCTCCTTTGAGTACCTTCTATATGAGGGATCACTCACAGCTTGTCTTTACCAGTGGCGCAGTATTGATACCCTTCTAATTGGGGTTATGAATTGGACCCCAACTCAGCTATATTACTTTATTCGAGGCATGTTGGTTAGATGACTACTTCCCACAGTCTCAGTCTCATTCTCAGTCTCAGTAAAAGAACTAAGATAGTTCCTTATATTCCAGGACTGTCAGACACAGTCACTCAGTACAGTACGAAACTCAGCTAGTTCCATCAGAACCTAGATGTCAGACACAGTCGCTCAGTATTAGTATCAATATTATCAGTTATATCAGTTATATCAGTTATCAATAACTTATGTTGTCAGTATTCAGACTCAGTAGTCAGTATCATCACGAATTCAGTTATAGTTACTCATCCATGCATGTATTCTCAGGCTCAGGTTATTTAGTCAGTTAGCATAGTTTATGCATATAAACCCTTTTGCATTCAGCCTACCTCACTTGCATACCAGTATATTCAATTGTACTGACGTATTTGTGCTATGGTGTTTTACTCTATACCATAGGTTCAGAAACATGAGCTCCAAAGTATCAGTAGCATTTCATATATTCAGCAAAAAGACTAGTAGTGAGTCCTCATCATTCGAGGATGTTCTACCATTTTAGTATTTTCAGTACTTAGTTTATTTCAGCAGTTGGAGTTAGTTGGGGACATGTCCCATTAACTCCCTATTCAGATAGTCAGTTTTAGAGACTTTCAGACTACAGTGTTGTTCAGATAATTATTTTAGTTGTTTTGGGTATTTTATACCCCATCCAGATATTATCTTTTTATCAGTTATTGATTTTTGAACCTTATGGCCTTACAACTTTTATTCCACATTTATACAGTATATTATGCAGTGTTCAGGTACAGATATCAGTCATGGGTGAGCTTGTGGTCCTTTGGGGTCATGAGCACCGTGTAGCATTCTGGGTACCAGATTTGGGGCGTTACAAACTTGGTATCAGAGCCTAAGGTTCAATAGAGTCCAAGGAAGTTTGAAAGCGACATCTAGTAGAGTCTTGTACATAGGATTGTTGCGCGCCACATTTATGTGTAGAAGGCTATGAGATGTTTTAGGAACATTTCCCTTCTTTAAGTATTCATGTCGTTCCAGTGAGCATAAGCTCAAATTTAACTCTCCGTCTTATTCGTTTCTCCATTTCTTCTACAGAATATGCCTTCCAAAAGAAGAAATAGAAATCAGTCAGCCCCACATCCCGTTCAAGCAGATCCCTTAGATGAACACATTTCTCATGCAGAGTTTAGAGTTGTATTCACCACTCTTGCTAATTCAGTTGTTGCTCAGAATGAACGACCAAATTCCGTTCCGACTAACCCAGTGGCTAATTCAGCTGCATTCAGGATTCAGGACTTTACCCGAAAGAATCCTGTAACCTTTTTTGGTTCTAAGTCAGAAAAGGATCCTCAGGAGTTCCTAGACCAGGTTCAGAAGGTTACGAACATCATGGGGGTTGCTTATAGTGAGAGTGCTAAGCTAGTTATATATTAGTTGTAGGATATTTCTCACTCTTGGTTCGAACAGTGGAAGTCAGATACGTCAGTTGATGCAGGGCCTATTGAGTGGGAAGAGTTTGCCACTGCCTTCTTAGACAGATTTTTTCCCCTAAAGCTGAGAGAGGTTAAGGTGTTAGAGTTTATCAACCTCAGGCAGGGCAACATGACTGTGAAAGAGTATTCTCTTAAGTTTACTCAATTAGCCAGATATGCTCCTCGTGTGGTTGTAGATAGCAGGGCCAAGATGAGTAAGTTTGTTTCTGGGGTGAATGATAGTATAGTCAATAAGTACAGGTCTGCGAGGTTAAATAGTGACATGAACATAGCCAGGCTTATGACCCATGCTCAGCAGATAGAAGAGCAAAATATTAAGATGAGACAGAAGCAAAATAGAGAGCAAGGATAGGTAGCTTCAACTTTGCTCACCCTAATTTAGAGGGAGGAAACTATTCTCAGTTTCATCCTAAGTCATTAGTTCCAGCTTCTTATACATCTAGTGCTCCAGTGTTGAAATTCAGAGATGGCAATAGAGAAAGGGCGCCAGGCTCTAAATCTCAGGGAAGTGTTAGAAGTGCCCAAACCTATCTTTTTTGTCAGACATGTGGCAAGCACCATCAGGGTGCTTGCAGAGCAGGCAGTGGTATTTGTTTTAGATATGGAAAGCCAGGCCACAGAGTCAGAGATTTTCCTCAGATAGGTCCTCAGGTCAGCTTAACCATTCTTTATCTCAGTTCGGTAGCCTGAATCAGTAGGGTGCCACCTCCAGTGCTACTAGTGAGCAACACCCAAACAGACTTTATTCTCTTCAGTCCAGCCAAGATTAGGAAAATTCTACTGATGTGGTTACTGGTATGCTACAGATCTTTCATTTGCATGTTTACGCCTTGCTACATCCAAGAGATTCTTTGTCTTTTGTTACTCCCATTATAGAGGTGGATTTCGGAGTCGATCCCAAAATTTTAGCAGAGCCCTTCTCAGTATCTACCCCAGTGGGTAAAACTATCATATCCCAGTGGGTATACAGGAACTGTCCAATTATGATATCTCATAAAGTCACTTTAGCAGACTTAGTCGAATTGGAGATAACTGATTTTGATGTTATTCTCGATATGGATTGGCTTTATTCCTGCTATGACACAATCAACTGTAGAAATAGAGTTGTCCAATTTTAGTTTTCTAATGAACTATCCTAGAGTGGAAGGGTAGTACTTCAGCATTCAGAGGTCAGCTTGTTTCCTACCTTCGGGTATGGAAAATGATATCTAAAGGATGTGTCTATCATCTTGTTCATGTTAAAGACTCTAGCTCCAAAGTTTCCAGTCTTGAATTAGTAACTGTTGTGAATGAATATTTATATATCTTTCCCAAATATCTTCCAGGAATTCCTCCCAAAAGAGAAATAGACTTTGGCATTGATCTTCTTCCAGATACTTAGCCTATATCTATTCTGACATACGAAATGGCACCACCAGAACTTAAATAATTGAAAGAATAGTTGAAGGGTCTCCTAGATAAGGGATTCGTCAGACCTAGTGTGTCCCCGTGGGGTGCACCAGTCTTATTCGTGCAAAAGAAAAATGGTTCTCTCAGAATGTGTATTGATTACCGTCGGCTCAATAAAGTCACGATCAAGAACAAGAATCAACTTCCTAGAATTGATGACTTATTTGATCAACTTCTAGGTGCTAGATATTTCTCTAAGATAGACCTCAGATCAGGATATCATCAGCTCAGAGTCAGAGAATGTGACATTCCAAAAATAACTTTTCGTACCCGGTATGGTCAATTTGAATTCTTAGTTATGTCCTTTGGTCTTACTAATTCCCCAATAGCTTTTATGGACTTAAGTGATGGATTCATATTTTACCCTTATGTTCAAATTACTACTATGCTATTGATCTGCAATGTAGATGTTTGTTGAAATGCTCATGATGCTAGAATATAGAATTATGACATTGATTATTTGCATCCCTACTATGTACAATATTATGATAACCATGTACTTCATGAAATCCCCAACTTATTATATTATGGATTATTGATGTTGGTCATGTATTCAAGAGTGTCATTCCTTGTCAATTTTCTTTTATTGAGTCCTGGGGGTACTTGTTCCTGAAAATTATAGATGTGTGCCTAAATCCAGTGTCATGTTTTAAAGATACTCTCAATCAAGCCATGAACCATAGAAATCAGTCAGTCATGTGACTCAGGAAAACTCAGTAACCCCAGTAAGCTCAGAAAGCTCAGTAATTCAGTAAATCTCAGTAGTATTTCGTCAGTCACAGAACCCAAGAAACTTAGTCTAGTTTAGTTTAGTTAATCATGTTTAGTGTCTATGCATATGGGAGTAGGATTCAACACCGAGTGAGCCCAAGGATTGGAACTCACCTGTTATTTGAGGGTGTGATTCTTAAAAGCAGTCCTTACACTCCAGAACTACGTAGCCAACGTAGGTTGAGACATCAAACCTGTTATTTTGAGGGTAGATTAGGTGTCTTAACCTATTATATAAGGGTCCCACCATTCTTCTTTGAGTACCTTCTATATGAGGGATCACTCACAGTTTGTCCTTACTTGTGGTGCGGTATTGACACCCTTTTAATTGGGGTTACAAATCAGACCCCAACTCAGCTATATTGCATTATTTGGGGTATGTTGGTTAGATGACTACTTCCCACAATATCAGTCTCAGTCTTAGTCTCAGTAAAAGAACTAAGATAGTTCTTTAGATTCGAGGACTGTCAGACACAGTCACTCAGTACAATACGAAACTCAGCTAGTTCCATCAGAACCAAGACTGTCAGACACAGTCGCTCAGTATCAGTTATATTAGTTATATCAGTTATATTAGTTATCAATAACTCATGTTGTCAGTATTCATACTCAGTAGTCAGTATCATCCTGAATTCAGTTATAGTTACTCATCCATGCATGTATTCTCACGCTCATGTTATTCAGTCAGTTAGCATAGTTCATGCATATAAACCCTTATGCATTCAGCGTACTTCACTTGCATACCAGTCTATTTAATCATATTGATGCATTTGCGCTATGGTGTTTTACTCTATACCATAGGTTTAGAGACACGAACTCCAGAGCATCAGTAGCATTTCATACATTCTGCAAATAGACTAGTAGTGAGTCCTTCTCATTTGAGGATGTTCTACCATTTTAATATTTTCAGTACTTAGTTTATTTCAGCAGTTGGAGTTAGTTGGGGATATATCCCATCAACTCCCTATTCGGACAGTCAGTTTTAGAGGCTTTCAGACTACAGTGTTGTTCAGATAATTATTTCAGTTGTTTTGGGTATTTTATACCCCATCCAGATGTTATCTTTTTAACAGTTATTCAATTTTGAACCTTATGGCCTTACAGCTTTTATTCCGTATTTATACAGTATATTATGCAGTGTTCAGGTATAGATATTAGTCATGGGTTAGCTTGTGGTCCTTCGAGGTCATGAGCATCGTGTAGCATTCTGAATACCAGATTCGGGGTGTTACAAACTTGGTATCAGAGCCTAAGGTTCAATACAGTCCAAGGAAGTCTGAAATCCACATCTAGTAGAGTCTTTTACATGGGTGTGTTGTGCACCACATTTATGTGTAGGAGGCTATGAGATGTTTTAGGAACATTTCCCTTCTTTCAGTATTTATGTCATGATAGTGATCGTGAACTTAAATTTAATTCTTAATCTAATATGTTTCTCCCTTTATTCTATAGAACATGCCTCCTAAAAGAAGAAATGGAAATCAGTCAGCCCCACAGCCCGTTCAACCAGATCCCTTGGACGAACATGTTTCTCACGCAAAGTTCAGAGCTGCATTTACCACTTTTGCTAATTCAGTTATTGCTCAAAATGAACGACCAGCTATCATTTTGGTCAACTCAGTGTCCAATTCAGCTACAGCCAGGATTCAGGACTTCACCCGAATGAATCATCTATTCTTTTTTAGGTCTAAGTCATAAGAGGATCCTCAAGAGTTCCTAGTCAAGGTTCAGAAAGTTACGGATATCATGGGGGTTACTTTTAGTGAGAGTGTTGAGCTAGCTATAGTTGCATATCAGCTGCAGGATATTACTCACACTTGGTTCAAACAGTGGAAGTCAGAGTGATCAGTTGATGCAGGGCCTATTGAGTAGGAAGAGTTTGTCACTGCCTTCTTAGACAGATTTTTTACCCTAGAGCTGAGAGAAGCTAAGGTGTTAGAGTTTATTAACCTCAGGAAGGGAAACATGACGATGAAAGAGTATTCTCTTAAGTTTACTCAATTAGCCAGATATGCTCCTCATGAGGTTGCAGATAGCAGGGCCAAGATGAGTAAGTTTATTTTTAGGGTTAATGATAGTGTGGTCAATGAGTGCAGGTCTGTGATGTTAAAAAATGACTTGAAAAGCAAAAGATTAAGATGAGAGAGAATCAAAATAAGAGGGCAAGGATAGGTAGTTTCAACTTTGCTCGGCCTAATTCAGAGGGAGAAAACTGTTCTTAGTTTTATCCTAAGTAATATTTTCCAGATCTTTCTTCAGCTAGTGCTCCAGTGCCAAAATTCATAGATGACAATTGAGATAGGGCGCCAGGCTCTAAATCTCAGGGCAGTGTTAGCAGTGCCTGAACCTATCATCTTTGTCAGACATGTGGCAAGCACCATCAGGGTACTTACAGAGTGAGCAGTGGTATTTGTTTTAGATATGGCAAGCCAGGCCACAGAGTGAGATATTGTCCTCATCCAGGTCCTCATGGTCAGCTTAACCACTCCTCAGCTCAGTTCGGTCACTCAAATCAGCAGGGTGCCACCTCCAGTCCTACTAGTGGGCAACACCTAAATAGACTTTATGCTTTTTAGTCCTGGCAAGATCAGGAAAATTCTCCTGATATGGTTACTGGTATGCTACAGATCTTTCATTTGCATGTTTACGCCTTACTAGATCCAGGAGCTTCTTTGTCTTTTGTTACTCCCTTTATAGCGGTGGATTTTGAAGTCAGTCCCAAAATTCTAGCAGAGCCCTTCTCAGTATCTACCCTAGTAGGTAAAACTATCATAGCCCGGCGGGTATATAAGAACTGTTCGATTATGATATCTCAGAAAGTCACTTCAGCAGACTTAGTCAAATTGGATATGACTGATTTTGATGTTATTCTCAGCATGGATTGGCTTCATTCCTGCTATGCCACAGTCGATTGCAGAAACAGAGTTGTCCAGTTTTGTTTTCTAATGAACCTATCCTAGAGTGGAAGGGTAGTACTTCAGCTTTCAGAGGTTAGCTTGTTTCCTACCTTCAGGCATGGAAAATGATATCTAAAGGATGTGTCTCTCATCTTGTTCATGTTAAAGACTCTAGCTCCGAGGTTCCAAGTCTTGAATCAGTCCTTGTTGTGAATGAATATTTAGATATCTTTCCCGAAGATCTTCCAAGAATTCCTCCCAAAAGGGAAATAGACTTCGGCATTGATCTTTTTTAGATACTCAGCCTATATCTATTTTTCAATATAAAATGGCACCAGCAGAACTCAAAGAATTGAAAGAATAGTTGAAGGGTCTCCTAGATAAGGGATTCGTCAGACCCCGTGTGTCCCCGTAGGGCACACTAGTATTATTCATGCAAAATAAAGATGATTCTCTCAGAATGTGTATTGATTACCATCGGCTCAATAAATTCATGGTCAAGAACAAGTATCCACTTCCCAGAATCGATGACTTATTTGACCAACTTCAGGGTGCTATATATTTCTCTAATATAGACCTCAGATCAGGATATCATCAGGTCAGAGTCAAAGAATGTTACATTTAAAAAATAGCTTTCCGTACTCGGTATGGTCATTTTGAATTCTTAGTTATGTCCTTTGGTCTTACCAATACCCCAACAGCTTTTATAGACTTGATGAATCATGTGTTCAAGCAGTACTTGGACATGTTCATCATAGTCTTCATAGAATACATCATTCTTTACTCCCGCAATGAGAGTGATCATGCAGACCATCTCAGAATAGTATTGAAAACTCTTAGAAATCATCAGTTATTCGTGAAATTCAGTAAGTGTGAATTTTGGTTAAGTTCAGTAGCATTTCTTGGTCATATCATTTTCGATGATGGCATTAGAGTTGATCCTCAAAAGGTCAAAGCAGTAAAAAATTGGCCCCACCCTGTATCTCCATCAGATATCAAGAGTTTCTTGGGTTTGGCTAGCTATTATAGATCGTTTGTTGAGGGATTTTCTTCTATTGCATCCCCTATGTCTAGATTAACTCAAAAGAAAGTCAAGTTTCAATGGTCAGATCTGTGCGAGAAGAGTTTTCAGGAGTGGAAGACTCGACTCGCCTCAGCTCCAGTTCTAGCGTTACCAGATAATCCAGATGGGTTTGTAGTATATTGTGAAAGATCCATAGTAGGTTTGGGTTGTGTCCTCATGCATCATGTAAGGTCATAGCCTATGTCTCCATACATCTTAAACCCCATGAGAAGAATTATCCTACTCATAATCTTGAGTTAGCAGCTGTAGTTTTGCCTTAAAGATTTGGAGGCATTATTTATACGAAGTTCATGTAGATGTCTTAACAGATCATAAGAGCCTTCAGTACATATTCTCTCAGAAAGATCTCAACCTCCGTCAGAGAAGGTGGTTAGATCTCTTGAAAAATTACAACGTGAGTGTCCTTTATCATTCAGGCAAAGCCAATGTAGTGGTTGATGCTCTCAGTAGACTATCTAGGCGTAGTGTTTCTCCTGTTGAGGACAGTAAGAAGAAGTTATCTCAGGAAGTTCATCAGCTTCCCAAACTAGGTGTCCATTTGTTCGATTCTTCAGATGGTAGTATATAGGTTCAAAACAGTTCAGAATCATCTCTAGTTTCCGAGGTGAAATAAAAACAAGATAGAGATCCCAGCCTAGTCAAGTTGAATGAGTCAGTATAAGATCAGAAGGTAGAGGTTTTCTCCCAAGGTAGAGATAGTGTATTGCGTTGCCAGGGTCGTCTGTGTGTGCCAGGTGCAGACGACTTAAAGCAGTGAATTCTTGTAGAAGCGCATGGTGCGCGCTACTCTATTTATCCAGGGGCTACAAAAATGTACTGTGACTTGTGGAAGATTTATTGGTGGAGTGGGATAAAGAGTGATGTTGCAGAGTTTGTGGCTATGTGCTTTACATGTCAGCAAGTTAAGATAGAGCATCAGAAGCCTAGTGGGTTCATGTAGGAGTTCAGTATTCCTACTTGGAAGTGGGAAGAAGTGAACATGGACTTTGTGATGGGTTTGCCTCGTACTCATCACCAGCATGATTCAGTATGGGTCATTGTAGACAGGATGACCAAGTCATCTTATTTTCTTCCAGTCCATACCTCTTATTCAGCTGAGGATTATGCCAAACTCTATATCAGGGAGTTGGTCAAATTACACGATGTTCCATTGTCTATTATTTCAGACAGAGGTACTCAGTTCACCTCTCACTTCTGGAAAGTATTCCAAAAAGGTCTTGGTACCCAAGTTCATCTCAGTACAGCCTTTCATCCTCAGATAGATGGTCAAGCAGAAAGGACCATTCAGACTTTAGAAGATATATTGCGAGCCTATGCAATTGATTTTAAGGGTAGTTGGGATGACCACTTTCCTTTGATTAAGTTTGCATACAACAACAGCTATCATTCCAGCATTCGAATGGCTCCATTCAAAGCTCTCTATGGTAGGAGATGCAGATCTCCAGCCGGTTGGTTCGAAGTTAGTGAGGCCTCAGTTATAAGGACTGACTTAGTATTTGATGCCTTAGAAAAATCCAGTTGATCAGAGAAAGACTCTGGGTTGCTCAGAGCCGACAGAATTCTTATGCGGATGTGTGCAGAAAGGATCTCGAGTTTGAGATTGGTGACTTTGTTTATCTAAAGATCTCTCCCATAAAGGGAGTGAAGAGATTCGGCAAGAAGGTAAAGCTCAGTCCCCGATATGTCGGTCCCTTCAAAATTCTCAGTCGCTTCAACAAGGTACCCTATGAGCTCAAATTACCTTCAGATCTAGCCTTAGTTCATCCAGTCTTATATATCTCCTTGCTAAAGAAATGCATAGGTAACCCAGCATTCGTAGTCCCTGTTGAGGGCGTAGATATTAAGAACAACCTCTCTTATAAAGAGATTCCAGTCAAAATTCTTGACTACCAGACTCGTATACTGAGGAACAAAGAAGTCTCTTTAGTCAAAGTTCTTTGGCGGAATCAGTCCGTTGAGGGAGCTACTTGAGAAGTAGAAGCAGATATACGGACCAAGTATCCCCACCTCTTCTCCGCTAACTCAGACTAGGCCTAAGGTAATATTTTTCCTTAAGCTTGCTCAGTTATCATGTTCAGTATCTTTACTAACTCGGGATTCAGTTTCATGCTTAGAATTCCAGTTATAAACTTGGTACTAAGTACCATTGCATATTCAGTCATGCATTCATATATCAGTTCAGTCATATAATCATGCATTAGATAAGCATTCTCGTTATGAGAAACTCAGTACATCAAAAATCTCAGTCATGTATTCACGAATAAGATACTCATGCATCAGATATCCATGCTCAGTATGAATCCCAGTAATGTCAATCATGTTTCAGATGTTCATGTTCAGTATGTACGTCAGCGTATCATTTCTCCCATCTCAGTCAGTCTTATTCGGGGATGAATATTTCCAAGGGGGAGATATTGTAAGAACCCGTAAATTTCTTAAGCTTAATTTAGTCCTTTAAGATTGTTAAGGGGTCCCATACTTAGAAAATCCTAGCTAAGCTTCTAGACTTGGTTTATTTTAGCCTTTGAAAGTTGGCAATCTCATTACGTGACCTTAACATCCTTAAAGGGGTCTATATTTTTATAAATCATGATCAGGAAGATCAATAGGTGTTCCCGAACAAGTTTTAGATTTTTCGGAACACGTTTAGATCATGTTCAGAGTTCCAAAATAGTATACCAACGCGATTTTGGCGCACCGCATCACCAATCACGTTAGTCAATATTTGTGCAGGCTACCAGAGCCAAAACTTCTGAGGCTCGACGTGATCATGGCACGACGCATAGAGTATCGTGTCACATCCATCAACATGCCACATCGCTTATAGCATCGGCACCCAGTTTTTTTTAGTCATTTAATGACCGCGTCCTCAAGGGCAAAAGGGTCAATTTATCATCCCTATATAAGCCCAAAAACACGTAATTCAACTATTTTTCACCCAAATTAGAATTGTCTCTCTCAAAATCCATGAAGAACAAGCTTAGGTTTTTTCAATTGAGGATCCAATTTCAACAACTTCACCATTAATCCTCAAGAATCTTCCATCCAAGGTATGCATAGTGTTCATTCATGGATCACTTTTGTCCATGAATCCCGGGAATTCAGTTTTAAACTATGAATTTGATATTCATGTTATGGGTTGATTATGTTCATGTGGTTGTTGTTGTATGATTCCCAAGTTGGAATTTTTATGTACTTTTATAAAAATATGTTAGCATGTGAGTTGAAAATCATGAATTTTAGTTGGTTATGATATGTTAACTTGATGATTATGCCATGCCCTAAGTCATGCAACCTAAGTGTTTGATAAAACGCCTAAGAGACTAAAAATTATGTATTATAGTTCAATTGTGACTTAAGTGATGGATTCATGTTTTACCCTTATGTTCAAATTACTCCCATGATATTGATGTGCAATGTAGATGTTTGTTGAAATGCTCATGATGCTAGAATATGGAATTATGACATTGATTATATGCATCCCTACCATGTACAAGATTATGATAACCATGTACTTTATGAAATCCCCAACTTATTGTATTATGGATTGTTGATGTTGGTCATGTATTCAAGAGTGCCATGCCTTATCAGTTTCCTTCTATCGAGTCCTGAGGGTACTTGTACCCAAAAAATATAGTTGTGTTCCTAGATACAGTGTCATGTTTTCAAGATACTCTTAATCAATCCATAAACCATAGAACTTAGTCAGTCATGTGACTCAGGAAAACTCAGTAACCCCAGTAATCTCAGAAAGCTCAACAATTCAGTAATCTCAGTAGTATTTCATCAGTCACAGAACCCATGGAACTCAGTCCAGTTTAGTTCAGTTAATCATGTTCAGTGTCTATTCAGATGGGAGTAGGATTCAGCATTGAGTGAGCCCAAGGATGGGAACTCACTTGTTATTTGAGGGTGTGATTCTTAGAAGTAGTCCTTGTGCTACAAAACTACGTAGCCACCGTATGTTGAGACATCAAACTTGCTATTTTTAGGGTAGATGAGGTGGCTAAACTATTATATAAGGGTCCCACCTTTTTCCTTTGAGTACCTGCTATATATGAGGGATCATTCACACCTTGTCCTTACCAGTGGCGCGGTATTGACACCCTTCTAATTGGGGTTATAAATTAGACCCCAACTCAGCTATGTTGCTTTATTTGGGGCATGTAAGTTAGATGACTACTTGCCACAGTCTCAGTCTCAGTCTCAGTAAAAGAACTCTAATAGTTCTTCATATTCCAGGACTGTCATACACAGTCATTCAGTACAGTACGAAACTCAGCTAGTTCCATCAGAACCTAGACTGTCAGACACAGTCGCTCAATATTAGTATCATTTATATCAGTTATATCAGTTATCAATAACTCATGTTGTCAGTATTAAGACTCAGTAGTTAGTATCATCACTAATTCAGTTACAGTTACTCATTCATGAATGTATTCTCACGCTCATGTTATTCAGTCAGTTAGCATAATTCATGCATATGAACCCTTTTGCATTCAGCCTACCACACTTGCATACCAATACATTTAATTGTACTGATGCATTTGTGATACAGTGTTTTACTCTATACCATAGGTTCATAGACACGAGCTCCAGAACATCAGAGCATTTCATATATTCAGCAGACAGAATAGTAGTGAGTCCTCATCATTCGAGGATGTTCTACCATTTTAGTATTTTTAGTACTTGGTTTATTTTAGCAGTTGGAGTTAGTTGGGGACATGTCCCATCAATTCCCTATTCAGAAAGTCATTTTTAGAGGCTTTTAGACTACAGTGTTGTTCAGACAGTTATTTCAGTTGTTTTGGGTATTTTATACCCTATCCAGATATTATGTTTTTATCAGTTATTCAGTTTTGAACCTTATGGCCTTACAGCTTTTATTCTGCATTTATACAGTATATTATGCAGTGTTCAGGTACAGATATCAGTCATGGGTTAGCTTATGGTCCTTCGGGGTCATGAGCACCGTGTAGCATTCTGGGTACCATATTCGGGGCGTTATAATAATATATGGAAGTCATATTATATCTATAAGTTATATTATGTACATAATCCATATCATGTCTATAAGGTATATCATATATATAATTCACATTATTTTTATAAGCTATATCATGTTTATAAGTCATACAATATCTATGAGCCATTTCATATCTGTAAGTCATATCATAACTATAAGCAATATCAAGTTTATAAGCATATCATATCTAAAAGTTATACCTCTTAATCAAGTCGGTATCTATATCATTAAGCATGTCAATAGGCCACATTATTAATTATATTAGGAAGCCATATCAATAGCCATACCTAATAAAATATATCCTTATTCATACATACGAGCAATATCCTTAGTGATATCCAACTAGTAATATAAATATATCATACATAAATGAACTTACAAGGCTATCGCAATTCTTGGCCTAAGTTGGGTCAGAGGCGCCGACTCAACTCCTTATATATATATATATATATATATATATATATATATATATATATATATATATATATATATTTAGGCAACATATACCCCAGACTAGTTTAAGGTATCTACGTTCATTCCTAGATGTTAAGCAGGCCATAATTATCCCTAAGATCGTAATCCTTCCCAAATATGAAAAACTAAGGCAATCTTACCTAAAACAATAGTAACTAAGGAAATTCCCTTAACTTAAATAACTAAGGATGATTCCACCCTAACATGAATGATTAGAGCAATGTCACCTACCTTGAATAATTAAGGCATTCCTATTCTAAATATATATAGTGAATCTCAAATCACCTAGGTCATGAATAACTATGCTAACTACTCCAAGCCTACGATTTCAAGGTAGCCTAACAGTCCAATAAAACCAAACATTTTCAATCATACATCCAACACCTAAATACCACCCTATATCTAGCATAATTTCATAAGCATACTACGAAATAGCTCAATCTATGGAAAAGGTAAACATAGCCTACTTGGGTGCCGAAGAAAAGCCCGAAGAATTTGTTAAATCACTGATTTCCCTTTCGAAAATCTTCCACAAGGTGCCATTCTATAAAAATCACAATTTACTCATCAAAATAAGAATAATCATACCCATATTGCACTATTATGCTTTGGGTTCAAAATTACACAAAAATCTCATATGGGGCTCGTTTATAGAAATCACACTTTCAAAACCAATTCAACATCCCACTATGCTCAAGGAACATTTATCCTTAAAAATAGGTAAATTCCATGCTCTAATGGTGCTAAAATCAAGCCACCAAGAATTTAGGGATTTTAAATTAGAATGGAGAACCCAACCATGAAAATAATGGAAATCTTACCTCAAATTTATGGGAAATCATGTAAATTAATGATGCTAAAGCTCCACAATAACCCACAATAATTCTCCCAAGAACTCCTACTCTTTAGGGTTTAATATTCTAGAGAAGAGGTGAAAAATGGTGAAAAGTCAAGCTAAGTGGGTATTTATACCCTTCCTAGGCATGTGAGTGCCGCTAAAGTGGACATTTTGCCGCTTTAGCAGCCACCGCCAAAGTACTTGGTACTACTAAAGCGATATATAACCCTACATCCAGGCCACTAAGACACTTTAGCGCTAGCCGCTAAAGCGCCCAAGTATCGCTAAAGCATTACCAATTGGCTGAGCTAAGGCCGCTAAAGTGCTCTCCGCTAAAGTGCCCAAAGGGCCGCTTTAGCGGTTGCAACAGTTATCAGGCACCAGCTGGAACTTGGAGAATTTTCAAGTCTCTGCCAACTCCTTTAGATTTATTCAAAATCTTGTATGTGCATACGAACTATGCTACCCAATCAAATTCAATATTTCGAACTCAATGGTGCAGTAAGTGGGTTCTACGCGTATTTGCCATTTTCTTAAATTTCGATCAATAGCCCAAAATAAGTTTTAGAGCCTCAAGACTCAAACTAAGGGTCCAAATAACCTCAAATTAATGTTTCAGAGTTGTTGGAATAGTCAGAATTGGCATACGAGTTTTTTCAACTAGAGTTTTTGCTCGGTAGCCAATTTGGACCAACAAAGGCTTCATGATAGAGAATTAGCTCTAAAAAATAAAGAAACTTCCTAATAATTGAATTGTCAAATCCAGCAAGTCATAAATGACTTGGGAAAGCTATAGGAAAGCTATAAATAGTGAAAATAAGTGTAAATATAGAAAATGAACTGGAGGGTCATTACAAATCATTCTTAGGGTAGTTTTAGTGGGTCTTCATCCATAGCCAGAGATTTTTCTATTAATGGTCATCATTTCCAGCGCAAAAGTCTCATTCAAGAAGTAATATACATCAGCAATTATGGTTATTTAAGGTGTAGTAGAAAGAGTAGATAGGGCTTGGGTCAAACTCATGGAGGGCATATTCTAGGTATTTAGGTTATGGTGACCATTATGGTTTTATAGGATCGTCTTATCAGGGTTTGTATAGTCGAGGATTCTATAAATATGGTGAGTTGAGGCATTTTGCTAAGGAGCATTACCAACTCAGGTAGGGTAGCCAATAGGTTCATTCCCTTAGGGTTCCATTTCCACCAGCCAGAGACAGTGCACATGATAGTAGGGGTGGTTCTTAAAGTTCTAGAGGTATATCTTAGCAAGGTCGTGCAGGTGGTTATACAGGTGCTCAGTCTAGAGGCAGAAGTGGCAATTTGTATGCTTTTCTAGGTTGGCCAAAGGCTCATGCTTTGGATGCAATCATCATATGTACTATCTCAGTTTGTCATTAGCCAGCTTTTATACTATTCGATCCTAGGTCTACCTATTTATATGGGTTTCCTACTTTTGTACTTCTTTGGATTTATTATGTAAGCCTGTGGCTATGCCTATATATATATCTACTCATATAGGTGATTTCTAAGTAGTGAATTAAGTGTATCAATCCTGTATTATGACTACTTCGGGGTATGACACCTTGGTAGATATTATCATCCTAGATATGGTAGATCGGTATGGCTATCTCCCTATCATATGAACTTGGATTACTTTGCCAAGACTATCACCTTAGCTATGTCTAATATCCCTCTAATAGTGTGGAAAGTTGTCAATAGCCATGTACTGAAGGGTGTAATATCATTTGTACAGGAAAAATGATTGGTAAAAAGGGGTGTTTGGCTTATCTAGTGTATATTTGCGATACTAGAACTGATGTTGCTTTACTTGAGTCAGTTTTGGTAGTTAGTAAGTTCACAATTATGTTACTCATAGATTCACCTAGTCTTCTACTCGATTATGATATTGACTTTGGCACTGATCTTGAGTTGGGAACTTAGCTCATTTCTATTCCACCATATCGAATGGAACAGATAGAGTTGAGACCCATGGCCTTCACCCACTTAGACATATAATCTACTGCCACATATATGTATTAGTTCCCAATAAAAGGGGGAATGATCCTATGAAATTGATGTCTCACATATCAACTATCGATACTTCTAGGATCTTTTGTAGAGGCATATGGTGTCTTCTTGAAATGTGCCTTATTCTTTGACACTTGTGGCAGCACTTAACAAACATATATGTGTCTTTAAAGTGAGTAGGCCACATGAAACCAGATTATAATACTGATACAACTTTCCAGTCAGTATCACAGTGTCCTACATAAGGAAAAGCATGGCAAATCACTAATACCTACTTAATTTTATTCTATAGGATATAATGCTTGATTACATGGTATCACCCCTATTTTATTAAATATGGTTCATCCCACGTATAGACTTAGGTTTTGTGGTTTAGAATTTTCTTCTAATGGAAGTTTATTCCTTGTAAATAGACATCACTAACGAAAAGATTCACTATGTCTGCATACCAAGACAATTCTTTGAGACTCAAGGCAAAATATTGCTCATCGAGAAACTCCTCTCTAATTCTACTGCCCTCACGAAAATAATTTATGTCTTCCAAGTGTGATAAGTAATCTTCTACTTAATTCTCACACCACTTTGGTATTGAATTTCTATATCAAACTCTTAAAGGATCAAGATCCAATGGACCAGTCTTGGCTCGATATCTTTCTTGGCAAAGAAACACCTAAGTATTACACGAACCACCACTTTTGTCCCAACTAAATAAGATCTAAACTTGTTAAATGCAAACATAATAGAGAGAAACTCTTTATTTGTTATTGTATAGTTGGTTTGATCTAAATCTAATGCCTTACTCTCATAGTATCCTAAGTGGAAAAATTTTCCATTCCTTTGACCCAATACTGCACCCACTAACGTATCACTATTATAACATATTAATTCTAATGGTACTACCAGTATGGTGTGATCATGGCTAGTGTCGACACCAACCTACATTTTAGCTCCTCAATTGCAGCTACGCAACCTGCATCAAAGTTAAACTTAACATCTTTTTCCATCTATATATAGAGGGGTCTTGAAACTTTCGAGAAGTCCATAATGAATCTATGGTAGAAATCCATAATAAATCTAAGGTAGAACCAGTATGCACCAAAAAATTTTTGGTTCCACCATAGACATAGGGGTAAGCAACTTGGCCCTCTAGAGCAATGGTAATCTGATTTAGCCTGAATACCCATCCTTGAAACAACAATACTCTTGGCCTATTAATCTATCAAGCATCTAATCAATTAATGGGAGTAGAATATATTACTTTCTTGTTGCTTCATTTAGCTTTCTATAGTCCATGAAAGTCGATTGTTCGAGAAGGAATGACCTCATTCTTTTGTAAAAACTCTTATATCTCCTATTTAGGGAACACATTTAATTGGGGTCACCCACTAACAATTTGAGATCAGATGTACAATGATAACATCTACCCATTTAATCACCTATTTTCTTACCACTTCATTCATTAAGGCTGAGACTATGCTAATGTTCCACACTGAATTTGTGGTCTCTCTCCATCAAAATCTTGTGCATACAAAATACTAAACTAATACCTTGAATATCTGACATATGACAATCGATTACTTTCTTTTTGTTCTTTAGCAGTTTCAGTGTTATTTCAACTTCTATATTTGAATAACTCTGCTGCAAAAATGAAGTACAGAGTGTTTTCCTACCCCGAGAAGGATTATTTGAGATGTCAAGGATCCTACTTTGGGGCTCTATAACCGATGGCTAAGGTGGTGGCCTTAATGGTCTATAAAATGGCTCAATTATGTTATGTTCATTAATACTAGAAAGATCCAAGAATTATACCATCTTCTGCACTGTTGTATCTCTATAATTTTCCTCACCTGAAGTACTCTTTCCAATGGGTCCTTTACAGAGATCCTAATTCACTTAAATTTTACATCTATCACAGTAATAGAAGATTACTCCTCATAGAAGGTTGGTAGCTTTAATACTTTATGGAAATCAAAGACTTCTACTTTGTCATGCTCGTGTATAGCGAGCTTTCAGATTTCACATCAATTACTGCTTTAGATGTAGCCAAGAAAAGACTCCCAAAAAAATGGCACTTCTGAATCTGGCTCACAATCAAGGACCACAAAATCCATAAGAAAAATTAGAGTGACCATTTGCACTAATACATCCTCTATAATCACCTAAGGTTTTGCTAGAGACTTGTCAACTAGTTGTGGGATAGGGACTTCCCAACCACATCTTTTTTAGTAGTGATGAGGGCATCAAATTGATACTAGTTCCTAGATCACAAGGCGTCTTAGCTACCATATGCTTCCAAATTGAAATTTTAAAGTGGAAGTTTCCTCGGTCCCTAAGCTTCATCGGCAATAAGCTTTGAATACGAGCATACCATTGTTTAGTCATCACAACGATTGCATATTTGGCTAATATTTTTTTGTTCGCCACTATATCTTTGATATATATCATATACTAGAGATCACCATGCAACATGTCCATAGGAGGGATATTGATGATAACCTATTTAAATAACTCGATAAACTTATCAAATGTTTCTTCCTTCTCAAATGTTTCTTTCTTTTACTGCTTAATTATCCTTTGTAGGAATGGAGTTGGATTTCAAACAACCATTAATGTAGGATGCATTGATAACTACTCTGTTGGCACTTCATCATTCTATTTTTCAATTGTTTTATCTACCCGCCTCTCTTGTGCTACATACAATAGATTCTAACAAATTTTAGTAACCACAACATTAATCTATTTTCTCCTCGCAACATAACATTTTTATCTTCAATGATTTCACTTGTTCTTTTTTCGAGACTCATAATTGTTAAGACATGATTCTTTGTATTAATACACTGCTCCTACTGCTCATCTATCATTCTATTAAGCACTATTCTTATCTTATCAAGTTGGTTCTGAAATGAAATATCATGATTTTGTCGATAACCCTGCTGATGATGTTGATTTTGATTCTGTAAATATCTGCTTACAATACCCATATAATATATAAACTGTGTATTGGAACTATTGACCTAAGTTGAATGATCTCCTCTAAACACCTCACTAAATAATTGAGTTTGTTTATTGCCTACACTTGAGGTTTTATTTATGTGTGCTCAATCAAGAGCTTACCCATCTAAGTGTGTTACATATCGTTGTGATTTGTAAATGCATGTGGGTCATCCCTTCAACTTCTGTCATCCTTATCGCTTTTTTTCCTGCATATCCATTTGACTAATTAGTCCACTCTGGATTATTGGTTGCTAACATGTTCAAAAGTAACACCAGTTCATCATGTATTTTTAAGTATCTATCCTATAAATGTATGAACTAAAACATTATATGGCAATGGTGGATACAACTCCATAGTAGAATCTTGAAACATTGACATGCTTGAGGCAAGCATTCACTATCTCTCTACTTAAAAATCAGAATCTCACTTCTCGTCCTAGTAATTTTCCCCAATGGGAAGTACCTTACAATGACTTCTTACCAAACCTGTCCATGAGGGAGTTTGTCGGTTCTGCTTTTTGCCGTGTCTTAGCTTCCCCAGCAATGAGAATAGAAATAGAGTGAGCCTCACGTATTTCGATGAGACTCCCTGTGTGATATAAGTATTGATTATCTACAAGAAGTTCTGAAGTATGAGCTTGTGGGTCTTTGTGTGATAATACTGTAAACTGACCCTTGAGTGAACAAGTTGCACCATGCTTATTGTTAGTTTTAAAACTGTTAAAATAACATAGCAAGGAGAGCCAAGAACTTATGGCCGAAAATAGATATGAATTAAAGAGAAGAGATGCAGAGAAGTTTATTTTTTTTTTCTGGTAAAGCTGCTTGTTTTATTGATCATCAACTTCTCCTTAAATAGTTTCTTTTACAACCAAAAATAGGTTAAACTTACCATAAGAAAATAACCTATTTGCTACCAAAAATAACAGAAATAACTAATCAGATTTTCTTCCAAAAATAGAAATCTCAATTTGACTAGGAGTTGTATGTAAAAAAGCTATAGAAAAACAAAAAATAAATCATGTGTATTATTCTTTAAAGTAACTTTTAACACTCCTTCTTGCTTTAGGAACAGCAAAATTTTGATCTTTTGTCTTGAGATCGCCACACTTGATAACCGAAAGTGACTTTGTGAATAAATCTCCAGATTCATCTTTTGCCTTGTAGTGAACTAAATTCACTTCCCGTCTTGAATGTAACCCTTGACTATTAAATCCTTTTGACATGTCTTCCTGCTTTGTTTGCATCTTGAATTTAAACTTACATATTTTATTTTTCTAAAACATAGATAACTCCTCCATTGCTTTAATTCTTTTAGGAACATTGGAATCTCTTTTAAACCTAGGAGGTTCACATGTTGCTTGTGTTTTTTCAATTAGAGGATCATCTTCTAATTTTTTCAGTCTATGATCTTTTTCATGTTCTATAGATACATCTTCCATTGGATTAAATGAGAAATATTTACCTCTATCTTAATGTTTAAAACTTCTTTTCTAACACCATCATTGATGAAGCAATGTTTATCCTCAAAGGATACTTTGTATCCTTTTTCTACCAACTGACAAATAATCAACAAGTTTTTATCAATATCAGGTAAAAAATGAACATCTGAAATTGCTTTATTACCTGAACTTGTTTAAATGACAATAGTTCTTTTTTCTTCAACAAGAACCGGGTCACCATTTTCAATCCTAACTTTGGATATTTAGTAGGCTTTAATTCTTTAAACAAACTCTTGTTATAAGTCATGTGGTTGGTGGAACCGCTATCAATCAACCAAAAATTTATTGAAACCTTACTTGAGATATATGCTGAAACAAGAATATGGTCTTCTTCTTCGTTGAACACATGTGCATCTGCTTCATGGTTCTCAAATTTGCTTTTGCAAATCACTGCTTCATGGCCAAGTTGATTGCACTTGTTGCACTTTGTGTCTGGCCTTTTCCAATATCTGTATGGTGGATGATCCATTTTTCCACAATGCTCGAAAGTGGGTAATTTTTTAAATTTTTACCCCTTCTTTGAGTTTTTTGGTTGACTACTAAGGCTCCTTCAACCATACCATCTTGCCTCATAAGTTTTCTTTGTTCCATTGTCTAAAAAGAATTTAACAACTATGCCAAGGTAATCTTGGACAGATCTTGTGTATTTTTCAAGGTAGTTATACATGCTTAATATCCTACGGACTATAACAAGAATTTTTTTAACAATTCTTGAATCTTTAAATTCAGTGTCTAGTAATCTTAACTTGTTAATAATGCCAAGTAATCTGTCTGAGTACTTTTTGACTGTCTCAAAGTCTTTCATTCTTTGCAACTCGAACTCTCTTATTAAATTCAGTACTTTCATTCCTCGGATTCTTTCATCTCCAGCATATTCTTTCTTATATAACACCAAATTTCTTTTGGTGATGTGAAAGACATAATTCTTGTAAAAATAGTTGTTGAAACAGAAGCAAATAGAGTTGCCTTCGCCTTAGACTTCGTGGTTTTCTTTTCCTTATGACTCTTGATTTGGGCTATGGTAGGATTATTTGGCAAAGAATAAATTTCATAATCCTCTTCCACAGCTTCCCATAGATTAAGTTTTCATTCTCACAATCCATAACTAATAATTTTCACCATCAAAAATGGGTAGAACCATGCATGAAAAACTATTTTCATAATTCATCTCTTCATTCACAGGTCCCTCAAGAAAAATAGTTCTAGATACCAAATGTTGGTTTTAATACTGTTAAAATAACATAGCAAGGAGAGCCAAGAACTTAGTGGTTGAAAATAGAGATGAGTTAGAAGAGAAGAGACGCAGAAAAGTTTATTTTTCTTTTCTAGTAAAGCTGCTTGTTTTATTGATCATCAACTCCTTAAATAGTTGTTATTACAACCAAAAATAACTAACCAATTTCCTACCAAAAATGAAAAATCCAATTTGATTCGGAGTTGTTTGTAAAAAAACTGGAGAAAAATAAAAAATAGATCACGTACATTGTTTCTTAAAACAACTTTTAAAACTTATTATCGGCTCTTATTTACCTATTAAGGAAGGCTTAACAATGCTAGAAGTCATGGTTCCTATAAGTGGGACTGCCACATCATTTATTGTTGCTATTAGGGTTGGCGGAAAAGCTACCATTATTATTGGTTTATGGTGGCATGCTACGTTTGCAACAACCTATTACATGTACTAACGATAGCTAAGAACAAGATGTTAACACTGTAAAAATAAGAAAAATAAATAAATCATGTTTGATTTTCCCAACACTCACGCAAATGTATGTGTTCGCAAGTAATAGATGATTGCTTTTACAATCGAGTTTATCACTCTCATAGACTTTGGTGCTGACAAGTAGCTGATTTCTTTATCAACTCTAGTAAATATTGATATCCAATTCAAGAGTTGGTGGTTTGATTATTTATTCTACTGAAGATTCCAACTAAGAACAAACTTAGATGAGAAATTTAGTTGTTCACGGAATTTGTTAAGTCCTAGCTACGGCGCTTTTTGAATTGCCACCTTATCTTATTGTCATCATTATGAACTTTAAGATATCTATCATATTATAAGATCACATGGTTGATAAAATGATTATGATCTTTCGAGCCATATAATAACATATCTAGATTGGTGTCGCACCTACATCATTGAGCAAGGATGTGGTAAACCGCTCTGAGTGCATATATATGTCTTCCTGTATATGACTCAAGCAGCAGTGGCGGATCTACATAGGGTCCAGGGGGTTCAACCCCCTTCGTCGAAGAATTATACTATTTTTACATGGTAAAAAAAAAAAAATTATGTATAAATAGTAAAGGTTGAACCTCTTCGATTAGTCTGTATATGTACTACTGAACCCCCTCACTGAAAATCCTGGATCCGTCTCTGCCAAGCGGGGCAAACTAGGTGCATTTCCTTCCTAGCCGCTAATCCATCCACAGATGAACCCTACTCCCCTTAACCCATATTCCTAGCTTTTCCATGTCTAATTCCACTAGCAATTATTCATTTTTCCCAATCGGTGGTCAGTCAATAGAATAGTAAGCATAAGGTTAAGAAAACAATAGATGAATAGTAAAATCCGTTAAACAATCAATAAATAAGATGAAAATATTCATACATTGGACATAACGCTAGTGAGTGGGCTTTTATCCACTCAAAATTCTATTACACCAGATAAACTTTATAAACTTAATATAATAATTAAGCTAAGAAAAGAATTAAGAGATAACCCTAAAAGATATTTGCCTATTTGCTCTGTTCTCTGTGCTCCAAAAATATCTGTCTCCCCTTAAAAATGACCAAGTATTCTTATTTATTATGTTTTAAAAACACCTAAGAGGGCCCATCAAGTCGGACCTTGAAAGAGGTAGAAAATCACCGCGGGCAGGCCTCGCATCTCAAGGCAGCTTGTGTCGCCATGGGTCTCGCATCGTCAGGCATGTTGTTTTGCCTGGGTTTTGACTTCGTCAGGGGTCAACATCAGAGGGTGTATTATCAAACCCCTAGCTTTCCAGCTCGCTTGATGACCCTCCGAACCTTACTTTGGACCTTATTTTCCAAGACTTTTCCACTTTAAGCTTAATACTTAGTCAATTTTCAACTCTTTTCACCTACAAAGCATATAACACGAGTCACAAACTCAAAATTATGTAACTGAGTGAAAACAAGAAGTATCAAGCTATAAAACAATCAATACAAAGCTTAAATGTGGGTGAAAAACGGCTATAAGAAATGTAAATTCACCCAACATCAATCGACGATCTTATGATCTCTAGGTTATTTTGCTCCACGTGTTGCTTTAAGCTATGGGTGTCAAGTGGGCCAGGCCGACCCGGCCCTAGTAACTAACCCAGCCCGGTTTGACCCGGCCTGGTAAGCCCCAGGACTTTAGGGTTCCAGGTCCCGGGCCGGTTATTTTTTTAAAATGGGACTGGCTAACTCGGCCCGGACCAAGCCCGATCTAGGCCCGCCGATTAACCGACCCGGCCCGGCCCGAATACCATTATTTAAAAAAAAAAAAAAAAGAAGTTTTTGGGGCAAACTAGCCGTTGGCCCAACGGCTATATAGCCGTTTTTGGGTCCAAACGGCTAGTTTGGGGCCATTTATTAAAAAAAAAAAATTAACTTTAAAAAATATTTTTTAATCCGAAAAAAAATTCTATAAATACCCTACAACTTCAAATCATTTTTCACATAATTTTTCACTCTCTCAAATCTCATTCTCTCTCAAATCTCAATTTTTAATTCTCAAATATTCAATATATTTAATTTCTTAAAGTGTTCACTTTAATTTTTTAATTTTTCGTTTACAAAGTACGAGCGGAAGTTTCTAAAGTCGCAATCTTTGGATACTTCCAAAATTTGGTATTGTCGTTCCATCTCTTACGTTTAATTTTTATTTATTGTATTAATTGTTTAATATTTAATTTTATTATATTTGTGTATTTTGAATATTTTTAGTTTAATTTAATTTATATTATGGATAAATTAAGAAACCTCGCTACTAAAGGTGTTAAAAAATTTTGTCCCAGAAGCGGTAGTGGTAGTAAAAAGCGAATTACTAGCGGTAGAGGTAGTTCAAGTAGTAGATATACCTGTGTGCCTTCACCTCCGGTACCGCTTGGTATACCTTTTGAGGAAGAAATAGGTGTAGGTGCTCACGATATGGATTATGTAGAAGCTCAGAAAAATTACGGTATAGAAGAAGAAAATGAAGTAGATGCGGTTAATTTAGACGAAGTTATGAAAATATTGCTGAGACACACGCAGTAGGAGATGCTAACGTTAGATCTGAATCGGTTAATCTTCTTCCCCGTCCTCCCAGTGCCCCAAGACCTCGTAAAAGAACTAGTATTGCATGGCAATTTTTTGAACGTATATCAGATATTGAGGTGCAATGCAATATTTGTCAACAAATATATAAGCATAAAAGTAGAAGCAAGCAAGAGGGTACGGGTACGCTAATGAGACATGTAGCTGAAGATCACAAAAGAGAGTTAAATATTGCAAAAGGTGGCGGGGATATTGGTGGGCCAACGCAAACTAGAATGGACCCAGCAACTGGTTACGTAGCGAAGAAGTATAATAAATTGAGGGACCGGGAAGAAATAGCTAAAATGGTAGTTGTGGGTTGTTTGCCTTTTAATTTTCCTTCTTCTGATGCCTTTATTCGTTATATACAAGCAATTTATAATCCTATGTTTAACGGTATTCCTAGAACTACTTGTCGGTCTGATATTTTTAGACTTCATTCACAATATTATTTTTATTTATCAACATTGTTAAAAAATATTCAATGTAGATTGTCCGTAACTTCTGATCTTGATCGTGATGTAAATAAAAATGATTATTTAACCGTTACTTGTCATTGAATGGATAGTAATTTCGTGATGCAAAAACGTATTCTTACTTTTTTATATGATGAAGATCGTAAACATACTGGACAATTTATTGTTGATTCTATTGTTAAAATTGCCGGATATTATGGTATCGAAAATAAAATTTTATGTATTATTTTTGATAATGCCTCTAACAACAACACTGCCATAAAAAAATTAAAATCTACGCTATCTCCGCTCTTGCCTGAAATTTTTCATATTAAATGTGCATGTCATATATATAATTTAATTGTAAAAGATGGTCTTGAGTTTTTTGAGTTTTATATTGAAAAAATTCGTCTTGCTGTTGGTTTTACTCAAGGAAATAACCGTAGATCGAGAATTAGAGAATTTAAAGTTAAATGTCAAGAAAATGGACTTACACCGATTTTGATGTCTGAGGAAATTGATACTAGATGGAATTCTAAGAAGCTGTTGGCGCCATGTTTACGAAATTTAAAAAATATTTTTTCCCGATTCCCCCTATTTACTTGGTTGGTGCTATGCTAAATCCGTGCATGAAATATAATAATATGTGTCACTTTAGTACACTTATTTATACTAACTTAGAAATAAATACTAACCATGATTCTGAACAAGTACAACCTGATTTGTGGACGGCTACGGCTGATGCAAAGGATTACATAAAAAAATTATATAATCACTATGCTGATTTATTTGATTTAGCCGTACTTACAAATATCACTCCAACTGTTGCTCTTCATCCTCCCGAGGAGCCATCATCTTCTAAAAGGCCGGCACATAGTGGTTTTTCGTATTCGTTTTATGATTTAAATTGTTGGAACAGTGTTGATGAGAGAACTTACACATCAACTTATCGGGAAGAGCTGAAATATTATCTTCGGACGGCACCAGAGGATCGCAGACGACGGATCAACACGTTGAATTGGTGGAGGAGTAATGAAACACAATATCCTGTGCTTTCAAGATTAGCTAGAGATATCTTGAATGTTCTAATGTCAACCGTTGCATCAGAGAGCGCCTTTAGTCAGGGACGACAGCAGCTTGGAGACAACCGACACTTATTGGGAAGCAATGCAATGAATGTTCTAGTTTGCCTCAGAGATTGGATTAGAGCGGAAAGAAGAAACCAAGGAATGGAACCGGAGCCGAGCGACGAGCTGAAACTTGAAGAAATTATGACTTCACGGGAGAACTCAGCAGAATCAAGTCCAATGCATGGTTTTGCCCCCATTGACTTCGACTATCCTATGCAAGTTCCCATTAATATTAACATGAATGAGTTGGAAAAAATGATGCATAATTTATAGATTTTTCATTCATGTAAATTATAAATTTTGGATCATTTTGCAATCAATAAAATTCCCCAAATTCATTCACTCCTTAGTCCTTGCTTTTTATATTTTTTCATTTAACGATTTAAAATTTTAAATTGAATTTTGTAGTTTTCTACTTTAAATTAAAAACTTACTTCTAATATGTTATTAATTTACTACCAAATATTATTAATTTATTATATTAAGTAGCATATGTTTTGAATATTTGTGTATATATCTTCTATAGAAGTGTATATTTAACGTATACATGTGTATATGTTTTATAAATTAGTATATAAGTATATCTATATATATATTGTAATGTATATATAATGTAGTATATTTTATAAGTAGTAGTATATATACATTGAATGGTGCGTATATACATGTATATATCTTCTATAGAAGTGTATATTTAACGTATACATGTGTATATGTTTTATAAATTAGTATATAAGTATATCTATATATATTGTAATGTATATATAATGTAGTATATTTTATAAGTAGTAGTATATATACATTGAATGGTGCGTATACACGTGTATATATCTTCTATAGAAGTGTATATTTAACGTATACATGTGTATATATTTTATAAATTGGATATCTTCTATAGAAGTGTATATATGTGTATATATCTTCTACAGATGTATATATTTAACATATACAAGTGTATATGTTTTACAAATTAGTAAATAACTATATATATATACATATTGTAGTATATATATATGTATATTGTAGTATATATTTTATTTAAAATAGTACATATATATTGAATGGTGTGTATATATGTGTATATATCTTCTACAGATGTATATATTTAATGTATACAAGTGTATATGTTTTACAAATTAGTATATAACTATATATATATACATATTGTAGTATATATATATGTATATTGTAGTATATATTTTATTTAAAATAGTACATATATATTGAATGGTGTGTATATATGTGTATATATCTTCTACAGATGTATATATTTAATGTATACAAGTGTATATGTTTTACAAATTAGTATATAACTATATATATATACATATTGTAGTATATATATATTTATATTGTAGTATATATTTTATTTAAAGTTGTACATATATATTGAATGGTGTGTATATATGTGTATATATCTTCTCTAGACGTATATATTTAACGTATACAAGTGTATATGTTTTACAAATTAGTATATAACTATATATATATACATATTGTAGTATATATATATGTATATTGTAGTATATATTTTATTTTAAGTAGTACATATATTTTGAAAGGTGTGTATAGATGTGTATATATCTTCTACAGATGTATATATTTAATGTATCCAAGTGTATATGTTTTACAAATAAGTATATAACTATATATATATACATATTGTAGTATATATATATGTATATTGTAGTATATATTTTATTTAAAATAGTACATATATATTGAATGGTGTGTATATATATGTATATATCTTCTATAGACGTATATCTTTAACGTATACATGTGTATATGTTCTATAAATTAGTATGTAACTATATATATATATATATATATATATATATATTGTTGTATATATATATGTATATTGTAGTATATATTTTATTTAAAGCAGTACATATATATTGAATGGTGCGTATATATGTGTATATATCTTCTAAAGTAGTATACATTTAACGTATACAAGTGTATATGTTTTATAAATTAGTATGTAAGTATATATATATATATATATATATATATATATATATTGTAGTATATACTTTATTTAAAGTAGTACATATATATTGAATGGTGCGTATATACGTGTATATATCTTCTATAGACGTATATCTTTAATGTATACAAGTGTATATGTTTTATAAATTAGTATGTAACTATATATATATACATATTGTTGTGTATATATATATGTACATTGTAGTATATATTTTATTTAAAGTAGTACATATATATAGAATGGTGCATATATATGTGTATATATCTTCTAAAGTAGTATATATTTAACGTATACATGTGTATATGTTTTATAAATTAGTATATAAATATATATATATATATATATATATATATATATATATATTGTAGTGTATATATATATATTATACTATTATAGCATATGTTTTATTTAAAGTAGTACGTATAGTCATATATAATTATATATTGAATGGTACGTATATATGTGTAATTGTTATATATATTTTTAAAAATATATATTGTATATTGGAGTGTATATAGTGTATATTGGAGTGTATATAGTGTATATTGGATTATTTATTTATTTTTTAAACGGATTTGATCCGTTTTTAACCGGGTTTGATCGGGTTTGACCGGGTTGGGTTAAGTGGGCCGGGTTAGGGTGGATTTTAATTTTTTACTGTTTGATCCGGCCCGGATAGCGTCCAAACCGGCCCTCAACCCGGTTAAAAAGGAAGGGCCGTTCCGGGTTGGCCCGGCCCGGCCCGACCCGACCCGTTTGACACCCATACTTTAAGCCAAAAAATTTGTGGTTGAGTGAATTTTGTCGATCAACTATATTTCCCTGAGATGGAGAATGTTGGCCGAGCTACTTTAGTCCGTTAACACATGTTTAATGTTATAGTCGAAAATATGTAAAGAAATTACTAGGGCATCACTTTGCAGGAAGAAGAGGCCCACCGACTTCTTCATCTTTGATATAATCATAGCCTATAGAAAAGTCCTAATTTCTGCGGTCAATGAGAAAATCATTTAAGTGTCCTCTTTGGAGTAATTGACCAACATCTAGTCATAGATGTTTGCAATCTTCTCTGGTGCCCATGGTTCTCATGATATTCTCACAAGTTAGGTTTCCTCTTGTTAGGATCAGATTGTATATCCTTGGACCGCCAAACTTTATTAATACCTCTCATAACTGAAACTAACTCCTTAGGACCAATAGTGAAGTTGGTACTCTGAAAGCTTTGGAACACCCCAATTCTTTTGATGGGGCCAAGAAGGCCCTTCAATATACTTCCTCAACAGTTCCAAACTATATCTTTCTTGTCCTGGTTTCCTATAGTCCCCAATCGTATTTGAATCAGGTAAGGTTCAAACCAGCTTCTCAAATTTCTTTAAAAAAGATGATTCATCGCTACATTCACTGTCACTGCTAACCACCGTCATCGTCTACTATTTTCAACCATCACAATTATTAATTATCATGATCTACACATAATTGCCAATCACCACAATTGACTGTTGCCACTACCGACCATCACTATTATAATAACAAGAATACGATTAACTGAAATGTTAAACTAGTCGATTACAATAAATTGGATAGAACTTCATTTTATTGTAGAAGCAAGTTTGAAAAATGGAGAAATAGAACCATCTAAGTTTAAATAAATCTCAAAAGTCACAAAATGATAAATCAGTCCTACTGTGGATAGATGCTCTTGTATTCAATGCAAGTTCATGCTTTATTGTTTGTCGACTTAAAAGTGGGCAACCCAACAATATGATGTGATCATATTTGTCCCACCATCATTAGAATTAGAGCCAACACAGTCTAAGGGCTCATTTGCTTACACTTAATGGAGGCCTGAATCTGAATAGTTTAGACTTCAGATCATTAAGTGCATTTATTTTTTATTAAGATTTTAGCTCTTAATAGGTTTGAATAGGTCTTAATCATTCAGATCTAGAATCAAGTCTTAATAGGTCTGAAGAGGTATTCTGGTATTGGATAATATTCACCACCACTCTATTCATAATCATCAGTCCACCTCTGCCACCGCATTATTGTCAACCACTACCTACCACCACCAACCACCTCCGCCATCACAATCACCATCGACAAAAAAATATCGCTATCAACCACTATTATCAACCACCACCACACCTACTACCTCTATTATTCTAATTATATTTACCGTCACCACGGCCGTCAACAGTACCACCATCATCAACCATTACTGGCCTATCCTTACTATCGATCAACTCATCTATCACAACTAGCACCACCGCTAACTACCACTAATACATCACAACCTCCACACATTCTTCGACGACCACCACCATTGTCACTAGTAACGCCACCTCTACCATCACTTCAATCACCAGCATCGCTATAATTTATCTCTACTAACAACTATCTCCACCATCACAACTAACATCTCCAACTAGCACCAACAAATCATCAACCATCATATATTCATTTTTCAGCCATCACAATCAACACATCTGACAACTAACATCAAGTAATGTCACATCACAACTAGGGGTGTGCTTCAGTCGGTTTGGTTTAATTTTTACATATTATCGGTTTGGTTTATCGATTTTTAATTTTTAAAAATGCTAAACCAATAACCAAACTAACAAGTTAAGAGAAATATATAATAAGTCATATATATATATATATACTAGCTTAAAAGCACCAACTCAAAAAACTTAAAGTGAAATTACTAAACTACCCCTCTTACTAATTTAAATTGCTTATTTTATTTTCAAAAAATCATAAAAAGTAACCCCTACAAATATCCCAAGCCAACAGTCGTACTCCTTCACTAAAAGTAACAACCAAACAACCCTACAAATATCCCAAGCCAATAGTTATACTCCTTCGCTAAAAGTCACAGCCAAACGTTCATATACTCCTCTTCAACAAGTTTTTCTCTATGTGCTTCTCTGGGAGTTGAAAGCGTAAATTTTTCAATTTCTCTTTTATATTGCTTTATTTTCACACCCTTCTCTTTGGAAGAATTTTCAAAGAAATTATTGTATTATTCTTAATTAATTTTCTGGTCTTCATACCTTACTGCCTTGTGGCATGCTTAAGCAATTTAGTCAGGGAGATTACCACTGTTTCATAAATCGATAAAGCAATTTCTGATGGTAGGAACGACCTTTTTGCTTTGACAGAAAAAGTGTTTTTGCATAGACCTTAGTTTTTGACTTCTTATGTTCTCAACTACGAATGTCATTCTAATATTGTTTTGTGGCTCTTGTGATGAGTCTAAAGTCAGAAATGATATAAATTAGTCTTCCTGATGATTAGGATTTATGTTGGTGCTGTTTTTTTATAGAGAACCTATTAACGTGCAATAATTTTGTTTGGCCTATCCATGTATGAGCATTTTATCTTTATCTTAATAATTTTTAAAATAACTCTAAAACTATTTTATGTTGTTTGATTCAAAAAATAGCTTAGCATTTGGACACAAAATCTTACTTATCCACTCTTTGAAATCTCATGAAAATGGAAACAGTATCATCCATTATGATATAGATAATCTACTTTGAGGACAAGCTTTATGTACTACAGTTGTTTTCCTAGGAGGTAAATGCCTCGCATCTTCAATAATATCGACGACATAATAATTGTGAAAAAGCATTCTTGTTATATTCTCATGTCGTTATATATATTTTATAAGGAAGAAGGAATATCGTCTATTTGATTATATGCATGTAGGTATATCTATCTTGAAACTGATTAGCAAGATGGAAGCTGCAACATCTAATGATCATAACTTAACACTCTCCCTCCCTTTTATGTTATGTCGTCTATGCTATCAATATTGACAGGACTTGGTATTTGGCGTAGGGCATATATTTGGCTGCTTTAAATTGCAACTTAATGGTGGAAAACACTAATATTGAGAAATCACATATGAAAGGGGAATGAAGAACCAAGGCTGAAAATGGAGGTAGTATATTAATGTTTTCTGACAAATTTAAACTTTATTATGATTATTGCCCCTTTTAAGTCTTGTATATTATGTTCAAGGGTATATTTTTATTCAGTACAAACCATTCTTGATTGTGAAAATAATGTACAACTCCCTCTAATATTTGCTTCTTTTGTTATCTTCTTCAGGATATGAGGCACAGTCAACTTTGGGAGAAAACAATAGTACAATTAATGTATTTCTTCAATTTATGTGTATGGCTAGACCACTGTGTATCATAATTTTTAAAGAGAGCTATTTGGGTGTTTTCATCAGGCTTGAAGGACTGATGTTATAGTAGGATGATTCGTTAAAGCATTCATATGAATGCTCTCGCTACGGATCCTCTAATAGAGGAGGATGCATCACTTATTGAAGTAATCTATGTATACATGTGATTTGTTTTGTTGGATAAGAATCTAAAATTTATTTTAATATATGAGAAAATATATTATAGTTTTTTCCGTTAATAAGTAAAACATATAAACACGTTACTTTAAATATTATTTGTTTTTTTAGTATCGAAGGGATATTTGAAGATCTTCTTATGCATCTTTCTTCCATTGAATGACATGAAAATAAAAGGGAAAAAATAAATATATGTATTGCTTATTTATTATCGCTGATTGAGATGATACAAAGGGAAGACTTGATAAAAAACAAAAACAAAGTTACCAAAAAAACAGAAAGGGATCACAGCGACAACTTATGTGTATCAAGACGAAAGTAAATATATTTTCACTCTTATTACTTTGTTTATGTAATTTTGCACGGAGTGTTAATTGACGAAGAAGCTTGCAAGAAAGAAGGGGATAGACAATCTAGAAGTGATTGTGCTTCACTTATCATCGATTCCCTTGGCTGCAACCTCCTGTGCGTTGTGTGGTTATTAGCAAGTCCTCTTTTAGGATTTTCCTTTTACTTTTATATGTCATGAAGCTACGATGATTTTTTTTTTACATGTTTAATTGATGTAGCATTTAATGTAGATAATATTTACAACAAACTTCTTGTAGGACACACTGAAATCTGTTTAATAGACAGGTTTGACAGCTCAAGTTACACGGTTAGGCCTTTTCCGGGACAAGTTCGTTATTTCTCTATCAAAGGCCACACAAACAGAAAGAATGATCATCGTTTAGGTAACTACTGGAGATACTCCCTTGTTGCTCGAAAAATGGCCCTCGACAATGCTAACCTTAGCCAACAAGTTCTTAAAACTGTGAGTTTATTAATTGGTGACACAACTTTTTGAGTTGTAAAATGATCAAAAGCATAAATATGAGGAAAGATTCTTGTATTTGTGTGTTGCAGATGGTGAAAATGAGGATTGGTGTCTTGGTTGGTTAGGTCATGGGTGGTTTAAATGTTTTCGGTGACGGGTGAAAGCCTTAGTATGGGACCAACACTGTTAGCTATAGACATTGGACCAATGGGACCTAATTACTCTGTTTCACTGACTTGTGCAAGTGATTTGCCAATCATAGCTTCTGCTCAGCTGCAAATCATATCAGAAGGGGCGACTCAGATATTAGGGTAGAAAGTGGAATGGAAGCTGGTGTTACGGCTACTGATGTTGGTTAATTCATAGCCTGTCGTACCTTGTCTCAAAAAAATAATGAACATGACAAGGCTTTACTACCATGGGACACGAATCTTAAGCTACTGATGTTGGTCACTTGTGATGCTTATCACATGATCAATCTTCACCTGATGGACTTGGAGTTTCATCTTGCATTACCGAGATATTAAACATTGTTCTTTTGTTTTCTAATCGAAAATATCATATACCTATTTAAATTCTGACGTTTATTGTTGCATCAATTCTGAATAGCTGAAATATATAAATGCTCATGCGACATCAACTCTTGCTGGAGATTTGGCCGAGGCCAATGCCATCAAAGAGGCCTTCAAGGGCACCTCGAAAATCAAAATGAACGGGACAAAGGGCTTGACGGAAGTTATTAGAAATGCAAAAACTTGACACTAATAGAAAATACCTTCAACCGACGTCACTGCTCAACCCGAACTGGTATAACAACGTCGAAAAAATAGTCAGGGGAAAAAGAATTCAACGACCTTTGCACGCATAGATAGACACAATGTAAAGTTTACCAACGAAAAAGATATAGAGAAATGGTGTTTTGAGCACATCGGTGGTATATATATAGAGAGAGAGAAGCGCATGTTGGGGTTATTTCTTGCCACAATTTTTTTTTTTTTTTTAATAAATTAAGGTAATTAGATTTTAAAGTGAGGAACGGTATTGATGTAATTTCACTAAGTTTTTTGAGTTGGTGCTTGAGAATACACCCGTTACTCTATGGGGAGATTTCAAGATAAATGACAGTGTATTTTTACAAAAGATGAAAGATGATAAACTTATTCATAGCTTATGTGATGTTAAGAGTCTTAATCTATAAAAGCATCACATAGCTTATTATGTGTATCTATAACAACATACAAAGTGTATTGTCTATTCGGAAAATTTAACATGATTTTTTCAAACTAGGACTTTTGGGATATCAACTTTTCCTATGTACAGTGTGTTCATCAATCCAATGTTTCACGTGCCACGCACGTGCGGTAAATCTAGTATATATATATATATATATATATATACATATATAGATGGATAGATTGATAATTTTATTGGGTTATTGATTTACCCAATAACCCAATAAGAAAAAAATCGAACCAAACCAATAACCCAATAATTTTTTTTATAAAACCATTATCTCAATAACCCAATAACAATAAATCAATTTTATCGGTTCGATTTGTCGGTCGGTTCAATTTTTGCACACCCCTAATCACAACCCCCACCACCACTATCAACCGCCACCATCACAACAGTCACTACAATACCAACTATCACCACTAACATTACTAATCACTAACATCAATCATTGTCACCGCAACCGCCATTATAAACCATCTCCACCATCACTAACAAACATAAATATTTTTTTTTCAATCAAATAATAATTTTGTTGTATTAAATTACATACTTTTTTGATATATAATTAATTTTTTATTTGAATTGTATTTTTTATTTTATTATACATACAAAAAAAAAAAAATTGCACATTCAGATGTTGAAAAACAAACGGTCTTAATCATTCAATTTTCAGATCTAGAGACAACATCTTAATCATTCAGATGTACATTTAAATTCAGACTTAAAAAAATAACAAATGCAGCCTAAGCACCGGCAATATCAGTGAGAAAATACTACGCCCACCAGTGGAGCGACAACACATAGCTCAACACCACGGTCTATGACATTCCTGTATTAAGCTCATGAAAATACCAAATAAATTTCTCTGTAAATTACCACCAACACATAAAATGCTCACGACTGGGGAAGGAAGAAAGAAAGACGAGCAACAAAGAAAATAACCTTCTTGTATTCAAACTTCAAACGCCTGATAAACTCAATTTTAGAACTAATAGAATTGACTACATGAACTGTTCTAAGATAAGAATTACCTGCACACATATCTAACAATAGGAACAAGTTATAATGTTCGGAATAAGAAAGGAAAAAATTTCTAGGGGTAGTTCGTGGAGTTCTTCCATATTCTAAATAAGGGAACTTTTTGTACAAATAAATTTCTGCATCAAAAAAATGGCTAAATACCATTAATAAAGATCCAAAAAATGACCATCCGACCAAATATTTCCTTTCAAACAGTAATGCATATATGGCACGTAAAAATGTAAATAGAGAGTTCCGAAGCAATTTGCACAAACAAACACATCTTACCTACCTACATATACTCTTTGTAGTAATTCAAACCCCATCAAGGGCCTAATAAAAAAATTGACTAAACAAAAATGGTCCGGGAACACTTGACACAAGCCAAACCACCCTGCTACGTTTTACTTCAGCAGCAACAAGCAGAAACTTCATTTGTCTTGTGGTTGAGCAATTACTTCCGATGCCGCCTCTTGGGCTCAGCTCTTTGCCTCTTCTCGTCATCCCACTCTCTGTCATACATACTGCTGTGCATAGTTAAGGAGTAGAATATAAGCAGACATAAATGGCAAGCCAGGACACTCCCTTTATACCAGCAGTGCCCAAGTTGGTTCTCAAAAGTTAAATTTGAGTTGATAGGTTTATGCAGCAGCAACAACATACCAAGTGAATTCCCACAAGTTGATAGGTTTATGCAGTTCTAAAAAAGATTATTTACACAATCATTGTACTTTTCATGTAATATATCAATTTATGGAATCATAAATGTTTTTTGAACATAAATACCAAAACTGACTTTGAAACAAATTCACAAACCCCTGAAAGTGAAATATGGGCAACAATTTTTGGGAACATTATATGAAATAGTAAAAATGCACCAAAATTTATCTAATTATAGTAGTATTTTTTCAAAATATGTATTGTCAAAAACAAGGCATTTCTGATAAAAGAAAATCTTCCATTCAGACAATGCAATTGCATTTGCTGGTTTATGCAGCAGATAGTCATATGAAAACTCTAAGGAATTGCATACACATGTATCAATAAGGATACGAGTCTGCATCACGACGGGGTGCTTTGCTGGCACTTTCCTTCCCATGAATCCTAAGACCTGGCTCGTCCAAGTAACCTGGACGCTGCTGAACAATAACACCCTTCCGTTCTCCCCTATCTCTTCCATCACAGGGCTGCGACATATTAATAGAAATGGCAGGAGGATGAGCAGCAGGTGAATACTCGTCAGGTTCAGCCATATGCTCTCTCTTGAGTTTGCGTCTCTTTGAGGCATTTGGATCCATATCCTCTTTCACGATGCTTCCTTTCTCCCTCTCTCTTTCCCTCTCCTCTACCTACAATACACAACTGAAATGTAAGTAACTACTAACATTCAACGAGGCAAGAGATCAAAAATCAAGGTTTTACTAGAAAGGATCTGACCCGTGAAGCAAGAAGCTAAACTGCAAAAGGTAGTCAAACAACTACTACATCTCAGTCCTAAACAAGTTGGGGTCAGCTATATAAAACTTCACTAACAATGTTGCTCCATTTAAGCTCGTAGAAAACATTATACAAAAGAAAATAAAAATTAATATGTAATTACTAGGAAAAAAAATAGAATAAGAAGATCCAAGAAATCATCTGACCAATATGAAGACAGTTATTTTAAGCAAGCAAGGAATAGCATTAGAAAATATTTTTGAGTATATTACTGTAAAGCCAACACAGAAAGGCAACTAAGAAATACGAGTTTCTATTACCCTTATCACCTCAATCGGAAAGAGGATGCAAAAGGTGTAACGGAAGACTATCCAAGCAGCTACATCTCAATAAGGTAATATGTCAGTGGATACAACAAGAAGAGGATGCCCAGTAGATTCACACCACAAAGATGGGGTTTGGGAACATGTCAGTGGATACAGCAGTTTAAAAAGTCAAGAACTAAGAAGTGCTGCAGGTTAAATGATTAACAAGCAAGATACAGTGGTGAATGTTTTCAACATGTAAAAGGAATAGTCGTTCGCTGACGAGCTATGGAAGAAAATTGATGCAATCTTACAAATGTTCAATGTCTTCCAAAATGTTAAATCTTAACCTAAAACTATTTACACTAGTACGAAATATTGGGGCAAGCCCATTAGATACAACCCAAAATATATCAAGATCAACAGCCTATTTAGCCAAGTTTAGTTTCCGGAAAAGTGCTTATTTTTTCACAGAAGTGCTTATTATAGTTTTTAGAATATGAGGTGTTTGGCCAAGCTTTTGAAAGAAAATAAGTGCTTCTGGGGAGTAGAAAAAAGTAGTTTTTCATAAGCTAAAAAAAAAAGTAGTTTCTCCCTAAAAGCACTTTTAGAGAAAATACACTTAAAAGCACTTCTAAAAAGCTTGGTCAAACACTAATTGCTGCTCAAAAGCGCTTTTTAAATTTATTGGCCAAACATAAAATGCTTCTAACCAAAAGTATCTTTTTGAAAAGTACTTTCAAAATAAGTTGATTTTAGAATCTTGGCCAAACAGGCTACAAATCCAAATAATTAAAAGAGGTTGAAGTTGGAGCTATGGCCAAATAACCATTACATTTTCATGGACCAATAAGTAAACAATCTCATAACTTCTAACTTTAATCCACTCAGATCTTAGTCAATGGTCAAACTCTCCCAGTCTTCACTTTTGATCATCATCATGAGCACATTAGACTCTTTTGAAAGCCTCCCTAGTAACACTTTAAGTCCCTCCACCTTAAGGAATAAGCTCCATGGTTTGCCTCCTAGTGAAAACGTTTTAGTAATTGTGGTGCTTCCTCCTCTTAAGTAGGGTCACTGCAGCCTACTTTGTTGTTACTGAGACCTAAGGGGCCAAATATAACTAAAAACAGGAAATTACTCCCTCCATACTTTAATGAACCGAACTGCCTGTTGCTAAGGTCAAATATGAATGTTTGGGCATATTATCACACGAGAAATTAAAATACCAAGAGAAAACTATTAGTTACATTGGCAACTGAGGCAAAAAATTGACTAATTGTTCAAGGAACAATAATTGGGATCTATAGAATACACTCTTACACAATAAAAACGTTAGCTAAAGTTTTCGTATTAGATAAGTAAAGGTATAGGATGCAATGGAAAATATGAAGATTAGAAATGCTTTCTTGTACATATAGAATCACCATGGAGGTACGGAGAGGTTGGAGTAGGACGACATACCAAACCATTCAATACAACACTTAGAAATGGTAGGATGTCTGATGCATGCATGAGCAAACTGATGCTACTATATAAGAACAAAGAGGATATTGAAAGAGCAATTTTTTCCTAAATAAAAAAACTGAAGAGGATATTTAAAGTTGTCCAAACTACTTGGCATTAAGCTTATGAATTATATGATGACACTCGGGAAAAGAGTAATAAACCATAGACTTAGGGACACTACCCCTACAAGAGGTACTGAGAACCAATTTAGGTTTATGCCCAATAGACCTACAGTGGAAGCTATATTCTTGCTAAGAAGATGGATGGAAATTTATGGCGAGAAAGACGGATCCAACCACAGTATTCGTTGATCCGGAGAAAGCATATGATTAGAGTACCAGACACAGTATTTGCTGATCCGGAGAAAGCATATGATTAGAGTACCAAAAAAGGTTCTTTGGTGAGTGCTGGAGCAGAAAGGAATTTATTTTAAAACGTTTATAAAGGACATGTATGAAGAAGACATCACTAGTGTAGGAATAAGGAAACATACAAAGGATTGTGGGTTTGCTCCTATTTGTTCATCATAATGATTATGGATGAGCTAACGCACAACACAAGAAGAGGTCCTTTGGTGTATGCTATTTGCTTGCAATGCTAATCACGAAACTAATGAGGATGTCAACCAAAAACTTAAACTACTTTTGGGTAGTAGCCAAGGGCATGAATGCGAACTGATCTTCTAAATACCACTTCTAGGGGAAAAAATCACAGTGAAAACTCGTACTTTATGAAGGAGAATTTAATCTTGCACTAGAGAAGTAGCACAAGATAGAGAGAAGATATTCACCGAGTTCTTCCAAAATTCAAGTCATTCCATGAGTAAAGTTGAGATTTGTGAATCTGTCTTTACTCTTTTTACTTTAGCTATGTGCCGTATCAAACTTATTTGCATCTTGGTGACTTGAACAATATGGAGTAAATTTTATAGTTGGAAACTTGATAGTAAGTTTAATCCTTCTAATTCTACCCCAAGTGATTGTGCAGAATTTGACAAAGAAGAACGGCCATTTTGAAATATCCAATGAGAAGGGGTAAATAAGTGGAAGTCGAACTAATTAAGGGGAGACAATTAAGTACAATAAAAAAAAATCTATAATTACATTGGAAAAGGAAAAATAAAGTTTCCTAATACTATGCAAATTATTAAACACAATCAAGATCCCTAGAGCAAAGATGTCAAACATGCCCAATTGGCAAACCAAAATATAACGTCATTTTGCTTAGGCCTTTTGTAAGTACATTTGTAGTTATTTTTCTGACAATAAATGAAGCAAAAAGCAAACTGAGCTATACTGGTTCTACCAGTAACTTTCTCATTAATGAAGTGCCGATCAATTTCAAAGTTAGTTCGGTCATGTTGAATAGGAATCTGAGCTATACTGGTCGCAGTACAAGATATTTCCTTTTTTTAGACAATCTCAATTCTTACTCTAACTTTTCTAGCCAAAGAAGCTCACAAACACCTCAGGCCAAGCTCTACATTTTGTTTCTACACTTGATCTTGCAACTACACTTCACTTCTTACTTCTCCAAGCAACTAGGTATCCAGCTACGACTATATAGTAATCGGATATAGATCTTATGCAATTTAAAGATCCAGCCCATTCTGCTTCTGTGAAAGCTTATAACTGAAAGCAACCATGTTTATAGAAACACGAGTGTTTCCTTCGAGCCTACATGAAATATCGGAAAATGTAAAAGGCAACGTGCTTATGAGAATTTAGGGAATTATGCATGAACTGACTCTAGCTGACTATTTTTTCTAGCTTTCGATCCGACCAAGCACCCTCTCCGGTTACTGTAGTTGATGGATCAACTTGTAATAGTGGTGGATATAACACTATTAAACCAACCTCCTCGATTTCCCTATAATATGTATTAATGCTACCAAAGTTGTCACTTAATATGATTTCTGTTAGTAAACTCATCAAAGACCTTAATTGTTATATCTCGATCTTTCACGATATTGCTTGCTTCGTAATCTTACAGCAAATTAGGTTATTATTGGTAAAGGACATATATCTGATGATCTCAACATGAATGGGAGTCCACACAAGTTGCCTGCTCTAGTGCTGTGTATCTATTTGAAGCACACTGTCAATTGGGACGTCCCACTCTACCTCTGGCGAAGAAGCTTTGGACACAATATCAAACTATTTCTACATGATTGGAGTCATATTGGTTTGCAGAACATCACCGGATATCATTTGAACCTAGGGATTCTAAGCGAATTGAATCAACTTTTGAGTTGGTTCATTTTGATGTTTGAGGACCATGTGCCCTATTGTTGCCAAAACTAGGCATAAGTATTTCACTTTTGTGGATGATTTCTCTTGAATGACATGGATTTACTTTATGAAAAGTCGCACTCAAGTGTAATCACTTTTGTTCTATACGATCCATACTAGATCTGACCAACTGCCCATCCTACCTCCTCTATGTTTTTGACAGCCCATCTTTGTTGGGAGACTCAAATGATGGATATGCAAGCATGATAACTTATATGCTGTTCTATATCTCCACGAATCTAGGAACTTTTGCTTGCATTGTATTATTTGGTCTACGTACCGGAACTGATAACATTCGAGATTATGCAGGATTATACACAAAAGATCCTTTTTTGGCTCTCTCTTTAGCCCTATGTCTCTTATCCCTTCTGTGTTGAAGTCAAAACTCAGTTTAGTGCTTCAGTGCATATTCTAAGTGGTGATAATGCTAAAGAGTACATGTTCAGTCCTACATGAGACAAGAAGGTATTGTTCATCAACCTTCATGTGATACCATCTCCCAAAATGAAGCTGCTGAGAGGAAGAATATGACTTGAGATAGCTCCAGCACTACTGGTCAAAATAAGGTTCCTAACATTTTTGAAGGGCTGCGATCTCTACAGCTTGCTTTGATTAAACCCACGTCATAAAATATGCTTGTTGGTAATGTGCCTTATGTTCTTTCTCCAAACAAGTCACTATTTCGGAAGGAACCTAAGATGTTTGAAAAGGCACATGTTTGCGTTCGAAATGTTCAACCATTTGTTATACAGTTAAACAATAGACACTAAGGCACATCTAAGTGTGCTTTCTTGGGCTATTCTCGACTTCTACTGGGTATCAATGTTATTCTGTTGAGCTTGGAAAATATATGGTATCAACTAATGCGGTATTTTAGAGACTTGGAAAATATCTAGTATAAATTGATATGGTATTTTTAGAGACTACACCATTCTTTTATGTACCTTTTATTCCACAGGTCAAAGGGCTGAGTGGCTAGCCTATCAGGTTACTCGTGATGTTTTTCTTCCATCTTCAACTTCTTCCGTTGAGCACCAATTGACTATTACGCCTTTAGCATGTGCTCTGCCAAGACCATCAATTTGAAAGTTTATTCGAGGATACAAGATATTGATGATACATGTTCTGCACCAGTTCCATCATGTTAGATCTTACTCCACCTAATGTTCTAGAAAATCTTAATCTCTCTGTTACTCTTCGCAAAGGCATAAAGACATGCAAATCCACATATTCCATACTTCATATTTTTTTTTTGAGGGGGGGGGATAAAAGTAAAGTTGCACATTCTACTGTTAACTGTGTTTCCTACGATTACGTATCCTCTATGTTTAGATCTTTGATTGCATCTCTAAACTCCATCTTTGTACCCAAAACAATGAAGGAGGCTTTTCATCATCCTGGACGCTGTGATGCATGCTTGAGGAAATACATGCCGTAGAGGATAATCACACGTGGGATTTGGTAGATTTACCAACAGGAAGAAACCAGTGGGATGTGAGTGTTCACAATTGAAGTTAATCCAAATGGATCTGTAGCAAGACTTGAGGACAAGCTTGTGGCTAAAGGGTATGCTCAGACTTAAGGCCACAGGGTTTTATTGCTCAGGTAGAGTATGGAAAGTCTTTCATTTGAAGAAGACCTTGCATGGCTTGAAGCAAAGTCCTCGATAGCTTTTGGGGTTGAGTTAGGCCCAAGGTCATATCTTTCCAGTAATCCAGCAAAGTTAACTAGTTTATTAAAGAAACCAATCTCTCCAAACAATAACATTTATATACTATAATTTGACTAGTATGATGGTAATCCTAGAAGGTGGCTTAGCATTCGATAGTGCAAGTCATACAAATTAAAAAAATAAAACGAAAGGTGGTCAATTGAGGAGATAGGGTCAAGTCTAGCATCGATCTCTAGATGAACTAGTCCATAGTTAAGAAACCACAATGAATGAAGGTGAGAATAGGAACCAAGTAATACCTTAAAATACTTGGAAAGAAGTTGGCTATAAGGACCGACATTTACGGAATTAATGCAGACTTCCTGAACACCAATGGAAATATATTTTGATCAAATTAATAAGTTTACTTTAGGTCCTATGCTTTTTAGGAGTCTTTTTACCTATTGAAGATTCTTATGCTAGTAAGAAGTATACAAAACTTCTAGCACACCTCATTTTTAACTTTTATTTCATATAAAATGTTGCTTTGAGATGAAATTACATAAGAGGAAATTTTTTTTTAAGGCCCGTTTGAACATGATTCCAAATCAGGTTATTTGAAGTTAAAATTTTATTTGGACATGGAATTTAGAGTTCTCAAGTTGTATTTTTTTCTCTCACACATGAAAAATCCACAATTTGTGAAACTATCAAAACTTCCTAACTCTTATTCAATCTTACCAAATGAACAAGCCGTAGTTCATAAGTAAGTTACCGGAATAGCAAAAGGCGCCGGAAAAACAAATTGCATATTCCACGTTCCCACTATAAATAAATTTATAAATTTTGCAATAAATCTTTGCGATTACATGCTATTACAAGCTTTAAAATATACAAAATTTTACAAAGATTTCACTGATCCATAAAATCAACAATAGTAGTAAGTAGCTATTTTTAAATATGATATTTCCATAAGGTACAAACAATATAATCACAACGAGCATGAGCGTTTTCTTTTTACAAAATTTAAAATGATGAGTCTATTTTTTCACAAAATATAAACTTATGGGGCAATGCTTCATTTGTGTACCTCCCCCTAAAGTAGCACTAGTATTTTGCCCATTTTCCTTTTAAATTTTTACTGCAACCAGTATTTCAAAGAATATGCTGGTATTAATGAACTTGCAATTATCTTGTGTTTTGTTAAGTAGTTTCAGCCCATCCAGTCTAGTGATCATCTTTTCTGGGGTATCAGTCAACTAGATCTGATACTGATTTAAGAACAGACTAATAAACATTCAAATTCCTGTACCATATAAATTTGTTGTAGGTCCAAAAAATACTCATGTATGAATGCATTGCATGAGATAATTGTCTTTAATACCAACACTTGAAAGGAAAAGATTAAAATATCAAAACACTTGATTGATTATCCAAGTAAAAAGAAACTGAAAGGGAAAAGAAGAGAAACAGTAGGAGATTTTGATTTAAAAAAAAAAAAAAAAAGCACCTAATGCCCACAGTGGGGTTCAAAAAGAAACGGTAGAAATTATGTTGCACAGAACATAGTGCTTGTCAGAGGGAAAGTTCTTGCAATGATCTCAAATGGAAAGATGTTGGCAACGGGGAAAGGGACACTAATAAGGACAATAGTGTGGTATGTGACATTTGAAAGAAATTAGTGGAGTGTGATGTTCATTTGCTATTTTATTGATGTTATTTTCCTTTCAATTCGGGCTTAGATTATACTTCTTTTGACCCGAGGCTCTACTGGAAACAACTACCTACCACATAAAAGTAGGGGTTAAGGTGCAGCACATCCTACTCTCCCCAGACCCCACTTGTGGGATTTCATTAGTTATGTTATTGCATAAACTTATGGTCAAGCTTTACATTTAAAAAACAAAATTGAAATGTTGATTTGAAATTGAAGTTAAGATTTTGTACAGATTTCAATAACAAATGTTGATTTCAAATCAAATTTAAAATTAGAATCCCAAATCCAATGACCAAATGCCTACTTATTTAGTATAATGTTGGTTTGAGATGGATTTAAAAGGGAAAATGGTCAGTTAGTACCCATATAGCCCAAACCAACTAGTTTGGAACAGAGGCATAGCTGTTGGCAACTGAGTCAAATAAAATAAGAAACAAAAAATGAAGTGAGCCCTTGGAAACAGAAAGCTTCTTCAATTTAAGAACAAAGGTCAAATAGATAGGGCTGGATAGAAAAAGTAAATGGCCCCAGGAAAGGGAGATAGCCTGACAATGAAGCATGTTTAGCCTGACAATGAAGCATGTTTTGCCTTCACGGGGCTTCACTTCTTTCGATGCTTGCTTAAAAACATTAAAATTTTAGATATACAGATAGATAGCCAAGCTTACCTTCATTGAAAGTTCTCTCTCTTCCCGCTTTCGGTCTCGGAAATCTTCTTCTCTCCTCCTCTTCAAATCATCCTGCAATAATGCATTATTTTCTTCTGACCGCCGTCTCTCTCTCTCATCATGCCTTGGAGAAAGTCTTTGACTATGCCTGGCAGTTCCAAAACGTCTATCAGAATCGTCATCTCTCCTGCCTGCATTAATGGATTGTGGGACCATGTGAGGAGGCAGTGGTGGAGGTGGAGGCAAATTTTGATTGTGAAACCGATCATCTGTGTGAGATTTCTCTACAGACGCTTCACTATGTCGCAGCTTAGTCCTATCATCTTTGATTCTTTCATCCTTACTCAACTTATCAAAGTTTCTATCAGCAACTCTCTCCTGTACTCTTTCAATTGAACGTTCTCTTCCATGCCGCTCAGTTGACCTATCTCTTGATTTTTCAAATGCATCATCCCCACGAGACCTGTCAGGACGGTCTACTCGTTCTCTGTGGTCTCTCTCAGGTCTTTCACCACCCTTATCTTTTGATCTATCTAGAGGCTTTTCAGAGGCCCGGTTCAATATTTGATCATCAGATCCATGTTGATCATAATCTACTGGATGAAGTTTATCTGCAGTTCGTACATCCATTAACCGCTCTCTCTCCGAAGAACGAGCATCACCATAATCGATATCTCTATTGTCAGTTTCACCTTTCCGGCGTTTATTCAGTCTATCCAGCTCTTCCGCAGGAATCGATCTTTTCTGTACTTTTTCATTAGCTTTAGAAGCATCCTGTCGAGGCGAATGGACCAGACGCGATGAGGACTCCTTCTGCACATCAGAACTTTCATTGACATCATCGTTTCCAGCAGAAACACTCAGATCAGCAAATTTAGTAACTGTAAGTTCGGCATTAGATCCATTTGAAAGATCTACCAATCTTGTTAATGAAGCTGCACCTTTATGTACAGTAGAAAACATGTTACCATTCCCTGAAACTGTAGCAGAAACATTAACATTCCCACTTGTTCTGCTCTCAGAAGGATAACCAACATCACCAGAAGCAGCTCCAGATGCTCTTCCAACAGCTTTCCCAGACTTGTCATATTTTGCAGTATCATGCTTTTGTTGCTTTGAGAGAGTTCCAGGAGTAGCTCGCTTGCCTGTAGCTCTTCCCTACACAAAAGGTCGTATATTTTTTAAGTTCAAACAAGTTGACAAAAGAGAACTGCTCAACTGAATAACGAAGGATCCATCCATAGGCACAAGATTCAACAAAAAGAAAAGCAGGTGGTTACTTCATCATACATATCACACTAACAATTAGGGATGGAAAATAGGCGGGTTGGGTTGGGATGGATTGCCAGCACTGATTCAGTCTATCAAGCTCTTCCACAGGAATATAACAATATTCCGTAGAGATACTGTTCCAACCTTGATAAGATAAAATATCAACTAGGCCAAAATCTTAACATGACACTGGAAACAACTTATACGTAAAGCCCTGGTGATGTTGACAGTGTTCAGGAATGCACTCGCATGGTCGCATAATCGATTTAACATGATATTGGAAACAACTTATACGTAAAGCCCTGGTGGCGTTGACAGTCATGAGGAATGTGCTCGCATCGTCGCATAATGCAATGATGCGAAGCGATGCGAGTCCCTCTCGCTGAGTATGGCTGATGCGAGCCAACCTTACAGAAGCAGGCACATCACAGGGTTATGCGAGATGCAAGCCTTTGCGAGAAGAGAGCCGATGCGAGCGCGTAATGCTGATTATATTTTTAGAGTCAACTCTAAATTAAAAAAAAAAAAAAAAAAGACGCTTCATGTTGATTTTATATTTAAGGTCAGTTTTAAATTAAAAAAAGAGTCTACTACTGCGATTTTCTAGAGTTAACTTTGCTATTTTGTTGATCTGTTTTACTATTGTGGTCTGCTGTTTTGCGGGTCTATTTCACAGCAGGTGTTTCAGTGATCAAACTTGTGATTTCGGTGTTTAATTTGAACTTTTGTTTATACATATTGTTTGATTATATAATTGTTGTGGTCTTTTCATTTATGTCTTAATGTTTCGAAGCTCTATTTAGTCCTTTTTCTTTTAAATTGCGCTTCACTTCAATGATCCACTCACACTGCTTCATGCTTCGTGAACACTGGACATTGATTCGGCCTTCAGGTTAATTATGAACCTAATTTTGTGATTAAAATAACCCCGAGGTACGTTTGGACCCGCACATGGTAGGTGGGACCATTGGGACATGGTAACCTATGTGCAGCTGCAAAATGGAACTGTATTGAAGTGTTAAAGTGGCTAAAAGCATTTAAAAGTTAGGATGGTGTCACGACCCAACCCGAGGTCCTGGCCGCGACGGGCATCCCGAGCCACAAAGGCCCGAGATACCCCTGAACTCCTCAACCCACTAGTGATATTGTCCGCTCTGGGCTCAAGCCCTCACGGGTTTAAAATGCGTCTCTAGGGAGTAAGGCTTGCTTACTTATATACCCAACATCCCTTCTGTGTTTTGCCGATGTGGGACTCCTTCTCCTAAGTTAGGGTGTCACTCATTTACCCCTCGTTAAAAAATATGGGTTATTCCAGATGGAATTAAGACCAAAGACGTGCCACGACGTCGCATCACATGCCTAATGTGATGGAAGAACTTAAAAGTTTTGGAGTGAGAGTGTCTTGCGGGTAACATTAGCTACCAAAGCAAACTCATCACATGCTCCTTCCCAGGCACAAGCATGCATCAGGGATCATGCCAAAAGCATATCACGAAGGGGATTCATCGGCTAACCACCTAGGTTTGAGATGCGCTCAGCCACGAGGAAGGAAAGTCTAGGAACAATTCAAGGAACGCAGTGACCTTATGTTGCGAGCCAACCGTGAGGACCCTCAACATATAAATACCTGGAAATGAGGAGAGAGAGAATGGGTTAAATTTTAGGAGATTTTAGAGCACTAAAGAAGGCCTCGGTCAATGCATTCAATAAACCATTAATGTAAGGCTTTTATGATTTTTCGGAAAGCTTTTATGAATTAAATATTAGCCCTAATATCAAAATCCAATGAAACTTATAAATTGTTTTACAAGTCTCAAGATAACCTCTCAACATTGAGAATATTGAGAATTTTGGAGTTTGGCTCCCAAAGGTAACTCCACTACTTAAATCTTATTTATTGTGTATAAATAAGCTCATTAATATTCAGGGTAAGGATTTATGATTTATACGTGACATCGCGATACTCCTAGAAGTGGGTGTTCTCTACATGGAAGAACATGATGAAAAATATGATGAATAGTAATTTTGGGTTAAATTATAAGTTGGGTAACGACTTAATAACTCCAGCAAATTGATATATACCATGCAATGGGCTCAAGGACGTGGATCATGAGGTTAAATGAAGGGGATGCCTTATAGCCAATATGTGAACCCTAGATGTGGTTATCTTTGTTTGGACAAAAATAATGGAGTTCAATTATGATTCATGTAGATTAAATTAGTAGCTCGTGTTGGAGCATTGAACAACTTTAAAAACCTATGTTAAAGGCAAAGGTAAACGGAGGAAGGACCTTTCTTAACGTTTTTTTGTTGCCAAATGCATGATGGAAATACTTTCATAAAGTGATTGAACATGTGCACATTAACTCAGGGAGCAAGTGATACAAGTACGACTACGATGGTCAACATCAACATGTGTGCAAGTACAGCAAGGGATCGTCCCAGGAAGAGCCACATTGAGGCGTGAGAAGGGCCAAAATGCACACTAAAGCCGCCAACTCTACACTAGAGACGCGGCCCCTTTCATTAAGGGTCTTTTGGGCAATTCACTTTGTTTTGTAATAGACTATATATAGTTAGCATTAGAGTCTTTTACACTTAGTTGATTATTGTTGAGACTTGAAACATTGTAACACTTAAAAGTTCTCTCTAGTCTTGTGAGAATGAGATCCACACAGAAACTAGGAAAGCTACAAGTGTGGAATTACTTGTGTAAGCTTGTGGGCTTGATACGTTGGTGTGTAGAGGAGGTAAAAGTCCCTCCTGTGTCAACGTAGAGTTAGGTTATGTCAAAAACAAAGGGAACGTAAAGAGTAAACCTACAAGGAGAAAAATATAGGAAAATTGCAGTTATAAATTGCTACAAAAGAGACTGCAGTGAAAAAAAGGAGAAACTGAGTATTTTCAATTTTTCTGAATGGTTACAAATGCACAATGTGCCTCCTATTTATACTAGTGTAGAGATGATTCTAGATATCCCTCAAGATACATCTACAAGAAAAATCTAGTGATCCTTATCTTCTACTACTATAGAATATCTAGATAATTCTACAAGATATTTATTCAAGATACTACACTAGGATATTCTAGAAGAACCTATTCCAAAATATCTAATATCTAGGAGTTTCTACTACAAAAAATATCTTCTAACTAGGAGTTTCTAGATAAATCTTAATTTCCTAACACTCCTCCTTAAGATTTTTCATTGAAACTCCCTGCAACGACCTTTGAAACTCAAACTTGTTTGTGGGAAGAGCCTTGGTTAGAATATCGGCTTGTTGTTCTTCACTTATGCAATGCACCAGCTTAACTTCGCCATTCTTCTCGGCATCTCGCAAAGCATGAAATCTGAAGTTGATATGCTTCGTCTTTCCATGTTGCACTGGATTTTCAGCCATAGCAATGGCTGATTTACTGTCCACATAGATCACTGTTGGTCCTTCTGGCAAAAGATCCAATTCAAACAAGATTTTCCTCAACCAAATTCCTTGATTTGTAGCAGATGCAGCAGCCACATACTCGGCTTCAGCTGAAGATTGAGCTACGATATCCTGCTTCTTTGTGCTCCAAGAAAAAATGCCTGAACCAAAAGAAAAAGAATAACCAGATGTGCTTTTATAATCGTCCAAACATCCACCCCAATCACTATCTGAATAGCCAATAAGAACTCCATTCTTCATACTTCTGTACCAAATGCCATAATCAGTTGTCCCTTTAATATACCTCAACACCCTTTTAGCAGCTCCAAGATGCTTGGTGCTGGGACATTGCATATATCGGGACAGTAGACTAGTTGCAAACATCACATCTGGCCTTGTAGCAGTCAGATACAACAAGCTTCCAATATGGCTCCTATAAAGTTTTGAATCTGCCCGCTCTTCTCCATCATCCTTCATTAACTTTTCATTCACAACAAGTGGAGTTGCAACAGGTTGGCACTTATCAAGCTTGAACCTTTTTAAGAGATTCAGGGCATACGGCATACCTCTTTTGAGACAAGAAAATTCCTACAGAAGATTGAGAAATTTCCATTCCCAGGAAGAACTTCATCTCCCCTAGATCAGACATTTCAAAAAATTTTAGCATCGCATCTTTGACTTCTTGAACTGCAAGAGAATCTTCACCTGTGATCATCAAATCATCAACATAAACAGATATCACAATTAACTTCCCATCAGCTTGCCTTTTGAAGTATAAAGTAGGCTCATTTAGGCTTCGGTTGAAGCCTTGAGACAGCAAATGAGTATCCAGCCTACTATACCAAGCTCTCGAAGCTTGTTTAAGGCCATAGAGAGCCTTTTTGAGCTTATACACCTTGTCGTCTTCACCTGCAACTATAAAACCTTCAGGTTGTTCAACATAAATATCTTCTTCAAGAAATCCATTTAGAAATGCAGATTTGACATCTAAATGGTAAATTTTCCAATTGTATTGTGCTGCAAGAGATACTAGAAATCTTATTGTTTCATGCCTCGCGACAGGAGCAAATGTATCTTCAAAGTCCACTCCAGGCTGCTGGGAATAGCCTTTAACTACGAGTCTGGCTTTATGTTTGAAAATGGAGCCATCTGGACTGAACTTCGTTCTATAGACCCATTTGACACCGATGACGTTCTTTTGGTCGGGCCTATCAACCAGCTCCCAAGTATCATTTTTATTAATCATGGCAAGCTCCTCCTCCATTGCAGAAATCCAAGTTTTGTGACCCGTTGCTTCTTCAAAGGAAGATGGTTCGACAAGAGCAAAATTACATTGCTCACAAATTTCAGCTAGTGATCTGGTCTTCAAAACTGGAGAATCAGTTGTCAATTCAACATTTGAAAAGTGTCCTGCCCCAGCAATAGGACTGGAAGAAATATCACTCGTCTGTGGATTTTGAGATGCAACTGAAGTACTCCCATCTTGGTTTTTTACAACAATATCTCGATCCCAATTATAGTGGCTAGACTCTTCCACCGTAAGATCTCTACTGATAAGCACCTTCTTCGTACGAACATTATACACTTTGTACCTTTTTTCAGCTGTGCTATAGCCCAACAAAATAAAGAGTTCCTCCTTGTAATCCAATTTGCCTCTTTTAGCATCTGGAACATGTGCATAGCAGACTGAACCAAAGACTTTTATGTGTCTCGCAGACGGCTTTATACCCCTCCATGCTTCGAATGGCGTCATGTCTTGAAGTGCTCTAATTGGTAATCTATTCAGCAAATAGACGGCAGTATTGACTGCCTCAGCCCAAAAATATTTAGGCATCTTCTTTTCTGCCAACATGCATCTCGCCATCTCCATCACTGTTCTGTTCTTCCTCTCAGAAACCCCATTCTGTTCTGGAGTGTAGCTAAAAGTGAATTTTTGTTGAATACCCGCATCTTTACAATATTTGCTGAACTGATGCGAAGTATATTCAGTTCCATTATTTGACCTGATATACTTCAAGCGACAGCCACTCTCCCTTTCTACCATAGCCTTGAATTCTTTGAAAACAGAGAATACCTGAACTTTGCTACTTAGAAAATAGACCCATGTCATTCGCATTAGATCATCTATAAAGAGAATAAAATATTTATTCCCACTCAAAGAAACCGTCCTCATTGGTCCACATATATCTGTATGAACCAACTCTAGCTTTTCCTTCGCCCTCCAAAGACTTCCTTTAGGAAAGGATCGTCTATGCAATTTACCAAATTGACATGACTCACAAACATCTCGGCACATGTCAATTTTGGGTACATCAAGCACCATACCCTTGGATTGCATATACACCAATGAACTAAGGTTGTAATGACCGAATCTTCTGTGCCAAAGTCAAGTATCACTCATTTCAACATTGAACGAGCAACTTTCAGCAGAATAGCATGAAATTGGAAAGGAATTGTCAATCATGCTAATTTTAGCTACTTCACAACCTTTAGTATCATAAATGACACATTTTTTATCCTTAAAAGTAAGTGAATAATTATTGTGAAGCAACTGAGCAACACTCAACAAGTTTTGAGTCAGGCTTGGCACATAAAGAACATCGTTTATGATTTTCATACCTTCGTCCGTAGGGAATTTCACTGATCCTCTTCCTTGAGCTTGCACCAGTGCACCATCTCCAAGCTTCACTTTGGTCCTATCAGACCTGTCCAGGCTAACAAACAGATTTTCATCGATCACCATGTGCCTTGTGCGCGCACTATCGACATACCAATTGTATCGATCAACACGTGATGTGTGCGAAGCCATGAATACCTCCTCCTCTGTTTTTTCAACTTGGTGATCTTCTGCAAAATTTACTCGCTGGGAAGGCTAACTACTTTGAGTTTGCTTTTGCCTACAATACTTCTCAATGTGCTCATACTTCTTGCAGTATCTGCATTGAATAAGGGACCTCTTGGACTTCTGCCAACAATTCTTCTCCGAGTGGTTTGTCTTCTTACAAATACCACAAGGTGGAAATTTTCCTCTCCTCGACGATTCACCTTGGTATACACCAGATTTCACCTCTCCAGAGTGGTCTAAAGAGACTTTTTTGCCTTCCTTTTGTTGCTTGAATTTATACCTTACTTGAAAGGCATCTTCAATTGTCCCTTCGCTTCTCATGGTTACCCGTTGCTCTTGGACTTGCAATTTAGAGATCAGCTCAACTATTGAAAGAGTAGTCAAGTCACAAGACTATTCAATAGCTGAGATTTTTTATTCCAACTTGTCCGGAAGGCTGAGCATGATCTTTTCAACAACCTTCTGATCTGGAAAGTTTTCACCAAGTATCCTTATTTGGTTCATAATATCCAACAGGTTGGAAGAGTGTTCTTTCACACTATCCGAATTCTTCATCTTCAAGAGCTCAAACTCCCTCTTCAAAGCTAAGACCTTAACAGACTTAACTCTGTTGTTGCCTTCAAACTCCTCCTTTAGCTTATCCTAGGCTTCTTTGGCTATCTCACAAGCCATAATCCTTGTAAACATCACTTCCATAAGGCTTGAATGTATGCAAGTGAGAGCTCTTGGAGATCTAGTCACCAACTCATAATGCTTTTTTATATCATTGAGTTAGGTTGTCTCTCAATGGCGGGACAGCAGGTTCTCCTTTTGCAACGACTTCCCACAACTTGAGAGCCTTCATTTTAATGGCCCAAATATGGTAATTCAGCCCCAAGAAAATCGGAGGACCCGTTGTTGGTTGATTTTCTGGTGCCATGTTTTTCAGCAAAGAGATCCAAGAAAAAGGAGCTAAAAATAAGATGAGCCAATCAACAAAAAAATAGATTCAGATCCCGTAAGAAATCGGCTCTGATACCATTTCAAAAACAAAGGGAACGTAAAGAGTAAAGCTACAAGGAGAAAAATATAGGGAAATTGCAGCTGTAAATTGCTACAAAAGAGACTGCAGTGAAAAAAAGAAGCTGAGTGTTTTTAATTTTTCTGGATGGTTACAAATGCACAATGTGCCTCCTATTTATACTAGTGTATGGATGATTCTAGATATCCTTCTAGATACATCTACAAGAAAAATCTAGTGATCCTTATCTTCTACTACTCTAGAATATCTAGATAATTATTCAAGATACTATACTAGGATATTCTAGAAGAACCTATTCCAAAATATCTTCTAACTAGAAGTTTCTAGATAAATCTTAATTTCCTAACAGGTTAACTGTTGTGTGTAGTGCTAGGGGTCCAATAGGACCATATTCTTGGGTTCTTAAGATTATACCAACTGATACAAATCGAATGGCCGCCTTAGTTTTTGAAGACTTCTTTGGAGGCAACACCTAAAGGCCCAAGACTTGGTCACTCCGAGGGCACAAGAATATACAAGGAAGGCCCATTTTGAGCAAGACATAAAGCAATCCCATGTGTGGAAAGTTGCTTGGATGCTAGCCTTGATACTAACCCAAGGAACATAAGCCTTGAATAATGAACCATCCTCGGTTTTGAGAGCATGAAAGAGGCGTCATTCATCAAGTCCAAACACACAAGGCGCCATTTATGAAGATGGAAGCTCGTGAGAGGATGTTGCATTACTTACTAAAATGTGAAGAGAGACCTTGTATATACTCCAAGGCAGCCTTGGATACGCTCCAAGGGCGCCTTAACTTGGGGGTATTATGGACTTTTAGTACTCCTCTTTTACACTCCAAAGGAGCACCCTTCATTAAGGACATTTTTGTCATTTGGTTGTAATAAGTATAAATAGACCCTTTAGCTTGTATTTTCCTTAGCTTTTATGAATATTGAAAGGATACTCTTTAGTTGATAGCTTTAGTCTTCTAGTTTAGTGTAGAATTCGAAATTAGGGTTAATGCTAAGTGATGGATTTTATTAATGTTGAAAAATTGGCCAGAAAGGTTGGTGCTTGGGGAAGGTGACTCCCTTTGTGTCTACCTAAGAATGAGGTGCAATCAATGTTGGTGATTTGTGTTTAAGTGTTTGATATACACTTTAGTGCTTCTCATTAGTGTTGGTAAATGTCTCATTATCTATCCCTTTTCATTTAATGCAATTTTCTTCTTGTTTCTACTTCATCTCCTCTTTCTTTAGTTGCTGATTTTTCCTTCTTTAGTCTTGACTTTCGGTTATAGCTTTGTTTTAGATATCATTTGGTATCAAAGCCATGTATTAGAGTTGTTCCCACAACTCTAAGTCTTGGATCTAAGAAAATCTTCACAAAAAAAGAGTCCAGAATAAAAAAATCCACAAAAAAGACTCAAAAATCCGAAAAACTCAAAAAAAAATTGTGTTGTCTTGTTGTTGGTAGTAGATCCGAATTACACAACTTAGATCTACTAATTTTTAGCTTGTTTTGATAGTTTCTAGTGTTAGATTCTTGCTCTCTAACACTTAAAGGGTCTAGATCTAAGTTTAGAGCAAGATTTGGTTGTTTTTAAGCTAGATCTGCCATTGTTGTGGCTTGTTTGAAGCTTTTTGGAGGTGGTGACGTTTTGGGTTTGTGTTGGTGACGTGATTTGTGGCTGATTTTTTGTTGATTGAGCTTGCATTGGCCTAAGGAACCTAGATCCAAAAGAAAATTTGAAATTAGGGTTCATTTGCTTGTTAGTCAAACTTGGTCAACTCTTGAATATTCATCTTTTTCTTCCATCATCTTCATATCTTAGGGAAGAAGAATATTCAAAGAGCTTGTTTGATCCAAAAAGAGGGAAGAAAGAGATTGTACTTGTTGTTTGTGAAAGAATATTCCTTGGCATATTCATTGTCATCCAAAAGAAAGAATTGACATATTCATTGTCATCCAAAAGAAAGAAGAGACAAAGGGAATAATCAAGTACAATTGAAAGTACAAGGGGGGGACCAACTTATTTTGAATTCATTTGAAGCTCCAAAAAGAATTCAAAACCTTCATTTTTTCCTCTAAAACCGAAATCCTTCTCCCCTAAAGGAGTGTTTGGCTAAAACAAGAGATTTTGAAGTTGAAAAAAAATAATTAAAAAAGTGATACCCAATCACAAGCTGCCACGTCATCACTTTTGTGAACGACCAAATTGAGTTCTAAATTAGATTTCTAAATTTCTATTTGTTGTTTCTAGTTGCTTTTGTGTTGATTCTACCACTAATTACCAAACTAGTAATTACCTACTAGGTTGATAATTAGTCTAGAGTTCTTTGTTTCGTGTCTACATTTCTTTTGTGCTTTTATCATTTGTAATTTGTTGTAACTTGTTGGTTCAAGTCTGTACGCAATTTTCTTTGAGTCATATCAAACGAAAATCCATTCCGGGCCAAAGTAGAATCATCTCTCACTCACTTGCCAAGTATATGCCAAAGTTTCAACACTTGTGAGACCAAGTGTGCGGTAAGAATCTGAGAGAGAGAGAGTTGGTGAGGATATTTGAACAAACTTGTATGTTCGTTTTGTGGGTTTGTTTCTTTCTTTTAGGTACCATGGCTGCCAATAATTTTAATGCCACGTTTGATCGCATCAATGACCATTGTGATAGCTTCATTGAAGATATACGCCAAATGCTTAGTGCACAAAATCTCAATTTTGGGAAAAGAGATGAAAAGGTGAAAGTAGGGAGAAGACTTGACAAACTCCTTCGTGATGCGAGATTCCCAAAGGAGAAAGTGGGCTGCCATGATCCGAACCAAGGCAAAGAAGAATGTGCTCAAGAACATAAAGGTAAAATAGCAAACTCTTACACTTTTGTACATGTGAACGATAATTGTGTTGCAAGTAGCCCATTGAGCGTGAGTGGTAGCTTATCTATTTGTAAGTATATTGTTTCTTTGCCTCTTGATGATGATGTACATATTGTGAGTGTGGATACACTAGTTGATCCTATTGATGGACGAATTGAATCTTCTTGTAAGATTGATTTGTGTCCACCTAATGTTGATGCCCTTGTGTTGAATGAACGTACATCGTCTTGTGAAACTTGTGTTGATCAACTCGTGTGTGAAAATTGCCCACCACTTGAGGTTATGTGTGTTGTAATTAATAGAACTCAAGTAAGTGAAGAATTAGATAATGTTGGTTAACAAAATGGGAGTGAACCCGAGAGCTATTCTCGGAACAATCTTGTGCTTGAAACCGCTTTGAAACTTGATATTGATCTTTTAGAGAGTGAAGAACTCACGTGTTCCGAATCTGCCCGTAGATTAGATCATGCTCTCTTTAGGAATAATGTCTTTTTTTAAGACGATATAGACACTCCTAATGAGCCTAGTGGTGAAAAAGATGGAATAGCTTACATTGGAAGCTAAAGCCTATATGCTAACCCACTATGGTGTGACAACATTCCTCCTAAAGATGGAAATCACTTCTTGAAATATGAGAGTACTCTTAAGGGTAAGGAATGTGTAGTCTTGGAAAGGAATAACCAATTGGGTGATGAATGTTTTGATTTGCTTGAATATTTAAGAAACCCAATAGGCGGTTTTTCCTTGAAAAATGATTGCGTATGTGATCCTTTGTATGACACCCCACCTTGGTTTGATAATTATGAGGATGAATTGCTTGCTTCTTTTAAAGACTTGAGAAATAATCCCTTTGATTTTTGTGGTGGTATGTGTTTACTTGAGGGATCTTCCATAAGAGGAGAAAGTGTCTATTGCTTGAAAATTACTTCTTCTTCTACTATGTGTGACCTTATTGTTGAGAGTACTTATGGCGATGATGTTGAAACTAGTAGTGAGTACATACATAAAGACACCTTAGTAGAAGTTGACTTGAGTGATACCTTTCTCTACTCTCTACTTGCTTTTGATGATATGTATGCTATTGTAGAGAGTGTGTCGTGTAGTTTGGGTGAAGCCTATGGGAAATGGGAGTGTTGTCTAGACCTGTGTCTATGGCCACTCTTCTCGTTTGAACCCGGTGCCAAATATAGAATTGATGATGTTGGTGCACCCAACTTGTTGCTTGGTCTACATGACAAGCAAAGTATCACTTTTGGTGAATCCCAAAACCAAATCCTTTGTGCATCTTTCACAGAACTCTTAATATTTGATTCAAAGGATCCTTGGTTATATTTATAACCAAATATGTGCAACCTTGGCATGTTGAGATGATTTTTTATGCTAATCCTAACCCTCGTGCCATGAGGATTTTGTATTTGTTTGTCCTCTCTTTGGTTTTGCAAGGTTTGGATTCGATGTCGAATCCTTTTCAAGAAGGGGAGGATGATACAAGTCGAATGGCCGCCTTAGCTTTTGATGACTTCTTTGGAGGCCAACACCTAAAGGCCCAAGACGTGGTCACTCCAAGGGCACAAGAATATGCAAGGAAGGCCCATTTTGAGCAAGACATAAAGCAATCCCGTGTGTGGAAGGTTGCTTGGATGCTTGCCTTGATACTAACCCGAGGACCATAAACCTTGAATAATGAACCATCCTCGGTTTTGAGAGCATGAAAGAGGCGCCATTCATCAAGTCCAAACACACAAGGCGCCATTTATGAAGATGGAAGCTCGTGAGAGGATGTTGCATTCATCCGAGGGAGTATACTTACTAAAATGTGAAGAGAGACCTTGTATATACTCCAAGGCAGCCTTGGATACGCTCCAAGGGCGCCTTAACTTAGGGGTATTATGGACTTTGAGTACTCCTCTTTTACACTCCAAAGGAGCACCCTTCACTAAGGGCATTTTTGTCATTTGGTTGTAATAAGTATAAATAGACCCTTTAGCTTGTATTTTCCTTAGCTTTTATGAATATTAAAAGGATACTCTTTAGTTGATAGCTTTAGTCTTCTAGTTTCGTGTAGAATCCGAAACTAGGGTTAATGCTAAGTGATGTATTTCACTTGTGTTGACAAATTGGCAAGAAAGGTTGGTGCTTGGGGAAGGTGACTCCCTTTGTGTCTACCTAAGAATGAGGTGTAATCAATGTTGGTGATTTGTGTTTAAGTGTTTAATATACACTTTAGTGCTTCTCATTAGTGTTGGTAAATATCTCATTTTCTATCCCTTTTCATTTAATGCAATTTTCTTCTTGTTTCTACTTCATCTCCTCTTCCTTTAGTTGCTGATTTTTCCTTCTTTAGTCTTGAATTTCAGTTATAGCTTTGTTTTAGGTATCACCAACCAAGGTCTAACTATCTATCCTTGGTTTCCATTGTAATCTTGTAGTTTGTGTTCTTGTTATTCAAGTCGTGTTGTGTTGTTGTTCCTCCTATTGTTATTGTTCATCCTTGTTATTCATATTGTTGTTGTTAATCTAGTTTGGGTGGCTGATTTGGTGTTCAAAACACCTTGTTATTCTTGTCATGTTGTTGCTCTTGTTGTTTTTTGTTGAAGCCGAGACTTGGTCTCAAGGGTGCTCTTGGTTTCCCCTTCATTTGTGGACTGTTTTGAGACCATTTCTTGTGTTTCCAAGTTTGTACGGTATCATTTGGTATCAGAGCAAGGCTGGTTGTGTTCCTACACTACCAATCTTGGGCTCTCTTAGTCGAAAAGAAAAAAAAGAGTTTAAGCGTTCTTGTTCTTGGCCGAGGTATCCTTGTTGTTGTTGTTGTGTTTGGCCGAGAATAGTATCTAGATTTGGGTGTGTTTTTGTTGTCTTAGTTGTTTCTTGTGTTATTTTATTGTCCACTAACACTTCTTGAGTCTATATATCCAAGTGTTGAGCTCTTGACAAGTTGTTGTTGAAGGTTGGACGGCTTATTGTTGTTCTTGTTGTTCTTGAAGTGGTGTTGAAAAGAAATTGTGTTGATAAGTGTTGCTTATTTTGAAAGAGAAAAGAAAGACAAGACTTTGTGTTTGTCTCAAAAACACTTTCAAGACAGCACCAAAGTGGTAAAAGAAAAGGAGGTGTTCAAAAAGCATAGTTACCAAAAGAGAGTAAAACACTTTTCAAGAATAGACAAAAAAGGAAAGAGACAAGGCTACTCTAAAAAGATGTTTTGCCAAAAAAGTGCAAGTTGGTGAAAAGTTGGAAGAAGACTTTTGACTCTTGAAAAGAGGGTCTAAAATCTTGTCCACCTACACCATAACCGAATCTTCTTCATCAAAGGAGTGGAGTGAGATTGAACAACTAAAGTCTTGAACTATTATTCCTCAACTTCAACAATATTTTACAACGGCCAATAGTTGTTGGCCACGTCATCAACAAGGCTCCAATTCTTGAAATTCCTAGTTTCACTTCTTGTTTCTAATAGTTTCAACTTGTTGATTCTTATACTAACTGGCAACTAATAAGTATCTACTAAGTTGTGAATTAGTTTTTTTTTTTTTAGTACATTTTCGTGTTAGCGTTGTTTTGTGCTTTTCTTGTTTTCAAATCGTAGTATTTCTTGATTCAAGTTTGACACTACTTTCTTAAGTCTTCAAATAAAGAATCCATTCCGACCGAGGAGTAGACTTACCACTCGACTCACCACGAGCTACAAGCCAACTTGCAACACTTGTGACATCAAGTGTGAAACGACCAAAGTGTGTGTGTGGTGAGGGTGTTTGAACCAACGCGTGTTTTGTCTTGTAGGTTAGTGTGGTATTGTTGCTTGCGGGTTCAAGGGCTTGAACCTTTGTTGGTGTTGTTGTGTGTGACACTGTGGACTGTTTTGGTGCAATGGAACCCGAGACCTCATCCCCTCAACCCACGGTGGACCACAACGCTACAAGTATCATTTTGGCTCGCCTTGAAGCTATGTCCCGAGACATGGCTAGGATGACCGCAGGTATTGAAAAACTAGACTCGAATGTGGTATCAATGAAGGGTGAAGTGTCAATTATGGGTGGGAGATTGGAGATAGTGGAAAGCCAAAGAAGCCGACCCTCTACCCCTCGACACAGTTCACCAACTAGTACTCCCAAGGCCATGCACCAAATGCTATATCCACCCATTGCCACAAATCAAACCAACCCTTACTCCCAAAACCGAGATCATAATAGACCAAGCCACTCTCCACTTCACCAAGTCCAACAAGGACTTGGAACTCAAATACCACCACCAAACCCGAGCCCTCCCATATCCAAACTCCACTTGACAAAAGACCTCACTATTCAAATCCAATCCCGCCGCTACAAGCTCCACTTAACCCAAATAGACCCGTCCATGTTAAGGGGTATGGTAGAGGAGAACAACATGCTGGTTATGGACCGTATGATTAGGTTTACACGAGAAGGAAGGAGATGAGGGGTAGGGAAAGGTGAACCGAGGGAAGTTCATGGCCGAGAAGGAAGAGTTGGTCATTGGAACCAACAAGGGAACCAAAACCGTGATGTAGGGCTAAATACTATCAAGGTGAGGCTTCCAACATTCAAAGGTGAGAGTGATCCGGAAGAGTTTCTAGCTTGGGAGTTCGCTTGTGAGAGAATCTTCCAAGTTAATGACCTTACCGAGGAGAAAAAGAGTTGTTATGCGATTGCACATTATGAGGGTTATGCTACTACATGGTGGGAGTAAGTAAAGCGATTTGCCAATGTTTTGATTGAGGGGCAGCCCCCACCTTGATTTCGGTTAAGGTACCTCATGAGACAAAGGTACTTACCCGAGAGTTACCGTCAAGATCTCCTTGCTAAGTTGTATAACTTGAGGCAAGGGAACAAAAGCGTCGTGGCTTACTATGATGAGTTCCAACAACTCATTTTGAAACTTGATCACCGAGGGGAGCAAGTGAGCCACGACATCGTTCGATTCAAGGTGGGGTTAAATAGGGACATTGCCTCACGATTGACACTTCACAAGTTCAACACCATTGATGCCATCTTCCAAGCCGCCTTGGAAGTTGAGAGAGAATTATGGGAGAAACCGTGTGTCAAGCTTAATGGGCAATCTCCCTCGGCTTGGCACAAGGACAAGAATGATCCATCCAATGTGGAGAAACCCAAGGACAAGGCTGTCCAAGCCGAGAACAAGGCTCACCAAAGGTACCCTCCGAGAAATGAAGGTAAACCACATTTCTCTTCTAATTCTATGGGCTTTCAATGTTTTAAATGCCAAGGTTGGGGACACAAGGCTAATGAGTGTCCAAATAGGAGAAATGTGATCCTAAGGGAGGGGAAATTGTACTTTCTTGGGGAGGAGGTGGGACTTGAACCGAAGGAGATTGACGATCAATCTCAAGATGGAGAAAGGGCAGAACCCGAGAAGCCAAGGGAAGGGGATGAGGAAGATGTTTGGCCGTGTGATGGTGAGATTGAGATGCCATGTTTTGTAGTGAGAAGAGTCGTGATTAGTGAGGCGTTGGTTGATCCTAGTCAAAGGGAAAACCTTTTTAACACCAAATGCATTATTAAGGGAGTTGTGTGCTCTGTGATCATTGATAGGGGTACTTGTGCTAATATTTCTAGTCATACTTTGGTTGATGCTTTGAGGCTGCCTACTATACCTCATGCCAACCCATACAAGCTTCAATGGTTGAATGAGTGTGGGGAGTTAAAGGTAAACCGACAAGTGGTGATAGGGTTTAAGGTAAGAAACTGCCTTGACGAGGTGTCTTGTGATGTTATTCCAATGCAAGCGTGCCACTTATTGTTGGGAGACCATGGCAATATGATAGAGCTACCGTGCATGATGGGCGAACCAATAGGTACACTTTAGACCTCCATGGCTGAAGGTACACACTCCACCCTCTCTTACCGCCACAAGTAACTAAAGTTCATCAACAAGTGATGGCGTTGGAGGAAAGGAGGAAGAAAGGGAAAGGCCGTGAGTGGGAGTAGAGGAGAGGGGGAAAAGCAATGGAACAGAGAGAGCAAAGGCCCTTATTTTTGGGGCCAACCCGTGAGGACCCCTAACTACTCACTAACGTAGGTGCTAGCATTTTGCCTAGTATCGTTTTTCCTTGTGTGCAGGTTGTTGATCGTGTGCTTCCTAGGGAGAATACCAAGCGGATTACACACCAACACATGCTTGATGATCTCAAGGAGTCCTTGGCTAAGCATCCAAGCTTCGGGAAAGAAAGTGAAGAGGTGATCTTATGGAGAAGCCGTGAGGTTGATGAAGCCGTGAATTTGAGGAAAAATTCCTCTCAAGATGGAGACGGTGTTAGAAGTACGACGAAGGTCAACATGTGTGCAAGTGTAGCAAGGGATCGTCCAAAGAAGAGCCACATTGAGGCGTGAGAAGGGCCAAAATACACACTAAAGCCGCCCACTCTACACTAGAGAGACGCCTCCTTTCATTAAGGGTCTTTTGGGCAATTCACTTTGTTTTGTAATAGACTATATATAGTTAGCATGAGTTTTTTACACTTAGTTGATTATTGTTGAGACTTGAAACATTGTAACACTTGAAAGTTCTCTCTAGTCTTATGAGAGTGAGCTCCAAACAGAAACTAGGAAAGCTACAAGTGTGGAATCACTTGTGTAAGCTTGTTGGCTTAATACGTTGGTGTGTAGAGGAGGTAAAAGTCCCTCTTGTGTCAACATAGAGTTAGATTAACCGTTGTGTGTAGTGTTAGGGGTCCAAGAGTACCATATTCTTGGATTCTTAAGATTATACCGACCAAGGTCTAACTATCTATCCTTGGTTTCCATTGTAATCTTGTAGTTTGTGTTCTTGTTATTCAAGCCATGTTGGTTGTTGTTCCTCCTATTGTTATTGTTCATCCTTGTTATTCATATTGTTGTTGTTAATCTAGTTTGGGTGGCTGATTTGGTGTTCAAAACACCTTGTTATTCTTGTCATATTGTTGCTCTTGTTGTTTGTTGTTGAAGCCGAGACTTGGTCTCAAGGGTGCTCTCGGTTTCCCCTTCATTTGTGGACTGTTTTGAGACCGTTTCTTGTATTTCAAAGTTTGTACGGTATCAGCAAGCAAGCATGTGACACATCACAGTCAAAAAAGACATGATAAGCTATAAAATACACTAAACGTCATATATTCAATGAGGGTGTACTAATGCATTGGCATGTGGAAGATAGCTCGAATGTAAATATAATTTTGCATCATAATACACTAAATTTGTCACTAGCCAGGTATGACGTGTGAAGCTAGAATTTTGGATGTAGCGTCATGAGTGCCATTTATTGAGGTACCTACCTACAATCCTTAATGAGATGATCTTATCACGTATTCATGTTATATTTTGGATGCATCTTTGATGCTTTATTCTTGTGAGTGTTAGTGGGATGATTCGAGAGCCAAGGTTTGGGTACAAACAAATAAATGTGATAACACAAACTACAAAAAATAGATCTATGTAGAAATAAGATTTAATGTGATTAGTTAAGATCCTTAAATTGGGTACCGTCGTATGTCTCGTGCCAGAGGTGAAAATGCTTAGGGTATGAGGAAGCATGTGTGGGTATAAATACTAAAAAAGGAACAATGGGAACTATAGATGTCTCTGAATAGTTTTAAATTGGGCATAATAGTCCTTCGATTATGAGAAAGGAAAAAAATAATCAAATAAGTAAAAGAAAAAAAGAAATGGGCAAAGCCCAAAAAACAAAGAAAATGGTATGCCATCAGACAAGGAGGACGCAGAAACACGGGAAGTGAAAAAAATACAGTAAAAGAAAGAAAGAACGGGAGGGGGAAAAGAGAAAAATAATGATTTTTAACCCTTAGCATCAAGGTAATGATACTAAACAATTATTTTGAGTTTATTACATGATATAAGAGAATTTTATGGTAGAAACATGTGGAAATTTGAGGACCTGGAGAAAGTTCAACCCTATGATTATACAACCAAATTATTGATTTGAAAGGGCAAACGTTATCAAAATTTGATTTTGAGTAGTATTTTGGAATCCTCTGGCTGAGGAGAAGCCATTCGTGGTTACGGTTTGGGGAATCTAGGATGTTTAACCAAAGTTGACTTTTCAGGTCAACCCTTTGACCGCGAGTCCATTCTAAACCTATTTTTGTGTAATGTGAGATGACCTGGAGATCTGAAAGCAAGGTTCTGGTTAACTAAAAAGGGTGTGTGAGTTGTGAATTCAAGGTAAGTGAAACTTTAAGCTCTAATGCTTGCTTTGCAAACTTGTCTTGCTATTGTTGCTTTCAAAATTGCATTTCAACGAAGATATACAAGGTAAGGTATGAGTGGCCTCAATGGTGGACAACATGCGGGAAGAGAGATTTTGATGATTCGAGCATGTAAACAGGAAGAACACATATGCCCCGATTAGGAGGTGCGAGAGGTTGGTAGTAATAGGTCTAAGGAAAGGTGGAGATAGACCGTGGAAGAATTGGGGAGAGGTGATTAAACATTGCATGGGACATTAGCAACTCATCGTAGACAAGACCAGAGATAGGAAAGTATTGAGCGTTCGAGGATTAGGTTATAAGGTTCGTAGGTTGCCGAGGGATCCCTCAACACCTTGTTTGTTCCCTCTTCTACTTATTATTATCATCATCATCATCTTATTATTCAATGTATGACTAGTAATTTCTATAACTAGGGTTATCTTTACTATTTTTGTTGTCAGTACTTTTCTTTTCCATAGTATTTTCTTCATATCTTGTAATCTTGTATGTGTGAGGGTCTATCAAAAACAATCTCTCAACCTGGACATGGTAAGTAAAGGTTTGTGTACACCCCACCACCCCAATCCTTATGTTGTCATGACACGTCGGGGTGTTGGGTTAATCTCCTTCACTGTCGTTTATGACAAGTACAGTGTGTAGATCATGTTGAATATGTAGTAGTGTTCTTGTAGAACATTTGTTTGGACCTTAGTGTGTATTATTTTATGAAATATACAACAAAATACCAGTATATTCCCACCAAGTGGGGTCTGGGGAGGGTAAGTGTACACAGTCCATACCACTACCTCAGTTATGAAATATATTTTGTGCAAATTATTTGTAAGCTCATTGTGTGTTTGTATTCTAACTTTTGTTCTAGAAGTACTCAAGGGGCGGGTCAAGGTTCAAACTTTACATATAACTCACTCCTTACCTACAAGCCCATACAAATTTTGTTGTTGAGGAAGAGGCTAATAGTTGATAAGTCCATTTACATTGAATCATTTGTTGAGGTGAGACTTCGCATTGTTCGTGGAGGCTATTACTTTAACTTTATCTATTTTATAGCATTTATTTTCTTTTATTGGGTTTGCATGCCCGACTATTAAAAATCATGGCACTCTATTAGATGTTCCACAGTCATAATGTGGACATGCACCACATTCTTAATATGGGATTTGAGCTAGAGATCTATTATTTGAGTGATCAGTGGATATCATAAGTTGGATTCAAAATTTTGATTGGATAAATATCTCTATCTAATGACTATTAATTTGTTTGGACTTGCACTTATTATCTCTCATCGCTTATATAAGTGGCTAACTGAAACTAGTTCACCGTTAGGGGGTGCTAGCAGGTGCCAATCACATCTAGAAGGTAGTTTGGGACGTGACCCTATGGTTTGTGTATTGTGCTTCTCTCAAAGAATTATTTGTATATTGTGGTATAATTATGCATGTTTTATAAATCTCATCCCACGACAACACTTACAGAGTATATAGTCCTACTTAAGTCTTTCGCATTTTCTTTTTCCTTCCTACAAGAGAGAGTGTTCTAGGTGACGATGTTACGAGATAAACGCCGCCTCCATCCAATATGCTTTGGTGGACCCCACTACAGATTCAATGGAGGCGGCGTCATAGTTTTATTCTTTTGCATAATTGGGTTTAGTATCATTCTTCTGCATAATTGGGTTGAAAGACCCGAACTATGATCATTCTTTTGTTAATTGTCTTCTATTGCTTAATAAGCTTTCAACAAAGGACTTTCACAAAGGGACAAAGCTTATGTCACTAAGCTAGGAACGTTAGCAAAACCGTCTCAATACCGTTGTCGAGAGCAGTGTTATCAAAAGCGACAAGTGCAAATATAACGAAACTTTAACGAGAAAAGGTGCAAATGGATAAAACATGCATACATACATACATACACACACATATATATGAGTGCGTGTGTGTGTATTTAAGATTATAATAATAAGCAAGTTATATACGAACAAAGAAATTGATTTTTTTACGATAAAGTGAAATATCAATTGTTTAGAGTCGCCTCTTCAGAAACCAATCATTCGCAAGGAAAAGTTTGTATTAGAGCCTTGATGTCGACACCGAAGCACACATTAAACGAGGCGAAGCGCTCAATGTGTATTAAGCCTCGCTTCAAGTCTTAAGTGAGCCTTTGACAAAACTGGCCAATAGTTAATCAATAAAGGTGGTTATTTAAGATATTATGATATAATAAAAAAGTGAAATGCAATACAACCACATAAGTATGACGGTAGAACATAATTTGACAACATACAACAATAACAACAACATGCCCAGTATATTCCCACATAGTGGGGTCTGGAGAGGGTAATGTATACGCAGACCATACCACTGCCTCAGATAAAGTAGAGAGGTTGTTTCCAATAGACCCCCACAACTCAGGAAAGATAACAATATAATACACACAAAATATAAAAGCACACAACCAAATGGGATAACAAACCGCTAGCTAATACAGGAAACAAGACAACCACGAGATAATACTACAAACTATCTATTCGAAATCATAGACATTACCAAAACACCAAGAACCAGAAACTCCAGACACCAAGAAAGCACTCTCCCCCACTATTACAGAGGAAATCCTACCCACTAACTCTCTACCCTAATCCTCATCCTCCACACCTTCCTATCAAGGGTCATGTCCTCCGTAAGCTGTAAGTGCTCCATATCATGCCTAATCACCTCCCTCCAATATTTCTTCGGCCTACCTCTACCCCGCCTAAAACCATCCATAACCAGCCTCTAGCCTCTCACCTCCATACTGGAGTACAACGCTCTTAAATTCAAATAGCATTGCCACCACACATCCACAAAGATTTTAGCTAAATTAGCATCTATTAGATTGTATTAGACAGGACAATACTGTAGGAAACATACCTCCAGTTCGCCAGACATTTTAGAAGCAGCTTTTATGGTACTCTCTTCCAATGGTCTACACATAGAGTCATCAACCTGTTTTTGACTTGGAGTATCAGACTGCGGGGCAGCAGATAGCACTGATTGAACATCCAGCCCATTAATTGATTGACTGCCTTTCTGTTTTACCGGACCTAGATCTGGTTTTGGCAAAGAACTGTCTGGCCTATCCAACTTGCCATCAGCTACCCTTCCTGCTGCCACAGTTCTTCCTTGCGCCACAGGCTCACCTTGAGAAACACTGGGGCCACAGCTGTTTGGTATAGCCACTGAATTAACAGTCGAAGACTTAGAAGCAGGTGGTGCTGCAAGTTTTAGTTCTAGGTAACCCATACCAAACTCTTCATCCGTCACCCATGATGGCTGGGAAAAAAAAAGAAAAACAAATTGCAAATATCAATCAATTAAGTTCCTGAATCAGCATCTATAAATACAGGGTAATTACAACATAAACAGATATAATCTTACTGCTCAAATTTGTTTGGTGATGTTTCACTGAACAAGGAACTTAACGGAATTTAAGAAAGAAAAAAAGACCACCAGACATGCCCTATATCTCCATGAGGTCATATCAAGTCCTAAAAATAGCATGTCACTAAAATCAAAATTAGCATAAAGCGTGCGGTGTCTACATATAATAAGTGCTAATCTTTAGGGACAAATCGGGACAAAATTAGTAATAAATATTTCAAATCAGGCTTTCGGCAGCCAATAAGGAAAAATGATAACAAAGAAAGAATAAAAACCCACAGCATCAGGTGAAACAAAAGACCTAAGAAAACCCCCAAGTTACGGAAGTGGAGATCTTAAGAAACCATATAATATGGTTTTGGGACTGTTGTAGTCAGGCAACTTAAAAACTACGATCAAGCTTTATTCCAAGATTTACCTTTCTAGATGCCAAAGCTGCAGCGACCCCTGTTGCCAATACTTTGAGATCCTCTCTTTCATCAGATTTAATTTTGGCAACCTACAACAAGACCAAAAAATAAAAGCAAAAACTATGAGCCTGATGTTTTAGACTTCGAAAGATACAATCCTGTAATTGATATCAAGTATACCCTCTTCTCAAGGTTTATTCCACTCTTCCGAGTAACTGGAAAGACACTAGAGATCTTCGTTAACAAAATAAGTGCATTTCTGATTTCCATGTACTCAGTTGATTCCAGACACTGTATGAGCAATCTCGTGATTCTTTGACTCCACTTCCAATGTACCTTAAGCAGAAAAGCAACTATTAAGTAAAAAGGTACTCAAAGAGTATTTAGCACACAGGAAACAAGAATGACAGGTGGGGTTAAGGAAATCGAGCATCATAGTTTTTTTGTAACATATAATAGGAGATAAAGGTGTAAAGTCACAATTCTAATATATAAAATCAAGGCAAATAAAAAATTATGAAGAAAAAAAAAGAGAAGTGGAGGAAAGAGAAAAACGGAGGACCACCTCATGAAAAAGAGAACATCTTGAATAGACTTTTTGAAGAAAAAAAGTAAAGTGAGGTAAATTGAATCAAAAATTTATGCGTGTTAGGATGATAATCCATACTGTTTACAGACTCATAATTTTCTACCACTGAGAAATACTCCCAAGGAAAAAATCTTTGAAAGTGACATGGTTCTCCAAAATTATAACAATAAGGACAAGCAAGGAACTGAGCTCAGTTTATCCCTGCAAATTCGAACTGCATTCATGTTTTCCCACTGTATCAATATGAAATGTCACAGACAAACCTTAATAAATTGGCCATATGTAACACGCTGGCTGTTTGGATATCTGTAATAGACTGCAAAACCAGGCATGTTTCCACACTCACGTTCATAAATTGATTCATCACCCTTCAATTTAAAATTTAAAAAGTCAAAAATGGTACCTAGTACAGCTGCACATTATTAGAAACTGCCATTCAAACTACTACTTCAATCCATGGAAGGTATCTTGCAACAGAGATGTAGTGAAGTGTACCTTCCAATAATAAGCAGTCTTCAACGTCTCATACAAAAATCTTCCTAGGCGGCCTACTTCATACTCCGTGCAACAACAGATCATGGGTTGTAATGTCTTACATATCAAAACGTCTATGTGGTTCACAGTGTTAAAGAAGGGTGTTCCAAGGGAATGAAGGGTATTAACAAACACGGCGCAATACACAGCGTCTGGCATACTGAACGTACAGCGTGGAAATATACACCGCTGAAGGAATTCCATGTTGATCTTTAAAGTATCAGGACAGGAACTCAGCCATGTATCCTTTTCACGAATAAGGCGTCTACGAACAGATGTAACATGTTCTTCATGCCTCTGAAGCTCCATAGTTAACCGATCTAAAGATTCTTGAATTCTTTCTTTATCTTTTTTCCTTTTTGTGATTGCAGAACTTGAATTATCAGAAAGTTCTTCCAGAGCTTTAAGAGCAGCATGCTGCTTAGCAATTTCAAATTCGTAACGGGATTTAGGAACATGAAGATCATAGAGCGTGAGACCCCAAAAGGTCGCATACAAGTCTGTGGACAAGCTATTCCAGGCTTTCGAAGGCAACATTGTTTTGATGGTATCAAGAAGATCTTTCCATCTACACAAAAGATGAGAAGGCTGAGTAGATTGCAACAAACACTAGTACATGCAAAACATTTACATAATAACATTCTCTAACTACTCAAGCATGGAGGTCAGAAAGTATTACGAGATAGGTTTCCGAGAAGAACCAAGGTCTTGTAAGTAAGCAGATGAGTCTGATCTTTCAGACTCCTTTTCAGCATAGGCTGCGCTCACTGCTTCATCACTCTCTGAAGGCCAAAAGACATCTGAATTTCTCTGACACCTGAAGAGCCTCATAACAGGCCGATAAATCAGAAATGCCACCTGAGGAGGTAAGACATGGCATGTGTCATAGGAAATACTGAAGCATATTACTTACAATGCTGTGAGAACACTAGAACAGAGAAGACCTAGAGAAAACCTAGAGGGGACCATTTGGATGGGAAGTTTTGCAGCCATGATTTTTTCCAGGATCCTTATCGCTACAAATAAGAACGTAGACTCTGCCACTTGGCAGGTGCCTCTTGAAAGTGCAATGGAGGTCACCAACCTCATTGCACCTGTTTGGATACATCAAAAGAGTTCTTGAATTGTAATACAAACTCAATAATAATTCATTTCAAATCTTATTTTGGATGAACTTTGATACCAAGTAATCCTCAAGAACTAGCTAGCACATAGTTCGAAACTCGGTGGATATGGGATCACTCCTTAAACCTTCTCTAATTAAAATACCCAGCAATAGTTTACGTCAGAGCGAACTCATAACGTGCTTAACCCACATCTCATGTGTTGCGCTCTAACGACAGAACTAAAGTCGCAGGGGCTCTTATTTTGGCTTTTGAAATGACAATTATGTCCTATAACAAACATAAATTTGAGAGACCCTCTCAGTCACGGACCCAGGACTTCAACAGATTTATTTAGAGAAGAATCACATGAAACATTGGAAGACACTCATAGAAATTGGGATAACCTCAGGATCAAGATGATACACATGTACAAGCTCATCCAGAGCGGGAATAAGAACAGCATAGGCAGACATTGGAGTCACTGCACTAGACAAAAATTCCACATACTGAAGAAGGGCTCCATGACACCTATCAAACTGTTCACTGACCATTTTAATATAAGGAACTTCCGCATTTATAACTACCCTGCAAAGCAAAAAGGCAAGATTAAAAGAAATCAAGTGATACATTTGTTGAAACAGGCAATAAAGGAATCTGTTTCCAAGGGCGAGAAGTAGCTCCAGGCTCTTGATTGAATAAAAAAGGCCAGCCCGGTGCATTAAAGCTCACGCTATGCGCAGGGACCCGGGAAGGGCCCCACCACAAGGATATATTCACAGCCTTACTTGCATTTCTGCCAGAGGCTATTTCCAAGGCTTGAAGTTGTGACCTCTTGATCACATGCCAACAACTTTACCAGTTACTCCAAGGCTATTAATTGGATCTATATCAATATAATATTGAAATCAAACAGTATGAGCCAAAAAAGAAAAAGCATCAACTTCCGTGATGTGAAGGCAGCAACACTATCCTTCCAGATATAGAATATTCAGCATCTTTCAACTAAGATCAGGGAAAGAAGTTGGACTCGATTTTCACAGGAAAATATTTATACTCATCATAAATGCATGCTTCCTAATTTTAATTATTTTGAAATTGGTAACTGATGCATGCTTCGTAATCTGGCTGTGGAATTTTTCTAGGACAAATCCAGTACAGTATATGCTTACAGAGAACGATGTTGAGCAATGAGTAGCAAGAGTGGAATTGCCAACTTTGGTTCATCTTTTGGGAGCAAAGCATCTCTCAGCCTGTTAGTCGATTTAATCAATGCCTGCAAGAAGAGCCACGTTTTAGGACACTCGGTAAAATAAGAAATCTACAAAAGGCACATATCCAGATGCAAGAGGAATCCCAATACTTTATGTTAAAGATTTGTATAGATCTGAGCTTACTAGTGAAAACAACATAGACAAAATACAATGTCAGAAAGACACCTCAAGCTAAAATAAGATTCTATCTTTGCTTGGAAGGAGGAGAGGTGGCTTGTTAGATATTTTGTGTACCCAGTCTTTTGGATGGCAAAAGGCGACAAGAGTCTGCCTCGCCTCGAGGCGAGGCACTCAACTTTTTGAAGTGAGGCGTCAATTAATACCAAAAAGTTAAAATATTTAATTACATATACAAATAACCAAAACGTCAATGGTAATAACATATTAGCAAATATTTCAATTAAATACTAAAAGTATATAGTAGATACTAAAATTCCAGAACTTGAATGACTCAATAATTCATAATAGAAGTCACCAGAAGTCTGAACATTGAAGAAGAGAGTCGTGATTTGTGGCGTTGTGCAAATAAAACCCTAAGGGGTCGTTTGATTGGAAACAAGTTATCCCAGGATTACTTCACGGACTAGGTATCCCGGGATTACTTATTCCACCCTCAAAGTGGGATAAACTAACACTACAATCCCAGGATAACTAATTCAGGGAAGAGTTATCCCATGCATTTTGTCTCAACCAAATATAGGATAAACTCAACCTAAAATTAAACCCGGGATTAGTTATCCCTTGTACCAAACGAGCGCCAAAACTGAAGTCGGTTTTTAAAATCAAAACCAAAAAAAAAAAGTGACACCATTTCCGCCTCTCGCCGTTTCTCGCCTTTGCGAGATTGCCTAGCCTCACCAGTAATAAGGACAAGGCCTTGCCTCGCCTCTCGCCAAAGGTGCTAAGGCCTGCGCATTTCACAACATTGTGTGTACTAGTAATGTTGAAGCTATTCATAAATGTTAGAATTAGGGAAAAACAACAAATTAGTATAGATAAATTATTTATATTGAACTACTTTTAATTTGTACATTATTTAGGCTTATCTATTAATAAAAAATAAGCTAAAACTTGTCTTATAATTACTCCATCACACTCTACATGAATGTGTTTAACTGCAAACGTAGTTAATGAAATAAAAATAGATTTATGAAGATAAGATAAATATATGTGAAGTACCAACATTGTCCTAACTACCATAACTAAATAAATGGTGGTAAGAGTTTCACATGTCTTTTCATTTTCCCTCTCCTAGTAATAAAATGAGCTCTTAAAGTAAGTGTTTTCAAACAAGTCATGTCATTAACAAATTGTTTGCTTTGTGGGATAAGGAATAACAACGTCGACTCCTCGAGACAAAGTATGGGAATATCTTATCCCGCATATGGTTGAGCTTTTAATCTAGGATTAGCTATCTCAAGATAATTGGTTCTATACTTATTGTGGGACAACAATCCGAAAATTACTAATCCTAGGATAAAACACCAAAATGACAAAGATGCCCTACTCTTCTTCCCCAGAGTCCTTTAAAAAGTCAAGGTTAAAATTAAATATAAAAGATTTATCCAGATTTATGTAGTGTAAAACCAAACACATGTTACATTTTAGACCCTTTATATTCCATTTCCAGTCCATCAACAAAGCATCTACCAATAAAACTATATCATAATAAATAATCACATCATTATTTAATTCGTATTATAATCTTGATATAATTTTTTCGTACCAAATGACCCCTGAAGATAAATTTGGATGCAAACTTCAAACAACTCCTAAATACAAAAAGATGTAATTATTGTTTGTATAGACTAAAAAGGAAAGTGTGTCGCACAAAATATGACTAAGTATTAGATATAAAGTTTATCTAGCTTATCCTTTAGTAGAGATTAGAATTGATTCGTTAGTTAGAGTCAAGTCCTTTACTAGTTTGATGCAGTATATAAATTCTTGCTACGCATATAGTTTGTCTGTTTAAGGAGTTCAAATTGCAAAGAAGTTTGTCCTATATGAAAAGGATACTACTGTATTTTGGAACAGACTTGGGGTGTGGTTTGTATGAAGGAAAATGTTTTCTTGGAAAATAAGTGAGTTGCTTACTTATTTTCTAGTTTTGGTAAGTAAGCAACAAAATTAATATTCAAAAAGCATTTACATGTAACCTAGCAAAACACTAGAGCATAGGATGGGGTGGTGGTTCAAGGATGGCGGGGAGTGGGATGGTCTAGAGGTGGGGATGGGGGCATTGGTTGGGTAGGGAGGAGACAATGAACTTGAAATGTCACTTATGAGACTTGTTTTCCCTACTTCTGTTAAAGAAAGTCATTTCCTCATATTTAAGGAACTAGTTTACTCCAGAGAAAATATATTCCAAAATATTTTGACCAACCAAAAATGGAAATTTAGGAAAAATTTCCTCCATGATAAAGAAATGGACCTCACACCCCAAAAACTAGCTCATGAGGGGAGGATTGCTCAAGACCATATAAGGAGACCAAGGACTCTTTCAACAACCGATATGGGACTCCAATACCACCACTACCCTGTACGCCCAGGATGGGACATCTGGAGCATGGACAATATAAGATTGGGGACCCAACATCAAAAACAATGAATTGGGTGGGCCTGGCTCTGATACCATGATAAAGAAATGAACCTCACACCCCAAAAGTTAGCGCATGAGGGGAGGATTGCCCAAGACCATATAAGGAGACCAAGGACCCCTTAACCCACCGATGTGGGAATCCAACACTCCATATTACACACCCTTAAATAACAACATACCTAGTATATCCCCACCGAGTGGAGTGGAGTCTGGGGAGGGTAAGTGTACGCAACCCGTACCACTACCTCATATTACGCACCCTTAAATAATATGAATTAACTTGATATTGGCATCCCTCTTTCTATTGAATGATATGAATTGATTAAACATTGATACCCTCATTCTTTCTATGAAGGGGAGCCTTGAAGTAATTGGTACAGTTGTTGTCATGTGACCAAGAGATCACGCGTTCAAGCCATGGAAACAACACTTGGCATATATGCAAAGTAAGGTTGCATATAATAGACTCTCGTGGTCCGGGCCTTACCCGAACCCCGCACAAAAGGGGACTTTAAGTGCACCGGGCTACACTTTTACCCTCTTTCTTTCTATCTCTTCCTTTCCTTTCTTCTGTTATTCCTTTTTCTCTCTCTTTTTATTAATCTCTCTTCTCTATGTATTCATCTCCCGCATTCTCTTATACCTCCCTATTTTCTCCCATTTCACCCTTCTATTCCTGCATCACAAACAAGGGGAGGGAAACAAATTGGAAGAAAGGGCATTCATGTTTCAAAGTATATAATTGCACAATGAATGATGAAAATCAATTAGATTAACAGATGTTCACTCCAACATAGAAAGATTTCAAAGCTACTAGCACTTGCACATGCAAAATCAAAATCAGTATGGCAATGAAAACCTTTCCAGCCCAATACTTATTGAAGACATTTATTTGAACATGCCATGCTCCAGCAGCAATGCAGTTTTCAAGTACACATTTTCCAAAAAAATAAATTTCTGAAAACTTCTGCAACTAAAATGCAGCTTCCAACGCACCTTATTGTTCCGTGTTATACCAAATGAGGTGGCCTGGTAGCGTAGTGTGTCACTTCCAGACATGGCATCCAATTGTTCCTCTGTCATATTTTCTGTATAGTGTACATTAGCCATTTGCTGGATAAGTTCCTGCAGATTACCAACAGAACTCCAGAAGAGGTGACTTTTCATCCGAAAGAACCAATTCACATGACACAAATGAAAATAATAAAATAAAATTCATACCTGCATGAAGACAAGCTCAATACCATTTCCTTTCTTCAATTGATTAACAAGATACTGAAAAAGACCCCTCAATTCCATTGACGGATATTTTTTACACCTGAAGAATTTGCCAATGACTATGACCAACACTCAAGGTATGTAAGTATAAAAAATGCATTATGTAGACATCATTCACTCTTGTTGAAAAATAACTTATTTTCGACGAACAAGGTGATTTAATCCATTACTGTTAAATAAGTTAAATGAAAAATGTCTATTATGTAAATTATAAATAGCTATGAATATAGTATTTCTAAATATAGCAATAAATCATCCACAAATATTAAGGTATAAACAACAGAGTTTAGAGCTTAAGTGACAAAGTACAGGGGATTAACTTGTCAAATGGGAAGAGATTGTGAATACTGAATACACAATATTTGATAAAATTAATTTATATATATCACCATAAATATGACCAGAAGTGCCGAAGTCCACAACCCACAGTGCAAGGGTATTAGATAGTTAAGCACAAGCAAAAGAACTACAAGCAATGGAAGTATCTGGTAGAAACTGATGATTTCCCTTTTAGGGCTCATTTGTTTGCACTTAATGGAGGTCTGAATCTGAATGGTTCAGACTTCAGACCATTAAGTGCATTTGTTTTTTATTAAGATTTTAGGTCTTAATCGGTCTGAATAGGTCTTAATCATTCATATATAGAATCAAGTCTTAATAGGTCTTTTCACCGCCACTCTATTCATAATAATCAGTCACCACCTCTGCCACCGACATCATTGTCAACCACCAACCACCTCCACCATCACAACCACCATCGACAACAAATATTGCTACCAACCACTATTGTCAACCACTACCACACCTACTACCTCTATTATTCTAATTATATTTAACGCCACTACCGTCGTCAACAGCACCACCATCATCAACCACTACCAGCCAATCCCTACTATCGACCAACTCATCTATCACAACTAGCACCACCGGTAACTACCACTAATACATCACAACCTCCACACATTCTACGGTGGCCACCACCATTGTCACTAGTAACTCACCTCTACCATCACTTCAATCACTATTATCGCTACAATTTATCTCTACTAACAACCATATCCACCATCACAACTAACAATATCTCCAACTAGTACCAACACATCATCAACCATCATTCATTCATTTTTCAGCCATCGCAATCAACACTTCCAACTACTAACATCAAGCAACGTTACATCACAACCACCACCACCACCACCACCACTATCAACCGCCACTATCATAACAATCACGACAATACCAACCATCTCAACTATCACCACTAACATTACTAACCATTAACATCAATCATTGTCACCTCAACCACTATTATAAAACATCTCCAATATCACTAACATAAATATTTTTTTGTTCAATCAAATAATAATTTTGTTGTATTAAAGTACATATTTTTCTGATATATAATGTTTTTTAATTGTATTGTATTTTTATTTTATTATATATATAAATAATTTTTTTTTACATTCAGATGATGAAAAACAAAACAAACAGTCTTAATCATTCAGTTTTCAGATCTAGAGACAATATCTTAATCATTCAGACGTGCATTTAGATTCAGACGTCTGAATCTTAAAAATAACAAATGCAGCCTTAATGTCTTCTGATCTGAAACAAAAGTCCCACCCACTATTAGAGTATTAAATGAGTTAAATCTCTTAGGTGTTGTAGCAATTCTATGAACGTATTTGGTTTTTGCTCCCCTGCTTCAGCCACTGCACTCTGGATCTGTGTTTCCAAGCTATTTCCTCATTTTTGAACACTTCCTCAAACCTCATGGCCAAATGGACTTTTGGAAGAACCTCATTCTCAGAGAGAATTCTCTGCTCCTGGATCCCTTCTAGACGGGCTAATTGCGCCAGCACTTCCTCTTCTTTCTGCTTCCAGTTGTTCCTATTCTCCAAACCACATTCCTTCAATTTATCTTTCAACAGACTCAACATTGTAGCCAGAATAAAACCAGTTTCAGTTACACAGAAGAAATTCCATCATGAAACCTTCCACTCCCATCCGTTATCGCTCAAGTTTGAAGTATGATTTCTTCATGCTTAATTTTCCACAAAACAGCACTATAGGATCGTGGTCTGAGCCTAGTGTAGGCAAAAGATTCTGCTTGATCTATGATGAGCTCCTCCCACTAATGAGAATACAAAATCTATCTGTTATGGAAGCAGACATATGACTATCACCCATTCTCCAAGTGAAAGATCCTCCAAATAAAGGAGGATCAAAAAACTTCATATCATTTATCCGGTCAGTAAACTCAGACATGGCCCCTGTAATTCTGAGACATTGAAGACACCACAAACCACAGTGGCCTGTAACATAAGCTCCTTAGAACAGACAACCCCCATCAAAGCTCTCATATGACAATTATATTACAAGATGCATAAACTGCAGTTGAACCACGTTAGCTCCTGATTAAAAACCCCAAATTTACATATAATTATTTGATTTCAGCCTCTACTAGTTCCCTATTCCAAAACCTTTTGTCCCACATCACCACTATCCCACCACTTCCTCCGATAGCATCTAAGTGAATCTCCTCCAGCAATTTATTGTGCCATGAATGCTTGATCACTTGTGCCTCTGCGCCCACCAGGCAGGTTTCAACTAAGACATAGAAATCAGCCCCCATTGCTGTATTAGACTCCTGACTAAGCTCCTTTTGTTTTCCCGGTTCACCCATCCCTCATGCTTCAAGAGAGAATTTTAACCTTCATTGAGTAATGAGATATGTTATCCTCTCCTTATTTCTTGGTTTCCCATCTTTGAACTTCACATGGATCTCCAAATACCTAACCTCCTTAGGGATTGTGTTTTTGTTACATTCTTTCTTGATCTCCTCACTTTTCTGGCCCAGCAATCCCCTTTTTTGATCAATTTTCAGAAAGACTTCAAGAGTCTCTTTGATGCACCCCTCGAGCACAACACCAAACATTAGACTTGGTGATTTATAACGTGAACACACCCATAGTGTGGCACTGTCGCCAAAAGCTTTTCAGATAAGGAATCATATATTTGAAAAGGGTAGGTTTCAAATCGTATGAAATCACTAGGTGCAAAGAAGGTGCAAACATATGGTATGATTGGATAGAGCGAAGTAGGAATTTAATGAGGAGGGTGAAGATAAGCATTAAAGTTCTGAGATGGTTGGTCTCCGTATTTATTGAAGCATCGAAGGTACAGGGGGACATAATTAAGAAATGGAATTTAAAGGATCACTTTTCAGAATTTTATTGCTCTCTTAAATACAATGAAAATGGCCAATATGTCAGTTTTATTGCTATTCAAGGACAGAATAAATCTGTCATTATTACACCGGAAACATCGTACAAAGGGGGATGGGGAACATCGCTCATAAAATAGCAAAGTTCATATATGAGCCAACAACAGAGCAGAAATCACAAAGAAACACCGGAAGGCATATGGATATCTCCTTTAAAGAGGCGTTCAAATGTAATAGATGGACGACGGAATCCACGAAGAAGGCACAGGTGCAAAGCAGCAGGCACTCGTATAAAGGTACTGAATGAAGCAACGACATCGGAGGCAGATTTATTGAATAGATGCATTGGCGGAAAATTTCACAATTCTCTACAGGAGATCCCTATAATAAATGATGTAAGAAGATGGGCATGCAACACATGAAAATCAGCCATAGGGGTCGGTGTCGTTGCTATGAACGATGGACAGTTTTTGTTCGAACTTCCATCAAGAGTTGCAGCAGAGCACGTCATGGCAGGGGCTTGGTTCTGGAAGAAGATGAATCTAAGCCTTGAATGGTGGAGACCAACTGCAGGGTGCTGGCCGGAAGAAGTGACAAGAGATTGGGTGTGGATAAGAGTTCTAGGACTACCTCTGAGCATATGGTCCCAGAAAATCTTCAAGCAAACCGGAGACCAGTGTGGAGGTTTTATCGAGACTGAAGAAGAAACAACACTAAAAAACCACCTACACTGGGCCTGGATCAAGGTAAAGGGAGACGGGAGGACGGTGTCAAGGGAAATAGAGATAGCCAGTGAAGGCTATGTCTACCAGATTCCGATCTGGTGTGAAATTCCGGTGACCGTCAGGAAGGAGGAGAAGAAGAGAGGGAAAGATCAAATCGGACCAACGGGTAATAAGAGTTTTGTACCCACTACAGTAAAGGATCCATTAGCCCACAGAGCAGACCACGTGGGGACTTCAACAGCTGGCGAAAATTTAAATTGGAAGACACGTGAGTGGTCACGTGAGTCTAATTTAAAAGAGAAAGGGACACTATGTTCTACTGCTGGCAAAATCAATAGAAGGGTTTCTATGGGTCTAGATATTTTAGGCCCAATAAAAAAGAAGCAAAATAATCACATATCTAAAGCCAAGGAGATGGACATAATTAATATTGAGATCATCGCCAATTTGACACAAATCTCTACACACAATAGCTTTGAGAAGCTGGGAAACCAGGAGAGGTGAAAAAGTATTTCTTCAGAGTGATCAAAACGAAGGGGTATTGACGGAAGCAGAAACAGCTATAGTTGCAGTAGAAGTAACAGAATTAGAGAGGCAGGAAACACAACTAACACATCTAGACATGCGGGGAGAAACTAGCAGTGATACCTCCGAAGATGTCATTCCTTTGATGATACAACCACCAACAGAAGACATTACTCAATCAAGGAGTACGCCGAGCTGGATTAGACAACATATAATTAGTTTGAGTGCAAAATTTGGGGTTGATTTTAGAGGTTGTGAGGAGAAATCAGTAGAACTCTTCATGAAGATAGACAACAATAAGCAAGAAAATAAAGCAACAAAGGGGGTACAATCAGTTACTAAAAAAAAGGGGTAAATGAGCTGAAAGGTCTAGAGTTGGACACTAAGTTCATGAGTTTTGGCACTAGAAGTAGAGGGGGATATCTGGCCATAAAAGATCGATGAAACTAAATATAGTATCCTGGAACATAAGGGGGATGAATTGTGCTAGGAAAAGGATAGTAATAAAAAATATCTTGAAAACCTCGGACGCAGATGTGGTCTGTTTTCAGGAGACAAAAGTGGAAGGAGAAATCACAGACATAGTTAAAGAAGTATGGGGAATAGGTGGGTAAACTACACTCAACAGGAGGCTAGCGGAACTAGGGGTGGTATAGTTAGCGTGTGGGATAAGAGAATGTAGGAGGGGGAAATTAATAGTGTGGGGAGGTATTCTGTAACCTGCAGCTTCATAGGGAAGTGCCAAGATCTCAGTTGGCATCTTACAGGAGTCTATACTCCAAGTGAAAGAGAGGAGTGGGAAGAAACTTGGTGGGAAATCAGAGCAGCCAGAGGTCTAGTTACAGGACCGTGGATCCTTTGTGGCGACTTCAATACTGTTAGACATCCATCGGAAAAGAAAAACTGCAGCAGAATCAACAAAGGCATGACAGATTTTTCAGATTTCATCGAGGACATGGAGCTGGTGGACATAGAATTATCAGGGGGAAGTACAGTTGGAAGAAAGGGGACAGACACATAACAGCTTCCAGACTGGACAGAATACTTTTCCCTGAAAAATGGGCATCAAATTTCAGAAATATAGGGTAGAATCTATTGCCTAGAGTAACCTCTGATCACTCGCATATAATGTTACAATGTGGTAATCGGAAGACCACTAAATTCTATTTCAAGTTTGAAAATTGGTGGTTGGAGACAGATGGCTTCAAGGAGAGAGTAAAGGGGTGGTGGGATACCTTTAATTGCACCGGGAAACCAAATTATACCTTGGTTACAAAACTTAGAGCATTGAAAGGGAAATTGAAAGAGTGGAGCAAAACTGTCTCGGGAAACTTTAGAGCCCAAAAGCAAGAGGTGTTGAGACAACTAGCTGAACTAGAGGAGACGCAGGAACATAGAGCTTTAGAGGCAGAAGAAATAACCTCTAGACTAACTCTGAATATGAAATTTGAAGACATAGCCAACAGGGAAGAAATTGCATGGAGGCAAAGGTCCAGGGCGGTATGGTTAAAGCAAGGGGATAGGAACACTGGCTTTTTCCATAGAACTGCCAATGCACACAGGAGTACAAACACAATTGATAAGTTAAAAGTAAGAGGTGTGATCCTGACAAAAGCAGAAGAGGTTCATGAGGAGATAATAAGTTACTATGAGAAGTTGTATTCTGAACCAGAAAACTGGAGACCACATCTTGACATGAGGAACTGTCCAATGATCGGAGAAGAGGAAAATAGCTTACTGATGGCACCATTTGGGCAACAAGAAATTTTGGAGAGTATAAAATCATGTGCGGGTGACAAAGCACCAGGACCTGACAGTTTTTCCATGGCTTTCTTTAGCCAATTTTGGGAAACCATCAACACTGACCTAGTTGCAGCAGTACAGAATTTTCACAAGGAAGAAATCTACGAGAAGCGCATCAATGGCACATTTGTAGCTTTAATACCGAAGAAAGTAGGGGCTATGGAGTTGAAAGATTTCAGACCTATAAGCTTGATAGGAGGGGTGTACAAAATCATAGCCAAGCTCATGGCAGAAAGAGTGAAGAAAGTTATAATAGTCTTGTGGACAGACAACAAATGGCATTCAATAAAGGAAGGCAAATCATAGACGCAGTGTTGATAGAAATGAGTGTGTCGAGTCCAGACAAAGAAGCAAAAAGCCAGGGATTCTATGTAAGCTAGACATACAAAAGACTTACGACCACTTGAATTGGAACTCTTTTATCCTTATGATGCAGAGAATGGGATATGGAGCTAAATGGATCAGCTGGGTGAAATATTGCATTCACACAGTCAAATTTTTTGTACTAATCAATAGAACTCCCAATGGCTTTTTCCCTTCATAAAGGGGCTTGAGACAGGGAGCCCCCTGTCTCCCTTCCTTTTCATCCTAGCAATGGAAGGACTTAGCAACATGATTCAGACGGCTAAGGAAAGAGCTTGGATCAGGGGTTTTCAGGTTGGCACCAGGGCAGCAAACAAACTGGAAATAACTCATCTGCAATATGCACATGACACTCTAGTCTTTTGCGAAGCAGAGAAGGACCAGATGTTATTCCTAAGGGTGATTTTCATCATATTTGAAGTTGTTTCTGGTTTACACATCAACTGGGGAAAGAGCTTCATTTATCCTATAAATGAAGTAGCAGAGGAGGATAATTTGGCAGCAATCTTGGGTGGCAGAGTAGGTGAGCTACCAACTATATATTTAGGCATGCCTTTGGGAGCCAAAAGCAAGTCTAAAGGGATCTGGAATGGGGTAATTGAATAGTGTGAGAAGAAGCTTACCAACTGGAAGAGCCAACACCTCTCTTAAGGAGGTAGATTGACTATGATTAATATTGTGCTTGATGCACTTCCAACATATATGATGTCTGTTTTCCCAGCACCAATCAACGTGATAAAGAGGATAAACGTCCTAAGAAGATACTTCTCTTGCAGGGGAATGAAGACAAGAAAAAATTTCACATGGTCAAATGGGAGGTGGTAACAAAAAGTAAGAAAGGAGGAGGAATGGGGATCAGGGATATGAAAATGCAAAATAGGAGCCTAATGATGAAATGGCTTTGGAAATTTGTTACAGGAGAAAATATGTTGTGGAAAGAGGTAATCAGGGAAAAATATGAAATGGAGGATAGGTGGATAACAAAGATGGTGGTTACGCCATACGGATGCAGCATTTGGAGATCCATTAGGAATCTTTGGCCACTAGTCATATCCAGGTTAAGTTTCAAAATAGAGAATGGTCAGAAAGTATCATTTTGGGAGGACAAATGGATAGATCAGAGGCCCCTGAAGCAGCTTTATCCAGACATTCACATCCTAAGCCTACAACAACAGGCCACTGTATCTAAAATATGGACAGGACAGGGATGGAATTAGCAGCTTAGGAGAAATTTAAATGATTGGGAGATGGAGAGGATAGGTGTTTTCTACAATACTATGGAATCATTTAACAATCTAACAGGGAAAGAGAACACAATAGTATGGAAGATTGGCAGTAAAGGAGTAAAGGGATTTTCAGTGTAAACTCTGCATCCAATTATCTCATCATCTCACAAAGAAGAGAAGAACTCTAGCCATGGAAGATGATATGGAAGGTCAAAATCCCATACAAAGTCACCTGTTTCTCCTGGTTGTTGGCTAAGAAAGCAGTGTTAAAACAACAAAATAGAAAGAAAAGGGGTTTCCAACTATATTCTAGATGTTATTTATGTGGGGAACAAGCCGAGATAGTTAACCATCTCTTTTTACATTGCAAATGGGCGGATCAGCTTTGGAGGATATTCATCAACCTAGGGAAAATCACTTGGGTAAAACCAAGGAACATTGAAGGTGTTCTTACGTGTTGGATCAGAGTGGAAAATACTACAGAAAAGGAGCAGAGATGGAAGATTGTCCCGGCATGTATATGGTGGACAATATGGAAAGAAAGAAATCAAAGGTTTTTTTAGGGCAAACAGAACAATTTACTGAATTTTAAGATGAATTGTTTAGCTCTTTATTATTTTTGGTGTGAACAGAAACTGTTAGGACAAACAGAAGATATTTTTGATGTTCTAGACTTTGGCATCTAGAAAGCCATCATGGGTGACGGATGAAGAGTTTGGTATGGGTTACCTAGAACTAAAACTTGCAGCACCACCTGCTTCTAAGTCTTCGACTGTTAATTCAGTGGCTATACCAAACAGCTGTGGCCCCAGTGTTTCTCAAGGTGAGCCTGTGGCGCAAGGAAGAACTGTGGCAGCAGGAAGGGTAGCTGATGGCAAGTTGGATAGGCCAGACAGTTCTTTGCCAAAACCAGATCTAGGTCCGGTAAAACAGAAAGGCAGTCAATCAATTAATGGGCTGGATGTTCAATCAGTGCTATCTGCTGCCCCGCAGTCTGATACTCCAAGTCAAAAACAGGTTGATGACTCTATGTGTAGACCATTGGAAGAGAGTACCATAAAAGCTGCTTCCAAATTGTCTGGCGAACTGGAGGTATGTTTCCTACAGTATTGTCCTGTCTAATACAATCTAATAGATGCTAATTTAGCTAAAATCTTTACGGATGTGTGGTGGCAATGCTATTTGAATTTAAGAGCGTTGTACTCCAGTACGGAGGTGAGAGGCTAGAGGCTGGTTATGGATGGTTTTAGGCGGGTTAGAGGTAGGCCGAAGAAATATTGAAGGGAGGTGATTAGGCATGATATGGAGCACTTACAGCTTACGGAGGACATGACCCTTGATAGAAAGGTGCGGAGGATGAGGATTAGGGTAGAGAGTTAGTGGGTAGGAGTTCCTCTGTAATGGTGGGGGAGAGTGCTTTCTTGGTGTCTGGAGTTTCTGGTTCATGGTGTTTTGGTAATGTCTATGATTTCGAATAGATAGTTTATAGTATTATCTCGTGGTTGTCTTGTTTCCTGTATTAGCTAGCGGTTTGTTATCCCATTTGGTTGTATGCTTTTATATTTTGTGTGTATTATATTGTTATCTTTCCTGAGTTGTGGGGGTCTATTGGAAACAACCTCTCTACTTTATCTGAGGTAGTGGTATGGTCTGCGTACACATTACCCTCCCAGACCCCACTATGTGGGAATATACTTGGCATGTTGTTGTTGTTATAGACTATTTGTAACAAAAAGTACAAATAGGAATCAAATAGTTTCTGTAATGTAATACTTTTGGAAGGGGGACTACACATTTTTTATGTAGTACACCTGTGGATATATAGATAAAAAGTTACCTTTCTCAAAAAAAAAAAGAGTAGGCTCATTATAAAAGAATTAATGAAGGCAGTTGTAACGAACTTTGTAAATTGATATCTAACGAACAAGTAGCAAAGCCCATGTAAGATTCAAATTGGAAATCAAAAGAGAAAACATAAAGTCAAAACTTGAAATGGGGATAAGGGGAGGAAGCATTGCATTTGTCACAAGAACAAAAATGACAAAACAATAGCATATCATGTGTAATCGCACAAGTGGGGTCTGGGGATTAAAAAGTGTACGAAACAAACCTTACCCCTACCTCTTAGAGATAGACAGGTTGAGTTTGATAGACCCACAGCTTAATTAAAGCATGTCAAACAGTGTGAAAACTGAAACGGGGGATACATATATTAAAAGCAATAACAACAATGAAGTAGTCAGAAATGAACAGCATTACAAGAAATTAATGCAATAATAAAAGAACAAAAAATTAAAAGACAGTGATACCCAAAATCGAAGAACAAGAAACAATGAGAATAGTGCTAATACCACAGGCAAGAAGGAATGTCCAAGTATCACCGCCAAGTCGATCTCACATCACAGGGAAGCGAGAGAACGCTCAACTACTAACTAGACTTCTACTCTAATTTGCGACTTCACAACTCTCTTATCTAAGATCATATCCTCGGTAACCTCAAGATGTGTCATGTCTTATCTAATCACTTCCCCTCAAAACTTCTTCGACTTGCCTCTACCTCTTCTAATGCTCACCACTGTCAACCGTTCACACCAACTCACTGAGGCATCCACACTTTTCTTCACATGCCCAAACCATCAAAGTCTCGCTTCCCGACATTGACAAACACAGAGCCAATCCTATCTTTACCTAAATCTTTTAATTCTTAACATTGTCTCTCCTAGTAAGCTCACACATCTACCTTAGAATCCTCATGTCTGCAATATTTATCTTCAAAACATGAGAATTCTTAAATAGCCAACACTCTACTCATACAACATAGTCGGTCTACCACTACTCTGTAAAAAATTAATTTAAAATTTTGGCAGTACCTCCTTATCACACCAGACTCCCGAGGCAAGCGTCCATTGCAACAATTCAAGAATCCTTGACGAATGCTCGACCACCTGTTACGTTAGAAAAGTAAAAGCCAACCCTAATACAAGGTGTGATACAAATCGACCCACGAGGAAGTGACCCAAATGTAAGAAAAGACCCACTCAAGGTTATTTTGACCCGCTCTTGAAATGCTAGAGCGGATCAAAAGCGAATCCAAAGAACCTTGGATGCATGACCCTTCCAACGGGCTTTCGAGCCCCATTTTGCACTTCTTCGACCTCGCCAAGTCCTTTGACCCTCCTTAATGGTAATCTTCCTCCATGTGGCATCTTTTAAAAGCACTAAGGAATCATCAAGCACCTCGAGCATCATACTTATCTCATCCAAAGGTCCAGAGGCAATTTGACTTGTATCAAAGTGTAACAAGCCTCACTTCGAAAACCGACATCAAATGCAACATCACTGAACTTACACTCTAAGGATTCAGTCTTGGTCTGCTCAAAATGAACCCTTTAGGTTCTAGTGTGTGTTTATAAACCTCCAGCCTAGTGTTAACTCCGCAACGAGTCTGATCAACTAATACTACATCATATGTGAATAACATAAACCACGGCACCTCACCTTGAATATGACATGTCAGTTCACTCACAACCAGTGTGAAAAGAAACAGGCTATGAGTTGATCCTTGGTGCAACCCATCAAGACTGGAAGTGCACTAAGTCTCATCCCATTGTCTTCACTATAGTCTTAGCTCAATCGACCTGTCCACAATCGCACTAGTGTACATATACATCTCCAAGCCTCTATTCTTCTGCATACAACCTCCATTGAGACTTTATCGCATGCCCTCTTTAGATCAATGAATACCGCTCGTAAATCGATCCCTCTCTCCCTACTCTGTTCCACCCGTCTCCTCACAAGGAAGATGGCTTCTACAACAGATCGCCTTGAGATGAATTCGAACTGGTTCTCGAAAATAGATACACCCCAACTCACCCTCATATCCACCACCACCTCTCACACTTTCATAGCATGGCTCAACAACCGATACCCTTTTGGATGTTGCAGTTCTGGATAATCCTTGTTGTACAACGGAATCATCGTACAAACCTCCATTCTTCAAACGTCTTTGCAACCGTAAAAATGACATAAAACAACTCAATCAACCACTACAAGCCTACTCTGCCAATATTCTTTTAGAACTCCAGCGGAATCTCATCTAGCCCGATCACTCTTCCCATGCTCATCCTACGAATAAACCATTTAAGCTCGCCAACATTTATAGACCTGCAATAACTTAAATCCCACGCCTCTCAAAGTGCTCCAACTCTCTCATCACAATGTCCTTGTTCCTTTCTTCGTTCAAGATTTTATAGAAATATGTTTGTCACCTTCGTCTATGTGTCGCAGCCACTAACACTCTCCCTCACATATCTTTAATGCATTTCACTTGGACCACTTCTCGAGTCTTCCTCTCTTTTTCCTTGGTTAGCATGCACACTTCTTATCTCCGTCTTTGTCCCCTAGTTCCTCATAAAAGCGCTCGAAAGCTACCGTTCTTGCAGACGAAACGGCTAATTTGCCTCCTTCCTTTCCACTTTATGTACCTCTATATTTGTCCTCTTATCCCAACTTTATGAAACAAGAAAACAATACATGTGGTCCTTTCTTGAAGCACCTTTTCTTGCCACTTTATGTACCTCTATATTTGTCCTCTTATCCCAACTTTATGAAACAAGAAAACAATACATGTGGTCCTTTCTTGAAGCACCTTTTCTTTCGAGAAAGGCCACCTTTACACAACGTGAGCAGAATAGAGATGGTCATAAATTATACTGGTGTTTCAGCAATTAATGCAATTTCAAATTTCTTTCCACAAAGAAAGATAGCACATGAAAAAAACTAAAACCAAAAACATAAAAAGCTTGAGCATGCATGAAATGAGGGACTTGTCACTCATTATTATTTATTTAGAATGGAAAAATCATGAACTTTGGACATCAACAAAGAAACTATTCCACCCTGAGATGACTTGAAAGAGTGAATTGTTACTCTATACAGCTCCTGCTAAGTAGATGAAGCAGCAGTTTCCAAGACATACCATTCTCACGAAATGCAGTCCAAGACCAAGCACATGATTGTATCTGATAAGCAATACTAAGGATGAAACATCGACGTCATCACCTTAATAAGATGCTAATATGCCTGTTGTATTCAAGACACCAAGTTTACATATGCATTTGCATTCTCTTTAATGTCCCATTAGCCTCTAGTAAGGAAAAGCATGTGTGTGACTTCTTGAAATATCTTCATAAAGCGGGAATACGGAAAGAGCATACGAACCAACGCATCTCTTAATCAAGAAATGATCCATCATAGATCAATAAATCTAAAGGTCATGAAATTAGCAGTCTAGAGGATGACCGCCATCAACATCATTATTATTTCAATCGACAAGATCCAACTCAAGCCCATGCATACAGGCCAATTCTCAGAAGTATTTGCACTACCAACCTATGTCTGGAATCCTCTACTAAAATCATAGTACTTTCAAACATCACAATAGAAATGCAGGAAAATTAAGCAACTAGTCATCTAACAGAAGCAGAATACTTCATACTGTTCAAACATTTCCATTCGCTAATCTTTAGTATCTGACATATTTATATTCAAAGGTCTCAGACATCTCCTTATAGATAGATAGCTGCAAACTTAAGGAGAAGGTAGTGTCGTCAACTGGACAGGTGACGCTATTCAAATCCTCTCAAAAGATGAGGTCCTGAGCTTCACATGAAATGGGAAGAATGTGATACAAATATTCCAGTCTGTACCATGCCTCCTTTTTTATATTCTTATTTTCTGAAGTGGCAGCTAATCAATTAACAACAACAACAACAACATACCCAGTATGTTCCCACAAAGTAGCAGCTAATCACCCAAGCCACAAATAAAGATCTGCAAGAAAAGCAATCCCAGCTCCTCTCACCCAGCTTCTTCAGAAGTTAATCATGACCCAAAACCAAGGCAACATGCCCCAGGAAGAATTATATCTTCAGTAAATCCAGAATGTAGTATAGGATTACAGCTAATGGCACATATGCACTTTAAGTATTAAGGAGGTAGTACAACAGCAAGCAGTAACATCATATGCAACAGAATATGTTCAAACTACGGAGACAATTAACTAGCACGAAGAAAATACACATACAGGTGACCCCAAAATGATGCCAAAGACTGAAGCCAATCAGACAAATTAAGGCCGTCATCTTTCAGCTTCTCTCTCCCACTTTGTGCCAACCGTTCAATAACAACATATTCCAAAATATCATACTCCAGCTGCTTCATAAAATAAAATCCATAAGATAAAGCAGAAATAAATCAGAATAATATCCAATTTTGAACAAAATCAACTCAAAATGCAATTTGACAAACTATTCTATGTCTTTCATGGACAAGTAATAATAGTTAATTGAAAAAAAAAGGAATACAGAGCAACTTATGAAAAGACATAATAGGAGTGTAAAACATTAGAACAAAGTTCCTCAGTAAAATGCTAGTCAAGGCAAGATGCATGATCAATGATGTACAAATTATGTAACTTCTGCACAATCTGAAGGAATAAGGGGACGTTCGTAAGGAATCTGAATCCCTGGGATGAAAAACAAAAACTTAGTGCACTTGAGGGAGGAATATTTTAAACATGTAAGGTTCTAGTATGAAGGTTGGCTAGATGAATCTGCATTAGAAGATATATTTCCACATTCATACAGAATTCCCGTTAACCAGGAGCCAGCAATAAAAAAAATACAAGAAGTAAAATCTAAGGGTCACAAGGTTCATAGCTAGCTTTGGCATTCATTGGACAAGTCCTACGACATTCAGGAATGTGTTCAGAGTTCATTCAGAGTGCTGGAAAAATGCATGTCCAGATGCATCCGTAAAGAAGATCAGGAGATCAATACCTCTTAGCATAGCTAGGAGAGATGCAAACAAAGTAATAAGAGGCGTTTTGAAAGGCCAAAAGGAGTGTCAGAATATGAGTAGGAATAGGAATAGCATATAGAATCCTACATGGAAAAGGATTGTAATGCAATGTCCTACTTGGAAAAGGATTGGAATGTAATGTCTATAAATAGGGTCTCAGTCTAATAATGCAGTTACAACAAATCAATAATAATCTTCTCTTATATTCCTTACAAGGAGCAGTTCAATCTGTGAAATATAGTTGCTTGCACCTCCCATAATATTGGGAAGATGGAAATGTTGTTATGAATTTAGGTAACATAGTGGGCATGCTAGACAGCTTAGAATTCTAATGTGAACTAGTCTGCTTTCTCTCTGTACTTTCACAGTTTATAATAAAATGTTAGCTTGTCAAAAAACAAATGGTTAGAAGGAATTCCCACGTCTAGGAGGTTGGGAGTATAATCCAATTCTTAGGAATATTAAAAAAGAAAGGGAAATTTAAAAAGTTTAAAGCCCAAAACAACACATTTGTGTCCACAAGGCCAAATTTTTTAGTTCACACCTGCATAGCTAACAATCTTTGCAACAGTGTCTACACAACCATATACATTATTAAATAGTAACTATACACCTATATAAACAATATATTTACCTTGTATTAAAAGTGTATCTACCTTCTATAAAAAAGTATTATAATGTGTAGAAGTTTATGACACATCAATAGCTACCGTGACAAACTTATTTTGAGATTTTCAGTAGCAATTCTGTTCCAAATCTCAGTTAAATTACTTCAAAGTTTGTAGACTATTTCCAACAAGTCAAAACAACACCTGCTCCAGGTTTCTCATAAATATCGTAATCATAATACACACATCATCAAGTTTGTTCCACAATGGTGGGTTAACTTTCTAATATGATCTTCATTATCCAAATCAAATCAAATCAAATAAATACTATAACCACGATTAGAGCTCCAACCATAACAAAAAATCAAGTTAGTCAACTAACAATCTATAGGGCTCACAATTTCCTGATTCAACTTTGATGTGGCAATCTGGTTTCGCACAAATTGTATATAGAATGGGCTATATTTAGCAAGGATGGAAGAAATGGGCTAATTGGTACTATATTAACACTGGAAAGGACATGAATAAAAATCTCAAAACTCAATTCAAAGAAGTGAAGAAGAATAGGTAAAACATAACACTTTTGTATGAAGAGTAACGCAAACTGGCCAGTCAGTCGAATCAAGCTACAATATCCTCAATCATGCAAGCACAAGGAGGTTCAGTTGATAGCATCCAAGAAGGCTATCACGGGCTTTGAAGCCTTCATCGCACCATTTAGAGCTTCGGATGCTTTAGAAGAGAATGGAAGAAGAATTCAAAGTCCATAATATGATAAAATGGATTTTCAAGAGGTCAGGAGGAAGGACAAAGAGTAAAGTGAGCTTCCCAAATGAAGTGGGCCCAACAAGTTTATTAATGCAAGTCTATGCTTATGGGGACATTTTGGGTATTAATTACCTACACCCATTGTAGTCCTTCATATAAATAGACAGCGCAAGGTTTTAGCAGATTATTTTTTTTTTTAATTGTACCTCTTATGAGCATTTGCCATTTTGTGAAAAAACTTGTTATTCTTGTCTTATTTTAGCCACTGTGTCCTAGATCTTGGCCTCCGAGAGATTTCTTCATTTTTGACGAAATCCTCATACTCCATAAGCAGTGCAGCTTTCCTCATTCTCCTTCTTTAAAGGCCTGTTATCCAGTATCTCCTCCCATTCAACCATTTGGCCCAGCAGGGTCCTTTTTTGAGCACTAAAATTTCCTTGGTAGCTTTTGCTCCACTCTTTAAGCTTTGTTTTGACGGCTTTGAGTTTGCAAGCCAGCATGTAGTCCAGTTCCCTGAAGGATGTAATGAGTTCCACCAGTTTCTGACTCAGTCGGCAAATCCTTCTGTACCTAACGGCTAACACCATTCTCTTACTTTGAAGTATGATCTGTTGTGGGTCCATATTCCACATTGCAGGGCTTCTGGATGATGATTTGAAAACATTCTCTGCATTAAAATTTGCTTAATGTTGCTGAATTTGTCATCCCATTCCTCTGAAATAAGGATTCTATCAATCCTAGAAGCTGTGAGCTGATTATCCCCTTTGGACCATGTGTGTAATCCCCCTTTTAGGTTCAGATCCAACAACTTCATGTCTTCTATAAAATCTAAGATTCCACCATATATCAGATCTTCTTTTGCAGTTTCTTTTCCCTGTGGGGCATCTAGTTGTATTAAAATCCCCACAAACAGCGCAAACCCTTCCATCAAACCCCTCACTGCACTAATTTCATCCCAAACCAGTCTTTTTTCCATGCCACAATTAGGAACATATACACTTGTTATATGACATAAGAACTCCCGGAGTAAAGCTTCAAATTTGCAAGTGATGGTATAGGCTCCAATTTCTAAAACCTCCCCTTTCCACACTCTACTGTCCCATTATAAAACTATTCCCCGCTTGAACCAGTAGCCTAAAGGAAAGAAAACCTCACCTATCTACCTCCCCATATATGACATAGCATGACCTTTATTTCCCGCTCCAATTTGGTTTCTTGGAGGCAGATGATGTCTGCTTTCCAATCCATAACCAAACTCTTCACTAATCTACTTTTATCTCTGGCATTCAATCCCCTCACATTCCATGAGACTAGTTTCAAATTCATGGATCCTTCGGCATCAAACTCCTTCCCCTGCTTTTTTTACCACTATCTTTGAATTTTACATCAAAAGATGCTAGAGCTTTTAGTTCCTGCGCACCTTTGAATCTGGTTTTCTTAAGACCCTGCTCCATCATCCTTGCTTGTCTGCTACAGTCTATTCACCTCAAAAAGCTCCAGTCCTTCCTCCTCGTGGCCCTGGAAGTCCACCCTAATCAACTTGCTCAACTTGACTAGATTTTGAGGAACCCAAATGTTTGTATCCATTTCTTTATCAAGAATCGCATTCTGTGTTTGCATGTGAGTGGCGCCACATCTTCCACATCCCAACACCCTTCCACTGAGATTGAATTTAGGGAGATTACTGAGTTTTCATCTTCTTTCAAGCCAAACTGTCCTCCTCCTGGTTTGTGTCTTGTGCTTCTAATATCAATTCGTTATCTGTGGTTGCAGGCCCCACCATAGTTTCTTAACTCCAGACTGCAGCTGCGGACGAAAGTGTCTCTGTAATCATCTGGTTTTTTCCATGTATCTCTATCTGTTCCAGAACTTCTGTGATAGCATCGTGTTTTTCATCCGTCAAAAGCCTCTCCTGCATGTTATTGTAAATTAAATGAGCCGCTGGGTCAGGCACAAATAATTTCTTTGTCCATACCGATGGCCCACTTCTTTTCTAAGGCCCAGTCCTACATTCAGACTTTGTGTTATAAAACTCTCTTTATCTCCCACGTGCCTCTCATGTGCACACTTATTATGTTGTGCTCCAGCTGTTGATGTACCCACGTGACCTTTAATCTGTGTTGGCGTGAAATCTAAGGATATAGATAGAGATCCTCTAAAGTGGTCCTAGGGTTTCCTCTGCTCTGGCCTTCTCTATCATTCTCACTGTTGCCGGAATCACACACAAGATCGGCAATTTGAAGATGTATCCGTCACTTTCCATCTCCACCTCTGTAGGAACCTCTGGACCGTCAGCTCTAACTTAATCCTGGCCCAACACAGATGATTTTTGAGTGCGGTTTCCTCTGTTTAAATCCACCCCCACATATCTCGCCGATATGTTTGAAAGTGGTTTCCGACCACATGTTCAAAGGCAAAGAGTAGGTACGGATCCATACCTAGCTTCTTGCCAGCTCTTCTGGACAACATCCAACAGTGGGTGACCACAAGTGTCAATTTTGATTTCTTCCATCTCCTATATCCATGGACAACATGCTCTGCTTCCTTTCTCGATGGGAGTTCAAAAAGAAACTGGGAATCATTCATTACGTATCTGGATGAGAGTACAGAAATTTCCCCACAATACATCTGTCGAGCACATCATTTTCTGACACTGTACTGCTTCAGGGAAAGATGAGTCTGCCCCTGGTGATCTGACGTGTCGACCCTTTTGAAGCCTTTGTCGACCAACTTTTGCTTCTGGTGGCTGCAGCAAAAGAGAGTTTCGGCTGCCGTTTCCTGATAACTTCGGCTTTCTCTCCCCTTTTTGGGACCCCAATGAACTTTGTAATTTTCTGTGCTATGGTTGTCCATCCAGCATTTAATGTAATCTCCAGGGCAATTATAACTGATCTATTTCCCCCTTGAACTGCAATAAAGCTGATGTAGCTACTATGCTCATTGTATTTAAGAAAGCATAAAAATCAGTGAAGTGGTCCCTTGTTTTTCCATCTCCTGACCGACAATGTTTGCTCCTTCGAAACTTCAATAAATACATGGACTAGCCATCTGATAGCTTTGAGACTTAAAAAGTTACCTTCCTCATTAAATTTCTGCTCTCAGTCCATTCAAACCAAGTTTCTGACCTAGAGAATGTCAAAAGACTTGAAACCGGCATGGAAATAAATCCTATCTTCCCTCATAGAAACTGTTAAATAAACCTCTCTGTACCCAGCCAGCATTTTTCAATTAATCGACTCTTTAATTGTTAAAAGTAGTGGTCCACAGATATGGTACATCTTATCAAATAGAAGAAGATAAGTTGTAGCTAAAGATGTCCCAAGGAAAATAACATTAAGAAAAGCTATAAGTTTTTACCCCCTCCATCCATTTTTACTTGTCAAGTATTGACTTGGCACGCCCTTGAGGAGCAATAAATAGAATGAAAATTTTACTATAAATATAAGACTCAATGTTTTCGAAGATGCATTGGAAAAAGACTTTAGTTAAGAATTAGGGTAAATTATGAACTAAGTGATATATCATCTCTTGTTTTCTAAATAGGACAAGTAAAAATGGGCATCAATTTTTAGTATAGTGGGACAACCAAATTGGATGGAGGGAGTAACAAACTTAACAAACTTATCTTTCTTCATCAAAATAATTTACACCAAGTCTAAAAGAAACTAATAGCAAAAATGATATTGAACATATGAGCCCACTCAGTTCAAGGGGATTAAACAAGGAGGATAAAAGAGCGAGGTCAAGATGTTGTAGAAAATGGAGATCCGTCCCCAAGAAAATGGCTTAATCTTCACTTACGACTTTTTAAGGAGATACGTGAAAAGGTCTGGAAGTACTACTAATGGATATATGGGATAAATGAAGAATCAAATTGTAAGGAGAAATCAATGGGATAACTTGTAAGGAATCTTTTATTGGAAATAAACACTGGTCTAAACGGGCTGTTTACAGGAATTTATGTTCCCTCTAGCAGAGGAAGTTAAGGAAATAATTACCAGCTGAATTGGCGTCCATTCAACACACCATCAGTACCAATGTCTATTGAGAGATTTTTCAAAAGACATACAGTAGTTTTCTGGGTTTTTTTAAAAATAAAGTAAGGTGATATATATTTGGCATCAATAAGATGCATAGTACAAAAGAGTTCTGCTAGCTCCTAATACAAAAAATTACCCTCCAGTCAGGGAGCTGAACCAAACAGAACCAAAGAAATTTACCAAGCATCGAATACTAATAGAATCTAGGAATGCGAAAACATCATTTACATGGGAAAGATTACTATACAAATTTCTACGACATTTGGCTTTAAGTGATCTGTTGGGAATTGAAATACCATCAAAGCATCTATATTTCCTTTCGGTCCAAAAACACCAAAAGCCAGACAGGTGCTACCAATTGTTGACACTCAATTTTGTCACGGCTTTTCTCTAAATAATTTCTTTTTGGCTCAATAATTATTGCAAAGCCAACATATTATTTTATCACTACTACTCTGGTATTTAATTATCATTATTTTCCTTTCACATTGTTAGGGAATACTAAGCAAATATTTTTACATTACTACTTTTAGTACACTAAAAAATTATCTCATCTTTAAGTTTTTACTTTAGTTTAGTTCATACAACTATTTTATTTTAAACTATTTAATTAATTATTGATCTACTTATTTCCTATCTACTCTATTTTATTTAATTTGTTACTTTAGTTATTTATTTTTTATATCATTTTATCTTGGGTCTATGCTCCAGGGGTATGGAGAGATTAATGAGGATATCACTCATCGGATTGGGATAGGGTGGATGAAATTGAGGTTCGCTTCTGATACGAGCCAAATGGCCATATTAGCTTTTGTTGACATCTTTGGAGGCCAACACATAAAGACTCAAAACTTGGTCACCGCGAGGACACAAAAACATGCATGGAGGACCCGTTTTGAGCATTCCATAAAGCAATTCCGAGTGTGGAAGATTGTGTGGGTCTTACCTTTGATGTCAACCCGAGATCACAAGTGTTGAAGCATGACCCCACGGTTTTGGAGCATTGAAGAAGCACCCTTCATTAAGGGTATTTTGGTGATTACACATGTTGGAAAGACACTCCATGGGCGCCCCTTTTCATTAAGGGTATTGTGGTCATTTTATGATGTAATAAGCTAGGCTATAAATAGGTTCTCATTAGTCTTATTTTCCTTAGTTGATTATGGATATTTGAGAGAACATTGAAAGAGTTCCTCTCTCTTTGAGAGTGTAGTGTAGGGCTTGGAAAAGCCAATATTGATCTTTGCTTAGAAACGATAGTTGTAAGACGAAGTTGATTCCCTTTGCGGTCACCGTAAGACCTTGGTGTTTGTCTCTACGAATCTTAGGGGTCTTAGGGTTTGATACACCCTTAGGTTCTTATTGTTTGTGGATTCTCATGCCAAGTTAACTATCTTTACTTTAATGCATTGTTTGAGTTTGTTTCTCTTCATCTACTTCTCGGTTTCATCTTAGCGTTTCATCTTATTTTCGGTTTTCATAGTTAGATTTGTATCAACTTCCAGTATCTTGTGTGACAAGAAGGTGCCTAAACTCAAAGGCAAGTTCTACAGAGTGGTGGTTAGACTGGCTATGTTGCAGGGGGCAGAGTGACGGCCAGTCAAGAAATCTCACATCGAAAAGATGAAGGTGGCGGAGATGAAAATGCTACGGTGGATGTGTGGGTGTACTAGGAAAGATAAGATTAGAAATGAGGTTATTCAAAATAAGATGGGAGTGGCGTCGGTGGAAGCAAGATGCAGGAAGTGAGGTTGAGATGGTTTGGACATGTGATGGGGAGGGCACGGATTGATAAGAATCAAAGAAGGAAGAACCAGAAAAAGAGAAGACAAAGAAAAAGGATATGTGGAATTATTGAGATTCGAATGAATTTACGCGCAACAAAGGACTTGATACCTTCACCTCTCGATTGAATCCAATCAAACAACAATAACTCCAATTCAATCAAAGATGAGACAACCAAATTGAATCCACAAAAAGGGAGACTCGATAATTGATTAAGCGAAAGAAGTTAACACGAGCAATATCAGAAATCCACCTTAATCACTCAACTACAATTAACAACTACTTGATTAATCTAATGCTAGGCTTCACCTAGAAACTACAAGCTTAAAAGCTCTCAATTCCTCGTAAACATAATCAACTAAGGAAAAAAATGGCTAAGGCAACTTTTTATAGTTATTGCCTTTGCTAAAACAAACTATTACAAAAATAGTCCAAAAGTGGCTACTTTAGGAAATAACCCACACGAGTCCTTCTTGATTGGCCAATAGCATCTTGATCACCTATGGCCTTGTGTCTTTATTGCTCCATGGCTTTCTTCGGGCTCCAAGCTATCATCCATGTGTAGAAGCCCATCTTAATGTGCCCCACGCTAACCATGCTTTTATCACGGATGCCCCAATGCGGAGGGGTGAGAGGTTGGCTAGGGATGGATTCAGGCGAGGTAGAGGTAGACTGAAAAAATATTGGAGGAAGGTGATTAGACATGACATTGAGTAGCTTTAGCTTATCGAGGACCCAACCCTGGATAGGAAGGTGTGCGGGAGGCTGATTAGGGTAGAAGGATAGTAGGAAGGGTATGTCTTTGTTAGTAGGTAGGAGGTCTTTGTTTTGTTATATGTGCTTGTAGCTATAGTACTAGTATTATTTCAAAGTATGTTATCATTTGTCGTATTACACGGTGAGTCTTGCTTATGTTATTGTGGGGTATGGTAATTCTTATTGTTTCTTATCCCTTTGCTAGTTCCTTTCTAGATTGTTTTATCTTGAACCGAGGGTCTATCAAAAATAGCCTCTTCATCTCACCTCTGAGGTAGTAGTATGGACAGTGTACACTTACCCTCCCCGGACCCCAGACCCACTTGCTGGGAATTAGTGGGTATGTTGTTGTAATCATTTTATAAAACTCAAACAACAACATAGTCAATGCAATCCCACAAATGGGGTCTAGGGAGGTTAGGAAAAAGCAGACCTTACTCCTACTTTTATGGTCTAGGAAGGCCGTTTCCGATAGACCCTTGACTCAAAAGAAAGGCCATCGTAACAGGATAGAAAGGAAAATAACAACAAAATAGCAAGATAAACAAAACAATCGAAGTGCTAGGTTGTAGTAAAATAGAAGAAAAGAACACTACGCAAATAAAAAGCAAGGCTACTAAATAAAGTGAAGATAGGAAAGTAGGCTAGCGCGCTCTCGCACTTCCCTCTCTCTCCCACTTCCCTCTCCCTCCTCCCTCCTCCCTCCTCCCTCCTCCCTCCCTCCGGAAAGTATTTGAACACACATCAACCTGCTGCTCTTTTACCATGATTCTCGACCTCTAAACCTTTCTATCAAGAGTCATATCTTTCTCAGTAAGTTGAAGATGTGTCATCTCCAGCCCAATCACCTCCCCAATTCTTCTTCGGCCTACTTCTACCTCTCTTAAAACCTGTTATAGCCAAACTCTCACACCTCCTTACAAGTGCCTCCATGCACCTCCTCCTCACAAGCCCAAACCACCTCAACCTCGCTTACCTCTATCTTTTCTGCAACCGAGGCCACTCCCACCTTGTCAAATAAAATGAGAAGTAGATAAAAGATCAGGCCATTTAGACTAACACCATCAGCCTCCCATTTTATTTCATTCATTTACCCGACCAAACCCACTACTTAGACCCCATTCAGATAACCCAAATACCACCACACTCTAACGAATTAGTCATACCAAATCTAACCAGTCAGCCCAAAGCTATCCCCAAACACATCTGTACAACGCCAAGATTCGATAGACCAATTTAAACCAAGCTGAATCTCTGACTTTCATCAAATCCCATCCAATGGCCCACGTTCCCCCATCGTTTTAAAAGAAAATCTCATCGAAACAAAACCATAATTCTCATTTCTTACAACTACAACCCCCCCTCCCCCGCAGGGCCAAAAGGAAAAAAAAAACTTAGCCCGTTGTCACTACTTCAGAAAACCCTAACCTATACTGCATCTCCCTACTTTTCCAACTTCCATCTCTTCTTTCCTTCAACATTTCCAATATTACCAGACTTTTCCATAGGGAACAGGTAAAAGATACGATTTTCAGCTCTTTTCTATTTCCAATCATACACAACCTTCGTCGTCATGGAAACTGGAATATCACCTTGGTATGACCCACGTCTTTCTTTGCACGAAGCATTCAACATCGGCCAATTCTCATTTCCTAAACCTAATCAACCCCCCCCCCCCCCACAACCCCCCAACCAAAAAAAAAAAAAAACTTAACCTGCCGTCACTACTTCTCACAAACCCTAGCCTATATTGCATCTCCCTATTTTTTCCAACTTCTATCTCTTCTTTCCTTCTTCATTTCCAATATTACCAATATTACCCGACCTTGCATAGGTGGCACAAGATACGATTTTCGCCTCCTTTTCATTTCCAACAACACACTGCCTTCTTGAAAATTGGAATATCACCCTGGTATGACACACGCTTTCCTTTTACGAAGCATTCAACGCCAGCCTGGATGAACGAAGTTACAAGAATGCAAGGGTGTAACTTAGCTTTTGATGTTTAGGGCCTTCACGCAACTAACAAAGACCACCAGATATCTATCAGTTAACTTTTGATGTTTAGGGCCTTCACGCAACTAACAAAGGCCACCAGATATCTATCAGTTAAAACATCATAATCAATACCAGTAGTCCTCATCAATATTAGGTATTTAGATCAATGTCTTAAAACATAAGAAAGATCAACTAGAATTACAAAACTTCTGACCGCACCCAACTCAATTACCATAGTGCATAACAAAACATTAAGATCTTCTAACAGACAGAAGACATGCAATGACCAAGCAGCAACAACAACATACCCTGTGTAATACACTAAGTGGGGTTTGGGGAGGATGGTGTGTGGGACACAAGCCCCTATCTTGTGAAGATAGAGAAGCTGTCAGATAAGTCTTGGAACATGCATGAGAAGGAGATAAATAAAGAGAAGCAGGAGCAGAAATGAGAGAAGAAACAATGACTAGACCTGAGTCAGATATTTAAAAGCATCTACAACAGGTGTAATCATATCCCTGTAAGCCTCAATCTGCACATATGAAATGCATGTTACATCCTAAAAGTCAAAACCCTAGATCTTGCAGGACTTGAAAAACATAGGTCGACAGGCGCCAATTAAATGATACCTGGTGAACAATTGTTCGCAATACTGTCATTGGATTGGCATGAGCAAGTTTGGCAACCATTCGACCAAGCTGCTTTAGATTTTCTTTTGCAAGGCGCTTCAGGATCCTCCTAGTGTCCAACTGTCACACAAGAATAATATTGCAACTAACGCAGACATGACCATGAAAACAAAATGCACTTTTTCTAGACAGCAGAATAACACCTTTGCTGTTTGCCTTGCAGCTAAAAGCATTGGACATTGCTCATCATCTCTCTCCCATTCACCATACAAACGATAACGCACCTGAGGAAGCAACTTTTGATCAGACCAAATAGCAGCAAAGGCTGTAACATGAAGGTCAAAACCTTAACCTAACCTCATACGGAAGGAGATTCATTAGTTCCCAGATCTCTAGTCCCACAGCAGGATTTGCTGGTATCAACTGTAAGGAAGGAAGCAGGCATCCTCCTAATGCTTCTTCAATTCTTGACCTAGCATCCTTCAGGTGCATTCGAGGAGTTCGATCTCCAGTGGTTACAGTTTGGGAGATATAGCATGTCTGGCCACTAGTGACAAGCTCATGTGCACAAATGTAGTAACCTCTCAAAACTCTGCATACCTGATAATCCAGAATCAGAAATGCCAATATTAGAAAAATATTTCAAATACTTGCATTAGAGTTCTGTAAATAAGCAAAATTTAAGTCAAAGCATAAACAAGAAGTCATAATATCACCAAGCCAGGGCCACCAAACCTTCTGTAGCAACAACGTATCTCGATAAAGATGAGGTCCCACGGAGGAAAGCATCTCAAAAAGCTCCTTTCGAAGATTGATATAAGATCTACTGCTTGATGATTTTGCCACTTCCATAGAGTAGTCAGTTACAACTTCAGGAACTGAACCCAAAAATTGCATCTTGCAAACAAGGTCATTCGGTTCAGATATTGTTTTGTCAATGAGCCTGATCACATGAATGATAACAGAATTATCAGCCAGCTACATTAGTAGGAAGGACAAAAGGCAAAGACAAAAACAATTTTTTTTGAGAAAGAAACAAATTTCGTTAAAAGAAAGAGCAAAGCGTACCAACATACAAGTATTAAACCAAAAGAAAAACAACACCACTCCCAGTGAATTCATACAAGTGGGGTCCGGGGAGGGTAGAGAGTACGCAGATCTTGCCACTACCACGTGGAGGTAGAGAGCTTGTTTCCAAAAAGACCCTCGGCGCAAGTGCCACAAATCCGTGTACAAGAAGAAGAAAACAGTGAAGAAAGTGTAGAAGTTAATAAGGAAAGCAGTGCAGAGCTTACACGAAATAAACGATACCAACAGCAAAATAATACGGTAATCAAGACACAATAAACAACATATGAAGATAGATATCAAAAGCAAAAACTACAGGGATGCAACTAATACTATGACAGACACCAACAACCCTAAACCTTCTAAAAGCAACACAACATTCTATTCCCTACTAACCTTCCAACCTAATACGCAACCTCCACACCTTCATATCTAAAGTCATGTCCACAGCAACATGGAGATGTGTCATATCATGTCTAATCACCTCTGTCCAATACACTTTACGCGTACCTCTACCCCTCTGCGTACCCATTATAACCAACCTATCGCGCACCTCCTCACTAGGCTTCTATGCACCACCTCTTCATATGCCCAAATCATCTTAGTCTCGCTTCGCGCACCTTGTCCTCCATGGAGGTTACTCCCACTTTTTTCGAATAAATTCATTCCTTCACTTCTAGTATGCCAAAGCATTTATCTCAACATCCTCATCTCCGCGATGTGCATCTTTGAACATAGGAGTCCATGATTGGCCAACACTCCACCCCATACAACAAAGACCGTCGAACCACAACTCTGTAAAATTTACCTTTAAGCTTAAGTGATACCTTTTATCACACAAAACTCTAGAGGCAAGCCTCCACTTCATTCATGTTGCGCCAATGTGATGTGTGACATCATCGCGGCAAGCCTCCACTTCATTCATGCTGCGCCAATGTGATGTGTGACATCATCGCCTATGTCCACACTCTCCTGGATTACACACCCAAGATACTTAAAACTCTCTCTCTTGGATATAGGCTACCTGTCAAGCCTTTCTTCCACGTCGGCCTCATGCATCGCATCACTAAATTTGCCCTCTAAATATTTTGTTTTGATTCTGCTCAACTTGAACCCTACAAACTCCAAAGTATGTCTCCAAACCTCCAACCTAGCCTTAACACCGGCTCAATTCTCATCTATCAATACTATGTAATCCATAAATAACACACAGCATGGCACTTCATCTTGATTAAACCGCGTCAACTCATCTATCACCAAGGCAAATAAGAAAGGGCTAAGAACTGATCCATGGTGCAACCCCATCTCAATTAGGAAATGCAATGAGTCTCCCCCATCGTTCTAACCCGAGTCTTGACCCCATCATACATATCCTTTATAGCCCTAATGTAAGCCACCGATACACCTCTAGCACCTCTAGAGGACATCTCTCAGGACAATCATAGGCCTCTTCAAGGTCAATGTACACATATGTAAGTCTTTCTTCCTCTCCATATATTTCTCCACCAATATCCTCACAAGATGGATCGCATTAGTAGTCAATTGTCCCGTCATTAATTCAAATAGGTTCTCGAAAATAGGCACCCCTCTCCTCACCATCAACTCCTCCACTCTCTCCCAAACCTTCATAGTGTGGCTTAGCAACTTAATACCCTTATGATAGCTATAGTATTAGATATCGGCCTTGTTCTTGTACAATGGAACCATTGTACTCCACCTCAATTCGTCGAGCATTTCGTTTGCCTTAAAAACAACATTAAACTACTCAGTTAACCACTCTATACTAGCCTTGTTTGTGCTTTTGCAAAATTCCACCAGAATCTCATCTGAACCGGTTGTTCTCCCCCTACTCATCCTATTAATAGCATGCTTAACTATCTAACCCTTAATACGCTACAGTACCTAAAGTCCAAAACTCTCAAAGTGTTCCAAATTGACAACCATTTGCACAAACAGGAACAACATAGGTGCACTAAAACCAAAACAACAACATACCCACTATATTACCACATAATAGGGTCTGGGGAGGGTAGAATGCACGTGGTCCATACCAATACCTCGGAGGTAAGGTGGAGAGGTTGTTTCTAATAAACCTTCGGCTCAAGACCAAACAACATAGATATACCAAAACTAAAAAGAAAAAAGAGGTCACTGCACAAGTGTACAAATTTTTCCCAATTCCATTAAAATCTCTCTTATTCCTCTCTCCCATTGGTACACATAAGTACTAGAGAAGCAACATTCCATATGTTGAGCTTCGCTTCTTTCATTGTCCCGACATCGTGCAATCAAGTCCAAACTCCAAACCATCTCAAAATTTTCCACCACAAATAAGACACTACTCGACAATGTAAAAAGGGGTAGTTCACATCTTTTCTTGACTTGTTACACATGAAATACCAACACAAATAATCTTCCTCTTCCTCAAATTCTCTGTCGTCAAAATTACCCTTCCTTTCACTAGCCGAGTGAGAACTACACCATTCTCCGTTGTCAAAATTATCCCTCTAGCAACTAGCCAAGTAAAAGACCACACCTTTCTCGGTACTGAATTATGTGGAAAGGCGGGCTCCTCCCTAATCAAGAGATTCTCATAAAAAAATATAATGAAAAAGACATTGTTTTCCCCCGTCCCCATCTCCACCTATCGTGAATATCTTGTGAAATATTTTGGATGTGAAGCAATTCAAGCAAGTTTGAAGCTAAAGATCTTTACACTCCGTCTTGCATGTTCTTCCAAAACCTCAACCCCACTTTACTTCTCCCCTCGCAGACTATATAACTCTTGGGCTAACATGTTTTACGGATTGAAATTTATGCACGTTCGGACAAGTGTGTCTCAATGTTTTGTTCCTGCAACACCTATGTTCCAAAAAACTCTAGAATCACTCACCCTAAATATGGTGTTCCTCAAATGATATTGTCTCTATAATTGATGTTTTAAACTCAATTTAGTCATAGAGCAGTAAGATTTGGGGACCACTTGTAGATAAGGTTTCAGTACAACCTATGTACTGTTTTGTGATATCATACAAAGTTACCAAGTTCAAAAGAAAAAAATATGGTGTTCCTCACCGAACTCTTCCCGCCTCGTGAAAATATTCCTTCACATTCCTTCACAACCCACACGCATAGAAAAGTGACACTTTAAACTTCCATCTCCTTCTGCGACCATGTACTTCTCCCCAACCACCTCATCCACAGAGCATCCACCTTTATTCCAAATCTTTATAACCACGTTCAAGTAAAGATCTGTTAAAACTCTTAGGGATCGTTTGGTTAAAAGACCAATATTGGGCTTAGTTATCCTGGAATGTTACCGCACCGGAGTTGTGAACTCTTTGTTGCTATTAACTGCGATCGAAAGTGACTTGATTCTATTTGGGTCAGTAAGTTAAGGAACGGATCCAACCGGTAAGTTAGCATATGGTGGCCACAGATTCAAGCTTCCTTACCGATTCATTTCATTATAACCAGTGTGTCCTTTTCTTCTTTCTTCTCTTATTTGCGTAGTGGTTGTGATCAGCGATGGTAGACTAGGGCATGTCATAGGTCAGGGTCGGGGTTGGAGGGTGTTGGGTCAGGGTCAGGTCTAGGTTCGAGTTTGGGTCTAGGGGCTAGGGGCGAGGGGTAGTAGGTTTAGGTGGGATAAGTGAGCTTCTAGGTTGCGAGTTGGGTCTTGAAACGTAGGAATTCTTCAGGGTAAGTCCATAGAGCTAGTGAAGATTCTTAGGAAGAGGAGGATAAGTATAGCTTGTGTCCTGGAAACCAAATGGGTAGGCTCTAAGGTGAGGGAGGGATGTGGATGGGTATAAGTTATGGTACTCGGGTAGCATGAGACATAGGAATGGGATAGATATCTTAGTAGATGAAGAGCTTAGGAGGCAGGTGGTGGAGGTTAGGCGGGTCAACGATAAGTTGATGTCAATTGAGTTGGACACTGGAGGGTCTACAGTGAATATTATTAGTGTCTACTCTCCGCAAGTAGGCTTTAACGAGGAGGAGGAGGTCGTCTTTTGGGAGGTATTAGATGAGATGGTGAGAGGCATTCCGAGCTCTGAGAAGCTTTTCGTTGGAGGGGATTTCTATGGGCATATTGAATCTTTATCGGGAGGTTATAACGATGTGCATAGCGGTTTTGGTTTCAGGGAGCGAAATGAATGAGAGGCTTCTCTTTTGGGTTTTGCTATGGGCTTTTGGGTTGTGGGTAGCGAACTCGAGCTTCCCGAAGAAAGAGGAGCACCTTATTACCTTTCGTAGTTTGGTGGCCAAGACTATGATAGACTTTTGACTCCTTAGGAAGGCTGATAGAGCGTTATGTAAAAACTGTAAAGTCATACCTAGCGAGATTTTGCGACCCAACATAAGCTTCTAGTGATGGACTTGGTAATTAGAAAGGACAAAAAGAAAAGGGGAGTGGAGGATCGACCCAGGATTAAGTCGGGTAGCTTGACTTTGGCCCGTGCGTTGGAGATACAAAAGTTGACGACTTGGGGGCTTGGGAGATTAAAGGGGATATGAACAGTATGCGGGAGACGATCGCCAGTTGCATTAGGGAGACCATTAAAGAGGTGTTGGGTGTTTCGAGAGGTCGATCCAGCAAGCAACAGGGGGACTGGTGGTGGAACGAAGAAGTCAAAAGAAAGGTGGAGACTAAAAAGATGGCGTAAGCTAAGTTGGTAGAGAGAAAGAATGACGAGGAGAAGCGTAAGAATAAGGAGGAGTATAAGTTAGCTAGGAAAGAAGCTAAGGTAGCAGTTACAGCGGCAAAGACAGCGGCTTTCGAGAGCTTGCATGCGGCTTTAAAGGAGAAAGGTGGGGATAGAAAGTTGTATAGGCTTGGTAAGGCTAGGGAGCGGAAGGCTCGGGACCTTGACCAAGTGAAGTGCATCAAGGGGGAGGATGGCAAAGTGTTGGAGGAGGTTGCCCTCATTAGGAAGAGATGGCAATCTTATTTCCACAGACTTGAGAACGACGAGAGGGATACAGATTTTGTGCTGGGGGACCTGGAGAACTCAGAGAAGTGTCATGATTATGGTTATAGTAGGCGTATCAAGGTGGAGGAGGTCAAGGGGGCTATTCGTAGGATATGTAGGGGCAGGGCGACTGGGCCAGACGAGATTCCGATGGATTTTTGGAAGAGCACAGGCAGGGCAGGTTTGGAGTAGCTGACGAGATTATTTAACACCATTTTTAGGGAGGCAAAGATGCCTGAAGCATAGAGATGGAGTACGATGGTTCCTTTATATAAGAACAGGGGGACATTCAGAGTTGCAACAACTATAGGGGTATCAAGTTGTTGAGTCATACTATGAAGGTTTGGGAAATGGTAGTAGAGTAAGAGACTGAGGTGGACCGTGACTATTTTCCAAAATCAATTCGTTGCATGCCAGGTAGCTCGAGTATTGAGGCCATTCACCTCGTGAGGAGATTAGTAGAGCAGTTTAGGGAGAGAAAAAAGGACTTGCACATGGTGTTTATCAATCTTAAGAAGAGGTATGACAAAGTTCCCACAGAGATTCTGCGGAGGTGCTTGAAGGCTAGACGGGTGCCCGTGGCATATATTAGGTCGATTCAGGACATGTAATGTGTCACGAAGACTCGTGTGAGGAAGGCAGGAGGTGATTCGGAGCACTTTTTGATTTTGACAGGGTTGCACCAAGGATCGACTCTTAGCCCGTTTTTATTTGACAAAGTGATGGACGTTTTGACGAAGCATATCCAGGGAAAGGTGCCTTGGTGTATGTTATTTGCTGATGATATTGTACTGATTGATTAAACTCGATGAGGAGTTAATGATAAGTTGAAGCTTTAGAGACAGACCCTTGAGTCTAAAGAATTTAGGTTGAGCGGGATTAAGGCGGAGTACTTGAAATGTAAGTTTAGTGATTTGTCGCACGAGGTGGACGTGGTAGTGAAGCTTGATTCTCCAGTCGTCCAGAAGAGGGAGTGTTTCAAGTACCTTGAGTCTATGATTCAAGGGAATGGGGAGATTGATGAGGATGTCACGCACCGTATTCGTGCAGAGTGGTTGAAATGGAGGCTAGCTTCGGGAGTCTTGTATGATGAGAAAGTGCCTCTCAAGCTCAAAGATAAGTTCTACGAAGTGGTAGTTCGACTGGCTATGTTGTAAGGAGCGGAGTGTTGGCTAGTTAAGAACTCCCACATACAGAAGTTGAAGATGACAGAGATGAGAATATTGTGATGGATGTGTAGATTTACCAAGAGGAATAGGGTTAGAAATGAGATTATCCGGGAGAAGATGGGAGTGGCTTCGGTGGAGAACAAGATGCGGGAAATGAGGTTGCGATGGTTGGGGCATGTGATAAAGAGGGGCGCAGATGCTCCAATACGGAGATGTGAGAGGCTAGCTATGGATGGTTTTAAGTGGGGTAGAGCTAGGCCTAAGAAGTATTGGAGGTAGGTGATTAGACATGACATGGAGCAGTTACAGTTTACGGGGGACATGACCCTTGATAAGAAGGTGTGGAGGGCGCAGATTAGGGTAGAGGGTTAGTGCGTAGGAGTACGTTTGCAGTGTAATAGTGATGCCTATGTTTTTCGAATAGATATTTTATAATATTACCTTGTATGTGTCTTGTTTTTGTTCGTATCATTTACTATCTAGCGGCATGATATCCCATGTTGTTGCATGTTGCATGTGTTTTGCTTGTTATATTATTATCTGTCCTGAGCCTGGGGTCTATCGGAAACAGACTCTCTACTTCATTTGAGGTAGTGGTATGAACTGCGTACACTTTACCCTCCTCAGACCCCACTTGATAGGAAGATACTGGGTATGTTGTTGTCGTTGTTGGTTTCTTATTGATTGTTTGGTTTGCTGAACTAAGAATAATATTCATTGCATACTTTCTAAGAATAAGTTGTTTGTTTTCAAAAATACCATCCACCTTATTTTGCTTTATATATACTTTTTCGATAGAGCTTTAGTTATTCATTCAGAAAAAACAAAACTTCCACGTTATTTAGATTAATTATTTTTATGTATGCATTCCCGTGACTTTTTTGTGTTCAACTATGTGCCAATTTTATAGGCAAAGCATTGGTTTTTTTTGTAATTATGATGTGCTATTATTAACATATGATCAATAGGCCATCTTTAGAGGTAGTAGCTTCTTTGTAATTATGATGGCGAGTCGCTCATATGTTATTTTAAGATACTATAAATACCCTAGGATTTATATTTTATTAGGTTACGTGCAGTGATAAATCTTTTACGCATAATTACATATTTTTACAATTATTCTTGAAATTTGAGGGTTTTATCCAATTAAAGACACTGGAGTTCATTCATCTTATCTTGTGCAATTGATTTTATGTGTTCTTTATTGATAATCATAATTTCTTGCATAAAAATGAGTGACTAATCTCCTTAGCTAGGGTTGTGGGAACCCTGGCGGATTATCTACGTAGAGAAAGTGTGACACACATCTATTTTAGGGTTTATACATGTATCCTAATTCTTCTTCAATATAATTGATTTCAAATTAACTGCAACATCTTGAGATAACTGCAATATCACTATAATATGTGCTATTATTAACATATGAGCGACTGGCCATCGTCAGAATCATATAAACTTTGGCCTTGATCATCATCAGGTGAGAGCTTGACTCAAATTCATCGCTCTAAACTTTGGCATCCAAAAAGCCATACACATCAGCCAAAGGAGGATATTATGATGTTCGTCTGCATATGGATTTAGGACATCGATTGACGTACAGACTGTGTTACGAAAAGAGTTTGAGGTTTATTTTTTTGATTCAATTACTTTATCCCAACATAAATTATCCTGTTAGTATTATACCACCAAGTATTATACCACCAAAAAGGAAGGGAGGGATAACTTATCCCAATACTAATTATTAATCCTGGTTATCCCAGACTTTGCAACCAAACAGGAAATTAAGAGAGACTAAAACTTAATCTCACGACTATCTGGTCGTATTCATCAGACGAAACGACCCCTTAGGGGCTTGTATGGTACGAGGGATGAGGGTGAATAATCCCAAAATAAAATGTAGGATTATTTTATCCTGCGTTTGCTTAGGAGTACAAGTCCAAGGACTATTTATTCCACCATTTACACCATAATGATAGACTAAGTTATCCCCCATATATATAACTTATCCATGACATATCCCAATAATGGGATAACTTTGTTTATTCCATCCCTCATACCAAACGACCCCTTAAAAGTCTTTTATCCCAAGTACACCACAACAATTGGTGTTGTAACAGTTTCTTAATTAACCAAATGAAGCTTAATCTCCTCACTCGAACTAGGCCATAAGAAATCTCATTATTCGATTGACGCATTGTTAAAAACTCTTCGATTTTTATCCCAAGCCCACCCCAACATTTTGGTGTAGTAATAATTAACCAAATGAAGCTTCCTCTCCCTACTAGAATAACAGCAACATACCCAATGAAATCCCACAAGTGGATTTTAAGTAGGGTAGAGTGTACGCAGACCTTACCACTATCTCGTGGAGGTAGAGAGATTGTTTCCAAACTCTCCCCACAATAATCATACCATAACTCTACTCATCATCCTATCCAACACTTACAGCATTAACATGAGCAACATAGGAGATAGCAGGTCGCCCTATCTAATTAAGCTACCAAATAAACCACATGGACAATCACAAGGACGGGAAACTTTTTGTTAAAATGCAAAACCTAATCCATTCCTCCATCTTGAACCAAATCCCATGCAAAACCTAATCCATTCCTCCATCTTGAACCAAATCCCATCCTCATCATGATGAAATCAAGGAACTCCTAATTTACAAGACCTGAGGCTTTTTCAAGATCCAGATTACACAATGCTCCTAGTTCCCCTTGCTTTCTTATCGAATCAACCACTTCATTAGCCCTCACTTGCATCTAGAACTTAACCTTGTTCCACAAAACATTTCACAAAGTAAATATAATCTTATGGATGCTTTTCACTAGACTTATAGGCTTACAATCATTTATACTCTATGCTCTCCCCACCCCTATCATTTCAAAACAATGACAATGAAAGAGGCATCCTGGTTTTTTCCTCACCCTCGTAGATTGGAATGTCATTATGGTTTGCATTACCTTATCCTTAACAATATCCCAAAAATGCTAGAAAACTGCCAATGTGAACCAACTAGTCCCTTTTATCTTACCATATTAGATTAAACTCTTGAACACGCCCCCCTCATATTAGCCATCGCAAAGTACGACAAAAAAAATTATCTTAGAGTCCCCTCTTCCCACCAAAAGTTGTATTTTGCCTCCAGCTAATCTCTACACAATAGAAGCTTGCTCTACTTTCAACTCCTCCTCACTCTCTTCCATTCCACCCCACCTTCCCTTCCTAACTCCCTCAACTCATCAATGAATTTTTACATTTTTACCTCAACACTCCCTGAAACATCCCTATTCCGCACTCCAATACCCCCTCTTAAGCATATTAATCTTCTTTGTAAGTCGAATGGTGAATTCCCCTCCACCACATAACTATTCCACCACCATATTAGTCTATCCTCAAAATCTACAGCAGCAACCATGTATTTTAAAATTTAAATGGGGCTCTTACACACCTCCTCCTCTCTGCATGTACATGAATAACCGATGAGTGGTATGATATTAATTTCAAGAAAAAGACCTAATTAAATTCAGATTCATTTCTTCCTACGTAGTAGACACCAAAAACCTGTCATTTCTTGATCTACACGAAGAATTTGATCTAGATCATGTATATATGACATGTTAAAGGTAGGCCAACAAGAAATCAATTAACAATACAATCAAGAACTCCTTCATGCCCTCATAATCTCCTTGCCCCCTCCCCTCCTCAAGGAGTCGTAGTCTTAAGATCTCTTCCTAATACCCATGGAATATCCCCCTCCCCATAAAAGAAACCTCTTCCCGAAACCCGAGCCTTACTCCCATAGAGCCACACACACTCTTTAATCTCCACTCTATCCCATCTCTACAATTATAGAATTTCACTGCTACCCAAAACTCAAATCTCATAACCTCTCATCCAATATCATAATAGAATTCCCGCTCTACCACCCTTCCCCTCCAGAATAGACTCATTAAACCCATCCCCCCATCACCATAACAACAACAAACTCGGTGTATTCCCACAAAGTGGGGTCTGAGGATAGTAGATGTACGCGGGTAGAGGTGAAGTAGAGAGGTTGTTTCCAATAGACCCCCGCTCAAGACAAAAGCCAGTCTAGAAAAGGGCACAAAGTAGCAATAAGTAGTAGCACAAGTAGTTGATCAAATAATCAAATATTCACCATAACAAGACTACCACAAAATAATATTATTCTTGATCAACTCAAAACAACAAACATCATCAAAACTTCAAGAACAAGAAACTACAAGCGCAAAAATACAACTACTAGTACGAACAACAAAAATAAAGCACACCTTCCAACAATCTTTCTATCCTAATACACCTCTTCAACACCTTCCTATGTAAGGCCATGTCTATAAAAATGATACCTATTATTTTGGTCTCTTGAAAACAATCAATATTTGTCCACATTCCCTAAGCCCTACCTTGATGATGGCCCTTTTAATTGGGCCATTCATCCCCTCACATTCCAAATAATTATCTTACTATCCATCAAACACATCTTTACTTATACACTTACTCCTCACTTGCCCCTCCTCACTACTTCCTCACACTCATTGTTTCCCTAATATAACACTGTATTTCCATCCCTGTGTGTCTCATCCATTTTCCTCCCCACCCTAACATAACACCACCACTGTCCCTGTCAATTGTGTCAGTCTCTTATTCAATATCTAACAAGAGCAATAATTATACCATCCTTCCCCTCTGATGGAACTCCCAAGAACTTACAAAAATTAAGGAATTTGTCCCTTGGCCATTTAGATAACTATCTTTCTCCTTCAACGGTCACTTGAGGTTCAGGGATATCTTTCCCTTCCTTCCCCAATCCCCTAAAATTCTCCAATGTTCACCCCTAAAAGTTCTCCAAAGTTCACAAGCAGGTTTGAGACATTCCTTAAAACAATGGCAATAGATTGTTTGCCCGAGCTATTGTGGTGTAGCTGACTTAGCCACTTGTCTCTACCACCTCCTAACTGCTTGGATTTAATATAAACTAAGGACATAAAGCTTTAATCAAGCTCTTATGCATAAAGAGGAAATTTCGACCCACACACACCATGTCTCCTTAAAGCTAGCCAGAGCTTTGATGGACATAGAGTACTCATGGGATTTGAACACACAAAATACAACATAACCAGAATAATCCCACAAAGTGGGGTCCGGGGAGGATAAAATGTAGGCAGACCTTACCTCTAGTTCAATGGTAGAGATGTCGTTTTCGATACTCTCAACTCGAGAAAAATAGTCCAAAGCAATCTAGAGAAAAGAAGCCATAGACGTAAAAGAAACAACATACACGAACAAAAACCATAGATAATGATTGGACAATAACAACAAAATAATGATTGTCAAAATACACGACAAAAAATAATAACAGAAATCGAAGGACAAGAAATTATAGGAGCAATACTACTACTAAAATGGATGGATGACAAGACAGCGCATTGCCACCTACTAACCTTCGACCCTAATCTGTGTCCTCCACGACATGTATCTAAATAGAAAAAAAAAAGAAAAAAGACAAGCTAAAAGCCAAGGAAGATGCATTTGTAACAATTTAATCAAATACTACACAAAAGCATGGGATATTAAAGTCATAATATATTGCCAACAACCTCCATTATAATTCTCTAGGTTTTGTAACTTCTCACCAAGACCTTCAAGGGTTGTTGATGCATGTGTGGCAATTTTGTTATAAATAGGCCCATGTTTGAATAAATGAGATCATCTAGCTTTCTAACAGGAAAGACATGAGATCTATATTGATCCCATGTGCCAAAAAATAAAGTGAGAATAGCAAGAAAACTGATCTCGCCGAGAAATAGACCGACTCTCTCTAACTATGGTTCTGGTGGCCAAAGTACAATGGAAGCAGTATGGGGATCCACTAGGACGAAAAAGAAGCACACCACAAAGAGAAGAATCATATTGGAGAATCTCAAAGAAATTTATCATGAGCCCTACATATGACCTAACACGCCAGCAAAGACAGATTCTGCCGACCAACCCGTCTTTCTCCGGTGGGACTGGCTGGGTTTTGTTCAAAATAAGGTTGCAAGCCCTACAGTAGTGTTGGTTTTTGCAAATCTCCAGACATTAAAGGTGACTCGACCAGCAACCTCGGTCACTGAAAAATGCTTGTTGACGATCTTTGTTCCTCGACATTTCTAGTGAAAGCATAGCAAGAATTTTAACAAAAAGGACTCTAATACTAAGTAAAATAACGAAAAAAGGAAGAGAAAGCCCAACTCGATTATTCCCTCAAGCTATTGGATTTAAGTAGTGGAGTTTGATTACTATCCAATGTTGCAACATCAATCTCTTTTCCTTCATATAACATTTGTGAGAAATAATGAAGAAAAAAATTATTGAATTGTGCGTTTACATAATTACATCGAGACCCTATTTATAGATACTATAGTACAATCCTTTTTCAAGTAGGATTTTTATATATTATTCCTATTTCACACATATTCTAATACTCCCCCTCAAGCTGGTGAATACCTAACTTGTTACAAATGTAATTAATACAAGGACTGGTGAGGGACTTGGTGAAGATATCTGCAAGTTGATCACTTGACTTCACAAATTTTGTAACAATATCTCCTGAGAGTATCGTTTCTCTACAAAGTGACAATCAATCTCTATGTGTTTAGTCCTCTCATGAAACACTGAATTTGATGCGATATGAAGGGCTGCTTGATTATCACACACAAGTTCTATCTTGCCGGTTTCTCCAAATTTTAATTCTCTCAGCATCTATTTGATCCAAACTAGCTCACAAGTTGCTACAGCCATTGCTCGATATTCTGTTTTTGCACTAGATCGAGCAACTACACTCTGTTTGTTACTCTTCCAAGACACCAAATTACCTCCTACTAAAACACAATATCCGAAGGTAGAACGTCTATCATAGAGTGATCCTGCCCAATCAACATCTGTGTATCCAATGATATGCTCGTGACCTCGATCCTCAAAGAATAGCCCCTTACCTGGAGCTGACTTAATATATCGCAGAATACGAACAATTATACCCCAATGACTATCACAGGGGGAAGTCATAAACTGACTTACAACACTTACGGGAAAGGATATGTCAGGTTTAGTCACGGTGAGATAATTCAACTTTCCAACCAACCGTCTATACCTTTTAGGATAACTAAGTGGCTCTCTCTGTCCTGGCAGAAGTTTGGCATTTGGATCCATAGGAGTGTCAATGGGTCTACATCCCATCATTCCTGTCTCCTCAAGAATGTCTAAGGCATACTTGTGTTGAGAAATAACAATACCTGATCTGGACTGAGCAACCTCAATACCTAGAAAATATTTCAGTATGCCGAGATCTTTGGTCTGGACATGCTGAAAGAGATGTTGCTTCAATTTAGTGATACCATCTTCATCATTGCCACTGATAACAATATCATCAACATAAACCACTAAATAACTACACAGATTTGGTTAAGAATGGTGATAAAACACTGAGTGATCAACTCCACTACGAATCATGCCAAACTGCTGAATAACTATGCTAAACTTTCCAAACCAAGCTCGAGGGGACTGTTTCATACCATAGAGTAACCTGCGCAATCGACATACAAGGCTACTAGACTCCCCTGAGCAACAAAACCAAGTGGTTGCTCCATAGACTTATTGCTCAAGATCACCATGCAGGAAAGCATTCTTAATATCAAACTGATAAAGAGGTCAATGATGAACGGCAGCAATGGATAGGAAAAGACGGACAGATGCTGTTTTAGCCACTGGAGAGAAAGTGTCACTATAATCAAGCCCAAATATTTGCGTGTATCCTTTGACAACAAGGCGAGCCTTAACGCGATCAACCTGACCGTCAGGACCAACTTTGACTGCATAAACCCAACGGCAACCAACAGTAGATTTACCTGCAGAAATGGAAACAAGCTCCCAAAGTACCACTCGCATGTAAAGCAGACATCTCATCTATCATCGCCTGCTTCCATCCTGAACTTCCGATTCCACAAGCTCTGGGGCCAAAACATCATGCCCAAAAGATATCTTGGAAATTTTGACTTGAAAATACCAAGAAATAGCATTGGGGTTTTGAAAATTGCTGAAAATTCACCCGAAAAAAATATAAAGTCGCCGAAATTAGGGTTCCGACAAGCGAAATCTGTGAAACTTCAAAAACAAAAGTTGGTCGGAGGTCGGAGTATCTAGGCGACCCCAACAGAAAAGAAAAAGCCGAAAAAGTCGACCGAAGAATGGCTCACGCGCCGGCGCGTGACAGATATCGCCGGAATTTCGGCAGGCGCATGGGGGCATGTCGATGGTGACTTTCCGGTGGTTTTGGTCGGGGTGTTGTCGCCTAAGTTTTCCGACCCTCTTGGTGGTGTTGTATTTTGCACACAACCCACAAAATAGATAATGACACAAATCAGTCACCAAAAATTGACACACGGTGACCTTTTCTTTTCTGAAGTTTCTCACCAATGCTTTGATACCATGTGAGAAATAATGGAGAAAAAATATTATTGAATTGTGTGTTTACATAATTACATCGAGACCCTATTTATAGACACTATAGTATAATCCTTTTTCAAGTAGGATTTTTATATACTATTTCTATTTCTACTCAGATTCTAACAACATTGAAGAAGAAACAAAATCTCATGATCCCATATATGACTTTTTTTGCAGAGGACTAATCGCATTGCAACAAAGTCTAAAAAGGAAAGAAAATCATAGGTAACATAACAATATAATTTACCATAATCCTAACAAGGGAAATGATAGTATCTTTTTTTGAAACTGGAGAAATGATAGTTTATGTTGTTTGGACTCTTCAATAATGTCTAAGGGTGCGCGTCGGATTCGCCAAAAGTAGTGTATTTTTGAAGACTCCGACACAGGTGCGGCAGCGAAAATGAAGAGTTCGCGCAACTTAGACGATAGTATCAATTACATGTGTCCTGCTTTGCACACAACTACAACAGTATAATAAAGAGAGATTTTAATTTACCTGAATAATCTATCACATATTTGTACATGCTCCACTGGATTAAGATGTGAGAGACGGTCAAACAACTCATGAGCATGATTCCTGGCAGTTGTAAATGTTACATGTAAAGGTATAAAGGTATCCAGATGTCTAAATTATAAATAGAAGACAAAAGAGTGAAAGATCAAAATACCACAAAAAGAGTCAAGAAACATGGAACTCAAATGATCTTACCTAAAGAGGATGACAGAAATATTAAACATGTTGAACAATAAAAATAGGGATATAAAGAAAAATAGCATAGAGAAAGAAAGCAACACTGACAAAAATCAAAGTATATAACCTACTCTAGAATGACTTCTACCAACAGAGAACACTCCAAGGGATAAAAATGCAATCGGTGCACTAAGCTACCGCTATACGCATGGTCCGAAAAAGGGCCCAACCACAAGGATCTATTGTACACAGTCTCACCTTACATTTCTGCAAGGGGTTGTTTCCAAGACTTGAACCCGTGACCTTCTGGTCACATAGGAGCAACTTTACCAGTTACTCCAAGGCTCCCCTTCTGAAATACCCCAAAGGATAAATACTACTGAATTTGCAAAACCCTTGCTTTTTGAAAGGAAAAAAAAGTGTGCTTATTAAACAAATCACAAGATTAATAGTACTTTGCAATTATACAAAAATAAATTAGGAAAACACTGATTAAAGCCTCATAAGTCTGTGAAAAACTCTTAAAGCGTTGTAGGACTGTGTTCAACGGATCCAGCTATGCCAACAAGGGCTTACTAAGAGATATTGCAATAGTCAACGTTGATTCATTATTTTTAACGTCTCTAATTCATAACCAATCATGCTCCTCTATGGAGATGAGTCAATTTCTACTTTCGGGCTTCCCTTAGTTTTTAGGTGGATTCAATCTAGCTAAACAACACTGCAAATAATCCACCAAGTTAGAACTGAGGTTAAAAAGCTGAAATAATGTACACTACCTCTAAAGAAGGATAAGAAGCAAATAGAACTTATTAAGCATATATGTTGGACAGTAGAACAGCACTCTCAAACAAGCCAAAGTTCTTATAAGTAAGATGAAGTTGGCTATCATTAGTTGATTAGCATCTTATAAAACAAATTCACTATGAAAATCTACCACATGACCATTCTTGATGTTCAAGATATACAGACATTTGTGATTACCAACACTAAATTGAAAAAAAAACAATAGCAAGTGATGGAATGAAAAGATATCTTTGTAGACCAATGAAACACCAACATGTACACATGTAGACAAAGCATACGTCCATAAACCGTTACAAACCAAGTGAAATGCTCCATCCTATCTACTAGGCTCCTGGAAATAATTGAATAACAAAAAGTGCCTCCTCTCGATCATTGAAAGAAAGCTCGAGACTCTCACCAGAAAAAAAGATGGTAAGGAAATTAAGACCGAAGGTAAGTTCTACTCATTCACACGCAGCATAAAGGTGCACTGATCGCATTCTCGAAAAATATAGGCACGCTGACCATAAAATGACATTTGAAACGATTAAAATTATTAACATAGAGAGAAGCATGAGGTATAAACCAAGAAAAAATAGCATATGTCCCATCAGAGGACGAATACCAATAAGGATTAACAGGCAGATAACAACAACAGCAGCATACCCAGTGTAACCCCACAAGTGGGGTTTGAGGAATGTTAAGATGTGTGCAGACCTTACCCCTACCTTTGTTGGGGTAGAGAGGTGGTTTCCAACAGACCCTCGTAACAGGCAGATAAAAGAATGGATATCATATGCCTAATGTCTGGCACAAGGACAAAAGTAAGTTGCTATTTTACGAGCCAAACAGACTGATATATACTTTCTAGAAGAAAAAGAGACAAGATATAACCAAAATATAAAACCAAGAGACGGAGAGCCGAACAATTACGTACATAAAATCAGTCAGATCAACGTAAAGGTGAACAGATGCCCAAAACACGGACACCAGCAGATGTAAAGGTTAGCTTATAATCATGGACCTTCGAAATCAAACTTACCAGTCATCCACTTCGAGAAATCCCATAAGCAAGCCCAGGGGTTGACTACTTTCTAGCTCTGAGGAACGCTCCGCAACTGCCACCATTTCCACATCCAGTGCAGCATACAGATCCACTGTCACATCTCCTTGTTTCTCTTCATCCATGAGATCCTTCCCAGTAGCAGCAAGATTTATTCTACCTATTTTGCTAGCCTACACAAACAAGATGAAAGCTAAATAACTTCCTTCCCAAACAAGCACGAAGAACTTCAAGCTAAAAAATCACATTGAACAGAAGTATTCACACTAGTAAAAAGTTGGAACCTCTTCAAGTCTCTTAGCTGAAAATGCATTGTAATGGTCCAACGCATCCTCCTCCTTGGGAAGTAAATGTGCATAACTGAAACAAAAACCAGTTGCCAGTAGCAATAAGTTGAATTAAATAGTCCAGGTTACTTACCAAGAGGCAACTAGAAAGACTAGTTATGTTTTGGGCTTTTAGCAACTCAAATTAATCCGTAGATGCATTTGCTTAGAATAAACAACTTGCATCAAAAACAAGAGGATGCAAAGATCTATTACTTATTTTGCCAAAAAGAGAAGACACTTTAAGTTGCATACTTTTTCCCTGAATTCATTTTACCAAGCTTAAGAGTCTCCGTCTTTTGTTACCTACCTAGTGCCCTTTGAATCCAATCTTCATAACCAATCTCGGGGCAACATCCTTTTTTATTATAATACAAACTTTTAGATAAAAGCGTTCATGCTACCCTTATATGTTGTAGACGAGAGAAGCCACGAAAAACCCAGACAAGATGCTCCTAAACTGTTTTAAAATACTTTTATTTGGTCCAACGAACAATAGTGCCTTCGATTACCTATTTTGTTCCACTATCAGAATTCACATTAGTCACCAGCATCAGAATGCATCTTTATCCTATAATTTTACTAATGCCAATGTGCATGAGATAATAACCAAAATCAACAAGACAAACTCTTGGTTTTTTAAACAATACACAAAACTCTTTCTAGACCTTTTTTTTGTGAAAGGTAAATGTCTCTTTTATGTGTCATCCAAATTCTTTTTATACATAAAGGTGTCTACTAAATACACAGTTCAATTACCATCAAGAAAAAAAATCACTCAAGCACGAAGAAAGACCACACTTGCTAGCAAGAAAGATGGATATTCATGCACTCTTCATGCAGAACACCATTCAGACCTTGATCAGCCTACTGTTAACTGCGAAAGTTAAGTACCCTTTTTTGACACTCAAATACTTGAAAGAAATTGTACGGGCAGCAGGAAAAGGTGGGCTGAGGCAACCAAGTGTACAGATATACTCACATGCTGTCAACATCAATGAAATCTCTTTTCACCAGCAAGGCCGTTAGCTGATAAAGTTCACTTGGAACAGGATCGTTTACTTCCAGCCGTTGGTAGTATTGAAACTTAAACCCAAGAATCTGGGAGGCATGGGACTGCAAATAATGGAGAGAAAATGGTAAAGAGATGCATTTTGAAAACTGGGAAGAGCTCCACAATACAAGAAGACAACAAGACAACCACAATTATACCTTGGGAAATATGGGAATCAAGTCCAAGAATATACTATAACCAGCCTGACGTTCAAAACACTCCAAAACCTGTAAAATCACAGCCCAAAGAAAGAAATGAACATTGAACTTTCAAAAGTATAAAGAAGGGAGAGAATTTAAAAGAATGTAGAGGGGTGGAAATGTACGATATCATTATGGATAGAGAACTTACAATATCAAAGACTCGGTTTGGATCCAGATCAAAGTGCCCAATCAATGACTGCATATGGTCCAAGACTTAGAATTACATAAAAAAGAGATTTCGGCTACCAGAGTGCTGGGTTGAAATAGTACCTTGATTATGCCAACTGTGGCAGCTGAAGCATTTTGTGTAGAACCCTCTGGAATTTGACAAAGGAGAGTGACCTACAATTACAGTCAATGGAGGGTCAGATTGAAGAAGAAAACAAAAGCTTAGCTACAAAGAAGTGGAGGACAAGTGGACAACATCAACAAAAGCAAGCAAGAACTAATAAAATTGCCTTTTTTAGAGAACATGTAGAGAGAACTCTGCTCTATGCAAAGCAAGAAAGGAATGATGATAATCCTTTTGCCTGGTGTATGTTGTTGGTAGGAAATGGCAGGTAGTACCTCATGGAATTCGTCGAGGTGCGAAAAAGCGGGCCAGGATACCAAGGTTATCAACAAAAAAAAAAACCTTTTGCTTGGAAGGAAAAGTGTGGATTTTGTCTTTCTTCCTTTACTTTAATCCATTGACAAGGAATTCATTGACTAGGAGTGTTTAATAATCACCTTCCAAGAACACTGAGGAAAGGGAAAACAAGATGGACTTCAGGGGACGGATGAAATTTTGCACTAGTCACTCCCCTGCATTTGTAACCGTCAGTGTTTAAGGGAAACCAGTTTTCAGTGGACAGGTGAAAGTCCACCTGTCATCTCCCACACTTGTGCATCATTTGTTCGCACTTAGGGCTCATTTGTTTTCATTAAGATTATGAAGTCTCGATCTGAATGGCACATATGAATGATTAAGATGTTGTCACTAGATCAGAACACTGAATGATTAAGACCGTTTGTTTTTCAACATCTGAATGTGCATAATTTATTCATTTGTAAACATAATAAATATACAATTCAAATAAAAATTAGTAATATAATAAAATAAAATTCTCATTTAATAAAAAATATAAAACATTTGTGTTCGCTAGTGATGGTGGCGATGGTTTGTAGTGGTGATGGTGGTGGTAATGATTAGTGTTAGTGGCTAGTAATGGTGATGGTGATAGCTTTGATAATTGAGGTGGTTGGTATCATAATAATTGTCATGTTGGTGGCAATTGGAATGGTAGTGGCGGTTATGATGATGAAGTTGGTTAATGTTAGTAGTTGACGTTGTTGGTGTGGTGGTTGAAGAAAATGTGGTGGTTGAAAATCTTTGGGTGGTAGTTCATGATGGTGCTAGTGTGGTAGAGGTGGTTGGTAGTAGAAATTGACCGCAGTGATGGTAGTTGTTGATAATGGTGGGAGAGGCGGGCGCATTGGATTTCAATCATGAACTGCTTTAACAAGCAAGGGTATTTGAGTTTATCCCTATCACTACTTCAAAGGTATTCATCCTATTGGAGGCGATAACGACAATGGTGGTGGTGGCTAAAGAATGTGTGGTGGTTGATGATGTCTTGGTGGTAGTTGACACCAATGCTAATTATTATGCTGGAACTGGTTGGTCGTAAGAATTGGCCAAAGTGGTAGTGGCTAATAGTGGTGGTGGAGTTGCGGCAGCAGCTGTGCTGACAATGGTATTGATTGCAAATGTGGTTGTGATAGAGAGGTGGTTGGTGGTTGACAATGATGGTGGTGATTGTGATGGCAAAGGTGGTTAGTGGTGATGACAAATAATTATGGATAAAATGGTGGTGAATATTATCCCACACAAAGGTACCTATTAATGATATTAAGATTTTGCTCCAAATCATAATGATTAAGACCTATTCAAACCAATCAAGTGCTTAAATTTTAATAAAAATGGCCTAAGGTCTAAGTCATTCAGATTCAAACCTTCATTAAGTGCAAACAAATGAGGCTTTAATGGGGTCTAAATCTGAATGCTTCTTTAAGTGCATTTGGCTTTTGCATTTTAAGATCTCTTAACGAGAGAGGCGAGACTTGAAATGATTTGGACATGTGACGAGGAGATACCCAGAAGTCCCAGTGAGAAGGTTGCCTATGGTGGGACTGAAGAAAGATAGAGGTAGGACGAAGAAGCATAGAGGAGAGGTGAGTAGACTAGACATGGTGCATCTACTGAGGACATGACCCTAGATAGGAGGATATAGAGGTCGGGATTAGGGTAAAAGGTTAGTAGGTAGTAAACCGTTGTCTAGTTTCCGTTATCACTATTATTAATATTAGGCTCAAACAAAAACATAGAGAACTCGAAACCCATCCTCAATCAATATTGTTCTTCAACTCTTCTTTTTTTGCTTGGCCTATCTACTATGTTGGACAATAGAATATATCTCCGATAGGAGGAAGTCTTACGATATCACAGAGTCATGTTCTAAAGCAGAAATATGGTACGATTGGGTGGAAAGTACTAGAAATCTCATGAGGAGAGTGGTGCTGAGCAAGGGAGCATTGATGTGGATTTGCCAAAGATTCTTCGAAGCATCAGGGATCAAAGGGAGGACATTTAAGTCATGGAGAGTTGGAGATTTCTCCACAAGCATTTCCTTGTCCTTTATAATCTATATGGGAGGTTTTTATCATTGATTTCAGTTAAAAGAAGCGACAGAGCAATTATTATCATTTCAGAGAACACATTTAATGAAGGTTAGGAGAGACTAGCAAAGAAAATAGACACATTCATTAATAGGAATACAACAACTTCTATGGAAATCAAATGCACAAGGGAGGCGAATCTAGCTGCAAACATACGGAAAGGGAATTATCTACAAATATTGCACAAAAAAAAGTGGACACGAAGAGAGACAAAGGCCGCTGAAAAACGAAAGACAATGGAGTTTTGAAAGCGGAGACTCATTTGGAGGAGAAAGATCTCTTAGGAAGATGTCTGGTGATGGGGAACTTTTCTGGCAAAGAAAATGCTCCCACCATAAAAGAAGTCAGAAGCTGGGCTCATCAGACTTCGGAAAAAACGCAAGAATCCAAGTGTATGACATGAACGGATCTCTGTTCTTGCTTGAATTCCAGTCAAGGAAAGCAGTTGAACGCGTCCTAATGGGAGAATGGTTGAGACAAGGGAGCAAACTGAATTTGTAGTGGTGGACACCAAAATCAAAGGCTTCCAAAGTCCCATGAATTTAAATGGTTCTGGATTCGAATTATAGGGGTTACCACTCCATCTTTGGTCTCAATCTGTATTGAAGAAGATAGGAGAGAGGTGTGGGGGTTGGATTGAGAATGAAGAAAAGACGGAATTGAAGAATCATCTCAAGTGGGCCAGAATCCGAGTAAGAGGACTGGCAAACAAAATCCAACATCTATTGAGGTTACCGATGAGAACACCATTTTTTCTTTACTTATCTGGGTGGAAGCTCCGACGACATATCAAAGGAGGTTAGAGGCGGAGGAGAGTACAAGGGAGGAAAGAGAAGGGGGTGGTCCTTGAAAAGCAGGCTTGTCAGAGGTTTCGAGGTTCAAAGATAGGAAAGGGACTGAAGTGCAGCTAGAGAATTTATGCAGAGTAGTCAGGGATCAAAAGGGTAAAAGTAGTCACGTAGGGGAGCATATATTCAGGGACCCCACATCAGTAGAGATCCATATTCCACTTATTTCAAAAGATGGGCCTCTTATTTTGAGCCAACAACTAGCCCAAATATCTAATAATGTAAAGAAAGGACCTGAACCTTGTTAAAATGAACTAAACACTTGGGATGAGGCCTAAGAGCAATTATTTTCCTCAACAGGCTGTCTACTAATGTACAAAGTTGAGAGATTAAATACAGAGCCACATCTAATTATTGAGGAAGATGATAATTCGATGCATGCAGAGGTTGCGACCCCTTTCCCAATTATGGAAGAAAAAACTAAATTAGGGGAGCACCAGATTTCAAAACAAATTGTTCTGCTGGGAGGACCAACTCCTATTCAATCGATTACCTCAGATTGTTCCAAAGAAGCCGAAAAGAGAGCTAATGTGTGGTAGCAAGGAGTTTGGAGTGACAATTGAGAGGTGCACAAAGGAGGCTCAAACTCTATTGCTCAAAATTGATCAGAAAAGGAAAAGGGAGATGAGTTTAACAGAAGTTACCGCTGAAAATCTGATAAACAAATTGTCTCCAAAAAAATTGGAAACCTGATCTTTGATGTCAAATTTAAAAAAAAGGAACCAAGGAGTGAATCAAGAAGTAAGAGGGATTAATTCATCCATTCAGTCACCATGAAGATGAAAATTCTTTCATGGAATGTAAGGGGGCTCAACATGGAGAATAAAAGAGATTTGATGAGATGTAGAATTCAATAAGAGGGGGTTGACATCGTTGTGTTAATAGTGACGGAGTTGAGTGGAGTAGCAGGAAACTATGTAGAACAGTTGGGGGGTGAGGGGGGGTAAGGTGGATAGGGGTGTATGGCTTGGGTCCCTTGGAATAAGGGAGGTATAATGGTGGAATAAGGGAGGTATAATGGTGATGTGGGATAGAGATCTTGGAAGGGAGAGGTTGTGGAATATGGAAACCAATGTATCACCTGCAAATTGACTAGCACAAACTAGAATTTCACTTGGTTTCGTGTTGTAGTCTATGCATCCTGTGATAGAAATGAAAGAAAGGAGTTATGGGAAGAAGTGGATGTCATGAGAAGCTTCTGTGAAGGACCATGAGTTGTCCGTGGGACTTCAATACCACTAGATTCCCCATAGAGAAGACAAATTTGCACCAGAATTTCAGGACATACGTTAGATTTTCCAGATGCATACATGAGTTGGAAGTTATAAACCCCCCCCCCCCTTTATTTGGGGGTTCCTACACAAGGAGAAAAGGGGCAAATCAATGCAATGCTTCAAAACTAGATAGGTTCCTTTATTCTTTTCGTTGTGATGAATTGTTCACTCAAGTTAGACAAAGCATATTACCCAACTTGGGCTCTGATTACAACCTTGTAGTGTTGACTTGTAGGATAATGCATTCAAAAAATCATATTTCAAATTTGAGAATTGGTGGTTGAATGTTGAAGGGTTCGGAGACAAAGTTCAGGAATGGTGGGATTTTTTTAATGTGGTAGGCAGACTTGAATTCAAGCTTGTTGTTAAGCCCCATCTTCTTAGTTGAATCTCAAAGAATGGAGCAAAAATAAAAAAGATAATTGGAGAGCCAGGAAAGGTCAAATCATGGAGCAGATCAACAGTTTAGAGGCTATTCAGGAGCACAAGTCGTTAACTGATGATGAGCAATTATTGAGAGCTAATCTAGCAATGGAATATGAGGAGATTGCAAGGAATGAGAGATTCACTGAAGACAAAGATCTAGGATCCAGTGGATAAAAAGTGGCGATAAGAACACCAAGTTCTTTCACAGAATGGCTACAACTCATAAAAGGATCAATACATTGACACGTTGGACCTCCGATCCTGTGGCAATCAAAAGTTCAATTGTGGAGTTCTACCAAAACTTGTATATAGAATCTGAAAGATAGAGACCTTCTCTGAACATGGTGGATGTTAAATCTATCTCAAGGGAGGAACAAGACTGGATATCAAGGGGTTTTGAAGAGGAGGAAATAAGGGAAAGAATCAGACTATGTGCAGCTAACAAGGCACCCCGCCCGGTTGGTTATGCTATGGCATTTTTCCAAGCTTTTAAGGAACTGATAAAAGAGGATTTGACGCAAACATTCCACAACTTTCACTCCCAATAGGTATTTGAAAAGAGTTTTAATGCTACCTTTGTAGCATTAATTCCTGAGAAAATAGGGGCTATGAACTGAGGAACTTCAGACCTGTTAGTTTAATTACTAGAGTATACAAAATTATTGCTAAAGTTTCGGCAGAGAGATTAAAGAAGGTAATTAGTAAGGTAGTGAACAAGCATCAAATGGCTTTCATTAAGGGGCGGCAGATCATGGATGTTGCACTAATAGCAAGTGAATGTGTTTGATACTAGGCCGAGAGAAGCAGCACCTGGGGCAATGTGCAAATTAGACATTGAGAAGGCTTATGATTACCTAAACTGGGAGTTTCTAATCAACAACACCCTCAAGTAGATAGAAATTGGATGGAGATAGCTCAAATGGATGTCTTTTTGCATCAAAACCGCTAGGCTCTCCATTATTATAAATGGAGAACCAGCGGGTTTTTTCCCGCAGAAAAAAACCCGCAGAAAGAGAGGTAACGCAAGGGGATCCTTTGCCCCCTTTCCTGTTCATAATAGTCATGGAAGGTTTGGACAGCTTAATGAGAGTTGCTTCCTTAAATAACTAGATAAGGGGGTTTGGCATCAAGAACAGGGCAGATGAAACCATGTATGTGATTCATCTATTGTATGCTGATGATACGGTAGGCTTTTGTGAAGCAAAACGGGAGCAAAATTTGTTATCTCGCGATAATTTTGGTCATTTTTTAAGCATGCTCAGGCCTCAAAGTAAATTGGAGGAATAAGTAAATTGGAGGAAAAGTAGCATTTTTCCATTAAAAGAGGTTTTGCAAATTGGAACGCTTGCAAACATCTTAAAGTGCAAGATAGAAAAGTTGCCAATTGTGTACCTAGGAACGCCATTGGGATCAAAGCACAAAGCAGTAGACATTTGGAATAGGATTATAGAAAGATCAGAGAAAAAACTACCAATATGAAAATCTCAGTATTTGGGACATTTGTCTTCCCAGGAAGGAAGGGCAACTTTGATCAATTCAGTGCTAGACTCTTTGCCAACATATGTGACGTCTTTATTCCCAATTCCAGGGGAGGTGATCGAGGCACTGGATGCTTTGAGAAGGAACTTCTTGTGGCAAGGAAACAAAATTGAGAAGGGCTTTAATCTGGTAAAATGGGTGGTAGTTCAACAAAGCAAGTGTTGGAGTCCCACATCGGTGGGTTAAAGGGTCCTTGGTCTCCTTATATGGTCTTGAGCAATCCTCCCCTCATGAGCTAGCTTTTGAGGTTGAGTTAGGCCCAAGGTCCATTTCTTTATCATGGTATCAGAGTCGGGCCCACCCAGTTCATTGTTTTCGATGTTGGGCCCCCCGTCTTATGTTGTCCACGCTCCAGATGTCCGGCCCTAGGCGTGCGGGGGGTGATGGAATCCTACATCGGTGGGTTAAAGGGTCCTTGGTCTCCTTATATGGTCTTGGGCAATCCTCCTCTCATGAGCTAGCTTTTGAGGTTGAGTTAGGCCCCAGATCCATTCTTTATCATGGTATCAAAGCTTCTACGATCTTGGTAAAGAATCAAAGAGTTTCCACGATCTTAGTCCATGATAAATAAATGGACCTTGGGCCTAACTCAACCTCAAAAGCTAGCTCATGAGGGGAGGATTGCCCAAGACCATATAAGGAGACCAAGGACCCTTTAACCCACCGATATGGGACTCCATCACCCCCCGCACGCCCAGGGCTGGACATCAGGAGCGTGGACAACGTAAGACGGGGAGCCCAACATCGGAAACAATGAACTGGGTGGGCCTGACTCTGATACCATGATAAAGAAATGGATTTTGGGCCTAACTCAACCTCAAAAGCTAGCTCATGAGGGGAGGATTGCCCAAGATCGTATAAGGAAACCAAGGACCCTTTAACCCACCGATGTGGGACTCCAACACCCCCCGCATGCCTAGGGCTAGACATCTGGAGCGTGGACAATATAAGACGGGGGGGCCAACATCGAAAACAATGAACTGGGTGGGCCTAGCTCTGATACCATGATAAAGAAATGGACATTGGGCCTAACTCAACCTCAAAAGCTAGCTCATGAGGGGAGGATTGCCCAGGAACATATAAGGAGACCAAGGACCCTTTAACCCACCGATGTGGGACTCCAACACCCCCCCCCCCCGCACACCCAGGGCTGGACATCTGGAGCGTGGACAATATAAGACGGGGGGCCAACATCGGAAACAATGAACTGGGTGAGCTTGGCTCTGATACCATGATAAAGAAATGGACCTTGGGCCTAACTCAACCTCAAAAGCTGGCTCATGAGGGGAGGATTGCCCAAGACCATATAATGAGACCAAGGACCCTTTAACCCACCGATGTGGGACTCCAACAGCAACGAAAATGGGGGCCTGGGAGTTAGAAACTTGAAGTTACAAAACAAGAGTTTGTTAACCAAATGGCTATGGAGGTATGTTCATGAGGACCAAGCTTTTTGGAAAGAGAGAATACAACACAAATATGGGCAAGAAGATAATTGGTGCACTAAAGAGGTGACAACACTTATGGAGTAGGAGTATGGAAGACCATTAGAAATCACTGGACAGACCCTAAAATACAACACTACGATCTTTGTACGGAGGGGGGATAAGGCAAAGTATTGGACGGATAATTGGTGTAATGAAGAAACTTTAAAGAACTTGTTCCCTAGACTTTATTCTATACGTTCAAATCCAAATATCAAAGTAGAGGAGATGGGTTCTCCTTAAGGGTGGAACCTAGTTTTTAAAAGACTTCTCAATGATGGGGAAATTGTAGATGTGGTGGAACTTTTGAAAGTGATAGGTGGAGGTCCCGGGGCAAATCTAGAATCAGACAGACTGAAATGGGGCATCATGAAGATGGAAGCTTTTCTATAAATAGATATTACAAATGGGGTTGTTTGGAAGGGCAAACAGATCTATTAGCCCATGGAAGGCAATCTGGAAGAGTGTGGCTTCAACCAAAGTGAAATGCTTCACTTGGTTGGTTGCCAAAAGAGATTGTTTGACACATGAAGCAATGCAGAAAAGAGGCATTAACATAGCCTCAAGATATTTTTGTGCAAAGGCGCCCTAGAAACCAACAAACACCTTTTTCTTCCCCGTAAAGTGACAGCCCAGGTCTTGTCTTTTTTTACTAGCATTGCCAATATTAATTGGATCATGCCAGAACACATAGAAGATCTACTAAGCTGATGGATTGGGAAGGGAGGCAGTAAGAGTCAGAAGAAATGGTGGAGAGCAGTCCCAGCTTACATTTGGTGGACCATTTGGAAAGAAAGAAACCAGAGGATCTTTGAAGGGAAAGAATATAGCATAGAAAATATTAAATGGAAAGTTATCACTTCCTTAGGTTTTTGGTGTAAAGAACAAGATATAGATGATGAGATCCAATTAGTGGACTTTATAAGAGCTCTGTAAGTATTTCTAAGTCATATTTTCTTTCAAATACTTTTGGTGGTGGCCAGCATATCCCTTAGGCTCCTACTATCTTGTTCTTCAATTTTATTATCACTTGCTTCCTTTTGCTTATCTGTTGTTACTACCGCTTATTTATCCATTATTTTCGACATGGCATCATCAAGGGGTGGGCGTTCGGTATTCGGTTCGGTATTTTCATAATTCGGGTTCGGTAATTCGATAATCGGTAAATGAAAGTAAATACCAAATACCATACCATTAAACTTCGGTTCGGTAATCGGTAAATTAAATTTTGGTTCGGTACGGAATTCGGTATTACCATATCAAAGTTGGACATACTTATAATGATGCTATTTGGTGATAATAGTGGTGATTTCCAACCAAAGTTTTGAGAAAAATTCAATTTTGTATGGTAGTTTTACACCTCTGAATACATAGTTTTACACCAGAATAAATCAATTTTGTTTCGTCTTGTTACAAGTTGATATGTGTGGCTCAATTAATGAAACACCTTAAAACCTATGTTATTGTAGTTTGATTTAGCTCCAAGAAGGGGAGAACTGGATGTAACACGAATAACATTTACATCAAACTGGATGTAACATGAACTGGATGTAAATGTGATGCAAAGTCATAATATTACCTCTTTAAATATGATGGAGAGCAATATATGTTATGTTGTTTGCCAAGTGCTGAGTTTTACGATAATTTCCATCTGTTGTTGACATGTGAACACAAGGATTAAGAAGGCTTGACCAAGTCCCCTTGGTTTAAAGCCATATTCCGACCTATGTTAGGAATATTAGAGTTGGGCAAGTGCAGTCAGCAATGGTGTTATGTATCATGTCATGAAGACTTCTTTTCAGTTGTTCCCTTCCACGCCCTGATTTTCATTCTTAGCGTGATATTTTCGTCAAAAGTTGTCATATGTTGGTTGCAAGGAAGTCTGTTGTGTAAAATTAAGAGTCTACTTTATGTCTATGTTTAATAGTTCAAAGTTTGCTTGAGCAATATTCACACAAGTATGTGGCCTTTGGAGTGTGGACTAGGTATGTGGCCTATGGGTCACTTAACTATTATTGGATATTTGGAAAATACCAAATACCAAACGGTAGTAATATTTTTTACCAATCCCGAACCCAAATACCGTAATTTTAAAATTTTACTCCCAAATACCAAATTACCGAATACCAATTACCAAATTTTTTGGTTCGGTACAGTAATTCAGATTCTTGTATTTTATGCCCACCCCTAATCATCACTACTATATTTTCTTTTCATACTAATTTTGATATGTTTTACTTAAACCCATCAGAAACAGCTTGTTTGCCTTCAAAGGGTAGGGATAAGGCTGCATACGCACCACCCTCCTGAGACCCCACTTGTGGGATTACACTAGGTGTGTAGTAGTTGTTGTTACTAGGTATGAATTGGCCCAAATGAATCACATTCAGACTTATTTAGAAACGATACTTTTATTTCCCAAAGAGTTCACGTTTCGCTTTTTTCCTTTGGCAGCAAATTTCACGCTTTCTTTTTTGTAGAATGGTAACAGTATATTTTAAAAAAAAAAAAAATGAAGTGTTATAACATATTTACAGCAAAAGAATATATCAAAGTGGTCTATGATACTTATTAGTACTACCTAACATATCTACCAAAGAATCTGTACACTCTATATGGCTTTCTTGACACCAAAAATAAACTGAAGGATCCAATTCATCTTAACTTTCTGCATTGAATTGTATTTGTCTTAAAAAATTCTTGAGTTCCTCTCTTATCATATTGATCGCCATCTGCGAGCACGAACCAACCTCCACTACACTTTTTGTCTCACTATCTCTCTCTTGTTGTTCCAAGCTCTTACCAAATCAGCAGAATTAGCAAGCATAGTCCATCTAAAAGCCCCACCAAGTTTAGGAACAAAAGCCACAACTGAGTAGTGAAAGGGAAAATGTATAAATAGATGGTCGTTGGATTCTAAAGCTTTCCCAGATAAAACACACCTTGAACATAATTGAAAGCCCCTAGTTGAGAAAATTTGGCTATTAAGCCTCTTCAGGTTTCCAATTAGCAAAATGGCCTACTTCTATTTTCTCATCTGTCGGATTGATAATCGATCCATCCATATATAGGTCGGATCGATAACCAATCTGTCCATATTTAAGTCGGATCGATAATCGATCTGTCTATATATCGGTCGGATAGATAATAAATCTGTCTCAAAAATAGGTCATTTCCCTTAAAAAAAAAAACTTGTAGTCTATTTAATTAAAAAGAAGACTTGAAAAGGCTATTTAACAAAGAATCCCCGCCTAGTTATGAAACTTTCTTGTGCTAGGCAAGCTTCTCTAGCCACCAGCATGAAAAGCACACAACCTTGGTAAAAACTTTGGCCTTTCATATGAGCTTCCATAGCCAATTCACAACGAATTGGCCTGCCCGTGAAAGTTTAAGATATGCAGATTAACAGTATAAATCTCATTCTTGTTTTTGTTCCAATAAAGAGTCTTCTTCCTCCTTGAGACCTATGAAAGTTTCTAAAGTAGAAAACAATCATTGACTCTCCCCAACTCCCAATCATTCAACCCTCTCCTACAGATGATATTCCAATCATTCAATCCCCAAGCACTATCCAATTTGATGACAGGAAGAAATGCTATAGAAAAGAACTCAGGAAACATGTCTTTTAGTGGCCCATGACCTACACACTTATCAAGCCAAAATAAAGTCGTCCTCCCATTGCCTAGTAAACATGCTAGTATTCATCTGAAAAGAATCCCATAGTTGTCTGATAGCTTTCCAGACCCCTGTCCAATGAGGAGGTTGACTGGACTTGTACACCACTGATCTGTCGCTTGTATATATAACCAATGAAAATTATTCGCACGGCATCAGTTTCAGAATTGTACCTCCACAACCACTTCATGAGAAACATTTGATTATGTGCTTTTAAATTCCTATGGGAGGTGACAGGTATCCTGTGGAATTAGTTGAGGTACACGCAAGCTGGCCTGGTCATCATAGTTATCCAATTAAAAAGAATTCCCAAGGCCCATGCCCCCCCCCCCCCTTTTTTCCTTTTTGCTGGTAATCCCAATTAACCAAGTGTATGTTTCTCTTGTCTCTGTTACACCCTGCCATATGAAGTCTCTCCTTGACGTATCAATTTTACCCCTCACCATAACTGGTAATGGAAACAGTAACATAACAAATGTTGGAAGAGCATCCAGTACTGAGGACTGAGTTCAGCAGAATCATCCTGCCTCCAAAGGACAAATATTGACGCTTCCATGTTGCTAGCCTTCTTTCAGACCTCTTCAAGACACACTCCGATAATCTAGTGCTCTATATTTTGATCCCAAATGTAATTCCAAGTATGTGGTTGGCAAGGATTCAACCAGACACCCTACAAATAGCAGCTAAAAGCTAAATATTATGAACCCCATTGGCAGAGTACAAATAGCTCTTTCTACAGTTCACATGTTGCTCAGGTATTGCTTCAAAAACTACTCAAATAAGTCTCTAATATTTTAGTTGATCGGCTTCAGCATCACAGAATATCAAAGAATCATCGGCATACAATAAATGTGTAAGGGTCAGACTGTTAGTTTCCCTATCGGCCACAAAGAAGCCTCTTAGTCCCCTTCCTAAAGCAAAAAACCTTCTCGAGAACCAACTTACCAACACAGAAAACTTGACAGTGCTTATGCAAAAAAGAGATCCAACTAAACCATTTTTCCCCAACCCCATATCCTTAAGAACGTTGAGGAGATAGTTCCAATTGACACGGTCGTATGCCTTCTCAAAATAGCAATTTGTTCCTCTAAGCCTACAATCAACAACTTCATTGGCGATCAAAGCAGCATCCATAATTTACCTTGAGAGGGGGGACTACGCCTCAGTTTGGCTGTAGGAATCCTAAGTTGATCACTCTTCACTAATTAAAAAGGACAGGCCTACAAGCAACATCAAATATGAAAATGTTGAGACGGATGTGTGGACTTACTAGGATAGGGTTAGAAATGAGATTATTTGGGAGAAGGTGGGAGCAGCTTCGTTGGAAGACAACATGCGGGAAGTGAGGTTGAGATAGTACGGGCATGTGATAAGGAAATGAACGAATGCCCAAGTACGGAGATGTGAGAGGCTGGCTATGGATGATTTCAGACAGGGTAGAGGTAGGCCGAAGAAATATTGGAGGGAGGAGATTAGGCATGACATGAATCATCCACATCTTACGGAGGACATGACCCTTGATAGGAAGGTAAGGAGGACACGAATTAGGATATGTTGTTGTTGTTATACTAGCAACATCAAGCCTTAACAAGAGTCCTAAGAACTTAATTTAAAATAGTATAATACATTAAAAGAAAACAATCCGCACTTGATAGTACTTTTCCACCTACACGCACCCTCACATCAGCCCCCCCAAAAGGAACAACTTGCTCAACCATATAACATGTAAGGAAATATTAACCTGGACCATAACAATTGGTCATTCTTCAGTAACTGTAACAAACAAATATAACCCTTAAATTGAGGCACTTCCATACAAACAGTAACACACGAAAAATATAATGTGAATCAGGATAAGTCAAAGATCAAGACTTCTTAAGATAAATCAAAAACCAAAATAGTAAGTCAAAAAACAAGTTCATTATAACAATTTTACAACAACAACAACAACAAGCCCAGTGTATTCCCACAAAGTGAGGTCTGGGGAGGGTAAGATGTACGCAGTCCATACCACTACATCCGAAGAAGTAGAGAGGCTATTTTCGATAGACCCCCGGCTCAAGACGGAGAATAGTACACCAAGCTCGTAAAGAAACATGTAACAGGAAAAGATGGCATACCGAAACAAGACATAATAGAGATAATTATCAGAGAAGTACGAAAAAGAGAAGTACGAGCAATTCAAAATAAGAAATAAGCACTAAGACACCACCTAATAGAAACCTACATTCACAAACCAGAGGCTCCTCCTCAAGGACACAGTCCTAGTAACAAACACTCACCCAACCCACCCAAACTCACCTGGCTAAAGGCCCCTACTCAAGGACACAGGCCTAGGATTACTGCCCGGCTACCCGATCGATCTCCTAACACCTTGCCACAATCCACACACACCCTAACCTTCTACCCTAATTCGCGACCTCCACACCTTCCTGTCTAGGTCCTCAATAAGCTGCAGCTGCTCCATGTCATGTCTAATCACCTCCCTCCAGTACTTCTTCGGCCTACCTCTACTCCTCCTAAAGCCATCCAAAGCTAGCCTCTCACACCTCCGAACCAGGGCATCCGTGCCCCTCATCACATGCCCAAACCATCTCAACCTTCCTTCTCGCATCTTATCTTCCACCGAAGCCACTCCCACATTCTCTCGGATGGTCTTATTCCTAACTCTATCCCCTCTAGTAAGTCCACACATCCAACGCAACATTCTCATTTTCGCCACCTTCAAACTTTGGATGTGAGAGTACTTGACTGGCCAACACTCCGCTCCATACAGCATGGTCGGACGGACTGCCACTCTGTAGAATTCGCCTTTAAACTTAAGGGGAACCTTCTTATCACACAACACTCCGGAGGCGAGCTTCCACTTCATCCACCCTGCTCCAATACGTTTAGAGACATCCTCATTAATCTCGCCATTCCCCTGAATCATAGACCCAAGATACTTAAAACTGTCCCTCTTACAAACATCCTGTGAATCTAACCTCACCACCACTTCGTCCTCCTGACTCGCGTCACTAAACTTGCATTCCAAATACTATGTTTTTGATCTACTCAACCTGAACCCCTTAGACTCGAGGGTTTGCCTCCAAACCTCCAGTTTCTCCTTCACACATCCCCGCGTCTCATCAATCAGCACTACATCGTCCGCAAATAACATACACCAAGGCACCTCACCTTGAATACTCCGCGTCAACACGTCCATTACTAATGCAAAAAGGAAAGGGCTAAGAGTCGATCCCTGATGCAATCCCGTCTCGACCGGAAAATGCCCCGAGTCACCTCCCGCCATCCTCACCCGAGTCTTCCCTCCATCATACATGTCCTTAATAACTCTGATGTACGCCACCGAAACACCTCTCACCTCCAAGCATCTCCAAAGAACCTCCCTAGGGACTTTGTCATACGCTTTCTCCAAGTCGATGAACACCATGTGCAAATCCCTCTTCATTTCCCTATAATGCTCTACCAATCTTCTCACCAAGTGGATTGCCTCTGTCGTCGAGCGACCCGGCATAAAACCAAATTGATTCTCCGAAATGGACATGACCCTCCTCAATTTCCGCTCGACCACCCTCTCCCAAAACTTCATAGTGTGGCTCAACAGCTTAATACCCCTATAGTTGTTGCAACTCTGAATATCGCCCTTGTTTTTGTATAACGGGATCATTGTACTCCATCTCCAAGCCTCAGGCATTCTCTCAGTCTTAAAAATGACGTTAAACATATCAGTCAACCACCTTAAACCCGCACCACCAGCATACTTCCAAAAATCCATCGGAATCTCGTCCGGCCCCGTCAACCTACCCTTCTGCATCCTACGAATAGCCTCTCTGACCTCCTCAACGTTAAAACGTCTACAGTAACTGAAGTCACGGCTTTCTCCGAGCGCTCCAGCACCCCTAACACAATGCCTCTGTCCCCCTTTTCGTTTAAAAGTCTATGAAAATACTCCTGCCATCTCTTCTTGATGTGAACATCCTCCACCAAAACTCTTTCGTTCTCCCCCTTAATGCACTTCACTTGATCGAGGTCCCGACCCCTCCTCTCCCTAGCCTTAGCAAGCCTATACAACCTTTTCTCCCCGCCCTTCTCCTCTAACCCCGCATGCAAGCTCTCAAACATTGCTTTCTTAGCAGCCGTAACTGCTAACTTAGCCTCTTTCCTTGTCACTTTGTAAGCCTACTTATTCACCCGCTTCTCCTCTTCGTCTTTACTCTCAATCATACATATGCCCCCTTCTTAGTTTCCACTTTCTTCTTAACTTCTTCATTCCACCACCAGTCCCCCTTGTGTCGGCCTGCCCGACCCCTCGAAACACCCAACACCTCTTAACCGTCTCCTTGATGCAGCTGGCAGCCTTATCCCACATACCATCCACGTCCCCTCTACACTCCCACGCCCCCATTCCCGCCACCTTCTCCCCTATCTCCAGCGCAGTGACCGGCGTCAAGCCACCCCACTTAATTCTAGGTTGACCCTCTCCGACCCTCTACTTCCTGCACTTCTTGATAAACAAGTCCATCACCAGAAGCCTGTGCTGAGTCGAAAGATGCTCACTTGGAATGACTTTACAGTCCTTACATAAAACCCTATCCCCCTACCTAAGCAGCAGAAAGTCAATCTGAGTCTTGGCTAAAGCGCTTCGTCATTACAACAATTTTGATAGTAAAAAATCTCAAAACTGCACAGAGATGTAAAAAGAGCAACTCATCAAATATCTCCAAAGCAACAAATTCAAATGAGATGGTCCACTGGAGACCTTCATTTTAATCATACGGCAGACAGAATGACCATTTATCCATGCACAGAAATAAACTAGCTCGTTGCTTACCTCCCATAGCGATATAGAAATTATGAACTAGAAGTTGGTAAAGCTGAAGCTACTATTACCAGCTCAAAGTGAGAAGCTAAGCTCCTTTTGCAAACTTAGATTTGATTGCAATAACACCCAAAGGAAATAGAGAGAGCAATAGGAGCAATGACTAGCAAACAAAGGAGATGGAGAGAGGCCAGAAAGAAAGGGAGTGAGTGAGAAAGAGAGAGAGGAAAACAAAATAATTACCAGCTTTGCATAACCTTCACTCTCTTCGCGAAGTAGGTTAAACTTTGTTTGTTGATAAAGAAGACGAGTGTTTACCCTGACCTGAAATCCATTACAAAAGAATATCACACTTAAAAGAGAAGTATCGTCGTCCACAAGCAAGCAATATGTTGTAGTCTATTGAATAGAAACCAACAAAAGCAAAGAACAAAAAGGGCAGGTGGGTTCATTAACATATTAACTCATACTAGCCATGGGAAATTCGTCAACCCTATGAGTCATTTTATGCAAACAATAATCACCAACTGACGAGCACACTCGGTATGAGATGTATTACAACATGGCCGGCAGAATGCACCTCTTTCCATAGTTTCGAGGGGAAAAAAGTTATACCTCTTTCGACTTCAGATCTGCAGCCTTTATCTTGATCATATCAGATTCCCACAAATATTCTTCCTTTTCACATGAAAAAGCATTTATAAGCTTTCACTTTTCAAGCTAGTATTAACAAGAGCAAAATGGTAGAAACATATTAACTTAGCAACAGGAAAAAAGGTACCTCACATCGCTCCTGAAAAAATCTCAAAGGAACCAAAGCAGATTCCACAAGCCACTTTGCCTATAAAGAAGACAAACCAAAACTATGTAAAGACAAAATACATGATACTTCAAGATGGCTTTCTACTCTGAATTAATTTTGCAGAACAAGCTGTGATTTTTTTTCTTGTTTTGACTGTCGAAGTGCAGAATAGGCGGAGAATTGGCAGAAAAGAAGGAAAACAGAAAGAAAGATACAGCAATAGCAAACTACTACTACTTGATAAGTATATTTCAAATAAACTTATCTTTATTTTAAAAAGGTAAGGATGATTTTATGTAAACTTATCAATGCCTAAATCCATGAGTTTTACTGTTAAGAACAAAGTTATGAAGTAAAATTGATGACTAAAGGTTTTATCCAGGTATTTGTGGTAACTGATTGTTAATGGGGATCTTATCCAGCCATCTTGTTCTATTTCATGAATTCCATTAAGAATAAAGGGTTGGATGAAGATTGTGCTAACTGTTCGCGCTCTCTCTCTCACACACACGCACACGCACACAAAAAAAACGATGATCCTTTGAAAGAAAACCTTGATTTGCATGGTTAATTGAGATACCCAACTACAGATTATTCCTTATGATGCTGGCGTTGATTGTGATCCTTTGTAAGACACCCCACCTTTGTTTCGTGAAGATAGAGACGAATTACTTGATTCTTCTAGTGATTTGAGTTAAAGTCTCTTTGATTTAAGCGGTGGTTAGGTGACACTTAGAGATTGTAAAGATTCTTAGAAAGAGGAGGATCAATATTGTGCGTGTCCAGGAGACCAAGTGGGTAGGTTCTAAGGTTATGGATATGGATGAGTACAAGTTGTGGTACTCAGGTAGTGAGAGGCATAGGAATGGAGTAGGTATCCTAGTAGACGAAGAGCTTAGGGGGCAGGTAGTGGAGGTTAAGAGGGTTAGTGATAGGTTGACCAACTTGGTCATAGGAGGGTTTACTCTGAACATCTGTAGTGCTTATGCTCCACAAGTAGACTTGGACGAGGAGGAGAAGAAGAGATTTTGGGAGGTTTTGGACGAGGTGGTTAGTGGCGTTGCTAGCTCTTGAGAAGATTTTCATAGGAGGGGATTTCAATGGGCACATTGGGTCATTGCCGAGAGGCTATCATGATGTGCATGGAGGCTTTGGTTTCGGGGATAGGAATGATGAGGGAGCAGCTCTTTTTTATTTTGCGAGGGTCTTTGGGTTGGTGGTTGTGAATTCGAGCTTTCCTAAGGAGGAGGAGCACCTGATTACCTTAAGAAGCGGGATAGCTAAGACTCGGATTGACTTTTTACTGCTTAGGAAGGGGGATAGAGCCTTGTGTAAGGATTGTAAGGTCATTCTGAGTGATAATCTTGCGACCCAGCATAGGCTTCTGGTAATGGACTTGGTTATCAAGAAGGGCAAGAAGAGAAGGGGTGGGGAAGGTCGACCCAGAATTAAGTGGGGTTGCTTGACCCCGATTAGTGCGCTGGAGATAAGGGATAGGGGCGTGAGAGTGTAGGGGGGATATGGATAGTATGTGGGATAGGGTTGCTTGTTGCATCAAGGAGACTGCTAAAGAGGTGTTGGGTGTCTCGAGAGGCCAATTTGGCCAGCATCAGGGGGAATGGTGGTGGAATGGAGAAGTTAAAAGGAAGGTGAAGACAAAGAAGGCGGCTTACGCTGAGTTAGTTGATAGCAAGGATGAAAAGAAGCAATGGGTGAACTAGAAGGCTAAGTTAGCAGTTACGGCGGCTAAGACAGCAGCGTTTGAGAGCTTGTATGCGGGATTAGAGGAGAGAGGCGAGGAAAAGAGGTTGTATAGGTTGGGTCTATAATTCAGGGAAATGAAAGATTGATGAGGATGTTTCTCAATGTATTGGGGTAGGATGGATGAAATGGAGGCTCGCCTCGGGAGTTCTCTGTGATACGAAGGTGCCTCCCAAGCTTAAAGGCAAATTTTATGGAGTTGCAATCCGTCCGGCCATGTTGTATAGAGCGGAGTGTTGGCCAGTAAGAACTCTCACAGCCAAAAGTTGAAGGTAACAGAAATAAGGATGTTGCGGTGGATGTGTGGACTTACCGGGGGTGACAGAGTTAGGAATGAGACCACTATTCGGGAGAAGGTGGGAGTGGCGTCGGTGGAGGACAAGAGGCGAGAAGTGAGGTTGAGATAGTTTGGGCATGTGATGAGGAAGGGCACTGATGCCCCAGTTCGTATATGTGAGAGGTTGGCCTTGGATGGTTTCAGGCGGGGTAGGGGTCCGAAGAAATACCGGAAAGAGGTGATTAGGCGTGACATGGAGCAGTTACAGCTTACTGAGGACATGACCCTAAATAGGAAGGTATGGAGGACGCATATTAGGATAAAGGGCCAGTGCGTGTGGATGAGTCGTAGGCAGGAGTTCGGAGTGCTTTGGTGTAGCTTGGCTAGTAATCTTAGGGATTTATACATAGGTTGGAGCTTCTAGTTAAGAGGGTCGGGGGAGGTGCGTGCCTTTGGTTTGTTAGTATATAGTATTTCTTTGTGGGTGTTGTATCTTTGTTATTACATCTTGTTTCATGTTTTATGCTGACTTTGTTTACTGTCATTTTGTCCTGAGCCGAGGGTCTATCGAAAACAGCATCTCTACTTCTTCGGAGGTAGTGGTATGGACTGCATACATTCTACCCTCCCCAAACCCCACTATGTTTTACCCACATATACTGGGTTTGTTGGTGGTGGTGGTTGGTGACACTTGTTTGAAATATGATACTTGTTCTTTGGATTGTCCTAGTATTAATCTTGTACCTATTTTTGAACACGAGCCTAAAAATGTGTGTCTAATTGATGAGTTTGATTTAAGTGAATCCTTCCTTTTTAATTAATGAGTTTGATTTAAGTGAATCCTTCCTTTTGACCTATTTGCACTTGGTGACGATAATGACTTAAAATATGAAAAGTGCATGGTTGTTGACATTCTTCCCTACAAAGAGGGATTCTTTAAGTAAAGTAAAGTTATAGGTGTTAGTTTTAGTGTCAATTTCTTTATTCACTCTCCTTCACTTTTTACGGATATATTTCGAGAAGACTATGTCCCTGCTAATAGAAAGGAATCTAAAAGTAATCATTTGGATTCCTTGCATCATTTCTTTATGCATCATGACATGTCTTGTGTTGTTGCGAATTATAGAACCCCTCTGGCATTGTCTTATGCTCATCTTTTGAAGTTACTATTTAACTTCACTTGTGGTGGTATGAATATAGAATCAGCAAGTGGCAGGGGTTTATCTTTGGTGTTAGATCCTGGAGGTCCCATTTGTTCTGATAATTTTAGAAAAATTAACCTCGTGCTTATATTATCTTCCCATTTCCCATTGTGGGATATATTTGATTTTGATTATTCAAAGATCCAATAGCATTTTACATGTTCCAGTCCTTAAATGCATTGGGTCCTTTGACTTGTTCCATTGGTGTTTACAAAGAGCTACTTCTTTAGGTGTGCCATAATTTAATAGTATGCTTGATTGTGTTCTTGAATCTAATAGTGAACTTACATATAAGGACATCATTCTTGAATCTAATGTTGAACTTACATAAAAGGACACCATAGATGACGTTTTGCATGACAAGTTTCTTTAATATCGATTGCATATGATAATGCTCATGCTTATTTATTTTTTTCTTGAGAATTGGTAAGTAGTATTCTTCAGCATTAAGGAAGTGTTGGTCACCATCAGAAAGCAGTTACAGCCATGCCCAAAAAAAATTACAAACTTCCTATTAGATCTATGATTTGATCTACATCTTCTATACATAATTGTTTACACCAAAAAAGTAAAGATACTAAACAATTCCATATAACTTTGTGAATGGAATTAGATCTATCTTCAAAACATCTTCCATTTCTTTCTGTCCAGACCGACCACCATATGCATGAGGGGATCAATTTCCACCATCTTTTTTGAGTATTGCTACCCCCTCTTCTAATCCAGCAGCTTAGGAGGTCAGAGGTATGCTCTGGCATAGTCCAACTGAGGCCAGTGATGTTTAGGAATAGCTCCCATAACTGTGTAGTAGACTTACAATGTAAAAAGAGGTGTTTATTAGTTTCTCCAGTTAAGTTGCACAAAAAGCATCTAGGAACTAGTGGCCTTCCTTTTTTCTGCAACACTTCTTGAGTTAGACATGCTCTCCTGATGACTAACCATGTGAAGCATTTCACCTTGGTAGGTGTCGATCCTTTCCAAATGTTGTTCCAACGGTATTGTCTACAACCATCTGCTCCCTGGATCCCTCTATAAGCACTGTTTACTGTGAAAAGCCCCTCCTTGGTATGTTTCAAAATTACTTTATCATTGACATTTGAGGGGATGTCTACTCCACTAAGTATTTCCAGCAGGGAGGCTACTCTAGCCACTTCCCAGTCATTCAAAAACCTCTTAAAGGAAAGATCCCGTCCTTTTGAAGTCCAGCATTCACTAATTTTGGCTTCAGGATTGTTGCATATAGAGAAGAGGTCAGGGAAGATTTCAGACAAGGGGCTTTGGTTGATCCAATTATCCTTCCAGAATCTACTTTTATTGCCATCTCCCACCTTTAATGTCAGATTTTCTTCCATTGATCCCCACAGAGCCCTGATGGATCTCCAAACTCCCCAACCATAAGGCACTAAGACTGGCTTTGAGACCCATGGACTTTGTTCTCCATATTTTTGTCACTTTCACTTCCTTCCAGAGGGCCCTCTCTTCACTGGTATACCTCCATAACCATTTCATGAGAAGGCTTTCATTCTGTATTCTCAGGTTTCAGATACTCAGGCCCCTCTTTCCTTGCTTAGCATCGCTATGCTCCACTTCACTAAGTAGTGCACCTTATCTTCCTTACCTTTTTTCCATAGGAAGTTTCTTCTGAGTTTATCCAGCTTTTTCACCACCTTAGACGAAATTGGGAATAGAGACATTACATAGGTAGGAAGAGCATCCATTACTGAGTTTATCAATAACACTCTACCTCCCAGGGAAAGATATTGGGCTTTCCACCTTGCTAATTTCTTGCCTTTTCTATAATCCCACCCCAAATTTCCAATGTTTTGTGCTTATAACCTAGGGGCATTCCCAAGTAAGTGGTAGGCAACCTCTCCACTTTGCATCCCAATACATTAGCCAAAATCTGAATCTGGGGAACATCTTTGACAGGAGTCAAGGTACTCTTTTCCCAGTTGACCCTAAGGTCTGCTACAGCTTCAAAAAGAACTAAAGCCGGCCTGATGTATCTCATTTGCTCAATCTCCGGTTCACAAAAAATTAAAGTATCATCTGCATATAGCAGATGACTAAATTCCTTTCCACCCCCACTTTTGTCTCCTATTTGAAAACCCCTTATCCATTTCTTTTGTGAGGCTATCCTCATCGTGCTGTCAAAACCCTCCATTGCCAATATAAACAGAAAAGGGGATAAAGGATCCCCCCGTCTTAATCCCCTCTCTGAAGGGAAGAAACCTACGGGCTCGCTATTGACAAGAACAGAAAACCTGACTGTCTTTATACACAACTCTATCCACTTCAACCATTTGTCTCCAAAGCCCATCTGCCTCATAGTGTTTAGTAAGAAGGACCAGTTTACATGATCATAAGCCTTCTGAATGTCTAATTTGCATAGTAATCCTGCAATTCCATCTTTCATTCTTGAGTCTATGCATTCACTAGCGATTAGTGCAGCATCCATAATCTGCCTCCCCTTTTATAAAAGCCATCTGATTCTTATTCACCAGCTTATCTACCACCTTCTTTAGTCTCTCTGCAAGTAGCTTAGCTATGATCTTGTATACTCCTCCAATCAGACTGATTGGTCTGTAGTCTTTTAATTCTGAAACCCCAATCTTCTTAGGAATCAGTGCAATAAAGGTTGAATGAAGTTGTGCCAATGTATCTATTATATCTCCCTTCAAGACATCCCAAAAAGTAAAGGAAAAGATCATTGGAAAGCCATCCGAGTCATCATTGGAAAGCCATCCGAGTCTGGAGCTTTCTCCTTGGCACATAATTTGATGCTTTCCAATATCTCTTCCTCCTCAAAAGATCTTTGTAACCAAGTTTGTTCCACTTCGGATAACATAGAAATTCCTTGTAGCTTCAAATCAGGTCTCCACGGTTCGGTTTCTTTGTACAACTTCATATAGAAATCATGGACAGCTTCTTTGAGTAATATCGGGTCTTTAACAATTTTCCCTTCAACCTCTAGCTGTTCCATTAGATTGCATCTCTTATGGGAGACTGCAATTCTGTGGACTCATGCTTATGTTGAGAGTGTATCGTATGTTGGGAGGAGATCTAATGGTAAATAGTGGTGTGTGTTTTTAACTCGGAGTGGTAAATAATGGTGTTTTTGACAAGATTTTGTACATCTTTGCTTTTGACCCCGGCGTTGGTCTAAATTTGTGTGACTTGATCACTGTACTATCTTGGAGGTGGTCTCCTGCAAAGACGGAAGTTGGGCGTATTGTCAATGGACTTGAAGATAACATACTTTTTTTTCATGAACTTGATTATTTGATTGACATGTTTGTGAAGTCGTTGTCAAAAGAGAAATTTTAAGGAGGACCAATCGAGCAAACCATCTTTGCGACAAATTTGGTTCCATGCCTTACATTTCCGAAAGACTAAGAATGGAATGCATTAATAGCTTATGCTTATCCTTGGATTTTCCAAAGCTAAGAAGGTGAAATCTACTGCTCTTGAACTTTCTTGTAGAAATCATTTGACCATTTGTGATAATTACTTCATGATGCGATTAGGAACATGCATTGATATGCTTTTGAGCAGTGTTCAGGAATGCACTCGCGTCGTTGCATAATGCGATGATGCAAAGCAATGCGAGCCCCTCTCGCTGTGTGTGGCTAATGCAAGCGCATCATGTTGATTTTATTTTTAGGGTGAAATTTTAAATTAAAAAAGAGTCTTCGTGTTGATTTTATATTAGGATCAATTTAAATTAAAAAATACTCTACTTGTGACTACCACTGCTGCAATTTTCTAAGGTTAACTTTGAAGTCACCGCTGCAACTTCTTCTTCACTGTACGACTACCACTATTGCTACTTCTTCTTCACTGCAATGATGCGCTCACATCGCTTCGCATAATGCGTGATACAGAGCCTTGACATTTTTTTTTCGCATCAAGCTTCCCTGAACATTGCTCCCCGGGCTCCACCATCAAGGTGAAAACAGAGTTTCTTCCATTCCCATTATCCTTAAAGGATTAGTTTAGCCATATGTCTATTTGGGTATTCGATCAAAAAAAATTTATTGCACATCTATAGAAGTTCACCTCAAAAGCAATTTTCGGGTCTCTCGTAGGCTATCTCCTTATATCATTGAGAGTAGGACTTTCCCTGGATTCCTCTCCAACATACCCAACTAAACATCTTCTCAGAAACCCATCATTACGGCCTTCGCATATGGGTAGTTTGCTTTAGAACTCTAGAGAGGCCTACTAATTTTGGTTGTGTAGCATTTAATGAACCCTTCGATCTTAAATTTTATGTCACAACAACCTACATTCAAAGTTGGTCCAAGAATCATTAGGATAGATCTTTTACCACCAATTAGTGATAAAATTTTGATAGATATCCCATGTTCATTATGTTTTCTAGCACATGTTCATTATGTTTTCTAGCACCTTTGGTGGTTTTCAATCTCCTAACCACCATTTTCTGATCTCTTGAGGCTTTTTTAGAGTAAAGCATATCCACTCCATGATCTTGCTACTCATGGATGGCCTCCTCATCTTCTTTCGATTTCTTTCTATCCATTCGTACCACACTACACCTTTAGAAACCATCTGGTAATGTCAAAGGACTTGAATCAAGCATTAAAGTAGATGCTACTCTCCCCCATACTTGTGAAGAAAAACTATAAGGCTATAAAGGGAGAAAGGAGAGGGGCTATAACATGAGGTAATAGCTTAAAACGGAAAGAAGGAAAATAGAATTCTCCAGCGGATGTTAACGCAAAAAGGAGTTCACACTCCTAAGAAGTATAAGAGAGAAGTCTTGGGAATGAGCCTAGGAGCAATCTAATATAAATGACACAACTGCACTTATCTATTTCTTTCATGGAGTCACGTTTCCTCTCTCGCACTCATTATCACCCTTATGATGAAACGAGCAACACAAATGGAATTAGTGATGAACCTCCCTAAATTTAACAAGTATGAAAGGTTAAAACAAGATGAATCACATTGCCCAATTCTGGAAGCAAATTTAATTGAAATCCCAACTCTCACATGCAAGCCTGATTCTTTTTCATAGGCCAAGTACGTGAAAATTCTTCTTTCTAATCGGCGGCGACGGGATTCCAACCCGATGAGTCTGGCTAGGCTATTAGGCACCAATTCGATCCCAGAACCACTGTCTGCTCTATACCATGTTGAATTGTGTGACAATCTCATCTAAAACTTTAAGTTGTTTTTCAAAACTAATAAAAGTTTAAGCTGTTAGAGATAGCACATTTTTATTATTTAATCGTACTCTCAATACAAAGCAAGATAGCGTACAAAAACTAACGTACTTCTCTTTATTTCCTCCATCCTATGACTTGACCCACTTCTATAGAGCAGTGATTTTTTTGACAATTTAAATAAAAATGTTTAAAATAATAGCCTCGAATGCTAGACTATCCAAAAAACAAAGAGGAACACAAAAGAATAAAGGAAGATTGGCTAACCAGCTTGTTAACACGTTGACGACTTTCTCCTGGCAACGACAACTGCAAAGCAAAAATATTTCCAAAATATCAGTATGATAAATGTCCTAAAAGAATTTTCGCAATGACATTGCACAAATTAGTAAGTGCATTGATGAGGAAAAAGATCTAGCTTCTTGTGTGCTAAGAACTATGAGTTGAATCAAGCTCTTCATTAAAAAAAGGATTATCCATTAATATTTCCCTCATTTAATATGTGAAAGACAAAGAATTTTATAAGCAATATCAACAAAAATCTCACTAAGGTTAGCATTTGAGTTGGAAGAACCTTTTCCCTAGAATCTGGATTGATTTTGGAATGACGGGCACCCTTGGAAAAAATACTCCCTCCGTTTCAAAAAGAATGACCTATTTTGACTTGGCACAAAGTTTAAGAAAATAAAGAAGACTTTTGAATCTTGTGGCCTTAAATTAAAGTTGTGTCAAATGTACCAAAATGCCCTTGAATCTTGTGGTCCTAAACATGTCATGTGGAAAGTTGAAGTTAAAGTATTGCCAAAAAAGGAAAGGAGTCATTCTTTTTTAAACGGACTAAAAAGGAAAGTAGCTCATTCTTTTTTAAACGGAGGGAATAAGTGTTTGAAAATAATTTTGGAATAATTGGTTTTAAATTAAGGAAAATTCGGACAATATTGCATTGTCAAAAAGAATATTAGCATTGCAATTGAATAGGGGCCTAATATGATAATTGACTTCTTTGGTTTTAGACATACAGTGAGTTGAAATCACAATCATATTATGTTTAGAAACCAAACTAAATTGTGTTCATTTGGTTTCTGAACCCTAAGATATTTTTAATAATTAAATGGATAAGATTTTTTCAATAATTAAATGGATCCTTGATGAAGAGGTTGTCTCCATCGGAAAGCCATATTTGCAATAGAAGAACAAGACATAGCAGAAGTTAGTTTAATAGGAAAATCATCAGTCTGTCTTTAAATGAATTTTGATTCTTGTAACTTGTGAGGGTTGTATACAATATTGCTTGTACAAAAGAATACTTGAACACATCAAAAATAAAAGAATGCTGCCTGTATAAATATGTCACAGATCTGGAGAATGTTCCAAAGAGAACTTTCACATGAATTAAGATTTCCAAGGTTTTAGAGAAGAGAGAGGAAAAAACACAAAGCAGACTTTCGGGAAAAAAATCCTGATAAGACAAATCATTTTATTGATGAGGAGGAAATCCCGTTGACATCTAGATATTGATAATATGATGCTTAGCTTTCCTACACTTTTTTGGGGATTAGTTACTTAAACCTCCTCTAAGCACACACGTTCTCTGAGGAATTCAAAAACACAGACATCCCCTACCTTCTAAATGTGAAACAGAATTATCTTATATCATGCTATCATTATCTGATTTACCAAATATTGGCTAGAGTTTGTCCTTTTTTCATCCGTACTGATAATTTATGTTGTACTTCCACTACTAAGCCTTCTCTAAAAAAATCGATTAATTGATTTCCGCACAGCCCATAACTTCAGCATCTATCTCACATATAAATAACAAGATGTATACTGAAAACCTTAGGTAGAAAAAACCTAGATTTAACAAAAATTAAATTCATTTCAAATGAAGTGTTTTAGGAAAAGTTACCAAATGAAGTAGAATAATGATATGGGTGCTCCTAGCTCTTTAGAGAAGAACTTTAAATGATTGCCTAAAGAGCAATTTATTAGATGGTGCTTTGTATTTACATCAAAAAGCAAAAATGAAGGTGCACGTCTGGCTAATTATTCAAAGATCCTATAGCATCATCATTATTCCATCAATCATTAACAAGCTCAAATTAACACCACAAGGACAAACATGCATCAGCATTTGACTTTCCAGTTGAGTTATCAAACATAAATGATCTACGAAATCAAACATTCACAAAAGTAATCCAAATTCCATGCTTTTGAACTAATTCAGACGGGAGGCATACAGATCTTATGACAACTGCATTGGCCTTTGCAGCAGATTGGTCGTTTCTAACGACCTATAAACCGGCTTCTTTTAGGCCAATGATCCCAAAGGAAACTTAGTGTATTAGTGCTCCTATATGCCCCTAGAGAGCGTTCGCTAGCTACTTGACTATTTAAATTACAATGACATCTCATCTGCATCTTATTGTAACTCACACATATGTCCTGATAATGCCAAAGAAAACCTGAGAAACCACTCCTATTTTCTACCTGTACCTAACGCCACTATTGCTAGTGTTAACAAAAAACTCAATCACGGAGATTACTTTGGCTTTCTGAATTGAGTTTTTACCAGTCAATATTCGACCGCTTATCCTCATCAATTCATCAAAATAAGTTAATGCAAGAAATAGATTTCATAGAACTCCAACAAAGAAATTTGTCGTTTAAGGTTGGAGGTTTATAAGCCAAAACCAAGTGGTGTTTGCAGAAAGTGAATATTTGATGAACAAAGATAACACCTGTGCTCTTTTATTTATGTCTATTTTCGCGTATTAAGCTCCAAAAAGTAAACGAAGATGGACAAATTATTTCAGGATTAATAGTTGACAATAAGAAGAAACGGGAACAGGAAAAACTCACATCCTGAGCCAATTGGGTGACAATATCAGCCAAACTTGACCCTAGCTCCTCCTGAGAAGCATAATCCACAAACTCCACACACTCTAATGCCACTTTACATTTCTGAAACGGCAACTCACCTCGAACCTTAAAACACCCAAAACAATCAATTCACAGACCTCAAAGCAACAAACCAATGAAAATATCCTTTCAGGGCCTGTTTTGTTTGAATTTTTTTACTGATCTAACCAGTATGTTGTTTTAAATTCAATAAAATTACAAACAGGAAGTATTGTTTTATAGAAAATAACCAACTAATCTCACCCAAAAGGATTAATATTTTATCAATTAGATATTCATTGACTTTCCAAATAACTAAACTTCCCAGAAAATACAACCTTTTTAGCAACTAACAAAGCATTTCAACAAATTGATTAAACTTTTCTATCAGTTATGTAATAATGGGTTTTAGTCAATTATATATTAATCGAACTTTGAAATAGTCAAAGTCGGTTCTAAGGATGTAAAACTAAACAACGCAAAAATAAATAAATAAATAAATAAAAGAATACCATAACCCAGCAGAGCTCATAGAGAAACCGAAGAGTGGGAACTGGTTCAGAGAATTTGAAGCTAGTGTTTCCATTTTTCAACTCTTTGAGAGAATCCTCTGTAAAGTACAAATACTCCAAAGGTGAAAGCGACATTTTTGTTCTCGGAAATGAACTAGGGTTTTGGCACTGGCTGTTAAGATGTTTTAACGAGAAAAGAAAGAAAGAAACTGGAGAGAAACGCGAAATGGTGTGAGTGGGTGAAACCCCTAAATTGGGGGGTTTTCCATGGGTCAGTGCAGATATGAGGATTTTGTTTTTAGGTTTTCAGGTGTTAGGGAGCTTGAAGGAAAATGAATGCTTCTTCTTACTGTTGAGAGAAAATTTCCAATCTTTATTTTTTTTATATTTCTTTCTTTTCTTTTCTTTTCTATTACACAGAAGAGGTGATTTCGACCATCTCTCCTGCAATTATAAAAAAAATCCCCCATTTCTATTTAATTATATATCATGTCTCAATATATAATAATTTTATTATTTTATTATAATAGTTTAAATATTTAATATATTTTATTAATTTATATTAATTAACTATAACTACATATTGGAAGTAAAAAAATTTTATTTATTTAATTGCCTATCATGTTCAAAACTAATTTGTTACCACGAATCACAATAATTAATAACTTAAAATATTTGAAAGACATATAGAAATTTTATTGACTCTCATTATTTTAGCAATGCCACATAAATTGAGATAAAAGAAAAAGTACTGCAAATCATAATAATTAACAACTTAAAATATTTAAAAGATATATAAAAAATTTAGTTGATTCTCAAAATTGTATCGAAGCCACATAAATTGGGACACAAGGAGTAAATATATTATTTAATAATTACGTAAAAAATATTATAAATTACAATAATTAACAAGTTAAAATACTTTTTAAAAAATAGATAAAAGTTCTATTCAACTCTCAAAATTTTATCGGTGCACCATAAATCATGACAAAATAAAAAATTATCTTAATTAATTGCAACTAAATATTTAAAATAAATCAATTTTATTAATTCAATTGACTTTTATATAGAAAATTAATCTTTTTATTTATTTATTTATTTTAGTAAATTTAAATTTTAAAATTATTTTTTTCTTATATAGAAATACTAATCTTTAAACTTAACTTTAAATTTTTAAAGTACAAAATTCTTAAAATATTTAAAAGATATATAAAAAATTTAGTTGATTCTCAAAATTGTATCGAAGCCATATAAATTGGGACACAAGGAGTAAATATATTATTTGATAATTACGTAAAAATTATTATAAATCACAATAATTAACAAGTTAAAATACTTTTTTAAAAATAGAAAAAAGTTCTAGTCAACTCTCAAAATTTTATTGGTGCATCATAAATCATGACAAAATAAAAAATTATCTTAATTAATTGCTTCTAAATATTTAAAGTAAATCAATTTTATTATTTTAATTAACTTTTATATAGAAAATTAATCTTTTTATTTATTTATTTATTTTAGTAAATTTAAATTTTAAAATTATTTTTTCTTATATAGAAATACTAATAATTAAACTTAACTTTAAATTTTTAAAGTACAAAATTAATAAATTTCTAATGAATATTTTCTTAGAATTTGTGTTGGTTCAATATGTATCAAGTTAAAAAGAAATAAAGAAAAATATATAGTAAAATTTTATTATTGTGAAGTTAAATATAATGCACTATCCAATAATATTTAATAATAGCATATTTTGCATATGCAAATATAGCATCCCATATATATTTAATATACTATTTTGGTGAATTATCGATGATTACTATTGGATATGATAAAATTATATTAATTTTTATAGTAACAACATAATCAATCGCTCTTAATTAATTATTATGAGTCATCTAGGTATTAAGAAAATAAATAATATTTAATGAAAATAAAATAGACATAAAATGCAAAATTAACTCTTAATGTTTTAAATTAAATTTTCGTCTTTCGAACGATTATTTTACTATATTACTCCTTATTATAAGTCATTTATGTATTAGAAAAATAAGAATAACAAAATGATATGTCAACATAAAATATTTGATTGACTATCAAAATTATATTAGTTCCACATAAATTAAGACGGGACAGAAGAAGATATAAAGCAACATATATTATTTGAAAATGAAATAAAAAGTACTGTAAAGAATAATAATTAACAAACAAAAATTTAAAAATTGACTGATTTCTGCTGCTTCAATCGTGATTTTAATATATCACCCGCAATTAATTATTATAAGTCACTTATGTATTGAAAAATTAATAATATTTAATCCACGATTTTACTATATATATATATATATATATATTATACATATACTATGAATAAAAATTTCCATGATATTTTTTTAAAAAAAATAAAGATTACTACATATACTCAAAGGACAAAAGAGTAAAAATACACAAGAGATAAATGTACAGAAATCAAGAAGCACCAAATGGATTATTAACATTTGTAACATTCAACACATTTATAAATATTTCCAAATTCTTCTTGAATCAACACATACACATAATAAAAATAATAAATAATAATAATTACACTTTACTATATCACCCCTAATTAATTATTATGGTCATTTAAGCATTGTTCCAGATAAAGTTGAAATAGAAAAATATTATAAATCACAATGATCAAAAATTTAAATTATTTAAAAAAATATAATTGGCTATCGTCGATACAAAACTCTGGACAAGGAGAGTAGCATATATTATTCAAAAATTATATAAAAAGTATTATAAATTACAATATTTAACAACTTAAAATATCTAAAAACAATTTAATATCTTATATATTTCAAAAAAATCACATGAAAAATACTAGAAATCACAATAATTAACAACTTAAAAAATTTAAAAGATATAAAATATTTGGTCGACTCTTAAAATTATATTAGTGTCACTAAAATTGGAATAGAATAAAAGTATTATAAATCACAATAATTAAAAACTTAAATTATTTTTAAAATATAATTGACTATCAATGCCACAAAAATTTGGACAAGAAAAGTAACGTATATTAATTTAAAAATTACATAAAAAAATATTATAAATTATAATAGTTAACAACTTAAATTATCTAAATACGTATTAAAATAACATATATTGAACTCATGCTAGATTCCGGATGAATCCTAGAAAACATATGCAATTCTTTTATTAAAAAAATTTATTTAAATATATCAAGATTGAAAAGATAAATAAATATTTTAATGTTGGGCCCGTGCTGACACGGGTCATGCTCCTCTAGTTACTTATATACATATATATAAGAGAATCACAAGTTTGTAGTCTCACAAGGACGTTTTAGACATTTCACTTTTTTCTTTATAAGCAAAGTTGCTACCTACGTTAAATTTATAGTCCATTGATAGCTTTCTTTTCTTGTACATTTTCATTTTTTGCCCTTTTCTTTTTTTGTTAAAATCATCTCCACTTGGCGTTTTGTAATTGGTTTCTTCTTGTTATTTATTGGATTGCCTTTTATTATAACTTCTTTTATTTATTAAAAACAATCACTTTATCTTAAAAAAAATTATGCCAAAATAACTTTTAACATGAAATTAAAGTTTGCAATAATTTTTTACTACACCGTTGAAATCTTTTAAAAAATCTTATTTATTTTTTTTTAAAAAATATAAGTACTAACTAGGGCAACTTAATAGACAATATATTATATTTACTATTTTTCTTAGTGGACATAAAAAAAAAAAGAAAATTAATAATTATAATGGAAAGAAAAACAATTCTTTACAAGGCGTGTAAGAAAATAAATATGACACGTAAATGAGTAATGTATTACTGTAATTCAATTACTATTTAATGTCCTTATTCATCATTGTTAAGTTAATTTATGTTAAGGCTCTAAATTAATGTTCTAATTATTTTAATATAAACTTGAAGTGATAGAAATATTTGTTGTATTAAATAATTTTATAAGAAGAAAAAAAGATTTCTATACTAACAAATTCATAAAAGTATCGTATTTTATTTATTTATTATTTTTGTCAAATCATAATTATTTATATACTTATCTTCAAAAATTATTTATCTTCAAGAATTATTTATATATCTAATTCTCTGACAATATATTTATTTCTCAAAAACAATATTCTAATTTTAAATTATTCAATTATATGATTATGAACTTAAATAATTATGAATACTTATCAAAAGGCATGTTTAATATTTCATTAAATAGGATTAATTATAAGATAAAAATATGATATAAATTAATGTTTTATTTTTCTATTTTGAATTTGGGCCCGGGCTTAGCACGGGCCTGGGTAGAACTAGTACTATATTACTACTATATAGAAAGGTGACTAAAGGGACAACCAAGGGCAAAACTGTGAATATGCACATTACTAAGGGCAAAATGGTAATTATATCTAATAGATATTTAGCTATTCTCTTACTTCAAAACAATTCTAGAAACAATATTTCTAACTACAACAATTTGTCCTTCAACTCACAATCTCAAGAATACTCGGGAACAACCGATTTCACCATCATTGTCGGCGGCAACACAACAACCGGAAATAACAGTACAATTTCATGTGGTCTTTGTATTCGGATCCAGTGAGTCATTCAGATCTTTTAAAGTTTGCAGTTATTGTTATCACGTTCTTTGTATTCTCCTATCTACTGATCATCCAGATTCATCGGCTATGTCAGGTCCATTAGATCGATTTGCAATACTTTGTGAGTTGACCTTATTTACTGATTTTGAAGCATTATTGAATTTTAGTTACATTAGTTTTTGTTTAGTCAGTATGTAGTTCTATGATTTATGAAATAGATTTAAATTTTAAAAATTCCTTAACCATCTCGGGTTTAGTCTACGAAGCCGCCTTTGTTAGGGAGGGCTTTCTCTCAATTTTGGACTTTCCTGTGTGAATCCCATTTAGTTGGACTCCAAAGAGAGTACCAGACACTTGATGGAAACAAAAAAATAGGTTTATATTTGGATACGGTTTTATTTAGTAAAGCAATTATGTATCAATTCTGAATTAGTATTTAAAGGTTTGCGATATTTAACCTGATAATGAATTTGACATTACTCTCCTCCTTTTAGGGTTTGAGAGGATTTATTAGTTAGACTATCTTTTAGGTGATTGTCAACTCGTGTAATCCTGTGGTGGAGCTGGAATTTTGCTAATGTCGTTTAAAACTTTAGAATACATATTTAAAAAGTTATTTTTTGGGTTTATGTATATTAAAGTATTTTTTTTAAAAAAATGGCAATGGCACTACACCACACTGTTTTGCTCTATCAACTTCCATGGTTCTTTTCTCTGTCTACATATTTGCTCTCATCAAGAAATGAGTTTATCCGTTTTAGGTGAAAGTGTTATTCCTGTTCTATCTTATGAGATTGTCCTTATTGTTTTGTCAAAATGAAGAGTGCTCTCATGATTAAAGGGACGACCAAGAGCAAAACTGTGAATATGCACATTACTAAGGGCAAAATGGTAATTTTATCTAACAGATATTTAGCTATTCTCTTACTTCAAAACAATTCTAGAAACAATATTTCTAACCACAACAATTTGTCCTTCAACTCACAATCTCAAGAATACTCGGGAACGACCGATTTCACCATCATTGTCGACGATAACACAGCAACAATCGAAAATAACAGTACAATTTCATGGAGCCTTTGTATTCAGATCCAGTGAGTCATTTAGATCTTTTAGAGTTTGCAGTTATTCTTATCGCGCTCTTTATATTCTCTGATCTACTGATCATCCAGATTCATTGGCTATGTCAGGTCCATTAGATCGATTTGCAATGCTTTGTGAGTTGACCTTATTTACTGATTTTGAAGCATTGTTGAATTTTAGTTACATTAGTTTTTTTGTAGTCAGTATGCAATTCTATGATTTATGAAATAGGTTTAAATTTTAAAAATTCCTTAACCATCTCGGGTTTAGTCTACGGAGCCGCCTTTGTTAGGGAGGGCTTTCCCCTAATGTTGGACTTTCTTGTGCGAATCCCATTTAGTTGGACTCCAATGAGAGTACTAGACACTTGGTGAAAACAAAAAAATAGGTTTATAGTTGGATACAGTTCTATTTAGTAAAGCAATTATGTATCAATTCTGAATTAGTATTTAGAGGTTTCGTGATATTTAACCTAATAATGAATTTGACATTACTCTCCTCTTTTTAGGGTTTGAGAGAATTTATTAGTTAGACTATGCTTTAGGTGATTGTCAACTCATGTAATCCAATGATGGAGCTGAAATTTTGCTAATGTTATTTAAAACTTTAGAATACATCTTTAAAAGTTGTTTTTGGGTTTATGTATATTAAAGTATTTTCTAAAAAAAATAGCAATGACACTGCACCACATTGTTTTGCTCTATCAACTTCCATGGTTCTTTTCTCTGTCTACATGTTTGCTCTCATCAAGAAATGAGTTTATCCGCTTTCGGCGAAAGTGTTATTCCTGTTTTATCTGATGAGATTGTCCTTATTGTTTTGTCAAAATGAAGAGTGCTCTCATGTTATTATATATTATCAGATTTTTTCAATCCGTGTTATGACAACAACATATTGAGAAATAGAATTGACTCATCATACATCATCTTTCAATGAATAAACAATTGTTAAATTGAAGGTGTACCTCTAATCTGCCAAAATATTGCAGACTTGCATTACTTGATTTTTGGAATGGAGAGCATTTGTTAGAATTTTAATTAGGTTGTGGAGTTCTGCTAGCAAATCGTAAAGTGTCATAGAAGAAAAGATGACGATCAACAAGTAACTTGTGTTGACGTATATATATCTCCTTATGTATACAATGCTATCCTCGGGAGTTATTTTGCACAACAAGGTATATTTTTTTAATAGTATTTTGTTAGTTTTATTTGGGTTTTTTCCCTTTTTTGGTATGGATAGGATTCAAGGTTGTTAATTTAAAAAATGTAGGACATTAAAATGGTAGTTGTTGTTAACTTAAAATTACAGATGATGGGTTCCTTCTAACCTTTAGCATTATAGCATTTTGCCCAAATGAAAAGACAGTTCCCTTTTCAGCACTGTACTTATGCAATGTCATTTTAGGAAAAAGACATTCTGCTACTCAATTTTTGTTTTCGGTACCATTCAAGTTTTTTTCTTTATCTTGCCAGTGCCATTAGGAAGAGCTAATGATTCTTGTTCTGGTTTCTTATTTTTGCAGTGGGTACTTTCACCAAAATAATTCAATTTCCCATTACCAATAATACTTACCATGATTCGTATGGGCTTTTCAGACTTACTTGTAGTGGTTAAATAAAACCCTAGAAGCATGGTGCTCCCTCGGTCTGTCATTCCTAACCAAAAAATGGCGTTTCTCTTTATCTGTTATTCGTTATTTGGGCATCACCACTCACACTAATGGGTTTCATATTAGCTCAATTTCAGGTTGTTCTTACTCTCACATTTTCCCTAAACTTCTTCTAATATTTCAATTTCATGATTGATGATTCCTTTCATCATTCTTGATTTATTTCTGTTGTTAAGTGTCACCATTAAAATATTTTGGAGGCTAAGAGTAGCTGATCTGAAGAAAAAGAAAACTTTAGATAAAACAATTATTGATGGTTTACCATGTATCCAAGATCGATTTTACCACTTACAAACAACAACATCAACATACTCGATATAATCCCATAAGGTGGGAGTAGGGTTATGCTTATTATTACTTTGAAAACCACCTGAAGAATGACTTGGTGTTTTCTCTTATATCTTATTTATTTTTAGTGTTATATTCTAATTACTTGGTCCATGAGGAATGGTCATGGTGTGTTTGCATATTGTCAGCGTACATGAATAATGTTCAGTGGACAAAAAGGCTCCATCCGTCAGTTCTACTATAGAAGGTGCGTTGGATACCTTTGAAAGATTTTCTGAAAATCAGTATCGTTCATTTTTTTTTTGCTTAGTTAAGATTACTGGTAAACTTTTATCTTCTTCTATCAATTCTCTTAATCCTTATTAATATCTTATAACTTATAGAAATGATACTAACTTTAAAATGATACTAACTTGTTGTATTAAGTTTCGTGGCTGTTTAGAACTCTGAGTCTATTGTATTACCACTATTTAATCACTTCACAGTTACATGAAGAATAAAAATAACTGAGAAAAACAGCAGAGATAAAGCATACACACCTTGGCGTTGGCGTTGGCATCCTTTGGAATAGTCTTCTCTGAGATCACAAATTTGTGTGAACATTTATGCTTACCATCGAGAACCATTTGACATCAAATCAACCAGAAACTTCTTTCATGTCAGAGGAAATCGATACTACTAGCAACTTAAAGGTGACCAAGATTTTGAGTTCGCATGCAAATGAGCGTAAGGACAATGTGGAAAAGTTTAGTAGTGAGTCAATATTTTGTAGGATAGACCTAAGTATGATAGAGCATTACTCTTAGGAATTCATCTTATGGAATTAATCCCCATGAATGTAAAACTACAATGTTGAAAGTTACCCTCATTATTTCTGGAAATTTAACCTCTACATATGTTAAGAGTAAAATGTTGAATGGACTGGGAAGTTTAAATAATGGTTTAATTGTGAAATGGTTAGTCAATAGTGTCATTGGGGCTTTTCTCTTCTCTTATCTTATCTTCATTTTACAGTTTGGATAGACTCAACATTATTCCCCCCTAAAAAAAAAACTCAAAAGATTGTATCGCATTGAGATGCCGATTCATTTTCCACCCACAATGAGAAGGGAAGTGGGAACCTCCTATTCAGTAGCCGGTAGATCAAAATGGATCCTGGAGAAGCAGGATCCCAGCTCGTGAGAAATATGGTTCCATGCTGGTTCAAGGACGGACTTGTAGTCCTTCTAATCTAACACTATCTCATTCATTCAGATTATAAATAAAGTTGCACAAATGTGACTTGATCAATTTTATAAATTTGGGACTCAATGCTTTCTCCTCCCTTTATCCTCTTTACTTTGATGACATCTTTTAAAATACAACTATCATTCACCCTATATAACAAAGAAGAAATAGATTTTCTTGAAATACGTATTAAGAACTCCACATGCAAAAATCCCCAAAGATACCAAACATCTGTTGCTACATGCTGCAGAGAGTAAGTTTAAATTCATGATAGAACCAGTAAACCTCAAATATTTTGATTCAGAAACGTCACTTATTAAGCTCTTTCCATTTGCCAGTGATCATTTTGCTTCGACTTTTCAAGGTATTGTTCTGAGTTCTTGTGTATTGAGTGCACATCTTATGCTAATAATTGTAAAGTATTATGCAGGAACCATGTTAGGCCAGATACTTTATTTTATGCATTTATCGAGTTTGTGAACAAAAAAGATGTGAGTTTTTAAGATGGTTGAATCCTGATGAGCCTTTCAGTTACTGATGGCAGTCCTATTTATACACACACACCCCTATTTAGATAATATTTTAAATCCTGTGGATTAACTGTTATGGATGGTGTCCCATTGGCAGGAAAAACTATTTTTGTCGCTCCTTTACGCCCATTTGTTCTGCAGCAGGTGGAAGCATTACATAAGTTTGTAGATATTCCACAAGTAAGCAAGGAGTTATGTTTTTTTTTAGCTAGGGTTATGTTTTGCTTCATATTATTTTAAAGTTGTTTCCTAATCCAATGTCCTAAAAGAGCAAATATACTGCTATTTACATTTTGAGACACATGTTTCTTAACTGATTGTAGGAGTGCACAATTGATCTGATAGGTCAAACTAATCCTCTGAGAAGAGCTAGTTTATGGAAAAAGAGATGAGTTTTTTTGTTACCCCACAAGTGCTGGAGAAGGATATACATTCTGGTGACATTCTGCACTTTAATGTGGATATGATTTTATGTGTTTATAGTTTTCGTGTTTTCAAGAGACCCGAGGTCTAACCCGCACATGATTTGTGCTTTCATGATAGGTAGTAAAACTTAACTTTCGGTGAATTATTTGAATTTCTGGATTTCAATGCCTAAGCTAGAGGAGAGTCACTTATATTTGTATATTTGGATCATTTAAACGTCAACAACCATTATCTCTAATATGAGAGGTATTAGAAACATGTCTAAAAACTGAATCTATATATTTTATGTATATTTTTACATATTCTTGGAGGTATTTTCACGTATTGACTCTATACTTTCTGCAGATAAGAAGTTTTATAATTAATAAATGAATTTTGTTATCATCCTTTCTTACTTTAAATTAAAAACAGATGTAAGTATTTACTAGAAACTTGAGGACACTAGCATTCCATGTTTGAATAAAAGTTGTAATATGTTAATGACTTGACCCGAATATAGTTATCCTACTTAGATACTATCTTAATATGCTTGAAATATGAAAAATATAAGGTATATAGGTATCAGATGGCTAAGATTGAAGATGTCAGGTTGTAGTACTTGACGCTAACCACTTTAAGTATAACTTATTTAGGTTAATTGACGCCCAAAATGTTGTTATTTACTTCATGGGCTTTTAGCAGTTTAATAACTTCTTGAATTGCTTGGATCTGGTTATGGATTTTCTTGTTCATAATGGTCATCACCAGTTCCTTCCTAATACTTTTATGTTCCATGATTTTGGTGTCATTGGTTTTTCATCATGGAGGTGAGCTAATGTGTTAGGCGCTATCATATGACTCAACTTCTTCTTTAGGGGATTCGGGTATCTGTATTTTAGTTAATGGTTATGGTGCTTTTTCCTAGGGACTACATGCTTCTTGGCAAACTTGATTGATATACCTTTTTTATTCTAAATGGAGCTTATTATATATTGTTGTGGAATATATAATATATCATACGCAGGGGGAAATTTTCCAATAGTCAGAGTTTAACATATTTTTTTTTAAATGGTAATATAAATATGTCAGAGTTTAACATATTATTGATAATAGCCAAAGGATAATACCCCAAATAGATCCAACCTAGCCTTGGTTGATTGCTTTCTTAGTATAAACTGAAGGCTGTTGGTGTAAAGTTTTTATTTTAAGAAGTTAATGGACAAAATCCTATGTTAGTCATCCTAAAAGTTACCTGACTTACTATCGTTCTTCTTTATCCTTTTCCAATCATTATCTCTCTTTCTTGGATTTTGCATACAATGTTTAATTTTTGTTTGAATCCAATCATTTAGATTTTAATAAGTGTACTACTCCCACACTCTCTTTTTAACAGTGATATGATTATTACAAAGTACTTCATCCAACCATTTTTAATTTATCTTTTTGTATCCATTTTATCCTTGTTATTAAATATTGTTTATTATCTAATACTTAATTGACTTATAATAACTAATTAAAAGTGATATAGTAAAATTACTATAAAAAATACTTGTGAAAAAAATTAAGTGGGCCCATAAAAATCGTCAAGTTAATTTAAAACACCAAGAATTAACTTATCATTTTGTCTCTATTTTACATTTTTTATGAAATATTATTAAATTTCTAATGCTTAGATGACCTATTATAAGTAATTGAGGATGATATAGTAAAATCACGATTGAAGCGGCGAAGCAGGCATGTCGTAAATGACTCATAATAACTAGTTAAAAGTGATACAACAAAAAATATATAAAAAAAAAACTTGTGAAAAAAATTTAAGTGGATCCCATATAAAACAGGTGAGCAATCTATTGCAACAGGTTAGTGATCTTTTGCAATAGGCGATTCATCTATTGGAATCAACTTCAAAGGTTCTGTAGTACATCCCAACAGGTGAGTCATCTATTGCAATAAATGTATAATTTGTTGCAACATATGAGTCACTTGTTCCAATAAATGACTCATCTGTTGGAATCACCTTCATGTTCTATAGTACTTTAACCTAATTACCAATAGGTTAAGTTATCTGTTGAAATATATAACTACTTGTTGCAACATATTATTCACCTGTTGCAACAGATTACTCATCTGTTGGGTTTTATATTACGACACAATAAAATCACTATTAATTTTATCATAATTAATTTTTTAACAAATGTCTTTATTTAGGTATCACTAATGGAGGGATCAATAGCAATACGGGGGGATTATCGTGGTGAATAGATTGAGAAGAGCAATCGATATGTATGGCGTTGAAAAGAGGGTGAAATGTTAGAGAAGATAGCTATGACAGTCTAAAGTGATATTTCGTATGATGATTTTGTGAACTTAATTATCAACTATTGTGGAATAAATTATCAACCAAAAGAACTCGTCATCAGCTACATGCATAACTCCTTTAAAAATCAAAGGGTACTATATTTTAAGATAAGCTATCTGGTTTAGTTGCGTGCTTATCTTAGTGATTCAGCTAGGCCAGTGTTAAGGGTATACGTGGTTGAAAAACTGAGAGAGAATGAGAAACAAAATGTAGAAGAAGAACAACAACTAGACATCTTTGATGATAAGCTAGATGATCTGGACATGAATATTCTAGATGATGATCAAACACCTACGCCCGTTGTTACGAACAATACGGTGGGCAGTTCTTCTCAATTAACACAGTCGAGTAATCGTCAAGATGAGAAGACTGGCTTTTGCAAAAGAATGTTATTCAAGGATAAGAAAGAACTATCTAATTCTTAGTTTATTGTTTGATTTAAAAATGATTTTAGAATAAAGAAGGTGATTAATTCAAGCAAAGTCTTTTCCTTTAGATGTGCTAATCCGACCTGCAAGTGGTGGTTGAAGGCTGTGAAATACTTAAGCTCTAAAAGATTCATCATTAATGTTTATGAAAAGTACCACACATGTGGTTCGGAGCATATTACGAGCCAAAATCCTCACGCCACGACAAAGGTCCTCAGTCAATATTTCCAGTATAAATTCCCCAATGGCAAAGGCCCTTCTACGGATGATATAACCAATCAACTCCTTACAGAATTGGGTGTTACAGTCAGTTATTGGAAGATATATATGGCCATAGGGATTGCCAAGGACTTGGTTAGGGGGACACACGAGCACGGGCATGCAATCCTTGATGCCTACCGTTACATGCTTGTGTCCATAAATCCCAAAAGAAAGACGGCATTACATGTTGATGAAAATGAAAGATTTAAGTACTTTTTATATCCTATGGTGCTTGGATTCTTGGTTTTCAGCATTTGAGAAAAGCCATAGCTATAGATGGGACCTTCTTGAGGAGCAAGTGTAATGGAGTTTTGCTAGCGGCGGTGGCACAAGATGCGGAGAGTCATATCTTTCCTGTCGCTTTTTGTGTAGCAGACAAGGAATGCGATGCCTAGTATGGATATTTTTTGAACAAATGCAAAGCTGCATCGAAGATAACGTGATGTATTGTATGGATATTTTTTTGAACAAATGCGAAGTTGCGTCAAAGATACCCAAGAGTTATGTTTTATTTAGGATAGGCATCCAAGTTTCCCCAAGATAGGTTCAATTTTCTACGCTTCAGCTCACTTTGGTTGTTGCATGAAACATCTTGGAGATAATATTTGAAACAACTTTCACAATGAAAGGGTCGTGACCCCTTTTTATAGAGCAACTAAAGCATATAATAGAGATGATTTTTGGACCATTTGAATCAAATAATGTATATACATCCCAAGGCAGTAGAACAACTCGTACGTTTTGGTTTCAAGAGATGGAGTCGGGCATACTGTCTGGAAAATAGGTACATTCTTATGAATTTAATGTCTTGTTTGAGTTACAAGTTTCGTATGATGTCGTACTAAGTGATTCTTTTGTATATGTATAATATGATGACGTCAAACATTGTTGAATTAGTGACTCATTATTTGGAGTTAAAAGAGAATTCCCATTCGTGGCAGTATTTGATAAAATAAATATGAAATATGGCAAATTATTTCACAAAAGGCGTATGCAGTTCCCGAACGCAGGAACCATATTTGTTTTAGAAGTGAAAAATAAATATCAACGAACGTCAGTTTGGGGAATAGGTTATTTGCTCATCAATTAGCAGATTACAAGTTCAATATCGACGGTCATGGTGATGTTGCCATGGTCAATCTACAAACAAGATCTTGTACTTGCAGAGTTTTTGACCAGAACAAAATACCCTGTCCACATGCTATGGCAGCACTTCAAGTCCAATACAGTGCACAATATGTACCTAAAATTTATGAGTTCTCGTCTCCATATTATTCAGTGGAAAGATATATAATGGTATATAGTGTTAACATTAATTTGGTGCCTCTCGAAGAATCTTGGTTTATTTCTGTAGAGCTTTTGAGGAGATTAATACCTCATTCATATATTGATCCAAGCACTATCAGACCGGGAAAAAGAAAATATAAGAGGAGGCGTGGAGTTAAAGAATTATTTCCATCAGGAAAAAACCAGTGCTCAGTATGTAAGAACGCTGGCCACAAAGGAGCTACTTGCCCAGATCATAATCAACCATGATCATTGTAATAGCAAAACTTGTTTTGTTGTTTGTTATGGACTTTGATATTTTTAACTTAATTATTGTGAACGTAAGTATTATTATTTATTATATAAAATATCTTTTTTATTAACTTGTGCATCAATAAAAAGAGGTAAAACATGAACTAAATATAACAGACCATAAAATTATTTTCAGCAGATTACCCATCTGTTGCAACAAATGGATATTCACGGGAAGAACACAATATAGTTTATCAAATTGGAATGTGTTCCTCCAATAGATGACCAATTTATTGTAACAGATAGGTAATCTGTTGGAACAATACAACACAGTTCATGCCACAAACCCAACAGATGACCAATCTATTTCAACAGATGGTCCATCTATTGAAAGAATTTAAAACTCTTGCTATTGCTACTGAATTCAAAATTGTTCCTTACCTCCAACCGTCGACATGTTTGTTGAGAAGAAGAAATAGACATAATGAAAATTAAATAAGAATTAAAATGCCAAAGTCTACCAAACATAAGTTTTTCATTAAACAAAAACAAAATACATTAGGTAGGTAGATCCGATATATAAAAATAAAAATACATACACTAAAAGAAAAAACATAACCTAATTATTATTATTATTATTATTATTATTATTATCAGCTAACCAATCGTCAACCAACAGTAGCATGACCTTCTTTAGCCTGTGAATCTCTCGAAGCATCCTTACTCTCATGGCGGCCAACTCCCACTGGAGTTCATTAACCTGCTTCTAACGTTCCCGCACGGTGTCGTGCAGAATAGTAATGTCCCAAACAGGATTATCCATATCTAGAACACGTATGAATTGATAAAAAACATAAACACAAAAGTAAAGAAAGGAGTCCGAATGTAATATAGCGTATATTACGAACTAGTAGATTTACCAAAAAAGAAAAAAAATCTTACCTCAACGAGAAAGAAATATGGTCTTTGAAATGAAGTGGTTGAAGATATAATATGAAAGACAAAATGTAAGAAATAAATAAAGTGATGAGTAGAATGAACGAGTATGGAGGAACCTATTTATAGATAATTAAATCTGAATGTGGCAGGCAAAAAGTCATGACTGTTTACCTCCTACATTAAATCTAACTGGTGACATTTTGATTATTGTAAAAAGTCATAATTAAATCTAATTGATGACTTTTTGATTATTGTGAATAGTCTTTTCAATAGTATAATCATTTTTATTGAATTATTGCAACTCCTGCATCTATTTGTTGCAACATATGGTTCATCAGTCGCAATAGATTAACCATTTATTGCAACATATGGTCCATGTATCGTAACAAACTAACCATCTGTTGCAACTTATGGTCCATCCGTTACAACAAACACTTAAACCCTACTTTCAACAAACACTTAAACCCTACTTTCAACCGTCCACATATTGAGAATAAGGAATAGACCGAATGAAAATGAAATAAGAATTAAAAAGACAAAGTAGACCAAACATAGATTTTTGAATCCATTACATACAAAAATACAATGAGAAACAAAACATACATGAAGTTCCTTCCTTAGGTAGATCCAATATAATAAAACAAAATATATACGCTAAAAGAAAAATATAACCTAATTATTATTATTATTATTATTATTATTATTATTATTATTATTATTGTTAACCGACAATCGTCATCCGGCAGCAGCAGGACCCTCCTTAGCCTTACTCTCATGGCACCCAACTCCCACTGGAGTTCATGAATCTATTTTTCAAGTCCCCGTAAGGTGTCACGTAGAATCACCTTGTCCCCTTCAGGATTAGCCAAATCTAGAAGTGGAGTAGACTGAATGAGTAAGGAGGGACCTATTTATAAAGGATTGAATTTAAATGGGTTAGCTAAAAAGCCACGATTGTTCACCTCTTTTTTAATAATTACATCCCTTAATTAAATAAAACTGGTGAATTTTCAATTATGTAAATTAAAAAATAGATCTAAATACAACATTTTATCTTTATTTTATTTCAAAAAGAAAATTGCTTTAAAATAAATCCAATAAATGGGTAATCTATTGCAAAATATATGCTATCTATTTGATAATTTACAACATCCTTGCAATATGTTACGATAGATGTATATTTTTTTTTGATTATTTCCAACAAATAAGTTATCTGTTGCAACAAATTGATCATCTGTTGTAATCGATGTCTATAATTATTTGATAATTGTAATAGATGTGTCAACAATTGCAACAGGTTAGTCATCTATTTATTCAAATTAAGCCATAGATGGAGTAGAAAGAATAAGGTGCGTGCAGATGGATGGATCCACTTTCATGTGTGGGAGTTATGTATTACTAACAAGGTCATCATGACAACATACATAAAGTACAATGATTTTGTGAATGCAATTTTTAACCGATTAGGCATTGATCATTCAAACAAGATCCTGCATTGTACACTCAAGTTTGATAGGTTTTAATTGATAAGGCTAAGGGACCATGAAGATGGTGCCGATACCCTGTTACGATTTAATGATGTTTGTTTCTTATGTTTATACGTGTCAAGTTATAAGAAGGGATTAATATTTGGTGGCATTGTAGAGATCCAATAGCGATTGGACTGATTTTAGGGGTGCAATGGACTTTGAAAAGGCCTTCAAAGCCTTCCACCGCAACAAACAAGAATGGAAAGCCAATAAAAATTCCGCTGGCCCAAATTTATAAGGATGGGTTGTTCGAGAAGATAATTATACGCCAGAAGGAGCCGTAGGAGAATACCTGCAAGGGAAAGGGGAGTTAATGAAAGACTATATCATCTGAGACCTTATTTAAGAGGAAACATAGGGTAGCAAGCAAGGAAATTCTAGTGGATCTGGCCAATGAAATTGACATAAAACATGAGAAATTTAAATCAAGTGCAAATATGAAAGCGTATCCAAAAATGAAAATCCATCAATCGTCTCTTTTAAAGAAAAATAGTAAAGTAGACTGCAGCTGGCCACTTTTCTAGGGAACTGCAACTAGTTAGCATGGTCGGAATGATCACCTCTAGAGAAAATAATAGAAAACCAAGAAAGCAGCTTTATGGGCACCGAGGATTTAAATGATATACAGTAAAGAATGAAACTTGCGCCAAGAACTTCTGAAGTTAAAATAAAGAATCAAGCCATGACGATAATTTTTAAATTTTCATTTGCATTCCATGCCTTCTATTTGTGGTTCTAATCAGGTCAATAACAGTGGAAACAAAAAGTATGAAGTTGGACAGAAATCCTAAGCCTTTTTGTTTTTACTGCGACTGATGTGACCAGAACCACAAACTGAATGCCTAAGATGCAAGTGTCACTTCTAAAATTGACTCCTTGGCTTGATTCCTTATTTTAACTTTAGAAGTTCTTGGTGCAAGTTTCATTCTTTGTTGTACATCATTTGAACCCTCGGTGCTCGCAAAACTGCTTTCTTAGTGTTCTGTTATTTTCTCTGGAGGTGATCATTTCGACCACGCTAACTAGTCGCAGTTCCCTAACAAAGTGGCTAGCTACAGTCCACTTTACCATTTTTTTTAGAGAGACAACTGACAAATTTTTTCATTTTTGATACACTTTTATATTTGCACTTGATTGAGATTTCTCATGGTTTAAGTCAATTTCATCGTCCAGATTCACTACACGTTCCTTGGTACCCTGTGTTTCTTCTTTAATAAGGTCTGAGATGATATAATCTTCATTAACTCTCCTTTCCCTTATCAGTATTCTCCTACCATACCTTCTGTTGTATAATCATCACCCGAGCACCCCAACCATATAAATTTGGGCTAGGATAATAATTATATTGATTTTCGTTCTTAGTTGCAGTAGTGTGACACTTCAGAGGTCTTTCAAAAGTCCATTGAACCCTTAAAATCAGTCCAATCATTATTGAATCTTTTAATAATGCCATCAAAACTTGATCCCTTCTCCAAACTTGACACATAAATATTTTAAAAACCATCATTAAACCATAACAAGCTATCGACACCACCTACAAGGTCCCTTAGCCTTATCAGTTCGGACCTATCAAACTTAATTGTAAAATTACAGATATCTTATTTGAATGATCAGTGCCTAATCGATGAAAAATAACATTCACAAAATCAATGTACTCTATGTGTGTTTTTATGCTAACATGATCAGTAATACATACCTCCCACATATGAAGTGGTTCCATATGCAAGTAGCTTATTCCTCCGAACCCATCTTTACTCTAGCCTTTTGTGTTGGTCGGGAAAAATTTAATCAACTTTTACTTCCTTATATCTACAAACAAGAGAAAAATAATTAATGTCAAACAAGAGTAGAACAAAAAGAGCATTACAATTGATGTCTGCATAATTTTCAAAAAAGGGTAACACAAAATTGAATAAATACAACACATTACAACAAGCGTTCCAATAGATGAGCGATCTATTGCAACAGGTGATGCATCCGTGGCAATAGATGGCCGATATATTGTAACTTATAGATTATCCGTTGGAATAAATGAAACCATCCTTGCTAGTGGTTTGATTTGTTCCAACAGTTACTCCGTATGTTGCAACAGATAGGTCATCTATTGGAAGAGCTGTTGTATTTATTCCAACAACTGATTCATCAGTTGCAACAGTTGGGGAATCTATTGCAACACCACCAAAACTAACAATAACATCAACAACATTATCAACAACAAAGAAACAACACCATATGTTCCAACACGATCAACAATACCAATACCACATGTTCCACCACCACCACCACCACCACCACCACCACCAACATCAACAATAACATCAACAACAAATAAATAAATAAAAGACATAAAAAATGATATTGCCAATAAGGTTTTTTAAGTTCTTCCAATAGATGACTTTTTTTACACATTTTAATAAAAATAACGGTTCGTTCAATCAAGACTTAAAAGTCACCTTTCCTTCAATTTTCTCAATAAATAGGATATGGGTAATAGGTAAATAAATAAAAATAAAAGATATAAATAACTAATTTAAATAGAAGAAGTAGAGAAGGAAAGAACAATAGTGAACCATACCTGTAATGTCAAAGCAAAGGGATCAAAACACCAGTTTCAGTTAAGAAAAGATATAGATTGATTGAGATCTGAAAGGATCCTCATGCAAAAGAGGAGAGAAAAGAGAGAAAAGATAGAAAAAAGAGATGGTTGTGATTACCCTAAAGAGGAGAGAAAGAGAAAGAAGAGAGATGAATTAATTTATGGCTGAAGGAGAGATAATTTAAAGATGGGTTTAATAATATTCATTAATAACTTTGGGGGGCACGGGGAGGTGACTTTGAAAAGACAAGATAAGACGACCCAAGGAGGAGATTTTTGAGTTATCCAAGAAATATTTTTTACCTCCTTAGTATTTTTTTTTTTTTATTTCAGAGAATAAATTTCTTTAGAATAAAAAATAGATCTTAAGACAGATAAGTCATCTGGAGTAATAAATGTCAATATGTGTAAAAAATTTCAACAGCTCGGTCATCTATTGCAACAGATGTCAATATCTATTTGATAATTTACAACAGATAAGTCATCTGTTGCAACATGTTTCTTTATCTGTTTGATAATTTCTAATAGATAAGTCATCTGTTACAACAGGTTGAACATCTATTTTAATGCAATTTCAATTGAGTTCATAGATTCAACTATAATTTCAATTGATTTAGCTAGAACTAGGGATGAGTTCATAGGGTCAACTACAATTTCAATTGAGTCGTTGTAATTGCATGATGTTTGTTTTGCGTTCCTCCTGACCTGGGTCGTCAATCGATCTGTTAGAGTTTAAATAATTCATATCAAGCCATTGTTTGAAATACCTAAATTTATTTTTCTAGAACTAGGAATGACTTCATAGGTTCAACTACAATCTCAATTGAGTCGTTGCAATCCATGATGTTGGTATTGCATTCGGCCAGACTTGAGTCATCAATCGATCAATATTAGTTGAAACAATTCATATCAAGCCATTATTTAAAATACCTAAATTGATTTTGCTAGAACTAGGGATGAGTTTATAGGGTCAACTACAATTTCAATTGAGTCGTTGCTATTGCATGATGTTTGTATTGTGTTCCTCCTGACCTGAGTCGTCAATTGATCAATATGAGTTGAAACACTCATATCAAATAGATTATTTGAAATACCTAAATTTATTTTGCTAGAATTATGGATGAATTCATAGGTTCAACTACAATTTCAATTGATTTGTTGCAATTGGTTGATGTTGGTATTGCGTTCAACCTGACCTGAGTCGTCAATCAATCAATTTAAGTTGTAACGATTCATATCAAGCCATTATTTGAAGTACCTTAATTAATTTTTCTAGAACTAGGGATGAGTTCATAGGGTTAACTACAATTTTAATTTATTCGTGGCAATTGGTTGATGTCGGTATTGTGTTCCTCTTAACCTGAGCCATCAATTGATTGATTTGAGTTGAAACGATTCATATCAAGCCATTGTTTGAAATACCTAAATTGATTTTGCTAGAACTAGGGATGAGTTCATAGGGTCAACTACAATTTCAATTGAGTTGTTGCAATTAGTTGATGTTGGTATTGTGTTCCTCCTGACCTGAGTTGTCAATCGATCAATTTGATGAAGAGATACATATCAGGCCATTATTTGAAATACCTAAATTTGTTTTGATAAAACTAGGGATGAGTTCATAGGGTCAACTATAATTTCAACTGAGTCATTGCAATTGCATGATGTTGGTATTGCGTTCGGCTTGACTTATGTCGTCAATCGACCAATCTTAGTTGAAATGATTCATATCAAGCCATTGCTTGAATTACCTAAATTGATTTAGCTAGGACTAGGTATGAGTTTATAGTGTCAAATACATTTTCAATTGAGTCGTTACAATTGCATATGTTGGTATTGCGTTCAGCCTGACCTGAGTCATCAAATTGGTCAATCTTAGTTGAAACGATTCATATTAACTTATTATTAAGCTAATATTAAATTCTTAAGTGTTCCAATTGAACTTAATACAATTTATTTTGATGAAACAATTAAAATTTATCTCTTTTAAAGAATTAATTTAGATCAATTTGGACCAAATTAATATTTTTAAAACTTGTCATTCTTTTCCAAAATACAAATCAACCCATACAAATCCATTTGCGGGAAAAATATTTCATAATTTTAAATCTCTAGTTCTCGTTCTTTTCTTTCTCTCTCAATAATACAAACAAAAACTACTCAACATATTGCTCAACCTTTCATAACAGATCGATTTTATTCCCATTTTTGACCACATAGTTGTTATTTTCAACTCCATTCTTTCTTGTATCCATCGTTTGATCCATATAGGTAATAGAGTTCTAGAAGAGTTCTATATTTGTTTTTTTTTCTAAAAATTAGGGCTTTTTAGTTAATGATAAAAAAGAAGACTTTTAATTATATTATCTTCGAGAACGGGTTACCAATTTTGAGTTTTGATGCTAAAAATGTGGGAAGAACCTGAGAAAACCCTAGTTTTTTGTAGTGTTCTATTGGATATCGTGGTATTATTGGATGGTGTTTGTGGTGGCGTTGGTGGTGTTGGTGGCATTAGTGGTGTTGGTATTGGCGGTGGTGTTGATGGTGGTGGTGTTGGTATTGGTGGCATTGTTGGTGGTATTGGTGGTCTTGGTGGTCTTGGTGTTGGTGGCATTGGTAGTGGTGCTAATGGTGTTGGTATTGCTGGCATTGGTGGTGGTCGTGGTGTTATTAGTGGCATTGGTGGTGTTGGTGGAATTGGTATTGGTGGTCTTAGTGGTGGTGTTGGTATTAGTGGCATTAGTGGTGGTGGTGTTAGTATTGGTGGTATTGGTGGTGGTGTTTGTGGTTTTGGTGGTTTTGGTGGTGGTGGTCTTGGTGTTGGTATTGGTGGCATTAGTGGTGGTGTTGGTGGCATTAATGGTGATGTTGTTGGTGTTGCTGGTCTTGGTGTTGCTATTGGTGGCATTGGTGTTGGTGGTCCATCTGTTGCAACAGGCGGAACCGTTGGAAGATATTAAATAGGTCTTCAAATAGATTCCCCATCTGTTCCAACTGATGGGTTATTTGTTCGAATATTTTTTTGTAATGTTGGCATATAAAAATTTATTGAAATTTGTCTTACCTTATTTTAAAAATTATGCAGACATCAATTGTAATATATTTTTTATTTTTCTGTTGTTTGTAGTTAAATGATGTCTCTTAAAAGAAAAAAAATGAAAGTGGACCAACTTCTGACTACCTAAAAAAAGGCTAGAGTACAGATGGATTCATAGGAACTTTCTGAACAATCTCAGGAAGGGAAAAGTAAAGTTGAGGAAAGATATGAAAATGATGAAGATAGAGATAGAGAAGGGTATGTAGAGGCTGGTGAGAAAAATAAAAGTGAGGAGGAAGAAGAGGAACATAAACAAGAAGAGAAGAAAGTTGAAAATAAGAAAGATGATGATGATCAACATGATGATAATACATCACCAATGGAGTGTGAATTAAGATCGAAATCCTAGCATGATCCTATCAAAACTATTAGTTTTGAAAGGTTTTAAGTTGCGATGCTGATAGATGAACCTGCATAACTAACTAGTGATTTTGTACTTAATTATCAGTTGGGGAAACCTTTTGATGACTTTAGGAATACTATGAAAATGGAAAAACTTGATGAATTTTTTAAGAAGAGCTGCTTTGGATGCTTTCTTGATTTGCTTGAGGACAACAATGCCCTTTTCTAAATATGCATGGTATTTGATCTTCTCAACCGCAGGATCATGTACGTGGGGGATGATAAAGATTTGAAAAAGTGGGCAAAAAGATGGATGAAATCTGGATCAACTCTTGTGGCATGCCGATTTGTTTTAGCATGAAAGAGTTTGTCATAGTGACAAGCTTGAGATGTGATCATCCAAAAGAACCTCTCCTCAAGGAAATATCCCGCAAAAAGTCCAAGGCAAGCAGGGCAACCAAACCACCACCATCAAATAAAAAGAAGGCATTTTCCAAGCAACTGCCCACCAAAACCAACAAATGCAAGGAAAAAATAGATGGATTGTTGGACATTGCTGGACGTGGCTATAGAGCCATGATGTTGTTAGATGATCTCAAGGATAAAGACATACCAAAGAAGTACAAGGAGCAATTGTGCTTAGTTTGGTTTGCCCATTCCGTTATATTGGCAAGAGACGTCAATAAAGTCATAAAAGATGATTTGTTGGAGCTTGCTGAGGATCTTGAGAAATTCTACAATTATCCCTAGGGATATGACAGCTATAAGTTGACTGTCAAATATTTATTGACAAAGATACTCCCCCAAAACGATCACCTTGTACGGGTTTCCTTGGGCTTTCATGGTAAATTAAATCACTATTTGTGTACTCTTGCATTAGTTTATAATTATATTAAATAATCATTATGACTTATTTTTGTTTGCTTCTTCTTTATATTTTTTAGGCTTGGGCATTTGAAGCTATTCCCCCATTTCAAAAGTAGGTCAAGGATTACCTGGATAAGGTTTCTCATCCAAGGATCTTTAGGTGGTTGGCTGCAAAGAGAAACATGAGAATTAAGGAGGTTGATCTATTTAACCCCCCGGATAATGTAGTAAGTCTTCTTTCAAGTAAAATAATTTGACTCAAAGAAAAATATTGAAACATATGATTCATATGTTGCAACAGATGGATATTCTGTTGTAATTTCTTAACAGATTACCCGTATGGTTTAAGAAATTGGTAATCTATTGCGACAGATGAGTCATTTTCCACAACAGATTACCTATCTATTTTTTCGGTTCTCTGAACTTGACTTAACAGATTACCCATCTACTACAACTGGTGCAATATATGGGTAATCTGATGTAACATATGGTTAATCTGGTGCCACATATGAATCATCTGTTGCAACATAAAGATCATCTATTGCATAAGTTTTTTGAGTTAACACATTACCCAACTGACTGCAAATTATTATTTGATTTGAACGTATTTATCCTTTTTTAGGTTGTGCATCCATGGATCGTGCCTACTGAGCATGAGTTGGGAATGACTTTTTTTTTACTCGAGGTATTATTGATACAATCGTAGACCCAATGGTGGGGTAATAAAGAAGGAATTGGCTGGAGCAAAAACTATAAGAAGAGTAGTTAGGCAAGGTCAACCTAATGTTGAGGCTCTTTATGACCAATCTGCTGCAACAGATCCGGGTGCTGCTTCGGGGGTGTTGCTGGTGGAGTTATTGATGTTGGTGGTAGACATGCTGTTGCTGATACTGCTTCCAGTCATGACGATGCGATACAAGCAAAAACATGAAAGCAGAAACAACACAAAACACGAAAAACAAACAAAAAATAAGACAAACACGTAAAGGATAAAAGGGATAGAAGGATAGCTAGATTGACATAAATTGATAACGAGAGGACAACCAAAGGGTATATAAAACCCCAGACCTTCCTATAAATCACCGACAACACCAATCTCTTACGAGGACACAAACGGGAATGGGTTCCCGAGCACCCACATTTCTAAACAAACGAAGAAACTCATAACAAGTTTCTACAAAACACTCGCAAGTGTATCTCAATTCATCATTCATCAACTATCCTAAAATAAAGATGGTACTATCTATTTATAGTCCAAAAGCCTTTATTATAACTTGGGCCTAAAAATGACCTTAAATGTAACTTGGGCCCAAAAGTGGCCCAAGAGTAAAAAAACAATGCAAATGGGCTCTATGTGGCGCCCATGTTCTCTCGAAGCCCAAGCTATCATCCAATGCGGTATTGCTCAATGCTCCCTTGGATGAAATTATCAAGTATAGCTTCTCTCGCGCTATCATCCACACATGATATTGTTCTCGTGGAAGCTTAAAAAAGGTACTCCAAACATGTCTTGGAATCCTCGAGGTGGTCATGGCTTGGACTCCCTTGTGTTGGCCTTGAATTATATGCTAAAAAATGTTGATGCCAATTTGGATTGTATGATCCTCCCCTTCTTGAAGATGATCTTTTGATGATGTGTTATCACACTTCTCAAGTTTGGAATCCTTTAATAAGAACTCCATGTGACCTTCCAGCATGTATTCATGAGGCACTCTCATTGTCTTATTCTTTGAAGGTGATGATTCATGATCCTGCACAAGAGGAGAAATGACACTAGGCAAAATTCTAGTATATTGGTTAGTGAATAGAGACAGCCTAATGTTTTAATTGGTCTTTTCAATTTGTATTTGTATTGGTTGAACAATGTCTTTGGGAACTTAGTTTGTAGTGGGTTGGGTAGAGGGAACATATTCTTGAGGTGGATCGGATGCGGTCTTTAGTAATGGGGTCTTTGGTAGTGAGGTTAATGGATTTGTGGGTTTCCTTGATAGGGTGGATAATATGGCATTTGGGTTTATGGATATCCTTGATAAGGTGGGTAGTATGGTGTTTAGGTTTGTGGATATCCTTGATAATAGTTTTGGGGCATTTGTTAGTGGAATTGCGGTGATCGGGGTACATTTGGTGGGGTTTGGGGAGTAAGACATGTCACCTTTTCCATGTTCCATTTCAAGTGTGACCCATTCTCTTTCCAACTATTCAGTTGTTGTTGCCAATCCATGAGGGCCTTCAATACGGTTTCAGAGGTTGCTCCACCCATAACTCTTTAGCACCACAGAGAAAAGGGATGAAATAACTATTGATGATGCATTTGAAGGTCAAACGACTTGACTCAATGAACAAAGACAATAATACACACAAAGAAAGAACAAAAGAAAAACGGACTCAAGAACTATCAATCAACTTAGTAGATAAGTTACTAGTTGACTAGTTGATGAGTAGTTAAGAATCAAAGAAGAAATTTAAGAATCAAGAAATGGAAACTAAGAATCAAACCTTTAGCAATGGAGTTATAAATGTGTTGAGATGTGTTTTAAGAGTTGAATTGATGTTGGAAAGTGTTGATAAACTTGGATTGGTGTTGTTGAAGTTGATTCACGTCAAAAGGATGTGATTTTGCATTTGGTATGGGTGACTGCGTTGGGCAGCCTGCTCCAGCAGTTGGGACGTAGGTCAGGGGCACTTTGGGCACATCTTAGGACCTTGGCTACTGCCTTGAGGTGCGTCCATAAGGCAAGGGCAGACCAGGCCGCACCTTGGGGGCAGATGCAAGGCAGATTGGCCGCCTCTCCCTTTGTGTTTCGCCAAAATTTCCCTCCAAATGGTCCCCTCTTTGTACTCTCTTGTGTAATATCCTTTGGAATCTTCTATAATGCTTTTGTACACACACTTTTTCCACACTTCTCTTCATTTTGAATCAAACACCACCTTTTGCTAAGAATTCAAGATGAAGATATGAATCTTCCTCAAGAACACTCAAGAACACCAAAACTTCAAAATGCTCTAACTCTTGAACCAATGATTGGAATGCGATGAAAATTTGACCCGAGGCTATTTTCAACCTTATAAACATATTCCACACATCATTTTGTCCAAATTCGCAACCAATTTTTCCAGATTTTTGTATCTCTTCACTTTCTTCAAGTTCAAGCTCTCAACAATGGTATCTCACTCAAATGGACTCTGATTATGCTCAAATTTGAACCCTAAACTCCTATAGTGTTAGAGAACAAAAATATAACACTATATAAACAAGAAAAACACAAAATTAAAAGCTAAAATTTTGACCTAGGACTAAAATGTGAATAGTACTTTTTTTGGGATTTTCGATTTTTGAGTCTTTTTTTGTTGATTTTCGAAATAGAAAAACCAAAGACTAGAATCATGGGAACTATTCTAAGATTGATTCTTGATACCAAATGATACAAGAGAAAACACAAAAGTGAAAACCAACACAAAACACAGAAAATAAATGAAAAATGAGATAAACACGTAAAGGATAAAAGGGATAGAAGTATAGCTAGATTGACATAAACCGACAATGAGAGGTCAACCAAAGGGTATATAAAACCCTAAGACCTTTCTATCAATCACCGACAACACCAACCTCTTACAAGGACACAAACGGGAATGGGTTCTCGAGCACCCATGTTTCTAAACAAATAAAGAAACTCACAAAAAGTTTCAACAAAATGCTCGCAAATATATCTCAATTCATCATTCATCAACTATCCTAAAATGAAGAAGGTCCTATCTATTTACAGGCCAAAATCCTTTATTGCAACTTGGGCCCAAAAGTGACCCTAAATGTAACTTGGGCGCCCATGTTCTCTCGAATCCCTAGCTATCATCCAAATGCGATGTTGGTCAATGCTCCCTTAGATGAAATCATCAAGTATAAATTCTCTCGCACTATCATCCACACATGATATTGTTCTCATGAGAGCTTAAAAAAGGTACTCCAAACATGTCTTGGAATCCTCGAAGTGGTCATGTCTTAGACTCCTTTGCATTGGCCTCAAATTATATGGTTAAAAGCATTGATGCCAATTTGGATTGTATAATGATGAGCATATTGATGCTCAAGAAAAAATAAATATATTTGAAATCACCCCTTACACTGGTCCCTCTCACCCTTACAGTAGTTTCTCTCACCATTCTTCACCCTCATTTTCTTATTGTAAATACAAAGAGTGCATGGATAGATAGGATATAATCTTTGAAAAAATAGATACTCTCACTAATACTATCCATGAATTGAAAAACCAAGAGAGGTGTCATACCATCCAAGAAGGTGAGTGAGCCATACACCCCTTCAGTGGAGGTTAAGAAGAAGAAAAAAACAACTAGACATACACTCTCAATTATGAAACCAAAGAAAATTGCAAATCCTCCTCCTCCAAAAGTGTTTGAAGTACAAGGACCATTGAATATGGTGAACATATACGCGAAACTTGACGCCAAAAAGAAGGTTCTTCTGCGAAGGACCATAAATTCCAAGCAACGCATAAAAAGCTTCACCATGCATATCTTTCCCCCAAGACTTCAAGAAGATGACAAATATGGATCAAGGGTACGTGGACACGGTAAGTTTACTTTTCCAAACCTAGCCTTCTAATCTACTCCATAAAGAAGAAGCTACGCAACAGTTGTGTTATCTGTTGCAACAAATGAGTATTCTGGTACAACTGGTGGTGGTTCTGTTTTAACAGATTACCTATCTGTTGCATAAGTTGCATTAGATGGGTAATCTATCTTAGATTCATGAACCCTGTGCAATAGATGGACCATCCGTTGCATCTTTCCACTTTGTTTTTCTTTTTTAAAATTACTAACCTATTTAAAAATTGTCTTCTTATATCATAATATGTTGATAAAATTTTCTGCCTCATGAGGGGTAGACAATTAGTGTATCCAGAAGCTTATGATGCTTCCCATAGAATAATGTACCTCAACTTCTACAATAACTTCAAGGATAGGTACGCTGAGCTTATTAAACTAGCGTCAGCTCCCGGTTGCTTCGTTAGTTTCTGGGTTCCAATGGGATGAAGATATGATTGATTATGTTAGAGGAAAGAGGCCATATCCATAAGGTAAGGACTGGACCAAAATAAAGAGGATTCTTGCAGTCATGAACGTGGAGGTCAAATATTTTCTGGCTCTTCAGATACTACTCGAGGAGGGAATGATGAATGTTTATGACTACAATTTACCTGTCTTTGACGAGGCCAATTTTTTTATCCACATGCAACCACTATTGGAGTAGTTCCCTAACTTATCGAGGCCAAATAAACTGATGAATCATTTGCCAGCGAAACTATTGATGAAGTAAACATGGGATTTTGAAGGTCAAAACAAGGACAAAGACCTTTTCAAAAAATAAAACCAGTGCCGCATGTGGGTCGGACGCGCTTGCACACATTGAATATTTGCTGACTTGCACAGAAATGAACAAGATAACAACCTTTCAATGCTACTACACTGTGGCAAGGATGCAATAGGTCTGGGCTTATGGGATACTAACTAGATGGTTGAAGCCTGTGTATAAAAAGAAGATGTAGAAACACAAACACCATAACAATATTTTATTTCAAGTCACTTTAGTTTACATGTAGTGATAATTTTTTATATTTTATGAAAATTAATTTTTTTATAATGCACCAGATTGTCTAACTGCTGTAACAGATAGACTATTTTTTCTGATAGATAGTTTATCTATTGCAATTGGCTGGTCATCTGTTGTATTATACAAATGTTTATATCTAAGTTTATCTGTTGCAACAAATAGGTCATCAATTGGAATAAATCAAAATAGTGGGAAGACCTATTTGTTAATTTCCAATAGATGACCTATATGTTGTAATATATGTCTAAATCTGTTTAATAATTTCCAACAGATGTGTCGTCTGTTACAATAAATATATTATCTGTTACAATATTTGAATCTAGTATTTTATTTCAATTAATAAGTTCAAACCTAAGGATAGAATAAAATTCATAGACAAAATAAAATAAATCAAAGCCTTCAGAAATTACAAGAAATAAATCAACAAATAAATAAAATGTAAAAAAATTGTTATGGGTACAGATGATTTACTCAACAAATAAATCAACAATTTAAGTTTTGCTGCCAGCAATTCCTAAGGAGAGGTGAGGTTATTAATTTGACAGACTCAAGCTATAAAGATTCGTCCGAGATGTTGAACCCTTCAAATGGGTAATTATTTCATTCTTACGAACTAACAGGCTTTATTTTTTCTTCATCTTTGGAAGCAGTTGATGGATTATCAACTGTGACATTATGCTATTTAGTAGTAGCTTCTACTGTAATATCCATCTGGAAAGTCAGAACTGTTAATGCTCATCACAGAGAAACAAAAAAAGGAAAATGATAACTCATCTATTTTAGCAAATCAAACAGGTCTTCCTCCTATTTTAAATTATCCCAAAAAGATTATCTATCTGTTGTAACAGATGGATCATTTATGGGGAGAAATTAAAACACGAGGAAGACCTGTATGATAATTTCCAACATATGAACCATCTGTTGCAACATATGACTCATCTATTTGGAAAAACTAAAATAGTAGAAAGTCTTGATTTAATTTATCCCAATAGATGATCCATATTTTACAGCAAATAGTTCATGTTGTTATAAATTAATTTAGTACGAAGACCTGTATGATTTGCTAATACAGACGAGACATATATTGCAATAGATAATGCATCTGATTCAACATGTTAGTCAACTGTTGCAACAAATGTATATAGATGTGTCATCTGTTGAAATAGATATGTCTGTTTGTTTGTTGGAACGAATGATATATATTTACCTTCTTCAGCTCATGCTGCTCTGCTGTGGCCCTTGTACATTGATCAAAGGTGTAAGACAAAGACAGGGGAGTTGTAATTTTGCTTTTTTCGATGCTTGATGATGTCTTAAAAATTTCTTTCCTTCTTCTCTTAGCCACCTTAATCTCTTATGGAGTGTATGGATATGAAATCCTCTTTTATGGAATGACACCCCTCTTAGATGTCAATTCATTTACAGAAGCAGTTAATGCATTAATAACATTAATCACTCCATTATTTTTAGCCTTGCAGCTTGACATTTGCATGCAGAACATTCACTAGGTGGGGAAAAATATGTATAACCAGTATGATCATAATCATAATGGTTTGTTGTTTCAAAAATTATAAGAGGAGCATCATTATTCCCAACAACAACACCCCCTTACCACTACCACTACTACCATCAACAACAACAAGCCCACCCTCCAAAATTATTTTTCTTGTGATGGTTGTTGCTCCAAACAATTCCTTTTTTATTCTATCAATGATCTTAGGGTCCGATAAAATTTGCACAAATTATAAAGTAAGAAAAAATGGCATCTTCAACTCTCAATTGGTCGTAACAAGCCACGGATGCACAATCCAAAATAAATCAGTACATATATTAGAATGATAATTAGATCATTTAAAAAAATCATTAATTAAAACAAAAACTTAATTAGAATTAGGCTGGGTTGAAGAGATAATTTTTTTTTTGCATTTTTTCAGTTTTAACGACAACCATCTCAAGATTCTCGGACATGAGTCTTCTTCCTGATAGTTCACTTGTTGTCTCAAATACAAAATGACTTCAAATGCCCAAGCCTATAAAATAACTCCAATAAATCAAAAACATTATTCAATAAAATATAAATGAATCATAATAAAAGAAATATTTACCATGAAAGCTCATGGAAAGCCATATAAGTTCATTGTCTTTGGCATTAACGGAGTCAACTAATATTTGACAGTCATTTTGAAGCTTTCATAACCCCAAGGATAGTTGTTAAATGACTCAAGATCCTCGGAGAGCTTTATTAAACCAAATGGTATGTTGTTGTTAACGTCTCTCTCCCACAGAATATTATGTACAAATCAAACCAAGCACAATGATTGCTTGTGCTTCTATGAAAGTCTTTTACTTTTCAACTCTTCTATCAATTTTTTTTAAGCTTGGACCAACAAGGGACACCAAGTCATCACCATCACTTGCCTTTGCCTTTTTGGGTGTGTGGAGTGCTTTTTTGGGTTAGAATAGGTATAACTTGAGAAGAAGAAGAAGGAAAACATTTTAGTCCAGTAACTATGGAAAACTCTTTCCAACCAAAACAAACATGCATGTCACAGTAATTTATCCACACATCATCCATCTTATCTTTATTTTCATACATAAACCTATGACTGAGAAGATTATATACCATTTTAATTTGGAAACGCGCATTGTTGTCCTCCGACAAATCAGATATTTCCCAAAGCAGCTGTCCTTGAAATAAGCAACCAATTTTTGTTCTCGAAGTATTTTTCAAAAGGTGTCAAAAGATTTTTCCATGGATGACTTAACCACGAAATCACCAGTTAAATCTATGGTACCATCACACTGCATTATCATTGGATAACTATCAATATTGAAGGTTTTGACCAACTCTTCGGTGGAAGGGCTATTAGCATTTCGATCATCTCTTTTGAAACATTCCTCATCCCCATGTTCATTATCTTTGGCTTCTGATTGAGATATTGCTTGTAAAACAAGCTCATAGAGTGGTGGATGTAGCCTAGCTGCTTCACTTGTTCCTTTACTTGGACTTGATTTAATTTTTTTTTCTTTTGGGAGCCATATTATCTAAAAATAATAGAAAAATAAAAAAATTATAATTTATTTATGCATCATTTAAAAAGGATATAGTAAATCTAAATAATACAACAAGAAAATAGCATTCTCAATAGATCACACATCTGTTGCACCAGATATGTTATCTATTGCAACATATAACTAACCTATTGTAATGGATGAGTAATCTATTGGAGATAATAAAAATAGATCAATCATCTGTTGAAACAGATGTCTGGTCTGTGCAATAGATCATTCATCTGTTATAACATACGAGTGATCTGTAGGAACTATTATCAACTGTCAATATTGTTTAGATTTCTTCCAATGAAAGGGTCATCTGTCACAACAAATGATGATCTGTTGGAAAAAAATAAAGTCTTGGACATGTTGTCCTGTTGGAATAGTTGATAGGATTTTATCCGACAGATAGTTTATCTGTTGTATCAGATGGATACTCCGATGGTAAATCTATTGCATCAAATGGTAAATCTGCTGTATCAGATGGTTAATCTTTTATATTAAATATTTAATTTGATGGTTCATCTGTTGCATTAGATGGTTAATCTGTTGCATCAGATGGTTAATACGATAGTTCATCTGTTGCATTAGATGGTTAATCTATTGCCTCAAATGGTTAATTTGATGGTTCATCTGTTGCATCAGATGGTAAATTTATTGCATCAAATGGTTAATATATTATATCTGATGGTTAATCTATTGCATCAAATGGTTAATCTGTTGCACCAGATGGTTAATTTATTGCAGAAAAAAACCACTAGTAAGATTTTGTTCAATAGAACAACAACAATATCACCATTTAATATCAAATATACCATTTTTACTAAGAACAAGAACAAATCAACCAGTAACGGGTGAAACACCAACATTGTTGTTTTATTGGTACAAACACAAACAACAAAAATCAAACTTCAAAAAACACAACAAACAACAAATAATCATATTTCACTCGTAAAAGAGAATAGAAGAAATTCCAAAAATTAGGTTTTTTTTGGGTCCCTATTTCAAATTTATGCAACAAATATGAAATTGTTAACCAATATTAGAAGAGAAGTTGGCTCAAATTCCTCTTTTTTTTCCATAACCAAAAAGTCATAATTTTTTACCTATGAAAGAGGAAATCAGACAATGAAGAACTCGAGGTTGTTATCGTTGGAGAGCACTACTGTCACGTCGATTGACGGTTGAAAGTCGAAAAGAAACTCGCCCAACTATTTATCGCTAGAGGTTGAAGTCGCCGGAGATTGAAGGAAGAAATTTTTCATAACTCTTAGTAGAGAGAGAGTTGAGAGAAAATATCAAGAGAGAGGAGAGAGAGGAGAGAGACAGTTGATTTGGAGAGGAGAGGGGTATGAGTAGATTTATATTTTTAAAAGATTAGAAAGTTTTGAAAATATTAATCAAGTCCATAATTAACTTGATCAAGTTTCCTAATTATGTTTAATCCTTTAAGTTGGTCAATGCCACCAATCCTATATTCAAGACTTAAATGACACCTTTTCTTCAATTTTCTCTTGTTAAATTATGTCTTTCTCTTTCCCATCCCAATTTATGTGGCAGTAATATAATTTTAATAGTCAATCAAATTTTTATATTGACATATCATTTTGCGTCTATTTTATCCCTTTTTATGAAATATTATTAATTTTTTAATGCTTAGATGACCATAATAATTAATTAAGGGTGATATAGTAAAATCACAATTGAAGCAGCGAAACAGATATGTCTTAAATGACTTCTAATAACTAATAGTAATATAGCAAAATTACCATAAAAATACTTGTGGAAAATTTTTAAGTGAATATCATATAAGACGCCAAGTTAATTTATAACATCAAGAGTTAATTTAGCATTTTGTGTTTATTTTACTTTTTTATAAAACATTATTAAGTTTCTAATACTTAAATGACGTATAATAACTAATTAGGGGTGATACAGTAAAATAATGGTTGAAGCAGCTGAAGCAGACATGTCAGAAATGTATATTTTACTTTTAATATTAAACATTTTTTTTTTAATACTTAAATGACTTATAATAATTAATTAGGAGTGATATAGTAAAATCACGATTAAAACAGCTGAACAGATAGCATAAGCAGACATGTCGACCTCGTGCCTATTTGAGCAGCTGATCTCCCTCTTATTATAGATAGTAATTTAGCAACTTAACTCCCTCTTATTATAGATAATAATATTATTATTTTATAATAATTACCAGATTTTGGTTGGTCGTACCGGGTGGACATTTTTTTGGGTTTAAGGTTGTACAAGATAAATCAAAATGACGAATTAAGTCAAACTGTGAAAAAATATTAATTTATAGTTTAGCTTGATTGGTTTGATTATAAAACAAATCATCATTTTTTGTTTGGTTAATATTAATCGGGAAAAAGGTTAAAAATATTTAATGTGTTTAGAAATTTTACACACACGCACACACACACGCACACATATATATATATACTAGTTGCATAAGGCCCGTGCTAAGCCCTGGCCAAAGCTCATGATAAAGAATATAAAATTTAATTTTAGAAAAAATATAACCTAAGTCACATTTTTCTATTACATAATTAATTTAGTTTAGTGATACGTTGATTATGTCTTGTCCGGTAAGTCATTATGTTTATTAAGTTTTTTCGTTCTATTTGGATAACTTTTAAAAGACTTTATTTATGAAAAAGAAAGTATGAAGGATAATTCGCAAAAACTAATGGACATAGAATTCAATTTAAAATAAATAAATGGTGTGTTACATGTTTTAACAAAATTTTCATATTTGATAGATTTTTGATAAAAATTTCTCTAGGAAAATAAGTTTTTTTTAGACTTATTAAAATGACTTCGTGGAAGTAAAAAAATTATATATATACTATAATTCAAATTCATTGAGTCCTTCGCTCTTCAACATACTTTGTCTTCACCCCACCAGTAGCTCCCATCCCTGCCACCCCATACTTCACCTCTCATAGTACTTATCTAAATTATATATAAATAATTTTTAAGTAATATTTACTTACATATCGAATATAAGAAAATAAGAAAGAAACACACTAATTCTTTTAAAAAATATTTATAAAATAATATTTTTCATTTAAAAAAACATGTTTGTACCAAACATACCCCAAAGGAGAATAAGTATTGTTAAAAAATAATAAATGCTCTGATTGAAAATGAGACTGTAACTTCAAAATTGCACAAATTTTACTAAAATATAAGAAAATAAATATGCACTCTATCTAATTCATTTTTTTACATTTGTTGATTTGACACGCCTATTAATAAGTAGATATTTAATAGGAATTCGTTTGTTTATCTCGATAATTATGATTTGAAAGTATATGATTGATAACTATTATGTTGTATAGTTACTTAATGATAAGAGTAATATTGAAAAAATTAAATTAATAAACCTCTCTTTATTTGCTAAAATAATAAGTAAAAAGAGAATTTTATTTTTAGTCAAGGGTCAAGAAAAATGAAATAGAGAGAGAAAAGGATACTCTCTCAATTCCTTTTTACTTATTTTTTTGACTTGACAAATAACTTAAGAATTTAATACATTAAGAGTAAAACATATGAAATTATCCTTATTAGAATTTTCTAACAACTTCGCCTTACGTAAGAATAGTTCCTGATTAATTATGTTTTAAAAATTTAAATTTGGCTATGAATACATTATTTAATTACTTGATAATAATAATGATAATTAATAATAATAATAATATAAAAAATTATAAATCTTTCATGATTTACTAAAGTAACTAAGAAAAATAATTAATTTGTAAAAGAAACAAGTAAAAAAGAACAAGTAATTTAATGAGGAACAAGAAGAGATCTATAAAAAAAGTACTATATATATTTCAATTACAAATATTCAAATAAAAATATCATAAAATAATAAATGAAGACAATGTAACAAAATGTATGGAAAAAAAAAACATGTGCAGCTATTTAATTGCACAATTTTTTTTTGAGGACTACCGAAAAAGGAGATTTTCCCTTATATATAGTTATAATTATAATATAATATAAATCCTGACTAGGATCGCCCATTATGAGATGCCTCCCTTGACTTAATCGAGCATTTAGCAAGACCTTCGACATAACCTAGGCCGTCACCTAAATTATTCTCACCCTACCTTAGTATTCTTGGGTAATAGATTTCTATTAAGGAATTAGCTTCATGCCTAGTTAGAGTCAACCTGAATGGTTATCCCCATACCATAGCATACTCTACGTGAATGGTTAACTACCCTGCCCAGCCTGAAGAAAGTTAAGTCATAACCTACCTTGAAAAGTCGAAACTCAAGCCTGGACCTCAAATTAGGAGTTTTTCCTTTTTGTGTAGTCTCAAAACGAACTTAATTTATCAAAAAAGTAATTTGCATGTCAAAAGGATTTCAATGATACCCATATTAGCTACTTTGTTCCGAACCCAAAAATAGTTCAAAATTCATCCCTGGAGAAAAAAGAGTAAAATCAATTTTTTTACTAAAGAATCAAGTTTTCCATACTTCAAGGATTCTAAATATGAAAATCCATTAAAAAATAAGTTGAAATCAAAGAAAAAAACATTTTCTCACTTTACCATGTGAAACCCCCAAAATTCCAGTTTTGAACTAGTTTTAAAGATGAAATCAATAGGTAATGATAAAATAAGCTTTAGAAATTTGTCCAAGGAAGATTGAAGAAGAATCCTCTCGAAAACACCAAAAACTAAAGTCTGAAGATCCAACAATGGGAAAAATAGTGAAAAACATGCGAAAAAGGCTTAAATACTATTTTGGGTAAATAGTGCCTTCATCGGAAACATGGACGAACCCTCGCATTCCCGAAGGCTATCGACCCCGACCTATCGTGATCGCGGTGGTCTAGTCACGATTTCGATGAAGAACGAACCCGAACTGACCCCTACATCTTTTCGTGAACACGCCCCTTACCTTACATTTGCGGTGATCGGAGAATTTATTTTTTGCAAATGCGAAGAAGGGCTTTGCAAGCACCAGTATGAGCAAAACAGTTGAAGGGAAACAGTCTAAAATTCTCCGAACGGGCCCTCAAAATTTGAGACCTATAGAAATAAACCAATAATTCTACTTGGATAATTTTGATATTCTGGACTCAATGGAACCATCGAGTTTATCAAAAGTGGTCATTTTCAACAAGTTGCCCTTAGGACCCTTTTTAGGCTAATTCAACTAGTTTCCCGTCTAAGAGGTCGAAACTCAAAATAAAGGTTTGGAACCCGAACCAACCACACTACTAACCCAAAATAAATGTTTACCAAAGTTAATTTAATCACTTTCACGGCTACTCAAAACCTAAAAATCACTCAATTTACTTTCGAACTCTTTGAGAACCATGCTAACAAACCCCATAACTCATAAATGATATATAGCAACTACGGGGCAGGGCAAAACAGTTTAAATATTAAAAAATCTAAAAAACAACAAGGGTTGTTACATTATCCACCACTAAAATATGTGTTTGTCCTCGAATGAAAAAACAAAGAAAGTAGTTGAATCAGTAAAAAGATGGGGTATCTACTCCGTTTATCGATCTAAACTTCTTATGTAGCCTCTCCTATCAGGTGATGTCTTCACTGAACCTTCACAGAATCAATATGCTTGGACCTCAACTTCCTAGTCTATCTATTCAGGATAACAATGGGCTCCTCGTCGTAGGACAAATCATGATCTAATATAGCTGAATCCCACTGAAACACATGGGTGTCATCTAGATGGTATCACTCAACATGGAGATATGAAATATCGAATGAACAACCGACATAGATGGAGGCAAAGATAGGACATACGCCACATCTCTAAACTTCTCAAGAATCTCAAAAGGCCCAATAAATCTTAGACTAAGCTTTCTTTCTTCCCTAATCTCATCACACCCTTCATGAGTGATACCTTTAACGAAACCTACTCACTAAGCATAAATTCTACATCACAAACTCATTGATTGGTATAACTCTTCTGCCTACTCTGGTCCACAAGCCTCTACTGAATCAATCTAACTCAATCCATCGAATCTCTTAACAAATTATTGCCCCAAGTCCAAACCTCGAGTGAATCAAACCTTCCCACGAGGGATCTAAACCTTCGCCTATACATGTCACGACTGAAACTAGGGCCTGGCTGTGACAGATATCCCAAGTCCACCATGGACTAGAGACCACCCCCTTTGCCTAGTCACAGTGAACACAATACACTAGCAGTGGCTGAATTCCAAACATATAACAAGATAGAATAATCAGAACTCAAGAAGTCTAAGAATGTCAACAACCAATACCCAGTCCATAGTAATCCACAAAGCCTTTATGACAAACCGAATCAAACATAGGTTGGGACATTCCCCCGACAATAGCCAAAATAAGTCCAAAGATAGTCTATGATAAAAGGTAAACTAAGAAGTAACGACCTTCTGGAAGAAGAAGATTCACCACTTCAAACTGACTGCTGACAATCCGAGAATCCTATCACTAAATAGGAAAAATAGAAGTATCTCTGGTTCTTGCATCACGTGGGAACACAACATTCGGAGACGGTTAGCGGGTTGAGAGCTAGCATGTAATTCGGGGATAAGGATAAAGTAATGACAATTCAAAATCCAGTTAAACTCAATGTGCATGTTCACATACATGCATGCATACATACACATAAACAAAATGCTGGGATAAGGAACAAGGCTTAATCATGAACTTTAAAATGTTAGCCCGGACTGTGTAGCTCAACCATCTTAAAAAGGCACCCACGAGGTATATGGGATCAGTTCTCCCCAGCTGAAAGGGCCCTAGTGCGTGTAGCCATACAAACCAAAGAATAATCATATGTACATATGTACCATGGAGGACTCGAACCTCCCAGTCATAAATCAAGGATGACTTAAGCATCCAGTCAATTAACATAGGGGAATCGAACCACCCAGTCATTTAATAAGGGGTACTCGAACCACTCGGTTATTTTGAACCCCGCACCAGCAAATACGATTTTTAATATTGGTCCCTCGGGACCTCCACTTTCACTACTCAGCTACACAACTCTCTTTAAGCCTGATTAAAATATTTTTCACATATTTCTATTAATTGAACCAATTTATTCATTAAGGCATCCCGTTGGTATCGTCGTACCAACTTCATTTGCAAGCTACATTATCATGTCTTACCAATTATCTATCACATGTGGGAATTAATAACCTCATTCAATTCAATTATTCATTCACACGGGAAATTCACAGTTCCCAAGGTTCAATTAAAAATCAATCTGTGGTTCATTAGCCTTTTATACATGCAATAGATCAAGTGAGCAAGTCAAACCATATGATGAAACCATATCTCACTATTAGTTTCACAAATGGGTTGAGGGAACATAATTTCCAAAACTATGTGTCAAGTCAAAATCATCAAATTAGGGGAAAACATGACCCCTTAGTTTATTCACCATGCCCATGCACCCCATGGGTTCAAAACCATTAATAAAGTATAAACAATACATAATAAATCATGGGAAAACAATTTAAGAAACATTCATTCCAAAACCCTCAACCCATATCAAAACCCATGTTCAAATCCACATAAACAATCATATAATTTCCCGCTTTAAGTAAAACAAGTTTAAGGGTAGAGTCACAGGCCTTAATCACTAAGAAATTTGAAGAAGAATCACCCTTGGAAGCTCTAATTGCCAACCTTTAGGAACCCTAAGTGTTTTTGCTTAAGAGAATTTGAGAGAACCTTAAGAGTTGTTTTAATTATGTTATGGATGATAATGGTGTCCCCAATAGGATTTTTAAGTCATGGGTTGCTATTAAGGAAAAAGGAGAAATTTCCAAAGTACCCTTCATAAAATAAAACACTAAAAAACTATTGTCAGTGATCACGGGTCATCCTACGACTCGTAAGGTCTCGTTACGGCCTATCACCACAAATCGTAGCCTGGGCAGAAATATCAAGGCCCTATATTGGTTACCTTAAGAAAGGCATATTATGACTCGTAATGAGTCTATACGACTAGCAAAACCTAGTCGTAATTAGGATAGAACACTTGGGGCACAACACTGGTTAGCCTACGATTTAGACTACACGACTCGTATAGAGTCTTGACGACTCACTGGGTGCCAATTGTGACCAATACAGAAACTTAGCCAAACACACTGGTCGGGCTACGATTTAGGGTTCTACGACCCGTAATGACTCCTTTGAATAAAATACTTTGAACAACGATCCTCCTCCAAGATTAGTCTAGTCCAACCACCAACTCTCGATACATAAACACGTCTACCAATACTCGAAAACCCTAGGATCAAGAGATGCCGCCTTCTTTTTACCACTCAGCACCTTGTCACGAATAACCCTCAATTTTCGATCATCAAACTGCTGAGCTCAAATATGCTCCATCAATGAAGATCTAGCCTCAATATAGGCCAAAAACACGCCCAAGTATCAAAATATCAAGTCAAACCAATTGATTATCCAAAGACTAAATGTCTAAGCTAGAAGACTATTCCCTTTCCAATAGATGAGCCAAACTCCTCATACTCACCATCTTTTGAGTTAAAGCATCCACTAACACATTAGCCTTACCCGAGTTATAAAGAATAGTAAGATCATAATCGTTAAGAAAATCTAACCATCTCTACTATCTCATATTAAGATCCCACTCAATGAAGAAGTACTGAAGGCTATGATGATAAAAAAAATATCACAATAAACTCTATACAAGTAGTATCGCCAGAATTTTAACATAAATACAACAATAGCTAACTCCAATATTAAGGCTGACACCAATACCGATCCCGCCCATTCCAACCCATAGCATACCACAAAGCCTCTAACCAAAAGAGTAAGAATATCTGATTGGGACATGCCCCCAACCCTAGCCAAAACCAATATCCATAAACAAATCAGAATGTCTAAAAAAATATCCATAACATGAAATGGTACCCCAAGTAAATCACTATGTAGGAGGAGTAGAATGGCTGATTCCTGCATAGTGTGGGTATACAACTGCCTAAAGAATGGTTAACGAGTGATCTCTAGCATGAACTTAGAATAAAGATAAAATAATGCCATTAATAAAACCAAATAAAACCATCCATATGCACACAACCATACATATGTATATATATATATATATAACCATTCCGGGAAAGGGGACAAGGTTTAGCATGCTACTAAAACCTTTACTTGGGGCGTGTAGCTTTGTCACCCTAAATAACCCACAGGTTATATGGGTTCAGCTCTCCCTGCTGAAAGGGCCGACCCCAGTGTGTGAAGCCGCATGACCAAGTAAGAAAACCTGGGATAACTAGTACATCCCCCAAATATAAAGTGTGCATCATGAACACGGTCACCAAGACCAACCTTACATTGGCAAATATGAGTTTCCAGTTTTTGTCCCCCTGGGACCTCCATCTTCCACGACATTACTACACACCCCACCATTATTGCACAATTAAAAGCATTACCAAGCAACCAACCAATCCACTAACCATTTATTAACCAAGGCCATTAATAGTGGTATCTTCATACCAATAATAACTTGCAAGTTTTGTCCATAGCCAACTATATATAGGTTTAAGGGATTCCATGTGACCTTCGTGATTTCCAATTGACCAAAACCATGGCCACCAAGGCCTTTCACATCCATTTAAATTATTCGTACCATTTAGGGTTCCATGACCAAGTTTAACCATGCATAAGTTCCATTAAAAAACTAATATTACAATGAAAACATTGTTAAAGTCATTTTATCAAACACGTTGGGGGCATAGTATTTCCAAAACCAAAGTCCATTACCAAAGAACCATTCCCATGCAACCAATTATCCAAAAACTCCACTAATGGATATAAAAGCATAATTAAATCATGGGAAAACCATAGCCAAGCATCTATAACCAAAACCCCCAAATCATATTTAAAAACCCAAAATCATTCAAATCATAAAAACATTATTTAAAACCATGCCTTTATTTGGAACTAATAATGTAGGAAGAGAACATGCCTTAATTGACAAAGTAGACAAAGAGAAACCACCAACAAATCCCCAAATTAGTCCTCTTATTGAAACCCTAGCTTTCTTTTCTAAAAGCTTTTGACAGAATTATAGAGTATTTAAGAAGAGTTTCTAAGTGTTAATGAATAGAATAATAGGGTAAATATCCTCCCAAGAGAGCTAGAAGTCATGGGACCTTATTAGGATAAGTTGGGAAATAATCAAAATACCCTCACTTAAGTTGCACAAAATCCCATCATAGGGGCATCACTGACCCTCACGAGTCGTACCCTTCGATACGAGTGGTACACACCACTCGTACCCTAAGCTTTGGACCCAACACTGTCCAGTGTACGACTCATCCTACCCAAGTTGTATTGACAACATATGATCGGTACCTTTCACCCGTATCCCTTACAAGACTGAATCACAAAAAGTTTGAACACTGTCCACCATACGAGTCCTGGGTACGACTTGTACCCTGGCTTACGGCTCCTGGTGAGCTACTTGTACTTAGATCCAACTTAAGTTACAAGGTCTAGGGTTAAGTAAAGTAACCAAATGATCCGTATCTGACTATACGACTCATACTACCTAGTCGTATCTATTCCAGTGACCAAAATCTATCCTATCAACAAACACTGGTCAGCATACGATTGGACCATACCATCCGTAACGCAACATACGACTCGTACCCATGAGTTGTATTGGGTCCAGTGACCAGGATTTCAGGAAATTTTCTAAGGTCCAGAAACTAGGGTGTTTCAGTCTCCCCCACTAGGAACATTCATCCTCGAATGACAGACAAGGTAGGGGTAACCACGCGCACGAGTTATTTGCACTATCAAATATATTTCCAATATTTAACAAAGTTTGAAAACATAGAGGCAAGTATATTTATCTTTTATTTAACAAACTCAGAAAATAAAAATGCGTTAAAGACACATACCTTCCGCACGAATCCCAAGAGTAGAAAATAGATGCAGATACTTGGACTTTATGTCCTCCTACATTTCCCATGTATCTTCTTCCATCATATGGTTTCGCCACAAAACCTTAACCGAAACCACATCTTTGGTTCGCAATTGACGAACCTTCCTATCCAAGATCTTGACTACAACCTCTTCATAAGACAACGCATCTGAGATACCCAACCTCTCCAAAGTCAAAATCGAATAAGGATAACCAAGACACTTCCTCAACATGGAGACATGAAATACCGGATGAACCGAACTCAAGCTAAAAGGAAACTCCAACTCATAAGCAATATTACCAATCCTCTGCAGAATCTCATAAGGACCAACATATCGGGGACTGAGCTTTTCCTTTTTACCAAACCGCACAACTCCCTTCCTGGGAGATACCTTGAGAAAAACCTTATCCCCAACCTCAAACTCTAAGTTTCTATGCCTAACATCCGCATATGACTTTTGGCGACTTTAGGCAACCTTAAGCCTATCCCGAATCACCTTCACCTTTTCCATAGCCTGGTAAACCAAGTTAGAACCAAACATATCCGCCTCACTAAGCTCAAACCAACCAATAGGAGATCTACACCTCCTACTATACAATGCCTCAAAAGGAGCCATACCAATACTAGAATGATATCTATTGTTATAAGAAAATTCTACCAAAGGTAGATGCTCAGCCCAACTGCCACCATAATAAATCACACATGCCCAAAATTTATCCTCCAATGTTAGAATAGTTGTCTCTTCTTGTCCATCCATCTACGGATGAAAATCAGTACTCAGACTCACCTTAGTCCCCAACCCTTTATGAAAAGACTGCCAGAAGTGAGACGTAAACTGTGTGCCACGATCAGAAATAATCATAATAGGTACCCCCATGCAGCTTCATAATTTTCTGAAGATATAACTTCGCATAATCCTCTGCCGAAAAAGTAGTCTTCACTGGCAAAAAGTGAGCAAACTTTGTCATCCTATCAATGATGACCCAAATTAAATCTTATTATTTTCGAGATCGAAGAAGTTCGGTAACGAAATCCATATTGATTACCTTCCATCTCCATTCGGGAAAAACAACCAGTTAATACAACCTACCAGGTCTCATGTGTTCAATCTTAACTTGCTGACACACCAAACACTTAGCCACAAAATAAGCCACATCCCTCTTCATACTGTTCCATCAATACATCTCCTTGAGAATCATGGAACCGGGATGAACAACATATAGCGAATCATGCTCTCGGCCAAAATCCTTTACCGCAAACCGTCGACATCAGAAACACACAACCTTCTTTGGTACCATAAAGTACCGTCACCACTGATCTCAAACACCATCACCATTTTCCCACAAACATCACCCTTGATTTTCATAAAGATAGGATCAAACACTTCCTTCTCCTTGATCTCTGCACGAAGAGATGATCGAACCACTTCTTGTACCATTACACCTTCATCCTTGGAGTCCAAGAGGCGAACTCCAAGATTATCCAAGCGATGAATATCCTTCAGCAATTCCCTCTTTCCGTTCTCCACATGAGCCAGAATCCAAATGGACAACCTACTAAGAGCATTAGCAACCACGTTAGCCTTACTTGGGTGATAGTGAAGACTCATATCATAGTACTCGAGAATCTCCAACCATCACCTTTGCCTAAGATTTAGCTCCTTCTGAGTGAACACATACTGTAGACTCTTATGATAAAAAAGATGTCCACGTGTACACCATATAAATAATACCGTCATATTTTCAAAGAAAATAACAACCAACAACTTTAAATATGAGTAGGATAGTTCCTCTCATATACCTTCTACTGACTGGAAGCATAGGCAATCACCTTCCCATGCTACATCAACACACAACAAAGACCTACCCGAGATACATCACAATAGACCACGAACCCATCACTGCCCTTTGACAAAGTGAGAATTAGAGCCGAAGTCAACTTATCTTTTAACTTCTCAAAGATCCCCTCATAAGCATCTGACCAAGAAAACTTAACCTTCTTCTGAGTTAACTTAGTCAAAGGAATAACTATCAACGAGAAGCCTTCCACAACCTGCCTATAATATCCAGCCAAGCCCAAGAAGCTCCGAATGTTGGTAGAAGTCGTGGGTCAGGGCCACCTCTTAACCACAACCACCTTTTGCAGATCCACCCCGATCCCCTCGCTAGAAATAATATGATGAAGAAAAGTCACAACGTTCAACCAAAACTCACACTTGGAGAACTTGGCATACAACTGCTATTCCTTCAAGGTCTGCAATACCACATGGAGGTGATTAGCATGATCCACCTCACTTTTGGAATAAACCAGAATGTCATCAATGAACATAATGATGAAGAGATCTAAGAACTACCTTAAAACCCTGTCCATCAAGTCCATAAATACTGCCGGGGCATTAGTCAACCCAAATGACATCACCAAGAATTCAAGTGCCCATATCGAGTATGAAAAGCCGTCTTAGGAATGTCCACCTCCCTAATCTTTAGTTGATGATACCTAGACCGAAGATATAACTTTGAAAAGAACTTGGCACCTTGCAATTGATCAAACAGACCATCTATCCTAGGAAGATGATACTTGTTCTTGACCGTCTCCTTATTCAACTGCATGTAGTCAATGCACATCCGAAAGGAACCATCCTTTTTGCGCTCGAACAACACTGGTGCAATAAACGAGGATACGCTATGACGAATAAACCCCTTATCTAGAAGATCCTTAAGTTGCTCATTCAGTTCCCTCAACTCAGCCGGAGCCATTTTATAAGGAGGAGTAGATATTAGATGAGTGTTTGAAATCAAATCAATACCAAACTCTATTTCTCTATCCGAAGGAACACCAGGAAGATCATCCAGAAAGACCTCAGGAAACTTATTTATTATTGGAACCGAATGAAAAGATGGACCCTCTGAGTTAGAATCTTTAACCCAGACCAAGTGATAAAGACAACCTTTCTAAGATAAGAAATAAACCTCTGTCTAGGATCCGCCCTCCCACTCTGTAACCGGTTCACCAGGGAACCAAAAGACAACCTTATGGGTCCGACAATCCAAGGATGCATAACAAAAATGTAACCAATCCATCCCCAGAATGACATCAAAATCCACCATATCATGTTTGAGAAAATCCACCAAAGTCTTCCTACCACCAACAGATAGCACATCCCACCTATAGACTCTCTTAGCAATAATTGAGTCACCTACCGTGTAGTAACAAAAAAAAGATCCGAAATAACATCAGGATCAAAACCCATACATACAGCCACAAATGGGGTCACATAGGAAAAAGTGGATCCCGGATCAAACAGATAATACACGTCACGAGAAAAGAGTTATAACATACTAGTAACAACATCAGGCGATGCCTCAGATTCCTGCCGAGACACCAAAGCATACAACCTATTCTAGCAAATACTAGAACCAGGAGTAGTAACAGAAGCATATGCGGCACCACTCGGTGCAGGAGAAGAAGGTGAAGCCACCGGTACCTTATTTGCTTTCGTAGAAATCTTATTAATTAGATAATCCCTAAGCCGATGGCCTGCCTAGCCATACTTGAAGCATTTGTCTCCTATTCATCGCAATAACCCCGATAAGGACGACCACATAACCGATAAGAAGGGTATAAAAAACCAACTGACCCTCACTCACCTGAGATTGGGTACCTTGTGCCTAAAAATTGCCACTACCATGGTGACGTATGTCACCCGACTGCTCCGGGTAAGGAACACTAGCAGTAGTGAAGGAACTAGAACTCCCCTACTTTTTTTCTACCATTTGCCGCCATCTTGACCACCCTGAGGCTGAGCACTACCCTAATCAGAAAACCTACTCCTCTTACCTTCCCGATCTTCGAACTCTGCCTATTTCCTCTTCTCATCCTCTACCTGCTGCGTATGAACAGTCAACCTAGAAATGTCCATATCTTTAATTAGTAAAGCAGTTTTGCTTTCCAAGATCAAATCTCGATTCAACCCAGAAGCAAACTTTCTCATTCTTGCTCTTATGTTAGCCACCAAATCAGGAGCATACCTTGACAGCTGGTGAAACTTCAAGGCATATTCCTTGACAGATATTCTCCCTTACTTAAGATTCATAAACTCCTTCATCATTACCGCTCTCAGCTCTTAAGGAAAGAAATAATCCAAAAAAGCACCAGAGATAGCATCCCATAAAGATAACTCCTGCACAGGACCTCTATCCTTATCCTACTCTTCGTACCATTGGTACGAAACATCCTTGAGATGATAACCTGTAAAATTTAGACCTTCCACATTAGTATCCTGCATCACCATGAATACCTTCTCCATCTCATCCAAGAAACCCTGAGGATCCTCCTATACCTTCACACCAGTAATAGTAGGATGATTTAGTTTCATAAATTGATGGCTCATTGTTTTCTCAACATATGAATAGACTGGAGAATTTCCGCATTAGTCACCTCACCCTGAGGAGGACTAATAGCAACTGGAGGAACTCCAGAACTATTAGGGATAGGAAACTGAGATCGAAGACGAACTCCTGACATAGGACGTACCCCATCAACATTGTCCTAGATGGAACTGAAGAGTTTCCTTGTGTTCCAGATCGTCGAGGTACGATCTGAAAAGTGAACATCCAAGGATTAGAGAAGAGTTTAAGGACTTAGAAACCAAGATTAAAAATAAAATACCAAGAAAGTGAAATATTCTAAATGTCTTATAGCCTCTCTTTTGTGAGCGTGGCGTGCTACACACCCCTAAAAGAGACTCTACTTGACACGGCTTTATGGATTCCCAATTGACCTTGAACCTAAAGCTCTGATACTAAATTTACCTGACCTAACCAGGGCCTTGTCATAATAGGCATCCAAAGTCCAACCAGGACCAGACCACCCCCTGTTACCCAACCCAACTACCATTAGCATACCTTGAGTCAGCTGAGTACTGAGCATATAACAAGATAGCATAACTGGATAAGGATTGACTTTGGGAAAGGTCTATTCCTAGACCAACCCTATCAACTCATCCCATCACACCAAACTATACCAACTATACCAAACGAAACCAATAACAAAACAAGGTCTATAAACTAGGCCATAGCCAAATGAGATCCAATACATAATATGATTAATCCCAAAATAAAATACGATAGAACAGTGAGAAATTATGTCCAATGATGTCAGCCCCAATTCTAATGCCAATATTAAGGCTGACAACAATACCGATCCTACTTATTTGACACGACCTAAACAAGGGCCTTATCATAATGGGCAATCCCAAGCCTAACCAAGACTGAGAATGCCCCTGTTACCCAACCCAACCACCAAATGCATACCTTGAGTCGGCTGAATTTCGAATAAATTACAAGATAGCGTATCCGACCACGTGGTGACTCTGGGATAATTCTATATCCGAGACCAACCCAACCAAGTCCAACCACCCAATAACCAACCAAACCATTGAAGAAACCACAAACCAATACTATGATAGTAAATCAATGTATATATGTATGTATGTATATATATATATATATATATATAAAACAACCCATACCATACCTAAGTCAGTAGTTTTCCATACAAAGCCTCTAGACCAACCAAAGAGTACCTAGCCGGGAAATGCCCCCGACCATAGGCAAAACTAAAGTCTATGAAAGACAAAAAATATGTAAAGTAAACCAGGACATGAAATAGATACCTTCTGAAATATGGAAGCTCACCAATTCAATCCAACATCGACTGTCCCCGAATCGAATCACTAAGCAGGAGAAGTAGAATGGACGATTCCTACATAGCGTGGCTATACAATGGTCCAAAGACAGGTTAGTAGGTGAAACTAGCATGCACTTAGGATATGGATAAAATAATGCCATTTATAAAACCAAGTAAAACCATCCATGATGCATACAACCCCCCATATATATATATGCATGCCGGGAAAGGGGACTAGGTTTAGCATGCCATTAAAATCTTTACCTGGGCTATGTAGCTTTGCCTTTCTAATCCACTCATGGGCTATATGGATTCATCTACCCCTTCTAAAAGGGCCCCAATGCGTGTAGCCGCACGACCAGAGAAAAAAACCTGGGATGACTAGTATATCCCCCAAAATATAGTATGACATCATGCACACGATCACCAAGACCAATCTCACATCGGTAAATAAGAGTTTCCAGTTTTGGTCTCCCCAGGACCTCCACCTTCCACGACTTTGCTATACATCCCGCCATTATTTCCCAATTAAAACCATTACCATGCAACCAACCAATCCATTTACCATTAATTAACCAAGGCCATTTAGTGGTGGTATCGACCGACCATACTTGCAAGTAATATCCATAGCCAACCATATATAGGTTTAAGGGGACTTCCAAGTGCCCTTCCATTTATCACATTAAACCACTTGGGGGACTCCATGTACCCCACAAGCATAACCATTTATCCATTTACCTTTCCAAGCCATATACACTATTTATACCATTTAAATACATTTCCAAGCCATTTTAGACCACGCTAAACATTTGAAGCATTTATATCATTTAAGCCATTTAAATCAAGCAAAACCATCCAAACCCATTTAAGGCTTTATTACCAAACCAAACCATGCAAGAGTCCCAATGAAAGTTCAACAATATAGTGAAAACATTCCTTAAGGCATTTTTTCAAACATGTTGAGGGCATACCTTCACCAAGAACAAAACCAATGCATAAACCACCATAATTAGTGTTACTCAAGACTCATTTGTTAAACCATAACCAACTAATAACCATATATGGAAACCATTACCAAAACATGTTAAAACCTAGTTTAAACCAATACCAAACCATATGCACCAAGATCCTCAAAATATATTTCGAAAACCACCATTCAAGATACATAAATCAATGTTTAAAACATAATACATATGCCTTTAGTTGTAACTAACTATGAGGGAAGGAGTACATTTCTTATACATGAAGATTCATGGAAGAAATCTTGACCTTTGAGCCCTTTGAAGAACACATGAAGAAACCGTAGCCTTTAATCTTCAAGAGTAAGTTTGAGAGAGTATTTGGAGTGTTTTAATCTTGTAACAAGTGTTCTGAAAGGCCACCAAGGGTTAAATAGCGTAAGAACATAAGTTTTTTGAAGTAGTAAATGTCCGCAGTACCCTTGACTTAAAATTAAAAATAAGCCACGTCTAGGGGTATGACTCACCTATACGATCCTTACCCTAGGATACGAGTAGTACCCCAACTCGTACCCAATACTATGCCAAAACCCTACCTATAATTTCTATATGACTCATGCCTCCTAACTCGTACCTAAGGGTATGAGTGACACACCCAATTATACCTACCAACCGTACCGTGGGCAGATTCCATAAGACCAAGATAATCATGCACCATACGACTTACCTTGCACCACTCGTATGCTCCTATACAATTCGTACCCTAGTGAGTCATATCTTGGGTAGTAACCAAGACAACTATACTGCCTAGGGTACGAATAAACCCTCAAGACAGCCCCTAACTCATATTCAAGGGTATGATTGGTACCCTTGAGTCATACCAAGTCGAGTGAGTCCAAAACCAAGGAAATTTTGCTAGGGTCAAATTCTTTGGGTTTTATAGTCTCCCCCACTAGGATCATTCATCCTCGAATGATGGATAAGGTTAAGAATAAGCATGAGGTAACACATTAACACACATCAAACTTTCCTCAACCAAAATAAAAAGCAAGAACACACAACCAAGGTGAGAAGATCAACATACACCCCAAGCACGATTTACACCCCTAACACCTCCATTCCAACCTCTAACTAAGTTAGAAAGCAATGATGTAAGAGGAACCATTCCTCACCTTTAACTAAGTTAGAAAAAAAAAGACGTGTTGAAGAGTATACACCTTATATACGAATTTCTAAAACCAAGAACCAACGCGGATACTTGGACCCCATGTCCCCTTCCGAATCTCACATGGCTTTCTCGAACTTAAGGTTCCACCATGGAAACTTTACCAAAGCCACACCTTTTGTTTCGTAACCAGTAAACTTACCATTCTATGATCCTTATCGGGACCCCCTTAAAGAACAAGGAATTTGATATACCAATACCACCCAAAAAGAACCAACTAACCAAGGACCATCCTTACCTTACCTCCACACAACACATAGATTATCGAATAAATGGACTCATGTTAGAGAGAAAGCCCAATTCAACTTAGAATTTACCAAGACACATTACTAAAAGAGCTTGAGTCTATAAATACACCACCTCCATGTTCAAACCTATCCAAATTGAAAAGAAATTAACGTAAGCCACCGAATTCTAATCCTTACATCCATACTCAAATACTACTCCACTTTCATCACCATTATAACAAAAAAATCACAAGTAAAAGACATGGGTAAAACATGCCCAACCATTATCACCAAAACCCCCAACCTATAATTGAACACCCAAAATCATACAACTACTAAGCCATGAAAATAATTCATAAAACCATGCCCTATAACATATCTCAATTACCCAACACAACTATTAGTGTATCCATTAATCACAACATTTAAGACTACGACTTATATACCCGCGATATGATCTATCCATCAAAAGATCTGACACCCTTTACAACATTCACAAGGTTTTCACCACCCATTTCTTTCCTAACTATTTCCCATGACAACAACCTTACTTTACCTTCTAAAATCCCAACTCTTGTGGTCACCCTAGACTCTCCCCCCTTAGGGACTTCTATATTCCCCATTCCACAATAGCACTATGCTTTCCAAGCCTCAACCATCCTAGCACAAGAAGAATCATTTAAGGAATATGAATTACAAAAATTATCCAGTCCACCAAGGCAATACAAAGACCCCCAAAACAAGACACGACACCATAGGCATAAAGTACTTTACAATAATTACCTAGACCATAATGGAGAATTATCCCGACCAAACCATACCGAAAAGGAGTCCTTAAGACTGGACATCGAAAGAAACACAACCACATATACCATGAGTAATGTAATTTAAGTCAAAACTCATATTTAGGGAACAGGGCAAATACCAAATGCGAACCTTAGGCATAAGTACTATAAGAATGTATTCAACACTACTAGAATACACTCTTAATCTAGAGATAAAAGTATCACCAGAATATGCAATTCGACCTTTCCTTGAAGTCCACCGCTAAAGGAATTTTTTTGACTAACCATCAACCTTCACCCCATTACCCCTACAAGCACCATACTCCACTCCAATAGGTACCACCGAAGACATATGCCAAGGATGCTTGGTTATCCTATACCTAAAATCCCATTCACCCTAATGCAACCTAGAGCTCAACACAGGCATGTAAATACCATGAGACTAGATTGGCTCCAAGGTTTCCAATTAAACAAAAACCATTTCAAATCAAACCATAGCCTCCAAGGCCTTTCAAAAAAATCTTTTGAATCCCACTAAAACAATTCATGTTTCTTTAATTATTTATGCAATGCAAGGACTTAAGAATAGTCAAATTATATGACAACAATATATTCAATGGCAATTACACAATCAGTTTTGAGGGCATAAATTTCCAAGACCAGAACCAAGTAACTGGGGAATCCATAGTTCCCCGAAATCTATTTACCATTACCATTACCATGCATCCCATAATGTTCATAAAAATTTATAAATCATGGATAATGCATCATAATCCATAGAAAAATGAATTCAAATGAGTAATCATGTTAAAGTCCTCTATTGTGCCAAAACCCATTTTTAAAATCATGAATTTAATAATTAATTTCATACCAACAATAAAGTATAAGTATAGGGACAAACACATGTGCAGGGTCCATGATCCAACCTATCTACTGATTAGACACCCAATCCATATCCATCATTTAAACCTGAATTTCTGTCCTATAAGCCACAACTTTTCCATTGTCATATTCCTCAGTCATCAACCTCATCCAACCTACCAATTTACTTCCGTAATTTCTGCATTACTATCCCAAGCTAACATACTCTCTTTACCATGATCCAATATCTAGGTCAATCATAGGTTCTACCAACCACCATTTAGTACTATCAAAGTACCCTATACAGAATGTATATACGTATAAGGTCCACCCAACAAGGATGACACCCTAAACTCCCTAGTCACCCTCTGACAACCTATCCATTTCCTGAGAAACTATTTACCTTATGAAAACATGGAAGAACCTCATGGAGAAATACTAGAAAAGATGGGACCTTTATCTAAAAGAGCCCTTAAGTTCTTCTTAAGCTTCTTTAACACAATCGAAACCATTCTATAAAGAAAGAATAGAAATTAGACAATTGTCCTAAATAAGACCAATCCCAAACTAACCTCCCCATTAGACAGACACTATGAGGGTCATAAAAAAGGATCCCAAGAAGTTCATGCATCACCAAAACTAAATGCAAAGAAAGACCTTTCGGGTTAGGATCTTTAAACCGAACCAAATAATAAAGACACCCATTAGAGATCAACCTCCAAATTCTAAGATATAATATAACCTTTCCCATAATAGATAGGGAACAAAACTATTATCCCATTTTGAAACTGACTCACCAGGGAGCCTAACAAGTCCGACAATCTAATAATGAAAAGCACGAGTACAACAAGTCCATCCCCTGAATGATATCAAAATCCATCATATTCGAGTCAAACAAATCCACCAAAACTTCTTTATTTCCAACAAATACCACACACCCATTATAGACTCTTTTGGCAATCACAGAGTTACTTATTAGGGTAGAAACATAAGAAGAAAAGAGTCTGAAGTAATCTTAAGACTGAAATACACAACCACAAATGATGTCACAAAAGAGAGGGTACCCTAAACTAAGTAAACCATACACACCACAAGAGTTTTAAAAATACCAACATCGGCATCGAAAGATGCCTTGAACTCCTGAGGAATAGTGAAACATTGAGACAATCTCGACCACTACTGGAGACAGAAGTAGCATCCCTGGGTGAAAGAGCTAGAGAGATAGCAACCGATATCCTATTTGCATAAGTGGCAATCCTTATGGGATATTCCCACTGTATAAGACCCAACTGACTACAACCAAGACACCGATTCCTCTCTTTCTCACAACAACCACGGTGCGACCGACCAAAAAATTTATAAAATAGATAAGATAATACAGATTGGGCCTCATTGGCCCGAGATTAGGCACTTTATGCCCTTTAAGCATTTCCAATCAGAAAATACTTGCCTTCTAAGGGATTTAGATAGGGAGAAAAAGCCATAGGACAAGAGTTAAGACCCACTCAACTCTTTCTTTTGAACCATTTATCACTATACCAGTGGTCTTGTCTTTGGTCCTGGAAGCTGAGACCCTCTTACCTTACCTATCTCCAACCTTACCTTATTCTTTATCGTACCAATATGATAGGACTGGAGTGATAGAGTTGTCACTATTTGGGTTAATATATTAGTAGGATGACTAAACTCAGCATTGGTAACTTCTTTTTGAGGTAACCGAGTATGAGTATCACCTTCTGAGATAGGGTCAGTAGAGTCGAGTAGTGCTCCACGGGGAAAACTAGAAGCTGCGATCGAGCCTGTGACCCATGAGTTGGACTAGTCCATTTATGTTGTCCTCAAGTGGAACAGGTAAGTTTCCAAGAATTTATGGATCATTGAGAAAGCCTGATCCAAAGAGTAAACCAAGGAATATTCAGAGAAGAGTTCAAGACCTTAGACTCCATAGCCCAAAAGTAGAATAACCAAGAAAGTAAAATATCATAAATACCTTGTAGTCTCCTGATTATAAATGTGGTGCACGACACACCATAAGTAAGACTCTACTCAACACGGCTTTGTGGATACCCCATGACACCGAAACCTTAAACTTTGATACCAACATGACACGACATGAACCAGGGCCTTGTCATAATGGGCAATCCTAAGACTAACTAGGATTGGAAACCACTCTCGTTACCTAACCCAACCACCAAATGCATACCTTGAGTAGGCTGAAGTCCGAACATATAATAAGATAGCTTATCCGACCATGTGGTGACTTTAGGATAAGTCTATATTCGAGACCAACCCAATCAAGTCCAACCACCCAATAACCAACCAAATAAATGCGAAAACCATAAACCAATACCATGATAATAAACCAATGTATGTATATATATATACATAAAATAACCTATGCCATACCCAAGTCCACAGTTGTCCATACAAAGCATCTAGACCAACCAAAGAGTGCCTAGTTGGGACATGACCCCGATCATAGACAAAATCGAAGTCCATGAAAGACAAGAAGTATGTAAAGTAAACCATGACATGAAATAGATGCCTTTTAAAATATGAAAGCTCACCACTTCAATCCAAAATTGTCTGTCCATAAATTCAATCACTAAGTTGGAGAAGTAGAATGGCCAGTTCCTGCATAGCGTGGGTATACAGCCGCCCGAAGATGGGTTAGTGGGTGAACTCTAGCATTCTCTCAGGATATGGATAAAATAATGCCATTTATAAAACTAAGTAAAACCATCCATGATGTATACAATCATACACACACACACATATATATATATATATATCCATTCTGGGAAAGGGGACTGGGTTTTGCATGCCATTAAAACCTTTACCTAGGCTGTGTAGCTTTGCTATCCTAATCTACCCATGGACTAGATAGGTTCAGCTCCCCCTGCTGAAAGGGACCCAGTCGTGTAGCCGTACGACCAGGGAAGAAAATATGAGATAAATAGTACATCCCCCAAAATATAGTGTGACATCATGCACACGATCACCAAGACCAATCTCACATCAACAAATATGAGTTTCATGTTTTGGTCCCCCCGGGACCTCCACCTTCCACGACTTTGCTATATATCCCTCCATTATTGACCAATTAAAACCATTACCAAGCAACCAATTATTCTATTTACCATTTATTAACCAAGGCCATTTAGTGGTGGTATCATCATACTGACTATACTTGCAAGTACTATCCATAGCAAACCATATATAGGTTTATAGGGACTTCCAAGTGCCCTTCTATTTTCCATATTAAACCACTTGGGGGACTCCATGTACCCTACAAGCATAACCATTTAGCCATTTACCATTCCAAGCCATGTACACCATTTATACCATATAAAACCATTTCCAATCCATTTTAGACCATGCCAAACATTTAAATCATTTATACCCTTTAACCATTTAAACCATGCAAAACAATCCAAATCCATTTAAGGTTCCATTACCAAACCAAACCATGCAAGAGTCCCAATGAAATTTCAACAATAGGGTGAAAACATTCCTTGAGGCATTATATCAAACATGTTGAGGGCTTACCTTTACCAAGACCAAAACCAATGCATAAACCACCATAATTAGGGTTACTGAAGATCCATTTGTTAAACCATAACCAACTAATAACCAAATATGCAAATCATTACCAAAATATGTAAAAACATAGTTTAAACTAATACCAAACTATATGCACCAAGACCCTCATTATATATTTTGAAAACCACCATTTATGATCCATAAATCAATGTTTAAAACATAATATATATGCCTTTAGTTTGAACTAACAATGCGGGAAGGAGTACATGCCTTATACCTGAAGATTCACGAAAGAAATATTGACCTGTGAGCCCTTTGAAGAACACATAAAGAAACCCTAGCCTCCAATCTTCAAGAGTAAGTTTGTGAGAGTAGGTAGAGTGTTTTAATCTTTCAACAAGTGTTATATAAGGCCACCAAGGGTTATATAATGTTAGAACATAATGGTTTTGAAGTAGGAAATATCCGGACTACCCTTGACTTAAAATTAAAAACAAGCCACGTCCACGGGTACAACTCACCCATACGATCCGTACCCTAAGGTACAAGTGGTACCCCAACTCCTACCCAAGACCATGCCAAGACCCTACCTACTGGTTTCTATATGACTCAACCCCCCTAACTTATACCTAAGGGTATGAGTGACATACCTAATTGTACCCACCAACTGTACCATGGGTAGATTCTACAAGACCAAGACAATCATGCATCATACGACTTGCCTTGCACCACTTTATGCTCCTATATGATTTGTACTCTAGTGAGTCGTATCTTGGCAGTAGCCAAGATAACCATACTGTTTAGGGTATGAGTGAACCCTCAAGATAACCCTAACTTATATTCAAGGGTACGATTGGTACCCTTGAGTCGTACCAAGTCTAGTGTGTCCAAAACTAAGGAAATTTTGCAAAGGTCAAATTCCCAGGTTATTATACCATTCCAACCCATATCAGTACCTCAAAACCTCTAATCAAATAAATAAGAATATAAGCTTGGGACATTTCCCTTACCATAGACAAAACTAATATCCATAAACAAATCAGAATATCTAAAAAAATATCCATAACATGAAATGGAGCCTTCCAAAAAGACGAAAGCTCACCTTTTCAATCCAGCAACTGTCCCCGAGTCAATCACTATGTAGGAGGAGTAGAATGGACGATTCTTTCATAGCATGGGTATACAGCCGCCTGAAGACTGGTTAGCGAGTGATCGCTAGCATGAACTCAGGATAAGGATAAAATAATGCCATTTATAAAACTAAGTAAAACCATTCATAAGCATACAACTATACATATATATATCCATGCTGGGAAAGGGGACAGGGTTTAGCATGCCATTAAAACCTTTACCTAGGCTGTGTAGCTTTGCAATTCTAAGCCACCCACAGGCTATATGGGTTCAACTCCCCTGCTGAAAGGTGCTAAGTGCGTAAAGCTGCATGACTAGGGAAGAAAACCTAGGATGACTAGTACATCTCCCAAATACATTATATACACGGTCACCAAGACCAAACTCACATTGGCAAATATGAGTTTCCAGTTTTGATCCCCCTGGGACCTTGACCTTCCATGGCTTTGCTACATACCCCGCCATTATTGTCCAATTAAAACCTTTACCAAGCAACCAACCAATCCATTAACCAAGGCCACTAATAGTGCTATTGTCATATGAATAATAACTTGCAATTTTTGTCCATAACCAACCATATATAGGTTTAGGGATTCCATCTACCCTTCATGATTTCCAATTTACCAAAACCATGGCCACCAAGGCTTTTCCAATCCATTTAAAACCATTTAAACCATTCATACCATTTAGGGTTCCATTACCAAGTTTAAACCATGCATAAGTTCTATTAAAACCAATATTACAATGAAGACATTGTTAAAGGCATTTTATCAAACACATTGGGGGCATAATATTTCCAAAACCAAAGTCCATTACCAAAGAACCATTCCTATGCAACCAATTATCCAAAACATCCATTAATGCATATAAAAGCATTATTAAAACATAGAAAAACCATAACCAAGCATTTATAACCAAAAACCTAAATCATATTTAAAAACCTAAAATCATACAACAGTCAAATCATAAAAACGTTATATAAAACCATGCCTTTAGTTGGAACTAACAATGAGGGAAGAGGACATACTTTAATTGACAAAGTAGACAAAGATAAACCACCAACAAAATCCCCAAATTAGTCCTCTTATTGAAACCCCAACTTTCTTTCCCAAAAGCTTTTTAGAGAATTATAGAGTGTTTTAGAAGAGTTTATAAGTGTTAATGAATGGAATAATAGGGTAAATAGCCTCCCAAGAGATTAAAAGTCGTGGGACCTTATTAGGATAAGTGGGGAAATGTCCAGAATACCCGCACTTAAGTTGTACAAAATCCCATCACACGGGTACGACTGACCCTTATGAGTCGTACCGTTCATATGAGTGGTACCCACCACTCGTATTCTTAGCCTTAAACCTTGGACCCAACACTGTACAGTGTACGACTCATCCTACCCAAGTCATACTAACAATATACGATCCGTACTCTTCACCCATATTCTTGGCAAGATAGAATCACAGAAAGTTTAAACACTGTCTACTATATGAGTCCTGGGTACGACTCGTACCCTGGCTTACGGATTCTGGTGAGCCACTCATACTCAAATCCAACTTAAGTTACAAAGTCTAAGGTTATGTAAAGAAATCAAACGATACGTATCCGACTATATGATTCATACCACCAAGTCATATCCATTCCAGTGATCAAAATCCATCTCATCAACTAATACCGATCAGCATACGACTGGACCATACCATTCGATCACAAGGTCGCTTAAGAGATCATTGCTTACGCGACCAGGTGTTATGCGATACCTTGACTATCAGCGCATGTTGCATAACCGATCCTTTTATTACTTTAGCAATAGTCGCATATGCAATACAAGAGTCGTATAAGTGATATCTCAGCTGGGTCGTTCACCCGACCAAAATGTCACTTAAGTGGGTGCACCAACTGAGTGGTGTACCAACTGCAGACTTGGAGATTTCTAAGTCTCTGTGGACCTCTCGAGATTCCAAATTTGATGCTCCGAACATAATAGCGATATCAAATTTTTGTAAAGATGTCATTTTCACAGAGTTGACCACCAAAACCCAATTTTATAACTTTTCAAATCGAGGGTCAAAATTAGATATAAAAGCCATAAAACTACACCAACCATGTTACCAACCTAAAATCAACATTTTAAATCTGCTGGCATAGTTTGTTTTGCAATTGGATGCACAAATCAATACATGTTGATCAAAGTCAACTATAAGGCTTTTCAAGCCACCCAAAACCATAAACTTGCATAAGTCACTACAAATTGCATTGGGAACTATGCAAATTATCCCTACACCTAAAAAATACCATAATGCAATTATAGGGAGTAGTAAAATGGTCAAATCACACAAAAATAAATATTTCACACAAATCACCAAAAGTGAGGTCATTACAATAAACCTTCTTATTATGAACAAATTGAGGCTTGGGAGAGGCTAGCCTAGATCATCCTTTAGCTGGAGCCACTCCTCGTACCCAACCTTTATCTCTAAATTATTGCGACCCCTACCTCACCTCCTGATTGGGGATCCAAAAATAAATGCATGCTCATCATCCTCAACAACTTTGGATCTAGTCCTTAATATCTACACAAAAATAATAGAATATAATTTTAGAATACCGAACATAAACAACACACACAATATGGAATTAAACTAGAGAATATTTCCAAGAAAAACATTCCATAGCCTCCAAAAGATAGATAGAAACATTAATATACCGACCTGTGAGACTCTATTAGACATCTTGCCATTTTCTTATCAAACTGGTGAGCCTAACACTCTAATATCAATTAGTCATGATCCAAAAGTCATGGTCATGATGACACATAGCCCACCTAACCTTGGGTAGGTATGTTATAATGACCCTTTAGGTCATTTCTCAAATTTCTACTTTTCTTCACTATTAGAGCTTTTCCATAGTCTCCCCAAGTCATTTATGGCTTGATGGGACTAACAGGTTGGTTACCGGATAGTTTGTTTGGCTTTTAGAACCAATTCCCTATTTAGAAGTCTTCGTCGGTTCCAAATAGACACCTAGTAAAAACTTTAGAAAAATAATCTCAGATGCAAATTTAGACTTTCCTAGAAGCTCCATAATATAAATTTTAGGATAGGTAGACCTTTGGTTTGTGTCCCAATGCTCCCGAACTTATTTTGACCTATTGGTCGAAAAGTTGGAAAATTAGAAGTATGGTATGGGACCCACATTTGGTGTAAATGACCTCAGATGGAAAATATGACCCCAACAATGCATTTGGAATGTCGAATTTAGTGGGGTTACATAGTTTATTTGCAAAAATCAGATTCCAAATGAGTCCCTAGGTGTTGTTGCAAACTTAGAAAAATTTCCAAGTTTATTGATATCTGGTGCATTGCGATCACAATAGGGCTGCTGTAATCACCCTATGGAAATCATACAAATTAAAGGGCAATTGTGGTATGGCAATCATGATTGAAAGAGTGCGATCGCGATATCTCCTTACCTGGAAAAAAGGTATTTAATGACCCCTTAGGCCGTGTTTTGGTTATTTTCTCGTTACTCTTGAGAGACAAGAACTCTAAATGGATATGATAACTCAACATTGAGTCTTGTGGATGACTTGAGATCTTGATGAATGTCCTTTTTTGTGATTATCATCTGAATTAAGGTAAGATTTCATCACTTCTAAGATGAAATTCTTGGTTCTTGACCTAAAATCCCAATATAGCTTAAGGCTAGAATTTAGCCCTAAATTAGCTTTGTTTTCTATCATTTATCTAGGGTTATGATTTTTTGTTCATGTATGCATGTTGGGTTGACCTCGAAAATACAATTTCTGTAAGTGGGACCCATTTGAAGGTTTTGGTGTTATTTTTGGACCCGAAGAACAATGGCGCAATATGGGTATCGTTATTCTCATATTGATGAGTAGATTATGATTTTGATAGTGAGATGGCATTTTAGGATTGTGAAATAAAGACAAGCTTTTGGTGAATAATGTAAGAATTTACAGTTCGACTTTAGAAAGGCCTCTGTCTACTCTTCTTCGTAGATGATGTGTGATATATATTGCGTGTGAATCTGAATGTTAAGATTGATTGTTGTTAGAATGACTTAGTATTGAATATTGAAGTTTAGGAATTAGATGGGGTTTTGACCCTAAGTTGAAATATGTAATGCCTTTTTAGAATCCCATTGCCTAATCCCTAGATTGGACAAATTTGTAGCATGGGTATGATATAATTCTTGTTTTGGGATGTGTTTTAAGTGTTGGAATCATGGTTAGAATATTTAACCTTAGTTGATCTAGTCTAGTGATCTTGAAATCATAATTTTGGGTAGAATGGACTTAAATACCCATGTTTCTAGACGAAGTTCCTATCTTAGGATTGGTTATGACTTACTTGACATCTTGAAGTTGAAAAAGATACTTTGCCTAGTTTGGGGTATAAGTTTCCTAAATATCGAAATTGAGGATTAGAAGTGGGATTTTCCGACGCACCTTAGGCCAAAACGTGTTAGCATTGGACTTATTTACGAATGTTAGGCACAGTTGAGACTAGTAAACCTTAGTGTAAGGTTACTTTGTGGTTTAATGAATATTGATGTATTTTTCCCGGATAATGACTAATGACTTATGGCCATGATATTTCTTATAGAAATGATATTGGGCCTTTAGATATACTAATGGCTCTTAGATGTGATATTGGGCCTTTAGAGATGCTATTTTCTCTTAGGCATGATATTGGGCCATTAGAGATGATATTTCCTCTTAGATGTATTATTGGGCCTTTAGAGATGTTATTCCTCTTAGATATGTTCATTGGACTATAGAGATGATATTCCTCACAGTCATGATACATGACCTATAGATACGAGATACCTCATAGATGTGATATGCCTCATAGTTATGGGTTATGCTTATTAATGCATTATGCCTCCTAAAAGTGAGATGCCTCCTATATGTGAGATGATTATAGATATGCTTCATAACTTATAGAGATGTTATGCCTTGTGAATACACTATGGCCTGTAGACATAAGATGATTTACATACATGGTTATTGATATGAGTTTTGGATATGTATGTGGGCCTAAGGCCGTGATTATGATGTTATACTTACTCCAGACACATTATTGGGTCCAAGGCCGTGTTATGATATGAGTTGACCACCCGAGAAGTGTCTATCCTTGTAAAGGACGTGATTGTAGTTTATTGATATATTAATGCTTATAGTTCCATTATATGAATACTGGTGATGACATGCATAGATTTGATACATTCATAATTGTTGCATCGATGATTGATATAATTCTGGTTAAATTATAATATTACTATTGTTGTCTCTAACTAAGGGTTAAAGCCCACTTTCTACCTTAATAATGGATTTCTTTGTAACAATAAATGCCAATTTTAATAGATAGTTTATATGTAAAAGAGGTTAATAATGATGTTTTAAAAACTCAACCGAGATAAGTTTCAGTGATTTGATATTACTAATTATTCTGGTTATGATAGATTCCAACCCTTTCTACACCTTTATAATGATTTAGTCCCAAATTTCATTTCTAATGATTTTGTCCTGAAGTTCACTCCAGGCGACAAACTTACATATTTACACTCTTTTTCCATGACTTGAGCCCGTTCACCTATCACATCCAGTTACAAATCTCTTATGTATGGGATGGAGAAAGATGCTGGATTGATAATAAATTATGAATTATGGAAATATACTCCCCCTTGCTTCTCTCTTTATGTTTATTTACTTTAGCCCTCGTGGGACTTGTTCTTTACTTTAGCCCTCGTGAGGCTCGCTCTTTACTATTGATATTGTCTTGGATATTATAATAATATGATGATACCCGACAAGGCCTGGAGTTGTTATGATGATATGATGATTCTCATCAAGGCCAAAGGATGTTATGATGATATTATGATACCCGACAAGGCCGGAGGATATTATGATGATGATATTGATACTCAGCAAGGCCGGAGGATGATTATATTGATGTGCCTATGTGTATATCTATCGGTTCGAGTCACGACTAGCCCTATGTATGGCAAATATATATATATATATATACTCAACAAAGCCAAAGATTGATTGTGATGATGATGACGGTTTTGTTAGAAATGGTTATGATGACGATATTGGGATATTAATTGCGTTCCTCGCATTCATTCTTGCATGCGCATCGCTTATCATCAGTATGTACCTATATCTATTTGCTGGTATGGGATGTTTCCATAATATGGGTGATGAATATGCCTTGTGTTATTGTATGCTGATTGAACCTTCTGAGACTGGGGCAGTGGGGGTATGCATAGGCTTGACTAGGTATTTGGTCTGGAATAGCCAGTTAATCGTGTTGTTATTGATGTTGTTATTGTCATTGTTATGATCATTTTTACATCTAGCAATGAAAGATTGTTCATTGATTCAGTATCGAGACTTGAGGTATGATTTTGACCTCTTTACTTTACGATTATATTATTATACATGACCAGCCAATGACTTGATATGGATTAGAACCCTGAGTATTCTAGTACTAGCTCTTGCTATGATTATGAGGTCTTAAATACCCAGTCTAATGACTTAGGCTGTACTTCGAGTAGATCTTGGTCAAGTACTTATATATATATGTATATGTATATACATACTTAGCTATATTTAGCTATGGTATTACCGTATATCCCTCCATTCCTTCATTTAATCCATTTATATACTCATTCCTTGGCCTTTTATACTTATATATATCTTCTTTCCACTCTTACTTGTATATTGTCCAGTGATATATGATTTAGTGTTGAGATTCCTAAGTATGACTGGAATAAGATAGTGCATCCTTATTACTTCCTTAGCCTTAAAATGTTAGTCTCTTGGACATGAATATGATAGTTTATCCTTATAATCTCATTGGTTGTATTATATTCTGGATGGACATTTAGGTGTAGTTTTCATTCTATATATATGTTGTATATATATGCTTTATCTTTGGTTCTCAGTGGTAATTTCCTACTGAGTACCACGTGTTTGGTAGATCATAGTACGGGTTATCTCCATTGATGTATGCATCGTGCAGAGCAACCATTATATGGAGACTTAGGGTGAGCTCCTGATGTTCGGAGTATCACTTTCCTCCCTCTTATGTATTAGACTAGTCTCAATGTTGTATTTAGAGATAAGTTGTATCAGTATATTTATTTGTATTTCATCTTGGATTCTTGTATTATCAACAACTTTTGTACTGATGCCACCAGGTTTTGGGACTTCATTATGTATCTGATCTTCTATTTCATCTATTCCGAATTCTTTCTTTATTGAGTAGCCCATTTCTAGCTATTCCGAGCTACGGGTTTCGCTTTCCTACTGGTGGGTTATAGTAGGCGCCATCATGACTTGAGAAATTGGATCGTGACATATGTCCAACACCAAATGAAATAAAGATGCAAAAGAAATAAATAAAACCCAATTATGAGACTTTATAAAAATTTCAAGCTATATATATGTATAGAATAGTATTCGAAAACTTGACAAAATACAACTCCAATCTAAAAATCTAGTCTCATGAGTAAAGAACACTAATATTGATGAAAAGTATAGAAATACACAATTCTGTCTCTGAAATATAAAATAAAGACATGATAAAGATAAGATGAAGTCTAGGAAGAGGCTCCAATCAGGAAGCTCACTAGTTTTTCAAAGCTGCTTCAACAAGCTCAAAATCAAGCTTCGTAGTTCACACTTAAATTAGGATCTGTACTAGAAGGGTACAAAAAGTAGGAGTAAGTACGATCCACTTGTAATTAGTAGGCATCATAGGATGATAGAGCAAATCAGATGATCTAAACAAGTAAAGGATACTATAAGCATGCTTTCACCTGCATATCAAAAAGTTCCTAACATGGATCAAACGGTATCTCCTAGCAATAATACAACTATAATAATTGTATACAAATAACTACACACAAATATATAAGGAAAACTAAATACATGATAAAAAACACATAATAAAAATGAAAATAAGTCAATGCAATGCAACTATATGATATGGAAGAAATGTCTTAATATCACCTCTTATACCTCTTCTGAGCATAAGCTTCCAAGATAGGACCCATGAGGGGTTCGCAACCCATGTACTTACACAATCTCATTTCTCAACCAAACTTGCTAACATATCCTTCGTTCAAGACGTTTTATGTGTTTCATTTTCTTTTAAAAAATAGTATTTCTCTATGGTACCAATTTTATGTATATGGATGAGTAAAATGAGGATGCATGCTTATAACAAAAAATAATATCATGTAATAAATCAACTCAATGATGGTGTTAAACGATCTCAAGTCTCCTCAGATCGTGATATAAGCTATTGCATATCACCATAAATAATGAAAAGTCATGTAAGACATTAATAATATCAATTTAAACCTCCACACGGACATCACAACTATAATAAGGGAAAATAATGCTCAAACAAGACCAATTCCAACCCCGACACAGGTATCATAGTAATAATATCTCAAGTTCACAATAATATTCACATAGGCCCCATGCGGGCAATATAATAAGAAAATAACTATCTCAAAATATGAATTCCATGATAAAATCCCAACCCATATCGTAATTTACATGAATGGTTAACTACCCAGCTGTCACGACCAGATTAACAAGTCATGATGGCACCTACTTTATCCCCCTAGTAGGTAAGCTAAACCGTAGCTCGAAGCTACACACAATAGGCTAACTTGGTGGAAAATGACCTAAAAGTCGGAAGTCAACAATTAAAGAGTTAAAATAATAATAAAACAGTCATAACAGTCTAATAGATAGATAAAAGGTCAACAACTATCCCAAGACTCAGTATGTTGGTACAAGAGCTACTACAAATAAACTATAAGTATTGAATAGTCAAATATAATCTGTCTCAAAAATAAAAGAATAGACATAGATAAATAGAAGAACAAAGGGGAACTCCGACTCCAAGAGCTCACCCAATCTCCGAAATCAACCCTGCATGAGCGTTACATCAACACTGGTAACTAGTACTTAGATCTGCACCAAAAAGGTACAAAAGTGTATTATGAGTACCAAAACCATGGTACTCAGTAGGCATCATCGGCCGACTAAGCTAAATCGTGATATAAATATGATAGGATACAAGATAAAGTAAACTAAGTCTAGGGCAAACTTGGAATTAAGCTTCAACACTACTGTATATGAATAAATAAATAAATATAAGAAAGTAACATAGAGATCACACAACTATAACTACAAAATTGGCCCCATAAGCCAATAACTGTGGAAAAACAAATAACCCAATGCAGGCCCCCATAATCCTGGAAGGTACAATCAAAGGGAAATAAATAACTAAAGATCCATAACTCTACCAAACATCAGTTGTAACCATCAACACATCCATACCGAATCATATCATGCCCGTCTTTTAATGTTAGACTCAAATCGAAACTTATATCATTATCATCATAACATCCTTAATAGTTCGCTGGACTTGAACAGGACCTCATATTATAAATATCATCATCAATTATCGGACTTGTGGTGTGTCCTTGTGCACGCGCAAGTGTACGTGATCACCCAAATAGTAAAATGGACTGTTAAAAGATAAGTATCAATCCCACCGGACTTATGCTTAGACATGATCTAATTATAGTATTACTAAGAAGATTAAACCAGTGAAAAATTAATCTACAATGTTTGAAAGATGAAAACGTAAGGTAACCATAACCAATTTGATAATATAAAGTGGTTGAATAATAATAGGGACAAATCCAGGGTTAAGGCTCTACGAACAATCCTACTTTGCTATATAATTTTATCAGATTAGTTAATTATATTGGTTGTTGATTCACGAGGTTGATAACATAATTAGGGAATGGTCATCCTCTAATCGTCTATCTAACTTAGCCCCACAACTACATCGTTAAGCAGGGATGTGAGAACTAAGTTAAGTACATTCATATTTTATCCCATATAGGAACCAAGTGCAGCGAATTAGGTATATTTCTATCCTAACTACAAATCTTAACTTCGATCCCACTCCTTTTAAGATCCCATTCCATACATCCCACGTTCTAGTTTATTGCTTTTCCTTTTAAGCATCGGGAATCCATAGAATAGTAAATACAAGGATATGTAAACAACTAATAATGATAATAAACATAAAGAAACTTAATTATAAGCTTAAGTAATCATGTTCTTAGACTTAACCCTAGAAGAGGGTGTTTATCCACTCAAGGAATTAGAACGAATCATAGTTGATGAATTAATGTATGTAATCCAAAAATAAATAAAAATAAGGGATTAAAACCTAAAGAGAAGCCTCATCAAGTTTATTCCAAGTCCTAAAGGCTGTCCAAGCTGTGTATATAACATAGGGGTGTCCTATTTATAGTTGGAAGCAATTGCCAGATTCGAAACCATGGACATGCCACACACAAACATTGGTACGATAAGGGTATTGCACGCCCTTATCGTATGTCATTGGAAATTTCACATTGTGGTTTGTGTCTAAGGGAGTGGAATGCCCTTAACATGAAGATCCAAGGGTATGGCATGCCCTTATGCTAAGATTTTCCAGATTTCGTGCAAGTAGGCTCCATCCATTTAACGTTGAGTTCCTCACTTTGTGGGTGCTTTTTCATCATCGTTAGACCTTGTTTTTCTCCAAGGTATCATGTTTAACATCTCATGAGGCATACTATATCATAAAACACCGAAAATTAGTGCTTAAACACAATAGAATCCAACAAGATCAACTATAACAACACATAGCTCAAACTAGTAACACAAGTTTTCTCGTCTAAACTCTAAGTGAACGTTTCAATTCCAAATTTGTTTTGAACACACCATATACATCATAAATAAGAACTTTAATACTTAGATGAGTAATTATATGATTATCAACACATTATGCACACAATAAGTCCTCAAAACTAGGCTAAATACGTAGAGATTAAGACACTTAGGTGCTTAAATCAACCTAAGATCTGCTTGAACCGGAACTCATATTATCAATATCATCATCAAATGCTGGACTCAAACTGGAACTCATATATCAATGGACCATATTAATAGACCATATAAATAAACCATAATCATAAGCCACATCACGAAACCATAATACTTAACCATCGGACCTTACACGGAATCAGCACTAACTCTCAACTACAAAACTGGCGCATTCAATAAGCATTCAATCTAATAAAAGTCCCAAAATAAGAATTAATAAAGGTATATCATGTGTAAATAAGTCTGCAAAAGCTAACACAAGTCTTGGCCTAAGTTGTGCTGGGGGGCCAACTTCTAATCCTCGAAATCCATTTTAGATAAATTCTACCCCGAGCTAGTATAAGGTATCTAAATTCATTTCTAGATGTGAAATAAGCCATAATTATCCCTAAGATATCAATTCTCCCTAAAACATGAGCAACTAAGTCAATTACGCCTAAATCACGATTTCAAGATAGCCTAAATAGTCCAACTAACCCAAATATTTTTATTCATACCTCCACCACCTAAACCTACTCCATATCTAGCATAATATCATAAGCATACTATGAAATAACTCAGTATATGAAGAGGGTAAACCTAGCCTACTTGAACCCCAAAGAGAAGCCTGAAGAATCCACGAAACCACCGATTTACCTTTCCGATAAGCTTTCGCAAGGTGCCATGCTATAAAAATCACAATATACTCATCAAAACAAGAACAATGATACCTATATTGTACTATTATGCTTTGACTCCAAAATTATGTAAAAATCACATGTGGGGCTTATTTACGGAATCACACTTTTGAAGCCAACAAACGCCCCTCTCTGCAAAAATAGGTGAATTTTGAGCTATAATGGTGCTACAATCAAGCCAACAAGATTCTATGTATTTTAGATAAAGATGAAGGATTCTATCAAGAAATTAATGGACGCTTACCACAAATTCGAAGAAGAAACGCATAAATTAACTTAACCTAAGCTCCAAAATCACCCACAAATGATTCTCTCAAGTTTTCCCTCTTTAAGGTTTAATATTCCAGGTAATGGATAAAAAATAGGTAAATTCAGGCTAAGTGGGGTATTTATATTCTTCACAGGTCCACGAGAGTCGGTTATGCGGACACTGGGTTGCTTAAGCGATACATGCTGACTCAGTATTTGTCGGGTAGGCAACCTTAGTATCGCTTAAGAGGCATTTTCTTATATGACATGTGCCTTGCTTATGCAATACCAGTGGTCCAAGATAGGTCGCTTAAGTGACTGGCTGATCGTGCACGCGATACACCAGAACCAACTGAGACTTTGAATTTTTCCAAGTCTTCACCAACCCCTGGGGATTCATCCAGAACCCCATATACACAAATGAACTATTATACATTATCAAATTCAACATTATTGACTCAAGGGCATAGTAAAAATTTCCATTTGAGGTCATTTCGATGAAAGTGGGTCTCACACCCACTTACCATTTTTGTTAACTTTCGACCAATAGCCTGAAATGAGTCCGGAAACATCGAAATCCAAACCAAGGATCCTCCTAACCTATAATAGACGTTCTGAAGCTGTTGGTTTAGTCAGAATTTACATTCTAGGTCATTTGAATAAAGGTTTTTTCTGGAAGCCAATTTGAACCAGCAAAGACTTCAAAATTAAGAATAGCGTTTGTAAACCAAACAAACTGATAGGTAACCAAATTGTCAGTTCCAACAAGTTATAAATGACTTGGGGGTAGCTATAGAAAAGATCTAAACAACAAAAATGAGTAGAAATACATAAAATGAACTGGAGGGTCATTACAATATCCATTACTAAAACAACTTTTGTCTGCAAAAGTAAAGAATTTACCTAAAGCGCTGAACATGTGAGGATCCTGGGTCCGCATCCCGCTCTCGATCTCCCTTGTAACCTCCTTCACTAGGCGGTGCCTCCACTGAACCTTCTAATGGAATATCCCTAGTGCACAACCGCCCAACATTACTAGGTAATATGAGCACCGGCTCCTCCACGAAGGTTAATCGCTCATCCAACAAACTTAGTCCCATCTAAGCTCACGAGAAGGGTCAGGAATGTATCGCCACAACATTGAAACATAGAAAACTGGATGGACAATAATAAAATCTTGGGGTAAGTTTAACTCATAAGCCACCTTACCAACTGTGTGAAGAATCTCAAGGGGTTCAATATATCTGTGGATGAGCTTGGATTTCCTCCTAAACTTCATCACACCCTTCATGGGTGATACATGGAGGAATACTCGGTCCCTCCCTCCAAATCTCAAAGCATGAAGTTCACGATATGCATAAGCATTCTACCTACTCTGAGTTGCCCTCAACCTATCCTGAATACACCGACCCTATCCAACAACTCCTGAAGCAAGTCAGTACCGCGGGGTCTAATCTCAAAAGTATCAAACTATCCAATAGGAGAATCATCTACAATAGAAATTTTCAAAAGGCGTCATCTTACTATTCGAATAGTAGCCATTATTATAATCCAATCCAACTCTGCCAAAGCTAAGTGCCGCTCCTACTGACTTCCAAAATCCATAACATAGGTTTGGAGTATATCCTCAAGAACCTGAATAGTTAGCTCCGACTGCCTATCGGTCTGGGGGTAGAAGGCTGTACTAAGATCCACTTGAGTGACCAACTCCTCCTGAAAATCTCTCTAAAAGATAGAAGTGAACACTAAACCCCAGTTTGAAATGATAGAGATAGGTACACCATGCAAACAGACTATCTCACTAACATAGATATGGGCTAACCTCTCGGCACTGAAGGACATCTGAATAGGAATGAATATGCCGACTTGGTCAACCAATCCACAATGACCCAAATACCATTGAAACCATAAGAAGTATGAGGCAAACCACTAACAAAGTTCATGCTAATCTATTCCCATTTCCACTCAGGAATAGGCAACCTCTGAATCAAGCCACCAAGTCTCTGATGCTTGACTTTCACCTACTGACAACTTAGGCGATGAGATACAAAGTTTGCCACATATCTCTTCATACCACTCCACTAATAATGCTTCCTCAAAACTCTATACGTCTTGGTTGTAACTGGGTGAATAGAATATCTGGAGCTGTGATCCTCATGCAAAATTATCTGAATCAAGTCATCAACCCTCGAAACACAAATACGACTATCAAATCTCAAAATACCCTCAGAATCTATGGTTGACCTCTTCAACTAACTGCTCAATGCATTATCATGATTGATAAAAAGTCTCTTATCCTCAAATTAATGATCCGAATCTACTCAAATAGAAAAGACTTTGTCTTGATACTAACAATAATCCTCCTAGGGTCTAAAATATTAAGTCACACCATTAAATTGGCTAAGGACTAAAAATACCGTCCCAACGGCCTTTGAGAAACTAAAATACAAGCTAAGCTACCCGTACTCATTGCCTTCTAGCTCAAGGCATCCGCTACCACATTTGTCTTGCTCGGATGATACAAGGTAAGGATATCATAATCCTTAAGTAACTCCGTGCATCTACGCCGCCTAGAATTAAGTTCCCTCTGGGTCATATGATGCTAAAGACTATGATGATCCGTGAAGATCTCATAATATACCCCATAAAGATAATGCCTCTAAATCTTAATTACGTAAACTACCACCACCAACTCTAAATCATGAGTGGGGTAATGTCACTTGTGCACTTTCAACTATCTCAACGCATAAGCAATAACTTGATCCTACTTCATCAATGCATAACCCAAACCAATGCCAAAAGCATCACAATACACGGTGAATCTCTCACCTTCAATAGGAAGAGTTAAAATAGGAGATAAAGTAAGAAATCCCTTAAGCTTTCCAAAGCTCATCTCACACTCTTTGATCCATCGAAAAAGAACCTCCTTCTGAATAAATCTGATCATCGGCGTTGCAATAGTAGCGAAACTCTCAATAAACCATCTACGGTAACCGACCAAACCAATGAAGCTACAAACCTCAGTCAGAGAAGTAGGTTTGGCCCAATCATGGATAGATTACATCTTTGCAAGGTCTACTATAATACCATCCTTAGATACCACATGCCCAAGAAATGTCACCGACTTAAGAAAAAATTCACACATAGAGAATTTGGCGAAAAACATATGATCTCTCAACGTCTAGAGCACAATCTTCAAATGCTGCATATGCTTCTTTCTACTCCTCGAATACACAAGGATATCATCGATGAACACAATTATAAAAGAATCCAAATAAGGCATGAAGATACGGTTATCAAATCCATAAATGTGGTTGGGGCGTTGGTCAACCTAAAATACATCAAAAGAAACACATAATGACTATAACAGGTCCTAAAGGCAATCTTTGGGATATCCTCAACTTGAATCCTCAATTGATGGTAACTGTACCTCAAATCTTATAGAACACCGCTTCTCCCTAAAGCTGGTCGAATAAATAATTAATACGAGGCATAGGGTACTAGTTTTTCACCGTCACCTTATTAAGTTGCCTGTAATCAATGGACATACTCATGAAACCATCTTTTTTCTTCACAAATATCACAAGAACTCCCCAAAATGACTCACTTAGTCTAATAAATCCCTTACCAAGAAGATCCTAAAGATGAGAATTCAGCTTTTTAAGCTCGATAAAAGCCATATAATAAGGTGCCATAGAAATAGGTTTGGTACTCAACTCAAGATAAATAATAAAAAATATATCACACTTAGGAGGAAGACCATGTAGATCAGTAGGGAAAATGTCAGGAAACTCACAAACTACAAGAACAGAGTCAAGCGACGGGCTCTCTACACTAACTTCACAAATATAAGTGAGATAAGACTGCAATCCTTCAAAGTAAGACTCCTAGCACAAATATAAGAAATAATACCCATTAGCTCATGGTTAATCACTCCATTCCACATGACCAGAGGTATTGGTAAAAAAATCTATGACCGCATGATAGTGGGATAACTACTCCATGCCTAGAATTACATCAAAATATACCATATCTGATACAAAAAGATTAACCTAAGTATTAAACTCTCAAACAATCACCGCACATGATTTGAAAACCCGATCCACTACTAAAGAGTCACCCACGGGAGTAGACACACATAGTATCACAGATAATGAATCCCAAGATAATTCTAACCACGGGGCATAATAAGCAAACATATAAGAATAAGTGGATCTAAATCAAAAAAAGTAAAAGTCGATTGATGGCACCCCAAGATCATACATGTGATAAAAACATACAAAAACTCAGCCTCAAGTCTAGCAGGTACTGCATACAGCTGACCACTCCACCCACCTTGCCGGGCTTCTGACCGATCTCCTGTGCTACCTACCTGAGAACCTCCACGAGCACCCTAGGGACAACCCTTACGACCATGCATACCATCTTTAGCTGAGGGAAAAACTGTCTGAATTTGCCAAACACTCTGAATTAAAGGAACCATCACTTTACTGCTGGGACACTCTCTCGAGAAATGACCAAAATCTCCATAACCATAACATAACCCGAGAGCTGTACTAAAATTAGAAGATTCAATAGACCCAGAATAACCACCACGACTAGAAATAACTAGAAGACAAACCTATCAAAGATTAACCACTAACCTGGCCAGGATAATTACTGAAACTAGATGGGCCTCCATCAGTAATATAAAGAGCAGCCTAAACGGGCCTACCAGACTGTCCTAAATGCTGATACGGCTAATGTAGAGGATACCTACCCTGAGAACCACTGCCTCTGAACCAGATCCACTATAACTCCCATCAAAACTACCTTGATATCACAACTTCTTATTGCTGCCCCCTTGGGCCTCGTGATGCATCTTCTCCATAACTTAAGCATGATCCGAAACCTCTGTAAAAGATCTGCCCGTAACAACCAAGATCTGCATAGACATATGAAAAGGAAGTTTATATCCTCGAATAAAGCAATAAACTCTCTCATACTCAGTAGTCAAAATATAAGCAGCATGCCTAGCCAACTCATGGAATTTTGGATCATACTCCACAATAGTCATGGAGGCCTACTTCAACCTCGAGCACTGATCTCTCAAATAATCCTTAAGACTGCGAGGCATACACTTCTCTAAGAAGATCTCAGAGAATGGAGTCCATGTCAAAGGGGGAGATGCAGTTAGCCTAGAATCAAGATGACCTTTCCACCAATGTTGAGTTGCCAAGTCTAACTGAAAATTAGTTAACCCATAACATTAGTCTTAATTAGGCCTAAATTACCGAACCTATCTTTACAAACAATAAAAAACTCATACACATCCTCGCCTGGTGCACCAGAAAACCTAGGCAGAGCTAATATCAAGAACTAGCCCAATATTTCTTGCTCCTCAATAGACATAGCAGGCTGGGAAACCATCGGCTGGGTTACTATCGATTGGGAAACTACTTACTGGGAAACCCTCAACACAGGAGGGACCTCAACTCTAGGAACATAGCTATAAGATGTTCCCCCACCTCAATACCAGTCTAACCTTAGACTGTGCACCATCATATTATGCACCACCAACCAATATTAAAAGATAAACCAAAACATCCTTGAGCACTGAAGAGGAAATAAACCCCAGTAGATCCTGGGATGGTCCCTAGCCCACCGCTACCTGGGTTGGAAGAATCTTTGGCTCAGGGGCAGGGGCAAGGTTTGGTGAAGGCCCCTTATCTTGGGACCTAGCTGGGGTATATCTCTAGGCTGTCCAAAACCTATAGGTCATCGATTAATATAAATAGGATCTCTAGGGATGGTTTTGGGACCCTCGTTTTATGTAGCGGGAGCACGTGTCCTAGTCATCTGCGAAGGTGTAAAACCAAAGAAATGCTTTAGAAGCCAATTCAAACTCTTAGAACAAAATGAGTGAAAGAAGTGAAGAACTCCTAAAAATGTCATATAGCCTCCTAAAGATAAAAAATAAACGTCATGATGGCACCAACTTTATCTTGCTAGTAGGTAAGCCAAACCATAGCTCGGAGCTACATGCAATGGGCTAACTTGGTGAAAAATAGCCTAAAAGTTGGAAATCAACAATTTAAAAGTTAAAAGAATAATAAAGCAGTCATAACAGTCTAATAGATATATAAAAGGTCAACAACCATCCCGAGACTCAATAATGTCGGTACAAGAGCTACTATAAATGAACTATAAGTATTGAATAGTCAAATATAATCTATCTAAAAAATGAAAGAGTAAACATTAATAAATAGAATAAAAAAGGGATCTTCGACTCCAAGAGCTTACCTAATCTCTAAAATCAACACTGTATGAGCATCACGTTAACAATGATGTCTAGCATTCGGATCTATACCAAAAAGGTACAAAAGTGTAGTATGAGTACCAAAATCATGGGTACTCAATAGACATCATCGGCCGCCTGAGCTAAATCATTACATAAATACGCCAAGATACATAATATAAAGTAAACTAAGTCAAGGTAATAGGGCAAACCCGGAAACAAGCTTCAACACTGCTGTGCATGAGTAAATAAATACATTACGAATAATAATGTAAAGATCACACAGCTATAACTACAAAATTGGGCCCCATAAGCCAATAAGTCCAGAAAAGTAAATAACACAATGCAAGCCCCAAATCATGGAGGGTACAATCAAAGGGAAATAAATAACTAAAGATCCATTACTCTACCAAAATCAGCTATAACCATGAACCCATCCATACCGAATCATATCATGCCCAACTTTCAATGCTGTACTCAAACCAGAACTCATATCTTTATCATTATAATATCCCCAGTAGTATTATTATTATACCATTATTTGCTGGACTTGAAATGGAACTCATATTATGAATATCATCATCAATTGTCGGACATGAATCAAAACTCATATTATCAACATCATTATCAAATATCAGACTCAAACCAAAACTCATATATCAATAGACCATATAAATAAATCATAATCATAAGCCATATCACTAAACTGCAATACTTAACCACCGGACCTTACCTGGTATCAGGACTAACTCTCAAATACAAAACTAGCACATTAAATAAGAATTTAATCTCCTCAAAGTCTCAGAATAAGAATTAATAAAGGTATATCATGCATAAATAAGTCTACAAAAGCTAACACAAGTTTTGACCTAAGGTGGGATGGAGGGGCCCACTTCTAATCTTCGAAATTCATTTTAGGTAAATTCTACCTCGGGCTATGCTAAGGTATATAAATTTATTCCTAGATATGAAGTAGACCATAGTTATCCCTAAGATAGTAATTCTTATTAAAACATGAGCAATTAAGTCAATTACGCCTAAATTAAGATTTCAAGATAGCCTAAATAGTTCAACTAACTCAAATATTTTCAATCATACCTTCAACAGATAAATCTCACACCATATCTAGCATAATATCATAAGCATACTATGAAATAATTCAATTTATGAAGAGGGTAAACCTATCCTACCTAAATGTTGAAGAAAAGCTTAATGAATTCACTAAACCATCGATTTTTCTTTTCGAGAAGCTTTCACAAGGTGCCACACTATCAAAATCACAATCTACTCATAAAAATGAGAACAGTGATACCTATATTGTACTATTATGCTTCGAGTACAAAATTACATAAAAATCACATATGGGGTCCATTTACGGAATTGCACTTTCAAAACCAACACAACGCCCCCATGCTCAAGGAACATTTACCCTCAAAATGGGTAAATTTTAAGCTCTAATGGTTCTACAATCAAGCCACCAAGATTCTAGTGATTTTAGAATAAGTTGAAGGATTCTATCAAGAAATCAATGGAAGCTTACCACAAATTCAAAGAAGAAACGCATAAATTAACATTACCCAATCTCCAAAATCACCCACAAATAATTTTCCCAAGTTTTCCCACTTTTTAGGGTTTAATATTCTAGGGAATGGATGAAAAAATGGGGAAAATTGGTCTATGTGGGGTGTTTATACCCTTTCTAGGTCCACGAATGTCGCTTAACTGAACACTAGGTCATTTCAGTGAACTTCGCTTAAGCGACCAAGTTTTGCTTAAGCGATACTTCCTGGCTTAGCATTTGTCTCATAGGTGACCCTGGTATCACTTAAGTGGCATCCATTTATGCGATATGCGCCTCGCTTACGTGATACCATTGAACCGAGATAGTTCGCTTAAGGGACTGGCTGGTCGCGTACGTGATGGGCCAGCACCAGTTGAGACTTAGAATTTTTCCAAGTCTACTCCAACCCCTGGGATTCATTCAAAATCCCATATACGCGAACGAATTACGCTACCCTATCAAAGTCGATATTCCAAACTCAATAGCAAAGTCAAATTTTTTATTTGAGGTCATTTTGATGAAAAATGGGTCCCACATCCACTTACCATTTTTCTCAACTTCTGGCCAATAGCCCAAAATAAGTTTGGAAGCCTCGGGACCAAACCAAGGGTCTTCTTAGCCTAAAATTGACATTTCAGAGTGGCTGGAACAAATAAAATTTACATTTGAGGTCATTTGATTAAATGTTTTTCCTAGTACCTAATTTGAATCAACAAAGTCTTTAAAATGGAAAATTTTCTCTAAAACCAAAGAAAACTGCCTAGTAACCAAATTGTCAGTTCCAGTAAGTCATAAATGACTTAGGGCAGATATAGGAAAGCACTAAACAACAAAATGAGCGAAAATATAGAAAATGACCAGGAGGATCATTTCACCAGCCCGGTCTAAAGAAAGCTAAGCCATAACCTATCTCCAAAAGTCAAAAATCGAGCCTAGACCCCTTCAACTAAGAGCTTTTCCTTTTCATAAAGTCTTGAAACAAACTCAGTCTATCAAAAATGTAATCTACACATTAAAAAGTCAAATGATAATCATATTAGCTACTTTCATTTGAGGTCCAAAAATAGTTCAAATATCAAGCCCGATTTGAAGTATCAAGTTTTTCATATTTCAAGGATTCAAAATATGAAAACCTATTGAAAAGAGTTGAAATTGAAGAGACCTATTTTCTCACTATATTGGCTAAACCCCCAAAAAATCAAGCTTAAAACTTAAGTTTTTAAGATAAAATCAATAGGTAATAATAGAAATAAGGTATAGAAATTTACCCACGGAAGATTAAAGAAGATTCCTCTTGCACAATACCAAAACCGAGGTCTGAAGGTCCAACAATAAGGGAAAATAGTGAACACACGAGAAAAAGAATTAAATACTATTTTGGGTGAACAATTCCTTCATCGTGAATGTGGTCAGTCTCTCATATTTGTGAAGTCTACCGACCCAGACCTACCATGATTGTAGTGGCTCAGTTGCAATTGTGATAAATTAAAGACCCGATCCGACCCTGTCATCTCTTTGCTTACATAGACTCCTACCTTACATTTGCGCTGATCAGAAGATTTCCTTCTTTGTGAATGCAAAGAGTGTCCTGTGAACATGAAGAAGGGATTTGCAAGCACTAGATATCTGTGAAGTATCTAAAGAAAATGGTTTAAAATTTTCCAAACAAATCCTCGAGATTCGTTTGAGATCCTATGGAAATAAACTAATAATGCTAATAGTCTAATTTTGACATTTAGAACTCATTAAAACCATTGAATTAATCAAAAGAGATCATTTTCAACAAGTTAGCCTCAGGAACCCCTTTCAGGCTAATTTAACTAGTTTCTCACCAATGAGGTTAAAACTTAAAATGAAGGCTTGAAAGCTAAATCAACTATGCTAAGAACCTTAAACCCATATCTTAGATCTAATAAAACTGTCAGAATTATCATCCAACACTCAGATCATAAAATGTTGACTAAAATCAAACTAATCACTTTCAAGACTACTCAAAATCTCTCACTCACTCAAATCTTTCCCAAATGCTTCGAGGACCATGAGAACCAACTCCATAAATCATAAATGATATATAGTAGCTATGAGGAAGGGTAAAATAATCAAAACCTATAAAGAGCTAAAAATCTCAACAGGGATTGTTACACATAATAAATCCACCATTAACCAAACCAATTAGGAATTATTTGATAAAAGAACTTTAGCAAAACTTTTTATAAATCATGAATGTTTTTTATTGGAATTTACATATAAAGGGCTTTAGTAAAAATCTCTCTACACAATCCCAGTAGTTGAATTTAACTGAAATCTTATGCTCGGATAGAGATAATCTTTTTCCTTGAGGGTACCGAGACCCCATTCTTTCAGAGTAAAAATTTTTTAATAATAATTTTTGAAAAGTTATAAAATTTTTTAGCATTAATAATATAAAACTGCAGTATATCAGTTGATCCTGTATGAGAGAGTGTTATCTCAAAATGTATTCTATACTCTTATGCCCTAGTGGTATATAATGTAGTATCCAAATATCTTTGCATCAAATTCCATGGATCTCATTCCATTTCAAATCATTTTAGTCAATAATAAGTATAACCTCATCTTCATTATTTTGTTTATATATTTCGATGCTCTTGCTATTATTATATGTAGGAGCAACAACATATGTGGGAGGTTTATCATTGGTTTTGGATTATATGGTATTCATAATTTATTTATACACTGGATGATTTGTCTTAAGATCTAAAGTTCCCGCTTTATTTGATGCTATTAGCTTCTGATTACCGATTTGTATTAGGATGTTGCCTTTGTCCATTTCCGTTCTTCCTCTTCTTCTTCTTCTTCTGTATTAGGAGATTAAAAATTGTGGCTTCATCCTGTCAATAAATAAATAGACAGTTATTAACATAAATATTCTCTTATGAGAAAATCAGGAAGATTATTATCAGACCCTTTCATATATTATATTTTAAAATCAAATGGCGTTAATAAAGCCTACCATCTGGCAAACAATTCTTTAGAAACATCATGTTTGTAATCTTTATTAAATATGAATTTTGCTGCTTGACGATCTATTTTTTATTTTAAAACTTTTTTTTATAAATACTTATTGAAACTTTAAAACAAATTTTTACTATGGCAAGGATCTCTTTTGCAATAATTGCTTAATTCTTTTTGTTATTATTGCACTTTTAAGAATAAAATTGAACAAGATATTCTTGCTTATCCTCTGAAAAATATTTCCTTAAATTATATCATATCCAATATAAGAGCATCCGTCTTCACTACTTTTTTTTAATTAAGATAGGCTAGGGTAAGACACGGTAGATTATTAACCTTTGCCTTAATATTCTTGACTAATTGAGTATGATCTTTAGTCCAAGATTTTTGATTCTTCTTTAATCTATCATATAAAATAGATGTATCTCTTGCAAGATCCTTTATAAAAGGAGAAATATAATTTAATTTTTTCAAAAATCTTTGAAGTTGGGTTTTATCCATCATAACATCAAGAAATTCTGGCAAATTCAATGCTTTTATTAATTGGGATAATCTCTCCTTTTTCAATATTGTGACCCAAAAATCTAACTTTTATTTATAAAAAGAAGTATTTTAGGTTTGGATATCACCAATCTATTTTGAATAATGATCTTTTTGAATAAATCAAGATGTTAAAAATGTACTTGTACAATTTCTAAAAACACCAATATATCATCAACATAGTCTATTATAAAATTGCTTAAAGGCATAAAATATCATTCATGATTTTTTGAAATTTAGAAGGATCATTTTAAAATCCAAATGGCATGTCATTCCATTTGAATTGGTCCATTAGGACTTTAAAAGTAGTTTTATATTTGTCTACTTCAACAATTTGGATTTACCAATATCCTAATTCTAAATCACAATTTAAAAATATGATAGCATTATTCAGTCTATTCAATAAATCCATTTATATTAGGTATTGGTTACCTAACCCATTTCATGATTTTATTCAAAAGTTTATAATTAATAACCAATTTTGGAACTTCTAATTACTATTCAACCTATTGTAATGACCCTCTGGATTATTCTCTAAATTTTCATTTTTTTTTTAATATTTAGAGCCTTTTTATTATTTCCCTAAGTTATTTATGACTTGTTGAGACTAACAGTTCAGTTATCAGGTAGTTCGTTTGGTTTTTATAGCCATTTTCTTATTTTGGAGCTTTTGAAGTTAAAAAATGGTCTCGGGATAAAATGTTAGGTAAATAGCCTCAGATGATAATTCTAAATTTTTTTAGCTTTGGAGTGTTGGTTTTAGGCTAGAGAGACCCTTGGTCCAGATCTTGGGGCTTCCAAACTTGTGTTTGGGCTATTGGATGGATTTCAGTGAAAATTGACATCTAGGTGTGGGACCCACATGTTAGCCTCCAAAGTTTATATTTTAATAATGATAAACTAACAAGTGAATGCCTGTAGGATATTAAAAAAACTAATGAAGGAAGACGACTCTAAAAAAGGAAGGACATTCAATCACAAAAAAATTACGACATTCTAACAAGCATGGCAGATAAATCAAATATGCTGAAAAAGAAAGAAGAATCATCATCCTAGAATCACGGCAGAATGGGAATCATGACAGAACAATATCAATTAAATAATTAATCAATATCTAAACAAATGAAGGAAAGACGTAATCATCACATAAGATATCAAGACTAAAAGAAAAGAAAGATCATGAACATATATGATATGGACGTGATCCAAAGCCGTAGATATACATATCTGATATGGACATATTAAACGGTTATATTCCTCAATCAAGGAATCAATATAAGTGCTTGATTGAGAAGAAATATATTAGGTTTCCTAATGAAGAATAACAACCAAAGACTATAAAAGAAGAAGATCAAAGACAGAGATTACTTACACAACTTCAAGCAGAAACTTCAAAGTGTATCAATCTTAGTCTAACAAGGCTTTGTAACTGTAGTTTACAATTGTTATATAAAGAGTAGGATCGAGTCAACTTTATAACATCAACTGAAGCTGTGCCATAAGATGTGAAGAGCAAAATAAGTCTTCAGAACTTGTTTCCTATCATTGTACTGGAACCAAACTTTCAACAATCTAAAGGAAATTTGAAACCCAAGGGGACTGGACGTAGGCACTGGATTGGTGTGCCAAACCAGGATAAATATTTGTGTTGTTTACTTTGTGATTTATTATTTACGTGCTTAACTATTTTTGTTTAATCTATTTGTGAAGTGTTTTTGATCTGCAGGTGAGTCAACTGTGAGGAGTTAGTAGTCGACTCACAGAAGAAAATTTCAATTCACCCCCTCTTGAATTTCAATTGGTATCAGAGCAAGGTATCACAGATAGCTTTTCCTAAATGCAAGTGAGCAAAGATCAAATGGCCAATTATCAAATTCCCGGTGCTCTTCTTTAGTTTAGTCACTCTCGCACAAGACCACCATACTTTAATGGACAATACTATTCATATTGGAAAAATAGATTCACTATCTTTGTCTAATCAAATGACTACCAAGCCTGGGTTGTCATAAAAGAAGAGTCCTAAGCCAATTCCAGGGCTCAACGAAAAACAAAAGGACAAGGATAAAGAATGTAGTAGTACTGACAAGGAAGATCTTGAAAATTTTGATATTAGCAAAGAATAACAAGAGGCAATCCAAACTAACACACGTGCTATAAGTTTACTTTTGTGTGCAGTAAGTGGAGAAGAATACGACAAGATATCAACATATGAAACAACAAAAGAACTATGGGACAAACTGGAGGTAACCTATGAATGAACCACCAAAGTGAAGAAGTAAAAAATTGCTGCTCTTGTAAATGAATATGAGGAGTTCAAAATGGAGGAAAATAAGGATATTGAATCAATGTTCACAAGATTCGGCAAAATTATGTGTGAATTAAAATCACTAGGGATGATCTATCCTCATAGCCTGCAGGTCTAGAAACAAGTCTGAAATCTCCAAAAGATTTGGGAAACCAAGACTTCCATTCTAGAACATGGAGATCATCACAACATGACTTATGATGAACTGTGAGGTAACCTTATTACATATGAGAAAGATTATATCAACAAGTTTCATAAGGATGAAAAGAAGAAACCAGTAGCTTTCAATGCTACTCCAATCGGAGAGGAGGAGATTCTGGAAGATGCTAATAGCGAAGGAATGGCTCTCATAAATTATGGGGTAAGAAAGATCAAGAGACAGAGACAACAAGGATCCCAAGGAGCAAAAGTAATAATCCCATAAGAAATAATGAATGCTGCTACTACTGCAGCAAGACTGGTCACTTCAAATAGAATTATCCTGAATTGAAAAGAAGAACGTACAGGAAAAATCAAAACTTTGGAGCCCGGAGTAATGAAGATAAAACCAAAAGAGTGGTAGAAGCCGCAAATATGTGCTTTATGGCAACTGGTGAATCTAGCGAGGTAAGACTATATGATTGCCATAATTGTAATACTTTTGAATCTAACCTGGATATGATTACTAGCGAGCTTCAAAAAGTTATAGATGAGTATAACCAACTCGCCCAAGAGAAGAAAAGTTGCGAAGCTAAATTTAAATAAAAACTTAAAGAGGAACGACGAAAATGACAAATAGAAATTGAAGCATGTTAAATTGAAATTGACCTACTTAATGATGATCTTGTTGATACAAGAATAAAATTAAAACAATTTTTAGGCATCCCCAAGCCATAGTTTTGTAAGATCAAACTCGTTTAAAAACTACTCCAGTTCCTCATCAGGGTCGTTTAAATCAGCTAAGAACTATTTCTCCTATCGAGGTCCTGTTTATTTCATCTGTGGACAGAGAGGGCACAAATCCTACAGTTGTAGGCATAAGACTAAAAATGTATGGGTTTGGAAGCCCAAAGGGAGTACATCTAACCCGCAAGGACCCAATACCGCTTAGGTACCTAAGCAAAATTAATCTCCTTATTTTGTAAGAACATGTCCGTAAGATCCATAACAAGAAGGAATTGATGATAGATGTTCCAAAAGTGTGGCAGGAGAGAAAAATAGGGGCTCAATTGTTTTATACAAAAAATTATCAGTGATAACATTGGAGGAAATTTTACTAGAGTCGACTACACCCTTTTTAGAGTTGTCTCTTGCAACTGAAATGGTAAAATATGAATAAAGTTATTTCCTTCCAGGCATATACTTTTTCATATGAAGAATACAGATTGTTCCTGTCTGTTGCTACTCTCAATTTTTAAGCTGCTGTTTTTTTTTTTTTTAATTTTTTTTGTTAACCATTATATTTGTTGCATTCTTTCTTGATAATTCTAACCTTTCTTTAGAGAGTTTTGTCCCTCTGATGAAAGCTTCATCTCATGAGCATTACTCCAAACTCATAAGTCAGCAATAAAAAAACTTTAGCTGACTCACCCGCAACCATAGCTATATTCAATACTCTTGAAAGCTGCTATTCTTAAATTCTCTGGATCCTGCGTCAACTACTTGGTTTTGATTTGCCTTTTAAAATTATGCCCAGAACGTGTGACAATACTATATTAATCGTCTGCTTAAATTATTCTATGCAACTAGTTCTAAGTATTTTGGAATTTTCTGTTCTTGATTAGATCATTGTTTTTTTAAAATAATATTGAATCTTAAAATTCTTGTGTCAAATGAGTCATTTTTTTGGACACAAATCATTTTACTTAGTCAAATCCTATTTTTACTGAAGGAAAGATCTTTAAAAAGATTCTGCATTTAAAACTCATAAGTTATTTTAGAACACAATATTCTATTTACTTAATCCAATTTTTACCTTTTAAAAAAAGGACTCTTTTTAAAAAGGGTTGCCATCATTGCATCATCGTTTCCCATGCCACCTCTGCCGCCCTACACCCTTCCCCATACCATGTCTCCTTATCTCCATCAGTCCCCTTTAACCTCACGCCTTTTCACTTCCCCATTCCTATCCTATTCGAATAGTCACCTCCCTAGGTTCTCTTAGCCGACCTTCCTTCTCCCCTTCTCTCTCCTCTTTTAAAAATACCCCCCTTCACTCTCTGATGCCCAACCCCAATCAATGGATAACATCTCCAAAATTTCCTCTGATGGTCCTATTCCTCTTTTAGAATCTTCCAATGAGTCTTCGTTTATTCTTCTTAAGAGACGACGACCCTCTCCCAGCCCCATCTCTTCGACAAAAAAAGCTGTCCAAATCCCTTTAACTCTCTTCGTCCAGATGAGATGTACCAGTTCTGGACAAACCTCTCCAAAAAAAAGTTCCTTTCTATCAAGATCGCTCAATATTTCCTGGGCGTATCATCAATATCAGCTAACTTAAAGATGCCTCGTGCAATGTCAGCCACTTTTTAAAATCTAAAAACCTATCCTTGTTTTTTTGACTCTATGGAAATCTAGTCTTTAAGGATCCTGTTCGTATGTTCTACGCCAATCTCAGTCTTTCCCCAGACAGTGAGGAGTTCGAGACTCTTGTGCTCATCACAAAAATTGTCTTGAACAACTTTCTGTTAGAGAAAGTTTTTGATACTAAATTCTCCGATGTAGTTCTCTTTATGAACAATAACTGGCCTGAGGACTTCAAAGTTGGCTTTGACGAAGCCAAAAAGTTTTTTTTTGATTCTGAATCTGTGTCGTCCAGATTTGGTCCCCTGTCTCTCTGCTTCAAATATCGCATTATGGCTCATATTATTTCCACCACTCTGATTCCTAGAAAAGGATCTCTAAGAAGCATTACTTGTCATGATGTTTTTGTACTATACTATCTGGTCAAGAAGATCAAAATAAATTGGGCAACTTAGATTCACGAGTACATGCTTGAGAGCGCAAGGGAAGAAAATCCTGTAGCCAATTTTCCATGTGGACTTCTTATCACTCGGATCCTTCTATACTACTCCATCGATTTCTCCGTATACCCCCTATAGAAGTTGTTGAAACTTATAATTCAAGAACCTTCAGCAGCATGGGCTATGTCCTGGTGAAAGATGAATGGTGCAGAGGATTCGACTCAAGCAAAGACTGAGCCTCTGAAGGTAAGTAAACCTGTCTCGAACCCCTCTGTTTCTTTGATGAAGGAACTTGAAGAGTTCAAGCAACGGTTCAATGCTATCGAGGATGGTATCATGCAACTCCAAAGGTCTACTACTATGATCTTGGACCTTGGGAAAAGTACAAGCTCTACATAAGCGTGGTCCGGCTGGGTATTGATGGGCTTAAACAAGAAGGAGTCAAGCTGTTCTCTCGAGTGCTCTTTAGCATGTACTCTTTGAAATCCCAAGTCTCCTCCTCGAATGATGATCTGGATGTCTGCGTTCAAAACTCCTACTCTTCCTATGTGAAAATCAATGAAAAATCTTATGGCAAGTTCTGCCAAAACATGCATAATACTCTTACCTAATTTCTGGCAAAATAGTGAATTATGAACTTCTCATTTATAAGGGGGTGTCCCTTACGTCTTTGGGTTGTAAAAATGATTTTACTTTTTTTTGATAATTTGTTTTGCTATGCTTAGATATGACTATCCATGGTCATCAACTGCCTATATAAATTACGTGTTGCTCTGTCCGTATGTGCTATTTTTGTTTGCTGCTATTCTTTTTGATTATGCCAAAAGGGGGAGAAAGACAAGAAATAAAACACCCATCAGTCAGCAGGAACAAACCGACTGTCAACATACAGAGGTTTACTAATAAAACATGGAACAACCGAGATGATCTCAAGTCAGGGGGAGCAAAGTCAAAGTCGACTTTCAAAGTATAAAATCCAACTGATGGTTACAAAGTCAGGGGAGCAAGCTGACTGACAGGAAAGTCAGCTGATGTTTACTCCTATTTGGCATTATAAAAAAGAGGGAGATTGCTAGCCACCAAAGTTTATATTTTAATAATGAAAAACTAACAAGTAAATCCTTGCAGGATATTAAAAACCACTGATGAAGAAAGCCGACTCTAGAAAAGGAAGGACATTCAATCGGAAAAAGATTACGACATTCAAACAAGCATGGTAGATAAATCAAATATGCTGAAAAAAGAAAGAGGAATCATCATCCTAGAATCATGGCAGAACAAGAATCATAGGAGAACAAGATCAATCAAGGAATCAATCAAGATCTTAACGAAAGAGGGAAGGACGCAATCATCACATAAGACATCCAGACTAAAAGAAAAGAATGATCATGAACATATCTGATATGGATGTGATCCAAAGCCGTATATGGACATATCAAATGGCTATATTCCTTAATCAAGGAATCAATATAAGTCCTTGATTGGGAAAAAATCTCTTGGATTTCGTTATGAAGAATAGAAGCCAAACACTATAAAAGAAGAAGACCAAAGACAAACACTACTTACGCAACTTTAAGCAAAAACTTCAAAGTGTGTCAATCTTAGTCTAACAAGGCTTTGTAACTGTAGTTTACAATTATTATATAAAGAGTAGGATCGAGTCAACTTTGTAACATCAACTGAAGTTGTGTCATAAGATCTGAAGAGCAAAATAAGTCTTCAGAACTTGTCTCCTATCATTGTACTCAAACCAAACTTTCAACAATCTAAAGGAAACTTGAAACCCAAGGGGACTGGACGTAGGCACTGGATTGCTGTGCCAAATCAGGATAAATCTTTTTGTTATTTAATTTATGATTTATTATTTACATGCTTAACCATTTAAGTTTAATCTATTTGTGAAGTGTTTTTGATCTGCAGGCAAGTCAACTGTGAGGAGTTAGTAGTTGACTCACAGAAGAAAATTTCAATTCACCCCTCTTGAATTTCAATTAGTATCAGAGCAAGGTCTCATAGATAGCATTGCCTAACCGCAAGTGAGCAAAGATCAAATGACCAATTATCTAATTCCCAGTGCTCATTTTCAGTATAGTCACTCCTCCAAAAGACCACCATACTTTAATGGACAACACTATTCATATTGGAAAAATAGATTCACTATATTTGTCCAATCAAAATACTACCAAGCTTGGGTTGTCATAAAAAAGGGTCCTAAGCCAATTTTAGGGCTCAAGGAAAAACAAAAGGACAAGGATAAAAAATCTAGTAGTATTGACATGGAAGATCTTGAAAATTTTAATATTACCAAAGAACAACAAAAAGCAATCCAAACTAACGCACGTGCTATAAGTTTACTTTTGTGTGCAGTTAGCGGAGAAGAATACGACAAGATCTCAACGTGTGAGACAACAAAAGAAATTTGGGACAAATTTGAGATAACATATGAAGGAACCACCAAATTCAAGAAGTCAAAAATTGCTGTTCTTATAAATGAATATGAGCTGGTCAAAATGGAGGAAAATTAGGATATTGAATCAATGTTCGCCAGATTCAGTAAAAGTGTGTGTGAATTGAAATCACTGGGGATGATATATCCTCACAGCATGCAGGTCTAAAAACTAGTCTGAAGTTTCCCAAAGATTTAGGAAACCAAGACTGCCATTCTAGAAGATGAAGATCTTCTCAACATGACCTATAATCAACTGTGAGGTTGCCTTATTACATATGAGAAAAATTATATCAACAGGTTTCATAAGGATGAAAAGAAGAAACCAGTAGCTTTCAACGCTACTCCAATCGGACAGGAGGAGATTCTGGAAGATACTAATAGATAAGGAATGACCGTCATTAATTGTAGGGTAAGGCAGATCATGAGACAGAGACAACAAGGATCCCAAGGAGGCAAAAGTAATAATTCTATAAGAAATTATGAATGCTGCTACTACTGTAGAAAGACTGGTCACTTCAAACAGAATTATCTTAAATTGAAAAGAAGAACGTCCAGGGAAATTCTAAACTTTGGAGCCAGGAGTGATGAAGATAAAATCGAAAAAGAGGTAGAAGCCACGAATATGTGCTTCATGGCAACTGGTGAATCTAGCGAGGTAAGACTACATGATTGCCATAATTGTAATACTCTTGAATCAAACCTGGATATGATTATTGAAGAGCTTTAAAAAGTAATTGATGAGTATAACAAACTCGCCTAAGAGAAGAAAAGTTGTGAAGCTAAATTTAAATGAAAACTCGAAGAAGAACGATGAAATTGGCAAATAGAAATTGAAATATGTTAAATTGAAATTGACCTACTTCATGAAGAGTTTGATGATACAAGAATAAAACAAAACAATTTTTGGGCATCCCCAAGCCATAGTTTTGTAAGATCAAACTCGTTTAAAAACTACTCAAGTTCTTCATCAGGGCCGTTTAAATCAGCTAAGAACTACTTCTCCTATCGAGGGCCTATTTGTTTCATCTGTGATAGAGAGGGAACAAATCCTACAATTGAAGGCATATGCCTAAAAATGTATGGGTTTGGAATCCCAAAGGGAGTACATCTAGCCGCAAGAACCCAAGATCGTTTAGGTACCTAAGCAAAATTAATCTCCTTATTTTGTAGGAACATGTCCGCAAGATCCCTAACAAGAAGGAATTGATTGCGGGTGTTCTAGAAGTATGGAGGGAAAGAAAAATAGGGGCTCAGTTGTTTTAGACAAAAAATTATTAGTGATAACGCTGGAGGAAATTTTACTAGAGTCGATTATACCCCTTTTAGAGTCGACTCTTGCAACTGAAATGGTAAAATATAAATAAAGTTATTTTCTCTCCAGGAAAACACTTTTTCATATGACAAATTCAAATTGTTCCTGTCTATTGCTACTCTCAATTTTTAAGCTGTTGTTTTTTTAAATTCTTTTTGTTAACCATTATATTTGCTGCATTCTTTCCCGATAATTCTAACCTTTATTTTGAGAATTTTTTGCACTCTGATGAAAGCTTCATCTCATGAGCATTACTCCAAACTCATAACTCAAAAAGAAACAAACTTTGGCTAACTTACCAGCAATCAGAGCTGTATTCACAACTCTCGAAAGCAACTATTCTTAAATTCTCCAGATCCTGCGTCAACTACTTGTTTTTGATTTGTCTCTTAAAATAGTGCCTAGAACGTGTGACAATACTAAGTTAATCGTCTTCTTAAATTGTTCTGTGTATCTAGGGCTAAGTATGTTGGAATTTTCTATTCTTAATTGGATCATTGTTTTTTTTTTTTAAATAATTTTGAATCTTGAAATTCTTGTGTCAAATGAGTCATATTTTTGGACACAAATCATTTTACTTAGTCAAATCCTATTTTTACTGAAGGAAAGATCTTCAAAGAGATTCTGCATTTAAGAATCATAAGTTATTTTTGACCACAATATTATCTTTACTTAATCCAATTTTTACCTATTTTAAAAAAAGACTCTTTTTAAAAAGGGCTGCCATCATTGCATCACCGTTTCCCATGCCACCTCTGCCGCCCTTAACCCTTCCCCATACTGCATCTCTTTATCTCCATTAATCCCTTTTAACCTCATGCCCTTTTACTTCCCCATTCCTATCCTCTCCAAATAGTCACCTCCCTAGGTTCTCTTAACCGACTTTTCTTCTCCATTTCTCTCTCCTCTTTTAAAAACTCCCCCTTCACTCTCTGATGGACAAACCCCGATCAAATGGATAACGTCTCTAAAATTTCCTCTGATGGTCCTATTCCTCTTTTAGAATCCTCTAATGAGTCTTCGTCCATTCTTCTCAAAAGATGACGACCCTCTCCCAGCCCAGTCTCTTCGGTAAAAAAAAGTATCTAAATCCTTCTAACTCTCTTCCTCCAGATAAGATGTACCAGTTCTAGACAAACCTCTCTAAAGAAAAGTTCCTTTATTTCAAGAATCGCTCGCGTATCATCAATCTAAGCTAACTTAAAGATGCCTCGTGCAATGTCATTTACTTTTCAAATCTCGAAAGCTTTCCTTGTTTTTCGACTCTGTGGAACTCTAGTCTTTGAGGATCCTGTTCGTATGTTCTACGCCAATCTCAGACTTTCCCCAGACAGTGGGGAGTTCGAGACTCTTGTTCTCGTCAATAAGACTTGTCTTGAACAACTTTCTGTTCGAGAAAGTTTTTTATACTAAATTCTCCGGTGTAGTGCTATTTTTGAACAATAACTAGCTAGAGGACTTCAAAGTTGGCTTTGAGGAGGCCAAAAGTTTTTTTCCAGATTTTGAATCTGTATCCATCGATCCTCCTGTACTACTCCATCGATCTCTCTGTCTACCCCCTATAGAAGTCGCTGTAACTTATGACTCAAGAACCTTCAGCAACATGGGCTATGTCTGGGTGTAAGATGAATGGTGCAGAAACTAGTCGGCTCAAGCGAAGACTGAGCCTCCGAAGGTAAGTAAACCTTTCTCTAACCCCTGTTTCTGTGATGATGGAACTTGAAGAGTTCAAGCATCGGTTCAATGCTATCGAGGAAGGTATCATATAAATCCAAGAGTCTACTACTATGATCTTGGACCTTGGGAAAAGTACAAGCTCAACATAAGCGTGGTCCGACTAGGGCTTGATGGGCTCAAACAAGAAGGAGTCAAGCTGTTCTCTCGAGTGCTTTTTTGCATGTACTCCTTGAAATCCCAAGTCTCATCCTCGAATGTTGATCTTGCTGTTTGTGTTCAAAACTCCTACTCTTCCTTTGTCAAAATCATTGAAAATTTTTATGGAAAGTTCTACCAAAACATGCATAATACTCTTACCTATTTTCTGGAAAAATGGTGAATTATGAACTTCTCTTTCATAAGGGGGTCTTGCCCATACGTCTTTGGGTTGTAAAGATGATTTTACTTTTTTTTGACAATTTGGTTTGCTATTCGTAGCTATGACTATCCATGGTTATCAACTGCCTATATAAATTACGTGTTGCTCTATCTATATGTGCTATTTTTGTTTGCTGCTATTCTTTTTGATTATGCCAAAAGGGGGAGAAAGATAGGAAATGAAACACCTATCAGTCAGCAGGAACAAGTCAATTATCAACATATAAATGTTGACTAGTAAAGCAAGAAACAAATGAGATGATCACAAGTCAGGAGGAGCTAAGTCAAAGTCGACTTTCAAAGTATAAAAGCCAACTGATGGTTACAAAGTCAGGGGGAGCAAGCTGACTGACAGGGACGACAACTGATGTTTACTCATGTTTGTCATTATCAAAAAGGGGGAGATTGTTAGCCTCCAAACTTTATATTTTAATAATGACAAACTATAAAGTGAATCCTTGCAGGATATTAAAAACCATTAATGAAGGAAGCCGGCTAGAAAAGGAAGGACATTCAATCTTAAAAATATTACGACATTCTAACAAGCATGGTAGATAAATCAAATATGCTGAAAAAAAGGAAGAAGAATCATTATCCCAGAATCACGGATGAACGAGAATCATAGCAGAATATGATCAATCAAAGAATCAATCAAGATCTAAACAAAAGAAGGAAGGACACAATCTTCACATAAGATATCCAAACTAAAAGTAAAGAAAGATCATTAACATATCTGATATGGACTTGATCCAAAGTCGTATATGGTCATATCTGATATGGACATATCAAATGGCTATATTCATCAATCAAGGAATCAATCTAAGTCCTTTATTGATAAGAAATCTCTTGGGTTTCCTTATGAAAAATAACAGCCAAAGACTATAAAAGAAGAAAACCGAAGACAGACACTATTTACGCAACTTCAAGGAGAAACTTCAAAGTGTCCCAATTTTAGTCTAAAAAGGCCATGTAACTGTAGTTTACAATTGTTATATAAAGAGTAGGATTGAGGCAACTTACTAACATCAATTGAAGTTGTGTCTTAAGATTTGAAGAGCAAAATAAGTCTTCAGAACTTGTCTCCTATCATTGTACTCAAACCAAACTTTCAACAATCTAAAGGAAACTTGAAACCCAAGGGACTGGACGTAGCCACTGGATTGGTGTGCCAAACCAGGATAAATCTTTGTGTTATTTACTTTATTCTTTGTTATTTACGTGCTTAATTATTTAAGTTTAATCTATTTGTGAAGTGTTTTTGATCTGCAGGTGAGTCAACTGTGAGGAGTCAGTAGTCGACTCATAGAAGAAAATTTCAATTCACCCCCTCTTGAATTTCGCCATATTATTTCAAAATAACTTTAGATGAAAATTTTGATGATTCTATTGGGTCTAGAATGCTGAACTTTGTAGGTAGCATAATTCATTTACATGTGCGAAATTCTGAACAAATCCCAAGCACCTAGTCGAAGTCCTTTAGTACTTCGCTAAAAGTTTTTGTGCCAAGTATTTCTAAAGCCACTTAAGCGACCTGAAGACCACTTTAGAGGATTTGGACCACTTTAGAAATAGCTGTCCAGCTGAGGCGGGGGTTGCTTAAGCGCACATTCCACTGCTTAAGAGTTCATTTAGACACTTAACAGCTAATGCTGTGACCTTTGTATATTTCATTTCCATGATTTGAGCTCTAAAAACTAAGTATAAATTGATAATTAATGACCTTGGTGAGCTAAAAAATAGTGAGGAATTGATAATTGGAAGTAGGATTGAGCTGGAAACACTGTAGTGATCATTTCCCAGCCTTTATCTCGTAAGTTTTGATTAAATTTCTGTCTAATTTGTTGTTAAATTCTTGTTTCCTCCAAATATTTTTGGACTAATTTGGGCATGAAATTAAGGGACGACCATTCCCAATTACGGAGCACTAGCTTACTATGACCCAAGAAACGTGGTGGTTTTAATTTGATGATTCTAAAAGTAGGCCCCTGGGGGATTTTAGCATAATTTTTGACTTCGAGCATAAAGTCGCAATATAGGTATCAATTTTCTCATCTTGATGTGTAGAACATTATTTTTATAGCGTGAAAGCGGTCGGAGGCTTCTTGGAAGAGAAAATCTCTGGTACCGAAGACCTTACATGATTTTGGCGGCTTCTAGGTAGGCTAGGCTTACCTTTCTTCTCAACTTTTCTTTGTTTTGGTATTAATATGATATTGTGCTAACTGTGACACGACCCAAAACTGGGACATGTCGTATGAGCACCTCAATCTCACATGAATTGGAGGTCGCCTTGTTAACCCAACTTAATCATCATCATAATAAGCACAAGGGTCGGGTGAATCTCGACCTTAAAATAAGATAGTGGAAATATAAGGCTAATAATCAATACTTAGGTAATAACTACCATTTCATTAATGTCAAAGGTCTAGACAAAATACCTAAGTCCAAAGTCATCCACAAAACCTCTAACGATCCAAAGTCAATAATATGTCGGGATAAGCCCCCGATAATAGCCAAGTACCAAATCTATACAAATCTATGACATGGAGTGACGTAACTACGAAAGGTAGATTTTGTAGAGTATGCAAGCTCATCACTTCAAGGTCAATGCCCGAACTGCTCGAACACCTGTTTACTGTGATGCTCTGGTCCCTATGTAGCATGGGGACATAGAATCCGGAGACGGTTAGCAGTTGGAGCACTAGCGTTTAACTCAAGGATAAGGATAAAATAACATCATCATTCAACAACAAGTCGATATATCATATTCAATAACATTCATACACTTATCCTTACATATTGATACATATAACAAGCCAACAAGATATCAAGACTTGACAACATTCCCGAACTCTTTAATCATGAGACATAAAGTGGAGGACTCTGATATTCCACACTTAGGTTCAAACAGTTATTTTTTGGAATTGAACTTTAATCACATTCTTAAACACATACTTATACATATAGACATACATGACATGTTCATATTATGCCTCCAAAGGAAAAACAAGACTTAGCATGTATTCTCAATTCATTCATTCATGAGACATGGAGTGAAGAACTTCCAATCTTTCACCTTACCAATTTTATAACCTTACACTTCTTCATTACATTAGTCAAAGGGGATCCGAACCTCAAACCAACTCAACTAACATACTACCTTTGAATGAGTCAACCAAGTTAACCAATTCAACTAATTTCATTAGGCAGGGAGAGGGGAGAGACTCGGGCCACAAGCCATCTCTTTGGACTAGGAATTTAAATAACTAGCCATCTCATCGGACAAGGAACTTGAATCACTAGCCGTTATATTAGACGAGGATCATTGGACTAGGAACTCGAATCACCAGTCATTTCACCGGTCTAGGAACTTAAATCACTAGATGTTTTATTTGATGAGGTGTTTAACATTAAGAGATCTCTTCGGACTAGGAACTTGAATTGCTAGTCATATCATCGGTCTAGGAACTCGAATCACTAGCCGTGTCATTAGACGAGGAACTTGAATCACCCCATCATTTCATAGGACTAGGAACTCGAATCACTAGTCATATCATTAGACGAGGAATTCGAATCATCAGTTGTTCATGGGACTAGGAACTCGAATCACTAGTCATATCATTAGACGAGGAACTCAAATCGCCCGTCGTTATTAGTCGCCATTTGAACTCTTAACCCATTAGTTCATGCATTTACACTCATCTAATTCATTTCACAGTTAAGGAATCTAGCTCATTTAGCCAATTCAACATGATACATGACCATATGGTCCTCATGGGAGCCTTCATTGCTTAACCATTTTAATAGGTTGATGCCTTAACACATTTCATCATACAATTTAATTTTAGTTCATCAAGACCCACACGGGACCATAAGGTCTTCATGGAAATATTTATCGATTATATAAGGCCAACACCTCAATTCAAGTCATCATTCAGTTCAATCGGCGGTCATCAAGACCCTTACTAACTTATTCATTCTTCATTAACATTTCTACGCCACACTTTGGTTCCATACACAATTTCAAGTTCAAGTTTAGGGAATTGACCCTCTCTTATAGCCATCAAACCAACATGGACATAGTTTAACAAATTACATAGGAAGCAACATCAACACATTACCAATTATCAATAATTCATACTTATAAGGCCATCACCCCATTTTAGGCCATAAACTAATCCGTTACATGATTAACAAGGTTCTTATCAACCATTTACTAAGCATTTACAATCATTGTGACACAATACATTGCCAACAAGGTCATTACCAACTATCCACTAGTATTCACATTCATCTAGTCATTATCATGACTCATTCATGTTCACTAGAACAATTCCATAGGCACACAATTGACCTTCACAACACCATTTAACCACTAATCACTTCAATAGGCTAAATGCCTTAGTTCGACTCATCATTAAGTATATTTACGGTCAACAAGACCCACATAATTATTCACATATCATTAACAAGCTTACACCACATTCTCACCACATTTAGTCTTAACACACATATTAAGTTCATCTTCATGTTTAGGGGCTTCAACCCCTTATTAGTCATTAATCCAACAATATCATCAATTTCACAATACATGGTTCACAATACCTTTACACTATCATTCATCAATCATTAATTCTTATTGGTATATTGCCATAGTTTCAAACATCATAAACACGAGACTAGACAATTTACTTGGACATTTTCAAAAACACCTTATGTACACATTCTCACGATAGAAATTATCAAGTTAGGGTTACTCAAGACTCTCATGTTAAACCACATACATCAAGCATTCACAAGTACAATTCATCATCAATAACATGTCTAAACACAAGTCTAGACAAGAATCATCATTAGGCAACAAAACCCTTTTCATTTGATTCCAAAATCACCATGTACACTTATTAATTTAAGTGTGAAATACATGGGTTTAGAGTTATTTAATAAGGGAAATAGTTACATGCCTTAAACAAAATGATCCACCAAGACAACTTGACTCTTCTTGCCTCTAGATGCACATTCTCCAAACTCTAGCCCCCAATCTTGCCCCAAGAACTTTGAGAGTGTTTTTGAATGTTTGAGTCATGTAAAATGTGGGCTTAGGAGGATAAAATGCCTTATATAGTGAGAGATATTAGGGTTTTAGTCAAGGGAAATGACTACAAGACCCTTAGTTAAAAGCTAAAAAGTGACCCTGTTCAGGGGTATGACTCCTGTTGTGCCCAAGCGCACATTCAAGCGTATGTAGTCTCACCAAGTATTACAGTGTCCTTAGATAAAGCCGAATATCGATCCCTCATAGACTTGTGTTGACAACTATCCAATCCTAGTTCAACTATTGATATAAAGTAACCAAGAGAGTTTTAGAGTTGTAAACTAAAAGTAAAGTAACTAATGCGGAAAAGTAATGACTTTGGACAATAAATGGATAGAGACCCAGGGTTAAGGCTTATGAACAATCATACTACGCTATTGAACTTTATTCGTTGGATTACTTATCTTGGTTGTTTATTCGTAGGGTTTATTGCATGATCATGGTCTCCCGACCTCTAATCGTCTACCTAACTTGGACATTACAACCACATCATTGAGTGGGGATGTAATAATCCAATTAGATGCATAAAGTTATCATCCTACATGTGAACTAAACAAGGCTTCTAGATACATCCCTGTCCAAAATGCTAATTTAAATTCCTTATTTCACAAAAGAATAAGAACCTTGTTCTATCTACCCCACGTTCTATCTTCCTATTCCCCCTCTCGAGATCACAAGATTGAAATGAATATATTCTAAGGGACATGAATCCTTAATATAGTTATAAAAGGGTAAATTAACAACCATAATGATAAGAAATTCAGCAAACTTAATTCAAAATGAAAGTAGTCATGATCATGGCCTTAACCCCGGAAAGGGGGAGTTTAGCCACTAATCGACATAACCGTAACCAACATAATTGAATACATGTTATAATCTATTAAAAAGCTAAAGTTAAGTAGAATAAACCCTAAATATCATGTGTAGAAGCCTCCTCTATAGTCCAAAGACGTCCAAAAGTCATTTGGAAAACGTGACAAGTCCTATTTATAGTAGAAGGCAATTTGCCATCGATGGGATTTGCAACGCATCGCGGTGGATTTCATGTGGCAAGAGCAGCGCATCACACCTATTTCACATTGTCTCACTGTTTTGGGTCCCTTTTGAATCTCATGCATGGAACATGCTCATTGTCCATTTCCAAGGTCCTCGATGCGCTGGTGACATTCTAGGAGTCTGTTTTACATCAAATCTTGTCCCGCGCTCTTGTTGATCCATTCCAAGACTTTTGGTGTTGTTTCCACTTGATTTTCAGCTTTTATATATTTCATATATCATCATAATCAACTCTCCAAGCATCATATAACATTAAGCACCATAAATTAGAGCTCAACACAACACAATATTCACAACGATGAACTAGAAACACGAGCTAAGACTATGCTTTCTCATATTGAACTTTAACTTATTGTTTTGACTCTTGGATTGATTCAATTGACCCTTCAAAATTATAAACAAGTTGTTCCACATATAATTACACAATAAAACCATTTGGAACTCATTTAACACAATGTAATCCAACACGATAGACTAGAACAACACCTAGCTCAAGCTAGTTTAACTAGTTTTCACGGTTGAACTCTAAATGATCCATTTAAACCCAAACTTGTTTGAAAACACCTTTAAACATTGTAATTACACACTTGAACACTTAGGGGTCATTTGGTAGAGTGTATAAGAATAATGCAAAATATGTTGTATTAGTAATGCTTGTATTAGTAATGCTTGCATTAGTTATGCTTGCATTAGTTATGCTTGTATTTTTCTTATGCAGTGTTTAACATGAATTGTATAATTTCTATTTTTTTTTTACAAAAATACCCTCCATATATATGTTGGAAAGGATGCAAATTTTGTTTAGGGATAATAGTGTCTTTAATTATGTTAATGCATGCATTGGATCCATTGCATTTCTAATACCATGGATTTTGAGGTATTAATAATACACACCTCAATACACAATAGAGTGTACAACTAATGCAAGCATTAGTTATACATAGGATGAAAAAGTATACCAAACAAGGTACTAATAATACACATTAAACTAATGCATGCATTAACTTTCTAATACACTCTACCAAACAAACCCTTAGATGCTTATTTATATCATTATGAACACATAAAACATTCAAGAAGTCCTCAAAACAAGGCTAAATAAGCTAAGATAGAAACACTAAAGTGCATAAATACACCCAACATCACCACCCCACACTTAAAGTCTTGTTCATCCTCGAACAACTCTTTACTCTAAGCATCAAAAGCTGAGGTGGCTCTACACTTCTACTACAATAAAGACACTCAAGCTAGGACTACAATGACTACACAAAACGCAAGTTTCTACACTAAGCATGTTGCACACAAATGAAAGCTCAAGAAAACTACTTCAAAACATCCTAGCCTCAAGAATTGACTCACCACGTGGCAAACCTATGCATATTTCTCAATCTAAGACATTGTATAAATCACCCAACATTTATCAAACATGTACCCTCACAATAAGAGAGTTGCCCATAATCACTCACAATAATGTAATTTATAACATAATGGGTGCAAGAATCAAATTGCGCTCACTCTGATAAAGAATTCACAAGTTACAAATGATGAACCATATCCTTGCCCTTAGTGTAGTACTCCACTAATATCAAAATATTAAGCTTAGGATCAAATAGGTCTTTAATGGTTATAATGTAGGCTAAGGGACGGGTAGGCACTATTTTGGCCAACAATAGTGACTATCTTTCCTAAGCTCATTAATACATCGCACTATTCATTCAATGCACCTTTAACAACCAATTTCCACCACTTCTATCTACCCACATATTTTTTGATTTGCCCCATCTTATTAAGCTTGGCCAATCATACCTCGAACAACATGCTCAAAAATAAATTTTTTTTGCAAGGTCATAATCTCGGGTGTTTCATTCTCCCCCACTTACGAACAATGTAAGCATAACGATAAGTTAACACATCATCACATATCAAAACAACTTTCAAACAAGTTAGAACAAGGCACACAACAAAGATGTGACCAACAGACATCATGATCATTATCAATCAATCATTCATTTCATCGATCTTTGGGATTTCCAACCTATCATTTATCAAAGACACTCCATAAACTCAAAGCTTAGGGGCTTAAACCCATCGAGTTTCAAAGACATAAAATAACTCAAGCATCGAGAACTTGAATCCCTTATCTACTAAAGATATGAATCAATCATAAGCATCAGGGATTTCACCCATTGTCCATTTAAGCAAGGGACTTTAACCACACACTCACATTCATTTAGGCAAGGGACTCTAACCACACGCCCACACATTAGGTAAGAACTCTAGCCTCATGCCGTATTAGGTGACCAACAGACATCATGATCTTTATCAATCAACCATTCATTTTATCGATCTTTGGGATTTCCAACCTATCATTTATCAAAGACACTCGATCAACTCAAAGCTTAGAGGCTTAAACCCATCGAGTTTCAAAGACATAAAACAACTCAAGCATCGGGAAATTAAATCCCTTTTCTACTAAAGACATGAATCAATCATAAGCATCAGGAATTTCACCCATCATCTATCAAAGATACAAACCGAGTTAGGAATACCAATACATATCTCAAGCTTGAGTTTTTAAAATAGAAAATAATTATGAATACTTAGAATTCATGTCATCTTTTGCTTCCCAAGTAGCTTCCTTGAACCTTCGGATCCTTCACGAAACCTTTTTCGAAGCCACCCTTTTCGTTTATAACCGGTGAACTTACCAAACAAAGATCCTCATTGGGATCTCCTCAGAAGAAAAGAAACCCAAAATACCAATGTCCTCTAAGGGAACGACCAACAAAAGATCACCTATGCATCTTCGCAACATAGAGACATGGAAATTCGGGGAGATAGAGCTCAATTTAGAAGGCAACTCCAACTCGTAGGCAACATTGCTAATCTTTTTAAAAATCAAATAGAAATAGGGACCAACATAATGGGGACTAAGTTTAACCTTTTCACCAAACTGCATCACTCCCTTCATGGGAGACTTCTTCAAGAATATCCAATCGCCAATGCAAACCCTAAATCTCTTCGCCTCACGTACGCATCGAACTTTTGGTGACTTTAAGTGGTTTTAAACCTCTTACGAATTACCTTCTACTTTTTTAAGGCTTGGTGAACTAAACCGGGGTCAACAACATACCCTCACCAACTTCCTCCCACCTAATAAGAGGTCGACACTTCCTACCATACACACCTCAAAAGGCGCTAAGCCAATGCTAGAGAGCAAGTTCGATTCAACTTATAGCTTCTCGGAGATACACCACTACGAGAGCTTGAGTCTAGATATGCACCACCACTTCTATGTTCAAGCCTAAAAGAGTTAACTTAAGCCACCGGGCTATATTCCTTACATCCATCCCGAACACTACTTTGCTCCATTACTATTATCATATACAAATCACAAGTAGATGACATAGAAAAACTATAATCAACTATTATAGATAAAATCACCAACATATGATTGAAAATTCAAAATCACAACACAGTTATACCATAAAAAAATTCATACACATACCTTCCCAAACCTCTTAAGCACCCAACACGACTATTGGTATATCTACCAACTGCATCATTCAAGCCTACCACTTTTATACCCGCTGTATGATCTATCTTTCCCAATATTTAGCAACCTCTATCATTTCTACGAAGGTTTTCACCATCTGCTTTTTTTCTAGTAGTCTCCCTAGAATCTCCCCCACTTAGGGACTTCTACATTTCCCCATTTCAAAACATCACCATGTTCTCCAAGACACTACCATCCTAGCATAAGAAAATCATTAAGGAACCAAAATACAAGAATAATCTATGCCACTCAAAGCAAGATAAAGATCCCTGAAATAAGACACGACACCATAGGCATGAAGGGTTTCATAGCAACTACCTATGTCATAAGTGAGACCCATCCCAACACAACATGCCAAAGGAGGAGTCCTTAGGACTGAACACCAGATAACACACCACCACATATACCATTGGTAACGCAATGTAAGGTCAAGAATCATATTTAGGGAACAAAATGTATGCAAGATATGAACCTTAGGTGTAAGTGCTAATAAAATGCATTCCATACTAGTAGAGCACCCTCTTGACTGATATATGTGAGAATTACTAGAGTATGCAACCTGACCTAAGATCAATATTAGAGGAACACTTCCCACCTTGGATTTGATTAAACAAATCATTGATTCTAGGGAGAGGATACTTGTTTCTTATGGCCACTTTGTCCCACGGACAATGATTAGTGCACATACGAAGAAAGCCATCCTTCTTGTGCACGAGCATCACGGGAACTTCAAGGAGACACACTAGGACAAGTGTCCAAAACAAAATCAACCCTAAAATTGATTTCCCTATCGAGAGAAATACCAGAAAAATCACCAAGGAAAATATTGGGAAAAATAATTAACCATGGGAATGGGCTCTAGGGAAGAACCTTCCGAGTTAGAACCTTTAACTTGGACCAAACGATAAAAATGCCCTTCTGAGATTAACCTATGGACTCTAACATATGAAATAAATCTTCCTTTGGGAACCAAAGAACCACCTTCCCTTACAACAACCGTCTCATTAGGAAAATATGAACATGACCCTATGAGTCTGACAATCTAAGGAAGCATAACACAAATGTAACCAATCCATCCTCAGGACAACATAAAAATCAACCATGCCCAACTCTATCGCGTCTATAAGAGCTTTTCTACCACTAACAGATACCTCCCTAGACCCTCTGAACAACCACAGAGTCTCCTACCGAGGTAGAAATAGAAAAGGGAATTGACAAACTCTCAGGACCAAAAACCAAGATGCACTTTCATATACGGGGTCACATAAGAAAGAGTAGATCCAGGGTCAGGCAAATATTACACATCATGAGAGAAAAGTTTAAACATACCCGCATCAACATCTAAAGGTGCCTCGAGATCCCGAGGGATATTAAGATCATTGACATGGTCCCGACCATTATCGGAGCTATAAGCGGCACCCCTAGGTGCAAGAGTTAGATAAGTGGCAATCGATAACCCTTTTGCCCAAGCGACAATCATTATGGGACACTCTCATTGCATGTGACCCAATTGACCATATGTAAAACACCGATTCTTTCTTTCCTCACAACAAAGATGGTGTGATCGACTGTAAAATTGATAAGGAGGATAGGTAAGTAAGGATTGGGCCCCTCTAACTTGATGTTGGGTATCCTGTTCTATATGAGCATCACCAATATGAAGATGCCAGCCTTTCAACGGGCTCGGATAGGGAGCACTAGTAATGAAATGGAGGAAAAGACCTGCCCAATACTTCCTTCTTGACCACTTTCTACCAACCTGAGCCAATTAAGTAAGGGAGCAATGGAACCCGACAATTTGAGGTGACTGAGGAGAAGTGTCACCCCCAATAGAGGGGTTAGTGGGAAAAAGTGGAAACCCACAAGGATAGTCAGATGTCACGAACCTTGATCAGGTTTGAACCCCAGAAGTTAGACGAACTTTGTCTATATTGCCCCCAATTGGGATGGAAGAGCTTACTTAAACATCAAATCTTCATGGATACATGATCTGAAAGATGATCAAGCAGAAATCAGAGGAATCTAAGGTCTTAGACTCTATATAGCTTGAGATTGAAACACAAGAAAGAGAAACATTCCTAAATGCCTCATAGCCACTCTCTTATAAGTGTGGCACGCTACATACCCATAAAACAGACTCTACTTGACATGACTTTATGGACTCCCAACTGACCATGAACATAGGCTCCTGATACCAATTTTACATACTCCAAAATCTAGATATGTCATATGGGCACCTCAAGCCCACATGAACTAGAGGTCACCCCGTTAACCCAACCTAATCATCATCACAACAACCACAAGGGTCGGGTGAATCCTGACCTTACAATAAGATAGCATAAATATAAGGCTAATAGTCAATACTTAGGAAATAACTAACATTTCATTAACGCCAATGGTCTAGTCAAAATACCCAAGTCCATAGTCATCCACAAAACCCTTAACTATCCGAAGTCAATAATATATTAGTACAAGCCCCCGACAATAGATAAGTATCAAATCTATACAAGTCTATGACATAAAGTGACGTGACTATAAAAGGTAGATCTTCTGGAGTATGGAAGATCACCACTTCAAGGTCAATGCCTGAACCGATCGAACACCTATTCACTCCGTACAAGAAGAAGAAGATGATACTCCGGTCCCTATGTCGCATGGGGACATAGAGTCCATAGACAGTTAACATTTGGAGCGTTAGTATGTAACTCAAGGATAAGGATAAAGTAACATAATTATTCAACAACAAGTGGATATATCATATTCAATCATATTTATACACTTATCCTTACATATTGATACATATCGCATGCCAACAAGATATCAAGACTTGATAATATTGTCAAACTCTTCAATCATGAGACATAAAGTGGAGTACTCTGATATTCCACACTTAGGTTCAAACCGTTCTTATTAGGCATAGAACTTTAATCATATTCTTAAACACATAGTCATACATATAGACACACACGACATGTTCATATTATGCTTCCAAAGGAAAATCAAGACTTAGCATGTATTCTCAATTCATTCATTCATGAGACATAGAGTGAAGAACTTCCAATGTTCCACCTTTCCAATTTTATAACCTTAAAATTCTTCATTACATTAGTCAAAGGGGATCCGAACTCCAAACTAACTCAACCAACACACTACCTTTATAACGACCCAAAATCACCTCCTAGGACATCACACGGTGCTTAGGGATATAAGTAGCCCCAAGCTAACCCTTTGAGCCTATCACTCCTCATAATAACTCATTCAAGAAGGAATATACAAAACACTGGCACTGTCATATCAAATTAAAGAAAATACGAAGGTAATACTCGGTCTAAACGACCATAATACTGGAAATCTCAACACAACCACAGTCTAATAACTAGTCTGACAAAGCCTCTACTACTCCATAAACTCGAGACCCATTGGGAAAGGTCCCCAACTGACTCAAACTGAACTGAAAATAATAACGTAAACACTTGAATACTAAAATATCTGAAGATAGGCCCTCGAACCATGAGGACTCACAACTGGAGAAATGTAGATAAAGGTACTCGAGAATAACTGACGAGGCTGGGACTGAGCACCTGAACCTACATTATAAGACATCGTAGAACATAGACGTATATGTGGATCAACACTTGGGAATGTACTGAGTATATGGGGGTGTATGCATTTACATAAAAAAATATCAATACTCTTTAATCAAATCATGCATGCAAATAGGAATGACTCACATGGCTTGAATAAGTCTAAAATGTAAAGCTCATAAATCATGTAGAGTGAAGCATGTAACACAAATCTCGTGAGTCATTATACTTTAGCTTTAAAATCTGTACTCTTCTCTTATTCTCATTACTCATAGGCTGAAGGAAAATTTAAACAATACTTTCAACTCATGCATATATCTCATGGGGAGTAAAACTTCTTTAATGCTCAAGAACTTATAACTCTTTTGAACTCAAACACTTGGAACTCAAAATCATATAACTTTGGTTTGAAAATCGGTGATCAACTCATATTAGTAGAGAAAACTACTTCCTTCTTTGGAAAATACTCAAAGCAGTTCATTCATTTTAGAAAATATCTCATCCCAAAGCTTTGGGGAAAATATTCTACCTCAATCAAAAATACTTTAGTTTAGGGAGGTTCTCTTAATCGACATAAACCATGCAAGCTACATGGAGTTCAACGTCTTGTCCTCCTAAGAAAGAAACCTTACGTTGGGGAGATGCATCATACTCTTGCCAAAGAGTATAACCTCAACTCAGTGATCGCTTATCTTGGCCTCGAGCCCAATCATCTTGGCCTCAAGCCCAATCATCTCGGCCTCGGCCCAAAATCTCAAACCCACGGTGGCACGTAGTTCTGGGATAAGAAACCATAGTAACTTACCCAACTCAGTGCTAAATACTACTCCCTTTAGTTTATCTCGCTCATCTCATGAAAATCCACTTTAAAAATAATCTTATGGTTCATAAGAACCCAACAATCAAATTTGTAATCTCATGTGGTGGAGTAGATTTCAAAACTCTATGACCATTAGGTCAAAATAGTTCTCAATAATCTCAAAATACTCAAATCATGGGTGCTTATAGCACAATAGTTCATAAAATTGCAAGTCTCAAGTAGCGCTTAATGACCCATAATTTAATCTCAAGTTAAAACTCTTCATAATGCATAATATATAGCATATAGATTCATAATTCATGTAGAAATCTGGAAGTTACAGCAATTTGTCTCAAAATATCAACAAACTCATAGACTTCAATATTTCAAACATTGCAACTATTAACTTCTCAAAGATTAAAATCATGGGGTATAAACCTAGCTTCAATTTCTCAAGAAAACATGTAAAAAAATCATACCATTAGACTCTCAATTCATGGGTAACATCTAAAGCTTGCAACCAATAACAATGGGTGAAACCCCCCAATTTAATTTCATGTAAAATTTCATAAATTGCAGAAAATTGTAGTTTAACTAAGCCTTTGGGAACAAGGCTGGGTGAAAGGATTACCCTTGATAAAAATACTACATACCTTGAATTAGAAGCTTTGGATGAACTCTCTCTTTTGTAACTCTATTCGTACTCTTGAATGAGGGTTCTTGAAGCCCTTGACTTGGGAACCTTGAATCTTGACTCAATTTAGAAAATCTATAATGGATTCTTGAGATTCTTGGAAGAGGTTTTGGATACTTAGGATTTTTGTTGAGAGAAAACTTGAGAAAAACTTCATAGAATGCTTGTAAATAACTTTAATTTGGTGTTTGTACGGTTTAAGAGGCTTGGAAAAAGTCCAAAGTGCCCTTTTTAACTTCTGTACGAAGCTGGAAAAATTGAACTGGGAACCTGATTTTATGGGCCACCGTGACGAGCCACTATTGCAGTGGCTCACTAGAAATTGACAAATGAGAATTTGGGATTCACCGTGACGCGGAGCCATCGCGTTGTCCCACTGTTTTGGACCTGGAACTTCAGCGCGATGCGTCACAATTGCGCTAGGCCACTGGAAATTGACTATTGGGAAATTAGGGTCCTCCGCGATGCGTCACTATCGTAGAGTTCTACTAGAATTTGACAATTGTAAAATAGACCCTCTCCGCGATGCGCCAACCACTAAAATAACGCTGTTTTATGACTAGGACTTAAATTAGCCATAACTTCTTGCCCGGGTATCGGATTTGGGCGAATCTTATATCGACGGAAAGCTTATCAAATTTACCATGTGATAAAAACTTTAAATTAGGGAAATTATATATGGTTAACATAATACTCACTTAGGAAGTCACTCCCTAACCTTCTCGAGGAGAAATTAAGCTTAGGAAAAATTTGGGGTATTACAACCTTTGATCGAGTTAACTAATTCAACCAATTTCATTAGGTGGGTGGGTGGTTAGGGGAACTCAGGCCACAATCCATCTCTTTGGAATAGGAACTCAAATCACTAGCTATCTCATCAGACTAGGAACTCAAATCACTATATGTTTCATTAGATAATAAACTCGAATCACTCACCATTTTATTGGACTAGGAACTCAAATTGCTAGTCATTTTACCAGCCTAGGAACTCGAATCACTATACGTTTCATTTGATGAGGTATTTTAACCTCAAGAGATCTCTTCAGACTAGGAACTCAAATCACTTGCGATATCACCAGTCTAGGAGCTCGAATCACAAGCCATGTCATTAGATGAGGAACTTGAATCACCCGTCATTTGATTAGACTAAAAACTTGAATCACTAGTCATATCATTAGATGAGGAACTCGAATCACCCGTTATTTCACGGGACTAGGAACTCGAATCACTAGTCATATTATTAGACAAGAAACTCGAATCACCCATCATTATTAGTCACCATTTGAAATCTTGACCCATTAGTTCATGCATTTATACTCATCAAATTCATTTCATAGTTAAGGAATCTAACTCATTTAGCCAATTTAACATGATACATGACCACATGGTCCTCATGGGAGCCTCCATTTCTCAACCATTTTAATAGGCCGATGCCTTAACATATTTTATCATACAATTCTATTCTTAGTCATCAAGACCATATGGGACCATAAGGTATTCATGGAAATATTTATCGATTAAATACTTTATGAGGCCAACGCCTCAATTCAAGTCATCATTCGATTCAATCAGAAGTCAGCAATACCCTTACTAACTCATTCATTCTTCATTAACTTTTCTTTGCCACATTTTAGTTCGACACATAATTTTAACTTCAAACTTAGGGAATTGAACCTATCTTATTAGCCATCAAACCAATATGGACATAGTTTAACAAATTACATGGGAAGCAACATCAACACATTACTAATTATCAACCATTCATACTTATAGGGCCATCACCCCATTTAAAGCCATAAACTAATCCATTACATGATTAACAAGGTTCTTACCAACCATTTACCAAGCATTTACAATCGTTGTAACTCAATACATAGACAATAAGGTCTTTACCAACCATCCACAAGTATTAACATTTATCTAGTCATTATCATGACTTATTCACATTTACTAGATCGATTTCATAGACACATATTTGAACTTCACAACACCATTTAACCACTAATTACTTTAATAGACTAAATGCCTTAGTTCCACTCATCATTAAGTAAATTTACAGTCATCAAGACCCACATAATTATTCATATATCATTATAAACCTTACACCACTTTCTCACTATATTTAGGCTCAACACACACATCAAGTTCATTTTCATGTTTAAGGTCTTCAACCCCTTATTAGTCATTAATCCAACAATATCATCAATTTCACAATACATGGTTCACAATACCTTTACACTATTATTCATAAATAATTTGTTATTATTGGTCCATTTCCCTAGTTCCAAACATCACAAGCATGAGACTAGATAATTCACTTAGACATTTCTACAAACACCTTATGTATATACCTTTAACAAGGCCATTCTCATGGCAGAAATCATAAAGATTAGGGTTACTTCAGACTCTCATGTTAAATTGCATACATGAAGTATAAACAAGTATAATTCATCATCAATAACATGTATAAACATAATTCTAGACAAGAATCATCATTAGGCCCTTTTCATTTAATTCCAAAATCACCATGTACACTTAATAATTCAAGTGTGAAATATATTGGTTTAGAGTTATTTAACAAGGGAAAGAGTTACATGCCTTAAACAAGATGATCCACCAAGAAAACTTGACTCTTCTTGCCTCTAGATGTACATCCTCCAAACTCTAGCCTCTAATCTTGCTCCAAGAACTCTGAGAGTGTTTTGGAATATTTGAGTCATGTAAAATAAAGGCTTAGGAGGATACAATACCTTATATAGTGAGAGAGCTTAGGGTTTTAGGTAAGGGAAATGACCACAATGCCCTTAATTAAATGCTGAAAAGTGACCCTGTTTAGGGGTACGACTCCCCCATACTACTTCTTAAGCAATCGTACCCTAGGGTACAAGTGGTACCCTGACTCGTATCCTAGGATCCTCCTAGGCCTTCTATACTGGTTAAGGTACGAGTGGAAACCCTTGAGTCATATCCAAAGGGTACAACTCATGCCCTAACCATTTGCACCACTCATATACAAAATAGTCACTCCATGGTTCAAGTCTGAGCTCTATACAACTCACTTGGTACTACTCGTATACTTAGGATATGATTGAGGGAAGGGTCACTTGTAAAGTGGATAGAATAACATCCTCCTAGGCTATTTATGATACAAGAGGGGAGGTGAAAGTGGGTACGACTTGTATCCAAGGGTACGAGTGGCTTGGCCAATCGTACCTTGGATAACATGCTCAAAAATCAAAAAAATCTGCAAGGTCATAATATTAGGTATTTTAAACTGTGGGTGGATTCTTATGGATTGGATTCCCGTTAATGTTTTTCTACTTAATTTAGCTGATTAGGGCTCTCAGTGGGAAGATTTCATTCTTGTTTCCCTTAAGTTAGTCTATGATTATCTTTTAGAATTAGCCTTAGCCTACTTAGTGCCTTGGGGATATATTGTGAAGTCTTTGCCTAGGTTCTGGTAGGTGTTTGCCTTATGTTAGGTTTTTGAGACTTATAGTGGGCCCAATCACCCTTTTTAAAATGATGCTTAAATAGCACCCTTTCGACCTAAATGATCTCATAACCTCTTTTTAGGCTATTATATGGGTTTGGGTTGACTTAGTCATCATAATAAGTTAGTTAGCTTTGTTACCCTGGGTAGGGTAGTATTTGACCTTAAACCACATTCTTTGATTTAATAATTGGAACCCGCTTCTCATTAAGGGATTTAGCTGCCTAATATTAGAATTTATGATTAAATGAACTTAAGATAGTTTTAAACTTTGGGTTATTGCTACTTATTGCTTACTTAGTAGTTCTGATTCGAGTTTGACACCTTCCATATTATTATTATTATTATTATCTATTAGTTCCAATTCAGTATGACATGTGCTATATTGTTATTATCTGTTAGTTTTGGTTTGAGTACAACATGTGCTATATTGCTATTATCTATTAGCAGGTTTGAGTATGGTATGTTCTATATTGTTATTACCTGTTAGTTTTGATTTGAGTTTGACATCTGCTATATTTTTATTATTCAGTAGTTCTAGTTCGATATTTATTATCATTACTATTACTGATTTGGGATTGGAAAATTAGTAAGTACCAATAAAATAGTGGTTATGGTTGGAAAAGGAGCATAAGGTATGCATATCATAGATTTTGGATAATTTTTACTTTCATTACTATTATATCTCATCCTTACTTTAGCGTCACTCTTCACTTATACCCCCCATGCTTATAGGGGCTTGGGTAGGTGTTTTTCTTTGTGTGTTCCTTCTATGCTTATGGAGATTCATTTAGGTTATTACTAGGCTTTTATTTTTGCTTTTGAGTTACTTTATTTTGATTTATCATAGTTGCCTTGTGTTGCCTATTATTTCTATTTCAATCACTTAGTTATTTACTTTAGATCATATACTTGCACTCTATTTATACTTTTACTATAATTGATCTTGTTAAGACTATGATGCCTACTCAATACTTGTGGTTTGGTACTTATGTTGGACTTCTTTATTTTTTTTGTAACACAAATTTAAGTACGAGTCATCACTATTGACGACATCCTCGAGCTGTGTTGATGGTCAAAGGTTGGGTGAGCTTTTAGAGTCCAAAGCTGATCCTTCTCCTACTGCTATTGTGATAGTTTTATTTTGTATATTTTTAAAGACTGATGTATATTTGGCACTGTTTAGTACTCCTTTTGTCATAGTGGCTCCTGTACTGACTTTACCTGGTCTTGGGAGATTTATTTTTGTGTTTTTTTCCTCTTCCCCCTCTTGTGTAGTATGCTTGGATATCTTGAGACCATTCCAGGTTTCTTTACCATATCCAATTATTAATCATGCACTTGAGATAACACTAGAGGATTTGCCGCCACAGTAGCTGGGCTGGGGGCAGCACAGGGCCCACCTAAATTTATATCTTCTTCTGTCCTCCATGATGCCTTGGTACAACTATTAGGTATGCTTGGTTTCCATCTTAGTGATAGGGCACAAACATCCACTCAGGGGGAAACCTAGAGTGGACTTGGTATAAGAGTGCAACCTATAATTGTGGTGTAATTATCCTTCACATTTTCTCAAATTATGTTCTTTTTTGGTGTTTTGATCCATCCCACAATGGCTACAGGTCATTTATGACTTGTCAAAACTATCAGTTTGGTTATCAGACAGTTCGTTTGGATTTTAGGCTCATTTCCCTATTTTGGAGCTTTCATTATTTATTATTTGGTCTTAGACCCAAATTCCTTGTAGATGACCTCGAATAAGAATTTTGATAATGCCATAAACTCCTAAATATTGATTATAGGCTAGGGGGACCATTGGTTCAAGCATCGAAGCTTCCAGACTCATTTTGGGTTGTTAGGCAGATTATGTGAAAAATAAAACTATAGGTGTGGGCTTGCAGTTAGTAAAAATGTCTTGGATGAAAGTTTTGATAGTTTCATTGAGTTCATAACATTGAGTTTGGTATGATAGTATAGTTCATTTGCATGCATGGGGTCCAAATAAAAACCGAGCATCGATCGAAGTCCATTTTAGACTTGGCAAAAATCTGGTGCTTTGCACCTCATACAACTGCTTTAGCGCCCATAGACCTTTATAGCAGCCCTGGCCCATTGGCAGTGGTGCACTTTAGTGCCAAATGGTTGCTAAAATGGTGCCCTCTTTAGTTCTATTGGGGACAATTTAGCGACATCCATGACTTTCTTCCAGACCGCTAAAGAGATTGAATGCTGCTTTAGTGGTAGGCACTTTAGCACCCAGGTGTCTGCTTTAGCGGCACTTGTAGCATTTTTGTCCTCTTTCCCCCCATTCAATTTTCCATCATTTATTCTCTATTTTCACACCAAATTGATAGCTCAAAGAGAGGAAAAGTTGTAAATCATCCATAGAAGCTAAGGTAAACTAGCCTTACTCTCGTTGGTCATTTACTAATAATTTTCCCTTTAATTTCCATCCTAGTTCATGGTAAAATACTTAGAAAGTAGGTCTTGATTTCCTAGAATTTAAGGGTTTGTTTGAGACCCAATTTATGCTCCATATGTGCTCAAGTTTTAAGGTCACATTCCTTGTCCTTCGAGGGACCTCATGACGGGTTCAATTTTGAATTTTATTTGTGGGCCCAAAAAACCCATTCTTGACCTAAATTTTGAACCGACCCTTAATATAAAAATATGAGTTTCATTTTACTCCTAACGATATGTCGATTACTATTTTGATAGTGTGATGATATTTTGGGATCATGGAACGAAGGAAAATAATTTGTGGGCGATTCAAGGATTTTGATTCGGTATCAAGGTGAGGTTCTGTATACTCTTTTTCATAATATGATGTATTATATATGTTGCATGTTAGGTAGAGATGTTAGGATGTAATATTGGGTAGAACACCGTGACTTAGCCTAATTTATGAATTTAGCGGCTAGAAAGGTAATTGACCCATAAGGTGAAATACTTATTATGCTTCTAGGATCCTATTACCTTAGGTTGCTAGCATATTACTCATAGTTGAGACTAATGAACCTTTAGTATAATGTTTACTATGATATTTGATGGATTATGATAGTTTTCTCAGATTATGATGTTTTGGTTATGACAGATATACATTATTGAGCATAAGGCCGTGTTCATGATATTGGTTAGATTCGGAGAAGTGGTTTATCCTTGTAAAGGATGTGGCTATAGTCTATAGATGTTTATATGTTTATAATCGTATCGTTTAGATACTGGTGATGGCATCCATGGATTCAATACATTTATGTTCACTAAAATGGTAAATGGTACAATTCTAATTAAAAATATGGTTTTACTACTCTTTTTCCTAAAATGAGATTTATTTTCACTTCTTAATTTTAAAATGGATTTCTTGATAATGGGAATTGTACCATCTTAATGAATAGCTTATGAGCCTTTGAGACTGAAAATAATATTTTAGAGATTTAACTGAGATAAATTTTAGTCTATGGGTTTTCTGCTATTATTTACCTTGATCGTGATAGATTTAACCCTTTCTACACTTGTATAATGATTTAATCTGAAATTTATCCTGAGCAATGGATTTATGAACTTTCACTCTTATAGCCATGATTCTACTCGTGCATTTATATATATATATCTCACTAGATGAAGTAGATTGATAATGATGATGGTTATTATAAATCCTAGATTGGGACCAGGTCGGTGTATACGGGCACTCCTGAACCCCCTAGAGGCTCCTTCATTCATAAGCCACCATACCAGAGAAAAAAGGTCATCGTAAGTCCTACCTTAGCGAGCTATCGAGCTGGAGAAAGTGTATATACTGGGTTAGTTTATGGTACTTGAATTGGTTATGGTATTATGGATTTACTTTGCATTCATCCTTGCATGCGCATTGCCTATCACCAGTATGTGCCTATATCTATCAACTTTATGAGGGGTTGCATAGTTGTATGTGATAAGTATTTCTTGTGGTGTGTTGTATGTTGATTGGACCATTAAAGTTATAGGTCTCGATTTACGTATTATTTGTACAGGCTAGCCAGTTAATTTATATTATTATTGTTATTATAATTAGCTTTTGATAGGTTGATTATTTGGCTGGTATTAATATTCGAGGTATGATTCTGATTCCTTTATCTTGTATTTTTTATTACACATGATTATCCTATGGTTAGGCATTATGGTATTATATCCTAATTATGTTAGCACTAGTTTCTACTATGACTAGGATGCCTTGAGATGCTAGTATGACTACTTAGGTTATACCCTTGAGTTGGCCTTATTTATGTATATTTATCTATCTATAGTAGTTATGGTATTATCACATATCCCTCTCTTTTATTTATTTATGTGTATATCCACCCCTTGGCCTTGAATATACATACATATATATATATCATTATTCTATTCTTTATTTGTATATTGGCCAATGATATATGACATAGTGCTTACGTTTTTAAATATGGATAGAATAGTATACTTTATCCTTATTTCCTCCATAGCTTTACTATGTTAGTTTCCTATATATTTATGCTTAATTTATATTCTTACTTGCATGTTATGTATATTTTCATTATTTTTAGAGCTCAGTTGGTAGTTGCCTACTTAGTACCATGTGTTTGGTACTCATACCATGCTTCTGTAGCCTGCAAATCATAGTACAACTTCTCATCAATGTTATTTGCATCGTGTTGAGCAGTTATGGTTCGGATACATAAGGTGACATCCTGGCATTTAGAGCATTTCCATTCTCCCTCTTATGTGCTAGACTAGTCCTTATGTTGTATTCAGAGATGGGTGTGACAATATATTCATTTAGTACATTATTTTGTAATATTTTTACATTAGAAGATTTTGTACTAATTCTACCAGGCTTTAGGACTATCTTATGTATTTTAGCCTTTTTACTCTATTTATTTTGCATTCTTCCTTCATTTCTTTTAGTAGTCCATTACTTGTAGTTCTAAACTATGGGTTGGCTTACCTACTAGTGGGTTATAGTAGGTGCCATCATGACCTACAAAATTGGGTCATGACAAATTGGTATTAGAGCCTAGGTTTATCGATATGTTAGTACAAGAGCTAAGTGCCTAGTAGAGTCTTAAGAATCAGTGCGAAGACTTCTGTAACATATCTTTGGAAGGATATATGGCATTATTAGGAAATTTTGTTCTAGACTTTTTATCGTATGCCCATACTTCTATGAGCCTCAAGTACATTCCTTGACTCTATTCTATCCCAGATGGACGATGCGAGGTTATCAATAGATATGGATGAAACTTTGGCATATGTTTCCAAAGCTTCAATGCAGTGTTAAACTAGGGAATTAGGGATAGATGTCAAATATCTTTGGCATCAGTTAAAGGATTTGGGTCCAACCCAAGATTCAGTAAAACTCGTGACAGCTCCTGCCTTTCAGGATTCAGCATTGGGGATGCTAAGTCTTTTGCATATATCTCACTGCTAGGGAGAATATTTGGTTCATCGAGCAGTTCTCAATCCATAGTTGAGTTTTGGTGTTTAATAGGGTTCCTTGTTGATTTTGGAGTATGAGATTAGGTTTTATGAGTGTGCCAGGCATATTTCTATGCTATATCCTTCAGAGCATGATATGGTGTATGAATTTATTAGAGGATTCACATTGCCACTCTGTTTGGACTCAAGAGCATTTGATAATAGCTAGTTTTTTCTTCCCTCAGATTATTTATCATGTGAGGGCCACAGAGAAAGTATGTATTGAGACTTATAGAGGTTGCGGTAAGAGGCCATGAAATCAGTACAATGCTATTGGTATTTTATTTGAGAGTGAGGATCCTCTCGGTGGAGGTCAGCTTTATTTACATCCTATCAATCTTACATAGGTAGCATTTCAGACTATGGATGGCTCTTATATTAATCGTGGTAATCACAATGGGCAGAGTTCTCATCGAATCTTAAAATGTATTTTGTATGGGTCTTCAAGCCATAACGACTATTTTAAATCAAGAAGGGTAACATCTCAGAGTATTTTAGGAGCTTGCCGTGGGTGTGTCAACATTTGTCATTGGTCTAGAGAGTGCCCCAACTGTTAGTTGGTTTCTTAGGTAGGGTTAGTATGTGGTTCCCACCGACTGAAAGCTCCTGAGGTATGTTATGATTGTGGAGAGGATGGTCATTTTTGTAGGGAGTGCCCTCAATATTTGTTGGTCAGCCAATTAGGGTTAACTCATATTTCTCACTATGTTGGGATTTAGGGGTTTGCTACGACTATAAAGTGATTGATCACTGATCTAGAGAGTGTCTGCAATATGGGATTATTATTCTTTCAGCTAATTTAGATCAATCTTATAGTACAATGACAACTTTAATTAGAGGTAGTGCATTTAGTGCCTTAGTTGGTGATTCTGATGGTCAATTTGAGTTTATACCCATTCAGATTCATTCTTCCTAAGACCCATTAAGCATATGACTTTGGATTCCTCCATGATAGGTGCACTTTTATTTCTTGCCTTTAACTTTTCATTTATGTGTATTGGGTTCTCGTATCCATCGATGATTGTATGCCTTGGTAGATTTATATCAGTTATTGTACGCCTTGATATAGAGTTCATGATTATATGATTACCCCATAGATTGCTTCTTTTAGTAGTGGATCAATGTTCATATTTTCCTTATGGGTGTGGATTTTATGTTTCAGTCCCATATACCTTGGCATGTTGACCTTCTAATGTCCCTATGGTGGTACTTGTTATTAATTTTATTTATGCTATAGCCTACCTTTTATATTGATATTTATATTTCTATTATCATTATTTGATATTAAACGATCCTTGCATGGAAAATGGCTAGACTAGTAGTATCTAGAAAGAATTTCATTCATTGCGGTTCTTATTTATTGGCTTGGATGACTAGCTTGGTTGGATGATTTTTTTCTTGTAGCGGTAAGATTGGTTATTTTTCTCTTCTATTGGGTATTCTAGATTGGTTATGGAGTGGATGATGACAATGAAGGTAAGTTGACCTTCCATGGTTCTGTTATGGTTCTACAGTTGTTGATTGGGTTGTGTATCTTGTTTTTGAGGTTGACCAATTTGGAGTTCATCCTTTTGATTTGACTATTTATTGCCTAGTAGTGGTTTTGATGTTGATGTCGATAGGTCTTGGATTCGTCTTTTAGGTTTATTGGGTTTGTCTTCTAGTGATGGTTTGCTCTTGGTATTGATGTGGAGTTAGATAGCCTGTTCTTACCATGATGAGGTTCTTATTCTACATAGAGTCAAAGAGTTAGAGATAGGTGATATTTTCTATGACTACTTCTTAAGTTGGTAAATTAGGTATTCATTGCCGAGAAGGAGTTTTAGATTGATTTTCATTAAGTTGCTAAAGTTTTGGTTATTATAAGTTCTGTCTGCAGCCTTGGTGAATTCTTGAGTATGTTTTTATGGTTCATTCCCTTCAGCAAATATGGACTTAATTGTTTGTGCTTTCAGTTGAAACATTATCCTCTGTTGTGATTTTGTTCTTCAACTATATTTTGCTTTCAACTCCAACATGATCTAGTAAGGATATGTCTGATTTGGATACTAAGGTTGATATTTGCCATTAGATCATACTTATTGGCTCAATTTTGGATTTGACACCATGGAATGGTGATTTGAAGGTTATAATAGATTGGGAGTGTGGATGCATACCCATCTTTAAGTTTGGTTTAGGTAGTTGAGATCTAGCAATTAAACCTTGGTGTCGAGAATTTAGTTTGGAGTTGTAGAGTTTAGGTGCAGCCTTAGTTTTCAGATTTGCCTCTGTTAGGATTTTATTTATAGGCTAGATAGGACTACTTCATGGTTACCTATTTGATCTTCTTCACTTTAGATGGATTGCGCTTGATAGGTGTTTAAATGGTAGTCCGTTGGAATGCTGTTGGTTTCTTCTGCTTTAGCCTCAGTTCTCAGTTATCACTAGGATTTTGGATGATCTACTCATTAGGATTAGTATACTTAAGTTGGATTCAACATGGCTTATTCCTGAGTTGGGGAATACGTTGGAGCAGATCATTGGGTGGTGAGTATGTATGCTTTGGACTCCTGGATTCTAGTTTCATTGGTCATCTGGACCAGTTGTAGCATTGACATAGATTATAGACCTTTGTTATCTCCATTTGCGTGCACAAATAGCGCCTTATGGGTTTACTCTCAAGCTTGCCATGGTGGATTTTCAATGGATCAACTTTAGTTCTTCAAGGTTAGTATGGTGGAGTTGGGCGGGTAGGACTCGAGTAACTTTCTGCTTAGTTTGGAGTGCATAGTAGCTTTGGAAAGGCAAAAGAAGGTTATATTTAGATTTAGAGTTGGTTGCATGACTCATACCTTGGTTTTCCTTTGGCCTGGATGAGATTTTATTTGATTGTATTGGTATTGGTGTGGTATCAGTATGTCGTGGTTCAGATTTATGTGCATCAGCCTTCCTCGATTCAGTTGGAGGCCAATTGGTGGTTGAAGTTGAGTTTTGGCTATTTGAGAGTAAAGTGTGGAAGTTTCCTAAAAAAGGGATACCTGTAGCAAAATCCCTTGGAAGTGTTGTTTTCTCTTTGAGGTTGTCTGAGAAGTCTTGTGAAACACTCGAGGTTTTGGCCCTTAGAAATTTCCTGATCTTGGAGCTCACTATCCTTGTAACGACTCATTATACGAGTCGTATAGTATGGGTATGGGTCAGGTTACCCTAGTCTTAAGGAGTCCAGTGGATGGTGGTTGGGTTTCTATTATGGTTACGGTTTGGTGGTACGGGTCATTAGGTATGGTGACGGGTAATTAGGATGATCCTTCATCAAATCAGAATCTTAGTAACTTGACTTGGCTTTTAGTACGAGTGGCTTACTAAGAGCCGTAAAGATGGGGTACGAGTGGTATAGTTAAATCATATGTTGTCCTGTGTCAATCCCTTTGGATTTTGTCTTGGGTACGACTAGGCCATACGAGTCATATGGTTTGGTAACGAATGGGATCAGAGAGTCGTATGATGGATAGTGTGTGGGTATCCAACTCACTTTATTGGTGATGACTCAATGGTACAAGTCGTATGTAGTGGTTATGAGTCACGAGATCAACTCATAACCTCCGACGGTATTTTTATAGTTTTAAGTTAGGGGCATTCTGGACATTCCCCCTTTTTACTCCCTTTGACACCACGACTTAAAACACCTTTTGGGACTTTATTAACCTATTATTCCCAATCAAACACTCTTAGAATCTCTCTTAAATTCTCTTTCAACAAAAGGCTAGGATTTCATCAAGATAATCAATTAAGGCTTTCAAGGGTGGTTTCTCTCTGTCTTCCTTTGTGTCTAAGGCATGTTACTCCTCCCTCATTGTTATTTTACAAAGAGCATGTGTTTTAATGTATAATTTTCATGGTATTATTATAGTTTTGCAATAAAGGTTTGGGTTTTTGGATGTTCATGGTTGAATAATGTTTCTCATTGTTTAATTATGCTTTTTTCATGTTTTAGTATGATTTTGACATTGTGGGATGCATGTTAATAGTAAATTGATTTTGGGGTATTATGGATTCCTTAAATACTTGGTTATGGTTTTGAAACTTGTATGCCCTCGACCCATTTGTTAAAAAGCCAATGAGAATGAAATTTGTCATAGTTTATTATCCTTGGAATCTTGCATTGTATAAATGGTAAATGGAACATGAATTGGTTATGGATCAATTTTATATGGATTTGGAAAGGCCTTGGTGTCCAGGGTTTGATCATAAATGGTTTTGGTAAATTAGAAATGATGGAGTCTAATTTAGTTTAATGGTTTTATATGGCATGGTTGGAATAAACTTGCAATCTCTAATTTTGGTTTGACGATACCAATGGTTAATACCTAATTAAAAAGATTCCTTAGTAAATGGTTGTGCATATGCAATTGATTTTAATATGGGCTTAAAGGGGGTTGTGTAGCAAAACCGCCAAAGGTGGAGGTCCCAAAGGGACCAATACTGGAAAATCATGTTTGCCGATGTGACGTTTGGTCATGGTGACCGTGTGCATGATGTCACATTTTATATTTTGGGTGATGTACTAGTCATCTCAGGCCATTCTCTAGTTCGTGCGACTAACACGCATTGGGCTCTTTAAGCAGGGGGAGCTGAACCCATATAGCCCGTGGGTGGACATTTACGACGGCAGAGCTACACAGTCCAGGTTAAGGTTTTAAATGCATACTAAACCTTGTTCCTATATAGGCACGGTTTATATGTATATATGTAATTGCATATGGCTATTTGATTTGGTTTGGAATAATAGCATTATTTTATATTTATCCCTGAGTACATGCTAGCGTTCACTCCGCTAACCATTTTCGATCACTATATCCCCACGTGATGTAGGAACTGACCATAGTACTACTCCTCCTACTCAGTGACTTAGATTCGGGGAAAACTTTAAGTCAGATTGAAGTGGTGATCTTCCATACTCTGGAAAACTCCATTTCATGCTATGGACTTCTTTTCATTATTGTTACTTCTTGGATTTTGGTTTTGGCTATGGTCGGGGAAATGTCCCGGCCGAATGTTATTTGATTCTGGTTAGAGGCTTTGTCAGACTACTATGGGCATGAGCGGTGTCAGTATTGGTGTCAGCCTTGGTATTGGTATTAGCATTAGGGTTGGCACCGGTTGGATATTTGGCTGAGGATGTTGGATTATGATTATAGACTTTGTTTAATGTCTTTGAATTATTATTGTTTTATCTTGTTATATGTTCGAAATTCATTCAACATAGGGTGCAGGGCAATTTTGGTTAGGTATTGGGGGTGGTCTTCTATCCTGGTTGGACTTGAGATGCCTGACACGACTAGGCCTCAATTTGGGTCGTGTCATCTTTCTCGAAGCATGCTGGCCCAGAACCTTGTCCCTTTGAGTTTTTGTGCTTCTTTTATCTATTTGACTTTCACAGACAAAAGTCCTTTTAGTAGTGGATACGGAAATGACCCTCTAGGTCATTTTTTCTTGTATGTGATTTTGGAATTTTGAGCCTTTCCACAGCGGCTATAAGTCATTTATGACTTGCCAAAACTGTCGGTTTGGTTATCGGATAGTTCATTTGGATTTTAGTCTTATTTCTCTATTTTGGATATTTTGCTATTTAGGATTTGGTCTAGGACCAAAAAGCCTAGTAGATGACCTCAAATTAGAATTCTGACAGCACCATCAACTCTGGAACATTGATTTTAGGCTAGGGAGACCCTTGGTTCAGGTCCCTAGGCTTCAAAACTTATTTTGGACTATTAGACGGGTTATATGAAAAATAGAATGATAGGTATGGGCCCTCACTTAGTCGAAACGATCTTGGATGAAAGTTTTGATGGTTCCACTGAGTTTGAAATGTCATATTTTGTATGATAGTATAGTTTGTTTACGTGCACGGGGTTTTAAATAAATCTCGCGCACCTGATCGAAGTCTATTTTGGACTTGGCAAAAATATGGTGCATGGCACTTGATAGGACCGGTTAAGCACCTATTGGGCTGCTTTAGTGCTAAGAGCTTTAGCAGTCCTGGCCCATTGGCGGTGGTGCGCTTTATCACCCAATGGCTTCTAAAGAGTTGCCGGCTTTAGCGCTATTGGGGCCGCTTTAGCAACACCCATGACTTTCTGCCAGACAGCTAAAGCGGTTGAGATATCGCTTTAGCACCCATGTTTTCGTTTTAGTGGCACCTATTGCCTTTTTTATCCTCTTTTCACCATCCAATTTTCCATCACTTCTTCCACCATTTTTACACTAAAGTTAGATCTCAAAGAGAGGAAAAGGTGGAAAATCATCTATAGAAGATAAGGTAAACTAGCCTAATTCTCCTTGGTCATTTCCCATTAATTTTCCCTTCAATTTCTATCCTAATTTATGGTAGAATTCTTAGAAATTAGATCTTGAATTCCTAAACTGTAAGGGTGGAATTGAGACCCGATTTGTGCTAAACTTTTGAGAACACATTCCTTTTCCTTCGAGGGACCTCATGATGGGTTCAATTTTATATTTTATTTATGGGCCTCGCAAGCCCGTTCTTGACTCAAATTTTTACTCGAACCTTAATCTAGCAATATGAATCTTGTTTCCTCCTAATGATGTGTAGATTACTATTTTGATAGCGTGACGACATTTTAGGATCGTGGAGTAAACACGGACAATTTATGGATGATTCAAGGATTTCAGTTTGGCATCGAGGTAGACTTCTGTCTACTCTTCTTCATGAGATGAAACATTGTATATGTTTCATGTTAGATAGGGATGTTAGGATGTAATATTGGGTAGAACACAGTGACTTAGCCTAATTTATGACTTTAGGGTCTAGAAGGGTAATTGACCCATAAAGTGAAATACTTATTATGCTTCTAGGATCCTATTACCCTAGGTTGCTAGCATATTAGGCATAGTTAAGACTAATAAACCTTTAGTATAATGTTTACTACTACACTCGATGGATTGCGATGTTTTATTGGATTATGATGTTATGGTTATGTCGTATATATATTATTGGGTTGGATTTCCATGTTCATGATATTGGTTGGATTTCGAGATGTGGTTTATCCTTGTAAAGATGTGGCTATAGTCTACAGACATTTAGATGCTAACAATTGTATTGTTTGGATAATGGTGATGACATGCATGGATTTGTTACATTCATATTCTGAGTTGGTTTGTAGAAGTATTCCTCGACTTTACTTTTTTACAAATGGCCAGGACACGTGGTACCGCTACACGAGATAAGGCTCCCGAGACCAAGCCTAGGGATCCAACTCCTGTTCGTGGATAAACTAGAGGTCGTGGACAGCCACATGATGTGTCCCCAGCTAGGGTCCAGGATATGCCACCTTTTTCAGGTATTATTCCTACTACTTCCCAGAGATTCTTCTGCCTCAGCCAGCGGTGGGCTGGGGACCAACCCAGGCTCCACCAAGGGTTTATTTCTTCTTTAGTGCTCAGGGATGCATTGTTCAGCTCTTGGGTTTAGTTAGTGGTGTGTCATATGATAGTGTATAATCTATAGATCAGAGTATTACTAAGGTCGGGGTCTAGCTATAGCTACATCCGCCAAAGTTGAGGTTCCTCCTGCACTAGTAGTTACTCAACCTTCTATGTCTTATGAGGAGCAGAAGATATTGGGTAGATTTTTGAGATTGGCTCCGCCTAGTTTTTTTTCTCCAGTCAAGGATTCATATGAGTTCCTTATTGCTTGTGAGGATATGCTCCATAATTTGGGCCTTGTTGAGACCCGTGGTGTGGATTACACCATATTTCAGTTGGACTTGGCTACTCGACATTGGTGGAGAGGTTTTATGGATTTTACACCAGCTGGATCCTCTCCCTTGACTTAGACTCTGTTCTCTGAGATGTTCTTAGAGATGTACATGCCTGGCAGCCTTAGAGAATATTTAAGGGATTAGTTCTTTTGATTGGAGCAGGGATCTATGATAGTTACAAAGTATGAGGCTCGTTTTAATGACTTGGCTAGGCATGTAACTTCCATTCAAGATGTTGATTATGAGAGAGTTTTCTACTTTGTTAGAGAGTTGAGACTCCCCATTCATATGTCTACTTGAAATTTGGTTGTTATGGGTAGGTCTTTTGCTGAGGTGTCCAATTATGCTCTAGTGATGGAGGAGATGCACCATGAGGGTCATGATAAGTGGCCTAGGTTTCAAGGTAGATTCAGTGGGATCCATCATATTTCTTGACCAAGAGATAGAAGTTCTTAGGGTAGGTATCTTCCATATATATCCTATCAGTCTAAGAGTTAGCCTAGTCGACCTATTCAGGTAGTACTTCAAATTACTAATGGAGGTCAGGCTAGTGCTAGTGACTGCCCTATTAAGGGTAATAGTCATTCATTGAGAGGTTCATAATCTGGTTATTCTAGTCGTGGTGGTTACTTTGGGTCAACCAGATCTGTTGGTTTTGGTTCAGCTCAGGTGTCATGTTATAGTTGTAGAGCTCGTAGTCACTATTTGCGAGATTACCCTAGTCATAGGACGATTGTTATTTCATCTTAGGGTGCTTCCCCTATTAGAGCAGTTCATGCCTCAGCTAGAGGTAGTTCTCATAGTTGCGGAAGTGCTTTCTAGGGTACTCGAGGAGGTTCTCAGGTAGTAAGGATAGAAGGTTGATCAGGTTCCCAACCAGGTGGAAGACATGGTCAGTTGTATATAGTACCTGCTAGGACCGAGGTTGAGACTTAAGATATTTTACTTACAGGTACAATTTTGGCATGCTGCCAGTCAACCCTTGCTTTATTTGATCTGAGATCCACTTATTCTTATATTTCTGCTTATTATGCACCACAGTAGAGTTCTCCTATGACTTATTACCTGTGCCATTGCGCGTATTTACTCCTATAGGTGATTCTTTAGTAGTAGATTGAGTGTTTGAATCATGTGTTGTGACTGTTAGTGATGTTGATACTTATGCTGATCTTATTATCCTGGATATGAGGGATTTTGATATGATTTTAGGCATGGACTGGTTATCCCACTATCATTTAATCATCATTATTTTGCCAAGAGTGTTACTTTAGTCATGCCCGGTATACCTCCAATTATGTGGCAGGGAGCTATTAGCCGTGAGCCGATGAGGATTATTTCCTATATATGTGCGAGGAGACTTATTTCGAGGGGTTGCAAGTCTTATCTCACTTATATTTATGATACTAGTGTGGAGAGTCCATCGCTAGACTTGTTTCTATTGTTTATGATTTTCTTGATGTGTTCCCTACCAACCTGCCTAGTATTCCCCATGTTTATGAGATTGAGTTTGCTATTGATCTCGAGACTGACACTCGACCTATTTCTATGGCACCTTACCGTATGGCTCCTACCGAGCTTAAGGTCTCAGCTTCAGGATCTTCTTGATAAGGGTTTTATTAGATTGAGTGTGTCCCCTTGGGGAGATCCTATATTGTTTATGAAGAAGAAATATTGCTCCATGCGTATGCGTATTGATTATAGGCATCTCAATAAGGTGACAGTAAGGAACTGTTATCCTATGCCACGCATTGATGATTTGTTTGACTAGCTTCAGGGTGTGGCATATTTTCTAAGATTGATTTGAGATCTGGTTACCATCAGTTAAGGATTCAGGGTGAGGATAATCCTAAAGAAAGCTTTTAAGACCCGTTATTGTCATTATGAGTTCTTAGTGATGTCATTTGGGTTGACTAATGCCCCAACCTTGTTCATGGATTTGATGAATCGAGTATTCAAGCCTTACTTGGATTCCTTTGTGATTGTGTTCATCGATGACACTCTTGTATATTTGAGGAGTAAAGAAGAGCATGGCAACATTTGAGAAATGTTCTCTAGACTTTGAGAGATCATGTACTTTTTTCCAAGTTCTCTAAGTGTGAGTTTTGTCTTGTGTCAGTGACATTCCTTGGACCTGTGGTGTCTATTGATTGTATTATAGTAGACCCATCTAAGATTGAGGCAATTAGTGGTTGTGCTAGACCTATATCTCTGACTGATGTTTGTAGCTTCATTGGTTTGACCGATTATTATAAATTATTTGTCGAGGTTTTTGTTACTATTTAGCCCCTATGACCAGATTGACCCAAAAGAAGGTTCCTTCCTGATGGTCTGAGTTGTGTGAGTCGAGCTTTGGAAAGCTCAAGGTTTTCCTTACCTCAACTCCTATTTTAGCTTTTCCTGTTGAGGGCGAGGGATTCACCGTGTTTTGTGATGCTTCTAGTGTTGGCTTGGATATGTATTGATGCAGCAAGGTCTTGTTATTGCTTATGCTTATAGCTTAAGGTGCACGAGCTCAACTACCTCACTCATGATTTGGAGTTGGCGATGATAGTTTTCATGCTTAAGATTTGGAGGCATTATCTTTATGGTGTGTATTGTGAGATTTTCACCAATCATCATAACCTTTAGTATTTTATGATCCAGAGGGAATTTAATACTAGATAGCATAGATGGATGGAGTTGCTTAACGATTATGATATTTTTATCTTGTATCATCCGAGAAAGGTCAATGTGGTAGAAGATGCCTTGAGTCAGAAGCCAGTGAGTATCGGTAGCTTGGTTTGCATTTCAGTTTGTCAGAGGCCATTAAAATAGGACATTTAGTCCTTAGCTAACTTGATGGCTTGCCTTGATATTTAAGGCCCGAGGAGGATTTTTGCTAGTGTTGAGGAAATGTCTTCATTGTCTAAGCAGATTTGGGATCGTTAGTTTGAGGATAGTAAGCTTTTCTTCCTTCATGACCAGGTGTTAAGTGGTGAGACCGAGAGAAACACCATAGATACTGAGGTGATTTTGAGATTTGATGGTCACATTTGTGTTCTAAGAATCGTTGGCTTGATTTAGTTGATTTTGTATGAGGCTCACAGCCCTTGATATTCCATTCATCCTAGCACAATCAAGATGTATAGAGATTTGAGACAACATTAGCGGAGTGGTATGAAGATAGATGTGGAAGACTTTGTAGCTCATTACCAATGTTGTCAGTAGGCAAAGGCCGAGCATCAACGACTAGGTGGTTTGACATAGAGGTTTCCCATTCCCGAGTGGAAATGGGAGCGAATTACCATGGATTTTGGTAGAGGCTTGCCTCGCACTTCCCATGGTTTTAATGGTATTTGGTTCATTATAGATCATTTGACCAAGTCAGTATATTTCATTCCTATTCAGATGTCCTTCAGTGCTAAGATATTGGCCCATATCTATGTTAGAGAGATAGTTCGTTTGCATGGTGTGCCCATTTCTATTATTTTGATCCATAGTTCTGTGTTCACTTTGAGATTTTAGAGATTATTTCAGGAGGAGTTGGGAACTCAGGTGGATCTTAGTACAACCTTTCATCAACAGATCGATGGCCAGTCCGAGAGGACTGTTCAGGTCCTTGAGGATATGCTTCAAGCCTGTGTTATGGATTTTGGAGGCCAGTGGGAGGAGCACTTGGCCTTGTTAGAGTTTTCATATAGCAAAAATTATCATTCAAGTATTGAGGTGGTGCCTTTTGAGGCTTTGTATGGTAGGATATGTTGTTCTCTGTAGGATAGTTTGAAATTTCTGAGGATATGCCGCATGGTACAGATTTGCTTTAGGAGTTATTGGATAGAGTTAGGGTGATTCAAGATAGGTTGAGAGCATCTCAGAGTAGGTTGAAGGCCTATGTAGATCGTAGGCTTCATGCCTTGAGATTTGGAGTTGGTGACCATGTATTCCTTCATGTATCACCCATGACGGGTGTGATGAGGTTCGGAGGAAGGGCAAATTCAATCCTAGATATATTGGACCTTTTGAGATTCTTCGCGCAGTTGGTGAGACGGCTTATAAGTTAGATATACCTCCAAAATTTTCCATTGTTCATCCAGTTTTTCATGTCTCTATATTACGTCGATACATCCCTGATCCATCTCATATGCTTAGATGGGACTCAGCCTAGTTGGATGAGCATTTGACCTTTGTAGAGGATCCTGTGAAAATTTTGGATAGTGATGTCAGGCAGTTGCGCACTAGGGAGATTCCTATAGTTAATGTTCAGTGGAGGCACCTCCCAATGGAGGAGGCCACTTTTGAGATCGAGAGCGAGATGCGGGCTCAGTATCCACACCTATTCGAGACTTCAGGAAATGGTGACATCCAAGATATACCTCTGCTCTGAAGATGATAAGGTCTCTGCCAAATATAGTAACCCAACAAAGATTGGGGTTGAATACCAAGGGAATATGTGGAATCGTAGCTCTCGACTGTTGTGATCAACGAATAGAACTGGAAAACTAAATAAGGGGGGGGGGGGTCTTTGAGTATCTATATAGAACTAGTAGAAAATATCAACTTTGGTTGTAATCAGTCAAGAGTGAACACTAGGATTGTGTTCCACCTAGCTTCTTAATTTCGTAGGCTTATCATTCTTCGTTGAACCAACCCGATACCTTGCATACAGAATCAATAAGTTATGTACCTTCTACAGTCTTTTAGATGAGCAGAAGGATTTCACCCTTTACTTTTTGAGTCTCAGGATGTTGCTTTACTAACCCTTATCTTGATCCTAGTTAACTATTACCTTTTGAGTCTCCAGTTATTAGATGAAATCTAACCATCTTACTTAGATAGTACCTAGTAGCGCAGATTGACAGTTAAACTCCAAATTACTGTTCATTATCTTTTCCTAGTAACTACTCCTCTTTTGGAGTAAGTAGCAATAATCTAGATGGGATCCTAATGTTTGTAACCACTAAGATAACTATTAAAGTGAAGATAACACAATGCATGCATGGGTATCGGTTTAGGACAACAATTGCATTTCCTCTACTTCGTCAATCTGTCAGGGTTTCCACAACCATAGCTAAGGTTTTTTAGCCTCTCATGCTTGTGAAATAATCAACAACATTCATGATTGAAATCATAAGATGAGATCACAATAATAAGAAGTAAAAGCCCAAAACCGTAACTGAATTAATCAACCAAAGTCAATACAAGAGAATACCAAGACCAAAAACGAGTCTCGAAATCAAAATATGTTTATAAGTATCAAGAGTGCGTAACTTCTACTAAAAACACATAATGGGTATTTATAGTACACGAGGAAACCCTAAAATCAAAGCTCGAACAAAATAGGAGAAAAAAGGGTTGGTGTCTACTTCTGGTCGCTACATGTGCCCTAGCCTCAGGCGCAGGTTGCACATGCGGCCTGCAGGGAGGGTACATATAGTGACCGTATGAACTCCTGTAGTTTAGCTCTCAAGATTTGTGACTTCTAACATATTCTTTGCCCACATACGGTCCACAAGTGCTACATGCGGTCCGCATGTTGACTTGGCATGTGCCGAAAGATATTTTTTAGCTCTTCTTCAATCCCCGCACATGCTTTGACCATGATCAATCCAGAAAGTGTTCCAAACATCCATAATTTCTCCCACAAGTAGCCAAAAACATCTTTTTTCATATTTTTCATGAACTGAACATCCAAAACATGATTTTCTGCAAAACATACCTAAGAGCATCATATTTAACAAAACAACCTTAGAAACTTACATATTTTCCTCATTTTAAGCATTGAAAGTGCTATATTTATATAGCACATCAACACTCTAAACTTAGAACGTTTGCACTTCCTAAGGCAAAAAAACACAACACAACAAAACAAAAAAAACACTACGCTTAATTAGTAGGATCTAAGCTATTCAAGGCAGTCAATCAACACTTTAAGCTTAAAACACAACACCCCTCTTATCTCACTTTTCAAAACCAACTGTGTAAAAACATAAAACACAACAATGTGACACAATGGTATCAAGTTATGGAATTACATTAGCAACAAACAACCACACATATGTACAAGTTACACTACCCAAAATAAGCAAATATCTCGCAATATGACTCATGTTCCCTCACAACAAAGATGTCCCAATCACTCCTATGAAATAACACATGTCAATGCAGGGATGGTCAAGAGACATTCACACATATAATATAAGTTCCAATCGATGTGCATCAAATAACATAGGCTTGCCTTTATTTTCATTACCTTAACATTCAGACAGTCAAGTTAGGATCACTATAGGACTTTCTCGGCTTGTAATGTAGGCTTTGGGGCTGGTATGGTGCATACGGACATATCAAGTGACTAATCCTCCATGGATCTATACTAACCTTGGGGTCTCACTTCCTAGAAAATTTCCTTTCTATTCACCCTTATTTCTCCCTTTTCTTCTTTATTGCACATTCAGGTTGGGTGTGGCCTTTTATTCTTTCTTTAACTTTTTTCACAAATTTCTCTTTTCTTTTCTTTTGCTACTACACCCAGCCCTACTTTCTTTTCTTTTATTTTTCACTTCTTTATATCCACTTTACATCATGTACACCTATGATAGCCACCCTTAAGTTAGGCGATTTTCCTGAGTTGAGGTGCATAATGTCCAAGGAGGACTCGGGCCAAAATAGGTACATTGTAACACAAATGAGAAGGTGAAAACAAAGAAACAATCTAAGGATCAAAACAGGGATCAAGAGATACTATTTCACACATGGAAGGTCATTTAGGCTAAAAGTGGACTAAAATAAAAAATGGCCTATGATCCTTTCCTAACCGACTATCCTTCAACCTAGTCAAGACTAACAAGCCAAGTTCCAAATTCAACACACAAAGGGAACTAAATGGTATCTTACACACATATGGCACAAAATTAATAGCACAAGCTACTACTTATTCGATTTATGCAATTTTTAGCAAGTGATTATCATATCCCTAATCCTAATGCCATAAAAAAATCCATAATGTTCACACATATATACATTTACAAAGTTCTAAAATGCAAAATTTAGAGAGGTATCATTATTCTCAAACATCAATAAAAACATGACTACTGCCCTAAATATTTAAAAATTTCCTAATTACAAAAAAACACAACACAACACAAAATAAAACACAATACAACACAAATTAACCTAGACATAACGGTTCTACAACCACACTGCACCGATAGGAAAAGAAGCACAACAATAAAAAACTCGCATCGGCTATGGTATACCCTCACCCCCACTAAAAAACTGCACACTCTCCTTAATGCACGAAAAGAATACAAAATAAAGAGAAGTGTGAAAATACCTGGGATGTATTAAGCATACGTGTACTTTGGGTTGCCTCCCAAGAAGCGCCTGATTTACCGTCGCAGCACAACTCAGCTCCCTTATCTACTCAGACTTTGGCAAGGTCCATGTCAACACAAATTCTAACTTCCTCCAGGTTTCCCATGTAATGCTTTACTCGCTACCTATTTCACTTGAATGGGATATCACCATCACGGTTTATTTTTATCGAACCATGTGGGAATGCCTTAACCACAGTAAAAGGTCAAGTCCACCTAGATTTCAGCTTGTCAGGAAACAAACGTAGTCTTGAATTATACAATAAAACCAAATCACCAGGTTTAAATATTCTTTTCTCAATTTTCTTGTCATGATACAACTTCATTATTTCTTATATATAGTTGAGCTCTCATAAGCACGGATTCGAAATTCATCCAACTTATTTACCTTGCTCAACCTCAAGTTTGTTTCATCAAGCCACTTAAAATTTAGCCTTTTTAATTCCCATTGTGCCTTATGCTCAAGCTTAACTAGTAAATTCAATGCTTTGACATATACAAGATGATATGAAGAGGTACATATGGGGGTCTTATAGGCTGTCATGTAGGCCCATAATGCATCATCTAACTTTCTAGACCTATCAGTCCTATTGGCATTCACAGTCTTCGCCAATATGAACTTTATCTCTCGATTGGTAAGGTATTTCCACCTTATGCCTTACCTCTTATCTATCAAGAAGAGCTTTGAAAAAGCAGTCGCAGAAGTGAGATCTACCATTGCTAATAATTCCACGTGGTGTGCTAAATTGAGAAAAAATATTTTTCTTCAAAAAGGCGGTGACCCTTCTACCTTTATTATCTGGATGTGCATCTACCTTTACACATTTTAACACAATCAAGCACTACCAAAATGTTTCTCATGCTATAGGACCTCATAAACGGGCCCATGAAATCGATCCCCTACACATCAAACAACTCCAACTCTAGAATGGGTGTCATATGTAGTTCATGGCACCGTGAAATATTTCCTTGATACTGGCATTGGTCACAAGCTTGTGAAAAATCATGAGCATCTTTATAAATAAGGACAGTAAAACCCACACTGTAGAATTTTGTGGGCTGTTCGTGTGCCACTATGGTGACCCCCAATTGGTGATAAATGACAAACCTCTATAATGTTCACCATCTCTACTTCTGGAATGCATCTATGAATTACACCATCAACACAAATCCTAAGTAGATACAACTCATCCTAAATGAACTTCCTCATCTCATGCATAAATATTCTTCCCTATTGGAAGGAAAGATCTTTTGGGACAAGATCGCTTGCTAAATAGTTGGCAAAATCAGCAAACCAGGGAATTAGATCTTGAGATGCCACCAACACTCGATCATCAGGAAAAACATCATCTATCTCAAGATCATTTCTTAATTTTTGTATGGTCTCATCCTAATGTCTAGAAAAGTGGTCTGCAACCGATTTTCTTTTCCTTTCTGGTCCTTTACTTTAAAATCAAACTCTTGCAGCAAGAGAACCCATTGAATCAATTTTGGTTTGGCATCTGTAATGACCCTTCAGGTCATTGTCCATATTCTTGCTTATTTTCACTGAGATAGCTTCTCCATAGCTACCCTAAGTCATTAGTGACTTGCTGGAATCGATAGTTTGGTTAAATTGCGGTTTATTTTGTTTTTAGAACCATTTTACCAAGTTGAAGTCTGCATTGGTTCTAATTGACCACCGATTGAAAAATTTAGTAAAACAACCTTAAATGTGAAATATGACTTTACCAAAACATCCGAAACATCAAAATCTATGTGGTTACATATTTTATTTTCTCGAAACAGACTCTAAATGCATCTCAAGGCATTGGCTGAAGCCCGCAACCAAGTTCCAAGCTTCAACAATTTCCTGGCATAGAGAATTACAACGATCATGGTGGGTGAGGTGCGAACATAGTGCCGCGACTGAGGCCAAGTAAGGTCCACGACCGCGATACCTGAGGCTTGGCCAATGCCTTTTTAAAGGCTGTCTTACCCAAAATTTTGGCCATTTGGGCCTCCCTCTTGAGATATAAAACCCAAATAGAGTGCAAAATCTTCAAAGTAAGTCTTCTGGGTTGATTAGGATCTTGAATAACTTATGTAATACATTTTTCTACAAATATAAGGTAAGATTCTTTCTAGTATACATTTTTCTACAAATATAAGGTAAGATTCTTTCTAGTTTGGTATTAATTTCTTGATTTCTTGACCCATGTCATGCCTCAAATCCTATTGGGGCAGACAGGCACCCATATCTATGAAGGCCCGAAAGAACCAATCCATGAATTTGTACTCCTCATACATATAACTATAATAGCAAAAGTTTTTACCATACATGGATATAATGCATTGATCAGAAATAAATGACATGCCCAAAACTACATATATACCAGACTTGGTCGTTGGGGCCATAACATCTAAAAGATAAGACCACTATCATGCTTAACTTTACATTGGTCTGCAAAGCCTCTAAAAGATACATAGACATCTAGTTAAGGGTGGGAAAAACCCTCACCTTACTCTTGACTAATGTATAATACCAATCTATATAAACAGACTCGAAAAACCCCAAATCAATCTGGAGCTCACCAACAGCCGCTGGATATACTGGGCTCCTACTGAGAAGATGTATTTGCTGAAGTACCTATGCCTACAACATGAAATACAGGGGCATCAGTACAAAAGTATGTACTGAATATGTAAGGCTAAAAGTAACCACACATGATATAGGAGCACACCGAAAATCTAATATAAGTGTACAAATAGTGCTAGTAGACCACCTTTATATATACTTGTAGGGTCAGGTACGTTACATTCCTTTCTTTATTTACCTTTCTTACTTCATAATATTTTTAGTCATATGATACAAATGACCAGCTGATCAGTGGTACATAGATAAATCGAGATCGGCCCATGCCAGGCTTACACCCCTAAGCTTTCACCCATAAATAAAAATTGGGATTGGCTCATGCTAGGCTTACGCCCCTGAGATGCCACCCATATATAAAGTATTGAGATTGGACCATGCTAGGCTTATGCCCCTGAGCTGCCACCCGTTTAATAAAGTTTTGCGTTACATAGTTTATTTAGCTTTTGAGATTTTTACTTTGGTGGTCATAGCATTATGGTACCTTGAAACAATAATCTACCAATAACACACATGTAAATTGGCACTTAATGCAACTACAATGAGGTAGGGAGCTGTTGGAACACAAATGAGATGTTTGGGAGCTGAAAATAACACATGGGACTTATTTGAGTAAACGGAGAACTACTGAAATTTTCTAGTGAAAATAGATATGCAGCTTAATATTAAACATGTATTGAGGTATTTTAACATGTTAGAGAGTGGGAACAAGGTCATTGGCTACATGGGATATAATATGCTTCTATTTTGTATCACTTGTTATAGGATAACCTTGGAAGCTTACTTGATGGAACAAATGTTCGATTTAATGCAAAAGAGTGCAAAATAAAGTATGCCTTACATACCTGGTCGTACAACTCTGATACTAACCCAAGTTAACTACCCGCCTTTTGGATTAATTATCTACAATAAAATATATGGTAAACTTATATTAGCAACCAATCGGCACATTTGGGCTATTTAACTTCACCAAAATAGTGAACGGGCAATAAGCCCTTAATTTATCAATAAAGGGTTTTATTTTAACTCTTTTCTTGTCCAAATACATCTAAATACCATAAATATTATTATAAGATCCTTTGACACAACTTTGGGTTAATTACAACCTCCAAATAATACACGAAATAGAGTGGAGAGTAGACGTATACAACCATTAGTTTGGTTGTGTACCACCACACCTTTCTTCTATATTTCAATACAAACTAATTACACCTTTACCCAATATCAACCTGGCAGCCCTCAAAATATACACACAAAATAGTCCACAAAACAACCCCAAATCCCTTTTGTTGTAGCAATTAATTATTGAACTTATCATCTCTTGAGTTCTCAATAACAATACATCCATAATTCTTTCCCAAATTCATACATAAGGAGAACAAAATGGGGCAGTCACCTTACCTCAATTCTTCAACTTATCCTTTAAATTTGAACTCCTCAAGAACTTTAACTTTCACTTTTCTTCACATTATAAACTAAAGAAGAAAAGATATATCTCTTAATAACAAAGAAAAGTGAGCAGGTAGCTTATTTATTATTCTGCCATATATTTACAATTAGGCATGTATAGCATGTTTTCCTAATCTTCCATGAAAGAATTAAGCTAAACCTTAAGTATTTTCACTTACCTTGGCTTGCAAAGGTTGGGGTTTCTTCAAGAACCCTAGAAAGAAAAATAGGGCTATTCCTTGTTGTTTTAGAGAGAGTGGAGAGAATTTGTGAAATATAATCCTTTTTGTGACTTAGAAATAAAGGAAAATGACTAGAAACTTGGACTTATAAAGGCCCTATTTTGGCCACCTCCTTAGCTGCATTTTGGACCTTAAAATTGGACAAATTGGTCCAAGTAGGTGATGCACCTAGTTAAGGGTTCAAGCTTCTCAAAGTTTCAAAGTAGGTGATGCACCTACTTACTTAATTCTTAGTTGGGCTCAATTAAATTAGGCCGTGGCAGATTTTAGTATTGGGCCTTTTCTTGACCTTCTTCCTTTTTACTTAATTTGGGCCCAAATGAGTACATTAATATTGGCCCAAATCTGATCCATAAACTTGAGCCCATTAAATTGGTCCAAGTAGCTCAAGTAGGTGATCTACCTTCTAGCTTAATTAAATCAAGAAAGCACCTCACAAAATACTCCATTTTCAATTTTTATTCTCTTTAACCTAACTTAAAACTTGTATATACTTAGTCACTTCAAACTTTAGGTTCAAATACTAGCTTACGATTCTGAGTTTAATAGTTGTATCGATGTTAACTTGGCCACGTCACCTTAAAATGTATAGGCAACATCTAGAATTCCATCTACACTATTAATACTCACATAACAAATCTCATCCATTACCTATACCACAAGGCTATACCAAGTTACATATAATTAGGAGTACAAGAAAAATACGAGATGTTACATCCTCCCCCTCTTAGGAATATTCATCCTCGAATGTTAGCATAATTGTCCAACCAAAACAAGTTCAAGCCTAAGTTTAATACTCATTTTATCACGTAGTACCTATATATTACACTTACTTGTTAGTGCTCCAATTCAGCATCTTGAACTTTCTCTTCGTATTTCAATAAATGGGGGTACTTGGATTTCATTGATTCTTTAGCTTCCCATGTTATCTTTTCTACTTGTTGGTTTCTCCAAAGCACTTTTACAGAAGCTATTTCTTTATTCCTTAACTTCTTAACTTGTTGATATAGAATCGAAATAAGTATTTCTTCATAGGTGAGATCTTTCGTAACTTGTACATCTTTATGAGGAGTAATATGAGATGGATCTCCCATTTATTTTTGAAGCATTGAGACATGAAATACTGGATGAACTGTTGAGAGCTCTTGGGGTAGCTCTAATTCATAAGCGACTTGGACAAACCTTTGAGTAATCTTATATGGGCCTATATAACGTGGACTTAGTTTTCCTTTCTTACAAAATCTCATACCCTCCTTCATTGGTAACACCTTTAAGAATACCCAATTACCTATAGCAAACTTAACCCCCTTCTTCTAACATCTGCATATGACTTGTGTCAACTTTGGGCTATTTTTAGCCACTGTTGGATTACTTTAACCTTTTTCATAGCTTGATGAACAAGATCTAGCCTGAACAAAGAATTTTCACCCACTTCAAACCATCTAATTGGTGATCTACACTATCTTCCATACAAAGATTCATATGGTGCTATTTTAACACTTGAATGATAGCTATTGTTGTAGGCGAACTCGATGAGAGGTAAATGATCATACCAACTACCTTTAAAGTTCAAAATACAAGCTCGTAGTATATATTCAAGTGTTTGGATGGTATGTTCTGCTTGTCCATCTGTTTGAGGGTGAAAAACAATACTTAGATTCACTTGTGTTCCCAAAGTTCTCTGAAAAGACTTCCAAAAATTAGTAGTAAATTGAGCTCCTTGTCTGATATAATAGAGACTGGTACTTTGTGTAATCAAACTATCTCTTTTATATACAATTTCACATACTCTTCAACTGTGTAAGTGGTCCTAACCGGTAGGAAGTGTGCTAATTTGGTAAGCATATCAACTATCACCTATATGGAATCAAAATTTTGAGATGTACGAGGAAAAACAATGATAAAATCTATGTTAATCATGTGCCACTTCTAGATTGGAAGATCTATACATTGCATATAACCCCCGGAATTTTGGTACTCTACTTTAACTCTTTGACAATTTAGACATTCGGCTACAAATTTTGCAATGTTCTTCTTCATGTCACCCCAACAATATATTTCTTTCAAATCCTGATATATTTTAGTTGACCCTGGATGGATGGAATACCTTGAATGATGTGTCTCTATCATAATCCTATTTCTTAGCCCATCTATATTAGGCACACATAATCTATTTTGGCACCGATGTACTCTATCTTGTGTAAGCTCAAATGCCTTCGTCATACCACATTGTACATTCTTCTTAAGACGTAATAGTATGGGCTATGCATATTGCTTCTCTTTCACTTCAGCTACTAATGAAGATTATGCTTCATTATGCATAATAAGCCCCTCATCTGCAGTTTCTAGAAGGCGAACCCTCAAATTCGCTAGTTGGTAAAGATCATTAGTCATCTCTTTTCTTTCTATAGACGACACCATAGCCTTATGACTTAGCATATCTCCTACCACATTTGCTTTCCCGAATGATATAAGATATTAACATTATCGTCTTTTAATAGTTTAAGCCACCTTTGTTGCCTCAAATTTAGGTCCTTCTGGCTACAGATATATTACAAACTCTTATGGTTAGTATATATTTCAACATGAATCCCATACAAGTAGTGGAACCATATCCTTAAAGAAAATATAACCACTGCTAGCTCAAGATCATGTGTAGGATAATTTTTCTCATGTGGATGCAATTGTCTTGAGGAATATGCTATTACTTTACCATGCTATATCAACACACATCCTAAGCCAATTCTTTAAGCATCACAATACACAACATACCCTTTTGTACCTTCTAGAAGTACCAATACGGGTGTAGAAGTCACCTTATTCTTCAGATCTTGGAAACTCCTTTCACATGGGTCATTCCATTGGAACTTGGATGCTTTATGTGTTTGCTTTTTTAAAGGTACCAAAATTGAAGAAAATACTTCAACAAACCTTCTATAATTACCTGCTAACCCAAGGAAACCATGAATCTCTGTAGGTCTTGTAGGTCTTGGCCCGTTATTCACATCTTCTATCTTTTGAGTATTAACCTTCATTCCTTCATTAAATACAATATGACCCAAGAATGCCACAGATTTTAACCAAAACTCACATTTAGAGAACTTTGCATATAGCTTACGATTACGAAGAATCTGTAACACTTGTCGTAAGTGAATGGCATGGTCCTCTTTTGATCTCGAATAAACAAGACTACCATCTATAAAAACTATCACGAACACATTTATGAATGGCTTAAACACCCTATTCATAAAATCCATAAAAGCTGCGGGTCCATTAGTTAGACCAAAAGACATGACTAGAAACTCATAATGACCATACTGTGTTCAAAAGGTTGTCTTGGGTATGCCCTTCTCTTTGACCCTCACTTAGTGGTAACCTGACCTCAAATCAATCTTTGAAAGACACTTGGAACCTTGCAACTGGTCGAATAAGTCATCAATTCTCAGAAGGGGATATTTTTTCTTAATAGTCACCTTATTCAGTTATTGGTTGTCAATACACATTCTCAATGAGCCATTTTTCTTACACACAAATAACACTGGTGCACCCCAGGGGGACATACTAGGCCTTATGAATCCTTTTTCTAGCAAGTCTTTCAATTGCTCTTTTAACTCCCGTAATTTTTCTCGGGCCATTCTATACAGAGAAATTGAGATTGGTTGAGTACCGGGAATTATATCAATACCAAACACTACTTTTTGTTCTGGAGGCAAACCTGGAAGAACACATCTGTATCCTTCACTCTAACTAGATGGTATATGTAACCCTTGGAAATCATTCTTTTTTCCTTGAAATAAGAAATTAATTTACCTCTTGGAGCACCAATGTTACCCCTCTATTTAAGGACTACCTCCCTTGTAAAATGGATATACACCCTCTTAGTTTGGCAATCTACCATGGCATAACAAAAATCCAACCAATACATATTTATTATAGTATCAAAATCTACCATTTCTAACTCAACAAGGTCAGCCATTGTATCACAACCACAAATAGTTATTATATAATTTTGATACACTTTCCTAGATATAATAGATTTACCAACCAGCGTAGACACTTCAAATGGCTTAAATAGCATTTCTAGTGTTCTTTTGAACTTTTCAGCAACGAATGGAGTGGCATATGATAATGTAGAACCCAAATCAATTAATGCATATACGTCATGTGAAAAGATGGACAATATACCTATAACCACATTCAGAGACACCTCTAAATTTTGTCGCTATGCTAAAGAATATATGATTCTGAACTCCACTAGATCTAGTTACTCTTTTAGTACCTCTACCATAACCCGTAGGCCTTACACCCCTAACTGAATAAGGTATCGATGATGATGATGCAACAACTGATCCAGTAGGTCGTGTCATACAACCTATGCCCCTTTATGGACATTCTCTTATCATATGCCACGATGTGCCACACCAAAAGCAGGCATTTGTCCTGAACTGATATGCACCTAAATGAAGCTTTTTGCATTGTTTACATGGATGCCAAAGAGGTATTAATTGTCTCATACTCCCTTGCTCTTGATACCTCATTGTTCGTGAACTCTGACTCTCACTTATTTGCCCAAACTGATTGCCTTTGGACCCTTGAAACTTTGGTGGAGCACTAGCTTCATAATAAGAAGATAATGGTCTAGGCGGTCTATTAGAAAATCAAGGCCTAAAATCTCCGTGGGATGCTATAAACTGCCACGTAGATCTTTCCCTCTTGGAATACCCTCTTTCCAATTCTTGTGTTCTTCTTCTCTGCCTCTAATCCTCTATTTTTTGTACAAAAACTTGTATTCTTTTATGTCCATGTCATTGTTCAAAGCAGTAATAGTACAATCTCTAACCATATATGGATCCTATCTATCCACATATCGATGAACTCTATCATCCATAGTAGATACTACATCAGGAGCATAGCTAGACAAAGAGTTAAACTGGAGGTTGTACTCGCTCACGCTCATATTCCCTTGGTAAAGATTTAGGAACTGATCTGCACGATCCTATCGGATCTCAAATAGAAGGTAGTGATCAAGAAATGCCTCTTTGAACTCTTTCCAAGTAGCTAAAATACATCGATACCCCTAGATCATTTCTAGTCTTTATACCAAAATATAGCCTCCCCTTTGAATCTATATACTACTAGCTCAACTTTCTCTTTACCCGATACATGCTTGACATCTAGATCCCTTTGGATTTGATCAATAAAGTCCTGTGGGTCTTCATTAAGATCTGGTAGGGTGAATGTGGGAGGATCCAATTTAAGAAAATCCTACGTCTGTAGGTAAGCTTCCCTGTCTGCAACACTAGAACCTGCGGTTGGAATAACTTGTCCTTGAGATTGTCCAACAACTATACGAGCCAACAATTGCACTACATTCCTTAGATATTGGTCAGTAGAATTAAAAGGTGGTTCTAAGGATACAATTCTTCTCCTTCTTAGCTCTTCTGGAGATGGAGAAGTAAAAGAAGTTTGTGATACAAACTCAGTTTGAGCCTCACTTTGATTAACTTGCTTAGGTGATGTCTTGCTGTTCCCTTCTCTGGTATCCACATCTAGTTTATTACCTATATTATTACTCCTTTTTGTAACCGACATCTTTACTATAATAAGAGAAACAAAAAATAGATTTAATGGTTAACTATGACTTCACCTACAACATGGGCTCTATTGCACGATCTAATATATGAAGAAAAAGAGATAACCCCTAAATGTCCCATAGCCTCATGTTTATAGATGTGGTGCACAACATACCCATAAGAAATACTCTATGTAGACACAACTTTGTATACTCCCTAGGCCGACCTACTCAAATACCACTTTTTTCATGCCTCAAATCCTATTGCGGCGGACAGATACTCGTAGCCATGAAAGCTTGAGAGAACCAATCAATGATATTGTACTCCTTATGCATGTAACTATAATAACCAAAGGTTTTACCATACATGGATATAATGCATTGATGAGAAATAAATGACATGCCCAAAACTATATATATACCAGACTTGGCCACTGGGGCCATAACATCTAAAAGATAAGACACTATCATGCTTAACTTTACATTGGTCTACAAAGCCTCTAAAAGATACGTAGACATCTGGTTAAGGTTGCGACAAACCAACGCCTTACTCTTGACTACTGTACAATACCAAAATATATAAAATAGACTGGAAAGCCTTGAATCAATCTAGAGCACACCAATAGCCGTTGGATATCTTAGGCTCCAACTGAGAAGGTGTATTTGCTGAAGCACCTATGCATGCAACATGGAATATAGGTCCCTCATAAAGGGCGTCATTATGAAAGTATGTACTGAATAAGAAGGCTAAAAGTAACCATACATGATATAGAAGCTCAACAAAAATCAGATATAAGTGTACAAATAGTGCTAGTAGAACACCTTTATATATACTCGTAGGGTCAGGTACATTACATTTATTTCTTTATTTTACCTTTATTACTTCATAATATTTGTAGTCATATGATACAAATGACTAGATGATTAGTGTTAAATAGATAAATCGGGATCAACCCATGCTAGGCTTATGCCCCTAAGCTTTCACCTATAAATAAACATTGGGATCGGTCCATGCTAGGATTGCGCCCCTGAGCGACCACCCGAATATAAAGTATTGGGATTGGACCATGTGAGGCTTATTCCACTGAGCTGCCACACGTTTAAGATAGATTTGCATTACTTAGTTTATTTAGCCTTTAAGATTGTTACTTTGGTGGTCATAATATTATGGTACCTTGAAACAATAATCTACCAATAAGAGATATGTAAATGGAAACTTAATGTAAAATAAATGAGGTAGGGAGGTGTTAGCACACAAATGAAGTGTTTAGAAGCTGAAAATAACACATGGTACTTATTTGAGTAAATGGAGAACTCCAAAATTTTTCTATTGAAAATAGACGTACAGGCTTAATAATAAGAATGTATTGAGGTGTTTTAACATGTAAGAGAGTGGTAACAAGGTCATTTTCTACATGGAATATAATATGCTACTAGTGTGTATCACTTGTTATAGGATAACCTTGGAAGCTTACTTGATTGAACAAATGTCCGATTTCATGCCAAAGAGTGTAAAATAGAGTATGCCTGACATACCTGGTCGTACAACTCCGATACTAACCTAACTTGACTTACCACCTTTTGGATTACTTATCTATAATAAAAATCTATGGTAAACTAATATTAGCAACCAATCGACACATTTGGGCTATTTAACTTCACAAAAAACAGTGGCTGGGCAGTAAGCCCTTTATTTATCTATCAAGGTTGTTATTTTAACCCTTTTCTTCTCTAATTACATCCAAATACCATGCATATTCTTATAAGATCACCTAAAAAAACTTTGGATTCAATACACCCTCCAAATAATACACAAAATAGAATAGGCAGTAGACGTATACAACTATTAGTTCAGTAGTATACCACCACACCCTTCTTCTATATTTCAATACAAACTAATTACACCTTTCCCCAATATCAACCGGGCATACCCTAACATATACACACAAAACATTCCACAAAATATCCCAAAATCCCTTTTTTTGTAGCAATTAATTATTGAACTCATCATCTATTGAGTTCTCAATAACAACACATCCATAATTCTTTCCTAAATTCATATAAAAGGAGAAAAAAATAGGGCAATCAACTTACCTCAATTCTGCAACTTATCCTTTAAATTTGAACTCCTCAAGAACTTCAACTTTCACTTTCCTTCACATTTTAAACCAAAGAAGAAACTAGATGTCTCTTAATAACAATGAAAGGTGAGTAGGTGGCTTGTTTTATATTATGCCATATATTTTACAATTAGGAATGTATAGAATGTTTTCCTAATCTTCCATGAAAGAATTAAGCTAAACCTTAAGTGTTTTCACTTACCTTGGCTTGCAAAGGTTGGGTTTTTTTCAAGATCCCTAAAAAGAAAAATAGGGCAACTCCTTGTTGTTTTAGATAGAGTGGAGATAATTTGTTAAATATAATCTATTTTGTGACTTAGAAATGAAGAAAAATGACCATCAACTTGGCCTTATAAATTCCATATTTTGGCCACCTCCTTAGCTGCATTTTGGACCTTAAAATTGGTCAAATTGGTCCAAGTAGGTGATGCACCTACTTAAGGGTTCAAGTTGCTCAAAATTTCAAAGTAGGTCATGCACCTACTTACTTAATTCTTAGTTGGGCTCAATTAAATTGGGCCTTTGCAGATTTGAGTATTGGGCCTCTTCTCCATCTTCTTTCTTTTTACTTAATTTGGGCCCAAATGAGTAAATTACTATAGGCACAAATCTGATCCATAGACTAGAGCCCATTAATTTGGTCCAAATAGCTCAAGTAGGTGATCCACCTACTAGCTTAATTAATTCAAGCAAGCACCTCACAAAATACTCCATTTTCAGTTCTTAATCCCTTTAATGTAACTTAAAGCTTGTATATACTTGGTCACTTCAAACTTTAGATTCAAATACTAGCTTACGATTTTGAGTTTAATAGTTGTATTGACGTTAACTTAGTCACATCACCTTAAAACGTAGGGGCAACATCTAGAATTCCATCTACACTACTAATACTCGCATAACAAATCTCACCCGTTACCTATACCACAAGGTTATACCAAGTTACATATAATTAGAACAAGTACAAGCAAAATATGAGATGTTACAGTCCAAAACCCCTAAGTATTTGAGCCTCAATTGTAGCCATAATTATGATTGATTTACTCAAATTTCTTGAGGGTTATATCTCTCTAATGATAGTTGAGCAATGGGTTGGTCTCAAAAACTCAGTTTTTGAAGGTGGGAGCCACTTGGGGCTTTGGTGTCATCTTGGACCCCTGACACAATGGTGCCATAATGGGTATTTTCATTCTTGTATTAATTCTTAGAATATTTTATTGATATCTTGGCCCATGGAAGAAGCTTTAAGAAAAAAAGGCAAAGCTCATTGGTTCGTGAGTAATTTGGACTTAAGGTAGGTTAGGCTTACTTGTAGTTAGATTGAGCTTAATTTTAGTATAATTATGATATCTTGTAAGATTGGGTGGGTTATTAGATGATAAATGGGTGAATGATGATACTTAGGATTAGTTGATCCTCGTAATCTCTTAAACTTGTAAAATGTGATGCTTGACTATATCCTAGAACCTTGGATAGTTCTACTTGTAGTCTCATAAATAGTATGAGAATGCTTTAGTTGCTCTAGTAGAGGAGAATGATGTTGTTGACTATCCTTAAGAGTATGTTGACCTAGATATGACTAGTTATGAATTGGACTTAGTGTTTGGGGTGACTTAGAAAGGATACTTGAAGATTTTTTTTCCCTTATAGGCCTAGTAAGGATTGATAAGACCTTATGGTGTGATTTAGATAACCTAGCCTAATTTCGGGTAGAAGTTAGTCTTATATAGATGAACTTTGGCATTATTAGGATTTAGGAGTGGGACTTGACCCATCTTAAGCTTGAACTATGTAATTCCTTAGTGACCTAGATACTTGATGAATGTCTAAGTTACGTTATTGAGGTTATAATGGTTAAACCCAGTTGTAGGATATGCATGTGGTCGATGGTTGGATAATGTGTATACTTGATTGATTATCTTGTTGTCATGATATGGATAGCATTAGATGTCTTGTAAATTGGACATATGGTTATACTATCGGTTGGATTATTAATGAGCTCACCAAGTGAACCTCTAATTATGTTACCACTCTTGTTATGACCCAAGCCTAATGAATAAGCTAATGTTATGTGAAGGATTCCATTGGGGTTAGTATTGTGAAAAGTGGGAGTAAAAGAGGCATCTAGAGAACATGCACTTGACTTATAATTGACTTGCTAACAAACTTGTTAACTTGGTAAAGTGATGATTGCGTACATCATTTAGATACTCATGCTCATGCATCTACTTATATTATATAGTGATGATTAATAGTAAAGTATGATATTATGTCTTACCTTATATCATTTATACTCTATTATTGTGGGTTATATATGCTTATTAAATGACTATATATATGTGTATATAGTTGTCTTGGAGGATATAATGATGTTATGATGATGCCCGGTGAATCAAGAGGATATAATGATGTTATGATGATGCCTAGTAAATCTAGAGGATATAATAATATTATGATGATACCTAGTGAATCCAGAGGATATAATGATGTTATAATTATACCTGGTGAATACGGAGGATATAATGATGTTATGATGATTCCCTATGAATCCGGAGGATATAATGATGTTATGATGATGCCCGGTGAATCTGAAGGATATAATGATGTTATATGATGCTCTATGAATCCGAAGGATATAATGATATTATAATGATGCCCCGTGAATTCAGAAGAGGTAATGATGATGTTATGTGTGGCGAGTATATATGAATACGTGGATGTATGTGAGGTTATGCTGTGTGTGGATAAACCTATTTGTGTACTTAGGACATGATGTCTTCCTTGGTAAATTGTTATCCATTCTTTGTCATTAATCACTAGATAAAAGGTGTGACCTTTGTTAACTCTAATTAGTAACTAGAAGTAGATTATTGGGTTAAGGCTAATTGATATATGTAATCTGGTGTAGAACCAAGGGCTCACCTAGTAAATCTATTTGACTTGGATAAATGGTTATGTTATGGAATGTCGCCTAGTAAAGTGGCTTATGTGATAACTAGTTGTCTCAAATAAATGGCTATGAATTATAGGCTAGAAACCCTAGAGAACTAGTTGGTGGACCCTACTTAGCTAGAATATGGAAATTAGTCCTTAAGGTTGTGATATGCTTAATGATAATAGACCTAGTATTGTATGATGAGTGGTTAAGTTGACATCTAGTGTGTGATTCCATGGTGGCTTAATTGATGACTTATATAATTAGGAGGCTAACTATAAGATGCCATTATGATGGGTGAATAAATAATAGTGTTGGTAACTTGTAGCTTTTCCTTATTTGATGACTAATAAACTATAAGAGTTGCAAACTAATAGCTCATAGAAATAGAGGATATCTAATATAGACTAGGAATAGAGTTAATAATGAGTTAGAGATTAAATAACTATAACCATGTTATGGTGATATTGGCTTCGTTGTGTCAAATTACGGTATGGATGATGATTGTCGACCTCGGTAAGAGGCCATGGCGGGAATGTACAACCCGCGACTTTGGTGAGTTTCTGGTGTAGTTGTGCCTTGATATGTCTATGGTTTGATATTTTGGTGTACTCTTTGGTGGTATGGGACGCCATGACAAGTTCTTAATTTGTTTTCCTTGAGTGTACTTCCCGGCGGTATGGGATGTCATGGTATGTTCTTTTGCTTTATACTCTAGTGATAGTAGTTGTGTTGATTATGGTAATTATATGATTGTTATTGTATATATGTGGCTTTACGCTTCCAAAATAATTACTCATGTTATCTGAAAGTTATGGTATATGTGAATATGGAATGTCGCACTATTGTTATAGTTTATTAGTTAATTAGACATAATATTGAAAAAGATTCAGGTTCTATTATGTACCTTGACTTTAATTATTGTCTTACTTTATATCATCCTTATATTATAATTTTGCTTAGTCAGCCAATGCTACCTACTGAGTACCCGGTACTCATACTACACTTCTGTACCTTTTTGGTGTAGACCCGAGTTCTAGTTGCCGCCATTAAGTCAAGATCGTGCAGTGTTGATCATCAGGAGACAAGGTGAACTCTTGGAGTTCAAGTTGCCCCTTTTTCCCTTCTATCCTTATTCTATCTTTTATATTCGAGATGAATGTATAAGACTATTTAATACTATTAGATGTTGAGTAGTAATTTCAATTATCGAATGTAGAGATGCTTTTGTACTAATACTATCAGTTCATGGGATTGGTATTCAAATGTTAGTTGTTTCTTTATGGAATATCGTTGTTATATTGTGTTCTCGTATAGGGTCCATGTTGGACATTCCTACCAAGGTAACCTATTGCATTAGCTCTGGGTTATGGTATTGGCTTACCTACTGGTGGGTTATGGTGGCTGCCATCATGACTCGAAAATTGGGTCGTGATAGCATCTTTCTTTGACATCAAGTATCTCAAGGTTGCATAGTCAATGTGAACTATGACCTTTGTTCCAATCAAATAAGACCAAAATTTTTTAAAATCATAAACCATTACGAGTAGATCTTGCTCTGTAACTGTATAATATTTCTCTGTGGGGTTTAAACCTTTGTTGGCATAGTAGATGGGATACAAGATCTTTTCTCTTCTTTAGCCTAGGATAGAACCCAAGGACACTCTGCTTGCATCACACATTACCTCAAAAGGTGTAGACCGGTCGAAAGATACAATGATGGGTGCCAAAATCAACTGCTTCTTTAGGCATTTGAAAGCATTGAGACAAGCATCATCAAAAACAATTTTCACCTCTTTCTCTAAAAGATTGCATAGAGGATTGGCAATTTTAGAAAAGTCCTTGATAAACTTCGGTAAAAGCCTACATGACCCAAAAAGCTTTGTATGCCTCTAACTAAATTGCCCGTGACAATTTCTCAATCACATCAATCTTTTCTTTGTCCACCTTAATACCATGTTTGGAGATATTGTGCCCTAGCACAATGCCTTTTCTCACCATGAAGTAATATTTTTCCCAGTTTAGCACCAAATTGCATTCTTCATATTTCTGCAGTGCACTGGCCAAATGGGCCAGATAGTCATCAAATGAGTCCCCAACCACTAAAAATTCATCCATGAATACTTAGATCGTGTATTCAACTATATCAAAGAATATTGATATCATACATCTCTGAAAAGTGGAAGGCGCATTGCATAGTCTGAACGACATCCTCTTGAACGCAAAGGTCCTATAGGGGCAAGTAAAGGTAGTCTTTTCTTGGTCTTCGGGCATAATCATGATTTGATTGTAACCTGAATACCCACCAAGAAAATAATACTAACCCCTTCTTGCTAATCTGCCTATCATCTGATCCATGAAGGACGTAGGGAAATGATCACTTTGTGTCCACTTGTTCAGCTTTTTGTAGTCCATGCATACTCTCCAACTGATCACTGGTCTCATTGATACTAATTCATTCTTTTCATTTGAAACTACTGTGATTCCCTCTTTATTTGGCATGCATTGAACTGGGCTTACCCACTTGATGTCTGAAATGGAAAAAACCACCCCAACATCTGACCACTTGATTATCTTTTTTTTTACCACCTTTTGTATAGAAGGATTCAGTTGCCTTTGGTGCTTAATATTGGGAATGTTGTCCGGCTCAAGTTGTATTTTGTGAGTGCATAAACCCAGTGAAATCCCTACAATGTCTGCAATGGTCCACCCAATAGCTCTCTTGAATTTTTGCAATACTGATGTCAAAGCTTCCACCCATTCTCTTACCAAATCTTTCCTAATAATCACTGATAAGGTTGTTGGCCCCTAAGAATGCATACTGTAGATGACAGGGGAGGGTCTTCAATTCCAATACTGATGGATCCTCAATAGATGGTTTTGCAGGAGGTGTGGTTCTATTCTTCAAATCAAGATCCAACTTCTTAGGGGCATATTTGTAAGAACCTACGCTATGTAGTGCATGAACCTACTCATCATATTCATATATTCCATCATTCTCAAAGTTCATGATCACTACTGCTAATGATTCTACCCCTAATCTTTCCTCAATAGGAACATCCACTGCAACCACATCATCATCCTTAACATCTATCACTGCTATCACTGTCATATCATCAGGCTGTTGAACTATAATGCATATATTCAACACTATTTTCTCATTGTTCCATTTGAAGGTGATCTCTTTTGGGTCCATATCAATCAACACCCGACCAGTGGACAAGAAGGGTCTACCCAAGATAATTAAAGACCGGGCATCCACTTTATAGTGTAAAATCATGAAATTTGTCGGATAGGTGAATAATGCCACCCTTACTCTTACATTACGCATAATACCCACTGGCTCATTTACAAATGAGCCAGTCATCAACAACCTTGCAGATATAGGCTTGAGTTCTCCTAACCCCAACACCTTATATATCACTAATGGCATTATATTTTTCCTGCTCCTGAATCATATAGAGCTTGATTAATATCATAAGGCCTAATAGAACATGGGATGGTGACTGCTCTTGGGTACATTTTTTTTTCTACAGATGGTGTATGAAAATTCATGCCAAACTATTGCACTATATCTCAGAGCCCTTCTATAACCCAGTCATCACCGTCAATACTCTTAAAATCATTATCACTACAAGTCAACTTCTCAAACTCAGCTTCAGGTGGCTCATTTGCAATAATATTATCCTTCTTTAGCTTATTAGAAGTAGGAAAAAAATGCTCATCAATTGGGGATTCACTCCTAGTATTAATAGCTATATAATGAATAAGAGTCAAAGTATTCTGCACAATGTCACTAGGAAGGGTACCTGTCTATCGTTGGGACAAAGTGACAGAGATTTGCCCATACTGATACTCTAAATGCTTGATAGCAGTTGAATGTGACTCAACCTTCTGGGTCAATCTTGAAATATCATCCTTGAGTTCTTTTAGGAAAGTTTCTTATCTCTCTTAACCCTTCACCAATTTAGTCAACATTTCTTCTATTCTTGATTCCGCATCTCGTCTACCAAGCGGAATGTATTTGTCTACATCATCATAATAGGTTCGACCTTGATTCCCTTACCCTTGGGCTCGGAAATCTAACAACTGATGATTGCTTTCCCCTCTAACTCAGACTTATGTACCCTAGAAGTTGCACCCTATGCCCCTACTATATCAAACTTTGTAGAATTTACTGTTGCAAATTATTTGGCCAACTCACCAATATCTATCCTCAATAGTGAAATCTCCTAAGCTACAATATCCTCAGTTACTCTTCACTCACTGGAAGCTCCGATGGCATAAATGTCAGAACCTCTCTCAACCTCCTGAGTTTGCCACCCTCGATTAGTTAATGAGATCTGATCCATAATAATAGAAGTTATCTACCATCATAATATCATAAAGACTCCTTTGGAGATAGTTTTTGGCATTTCTCTTAAACTAATATTCAGGGCTCTATAGAATATCTCCAACAAGATTGTCCCTGAAATTTAGTGGTTGGGCACTATGCTAAGCTTCTTTTTGAAAGAAACCATGCCTCATACATAGATTCTGACTGTAGCTGCCTGAAATTATAAATCTCATCCTTGAGCTGCAATACTCTGGATGAAGGAAAAAACCTTTTCAAGAATTATCTGTGTAGATCGTTCCACGTAGTGATAGATCCTCTTGGAAGTCCCCCGACCATAAAGATTCTTCTCTAGTAATTGAGAAGGAAAAAAACCTTAGTCTTAGTACCTCCTAATATACTCCAGGTATGGTATATGAAGTACAGATCTGTATAAAATTTGCAAAATGTATGTTTGCATCATCTGTAGGAAACCCCGCAAACAAACCATTCAAGTATAGGAGATAGATCATAGCACTTGAAATATTGAACTTGACATCAGGGGGTAAAATCGGAGGAATATGTAAGACCCCGCAAAATCCTAAGCTCAACTCAGTCTTTTAAGCTTACTAACGGGTCCCTGACTTAGAAAATTCTAGCTAAGTATTCAGACTTAGTATTATTTTGGCCTTTGTAAGTTAGAAACTCTATTTAATGACTCTTATGACCTTAAAGTATCAATCATTGGATTGATTCATGATCAGGAATGTCAGTAGGTGTTTCTGGATGTGTTTTGGATTTTTTCAAACCTCGTTTGAACCATATTTAGGAATCTAAAACAGTGTATCAACGCGATCTCAGCACGGCGCGGTGGCCATCGCATCGATAAATATTTTTCCATGGCTCCCAGTAGCAATTTCTAGTGAACCGATGCAGACACAATGCAGTGCATTGGCTATCGCATCGAAGCCAACGATGCAGTGCATCATCCTGTGCGTCGACAGTCCGGTTTTCAGTCATTAAAAGTTGCATCCTTGGGGGATATTTGGGTCTTTTTCCCACCCCTATTCAACCCTAAATCACGAGATTCAGCCCTCATTGAGCAAAATATACTTACTTTCTCCCAAATTTCTCAAGGACAAGAACCCTAGGTGATTTAATTTCAAGGCCAAGGCTCAAGATTTCCACCATTGTTCTTCAGGAATTTAGCAACCAAGATATGTCAAGTGTTTATCCAAGGGTTACCTTCCACCCTTGGAGTTCAAGAACCCCTTTTAACTACAAGTTTATGAATTTGATGAATTTTGTGGTTAAATTTGAATGTGTTCATGATTACCATGTTAATGGGGTTTCTAGATCATGATTTACTACAAGATTCATGTGGAATTGATTGATATGTGTGCATTATCGTATGAAACAATGTAGAAACCGTTAAAGTTGTAAATGTGAAATTGAACTATGATGCTTACATGTTGTTTTAATGTAATGTGCATGGATTATGTCCTTCAAGTGTTTGATGAATTGTTTATGTGAGTTGAATAGGGAAATTATATCATGTCAGCATACATTCAAGTTCATGTTATGCAAGTGTTTGCTAAAATGTCCCAAACGAATATACGATGACCAAGTACTTAGCTATCATCTTTCAAGATTGTGCCATGTTATATGATTTATGCTATCGAGTCCTAGGGGTATTTAATACCCGACAATTTAGTTATTTACCTAGAGGCATGGTCAGTCATAGGATAGTATCAGTCATGTCACGATTGGTAGAATTCAGTCAGTTAACAAATTCAGTAGTATTCCATCAATCCACGGAACCCGGTGAACTCAATTTAGTTCAGTTATACAGTACGATCAGAAATAGTTCAGTCTAGCCTAGAACAGTCTAGAATCTAGCCCAGTGTCTATTCAGTTGGGAGTAGGATTTAGCACTGAGTGAACCTACGGATGGGGACTCACCTACTAGAAGAGGGTGTAATCCTTAGAAGCAGTCCTTGTGTTCCAAAACTATGTATTCAGCATAGGTTGAGATATCAACCTGCTAGTTGAGGGTTGATGAGGTGATCTACCTGCCAGTTGAGGGTACCATCATTCTCGTTTAGAGTACCTTCCAGATGAGGGTGACTCAGTTTGTCTTTACCCGTGGCATGGTACTGACACCCTTCCAGCTGGTGTTACAGATTAGACCCCAGTCAGTTCAGAGAGGGGCATGTCAGTTAGATGATTACTTCCTACAGTCTCAGTTTTAGTTCCAGTCTTAATATAGAACTCAGTCTAGTTCTACAAAAAATTAGGACTATCAGATACAATCACTCAGCTCAGAACAGAACTAAGTATAGTTCTAAAGAATCAAGACTGTCAAAGACAGTCACTCAGCTATCTATAATTCAGTATCTATTGGATCAGATATCAATTAATCAGTATTCAGATTTGGTAATCTAGTTTTATCATGATCTCAGTTATAGTTTACATATTCACGCATGTACTCTCATTCAATTATACTTATGCCATTCAGTCAGTATTGTTCATATATATGAACCCATGCATTTCAACCTTCCTCACTTTGTATACCAGTACATTCAAAGTACTGACGCATACCTTTTTTTTGCACTATGATATTTTATATCATAGGTTCAGACGCGTAGGCTCCCAATCATACTTAGCAGTTCAGATATTCAGCTGACAGAGTTAGTGGTGAGTCCTTTTAGTTCGAGGACATGATGATTATTTTAGTAGTTCAGCTTATTTCAGTAGTTCGTAGTCAGTTGGGGACTTGTCCCATCAACTCCATATTTAAGACAATTTAGAGGCTTTTTCAGACTAGAGTATTTTCAGAAAGATATTAGATTTGGTATTTGTTATACCGTATTCAGTTTTATTATAGTATTGAACCTTATGGAATATTTTACACCTAATTTCTGCATACTATAGTATTATTCTTTAGTTATTGTAGCAGGTACTAGTCATGGGTTAGCTTGTGGTTCTTCAGGATTATGAGCACCGTGTAGCATTTAGGGTACAGACTCAGGGTGTTACATACTTGGTATCAGAGCTTAAGGTTCAACAAAGTACAAGGAAGTCTGAAAGATGCATCTAGTAGAATCTTGTACATGAGTGTGTAGCGCGCCACACTTATGGATAGGAGGTTGTGAGGTGTTTTAGGAAAAAGTTTCCCATTTTCAGTATTTATGTCATACGAGTAAGCATGATCTCCAGCTAAACTCCCTGTCTAATCCAAATTTCTCTTCCATTTATAGAATATACCTCTAAAGTGGACTAAGAGAAGAGGAACGTGAGACCATCCAGAACCCCAGCCTTTCCAGCCAGATCCTCTGGATGAACACCTCTCCCACGCTGAATTCAGAGAAGCTTTCACCACCCTAGCATATTCTGTGGCCGCCCAGGATGAATACCCAACTGTTGTTCCGACCAACCCAGTAGACAATAATGCTGCATCCAGGATTCGAGATTTCACCCGAATGAACCCTCCATCTTTTACTAGATTTAAGTCAGATGAGGACCCTCAGGAGTTTCTTGATCAGGTGTAGAAAGTTACAGATATTATGGGGGTGACTGATGTTGAGAGCGCTAAGTTAGCCGTATATCAGTTGCAGGATGTAGCCCACTCATGGTTCAAATAGTGGAAAGTAGAATGGGTCATAGGTACAGGGCCCAAATGGAAGGAGTTTGCCACTACGTTTCTTGATAGGTTCTTCCTATTGTAGTTGAGGGAAGAGAAGGTTTTGGAGTTTATAAAGTTGAAACAGGACAACATGACAGTGAAAAAGTATTCTCTTAAGTTTACTCAATTAGCTAGATATGCTCCTCATGTGGTGGCAGATAGTAGATCCAGGATGCGTAATTTTGTGTTGGGGGTGTCTACCAGTATGGTCAAGGAGTGTAGGACCACAATGTTGATTAAGGAGATGGACATATCCAGGATCATGGTCCATGCTCAGTAGATAGAGAAGTCTAAGATTAGGGAGAGGGACAGGGAGAACAAGAGAGCGAGAGCAGATAGTTTTAACTTTGCTCAGCCTTAGTAAGAGGGTGGGAATCATTCTCAGTTCCACCTGAAATCCTCAGTTCCAGCTCTATCCTTAGCCAGTTCTTTAGTATCAAAATTTAGAGACGACAATAGAGATAAGGCACCAGGTCCTAAACCCCAGGGTAGTGTCGGCAGCGCTCGAACCAATCCCCTTTGTCAGAAATATGGCAGAAATCACCAGGGCATCTGCAGAGCGGGCAGTGATGTATGTTTTGAGTGTGGCAATCTAGGATATAGAGTTAGAGATTGTCCCCAGTCAGGTTCTTAGGGTCAGTATAACTATCCCCCAGCTCAGTCCGTTCGCCCAAAGCAGCAGGGTATCGCTTCCAGTGCCACCAGTGGGTAGCGCCCAAAAAAACTCTATGCTCTTTTGTCATAATAGGATTAGGAATGTTCTCCTAATGTGGTCACTGGTACATTACAAGTTTTATATTTACATATTTATTCTTTGCTAGATCCAGGAGCTTCGTTGTCCTTCGTTACTCCATATAAAACCGTTGATTTCAGAGTCAGTCCCAAAATTCTAGCAGAGCCTTTCTTAGTCTCTGCCCCAGTGGTTAAATCTATCATAGCCCAATGGGTATACAGGAACTGTCCGATTATGATATCTTAGAAAGCTACTTCAGCAGACTTTGTCGAATTAGAGATGACTGATTTTGATGTCATTCTTGGCATGGATTGGCTTCATTCCTGCTATGCCTTAGTCGACTACAGAAATAGAATTTTCCAATTTCACTTTCTAAATAAGCCCATCCTAGAATGGAGGGGTAGTACTTCAACACTTAGGGGTCAACTAGTTTCTTACCTTCGGGCGAGAAAAATGATACCTAAGGGATATGTCTATCATATCGTTCGAGTCTAGTACTCTAGTTCAGAAACACCTACTCTTGAATCAGTGTCAGTAGCATATGAATTCCCAGATGTGATCCCCAAAGATCTTCCCAGAATTCCTCCCAAAAAGGAAATTGATTTCAGAATAGACCTTCTTCCAGATACTCAACCTATATTTATTCCGCCATACAAAATGGATCCAAAAGAAATTAGAGAATTAAAAGAATAGTTAAAAAATCTCCTAGATAAGGGATTTATCATACCTAGTGTGTCCCCATGGGGTACACTAGTTTTATTCGTGCGTAAGAAAGATGGTTCTCTCAGAATGTGTATTGATTATCGTCAACTAAATAAAGTCATGGTCAAGAACAAGTATCTACTTCCCAAAATTGATGACTTGTTTGGCCAACTTCAGGGTGCCAGTTACATTTCCAAGTTAGACCTCAGATCGGGCTATCATTAGCTTAGATTCAGAGAATTGGATATCCCAAAAATAGCCTTCAGAACTCGGTATGGTCACTTCAAATTATTAGTCATGTCCTTTGGTCTTACCAATGCCCCTGCAGCCTTCATAGACTTGATGAACCGTGTGTTCAAACATTACTTGGACATTTTCATCATAGTCTTCATAGATGACATTCTTGTCTACTCCCACAGTGAGCATGATCATGTAGACCATCTCACAATAGTATTACAGACTCTCAGAAACCATCAGCTATTCACCAAATTCAATAAGTGAGAATTTTGGCTAAGGTTAGTAGCCTTCCTTGTCCATATCATTTCCGGTGATGGCATTAGAGTTGATCACCAAAAGACCAAAGCAGTGAGAAACTGGCCTAGACCCATCTTTCCATCAGATATCAGGAGTTTCTTGGGCTTGGCTGGCTATTACCGATAGTTTTTTGAGGTATTTTCATCTATTACATCCCCTATGTCCAGATTGACTCAGAATAAAGTGAAATTCCAGTGATCAGATTCTTGTGAAAAGAGTTTTTAGGAGTTAAAAACTTGACTCACTACAACTCCAGTTTTGGCCCTACCAGATGGTTTAGATGGGTTTATGGTATACTGTCATGCCTCCAAAGTTGGTTTGTGGTATGTTTTGATGTAGAAAGGTAAGGTCATAGCCTACGCCTCTAAACAGCTTAAGCCCTATGAAAAGAACTATCATACTCATGATCTTGAGTTAGCAACAATAGTATTTGACTTAAAGATTTAGAGGCACTATTTGAATAGTGTCCACATTAAAGTGTTCACAGACCATAAGATCCTGCAGTATGTGTTCTCTCAAAAAGACCTAAACCTCTGTCAGAGAAGGTGGTTGGAGTTGTTGAGAGACTATGACATAAGCGTTCTGTATCATCCGGGTAAAGCCAATATAGTGGCTGACGCTCTCTGTAGGATTTCTATGGGTAGAGTTATGCATGTAGAGAATGGTAAGAAGAAGTTAGCTCAGGAAGTTCATCAGCTTGCCTGACTAGGTATTCATTTAGTAGATTCAGCAGAAGGTACTGTATGGGTGTAGAGTAGTTCAGAATCATCCCTGGTTTCCGAGGTGAAGGAAAAGTAGGATAGGGATCCAGTCTATCTAAGTAAAAGAAATCAGTCAGAGATCAGAAGGTAGAAGTTTTCTCCCAAAGAGGAGATGGAGTGTTGTGCTGCCAGGGTCAGCTATGTGTGCTAGGTGTAGATGACTTGAGACAAAGAATTCTTGTAGAAGCGCATGGTGCGCACGCGCTACTCTATTCATCCAGAGTCCATTAAGATGTATCGTGATTTGCGGGAGATCTATTAGTGGAGGGGGATGAAGAAAGACATTGCAGTGTTTATGGCTAAGTACTCAAAATGTCAGCAGGTTAAGATTGAGCATCAGAAGCCTAGTTGGTCCATGCAGGAGTTCAGTATTCCCATTTGAAAGTGGGAAGAAGTGAACATGGACTTTGTAACGGGTTTTCCTCGTACTCATCGCCAGGATGATTCAATTAGGGTCATTATAGACAGGATGACCAAATTGGCTCATTTCCTACCAGTCCATACCTCTTATTTAGCCAAGGATTACCCTAAAATCTATATCAGGGAGTTGGTTAGGTTGCACAGTGTTCCATTGTCCATTATTTTAGATAGAGGTATGCAGTTCACCTCTTATTTCTGGAAGGCATTCCAAAAGGGTCTTGGTACCCGAGTTCACCTCAGTACAACCTTTCATCCCCAGATAGATGGTTAGGCAGACAGGACCATCCATACTTTAGAGGATATGCTGCGAGCGTATGCAATTGACTTTAAAGGTAGTTGGGATGACCACTTGCCTTTGATTGAATTTGCATATAACAACAACTATTATTCCATCATTCAGATGGCTCTATTTGAAGTGCTTTATGGGAGGAGGTGTAGATCTCCCATCGATTGGTTTGAAGTGGGTGAGGTCATAGTGGTAGGGACTGACTTGGTATTTGATACCTTAGAAAAAGTTTAGTTGATCAGGGAAAGGCTTAAGACAGCTTAGATCCCACAAAAATTATATGCAGATGTACACAGAAAGGATCTCGAGTTCGAGATTGGTGATTTTGTGTATTTGAAAATCTCTCCTATAAAAGGAGTGAAGAGGTTTGTCAACAAGAGGAAACTCAGTCCTCGATATGTCAATCCTTACCGAATTCTCAATTGTTTCAAAAAGGTAGCTTACGATCTTGAGTTGCCTTCAGACTTAGCTTCAGTGCATCCAGTGTTCCATGTCTTCTTGGTTAAGAAATTCATAGGTGACCCAATAGTTGTAGTCCCTACTGGGGGCATAGATATTCAGAAATAACCTCTCTAATGAAAAGACTCCCGTCAAAATCCTTGATTATCAGATTTGCAGACTGAGGAAAAAAGAAGTCCCTCTAGTCAAAGTACTTTGGCATAATCAGTCCATTGAGGGAGATACTTGGGAAGAAGAAGCAAACATACGGACCAAGTAGACTCACCTTTTATCTGCAAACTCAGACTCAACCCAAGGTAACAGATTTCCTTTGAATTTACTCAGTCTCATGTCCAGATATAGCTACCAACTTGGTATCAATTAACGTTGCATACTTAGTCATGCATTCACGAATCAGTTCAGTCATGTACTCATGCATCAGACATCCAGTATATAAGCTCAACTTATCAGTAATCCTAGCCATGCATTCATAAATAATATTCAGCTATGTACTCATGCATCAGATATGCATGTTCAGTATGATAATTCAGAATATCAAAAATTTTAGTCACAAAATCATGCTTCAGTTTTGCATATCCATTGTCTAAATCCAGTCTATCAGTATTCTCAGTTTAATCAGTCTAATTTGAGGACGAAAGTTCCCAAAGGGGAGATATTGTAAGACCCCGCAAAATCCTAAGCTCAACTCAATCTTTTAAGCTTGATAAGGGGTCCCAGACTTAGAAAATTATAGCTAAGTATTCAAACTTAGTATTATTTTGGCCTTCATAAGTTGGCAACTCTATTTCATGACTCTTATGACCTTAAAGTATCGATCTTTAGATTGATTCATGATTAGGAATGTCAATAGGTGTTTCTGAATGAGTTTCAAATTTTTTCGAACCTCATTTGAACTATATTAGGGAATTCAAAATAGTGTATTGGCATGATCTCGGTGCGGCGCGTCGGCCATCGTGTCGATCAATATTTTTCCTTGGATCCCAATGGAAATTTCCAGTGAACCAATGTGGCGCGTTGGCTATTGCTTGATGCCAATGATGCAGTGCATCATCCTGTACGTCGATAGTCTGGTTTTCAGTCATTAAAAGTTGTGTCCTTGGGGGGTATTTGGGTCTTTTCCCCACCCCTATTCATCCCTAAACACGAAATTCATCCCTCATTGAGCAAAATATACTTACTTTCATTCAAATTGCTCAAGAACAAGAACCCTAGGTAATTTAATTTCAAGGCCAAGGCTTAAGATTTCCACCATTGCTCTTCAGGAATTTAGCAACCAAGGTATGTCAAGTGTTCATCCAAGGGTTCCCTTCCACCCTTGGAGTTCAAGAACCCGTTTTAACTACAAGTTTATGAGTTTGATTAATTTCATGGTTGAATTTGAATGTGTTCATGATTACCATATTAATGGGGTTTCTAGTTCATGATTTACTACAAGATTTATGTGAAATTGATTAACATGTGTGCATTATCATATGAATCCATGTAGAAACTCTTGAAGTTGTAAATGTGGAATTGAACTATGATGCTTACATGTTGTTTTAGTGTCATGTGCATAGATTATGTCCTTTAAGTGTTTGATGAATTTCTTATGTGAGTTGAATAGGAAAATTATATCATGTCAACATATATTCAAGTTCATGTTATGCAAGTGTTTGCTAGAATGTCCCAAATGAATATACGATGACCAAGTACTTAGCTATCATGTTTCAAGATTGTGCCATGTCATAAAATTTATGCTATCGAGTCCTGGGGGTATTTAATACCCGACAATTTAGCTATTTACCTAGAGCCATGGTCAGTCATGTCACGATCGGTAGAATTCAGTCAGTTAATGGAATTTAGTAGTATTCCGTCAGTCCACAAAACCCAGTGAACTCAGTTCAGTTTAGTTATACAGTATGATAAAAAATAGTTCAGTCCAGCCTAGAATAGTCTAGAATCCAATCCAGTGTCTATTTAGGTGGGAGTAGGATTCAACATCGAGTGAACCCATGGATGGGGACTCACCTGCCAATAGAGGGTGTGATCCTTAAAAGCAGTCCTTGTGTTCTAGAACTATATAGCCAGCGTAGGTTGAGACATCAACCTGCCAGTTGAGGGTTGATGAGGCGATCTACCTGCCAGTTAAGGGTACCACCATTCTCGTTTAGAAAACCTGCCAGATGAGGGTAACTCAATTTATCTTTATTCGTGGCATGGTACTGACACCCTTCCAGCTGGGGTTACAGGTTGGACCCCAATTTGTTCAGAGAGGGGCATGTCAATTAGATGATTACTTCCCACAGTCCAGTTTTAGTTCCAGTCTCAATATAGAACTTAGTTCAGTTCTACAAAAAATCAGAACTGTCATATACAGTCACTCAGCTCAGAACGGAACTCAGTATAGTTCCACAGAATCAAGACGGTCAAATATAGTCACTCAGCTATTACTAATTTAGTTTTAGTAGGCTCAGATATCAGTTAATCAGTATTCAGATTTGGTAATCCAGTGTTATCACGATCGTAGTTACAGTTTACATATTCACGCATGTACTCTCATTCAGTTATACTCACGTTATTCAGTTAGTATTATTCATGCATATGAACCCATGCATTTAAGCCTACTCACTTTGCATACCAATACATTCAAAGTACTAAAACATATCTTTCTTTTGCACTATGATGTTTTTTATCTTAGGTTCATATGCGTGGGCTCCCGATCATACTTAGCAGTTCACATATTCAGCTGAAAGAGTTAGTAGTGAGTCCTCTTAGTTCGAGGACATGATGATTATTTCAGTAGTTTAGTTTTTTTCAGTAGTTCAGAGTTAGTTGGGGACTTGTCCCATCAACTCCATATTTCAGACAGTTTAGAGGCTTTTTCAGACTAAAGTATTTTCAGACAGATATCAAATTTGGTATTTGTTATACCGTATTCAATTTTATTATAGTATTGAACCTTATGGCATGTTTTCCACCTAATTTCTGCATACTACAGTATTATTATTCAGTTATTACAGCAGGTACCAGTCATGGGTTAGCTTGTGGTCCTTCGGGATTATGAGCACCGTGTAGCGTCTGGGGTACATACTTAGGGCATTATAGAACAATGGCTCCAGTCTCTACTGGCTCAATGTATCCCAAATATTCTGAATCATCCTCGTACTATTCTATATACTAGTATTCTTGGATCACTTGAGGTCGGCCTCCTCTAACTCTATTCTAATTTCCACTCTGCTGCTCGGCGGTTTGCTACTTGTCTCTGCTCAGCTAGATCTACCTTCCTAGCTACCCACTGAGCTTTTTCAGTTTCCCTTCTCTCATTTTCAGCTTTATCTAAAATCTCACCAGTCTATCGATCAACAATATCCAATACTTCTTTCGGAGGATGGCGAGGTACAACATCATGAACCCCTCCAGGGTTATCATCTCTTTTCTGTTCCACCATTCTACTAGGTGTTTGTAGGATCTTCTCTGGGTTTGGATTCATTGGTTGTAAGGGATTTTATATACTCCGTATGGTAGTAATACACCGGCGTAAACCCAACTAAGAACAAAAATAAAAAGAAAAACCCAAGAACTGCAACAACTTTAATTCACAAATCAACACCGCATTCCCCAGCAACGGTGCTAAAATTTTGTAATGTCTAAGCTACACCTCCACTCTGAAGATGATATGGTCTCTACCAAATATAGTAAACCAACAAAGGTTTGGGTCAAATACTAAGGGAATACGTGGAATCGTACCTCTCGGCTGTTGTGATCAACTGGCAGAAATAGAAAAGTAAATGGGGGGTCTTTGAGTATCAATATAGAACTAGTAGAAAATATCAACTTTGGTTGTAATCAGTCATGAGTGAATACTTGGATTATGTTCCCCCTGTCTTCTAAACTCCATAGGATTATCGTACCTTATTGAACTAAATTGATACCTTGCATGTAGAATCGATAAGTTATGTACCTTCTACAATTTTTTGGACGAGCAGAAGGATATAACCCTTTATCTTTTGAGTCTCAGGATGTTGCTTTACTAATGCTTATCTTGATCCCAGTTAACTATTACCTTTTGAGTCTCTAGTTATTAGATGAAATCTAACCATCTTACTTATATAGTACCTAGTAGCTTGGATCGACAGTTCAACTCCAAATTACTATTGCCATTATCTTTTCCTAGTCACTACACCTCTTTTGGAATAAGTAGCAATAATCTAGGCAGAATTCTAACATTTGCAACTGCTATGATAACTATTAAAGTAAAGATAATACAATGCATGCACGGGTATTGATTCAGAACAACAATATCACTTCCCTTAGTTCATCAATCTGCCATGGTTTCCACAACCCTAGCTAAGGGTTTTTAACCTCTCATACTTGTGAAGTAATCAACAATATTCATGATTGAAAGCATGTGATGAGGTTATAATAATAATAAGTAAAAGCCCAAAATCGTAACTGAATTAATCAACCAAAGTCAATACAAGAGAATTCCAAGACCAAAATCGAGTCTCAGAATCAAAATATATTTATAAGTATCAAAAGTGTGTAACTTCTACTAAAAAATACATAAGTGGTACTTATAGTACATGAGGAAACCCTAAAACCAAAGCTCGAATGAAATATGAGGAAAAAGGGTTGGGATCTACTTGTGGTCGCTACATGTGCCCTGGCCTCGGGCGCAGGTAGCATATACAACTTGTAGAGAGGGTGCATGTAGTGACCGCATATGCCAGAAAAAATATTCTTGCAGGTTAGCTCTTGGGATTTTGGACTTCTGACACATACTTTTCCCATATGTGCTATATGCAGTCTGCATGTTGACTTGGCATATGCCGAAAGTTATTTTTAAGCTCTTCTTCAATTCTCGCACATGCTTTGATCACGATCAATTCAAAAAGTGCCCCAAACATCCATAATTGCTCCCATAAGTTGCCAAAAACACCTTTTACATATTTTTCACAAACCTAGCATCCAAAATATGATTTCCTACAAAACATACCCAAAATGCATCATATCTAACAATACAACCTTAGAAACTTGCATATTTTTCTTGTTTTAAGCATAAAAAATGCTATATTTCTATAGCACATCATATATCCTAATCCTTAACTTTTAGGGATGAAATTTCTTTAGTAGTCGATATTGTGATCCTTCAAGTCATTTTCCATATTTTCACTTATTTTTATTTTTAGATCTTTTCCATAGCCATCCCAAGTCATTTGTGACTTGCTGGAGATGGCAGTTTAGTTACCGGGCAGTTCGTTCTATTTTAGAGCTATTTCTCTATTTTGAAGTCTTTATTAGTTTCAAATGACCGCAGGACAAAAACTTTAACAAAATAATCTCGTATGTAATTTTGACTGTGTTAGCAGCTCTAAAATGTCAATTTTAGGCTAGGTAGACCTTTGGTTTAGGTCTCGAGGCACCCAAGCTCATTTTGACCTATTGGTCAGAAAGTGGAGAAATTGGAAATATGGGTATAGGACCCATATTTGGTCGAAACGACCTTGGATTGAAATTTTATGTATAACATCACATATGAGACATCAAAGTTAGTGTGCTTACATAGTTTGTTTGTGTGTACGGGATTTTGGATGAAACTCGAGGGCTTGATGGAAACTTGGAAGATCTGGTGCAGCTGTAATCGCAAGCTAAGGATCGCGATCATGGTACCCTTGGAAGGAGAAGGTAGTGGGATCACACTAGGGTGTGTTGCAATTAAAATATAATTTTCTAATACAATGTGTTGTGATCGCAAGTCTCTGGCTGCAATAACGGGACTTGAGAACCTGGTACGGGTATAAATAGACCTCAATGTTGCAATTTTAGACATTTTTCATCCTTTACTTGATATCAAAAACCCTAACGAGTGTGATATCTCAAAATTGAGACTTGTGGGTGACTTGGGAGCTTGTGTAACATTTATTTTTGTGATTATCCTTCGATTTGAGGTATGAATTCATCATTTTCTTGGTAAAATTTTTAGATTTATTGATCAAAACCCCAAAACCTTTAGGTCTTGATTTTAGCCCCAACTTAGCTTAATTTTCACCCATTTTTGAGGGTAATGATTCCTTGAGCTTGTATAAAGATTGGGTTGGTTTCAAAGATGCGATTTCCATAAGTGGGACCTATATGAGGGTTTTGAGGTGATTTTTAGACCCAAAACACAATGGCATAATAGGGATCAATATTCTCATATTGATGAGTAGAATGTGTTTCTGATAGCTTAGCATGTTGAAGCGGCTGCTCAAAAGGGAAAAATAGTAGTTTAGCAATTCGTTGAACTTTCTTCGACATTGAGGTAGGCTAGGTTTATCTCTTTTTATGTTGAGATATGTCATAGTATGTTTATGATATTTTGTTAGATTTGGGATGAGTTTTAGGTGTTGGATTGATAAAATTTAAGACTTGAGTTAGTTGGACCGTTTAGACTAAATTAAAGTTTTAAGTTGACAGACTTATCTTGTTTCCTTACCCCATAGGAGAATTGGACTTCATTACTCATGATTAGCATGAGAATTCCATAGATTGCTCAAGATTAAGTAAAATGATTTAGACACTTATGTTTAGGTTAAGATTAGCCTTAGTTCCTTTATTAGGGAAGGTTTTCTTAGTTACTATCTTGGCTTAGTTGTTGTTTTTGAGAAGAACCTTTACCTTTGGACTAATTGTGGCTTGCTATACATATAAGTGAGGATTTAGATACCTTAGCCTAGTCTAGGGTAGTATTTGACTTAGAATGTATTTTGGGGATTTAGAAGTGGGATCTTTGATCCACCTTAAGTCAAGATTGATGATTAATTCTCTTGAGGCCCGTATACGTTTATTAGATGCCTAGAGAATTCCCTTTGAGGCAATATTAAGGAACCTTGGTACTTGTTGGTTATGATGAATAACGTAGGAAGTAATGCCTAACGATTATACCATATACCATATGTATGATTTATTGGTTAAGTCTATGGTGATCTATTGATTATGCTATTGCTTTGCCTATTTGTTGGACTACTGACTATAACATTAGCCCTTGAATTTGATATTGTCTAAGCCATAAATTATTTTATTGACTTATGCTATGAATAAGCTATAGATCATGCCATGGTTTAGCTATTGCTCAAGCTATTGATAAGATACCTTTTATGCTAATGATAAGCCATTGAATATACTATTGGTAGGTCATTGCTCATGATATTGCTTATGATTATGATCATGCTAAGCAATTATGCTAGTAATTATGTTAGAAAACATCCTTAGTGATGACGTTAGCAATTGTGTTATTATTTGTGCTAGAAGTTATGATTATTGATTATATGGGAAATTATGCTAGAAATCTTGATGCTTGACTAAATTGTCACTTATCACATTGATTATATGCCCGATTAAATTTCAAAAGATGATGTTGTATTGATTATACCCGACAAGGCTGGAGGATGATTATGATGATATATTGATACCCGATAAGGCTGGAGGATGATTATGATGATATATTAATACCCGAAAAGGTCTGAGGATATTATGATGATATTGATACCCGGTAAGGCTGGTGGATGATTGATGATATATTGATACCCAATAAGTCTAGAGGATGATTGATGATATATTAATTCCTGACAAGGCCTGAGGATGATTATATTGATGTGCCTATATGTACATCTACCAGTTCGAGTCTGGCTATGCCCGATGTATGGATTATATATATATATATCCTTATATTCAAGTTGGGTATGATGTCGATATTAGGAATGTCGGATAAACCCAAATATGGTAAAAATAATAATTATTGGACTTGTGAGGATTAGTGATAATTATTGATTAGTGATAAATGATTATAAAGTTGTATGATTGATGCTTAGTGATGAATAAGGATTAGTGGTGGATATTATTTAAGTGTCTAATCATGACTAGTTGATAATCGAAGATTAATTCGTAAAGGATGATTAGTTAATAAATATTGGCTAGTTGATAACAATGATTAGTGGATATGCTGTGAATAACTGTTAAATGATAACTAGAGGTTATTTATGGCTTGCTGGGACTGACAGTTCGATTTCTAGGCAATTCATTTGAGAATTTTAGTGATACCAAATATATTGTGAAATATTTAATCTAAATTAGCATTTGGTAGAAATATAATTTATTACCTTTCTAAAATGTTTTTAATTTTTATAAATTTTCTAGTTATGGTATATCTATGTTACTTTATAAATAGGTTTATAGCTTATTAATCTTTTAAGCGGAGATAGTGAATCTAGATATGTTAAAACATTATTATTATATAACTGAGGTTTTATTAGAAATAATTTTCTATTAATTATGGTACATCCAAAATATGATGTTTATTTTACCACTAGCCTATTAATACTCGAGTATATAAGTAATGAGGCAAATTAGGTCAGACACTCATAAAGTGACACCACATTTACATGTGGTGTCTATGGGACAAGGCATACAGTGATTACGTTACACATATTTATAACAAAAATGTTAAGAGTAGGTATAGAACCACTATTTAAGGAAAAAGAAATTTTTTAATATATAAATATTGGAATTCAGTTCGCTTAATTTTTTTTCCAATTTTTTGCCTTCCATTTCACAGTATAGTATAGTACTTCTACCTTTATGTGCATATTTCTTAATGGATTTGAAAGGAAAAAGAAATTTTATTGGCATTTTATTTGATCACCAAAAGAAATTAACTATCCACATCAAGTTATTCAAGTTCGGGTTCTAGTGAGACACTATTCAGAGGGCTTATTGGTAGGGCTTTTAGCTTTAGTGTTCAGGTAAGATAGGTTTACCCTATCTTTAAATTGAGCTTATTTATGATAATTGTGTAATATTATGCTAGTTTTGGACAATTTAATGTAGTTTGCATATTATTTGATATATATATATATATATATATATATATATATATATATATATATATGCACACACACATCATGCCTTATTTATTTGGTTAGGACCCCGCTCTAGTAAATATTGGTTTCATATCTTTTAGTATGATGTAGTATTTATGAGCTTAGGATGTGGTAATTAACTTAAGAAACCTTGTATTCATCCCTTTTTAATTAAGATATTCAAATGTTTATTTAAATGTATTTCAGTTACGATTCAGGGATTATATGTACTTTATTTTTGTCATTTATTATGAATTTTGGCACCACTTTGGCATTGGTTGTGGTATGGTTTGTATTTTTATTTAATAGTTGGGTATGTTTACTATGAATTCCAATTCAAGTCCGACATCTGGTTATGATATAATCTGGAAGTTCTGGTATTGATTATTATTGCTTTGGGAGTTGTGATTCCTCTGAGTTCTGGTTTGAGTCCGGCATCTGATTATGAGTTCTGTTGTATATCATGTATGTGGCCTCTTATTATTGCCCACTATTTTTGGTTCAAATCTAGCATCTGGCCTCTTGTTATTATCCACTACTGCCGATTCAAGCCCAGCATCTGGCCTCTTATTATTACCCATTAGTGCCACTTCGATCCCGGTGTATATATGGAGGGTTACTATGGTCTTATGGGATTGTTTTAGTTATGTATTATTTATATTTTTCTTTAAAAATTACATCTTGGGTGTCCCACCGACTTATGGGGGCACAATTGGGTTAATTGTCTTCTTCAGTGTGCGTGGTAGGCTTATGAGGGCCTAGTTAGGTTATGTTTGGTTTGCCTTTTATTACTTCATTGTTTAATTTTTTGTATCCCTTTTACTTATTCTTTTATCACATTTGTGTAGCTGGATAGTTGTTTACCTTTCTATCCCAATTTACTATTGACTTAGACTAACCCTTGCATTTTAGTTATACTTTTGCTATATTGAGATCAATCAATTGATAATGCCTACTGAGTACCTGTTGCTTTGGTACTCATACTATACTTCTAGCGTTCGAGGCTGCTCCTTCTCTATCTGTTCTAGTTTAGTCTTTTGTACTCAAGACTTCTTGTATATATTGTGTATGTTTTTGATTTTGTCTGGTACTCTGGGTATCTTTTAGTAGTGGATCTAGTACCAACCTTACTAGATCTTGGAAGGGATACGTTTGTATATTTTGGTTTGTTTCCTTTGCTCGTTTAATATACTTTATATATTTTCTTTCTATTTTTTACTTATTTTTACTACTTTCATCATTATATGTGATCTTTTTCTAGTTTCTACCTGTTACCTATTAGTTTGGGCTATGGCTTTGCTTGACTACTAGTGGGATAAGGTAGGTGCAATCATGACTTGAGAAATTAAGCTGTGACATCTAAGTATCAGATCCTAGGTTTCGCCTACACTAGTAGTCCCACAGCCGGCAGTAGCTCAACCAGTTATGTCTTCAAAAGATAAGAAGATGATGGGTTGAATCTTGACATCAACTCCACCCACATTTGTCGGGACCCCAAGAGAGAATTCTTATGAGTTCCTATCCAATTGCGAGAAGAGGTTATGAAGTTTTGGGTTTGTTGAGTTGCAAAGAGTGGACTTTGTTTCTTACCAGTTAGAGATGAAAGTGAAGAGGTGGTGGGGAGATATTCTTGATTTACGGATAGCTGGATATCCAATGGTGATATGGACTCCGTTCTTCGAGGCTTTCTTAGGGAAGTATATGCCTCACAACATGTACGAGTGTCTTTGAGATAAATTTTCTGCTGTGAGACAGGGTTCTGTGTTTGTGGATGAGTATGAGGCAAGATTTCATAAGTTAGCCAGGCATGCCACTATGATTTTACCTACGGAATTTGAGAGGATTCAGTGATTTGTTAGGGGATTGAGATTACCGCTTCATAGGGCTACACAATGTTTGGTGACTTCAAGAAAGTCTTTTTTGAGATTGCTGAGCATGTTTATTCTATATAGGAGATTGATCATGAGGCCCAAGGAGGAAACAATAAGAGATCTTATTACTAGGGCAACTACACGTTGAGCCATAATTACTCATAGTTCAAAGTTGAGGGTTTTAGGGTAGGTACCCCTAGCAACAGCCTTATCAGCATTAGGGTCAGACTAGTAGGCAAGTTTAGGCATCCCATCTGATAACAAGGTTCATCCCAATTATAGTGGTTCCAATGGTTAGAGCAACAGTCATCCATAGAGGGATATTTAGTCAGGATCGTCAAGTCGGGGTGGTTTTATGGATTCGATAGACATTTTAGATAAAGTAGGGTACCCGAGGTATGTTATGACTATAGGGTTATTAGTCACTTTTCCCGTGAGTGTCCCTAGTGTGGAATGATTGAGCCTTAAGTACAGACTGCACAACCACTCTGAGCAGTGCCTTTTCCAGCCAGAGGGTGGTGTATAGGGTCGTATGGGTAGTCCCTAGGGTTTTAAAGGTGGTTCGTAGGGAGGTAGTATAGGTGGTCAGCATAGAATTGGGGCCGTTATTTTTATAATAGCAGATTTTGTAGCATTTAAGGGCAGGTGTTGAGAGGTGTATCTAGGAGGGCTACTTTAGATTTTAAAGGTATCCTTAGTTTTGGTGGTCGTATTTATGTTTCAAAGCTTGGGTATTTTATTCAATATATTTTTTACGAGGCTCATACCTTTGGATACTCCATTTACCTGGGATAACTAATATGTATAGGGGAGGAAACATCTTTCGTGGAGTGGTATAAGGAGAGATATTGCAGGGTTTATGGCTCGATTCCTTTGTTGTCAGCAATTAAAAGCAAACACCAAAGGCCTGGATGGTTGCTTCAGTAGCTACCTTTTCCCGAGTAAAAGTGGGAGAGATTTACTATGGATTTTGTAGGTGGATTGCCTCACACTTCCCATGGTTTTGATAGAATTTAGGCCATCATCAATTTATTAACAAAGTCTATATATTTTATCCATGTTTGAGTTTCCTATAGTGCTGAGAGGTTAGCTCGTGTTTATATTTAGGAAGTAGTTTATTTATATAGAGTGCCTATGTCTATTATTTCATACGGAGGATATCAGTTCACTTTTAGCTTCTGGAGGACATTTCAGGAGGAGTTAGGTACCTAGGTTGACCTTAGAATTGCCTATCATCCCTAGACTGATAGGCAGTCATAGCGAATGATTCAGGTTTTGGAGGTCATGCTCCGCGCTTATGTGTTAGATTTTAGGGTCAGTAGACTAGTTTCTACCTTTTGTAGAATTTGCCTATAATAACATCTTTCATTTGAGTATTCAGATAGCACCATTTAAGGTATTGTATGGTAGGGAATGTTGATCTCCTATTGGTTGGTTTGATACTTTTGAGGCTAGGCCTCGTGATATAGATTTGCTTCGTGAGTCGTTGGACCAAATTTAGGTGATTCAAGATAGGCTATGAGCAACTCAGAGTAGGCAGAAGAGTAATGTTGACTGCAAACAACCTTCATTGAGGTTTAGAGTTGGTGATAGGGTCTTTCTATGAGTATCACCCATGAAGGGCGTTATGAGGTTCGAGAGGAGGTGAAAACTTAGCCCCAAATATATTGGACCCTTTGAGATCCTGCAGATAGTTGGGGAGGTAGCATATGTGTTGACATTGCCTCATGCCTTCTCAGCCATGTATTTATGTTGCAACAGTATATTCCAAATAAGTCACACGTACTTCAGTGGGGCTCAGTTCAGTTGGATGAGAGATTGTCATTTGTAGAGAAACCAGTGTTCATTTTGGCTAGAGATGTCAGACGGTTGTGCTTCAAAGACATTCCAGTATTTAAAGTTTAGTGGCATCACCGTCCACGGCAAGATGCTACCCGAGAAATTAAGAATAAGACGTGGGTCCAGAATCCCTACTTATTCAAGCTTTTAGGCACTTCCTTATCCTGTACTTTCACAGACAAAAGTCCTTTTAGTAGTGGATGTTTTAATGACCTTCATAGTCATTTCTCCTATTTACATAACATTTTTAGTAAGTAGAGATTTTCTATAACTGCTCAAAGTTATTTATGATTTGCTAGGACAGACTTTTTAATTTTCAGGCAGTTTATTTGAGAATTTTAGTAATACCAAATTATATTGTGGAATATTTAATCTAAAATTAGCATTTGGTAGAAATTGAGTCTGGAATGTCAAATTTGATAGGATAGAATAGTTTATTTGCACATACAGGATTTTGGATGAATCTTGAGGGTTGACAGAGACTAAAGAAATATTCATGTTTTCAGCTGGTGCCTGATATCTGGTATGACCGCTAAAGTGGCCCTTTAGGCACTTTAGTGGCCTATTGCGAACTTTAGTGACTAGCGCTACAACGGCCTGCCATGTCAGCAGGGGACCACTTTAGCATTTAGATGGGCGCTTTAGCGCCGACCACTAAAGCGGCCTAGTGTCTTCTTTAGTGGCATCTATGTACCTGGGAAGGGTATAAATATCCCACTTATCCTGATTTTCACTATTTTTCTCCCACTCTCAAGAGGGTAAAACCTAAATAGTCTGGAAAGTTGGTAAAAACATATGGGTGATTTTGGAGTTTTGGTATAGTGTATTTATGTGTTCCTCCTTCAAATTCATTGTAAGCTTCCATCTATTTTTGGATTAAACCCTTTATCTTTATTTAAATTCCCTAGAATCTTGTTGGCTTTAATATAGCACCATTAAAGCTTAAAATTCACCCATTTTGAGGGTAAATGCTCATTGAGCATAGAGAAACGTTGTGTTGGTTTCGGAAGTGCAATTCCGTAAATGGGCCCCACATGGAATTTTTACGTAATTTGTGACCTAAATTACAATAGTACAATATGGGTATCATTGTTCTTGTATTTACAAGTAGATGGTGATTTTGATAGCGTGGCACCTTGTAGAAGCTTCTCAAAAAGGAAAATCAATGATTTAGCAAATTCTTTGGGCTTTTATTCGGCATCCAAGTAGGCTAGGTTTACCTTCTTCATGGATTGAGCTATCTCATAGTATGATTATGATATTATGCTATATATGGGGTGAGATTTAGGTGTTGAAAGTATGAATGAGAATGTTTGGATTAGCTGAACCATTTAGGCTATCTTAAAATCATGAATTAGAAGTATTTAGCTTAGTTACTCATGTTTTAGCTGAATTTGGCTCCTGGCCCATTTTTAGAATAGAATTGCCTTAGTTACTCAAGCTATGTGAAATTGCCTTAGTCATTTATGTTTAGGGTGAAATTGGTCTTAGTTGCTTAAGTTACGTGAAATTGCCTTAGTTGCTATTATTTTAGGTGAGATTGACTTAGTTGTTCAGGTTTAGTAAGAATTACTATCTTATGGCTTATTCATCATCTATAAAGAAACCTAGATACCTTAGCGTAGTTTGGGGTAGAAGTTGCCTAATATGGATTTTAGGGATTAGAAGTGGGCCTCTTTGGCCCACCTTAGGCCAAGACTTATTTTAGCTTTGTAGACTTATTTAAGTATGATATACCCTTATTAATATTTGGTTTGTGACTCGAGGAGATTGAATATATTTAATGAGTATGTTAGTTGGATTTTGAAAGATTGATGCCAATTCTAGATATGATTAATGATATGGCCTATCGATATTCATAATCACATAGATATTGATGTGGGTAATGATATGTCCTATCAACATGTTTAATTATATATATGTTGATATGATTAACGGCTTGTAGATATCATATCGAATATAACTATGATTAATGGCTTATAAATGTGATTATTGGCTTGAAGAACGATTATTTATATGGCTTCTAGATATGATTAATTATATGGCCTATCGATGCTTAATAATATAAATATTGATGTGATTAATGACATGGCTTATAGACATGATTAATGGCGTATAGATATGATATGGCTTATAGATATGGTTAATAGCTTATAGATACAATTATTGAAATGACTTATGATTATGACTATTGACATAGCCTATGGGCATGGTTATTGGAATAATTTAATAGATGTGGTATTGGTATAGTCTATTGGGCTAGTTTATCGATAGGATTTGCTGATATGGTTTATTGATACAGTTTAGAAATATGAATTTCAATTCGAGTCTGACAACTGATAATGATCTTGATAGTATGAGTTTTGATTTAAGCCCGACGAATAATGATAATGATGATACTATTGAGTTCCAGTTCAAGTCAGACATTGGGAATTATGTATGAGATGATAAGTTTTGGATGAATTTTTGGTTATTGCATGATAATTTGGTGATTTACAACTATTCGGTTGCTTAGTTTCCTTGATTGTACCCTCCGAGCTTATGGGGGTTTGCGTTGGGTTATTTACTTTTCTGTACTTATTGGCTTTTAGGGGCAAATCTTGTAGTTATAGTGGTATGATCTTTATATTACCATATCACATGCATTTATTTATTTATGTACAGCGGTGTCAAAGCTTATTTTTAGGTTTTCCCCTTTTGCCTTGACTTAGCTTATTTTATCTTATATCTTATCATATTTATATCATGATGTAGCTTAATAATTTGATAATGTCTACTGAGTACCCGTGGTTTTGGTACTCATACTACACTTCTGTACCTTTTGGTACAAATCCAAGTACTAGTATCCTCCACTAATTTAATGATTGTGTAGGGTTAATTTGGACGATTGGGTGAGATCTTGGAGTCGGATTTACCCTTTTTCCTTCTATTTATCTATGTCTAGTCTTTCATCTTCCAGATAGATTATATTTGACTATTTAGTACTCATAGTTCATTTGTAGTAGCTCGTGTGTCGATATTATTGGGACTTGGGATAGTTGTTGATTTTTATCCCTGTTAGGATTGTTTTGACTGCCTTATTATTGTTTTAACTATTTAAATGTTAATTTCCAACTTCTAGGGCACTTTCTACCAAGTTCACCCATTGCTTATGGTTTTGGGCTATGGTTGATGGTTTGGTTTACCTCTTAGCGGGAGAGAGTAGGTGCTATCATGACTCATAAATTGGATTGTCACAATTGGTATGAGAGCCTAGGTTTCACCAATATTATTGGTATAAGAGCAAATGTCAAATACAGTTCCGCGAATTGGAAAAATGATGTTTATTTCTTATCTTCGGGAGGCTATAAGACATTCTTAAGAGTTCTTTATTTCTTTCACTTATTTTATGATAAGAGTCTAAGTTGGTTTCTAAAGTATTTCTTTGGTTTCACTCTTTCGTAGATGGCTGGACACGTTCTACCGCTTTACAAGACAAGGGTCTCAAAATCGAGCCTAGGGATTCCATCGCTATTCGTGAATGACCAAGAGGTCATGGAAAGCCTATGTATGTGTACCTATCTAGGGGACAGGATAAGGGGACTTCAGTAGACCCCATTCCTACTCCCAAGCCAGAAATTCTATTGTCCTATTCAGTGATGAGTTGGGGACCAGCTTAGGATCCATCGAAATTTATTTTTCTTTAATTCTTAGGGATGATTTGGTTCATCTTTTGGTATTAGTTGGAGGTAGACTATCTGATGGTGCACAGTCTATAGATCAGTGTGGTGCTGAGGCGTAGGCGCATCCTATAGTTGCCACTCCTAGAGTTGAGGTCCTTCCTATGCTGGTAGTTGCTTAATCGGTAGTTTCCCAGCTTGTTATGTCTTTCGAGGAGTAGAAGATGTTGGGTAGATTCTTGAGATTGGATTCACCTAGGTTTTTGGTGCACCTAGCGATGATGCGTATGAGTTCATGATTGCTTGTGAGGATAGGCTCTGTAATTTGGGCCTAGTTGAGACTCATGGTGTAGATTATACTACGTTTTAGTTGGACTTGGTAGATCGACATTGGTTGAGATATCATCTTAATTCCAGGCCTGCTGGATCTTCTCCATTTACATGGACTCAATTCTCCAAGATTTTCTTGGAGAAATACATGCCTTGCATTTTTAGGGATCATTTGAGAGATTAGTTCTCAAGGTTGGAGTAGGGCTCCATTACTATTGTGGAGTATGAGGCTTGATTTTATGAGTTGGCTAGGCTTGCTACTTCTATTCTGACTACTGAGTATGAGAGGGTTCATTACTTTGTTTAAGGATGACTTACTCTTTGCATGTCTACACAGAGTTTGGTTGTTATGGGTAGGTGTTTTGCTGAGGTTTTTGATCATGCTCAGCTTATGGAGGAGATGCATTACGTCGCCCAAGGGGTAGCGATAAGAGGCCATAATATTAGGGTAGGTTTAGTAGGAGTCATAGTAGCTTTTGATTCAGAGGTAGTGGTTATTAGGTTAGGTACCCTGCACGTCAGCCGTATCAGCATCTAAGACAACTAGTAGACTTAATTAGGTTGTGCTTTAGATTATCTATGGAGGCCATTTTAGGTCTAGCGATCGTCCTGGCCAGGGTCATAGCTGGTCTTTGAAGGGTTCATCTTCTAGATATTTTAGTCATGGTGGTTATTTTAGGTCAGTTGGATCTTCTAGTTTCAGTCCAACGCCTAGGGCATGTTAGAGGTTTGGAGATTTTGATCATTTCTTAAGAGAGTGCCCCAATTGTGGAGCTATAGTTCCTTTAGTTCTGAGTGTTCCTTCTATTCGGGCAATTTCGACCTAGCTAAAGATGGTATGCATGGTCTTAGGGGTAGTCCCCAAGGTGATCATGGAGGTTCTAAGGCAAGTAGGATAGGAGGTCGGTCAAGAGCTCAGCCAGGTGGCGGGTATGGTCAATTGTATGCCGTACCTGCTAGACCCGAGGTTGAGTCTTTGGATACTGTTATCACTAGTACAATTTTGGTGTGTCATCAGTTGGCTTTTGCTTTATTTTATCGGGGATACACTTACTCTTATGTGTCTTTTTATTATGATACATGGCTTGAGTTACCTTGGGATTCATTATCTATGTCATTATATGTATCTAGTCCCATAGGTGATTCTTTAGTAGTGGATTGGGTTTTCAGATCATATGTTGTGACCATTCAAGAGGTTGATACTTATGCTTATCTTTGTATTTTAGACATGGTGAATTTTTATGTGATTTTGGCATGGACTGGTTATCCCACTATCATGCTATCCTAGATTATTTTGCCAAGACGATTACCTTCTCCATGTCCAGTGTATCCCCAGTCGTGTGGCAGGGAGTGGTTAGTCGTGAAACGATAGGGATTAATCCTTATATTCATGCTATGAGGCTTATTTTAAGGGGTTGCTAGAATTATCTCACTTATATTCATTATGTTAGCATGAAGAGTAAATCGCTTGACTCTGTTCCTATAGTTTGTTAGTTTTCTAATATTTTCCCTACCGATCTACCTAGTTTTTTTCTTGAGCACGGTATTGAGTTTTTTATTTATCTTGAGATGCACACTCGATCTATTTTTATGGGATCTTACCATATGGCTTAAATTCTAAGCTTCAGGATTTTCTTGGTAAGGGTTTTATTAGACCAAGTGTTCCTCCTTGGGAAGCTACTGTGTTGTTTGTGAAGAATAAAAATGGCTCCATACATGTGTGCATTGATTCTAGGAAGCTTAATAAGGTGATAGTGAAGAACCATTATCCTATGCCCTGGATTGATGATTTGTTTGACTAGATTGAGAGAGCAACACTGTTCTCTAAGATTGATTTGAGGTCTGGCTGCCATCAAATGAGGATTGGGGTCGAGGATATCCTGAAGATTTCCTTTAGGATCCATTAAGGTCATTATGAGTTGCTAGTGATGTCCTTTGGGTTGACTAATGGCCCAGTCACATATATGGACCTAATGAACCGTGTGTTCAGGACTTATTTGGATTATTTTGTTATAGTGTTCATTGACGACATCCTTTTATAGTTAAGGAGTAGAGAGGAGTGTATGCAATATTTGAGGATTGTTCTCCATACTTTTATGGATTATATGCCTGACTTTGTCCAGAATTAAGTGGGGTAGCTTGACTTTGGCCAGTGATTTAGGAATTGAGAAAAAGTTGTCGGCTATAGGGGCTTGGGAGAGTAAAGGGGATGTGGATAGTTTATGGGAGATGACTGCTAGCAGTATTAGGGAGATCGCTAGAAAGGTATTGGGTGTCTCGAGAGGATGATCTGACAAGCACCAAAGGGACTGGTGGTGGAATGAAGAATTTAAAAGAAAGGTGGAGACTAAGAAGGTTTCATATTTTAAGTTGGTTGAGAGCAAGGATGATGGGTAAAAGCAAACAAATAGGAAGGAGTATAAGTTATCTAGGAAGGAGGCTAAGTTAGTAGTTATGGCAACTAAGACAATAACTTTCAAGAATTTATGTGCAGATTTATAAGAGAAAGAAGGGGATAAGAAGTTGTATAGGCTTTTTAAGAATAGGGGAGTGGAGGTCTTGTGACCTTACCTAGTGAAGTGTATCAAGGGGTAAGATGGAAAAGTGTTGGCTTGGGATGCCCTCATTAGAAGGAGGAGGCAGTCCTATTTTCATAGAGTTTTAAATAACAAGAGGGACAAAGGTTTTGTGGAGGGAGACTTAGATAACTCAGAGAAGTGTCAATATTATGATCATTGTAGACATATCAAGGTACAAAAGGTCAGTGGTGCGATCCGGAGGTTGCATATGGGTTGGACGACTAGGCCTGATAAGATTCTGATGGATTTTTTAAAAAGCATGAGTGAGGCAGGTTTGGTGTGATTGATGAGGTTGTTCAACATCATTTTAGGGAGGCAAATATGCCCGAAGATTAGAGATAGAATCTGATGATCCCATCATATAATAACAAGAGAGACATTCAGAGTTTCAACAATTATAGGGCCATCAAGTTATTGAGTCATACCATGGAGGTTTGGGAGAGGGTGGTTGAGTTAAGGTTGCGGAGGTTCATGACTATTTCTGAGAATTTTTTCAATTTTGTGCCAGGTTGCTTGACTACTGAGGCCATTCACCTCATGAGAAGATTAGTGGAACAATTTAGGAAAATAAAGAAGGACTTGCACATGGTGTTCATTGATCTTGAGAAGGAATATAACAAAGTCCCCAGGGAGATTTTATGGGGGCACTTAGAGGATAGAGGGGGTGCCCATGGTGTATAATAGGATGATTTAGGACATGTATAATGGTGTGAAGACCCATGTGAGGATAGTAAGAGGAGATTCAAAGCACTTTTCTATTTTGACAGGGTTACACCAGGGATTGACTCTTAGCCCATTTTTTTTTGCCTTGGTGATGAATGTTTTAACGCATATTCAAGGGGAGGTGCCTTAGTGTATGTTATTTGCTGATGATGTTGTTCTAATTGAAAAGTCTCATGGAAGTTAATAATAAGTAGGAGGTTTGGAGACAGACACTTGAGTCTAAAGGATTTAGGTTGAGCGGGACCAAGATAGAGTAGTTGGAATGTAAGTTTAGTAATTTTTCATATGAGGATGACATAGCTGTGAAGATGGATTCTTAGGCAATCTAAAAGAGTGAGAATTTCAAGTATCTTGGGTCTATGATATATGGGAATATTGACATTGACGAGAATGTCATGCACCATATTAGTGTAGCGTGTTTGAAATGGAGTCTTGCCTTGGTTGTGTGATAAGAAGGTGCCTCCTAAGATTTAAGGTAAGTTCTACAAAGTAGAAGTTCGACCAACTATATTGTATGAAGCGGAGTGTTGGTCAGTTAAGAACTCTCATAGCTAAAAGTTGAAGGTGGCAAAGATAAGGATATTATGATGGATGTGCGTCATTACCATGATAGATATGATTAAAAATGAAACTATTTAGGAGAAGTTGAAAGTGGCTTTGGTGGAGGACAAGATGTGAGAAGTGAGGTTGCATTGGTTTAGATATATGATCATGAGGGACACAGATGCTTTAGTTTAGATGTATGAGAGGCTTTCTATGGATGATTTTAGGTAGGGTAGAGGTTGGTTGAAAAAATATTAGAGTGAGGTGATTAGGCAGGGCATGGGGTAGTTAAAACTTATGAAAGACATAACCCTTGATAGGAAGGTGTAGAAGATACAGATTAGGGCAGTGGGGTACTAGGTAGGAGTACATTCGTAATAGTAAAAAGAGTGCTCTATTTATATCTGTGCCTGTAGTGTCTTGTATTCTCTTGTTTGTGGTGTTTTGGTGATGTCTATAATTTTGTATAGCTAGTTTATAACATTACTTTATGGGTGTTTTGTTTTCTTTACTATCTAGAAGTGTGATATTCCTTTTTGTTAGTTGCTTTTATAATTTTTGTTTGATTATATCTATTATCTATCCTGAGCTAGGGGCCTATTCGAAATAGCCTCTCAACTTCAGCTGAGGTAATGGCATGCACTACGCATACTTTACCTGCCTAGACCCTGCTCTGTAGGAATACAATGGTATGTTGTTGTTGTTGTGAGTTTTTGCTTGAGTCGGTGACATTCCTTGGTCATGTGTTGTCTAAGGATGGGATTATGGTATACCCAGCAAAGACCAAGGTCATTTGTGATTGGGCTAGGCCTACATCTATAATTGAGGTTCATAGTTTCATTTGTTTGGCCAATTATTATAGACAATTTGTTGAGAGTTTTGCTACTATTACGGCACCAATGACCATATTAACTCGGAAGAAGGTCCATTTCTGATGGTCCGACGAGTGTGAGTCGAGCTTTGGAAAACCTAAGGGATTTCTCACTTCAGCTTTATTTTAGCTCTTTCTATTGAGGATGAGGGATTCACCATGTGTTGTGATGATTCTGGTGTTGGTTTAAGTCGTGTATTGATGCAACAAAGTTGTATTATTGCTTATGTATTGAGGCAGATGAAGGTGCATGAGCGCAACTACCCCGGTCATGATTTGGAGTTGGCGATGGTAGTTTTTGTGCTAAAGATTTGGAGGCATTATCTTTATGGTGTGCATTGTGAGATCTTCACGGATCATCAAAGCCTTAAACATATTATGAATCAGATATAGCTTAATACTTGGTAGCATAGATGGATGAAGTTGGTTTAGGATTATAATATCTTTATCTTGTATCATTCGAGCAAGGCAAATATGATAGCGGATGCCTTGAGCTTGAAGGTAGTGAGTATAGGTAGGTTTGTATTTTAGTTTCTCAGAGGCCGTTGGCATGGGATATTTAATCCTTAACCAACTTGATAGTACGACTTGATATTTCAGACCCTATAAGGATTCTTGCTAGTGTTGAGGTGAGGTCCTCTCTATTTGAGAAAATTCGAGATCGCTAGTGTGAGGATAAAAGACTTTGCATCATCTGTGATCAAGTGTTAAGTGGTGAGTCCATGAGGGATACTATAGATTCGAAGGGCTTTTTGAGATTTCATGGCCGCATTTGTGTTTTGAGAGTTGATGACTTGATTCAGTTGATTTTGTGTGGGGCTCACTGGTCCAAGAATTCTATTACTCGGGTATAACTAAGTTGTATAGAGATTTGAGACAACTTTATTGATGGAGTAGTATGAAGAGAGATGATAGACTTTGTAGCTCGTTACCTATATTATCAGCAGGTGAAGGTCGAGCATCAGCGACCTGGTGGCTTGGTTCATAGGTTGCCTATTCCTGAGTTGAAATGGGAATGTATTAGCATGGAATTTGTTAGTGGGTTACCTTGTACTTTTCGTGGTTCTGAAGGTATTTGGGTCATTGTGTATTGGTTGACCAAGTCACCACATTTCATTCCTATTAAGATATCCTTCAGTGCAGAGAGGTTGGCTCGTATCTATGTAAGTGAGATAGTTTGTTTGCATTGTGTGCCTATATCTATCATTTTAGACCAGGGTTCAATGTTCACTTCTAGCTTTTGGAGAGCTTTTCGGGAGAAATTGGGTACTTAGGTGGATCTTAGTACAACCCTCTATCCTCAGATCAACGGGCAGTCAGAGAAGACTTTTTAAGTTCTCGAGGATATTCTCCAAACATATGTTATAGATTTTGGAGGTCAATAGGAGAAACACTTAGCCTTGGCAGAGTTTTCATATAATAATTGTTACCATTCGAGTATTGAGATGGAAACTTTTGAGGCTTTACATGGTTGGAGATGTCATTCCTCGATTAAATAGTTTGGTACTTTTGAGATTAGACTCTATGGTAGTGACTTTCTTCAGGAGTCGTTGGATAGAGTCAAGGTGATTCAGGATAGGTTGAGGGTATCTCAGAGTAGACAGAAGTCTTATGCATATTGCCTATGAAGGGTGTGATGAGGTTATGGAGGAAAGGCAAGCAAAGCCCCATATATATTGGACCTTTTGAGATTCTTCGCACAATTGGTGAGGTGTCTTATGAGTTAGCCTTACCCATAGATTTTGTTGTTGTCCATCCGATTTTCTATGCTTTTATATTGCAGCGATACATTCATGTCCTGTCTCATGTTCTTATATGGGACTCAATTCAGTTGGATGAGCGTTTGACCTTTGTGGGGGAGCCTGTGCTTATTTTGGCTAGTGATGTCAGGCGATTGTGCACTAGAGAGATTCCCATAGTTAAGTTTCAGTAGAGGTACCACCTATAGAGGAGGCTACTTTGGAGATTGAGAGAGAGATGTGGATGAAGTATCCTTACCTGGTCGAGGCTCTAGGTACATCTTAATCCTTTACTTTTACGAACAAAAGTTCTTTTAGTAGTGGATATTATAATGACCTTCTAAGTAGTTTTCTATATTTCCACTCATTTTTTACATTTAGAGCTTTTCCATAGCTTCACCAAGTCATTTATGATTTTGCTGGAACTGCCAGTTCGGTCATCAGACAGTTCGTTTGTTTTTTAGAGCCAATTCCATGTTTTAAAGTCTTCGATCGTTCAATTTGGCTACCGGGCAAAAACTTTAGTTAACCACCTTGTATGCCAATTCTGACAGTTTCAACAGCTCCAGAACATTGATTTTAGGTTGGATGTACCCTTGATTCGGGTCCTGAGGCTCTAGGACTCATTTTGGGCCATTGGCCGAAAGTTAAGAAAAATGCAAGTGGGTGTGGGACCCACTTTTTTTCAAGACGACCTTAGATGGAAATTTTGACTGCGCCATTGAGTTCGCAATGTCAAATTTGATAGGGTAGAATTTTTCGTTTGTGCATACAGGATTTTGGATGAATCACGAGGGATTGGTGGCGACTCAAAAAAATTTCAAGTCTCTAGTTAGTGCTGGATATTTATTGTAACTTCTAAAGAGGCCCTAGCTTAGCCAATAGATACCACTTTAGAGATACCTGGGTACTTTAGCGGCTAATGCTAAAGTGACCTAAGGTCAGTTTTAGTAGCCTGCCAAGTAAGTGGGGGACCGCTGTAGCGGTCAGCTGGACGCTTTAGAGGCACCCGCGTACCTGGAAAGGGTTTAAATACTTCACTTAGCCCATTTTCACCATTCTTCTCCCTCTCTCAAGAGGGTAAAACCCTAAAAGTGTGGAAACTTGGGAGAAACATTTGTGGGTGATCTTAGAGCTTTGGTATAGTTTATTTACGCATTCCTCCTTTAAATTCGTGGCAAGCTTCCATGTATTTTAAAATTAAATACTTTATCTTTTTATAAAATCCCTAGAATCTTTGTTGTCTGAATATAGAACCATTAAAGCTAGGAATTCACCCATTTTTTAGGGTAAATATTCCTTGAGCATAGAGGGACGTTGTGTTGGTTTCGAAAGTGCAATTTCATAAATGGCCTCACATGGGATTTTTATGTAATTTTGAACCCAAAACACAATAGTACAATATGGGTATCATTGTTCTCATATATATGAGTAGATGGTGATTTTGATAGCATGGCACCTTGCAGAAGCTTCTTGGAAAGAAAAATCGATGATTTAGCAGATTCTTTGGGATTTTCTTCTACATCCAGGTAGGCTAGGTTTACCTTCTTCACAGATTAAGCTATCTTTTAGTATGATTATGATATTATGCTATATATTGGGTGGGATTTAGGTGTTGGAAATGAGAATATTTGGATTAGCTATTTAGGCTATCTTAAAACCATAAATTGGGAGTAATTAGCTTAGTTACTCACGTCTTAGGTGAATTTGGTTCCTGACTGTGTTTAGAATGGAATTGCCTTAGTTAAGCAAGCTAGGTGAAATTAACTTAGTCATTCATGTTTAGGGTGAAATTGGTCCTAGTTGCTTAACTTAAGGGAAATTTCCTTAGTTGCTATCATTTTAGGTGAGATTGACTTAGTTGTTCAGGTTTGGGAAGAATTTATCTTAGGGCTATTTATGGCTTATTGAACATTAGTAAATGAACTTAGATACCTTAGCTAGTTCGAGGTAGAAGATCCCTAACATGGATTTCGGGGATTAAGAATGGGACCCTCCATCCCATCATAGGCCAAGACATGTCTTAACTTTGTAGACTTATTTACGTATGATATACACTTATTAATATTTTTTTGGGGAGTTGAGGAGATTTGATATATTTAATGAGTATGTTAGTTGACTATTGAAAGATTGATGATAATTCCGAATATGATTAATGATATGCGTATCGACATGCTTAATGATATAGATATTGATGTGGTTAATATATGGCCTATCGACATGCTTAATGATATAGATATCAATGGTATTAATTATGTCATTAATGATATATAGATATAATATGGCTAATAAATATGATATGGCTTATAAATATAATAAATGGCTAGATGTGATTTATGGCTTATAGATACTGATGAACCCTTAAGGCTGCACCACACAGTAAGGGACCAGATCCCTCATTGTCAATTTTTAGGTGATAGAACAGTAGAGCAGCTATGAGTTGCTGAAAATTAAAGGCAATGCAGGAAGAGTAAAAGCACAAGTTTTTAACATGGAAACCCAACATGGGAAAAACCACGGCTTGCCCTCACAAGCACCAAAATAGTACACTATAACCAACTTTATGATTATAGACTCGACTATGAACCTAACTCTAGGTTCCTCCTACTTGCAACAACTCTGTTGCAAGCACACCTTGACACCTCTGCCAAGTTTCCCTTCAAAATTGGTTAACTAACTAGCTATAAACTTAGGAAACTCTACCTAAGAAACTCTCTCAAAATAAAACACTACTTTTATAAGATGAGTAGTTTGATTACAAATCATTACTCACTCAAGAACTATTTCAGTTTAAGCACACATAAAGTTAAGAACTTGAGCAGTATTGAAATGGGGTTTTATTGCCTCTCTTCATTCTTTGTAATTTATGCAAAAACCACTTATTGAAGAGACGTTTCTTTCCTTTTATAGATGGGTGATGATTAGGGCTTGGAAGATAATTGGACCAGTTGTCCAAGTTAGTTCAAAATAACACAAAATAGCACCTGCAAGTTTGTTAACCAAGATGACAAAACTATGCAGAAGGTGCATGCCAGCTGTACTGTACCTTGCACATCCAGGGACCTGGTCCCTCATAGTTTAGTTGCTCATCATTAAAACTACATATAGAAATTTCCCCCCTTTTTGATGATGACAAACCAAACCATACAATTTGAGCATTAGTGTACATTTATCACATTTAATCAAAGTCATTACCACCTGAGGATGAATGTTCTCCCTATCATCATGCTTTCTCTTCCATCATGCAACATAGGGTCCTAGTGCCATGTTTTCACTTGCAGCAAAAACATCTCTCTATCATTGCATGTCATCATGCACACTCAGTTTGTGTATTTGCATTTCTTCCCCCTGTTCTTGCATTTCATCATTCATCTTCAGTTAGCATTTGCATTTCTTTGGATTTCTTCCCCTATCACTACATCCCTATTACTATGCTACCAGGTACTTACTGTGCTGCTAGGTCCTTACATATTACACCAGTAGTATTACCCTTTTTGGCATCATCTAAAAGGATAAATAGTAAACCAAGAGTAAAAATAAGTGCAAGATAATTAACTCATGGCCACTGGGACAACACTGTCATGAAGAACAACTTAAAATAAGGAAACAAATGAAGCACACAGACAGAAATTCATTCATAAACAAAGTTTCAGTACCAGTACAATCATACTTAACATAATGCATAAAACATAGTGTCTTTAAGAGCCATTACAAGAGTAAGATATACAACTGACACGGGATTGATTTGAGGACAAGGATAATGAGACTTAAGTAGAGGAAGGTTTTTGGGAAAAGGATTTAAGCAACATCTCCATTTTGCATTTTCAGCATTGTGAGCATCCAACAACCGTTTGGTGAGAGCCTTTACTTAAGCATTCAGTTCTTGAACTTCACTAATTAGTTCTTCTACCTTTTCTAGGAGTGTTGCATTTTCTGCTAAAAGCTCATTTGCAGTACCTGGTCCTTCAGAGAACCACTTTTGATTCTGCAACTTCAGGTGAACTATTTTAGCATCTTTGGCTGCCAGTTTGATCCTTAATTCCTCCGTTTCCTTTCCCAACCTTTCTTGAACAACTAACAACTTAGACACTTGAGACATAGATCCATCTTTTCCTTCTATGAATTCATTCTCCACAAGTTTTGTCAGGATGATCATCTGTTTGGTTGTCCCAGGTGTTACCTTAGTTCCACATACACCATAATAATGTCCAAATACCGTGTTTAAGAGTTATCCATATGGAATTCTATGTTTGCCTTCTTTATCATGAATTACCTTATGCATATGCTCTATCATTAGAGTTGAGAGGATTATCAATTCAAAGTTGCTCAAGGATTCAGTCAGGAAGAAGTCAACACTGGAAGTAATTGTTCTTTTTTTACACCTTGGCAACAGGACCTTGTTGATGAAATCAAATGTTAGCTGATAATCACTTTTTAGGAATTTCAATTTTACTACAGCTATTCAGGTCCCACATACCTTTGATGCCTCAATCATGAATTCAGTGGTTGGTCGTTTATTTACAATAGTTCTTACCCCTACAAAAGGTACATCCAGGTTCCTTCCTAGAATTTATTCATCAAGCTTAAGAACCTTTTCTTGCACTTGAGCAATCAAAATTAATCCATCATCTGAGAATTTTGTGGAGTATTAAAATTCTCTTACTTCACCTTTGAAGACAATAGGAATTGGTTCTTCCAGCAGGTGCAACCAATCCTGATGCCTCGCATATTCTACTAGTTCAACCATCCTAGGCTTTTCATAAAATTCTAGATCAAACACTCTTCCTGACAGAAATTTCTGTGTTGTCAGATTTCCAATCCTTCTTTCTTTAAATATATCTTTCCTTTCCTCACTTCTTTCCTTCTATTTGGGCACACTACTTAGTTCTCCATCTTCATCAATCTTTCTCTTCTTAGGTCCAGGTCCCTCAGAGTCAGTTATTTTCTTAACACCTATATGTTTTTGTTTAGTCCAGTAGAGTTACTAATTATTGACTTAGAGGACCTGGTCCTCACACCATCCTCAACTTCCAATTTTCTTTCTTCAGTATTTGCAGCAGCCACAGACTCAATGTCCTTATCTTTTTCAACCTCCACAACTTCCATATTTTGTTTCTCATCCACCTTAAAAGATTTCTACATCCGTCTTCTTCTCATAGTTGAAACTTTGTTGGCCTTCATGGAATCTTCCATCATTTTCCCATTTGAACCTTTTGTAGAATAGATTCTGATCACTTTCTCTTCAGATCCTGTCAATTTCTCCTTTCCTCTAATTTCCCTTAATTTTTCACAGTCCATCTCAGAGGTACTTCATCTTTATTTTCCTTATTTTCTTTTTTTGTAGGCTATAATATGTCTTTTTCTCTATTTACTTCATCAATATTACCTAGTTCTTATTCCACTCCATGAACTGATCTTTCTTTGGTATCATGTGCAAGCATAAGTAGATTTTTAGCTACCCAGTCTCATTTGAAGAAAGATCAACCTTTTTTGCCAGAATTTCTTCACCAAATAATAGAGAAAAGATAGGGTTTGAACTAATGGTATAGAAGAACAAGGTGGGCGAAGTGTTTCAGAAGAATCATCCTTTTTTAGATGACCCAAAAAATTGGAATCTTTTAGATAGATATGAGTTTCTTGGAGAAAAGGGAGTCTTTGGTTAAGAATTTCCTTGATCTATTAGTGACCTAAACCCTTGATTTAGATTATCTATCATGATTGGCTGAGCAGATACTTCCAGGGCTAAGGAGGGTTCAATAAAGATTGACTCGATTTCAGGTTCTGACAATTCTAAGAAAGATTCAGTTATAATAAAAGAATCAATTTGCTTTTGGGAACTGGAGGAAATATTTTCTATAGTTTCATTTTCATAAGAATCGGGATGGTTAACTCGGGAATGTCCTGGTTGACTCTCTGAGGTTTTATTTATTTCAAGGTCTTTTACTGAGTTTGGAGAAGTAATAATTCCATCCATTTTTTATTTTGTGGAGAAAAAGAGAGTAAGGACCAGATTGGTTTAGAGAAAACTAGTGGATTTGGAAGGATGATTCTGACAATTTCTTGAGAATAAAAGACAAGAAGGTCTGATTTTCCAATTTTTAGACCAGACCAATGTCATTAAAAAGTTCCTCTTAATTTGACATCTCTAGACCTAAAAAGTGTGATACCTTGTTTTGTACAAAAAATTGACACTTTTATAGAAGAAAAACATATATGGCCTTTTCAGATAGTATTTTATGATTATTTTGAGCTTCTTATAAAGGTACTAACCTAGAGATGGAACCTAGTCCCTTCTCCCTTTTTTGACTGAATTATGTACATGTGATGGCTTCAACTATTCTCCTCCAGAGATGTTCTGATGAGTATATACCTTCAAGTGTCTGGAGCAGTGTTAGATTATCAGGCACTTATTCTACCAAGGATACCTTCCTTCTTAGAATAGCCAATTCTTGGAGTTAAACTTATTCATATATCAGGTTAAGTTGGATTGATCAATCTGTGATCTGGCCTTTTGCTGAAACTTCTTCTTTATAAGAAAAGACTTCAAAGGAGTAGGTCCCTTGAAACCAACTTTTTCATGATACAACACTACCACCTTGGAGTACTTTGAGAGAGAGAATATAATCAGATCATCAAAAATTAGCCCTTGAGCACTCACTTTTAATGAACATTTCTAACTTAAGTCCCCTTTCTCCAATTAGGACCATGATTACTTATTTTATTTTGGAACCCACTTGAGTTTGAGTTCTCAGTAAGAAGACAATAGTGTGACCAAAACTTTCTTGGTCCATCTAGGTAGAGAATGCTTCTTTATCTTATTCAAGTACTTGAATCTATTTGGCTATGTACTCTCTTCCTATGGATATCTGAATTTTATCATTCCTTTAGTTTCCAAGCTTTGACAGATCCCTTTAGAGTGCCTATTTTTTTCTTGATGATTGTCCTTAGATTTGAAAACCTTTTTTCTATCACCATTGACAGTCTTTTCTGGACCCTTAGCAGGTTGGAATTTTCCTTAATATCAAGGAGTGTTACTTTCTTTTCATTTTCATCTTTATCTGGATTAGACTCTAAAGACTTCAAGGTTAGGAATCTTTTCCTTTTTGCTTTATTTCTTTTCACCCCTGGATTGATTATAACTGCCATGATAGCCAGATCACTCTAGGTATGAACCTTTTAGAGTGAACCCACTCTGATGCCAATTGATGAACCCTTAGGAACTGCACCACAAAGTGAGCGACCAGGTCCCTCTATGTTAATTTTCAGGTGATAGAATAGCAGAGCAGCTATGAGGTGATAAAAATTAAAGGCAATGCAGGAACAGTAAAAAAACAAGTTTTTAACGTGGAAACCCAACATGGTAAAAACCACGACGTGCCTTTATAAGCACCAAAAAAGTCCACTATAACCAACCTCTTGATTACAAACTTGACTGTGAACCTAACTCTATGTTTCTCCTACTTGCAACACCTCTATTGCATGCATACCTTGACACCTCTGCCAAGTTTCCCTTCAAAATTGGTTAACTCTAACCAGCTACAAGCTTGGGTAACTCTACCTAAGAAACTCTCTCAAAAGAAAGAACTACTCTTATAAGATGAGTAGTTCAATTACAAATCATTACTCACTCAAGAAATATTTAATTTAAGCACACATAAAGCTAAGAGCTTGAGTAGTATTTAAATGGGGTTTTGCTACCTTTATTCATTCTTTCTGTTTTGTACAAAAACCACTTGTTGAAGAGGCGTATCTTTTCTTTTAGACTTGGGTGATGATTAGGGCTTGTAAGATAATTGGACCAGTTGTCCAAGTCGGTACAAAATAGCACAAAAAAACCTACAAGTTTGTTACACAAGATGACCAAACTGTGCAGAAGGTGCATGCCAGCTGTACTGTACCTTACACATCCAGGGACCTGGTTCCTCGTGTTTAGATGCTCATCATCAAAACTATATATAATAGATATGATTATTTTTATATCTTTTGGATATGATTAATGATATGTCCTATCGATATGCTTAATGATATATATATTGATGTGATTAATGATATGGATAATAGACATGAGTAATGTCATATAGATATTATTAATGGCTTATAAGAACAATTACTAAAATGACTTATGATTATGACTATTGTCATGGCCTATGGGCATGGTTATTGGCATGGCTTAAAAGATGTAGTATTGGTATAGTCTATTGGGTTAGTTTATCGGTATGGCTTGTTGATATGGTTTGTTGATACAATTTATAAATATGAGTTTCGATTTGAGTTTGTCAGTTGATAATGATTTTGATAGTATGAGTTCTAGTTTAAACCCGGCAAATAATGATAATGATGATGATATTATTGAGTTTCGGTTCAAGTCTGACATTGAGAATTATGTTTGAGATGATACAGTTCGAATGAATTCTTGCCTATGGCATGATAATTTGGTGATTTACGGCTATTTGATTACTTATTTTCCTTGATTGTACCCTCCAGGCTTATGGGGGCCTGTGTTGGCTTAATTACTTTTCCGTACTTATTGGCTTATGGGGGGGGGGAATCTTATAGTTATAGTGATGTGATATTTATATTACCATCTCATATGCATTTATTTATTTATGTACAATGGTTTCTGATCTTATTTATAGGTTTGACCCATTTGGCTTGACTTAGCCTAATTTATCTTGTATCTTATCATATTTATATCATGATTTAGCTTAGTTTGTTGATGATGTCTATGGAATTCTTGTGGTTTTGGTACTCATACTACCCTTTTGTACCTTTTTATTGTATATCCGAGAACTAGTTGTCGTCGTTGATTCAACTCTTGCGCAAGGTTTATTTCGGAGATTGGTGAACTTTAGAGTCGAAGTTACCCTTTTTCCTCCTATTTATCTATGTCTAGTCTTTCATCTTTGAGATAAATTGTGTATGGCTATTTAGTACTTATAATTCTTTTGTAATAGCACTTGTATCGACATTACTAGGTCTTGGGATAGTTGTTGATTTTTATCTCTTTATTAAACTATTTTGACTGCCTTATTGTTGTTTTAATTCTTTAAATGTTGATTTCTGGATTTTAGGGCATTTTCTATAAAGTTAGTCCATTACTTATGGCTTCAGGATATGGTTTAGCTTACCTACTGGTGGGATAGAGTAGGGGCCATCATGACATTAAATTGGGTCTTGACAATAATACCCGAGTATATAACTAATGAGGCAAATTAGGTCAAGGGCTAATAAAGTGACACCACATTTACACGTGGTATCTATGGGACAAGGCATATAGTGACTAAGTTACACATATTGATAATAATAATAATATTAAGAGTAGGTATAGAAACACTATTTAAGGGAAAAATCATTTTCTTACTATATATACATACATGTACTAACTAAATATTAAAATTTTGTTCACTTAATTTTTTCCTTCCATTTCAAAGTATAGTATAGTACTTCTACCTTTATGTTCATATTTCTTAAAGGGTTTCAAAGGAAAAAGAAATTATTGTGGCATTTCACTTAATCACCAAAAGAAATTAATTATCCACATCAAGTTGTTCAAGTTCTAGTTCTAGTGAGACACTATTTTGAGGAAGCTCAAAAGGGGTTTTAGCTTTGGCATCCAGGTAGGATAGGCTTACCTTATCTCTATATTGAGCTTATTTATGGTAATTATGTGTTATTATGCTAGTTTTGGACAAGTAGTTGTATTTTGCATATCATTCGATATGCATATCATGGATCTGTATATTTTAGTATGATGTAGTATTTATGAGTTTAGGATATCATAATTAAGTTGCAAAACCTTGGATTCATCCTTTTTTAAATTAAGATAAGAGAATGGTTATTTAAATATATTTCAGTTACGGTTCAAGGACCGCATATACTTTATTTCTGTCATTTATTATGAATTTTGGTACCACTTTGGCATTGGTTACGGTATGTTTTTGGTTTTAAATTTATAGTTGGCTATGGTTACTATGAGTTTTGGTTCAAGTCTGGCATCTGGTTATGATCTGATCTAGGAGTTCTGGTTTTGATTATTGTTCTTTTGGGAGTTGTGATTCCTCTGAGTTTTGGTTTGAGTCCAGCATCTAATTATGAGTTCTATTGTATATCATGTATGTGGACACTTGTTATTACCCATTATTTCTTGTTCGAATCAGGCATATGACCTCTTGATATTATCCACCACTACCGGTTCAAGCCCGATATTTGGCCTCTCGTACTACCCATTGGTGACAATTCAAGCTCTGTACATATATGAAGGGATATTATGGTTTCATAAGATTGGTTCAGTTATGGATTATTTACATTTTTCCTTAAAAAATACTTTCTATGTGTCCCACCGACTTATGGGGGCATGGTTGGGTTAATTGTCTTCTTTTGTGTGCCTGACGGGCTTATGGAGGCCCAGTTAGGTTATATTTGGTTTTCCTTTCATTACTACATTATTTATCTTTCTGTATATCTTTTACTTATTCTTTTATTGCATTTGCATAGCTCGATAGTTGTTCACATTTCTATTTCTATTTATTGTTGACTTAGACTACATCCTATTATTTTAGTTATACTTTTCCTGTATTAAGCTGAATCAATCGATGATGCCTAGTGAGTACCAATTTCTTTAGTACTCATACTACACTTATGCCTCTTTCCCCTGATACAAATCTAGGTACTAGTAGCCAGCATTAATGTGATTCCTATTTTCCAGTACTGATCTAGAATAAGGTGAGCTTGCTGTCGTCTGAGGTTGATCCTTCTATATCTATTTCAGTTTAGTCTTTTGTACTCAAGACAACTTGTATATATTGTGTATGTTTTGGATTCCTTCTAGTACTTTGGGTATCTTTTAGTAGTGGCTCTAGTACCGACCTTACCAGGTCTTGGAATGGATTTGTTTGTATATTTTAATCTGTTTCCTTCACTCGTTTGATATACTTTATATGTTTTCTTTCTATTTTTTTGCTTATCATTACTATTCTTATCATTATATTTGGTGTTTTTTTGGTTTCATCCTATTATCCCATTACCTATTATTCCAGGCTATGGCTTGGCTTGCCTATTGGTGGGATAAGGTAGGTGCCATCATGACTTGAGAAATCAGGTGTTGACATCTTGGTATCAGATCCTAGGTTTTGTTGGTATTGTTGGTACTGGATCCGATACTTAGTAGATTCCCATAGATTAGTACGAAGACATTTGTATCATATCTTTGAGAGGCTACAGAGCATTTTAGGGTAAAATCTCATTTTTTTGATCCATTTTTGTGCGTTGTGTCTGAGTTGGTTTTTATTCTTTATTGGTTCACTCTTTATGCAGATGGCTAGGACGCGAGGTGCAAGAATCAGGGATCAAGACCTTGATCTCGCTACTAGAGTTTTGGTTAGGGGACGAGGTTGACCCAATGGTTGGGTGTAGGATAGAACAGCTACCCTAATTTGAGATTAGGCTAGGGATCCATCATCGGATCCTACCATAGCTCCTAATACTGAGAGAGCTCCAGGTATTCTGCAACCATAATAGAGTGGGCAAGAGGGAGCTGTAATGACCCTTCAGGTCATTTTTCATATTTTCACTTATTTTCACCATTAGAGCTTTCCTATAGCTACCCTGTGTCATTTATGACTTGTTGAGCCTGACAATTTGGTTACCTTACAGTTCATTTTGTTTTTAGATCCAACTCTTTATTTTGAAGTACTCGTTAGTTCAAATTGGCTACTGAGTGAAAATTTCAGTCACACGACATCGTATTCCAATTTTGACTATTCCAACAACTCCAAAATGTTGATTTTAGGCTAGGTAGACCTTTCGTTTGGGTCCCGAGACACCTAGGCTAATTTTGAGATATTGGTCAGAAGTTAGGAAAATAGTAAGTTGTGGGACCTACTTTTCATCAAAATGACATCAGATGGAAATTTTGAATACGCCATTGAGTCCAAAATATCAAATTTGATAGGGTAGCATAGTCTATTTGTGTGTATGGGATTCCTGATGAATCCTGAGGGGTTGATGGAGACTTAGAAATTTAGTTGATGCACCGGTGATTGCGGGCTAAGGATTGCGTATGTGATATGGTAGGAACCAAGGAATGTCGCAAAATTAATTACTTTGTCGCGAATGTGACAACCTTAGTAACAATATGAGAGTCACAAACGCGACTAATTGGTATCACAAAGTCAATAGGGTGGCCAGCGAGTGAGTGTTGCGAACGCGACCAGCAGGTCGCGTATGCAATACTCGGATACCTGGGAAGGGTATAAATAACCCTCAAAATTAGACTATTTTTCCTATTTTTCATCCATTCTCAAGAGTCTTAAACCCTAAGGAGAGGGATAGCTTGGGAATAACATTGTGGGTTCTCGGATAAAGATTAATTACGCGATTTTTCTTCAAATTCGAGGTAAGATTTCATTGTTTCCTTGGCTGATTTACCCTTTTTATCTAAAATCTCTAAACCTTGGTGACTTTATTTTCGCACCAATATAGCTTGGAATTCACCCTTTTTATGGTAACTACTCCTTGAGCATTGGGGACGTTGAGTTGGTTTCGGGAATGGAATTTTCATAAATGGGCCGCAAATGGATCCTTCAGTGATTTTGGACCCAAAGCACAATAGTGCAACGTGGGTATCATTATTCTCATTCCGATGAGTAGATTTTGATTTTGATAGCAAGACACCTTGCGAAAACTTCTCGGAAGGGAAAATTGGTGATTTAGCTAATTTTTCAAGCTTTTTTTAGTGTCTAGGTAGGCTAGGTTTTTCCTTTTTATAGATTGAGCTATTTCATAGTAAGTTTATGATATTATGTTAGATTCGGGATGGGATTAGTTGTTGGTGATAAAATTTATAATACTTAGGTTAATTAAACCTTTTAGACTATCCAAAAAAATGTAATTTAGGGGTATTTGGCTTAGTTGCTTAGTTTCTTTGTAGCATTTCTATCTTAGGGCTAATTAAAGTTTGCTTAACATCTAAAATGGATTTAGATACCTTAGCCTAGTCCGAGGTAGAGTTTCCTTACAATGGATTTTGGGAATTAGAAATGGGCCCCCTTCGACCCACCTTAGGCCAAGACTTGAACAAGTTCTAATAGGCCTTTATACACTCGTTATAAATTTTGAGATGCTTAATATGAATATTGATAAGAATAGAAACTTGATATTCATGATTTTTTGATATTAGGAGTTGATGCTAATTATGGTAAGATATGATAGTCATGAAAGTGGTAATATGAATACTGGTTCGAGTCCGTCTATTGACTATGATATTGATGATATATATTGGTCTGAGTCCCGATATTGATGTTGATATTGATGATATATGTATTGGTTCAAGTTTGGCAATTAATTATGATAGTCTTGATATATATATACATACCGATTCGAGTTTGGCTATTGGTTATGATATTTATGATATATACATCAGTTCGAGTCTGGTAAGGGGGAGTGTTTCTTAGTGTGACATAATACGGATGAGTTCCAAATGATAGCGTGAAGGGTAGTAAGTCATGGTTGTTCGATTATATTATCCTTGATTGTACCCTTCTAGGCTTATAGAGGCATGCACTGAGTTATTTACTTTTTCTCACTTATTGACTTAAGGGGCCAATCTTGTTATTATAAACACATCTTCATTATGTTATTGTTACAATTTATTTATTTAATTGTGCATGATAATTTTGGATTTACTTCCAGGTTTGCCCCCTTTTAGACTTAGTTATGTTATCTTGTATCTTATTATAACTATATCAAGATTTATCTCAGTTGGCCAATGATTCCCACTGTCTACCTGTGGTTTTGGTACTTATGCTACACTTCTATAGCTTTTTGGTTTAGATTTGAGTACTATTTGCCATTGTTGAGTCGAGGATCGTGCTGTGGTGGATTTCGGAGATAGAGTGACTTTTTGGAGTCACAGTTATCCCAGTTTCCTTCTATTTATATATGTCTAGTCTTTTGCTTCAAGATAGATTGTATTGACTATATTAGAACTTGTGGTATTGATGTTGGGTGTATTTACACGCCTAAACACCATAATTTACCCATGTTATAGCTAAGTTTTGAGGATAAAATATATAATTCCTGCACTTTTAGTCCATTTTCCTGTAAGTGAGCTAACCTACGTGATTAGCATGTTTTCAGGTATTAATGATGAAGATTTCAGCACTTTGTGGACCTTTGGGCAGCAAAGGAAAACTTCACAGAAGAGGGAAGGCAGCTTTTGGAAGCTTATGGACTGAATGTGACGCATGGAGAAATTGTCCCGGGCAAAAGCAGTATTTTTAAATACTTAGGGGTGCAGCAGTAACTTAATAGGACTAGGACAAGGATGTTATAAAAACCCTATTTGCTGAATTTTTCAGCATTAACGCATTGATTAACGATTGCTTTTTCAGAATTCAGTCGACACTTTTTAGTATTATTCAGTTTACAGATTCTGTAATTTTAGACAGAGAAAAATGCTACAAGAACGGCTAGAGAGGAAACGACGTCATTCTCATAGTGACGCCAATACATACCCATCGTGAGATTGTTATTGTTTTGATATGATGATGATGATGTCTTCGTTGTTTTTCTTTACAATCATGAGTAGCTAAACTTCTCTGTTAGGGTTATGGAAGCCTTTTGATATACTATCTATTACTATGAGTTTGTGAATTCTTGATGCGTATGCTACTTATATCATTACTCTCTTTGTTTTAATTTAATTCTTGTGGTTGCAAACATATAGAATACACCATTATAGCATTAACTTGTTTGAGAGAAAAGTTACATGTTGGGAAAAGAGAGTGTGACAAGGAAATAGGGCTACCAACCCCTATTTACACGTTAGTGCCGTAACTGGGTTAACTTCTTGGAGAATTTGTACCGTTAGTTATACACTTTAAGCTCGAGAGAGTTAAAGTGAAATAATCCTTGATGGTTGAGAAACACTAGGATTTACCATTAGAATACGAATCTCTATAAGTGCATGCATGTCTGAATTCCGCATTACTCATAGTTAATAGATACGTAGAACTCATAAGGTGGACATAACCCTAACTTATTATTCTCTGTGATTAAATCTTACTAAATCAAGCATTCCGTTTTTACTTCCATAGTATTAATTCACGCCAAACCCAATCCCCCCTTTTCTGTGGAATTTTCAATCAACAGTCTATTAATAATTGCAACACTTAGTAACCAAGTATTCCCTGTGGGATTCGACACCCAACCCAGTTGGGTTCTATATTTGACAGCGACCGCTTACACTCTTACGAGGTATATCTGTAGTAGCTGTTATATTGACTCTACTAGGTTGTGGGATGGTTTTTTATGTTATGGCTAACTTTTAGATAATTTCTATTGCCTTTCTTATTTATGAGTTGTATTATCTATTTTTCCTTTTTTGGGGAAATTTTCACTAAGTTAGCCCATTGCAATTAGCTCTGGGCTATGGTTCGACTTACCTACTGATGAGATTTAGTAGGTGACATCATGACTCATAAATTGGGTCATGACAAATTGGTATTAGAGCTAGGTTTCACCAGTATTATTGGTACAAAAGCAAGTATCTTGTAGAGTCCTACAGATCGGAATAATGATGTACATTTGTTATCTTTGAGAGGCTATAGGAAATTCTTAGGAGTTCTTAACTTCTTTTACTTATTTTGTGCTAAGTGTCTGAGTTGGTTTCTAAAGCATTCCCTTGATTTCACTCTTTTGCATATAGCTAGGACACGTGTTCTGCTATACGAGATGAGGGTCCCGAGACTGATCTTAGGGATCCTATTTCTCTTGATGGATGACCCATAGGTCATGGATAACCTCGAGATGTGTTCCCATCTAGGGTCCAAGATAGGGTCCCTTCACCAGACCGTATTCTAACTCCTGAGCCAGAGGTTCTTTTCCCCAATGAATGGTGGGCGAGGGACCAGACTAGGCTCCATCGGGATTTATTTCTTCTTTTATGTTCAGGAAGGCTTTGGTTTAGCTTTTAGGGTTGGTTGGTACTGCGCCATATGATGGTTCATAGTCTACAGATCATAGTGGTACTTAGGTGGGGGAACAACGTGTAGCTGTGGCTCCAAGAGTTGAGGTCCCTCCTATGCCAGTAGTTACTCAGCTAGTGGTTGGACGACCTGCTATGTTAATTGGGGAGCATAAGATGTTGGGAAGATTCTTGAGATTAGCTCTGCCTAGGTTTTTTGGTGCACTAGGTAAGGATGCATATGAGTTTTTGATTGCTTGTGAGGATAGGCTCCATAATTTAGGCCTAGTTGAGACTCGTGGTGCGGATTACACTACTTTTCAGTTGGACTTGGCATCTTGACATTGGTGGAGAAGTCATTTTGATTTCAGGCCAGCTGGATCTTTTTCTTTGACATGGATTCAGTTCTATAAGATTTTCCTTGAGAAGTACATGCCTCCCAGTCTTAGGGATCATTTAAGGGATCAATTCTCAAGGTTGGAGCTGGGCTCCATGATGGTAGTGAAGTATAAGGCTCATTTTCACGAGTTGTCTAGGCATTCCATTTCTAGTCTAACTACTGAGTATGAGAGGGTTCGTTACTTTGTTAGAGGATTGAAGCTTCCTCTTTAGCGATCGTAGCTTAGACAATAGGTACCGCTTTAACAATACCTAGATGCTTTAGCAGCTAGCGCTAAAGTGGATTTAGAGCCGACTGCTAAAATAGCCCAGTGTATTCTTTAGCGGTATCCGCGTTCCTAGGAATGATATAAATACCCCACTTATCCTAATTTTCACCATTCTTCTCCCACTCTCAAGAGGGTAAAACCCTAAATAGTGTGGAAACTTGGGAGAAACATTTGTGGATTATTTTGGACTTTGGTATAGTTTATTTACACGTTCCTTCTTCCAATTCATTGTAAGACACTATCTGTTTTAGGGTTAAGCCCTTTATCTTTATCTAAAATTCCTAGAGTCTTGGTGGCTTAAATATAGCACCGTTAAAGCTTAGAATTCACCAATTTTTAAGGGTAAATATTCCTTGAGCATAGAGGGATGTTCTGTTGGTTTTGAAATTGTAATTTCATAAATGGTCCCCACATGAAATTTTTACGTAATTTGGGACCTAAATCACGATAGTGTAATATGGGTATCATTGTTATCATTTTTATGAGTAGATGGTGATTTTAATAGCGTGTCACCTTGTGAAAGCTTCTCAGAAAGAAAAATTAGTGATTCAGCAAATTCTTCGGCATCCAAGTAGGCTAGGTTTGCCTTTTTCACAAATTAAGCTATCTCATATTATGATTAAGATATTATGCTAGATATGGGGTGGGATTTAGATATTGGAAGTATGAATGAGAATATTTTGATTAGCTGAACCATTTAGGCTATTTTAAAATCATAAATTAGAAGTAATTAGCTTAGTTCTTATGTCTTAGCTGAATTTGGCTCTTGGCCCGTGTTTAGAATGGAATTGCCTTATTTACTCAAGATAGGTAAGATTGCCGTAGTCATTCATGTTTAGGGTGAAATTGGTCTTAGTTGCTTAAGTTAACAGAAATTGCCTTAGTTATTATTATTTTAGGTTAGATTGACTTAGTTATTCAGGTTTGGGAATAATTACTATCTTATGGATATTTGTGGCTTCTTAATCATCTATAAATAAACTTATACACCTTAGCCTATTCTGGGGTAGAAGTTGCCTAACAGGGATTTTAGGGATTAAAAGTAGGCCCTTCTTGCCCACCTTAGGCCAAGACTTGTGTTAGCTATGTAGACTTATTTATGTATAATATACCCTTATCAATGTTTTTTTGGGACTTGAGGATATTGAATATATTTAATGAGTATGTTAGTTGGATATTAAAATATTGATGCTAATTCTGGATATGACTAATGGTATAATGATATAGATATTGATGTTGCTAATGATATGGCCTATCGACATGCTTAATGATATAGATGTAGATATGATTAATGATATGATTAATGTCTTATAGATATATAAGGCTTATAGATATGATTAATGGCTTATAGATGTACTTAATGTCTTATAGATACAATTATTAATATGGCTTCCAGATATGATTAATGATATCACCTATTGACATACTTAATATGATATATATATATATATATCAATGTGATTCATGATATGGATTATAGACATGATTAATAACTTATAGATATGATTAATGGCTTATAGATATAATTACTGAAATAGCTTATCATTATGACTATTGACACGACCTATGGGAATGGTTATTGACATGATTTAATAGAGGTGGTATTGGTATAGTCTATTGGGTTAGTTTATCGGTATAGTTTGTTGATATGTTCATTGATATGGTTTATAAACATAAGTTCTTATTCGAGTCCGGCAGTTGATAATGATCTTGATAGTATGAGTTTCGATTTAAGCCCTACAAATAATGATAATTCTAATGATACTATTGAGTTTTGGTTCAAGTTTAACAGTGGGAATTATGTATGAGATTCTATAGTTTGGATGGTTTCTTAGTTATGGCATGATAATTTTATGATTTACGACTATTTGGTTGCTTAGTTTCCTTTATTGTACCCTCCAAGCTTATAGGTTCCTATGTTGGGTTATTTACTTTTCTGCACTTATTGGCTTATGAGGGCCAATCTTGTAGTTATAGTTATGTGATCGTTATGTTACCATATCATATGCATTTATTTATTTATGTGCAGCGGTGTCAAAGCTTATTTCCAGGTTTGCCCCTTTTGCCTTGACTTAGCTTATTTTATCTTGTATCTTATCATATTTTATCATGATTTAGCTTAATCAACCAATGATATCTACCGAGTATCCGTAGTTTTGGTACTCATACTACACTTTTGTACCTTTTTGGTACAAATCCAAGTACTAGTTTCCACCACTAATTCGACACTTGTTCAAGGTTAAGTTTTCAAAGATTGGGTGAGCTTTTCGAGTCAGAGTTACCCTTTTCCCTTCTATTTATCTATGTCGAGTCTTTCATCTTTGAGATAGATTGTATTTGACTATTTTGTACTCATGGTTATTTGTAGTAGCTCTTATACCAATATTATTGCGTCTTGGGATGGTTACTAATTTTTATCTATCTATAGGACTATTTTGACTGCCTTATTATTTTATTGACTCTTTAAATGTTAATTTCCAACTTCTAGGAAATTTTCCACTAAGTTAGCCCATTGCTTATGGCTTCAAGCTATGGTTCGTCTTACCTACTAGTAGGATAAAGTATATGCCATCATGACTCATAAATCGGGTTGTGACAATTGGTATCAAAGCCTAGGTTATACCAATATTATTGGTATAAGAGCAAATGTCTAGTAGAGTCCCATAGATTGAAATAATGTCATCTGCTTCTTATATTCGGGAGGTTATAAGACATTCTTAAGAGTTCACTTATTTTATTCTTAGAGTCTGAGTTGGTTTCTAAAGCATTCTTTTGGTTTCACTCTTCTATAGCTGGTTAGGACACGTGTTAGCGTTACAGAAGGTGAGGGTCCTAAAATTAACCCTACGGATCCTGTCGCAATTCAGGGATGACCTAGAGGTCACGAAAATCCCAGGGATGTGTCCCCAGATAGGGAATAAGATAGGGGGCCATCACTGTACCCCATTCCTACTCCTATGTAAGAGATTCTTCTGCCCCAGCCAATGGTGTGTTGGGGACTAGCCCAGGATCCATCAAGATTTATTTCCTTTTTAGTGTTTAGGAATACTTTGGTTCATATTTTGGGATTAGTTGGAGGTGCAACATCTGATGGTGCACAGTCAACAGATCAGAGTAGTATTGAGGTGGGGACCTAACCTATAGCTGTGGCTTCCAGAGTTGAGCTCCCTGTTATTAGTAGTTTTTCCACTAGTAGTTACCCAACCTTCTATGTCTTCCGAGGATCAAAAGATGTTGGGTAGATTCTTGAGATTGGATCCACCTAGGTTTTCTGCTGCACCAGGCAAGGATGCATATGAATTCTTAATTACTTGTGAGGATAGGCTTCGTACTTTTGGACTAGTTGAGACTCGTTGTATAGATTACACTACTTTTTAGTTGGACTTCGTAGCTCAACATTGGTGGAGAGGTCATCCTGATTCTAGTCCAACTGGATCTTCCCTGTTGACATGGACTCAATTCTTTGAGATCTTAGAGAAGTACATGCCTCATAGTCTTATGGATCATTTGAGAGATTAGTTCTCAAGGTTAGAGTAGGGATACATTACTTTTATGAAGTATGATTCTCTATTTTATGAGTTGGCTAGGCATGGTACTTTTATTCTGACTACTGAGTATGAGAGGGTTCGTTGCTTTATCTGAGGATTGAGACTTCTTCTTCTCATTTCTACCTAGAGTTTGGTTTCTATGGGTAGGTCTTTTGCTAAGGTTTTAGATCATGCTTAGATTGTGGAGGAGATGCACTATGAGGCCCAAGGAGGTAGCGATAAGAGGCTACAATATTAGGGTAGGTTTAGTAGGATCCATAGTAGATCCTAATTCAGAGGTAGTAGTTCTCAGGGTAGATACCCTACATAGCCACCATATCAGCCTTGTAGACCCATTCAGGCAGTGCTTCAGATTACTCGTAGAGGTCAGTCTTTTGTTAGTTATCACCCTGGTCAGGGTAGCAGACATTTTCCAAGGGTTCATTTTTTGGTTATTTGAGTCATGGTGGTCATTCTGGGTCAGCTAAAAATTCTGGTTTTGGTTCTAGTTCAGCTCATGGGGCATTTTATAGTTATGGATATTTTAGTCATTAATCGCTAGTGTGCCCTAGTCATGGGGTGATTGTTATTACAACTCAAAGTGTTCCCTCTATTACAGTAGTTCATCCCTCAACTAGAGGTGGTATGCAAGGTTAGAAAGGTGGTCCCCTAAGCTCTCACAAAGGTTTTTAGGAAGGTAGCACAGGATATTAGTCAGGAGCCTAGCTAGGCGGTGAGTGAGGTCAATTATATGTAGTACCTTCTAGGCCCGAGGCTGGGACTTCAGATGTTGTTATCATAGGTATGATTTTGATATGCCGTCAGTCTGCCTTAGCTTTATTTGATTCAGGATCTACTTACTCTTATATGTCTTGCTCTATGGTTAGAGTTAATTTAGGATTTGTTTTTTTGTGCCTTTATATGTATCTATTCCCGAAGGTGGTTCTTTAGTAGTAGATCGGGTTTTTAGATCTTGTGTTGTGACTGTTAGAGATGATGATACTCATGCTGATCTTATTATATTTTACATGGTAGATTTTTTATGTGATTCTAGGAATAGACTGGTTATCCCAGTATCATGTGGTCGTGGGTTATTTTGCCAAGACCGTTACCTTAGTCATGCCCGGCATACCCTTGATCGTATGATAGGAAGTTTTTGGTCGCGATCCGATAGGGATTATTTTGTATGTTCATTCTAGGAGACTTATATTTAGGGATTGCGAGTCTTCTCTCGCTTATATTCATGATTTTAGTACGAAGAGTCCATCGCTTGACTCTGTTCCTGTAGTCTGGGAGTTTCTTAATATTTTCCCTACCAATCTTCCTGGCATACCTCTTGCCCGTGTGATTGAGTTTTTTATTGGTCATGAGCCTGCCACCTGACCTATTTCTATGGCACCTTACCATATGGCTCCTTTCGAGCTTAAGGACCTGAAGTCTCAGCTTCAGGATCTTCTTGGAAAGGGTTTCATTAGATAGAGTATGTCTCCTTTGGAGCCCCTATGTTATTTGTGAAGAAGATTGATGGCTCCATGCGTATGTGTATTGACTATAAGTAACTGAGTAAGGTGACAGGGAAGAACCTTTATCCTATGCCTAACATTGATGACTTGTTTGACAGACTTTAGGGTGCAACAGTGTGTTCTAAGATTGATTTAAGGTTCGGTTACCATTAGTTAGGGATTCGGGTTGCGGATATCCTGAAGACAGCCTTTAGGACCTGTTATGGTCATTATGAGTTCCTAGTGATGTCTTTTGGGTTGACTAATGCCCCAACCGCGTTCATGGATTTGAGGAACCGAGTGTTCAGACCTTATTTGGATTCCTTAATGATTGTGTTCATCTATGACATCCTTGTGTATTTGAGAAGTAGGGAGGAGCATGCGCAATATTTGAGGATTGTGCTTTAGACTTTGAGAGATCATGTGCTTTTTTCCAAGTTCTCCAAGTGTGAGTTTTGGCTTAAGTCTGTGACATTCCTTTGGCAGGTGGTGTCTAGGGATAGAATTATGGTAGACCCATCAAAGATTGAGACTATTCGTGATTGGGCAAGTCCACATTTCCGATTGAGGTTTGTAGCTTTATTAGCTTGGCCAATTATTATAGACGTTTCATTAAGGGTTTTGATACTATTTTAGCACCTATGACCAGATTGACTCAAAAAGAGGTTCTTTTCCAATGGTTCGAGAAGTGTGAGTCGAGCTTTGGTAAGCTCAAAGAGTTTCTTACCTTGGATCCAATTTTTTCTCTCCTTGTAGAGGGTAAGGGATTCTTCGTGTTTTACAATACTTTTGGTGTTGGTTTGGGTTGTGTGTTAATGCAATAGGGTTGTGTTATTGCTTATGCTTTGAGGCAGCTTAAGGTGCACGAGCGCAACCCCACTCATGTTGTGGAGTTGGCGGTGGTAGTTTTTGCGCTTAAGAATTGGAGGCATTATTTTTATGGTGTACATTGTGATATTTTCGATCATCGCATTCTTCAATATCTTATAACCTAGAGAGAGCTTAATTCTAGGCAAAAAAGATGGATGGAGTTGCTTAAGGATTATGATATTTCAATGTTGTATCATTCGAGCAAGGCGGTAGCAAATGCCTTGAGTCGGAAGGCAGTGAGTATGGGTAGCTTGGCTTGTATTTCAATTTCTCAGACGTCGTTTGCGCGGGACATTTAGTCCTTAACTAACTTGATGGTGCGACTTGATGTTTCATACCCAAGGAGGATTCTTGCTAGCATTGAGGCAAGGTCCTCGCTATTTGAGAAGATTCGGGATCACCAATTCGAGGATAAGAGACTTTGCATCCTCCATGATCAGGTGTTGAGTGGTGAGTCCAAGAGGGATGCCATAGATTCTGAGGGTGTCTTGAGGTTCGATAGTCATATTTATGTTTCGAGGGTTGATGACTTTATTTAGTTGATTTTTCACAAGGCTCACAATTCTACATATTTTATTCATCCAAGTACAACTATTATGTACATAAACTTAAGAAAACATTATTGGTGGAGTGGTATAGGGAGAGATGTGGCAGACTTTATAGCTTATTGCCTATGTTGTCAGTAGGATAAGGTTGAGCATTAGTGACCTAGTGGATTGATTCAGAGGTTGCCTAATCCCGAGTGGAAATAGGTGGATTACAGTGGACTTTGTTAGTGGTTTGCCTCGCACTTCCTATGGTTTCGATGGTATTTGGGTCATTATGGATTGGTTGACCAAGTCGACATATTTCATTCCTATTCAGATATCCTTCAATGCCGAGAAGTTAGCCCTATTTATGTGCGTGAAATAATTTGTTTGCATGGTGTGCCTATATCTATCATTTCGGACTGAGGCTCCATATTCAGTTCTAGCTTTTGGAGAGATTATTAGGAAGAGTTAGGTACTCAGGTGGACCTTAGTACATCTCTACATCCATAGACTGATGGCCAGTAGAAGAGAACTATCTAGGTTCTTGAGGATATGTTTTAAGCCTGTGTTATGGATTTTGGAGGTCGGTGGGAGCAACACATAGCCTTGGTTGAACTCTCATATAATAACAGTTATTATTCGAGTATGGAGATGACACTTTTTGAGGCTTTGTATGGTAGGCAATGTCTGTATCACCCTCCAAATTTTGAGCATTTTATTTTTGGCCCTCCCGTATTCTAAATGTTGTTTTTTTACTTAAAAAATTAAGCATGTGAATGGGTGATATGCCCAAATTACACCTCTCTTACGAGAGAGTAAGTGGTCACTGTCAAATATAGAACCCAACTAGGTTGGGTGTAGAATCCCACAGGGAATACTGTGCTCACTAAGTATTGTGATTGTTATTAGACTGTTGATCAAAGGTTCCTGAATAAGAGGGGTTTTGATTTATAAATTGTATTCTAAGTAATTGTAACAGAGTTGTTCCAACTAATGATTCTTTCTGCTAGTAACAATTCAATGATATTAAACAAACTAGAGTTATGGTTACCAATATGTTTAAACAGTTAGGATTGTGAATCACTTTTGAGTTCCACTTAATAACTTCAATTGCAAGAGCAACTGAATTCTATTGTTTACCCATTAGTTTCTCAACCTTAATGGGTAGTTTATCCTTTAACTCTCTTAAACTTAAAGAATATATTATATATTCAACCATTTTCTCATGTAGGTTAATCCTTGTTAAGACATTTTCCATTGATCTAAAGATTTAGGTCTCTAGATTTCATGTAAACCCTTTCTTTTCCCAACAAACACTTTTCTATTCGAACAAGTGATTGTCCTTGGGCTCACCTTTTAAGTTTGCAACCAAGAAAAGTCATTAGAGTGAAGAAGGGTTTATGCAACATCAATTACCAACAAAACCTCAATTAGAATCACAACCCATATCAACTGTTTACATCAAGGCTCGTTATGGGAGCTTAGCCACTCATCTCCATAGAAGAAAGAGAAAGAATACTTGTATTATTCATAAACAAATTCAAAGTTCACTTACAAAGGTTTCAAGAATTAATTCTTGAATCTTCAACAGCAATGGAATGATTAGATTCACAAATGTAGTTTGATTCACAGATTTCTACATTACAGAGAGTTTCAAAGATGGAAAACTAAGATAAAACAATATCCAAGATTCAGAATATCCCTCAATAAAACCCTAAATAGGTATTTATATGCTCCCAGGTTTAGAAGATTTAAAATTTAAACTCAAAAAATGCCGCGTCCAAGTTGACGGTCCAACTGATGACCCGTTGGGAGTCCGACGGTCCGTCACACAGACCATCGTTGAGAGCCCCAGGATGTCAAGTTCTGTTTAATCTTGACGGCTCCAACGATCTATCGCACAGTCCGTCGATAAGTCTCTAAAGTCCTACATTCTGTTTAAACCTAACGATCAAGTTGGCGGTCCGCCGCAAGCTTGACGGTCCGCCACTTGGACCGTCGCATGGGTCTTCCACCTGGAACTTTCTGTTTAACTCTGACGGTCCTCCTGGCGGTCCGTCGCATGACTGACAGTCCACCATTTGGGCCGTCAATGCCCTTTTTCTACTGTTTTCCTGAGTTTTCTGCTTCAGCTAACTCCTTATCCTGAAACCACTTAAATCCACCATTAAATACAACTTTAGTTTCTTGAAAACACACAATTTTCCCGAGAAAAAGATGCAAAATATTCCATCAAAAGTTGTAACATCAACACCCTTAACTTAAGATAATTGCTTGTCTTCAAGCAACTCAGCACCAAATTACAAATATGAACAATACAACGACAGGCATTCAACTTGCTGAACCAGTTTTCACACAACCATTCACTTGTCATCCTAATTATATGGCTCAACATGTCTGGGTCCATAATCAACATTATTTCAAAATCAGTACATATACACCAACATAGATGCAAGAATCTACAAAGATCAGCCAAATTAAGTGTGACTCAGGTTACCCTCACAGTCAACGAAATCCATCACTGATTTTATTTTGTGGATACAAATTAGAACTCTCACACTCGTCAAAGAAGTTACAAACATAGTACACATACCCATAGGCTTGCCCTTATCATTCAATGCTTCTTTATAACTGACTCGCCAAGATCAACCAGGTCTTTCTTAGGCTTGTAAGAAGGCTTCGGGGTTAGGTGAGGGAGGACTTTTGGGAAAAAGTGACTCAACACTGGGATTTAATTCTCTTTGCCCTCAAGTTCAACCTTTCAAGGCCATTTCTGAACTAGCTCACCCACCCTTTTCTCATTCATGTACACTTTACCGTAATAACCCCCACTTTATTTTTTTATTTTATTTTATATAAATATACACAAGCATCAGCCACCCTCAACATATGCTGATACAATCAGTCAAGGTGCACAGTGTCTTGAGTAGACCAGGGCCAGATTCTCTAAACCATGCACTAAACCAACTTTCCGTTAGACAACGAACAGCTTGACAATAGACACCCTCAACTTAGGTTTTTTGCCTATGTTTAGGTTCACAATGCCCACTATTGGGCGAGGTCTAGAGGTAAGAGTTAACAACTTAATGAGAGTTAATTAGAGTGATTAGTGATGAAGAAAAATTAACATTGGGCTCAAAGAAGGGTTCAAAACTAGAACATTCTTTTTGGTGGGGTTGTTTATTTTGGCTAAGTGGACTAAAATTGCAAGGCGGCCTGCTATCATTTCTTATCTCATCAACTACAATACAACATCAATTGAACCAGGCAAGTTATAGGTACTACACTATGTAATAAATAATACAAATACTCACACATACAGGCAACTGAGTCAAACTAATTCTACTGTTCTTATGATTTACACCACATGTCATGCATATTCTACAAGTTAATGCCAACCACAGATTCACTAACAATTGATTACATATACTAGGAGACAAAAGTAAACAATCATACATACATAGCCATAGTCTGATTCTAACATCATTCTTCATCCATATTCACAACAAGGTGCTAACATAAATGACACTTTTATTTAATGGACCAACATTAACAACAGAACAGGACTTAAGAAAGGAAAGATGCAAACCTAAAATTAATCCTAGAAAAGGAAAAAATATGCAAACTTAAAGTTAATCCTAGACATGCTAATTCTCCTATATAGAACATGGGAGGAAAAGAATATCGGCAACACAACCCCCATGGTACAAGTACACCACCCCTACAGAAAAATATATGCATTGTCCTCAAAGTATTAAATAAAAGTACAAAGGAGTGGGTATACTTGTAGTACCTCTTATTCATCTGAGGCATCTGTGAAGTGTGGTGAGGAACTTGTGTCCTCGCCTGCTTCAACGTTGAACCCATAGTGGTGGGGGTACTAAAAAACTCTCCCTCCGAAATCGGAGGTACCACGTCCCAGACTGGGTCTGAAGTTTGGCCCCTAACTGGGGTGAAACTGGTAGATACTCCAGTTGCTTCATCTTCTACTCTTTTCTTTATTGTCTCTTCATTTTTTATCGACCTTTTCTTGGATTTCTTCATATCATGATGCTCTCGCTCCTCCGACGTCATAGCTTTTCTAATTCTTCTCTTTTTAGCTTTTTGTTCGGCATGTTCATCTACCTGTTGCTTTCTCTTTTCTTTCACTGGTCTTCCCATCAGGTCAACAATTCACTCATCTTCATCACTCATTACCAAGTATGGATCAAAAGTGGGTTGTTGTGGTTACCTGCACTTCAACTCTTTGATGTCAGCTTGTGCTTTATTAAACTCTGCCATGAATCTTGCCAAGTCTGGAATGGACAATGAATCCAGTCTTTTGTTGATTCTCTCCTCTATGTGGTCCATCCTCATCTAAATGTCTTGGAACGGATGGATTTCCTCTGCTACAATTCAGTCAATAAAAGGCTTGAATTCTGTATCCCAAGTGTCAAGATATTTCTTGAATTTCTTTTGCAATTTCACAGACTTGGCAAAGTTTTCCTGTGTCAACCTATATTCAACAAATTCTACCCCACCCATTGGTGGTACAGATTCTGACCCTGCGGATGCACTTGATGGCACATAATCAGGTGGTACATAAGTGGTAATCGGCAATGGAATACCTGTTGGAATCTCTGAAGTATCTGGGGTTAGTGCTGACTGAGTTTGATAGGCTGGAGGTTTGGTGACCCTCATTTCGAACTTCGAGTCATCTTTGGACTTCTCAATGTCCTGCCTATGTGTTACACGAACCTCATTATCCACCCCACAAATTAGAGGTACACCTGTCTGCCTACATAATCCCTTAATTAAGCAAGGAAATGGTATAGCGTTGTCCATTTTATGTGCTTTCACAAACAACTCATCGGTAATGATCTGACCAAAATCAATCTTCAGTCCTAAAAGCAAATTAGCGACAAGTACAGCCCGGTGAATATCTAGATTAGCATCACCTCCAGTTGGCATAAGTCTCAATCAAACCACAATCCATCAAAATTTAGCTCTGAAGCTGAGGGAAGACTTTGCTATGTGCTTATGTGGGTTTGCTGCCCAAGAAGAATTACCCTCATTAGTCAACACTCTACCCAACCAGGATCTTTGGGTAGATGCATTACGCAGTCGGTACTCGAGTTCTGGAATAGCAGGTGGGGCTTCATAGTCTGGCCCAAACAGTATCCTGTTGATGGTTTGGGCTGATATGATAATGGTAACCCCTCAGACTGGTGTTGACTCCCTGTTCGGTAGATCAAAAATCTTCGAGCCCTTTGGAACATATTTTTGTGACAATACCAAATAGTTAGTAAAGAATTCCCTTACTAGATTCGGCTGATATGATCCTGGGGTCCTGCTCATCCATACCAATTCATACTCATTAAAACGACGCTCTAACTCAGGATATTCATGCAACTCCATCGTTACAATTTGATACTCCTCAGCAAATGGATTTTTGATTGGCCTACTCGCTGTTGGTGCCAACCCATCATAAATTTTTTCCCTTGCTCCATCGAGTTGCCATCTGACGGCCTCTCTCAATTAAGGATCCTTACGTCTGGTCAAGTTGGCATCCTCAGTTTTAGTCTCCATATTGGCTACTTCAGTTTATACCTCTACATTGGTAGCCTTAGTGTTGGCCTCAACTGGGTTGGGGTGATATGTGACTACCCTTGCCTCGTCGGGGCTCAAGCTAGTACTGCTAGTGCTGTTGTCACTCTTCTCTTCAAATTGGGAGAGTGTAGGAAGTGTTCGATCCCTTTTACGAGTGTTGAAGGCTGGTGTCTTCTCACTTCTAGAAGGTTCACCTCGACCTCTTGCCTGACCATCGTTCTAGTCAATGGGAGTTTTTGTGCCATGATGCCTTAAAAAAAGTAAGGAATCAGTTACAAAACAAAAATCTGCAAAAAGAGTAACAAAAATTGGTTTGACAGTAAAACTAATAGGTTGTCAATGATACGACGGTCTGCCGGTTGGGGGGCCATCAGGCCTTATACAGTGAGATCTGACTTTTAGGTCTTTGCAACGGTCTAACTAGCGCTCTGTCAGGTTACTAACGGTTCGCCAAGTTATCCGTCGTGGCTTATCCAGTAAGTAACTTGCTTTGGACATTTGCGATAGTCAACCTGATGGTCCATCGTATATTCGACGGTGCCAGAGTGACCATCAGTCCCCATTTTAAATTTCAGACTTCCTTTTAGGCATTTTGTCGAACAGTTGGTATACATAATTCGATTTTCAGCATATCAATGATAATAATTTCATGTTTATCCACATATATTTCTACTCTAAACACATGGGTTACTCATACTTCACCCAAACAACGTATACCAAAGTTCAGAACTCAGAATATCAATAATTTAAACCATAGAAGGAGACAAGATAAAATTTTATATACCAAAACTGTTTCAATTATGTTTTGCACTTTGGAGAAGCAAGAAAATGGGTTAAAATTGTACCTTGATAATGCAGAAGTTTCACTGTAGTTGCTTGCACTTCAGAAAGAAAAACTACTTAATACTTTTGCCTATGATTTCTTCTTTTATTGTGATGAGGAGAAAAGAGGAGAAAGGACTAGTTTAAATAGGGGGAAAAAATAAGATGAAGAGTCCTAAAGGGAGTAACTGCCTTCAGATACTTGGAATCCAGAGGGAGTTGGACAGTTTTAGAATTTGAAGAGGTTACAACGTATGTAACCGCCTCATTTTATCTCTTAAAAAGTGTTTGGGTCAAGTATGGGTCATTTAAATATGCATCATCTTTAACCCGACCTGACCCAACATTAGGGTTATAGCGACGGTTGATCTGATGGTCCATCAAGTATTCGATGATCCGCCAGGTTGTCCATCAAAGCTTATCAAAAATTGGGCAACTCTATTTTATTACAACGGTTACTCCGACGGTCTATCAATGATCCGACGGTCCATCGAGTGATCCATCTGTCCTTTCTAGAATCTCAGTATTTTAGCTTCAGTTAGATGGTACCTACGACGGTCCGTCGGCACTTTGACGGTTCGTCGGTTATACCGTCAACCACCCATCAACTATAAAAAATCATTTCTTTCAGCAATTTTAGTCCTACACACTCCACAAACACATCATATTGCACAAAAATAACAAATAAACTTTGATTACGATTACAACAACCCTTGGTGGGTTGCCTACTACTAGCGCCTGATTTAATGTCACAGCACGACATATTTATCTCAATTTCTCAGAATTCATTGAGATAGATAGTAGCTATGCATTTTATCAAGTCCATTGGACCGATACACAGCTTCAGCCGTTGCCCATTCACTTTGAAAAAACTTCCATCTTTGTTTGTATGTTCGACTACTCCAGACGAGTAGACTTGATTAAATTGAAATAGGCCAGACCATTTTGATTTTAACTTACTTGGGAACAACTTTTGTTTAGAGTTGAAGAGAAGAACCCAATAACCTTTCTAAAATTCACACTTTGCAATCTTCTGGATATGATATTTCTTCATCTTCTCCTTGTAAAGATCAAACCTTTCTTAAGCTCCGAGATGGAACTCATCCATCTCATTTAGCTACCCCAGTCGCATATCAGCTGCCTCATTCAAGTTTAGGTTAAGCCGCTTTAGTGCCCACAGTAATTTATGCTCCAGCTCAATCGACAAATGATACGCCTTGCCATAAACCAATTGGTATGGTGACATGCCAAGAGGTGTCTTGAAAGCTATTCGATATGCCCATAAGGCATCGTCCAGTTTCCAAGACCAATCTTTCCTTCTAGCATTTACATTCTTGGAAATGATATCCTTGATTTCCCCATTAGAGATTTCCACATGCCCACTGGTCTGTAGGTGGTATGGGGTAGCCACCTTATGCTTCTTAACTTCATATTTTGCCAAGGAGGCTTTGAACATTTTGTTGAAAAAATATGATCCTCCTTCACTTATGAGGGTACATGGTACCCCAAAGTGAGAGAAGATATTTCTCTTTACGAATGTAACAACCTACTTTCCTTCATTATCTGCCAAAGCCACTGTCTTGACCCATTTTGACACGTAGTCCATGGTGACCAATATGTACTTCATACAAAATGAGCTCACAAAGGGCCCTATGAAGTCAATGCCCCAGACATTAAATAATTCTACCTCCAGCATTTTAGACATTGGCATGTCATGGCGCTTTGAGATAGAACCTTGTCTCTGACATTGGTCACATCTCTTTACGAACTTGTAAGTATCTTTGAACAAGGTGGTCCAATAGTAGACACTCTAAAGCACTTTTCTTATAGTCCTATCACCTACATGGTGACCTCCAATTGGGGAAGAATGACTCATTTCCATTATACTTAACATATCTACTTCTGGGATGCACCACCTAATAATGACATCCGTATACCACCGAAATAGATATGGCTCATCCTAGAAATAATATGTCACATCATGGAGAAACTTTTTCCTTTGATGAAAGGAAAGGTTCTCCGGCCTTACTTCACTTACCACATAGTTCGTGAAGTCAGCATACCGAGGTACTTTTTCGAGCACTGCAGCTAATATTTTCTCATCTGGAAAGGAATCATCAATCTCTAGCTCGTCTTTGACTACCTGCTTGCCTTCGAGTCTGGATAGGTGATATGCCACCTAATTCTCACATCCCTTCCGATCCTTGACTTTGAAGTCAAATTCCTGAAGTAGCAATACCCATTGGATCAACATTGGCTTAGCATAATTCTTCACCATTGAGTACCTCAGGGTATAGTGGTCAGTGTGTACCACTACCTTGGTACCTAACAAATATGCTCGGAACTTCTCAAAAGCATACACAACTAATAAAAGTTCCTGCTCTGTCACAGTATAATTCTTTTGAACCTCATTTAAGGCCTTGCTTGCATAATATATTGGATGGAACAAATTTTCTTTCTTTTGGCCAAGGACAGCTCTAAGTGCCACTCCACTAGCATCACACATAATCTCGAATGGCTTCATCCAATCAGGAGCAACAATAATTGGAGCCTTCACTAGTTCCATCTTAAGGCATTCAAAAGCCTTACTGCAATCATCATCAAAAGTCAACTTAGCATCCTTCTCCATAAGTTTGTAAATCGGGTTTGCAATCTTTGAGAAGTCCTTTATGAATCTATGGTAGAACCCCGCATGACCGAGAAAGCTATGTACCCCTTCGACTGAGATTAGGGGGGGGGGTAGTTTCTCAATCAATTCAACCTTTGCCTTATGTACCTCAATGCCTTTAGAAGAAATTTTGTGACTAAGAACAATGACCTCCTTCACCATGAAGTGGAAATTTTCCCTGTTAAGGATTAGGTTGAACTCTTCACACCGCTGTAACGCCCGACTAAGATTTGGTAAGCATAGCTCAAAAGAATCACCGACCACCAAGAATTCATCCATAAAAACCTACAAGGTTTCTTCAACCATATCAAAAAATATTAACATCATGCACCACTGAAAAGTGGTGGGTGCATTACACAAACTGAAAGGCTGTGAATGTCATCTTTTCCTAATCTTCAGGAGCAATAAAAATCTGGTTGTAACCAGAGTACCCATCTAAGAAATAGTACCAACCCCTTCCCACTAGCCGATTAAGTATCTGATCCATGAAAGGCATTGGGAAATGGTCCTTCAGTGTCCACGAGTTGAGTTTTCTGTAATCCATACACACCCTCTACCCAATAACAGGCCTAAGTGGGATCAACTAATTTTTATCATTAGCCACAACTGTCATGCCCCCTTTCTTGGGCACACATTGAATGGGACTCACCCACTTATTATCTGAAATGGGGTAAACCACCCCTGCGTTTATCCACTTGATGATTTCTTTCTTCACTACCTCTTACATAGATGGGTTTAGATGACATTGGTGCTCAATAGTCGGGACAAAATCCTCTTCTAGTTGAATCTTATGTGTACATATACCGAAAGAAATGCCGATGATATCTGCAATCGTCTAACCAATAGCCCACTTATATCTCTTAAGAATAGAGGTGAGGGCTTTCACCTATTGATCACCCAGGTCAGTCATAATAATAATAGGTAGTGTATTCCCACTGCCCAGGAGCACATACCTCAAATGGCCGGGCAACTCTTTCAGCTCTACGGTAGGGGGCTCTTCTATAGAAGGCTTAGCAGGTGGACTTGGATGATTTTAAAGTCCAAATCCAACTTCTTGGGTGCATATGAATAAGACCCCATGCCCTTTAAGTGACACAAAGTCTCCTCATAATCTTTGATTCCGTCATGATCAAAATTCATCAATACAGTGGCTAAAGTCTCCACAACAAATTTTTCTTTTATAAGCACTTCCTGCTCCTCCTCATAATAGACATCCATAATAGAGAATACACTCATATCTTTATATTATTTCATGGACTGGCATACATCGAATCAAACTACCTCATCATTCATCCTAAATAGTAGTTCATTCGCCCTTAAATCAATAAGTACACTCCCAGTTGCGAGAAAAGGTCGACCCAAGATTATGGGCACCTTAAAATCTACCTCACAATTGAGAATGACAAAATCAGCCTGGAATATAAAACTGGCCACCTTTACTAATACGTCATATAGAATTCCCATGGGATGCTTCACAAACCTATCTGATATAACTAGCCTCATGTTTGTAGGAGTAGGATCCCCCAAACCTAATTTATTATACACAGGAAACGACATCAAGTTTATAATAGCTCCCAAATGACATAGAGCTTTTGCAAAATCAAGAGACCTAATAGTGCACGAAAAGGTAAATGCTCCCAGGTCTGCCTTCTTCTGCGCCAAAGACCTTGTGGAGATAGAATCACAATGATGGAGATTGTCCACCGACTCATAGATTGTATACCCGGGCATTTGTTACAATGCCTCCACCAATGGAAAATTGATCATCAACTGCTTAAGCATGGCCATAAATTTGCCAAACTTTGTGTTGTCGGCCTTCTTCTTTAATCTATGAGGAATGGGAGGCGGTGTATTTGGTAGAGAAGTCACCACTGCTTCCTTTTCCTTGTTTTTCCCTTTTTCCAATACATCAACCAACAGATGATTAGAAGGAACATCACTATCATCCTACTTCTTAGATTCCATAGGATTACTTTCTTCAAGCTTGACATCTTCTTTGATCACCTCTTTAATAACAACTTTTCCCACAGAAGGGCCTGGTAATACCTTACTACTCCATATGGTAATTTCCATACAAGAGCCATTATTTCGAGGGTTCTGAACTGTATCACTTGGCAAAGTTCTTCTCTTCCTCTGATTCAATGCTGCTGAGAGTTGGCTCATTTGCTGCTCCAACTATTTGATAGAAGTAGAGTCTGAGTTTACCAACTGACTCATAGAGGACAAATCTCTCTTCATAGTAGTCACCCCAGAGTTGGTAGTCGTAACTCCCTTTAATAATTTCTCCATCATGTCCTCCACGGACATCTTGCTAAAGCTAGTTGCAACATTATCTATACTTTTAGGAGGTACATATAGTCTACTCCTATTATTCTTGCTCTTATAGTTCCCTTAATCTCTATCCTTATAACTAGTATTGTCGTATTTGTCTGACCTTGATTTCCTTGGCTATTGCCTCAGAAACCCCCTTATTATTTAGATAGTTCACCTCTTCTTCTGAATCAGAGTCAATTCTTCCCTAGGATGCAACAACTTTCACCTTCTTTGTTTTTCCAGACAATAGATGCTTAGTCAGCAAATCCATCTGTGTCTTCAAGTGTGCCATGTCCTGGTCCCATTCTTCCACCTTATTGCGTTACTCTGCAGTCATACTACAAGACACAGTAGGGCTTACTACCACAGATTCCCTGGTATGCCAAGCTCTACTCTATTTGGTCATTTGATTAAGCATCTCTGAAGCCTCTGGAAAAGTAAGGTCAACAAATAACCCTCTTACAGTATTATCGATGACTGGCTTCGTAATAGAGTTCAAAGACCGATAAAGAGTCTCCATCAAATGAATATTCATTATGTTATGGTTCGGGTATTACATCAGCTTCTTTTTAAACCTCTTCCAGGTCTCATAAAAAGCTTTAGTGGGAAGCTGTTGGATGTTACTAATTTCATCCCTCAACTGTACCCTCTTGGAAGGTGGAAGGAACCTTTCTAGGAAAGCCTCTTTCAACTGCCTTCAGTTGGTGATAGAGTCGGGAGTCAGCCCATTGAGCCATAGTTTTACCTCCCTATATAGAGACAATGGAAACAAACACAGGCAGATAACATTCTGACCCACTCTTGGGTTATTGAAAGACTTTCAAATGGTGACAAATTTCACCAAGTGCATGTTTGGATCATCTCCGGGAAGACCACCGAACAACCCCTTAAGATGAAGGAGTTGAATCATCGTACTGGTAATATTGAATTTAGCTCCAGGTACTAGAGGTGGAGGAATAATAGCTCCATTTTCACCTGCTCCATCCATTCCATCTTCGTCATTATTCAGATCAAACTATATCGGTTGTTGATCCTGCCTCGCCCTAAAAGGACAATTTTTGTTTACATATTGATTCACTGGTGCAGCCACATTCTATGCACGCCTTGGGTTAACATGATATAACAAATCATTATCCACCCAATCATCATTATTAGGATTAGGATGATGCACTGGTTGGCCGTCATTCTACTGATTAAGTTGAGCTCCAGCCAGAGCGGCTAGTTTTTCAATGTCTTAGGGGTCTGCCATTCTGCCAATTAACTATGGTTCTGGATGTATTGGTAATAATGGTGAACCCTATCTCCATGTACTTGGCATAAATAATAACTACCCTGCACTGAACAAAAAACAAATGAAATTAAAATTTAGGAAACTTGACCAAAGGTCAATTAACAAACACAAACTTAATTGACAACCGTATTCCTCGGCAACGGCATCAAAATTTGTTATGCCAAAATTACACCTCTCTTATGAAAGAGTAAGTGGTCGCTGTCAAATATAGAACCCAACTAGGTTGGGTGTTGAATCCCTCAGGGAATACTATGTTCACTAAGTATTGTGATTGTTATTAGACTGTTGATCAAAGGTTCCTGAATAAGAGGGGTTTTGATTTATAAATTGTATCCTAAGTAATTTTAACATAGTTGTTCCAACTAATGATTCTTTCTGCTAGTTACAATTCAATGATATTAAACAAATTAGAGTGATGGTTACCAAGTTGTTTAAACAGTTAGGATTATGAATCACTTTTGAGTTCCACTCAATAACTTCAATTGCAAGAGAAACTGAATTCTATTGTTTACTGATGTGTGAGCTAATGCTAACACATTTGAGGCTTTTAACTAGAAATAATTGTAAAGTATTAAGCAACTTTTGTCGTTTTTGATTATTTTCTCTTTGATAATGCAGGAATGTCGAGATGCAAGAAAACCAAAGACAATAAGAGCAAAAGATGTGAATTTGGAACAAGTGGCCATGAAAGTGTAGTTCACGACTTGTCTGATAATTTGTCAAATTTATGATAAGTTATCAGAGTCATCGTTAGTTGTAGATAGTGTGAGGAATTTAGAGTAGAAGTATGATGACATCTCTAATAAGTCGTCAAAATTCTGATAAGTCATCTAGAATGCCTTCAGCCTAAGGCAGTACATGAGATTTGAAGTAAAAAAGTGATGACATTGTCTGCTATGTCATTAAAGTCCTGATAAGTCGTCAGGATTACCGTCAACCTTAGGCAGTGTTCAGAAGCTGAGTTGAAGAAGTGACGACATTCTGTGATAAGTCATCAGATCTTTGAAAAGCCATCAGACTCATCGTCAGCTAAAAACAACAACATATCAAATATAGAGAGGAGTTGACGACATGTCTGATTAGTCGTTAACCCCCTGATAAGTCGTCATATACTGTCGTCACTTGTGCTAGAAAAAGCTGTATGCTGTGATTTGATTCCTAATTTAGCTCCTGGTATTTAAGGGAAAGTTTTTAGGTTTTATGGGAGGCTGACATTCTTCTTGAACTTCACGACATTAATCTATTTTCTCTCTAGTTTTAGGGTTGAACATCTTGAACTTATTCAAAAAACTACTTTGCTTCTCCTTGGTCTCTAAACTTGGATTTCATTTTCAATTCTTTGATTTAGTTGTGAGATATTCTTCTTGAATTTGGGAAGAGAATCAATTTCTGACTACATCTTTTGTAAGTTTAATCACTTTGAATTATGAATTCAGTTATGGTTATCGATTTCTCTTTCATGTGGAACTAAAACCCACAACTAGGGTTGTGGGATCTATGATTACTTCTGTATTTTCTTAATAGTTGGTTAGGGTTCGAGTGATTGTGGAAACATCTTGACAATTCTTTTGTATTAATTATTTTTTGTTGGTTACAAATAATAGATCTCGCCTTATGTTTATTTGCTCGAACTGAGAAATAAACTAAAGGTAGTGAATTATCAATGAGGATTTGGGAAGGTTAAGTTCCCATCTAATGATTAATGATGTAACAAGATTAATCAACTCAAAATAAAATCAGTGTGAATAGAAGGTTCCTAAGTTTGAGAGAATTAGGGAACTCAACATCTAGGTAGGTTGAGAAACACTTAGATGAATTATAGATACTGATAATTTTGTGTTTCCCATAAGTTACGAGAATCCAATACTACAACTATTATTCAATGGATGATTACTATTCATAGTGTTCACAACTCTAGTTTCTCTATATCATTGATTTGAAATATTGCAGTTTAAGCTTTGAGTTCTAAGGTGAATTGAAGTGTTAATAACTTTTGTTCAATCATTAAAAACCCCCATTTTATCTTTTCATATCATTTGTTTAAACTTAACTTATAGCTATAGTTTTAAATTAGTTTAATCGCCACTCACATTATTCCTCGTGGATTCAACCCCGACTCCAAAGTTGGGTAAATATATTGACAACGACCGCCTTGCACTAAATTGATGTGTAAGTTGAGCGTTATCAAAAATAGCCCATTGCCGGGGAACAATTTGGCGTATTGAGTTGGTTTGGAATTTTAGCCTACTTGCTTGAATTCAAACTTGTAAATATTTGTTTTTAGTTTTCTTTTATTTGTTATGTTAGGTAGATTTTTATTTCAGTTTACTTATTACTATGGCATCATGGAATGAACATGAGCTTGGAGTTGGAAATCTTATCTTGATGATCCATGTCCATATTGTGATGGACCTCACTTTTGGCAAGATTGTAGATAAGCTCCTCGGAGAGTGATGTGTGCACCATCTCTATCTTACCGGGAGTATGATTGTTCTTTATGTGGTTATCAAGATGGACATTGGAGTGATTGCCCAAATACCCCCTCCTTCTATTTTGCTAACCTAAATTCTAGTTTTTCTTATGAGTTTGGTAGGTCTTATGGTCAAGAAAAGGAAGAACGAAGCACTGGAAAGAGTGGAATTGAAGCTATGTTTCAATGAATATTTGATTTCCAGAAAGAAACGTATGATATCATATGTGATATACGTCAAGATATGAAGCCAATCATTCATGAGGAGATAGATATATAGGTCAATCATTCAAAGCATTCTTCTATATTATGTTTAGATGATATTTTGTCTGTAAAATCATTTAAAATAATGGAAGACTGTGAAGATGAGGAGAAATAACCCTATATTGATGTTGAGCTTGATGTTGAGCAACCCTCAGTGATTTCCCAACCAACTGAACCAACCATGAGAGATGATGCCAAGATTGAGGAAATGGTGCTAGAGGCAAAACAAGAAACCAAGCCAATCTCTTATAAAGACTCTAGCCCAATTCGGGGTGAAGAGGTCAAGAAGGATACAACTCTAAAATTAAGGAGAAGACCTCACTCGAATCATTTTTCAACATTATGCTTGGTGGATGTGATGAAAGTCGAATCACCCAAGCAGATGATGAATTTTGGAAATAAGGAGAAAAATTCCTACATTTTGGAGTTTGTCTTTCCGAAAGGGTATAATACAACCCCAATCTTAAAGGCCAAGAAGCTTAAATATCGATGACCATTTAGTGGCTTGTTAAGATTCTCACTGTTTCCAAATGAGCCCACACAAAAGTGCGATGAAAAATTAGGAAAATGATTTAAGTATTCGAAGTGGTGTGATAGAACTTTTCTTATCATGCTCTCACATTTGCCAAACACACCTAAAAGATGTAAAGATCGAAAGATGGGCCGATGATTCAAATCGTCTAAGTGGAGGGATAAAGGATAAAGCACTTTTAAGGTATCTTGATAAATTCTGAGTAGTCAAGATAACCTAGTCATGCCGTGACATTAAATCAGGTGCTGCTTAGGAGGCAGCCCAAGGTATTTTGTTGTTTGTATTCGTATTATGTGATTGACATCAGATCTTTGCACCCATGGTGCCACAGGTATTCTTCTAACTCCCTTGTTTTGGTTTGACGCATTGGGGACATTACATGATTTTAAGTTAAAGGTGGGGCTACTTGTGGGTGTTGATGTCCTCTTGGGGTTTTTGTTGTCGTGCCTTTTTTTCTCAGAGTCTTGTTCCTAGTAGAGCCGGCATGTTTAGGCGTATTGTGTTTGTTTTGTGATGTATTGTGGTTAACTGGGGGGAAAACAAGTATCTAGGACAGTTGACATATTTTTGTTGATTTTTCTTGGAATGATAAATACCTCTCCAATTGTCTATCTGGTAATTGTGTGATGTGCATCTATATGTGACTACTGTGAATCTTTTTATGGCATTAGTACTAGGGACATGATAATCACTACTAATAATTGCATGAACTGAATGTGTAGTAGCTTGTGATGTACCTTTGTGCCATGTGTGTGTGAGATACTCCCTAGTTTCCGTTGTGTGTTAAATCTAGAACTTGCCCGGTTGGTCTTGCCTTGGTTGCAGGATAGCGGTTAGGAATGGATCATAGGTCATTATCGATATTAGTCCACTTTTATCCCAAATGACCTTCCACGTGTGAATAATATCCCTTGATCCTGATTTTTAGCCTAAATGCCTATTCTTTTTATTATACCTATCACCTTTCCAGTTGTATCACAATGAACCTGTTTTGGCCCTGGTCCTCCTTGGATATTGTGCACTTTGACTTAGTCAAATAGCCTAAGTTAAGGGTGGCTATCATAGGGGTGTGTGATGTAAAGTGAGTATGAAGAAGGGTAATAAATAAAATATGCAAGGCTGGGTGTGGTAGAAAAAGAATGAAAAAAGAAAAGTTATGAAAAAAAGAAAATGAATAAATAAAAACTGTACCCAGCTTAAATGTGCTTTAATCAAGAAAGGGAGAAATAAGGTAAAGGTTAATAAGTGAGACCCCAAAAATAGTATAGTTCTAAGGAGTCTTATTTACTTTAAATATCCTTATATATCATACCAGCCCCAAGCCTACAATACAAGCTAAAGAAAAGTTCTATAGTGATCCTAACTTAACTGTCTGAAAGATTTAGTAATGAAATAAGGGCAAGCTTATGGTATTTGGCATACATTGACTGTAACTTCTTTCTGAGAGTGAGTGTCTCTTAAACGTCCTCGCATTGACATACTTTAGTTCACATATGAGTGAGAAGGGACTTCTTTGTTGTAAGGGCACACTGGTTATGTTGCTAGTTGATAACTTATTTGGGTAGTGTAATATTGGTACATGCATGGTTGTTGTTGGTAAGTTGATGCGATAGCTTGATTCCTTTGTGTTACGTTGTTGCTTTTCAGTAATATACACAGTTGAGTTTGAGATGTTGACCTTGGAGATGGTAAATATGTTTTGAACAAAAATAAATGATTGACTGTCGAATGTGCTATGTATTTTCTTAGTTATGTTTAAGTTGCTTGAGGACAAGCAATTGTTTTAAGTTGAGGGTGTTGATGTGTGAGCTAATGTTAACACATTTGAGGGTTTTAACTAGAAATGATTGTAAAGTCTTAAGCAACTTTTGTCATTTTTGATTGCTTTTTCTTTGATAATGCAGGAAGGTCAAGATGCAAGAAAACCAAAGATAATAAGAGCAAAAGACGTGAATTTGGAACAAGTGGCCATGAAATTGTAGTTGACGACTTGTCTGATAAGTCGTCAAATTTGTGATAAGTTATCAGAGTCATCGTCAGCTATAGACAGTGTGAGAAAGTTAGAGCAGAAGTGTGACGACATCTCTGATAAGTTGACATAATTCTGATAAGCCATCGAGAATGCCGTCAGCCTAAGACAGTACATGAGATTTGAAGTAAAGAAGTGATGACATTGTCTGATATATCGTCAAAGTCCTGATAAGTCATCAGCCTTAGGCAGTGTTTAGAAGCTGAGTTGAAGAAGTGACGACATTCCAGGATAAGTCATCAGATCTTTGATAAGTCGTTAGACTCATCGTCAGCTAAAGACAACATCATATCAAATACAGAGAGGAGGTAACGACATGTCTGATAAGCCATCAACCCCTTGATAAGCCGACACATGTTGTCATCACCTATGCAAGAAAAATTTGTATGCTGTGATTTGATTCCTAATTTAGCTCCTAGTTTTTAAGGGAAAGTTTTTAGGTTTTATGGGATGCTGACATTCATCTTGAACTTCAGGACATTAATCCATTTTCTCTCTAGTTTTAGGGATGAACATCTTGAACTTATTCAAAAGATTACTTTACTTCTCTTTGGTCTCTAAACTTGGATTTCAATTTTCAATTCTTTGATTTAGTTGTGGGATATTCTTCTTGAATTTGGGAAGAGAATCAATTTCTGACTACATCTTTTGTAAGTTTAATCACTTTGAATTATGAATTCAGTTATTGTTATCGCTTTCTCTTTCATGTGGAACTAAAACCCACAACTAGGGTTATGGGATCTATGATTACTCCTGTATTGTCTTAATAGTTGGTTAGGGTTCGAGTGATTGTGGGAACATCTTGATAATTCTTTTGTATTAATTATTTTTTGTTGGTTACAAACAATAGATCTTGCCTTATGTTGATTTGCTCGAACTGAGAAATAAACTAAAGGTAGTGAATTATCAATGAGGATTTGGGAAGGTTAAGTTCCCATATGATGATTAATGCTGTAACAAGATTAATCAACTCAAAATAAAATCAGTGTGAATAGAAGGTTCCTAAGTTCGAGAGAATTAGGGAACTCAACATCTAGGTAGGTTGAGAAACACTTAGATGAACTGTCAATACTGATAATTTGGTGTTTCCCATAAGTCACGAGAATCCAATACTACAACTATTATTCAATGGAGGATTAATAATCATAGTGATCACAACTCCAGTTTCTCTATATCATTGATTTGAAGTATTACAGTTGAAGCTTTGAGTTATAAGGCGAATTGAAGTGTTAATAACTTTTTGTTCAATCATTAAAAACCCCCATTTTATCTTTTCTTATCATTTGTTTGAATTTAACTTGTAGCTATAGTTTTAAATTAGTTTAATCGCCACTCACATTGTTTATCGTGGATTGATAACGGTCAACTTACACGTCAACTTAGTGCAAGGCAGTCGTCGTTAAATATTTCCCCAGCTTTTGGATTCGGAGTCGAATCCATAGGGAATAATGTGTGTGGCGATTAAACTAATTTGAAACTATAGATACAAGTTGAATTCAAACAGATGATACGAAAAGATAAAATGGGGGTTTTGGAGATTAGACAATAAATGTTGGTCAATTTAGTTTCAGTGTTTGTAAGCAAGAGTTTATGGAAAACTAGAATTATATTCACTATGGGTTTTAGTACTTGACAGATGCTAACAGTGATTAAAGATTCTCATAGTAGGTAGGAAAACAGATTATCTCTATCGAAGTTATACCTAAATGTCTCTCGACCTACTTAAGAATTTAATTACCTAATCCTCTCGGACTTAGGGAATTTATATTTACTAACCAGAATTTACCTCTGGTTAATCAACCTTGTTACAACGTCGATTATTAAATAGAAGTTTAGTGTTTCTAAGTCCCTGTCAATAATTCACTTCCTACTATATTTGATTTCTTATCTCAAGCAAATCAAAGCAGGTGTTATCTATCATTTGCAACCAATAGACAATAATTAAAACCTCAGAATTATAAAGGAGTCCTATTACCTTTAGAATCTTGAACACTTAGCAACTTATCAAGAACTAACCCATAGATCCCATAATTCGGGTTAAAGGGATTTAGCCACTCATAATGTAATAATCGATACAATTCATAATTTGAAAGATGAACTTACAGTAAGATGAATAGCAACGAGTGTTTCTCTGATTAGATCAAAGTAGAAATCCCAAAATATTGATGATAATATCTTCAAAGTTAATTATTTTGTTCAAGCCAAGAAACTAGAGAGGAAATAACAAAATACGTGTGTTTTGAAATAGGTTCAGAATCTTCTTAGAAAACCCTGAAAAAGACTTTAAATAGTTTAGACTAAATAAGGAAACAAAATCACAGATTTTAATAATTCCTCGAATTAGGCGACGACATTCGTGACAACTTATTAGGAGCTTGACGACTTATCAAAAATGTCGTCAGCTCCTTCTTCAATTTTAGCACTTCCTACTTAAGACTGATGAAAAATATGACGACCTATCAGATCTTTGATGGCTTATCATGGATATCGTCACTTATCTATCTCAGCTCCCATGTTCTGCCTTAGGCTGACGACAACTTTGACGTCTTATCAACTCTTTGACGGCTTATCAGGAAATGTCGTCCCAATTTTTAGCTGAGGTCCATTCTATGTCTAAGGTTGATGATGAAGATGATAACTTATCACAGGGCTGACGACTTATCCGGAATGACATCAGCCACACTTCTCTTCTATTTGTTTTTGATTTCAACTCTTTTGCTTCCATCCTTGTTGGTTCTCATGCATCTTGGCTTTTACTGTAAAATCAAAGATACACCAATCCAAAATGACAAAAGTTGCTTAAGACTTTGAAATTATTCTCAGTTAAAAGCCTCAAATGTGTTAGCGTCTTCTCACACATCAACACCCTCAACTTAAAACAATTGTTTGTCCTAAAGCAACTCAAACAAAACTAAGAGAATACAGAGTACATTTGGCAGTCAATCATCTATATCATATCAAAACATCTTCACCATCTCTAAGGTTAGTCAATTTAAGAACAACTATGTATATTATTGAAGAACAACAATGCAACACATAGGAATCAATATATGGCACCAACTCAGCAACACAACCGTGCATGTATCAAGTTTACACTATCCAAATAAGTCAGTAACTAGCAATGTAACCAGTGTGCCCTCACTATATAGAAATCCTCCTTTTCTCATATCAGACATCACATATATAACCATGGGGACAATCATAAGACACTCACTCTCAGAATGAAGTTCCAATCAATGTATGCCGAATACGATAGCCTTGCCCTTATTTTCATTACCCCGATCTTCAGAAAGGTCAGCTAGGATCACTATAGGTCTTCTCTTTGTCTTGTAATGTAGGCTAGGGGATGGTATGATACTCGATGATATTTAAAGTAACTAAGCCTCCTTGACACTACACTAGCTTTTTAGGGTTTCACTTATTAGCCTTTTTCTATTCTTCTCTTTTCTTGATCACACTTATTCAGGATGGGTGTGGTCTTTTCTACATTAACTTTTTTTTCACAACTTTTCTTTTTCTTGCTCTTTTCCACCGCACCTAACTTTTATTTTTTTCTTTTAATTTACCTTTCTTCCTACTCATTTTACATCATGCACCCCTATGATATCCACCCTCAACTTAGGCCATTTGCCTAAGTCAAGGTGCACAGTATCCAAGGAGGACCAGGGCCAAAATAGGTTCATTGTGATATAAATGGGAAGGTGACAGGTGTCATAAAAAAATAGGCTACTCAAGCTCAAAGAAGGGATCATGGGATATTCTACTTATAGGGAAAGTTATTTAGGCTTAAGGTGAGCTAATATCAAAACGGCCTATGATCCTTTCCTAAACCCTATCCTTCAACCTAGGTAAGACTAACCGGGAAAGTTCTGGATTCAACATACAATAGGAACTGAGTAAGATCTCACACACACATGGCACACAAGTATATCACAAGTTACTACTCGTTCAGTTCATGCAGTTGCTTAGCACTGATTATTTCATCACTAGAACTAATACCACACAAATATGCATATTGGTCACACTTAGATTCAATTCACACAAGTAACTACTCAGTCCATTGGAAAGGTTCTCAAGAATTACAAAAACAAGTTAACTACCTCAAGTACTAGTATTTCTCCTAGTCGGCTACCAAATTTTACAAGAATAATTTACCCTACACCCTCAACTTAAAATCAAAGAAAATTTGAACTAAGGGTTAGGGTATACCTGGAGTAGATCAAGCTCAGGGGTCATGGGTTCCTGACCCTACTGCAGCATTCTTAGATGCCCTATCTCCATCAGGAGCCTCGCTCTATTCTAGTGCAGCTAGCCTGGCAGTTTCTGAAGGCTTACTAGTAGAGGCACATGCGGCTCTCGCTCGGATGGCTGCCTCCTATCTCTCATTGCCAACTATAGACTCGATCCTTGCCTTCTTCATTTCCTTCTTTTCAGTCTTCTTTCTTTCCCTCCTCTTCTTTTCTTTCTTCATCACTGTCAGGCCTCTCTCTCTTACCCTTGCCTTTTTTCACACCTTTCTTTATCTTTTTCTTCACTGGTTCCTCTGTGAGATCAAGCAATGGAATTTCTCCCTCAGATTATTCAACAGCCGAATCTGCATATACCATAAATTGGTGTTGTTGTAGCTTTCCAACCTCTGCTTTTACCTTGTCTAGGTCAGATCTGAATAGTGCAATCTCTGGAACTGTCCTCTCTTTTGACCATGCATTGAAGCGATTCTCCAATTTATCAATCCTACTCGGTAGAGCCTTGTAGGGCTCAAGTGCAGCCTTAACCCTCTTTTCTACTGCGACCGCAAATTGTCTGGCAAAGAGTTGCAGCTGCGCTTTACACCAATTGGATTGCTTTGCCACTCTCCTGAAATTTATAGGGTTGAAGGCAAATTCTGTTGTAGGCACTGCAGCTAAAGTATTTGTCTCAGTTCCAGGCATTGGATCTGCTCATGCTGAGGATGTTGTAGGTGAAGCTGTAGACTCTGGCACCTCCGTATTAGGTGCTGAGATAGTCCCTGTAACCGGTGGATTTGTTGGAATCTCTGCGCCTCTGTCAAGCATCAGCCTCGGCTGATTTTCATCATTTCGAATAGGATTGTGGGTCCTCTTGGCAAGTAGTTCTTCTTCTAACCCTACAACCTTAGGAACATTAGCTTCCCTACACAACCTCGTAATTAAACAAGGGAAGGGATATGCTGTATCGGACCTTGAGACCCAAATTTTTATCTCTTCTGCGATAATCTCTCCAAAGTTTAATTCAAGGTTAGCCACAAAACTTGCGACTAGTATTGCTCTATTATCCATGAGGATATTATCTCCATCCGTGGGCATCAACCAGGTACGTAAAATACCCCACCAAAATCTTGCCTCTAAATTCAAAAAGGCCTTGAAGATCCTTTCACTCGGGTTGGTCAGCCATTCCGGTTCTCTATCATCTATTAATGTGTCTAACCAATGATGTGTGAGAAGATGCTAACACATTTGAGGCTTTTAACTCAAAATAATTGTAAAGTCTTAAGAAACTTTTGTTAGTTTTGATTATTTTTATTGTGTTAATACAAATGTGAGTGATAGGGGAGGAAACAAAAGGAAAGAAGAACAAATCAGTTAGAATCTAATGTAGATAAGCTGAAGTAAAGATGACGACATTTCTGAATCGCCGTCAGATATGTGAAAGGTTATCAAAGTCACCGTCAAGCATAGACAGAATCTAAAGAATTGAAGTGACGTGTAACGACCTTTTTCAAGCGCCATCACAACTGTGATAAGGCGTCAAAATTGCCATCAACTCGAAGCAAAACATGATGATTTCCAATGAAGCTATGACGACATTTTTCACGCGCCGTCACATAATTGACACGCCGTTAGATTTTCCATCATAAGACTCAGAAGATAAAAATTCACTGGAATCTTTGACGATATCTTGCACACATCGTCAGACGTCTGACACGCCATCAAGATCGTCGTCGACTATTCTGAAGAGAAAACTGAAATCTTAATTTGTGTTTTCTTATTTTGAATTAACTATTTAAAGACTTGTTTTACGGTTTTTAAAGAATTCTTTTTTATCTTTTTGGTATTTGGATGATTGAGAAGCTATCAGACAATTAACTCAGAGGGTGGCACGTAAAATTGCTTCATTTTTTTCATCAGATATTTTTCTAGTTTTCTTTTCCAAACACTTATCAACTATTGTGGGTTTCCATATTGTAATTGAATTGAAGAAATACTTATTGGGTTTCATCCATCAGTAAGTTTATCCATATTACCATGAATTCAACTTGTTATTTCGTTCATCAAATCATGAGCGGCTAATTCTATTAGCCCGAGTTATGGGATCCATGGATTAGGGTTTGATATGATGCTAGGTATTTAAAGGATTCAAAGAGTAGTAGGACATCTTGAAATTTTGTTGCTTTAACTTGAATCTATTAGTTGCAAATAATAGGTTATGCCTTAGGCTTATTTGGTTTTAAATGAGAAACAAACTAGAGGATGTGAATTATCAACAGGGACTCAAAAGCTACAAACCTTCTATTTAATGATTGATGATGTAACTGGATTAATCTACCTGAAATAAAATCCTATTGGAAATAGATAAGTTATCCAAGTTCAAGAGAATTAGATAATAAATTATCTGGTGAGGTCGAGAGATATGTCAGATAGTATCATCATCAGGGATATTCTGCTATTTATACTTACTTTAAGAGTCTTAAGCATTACCTAGTATATGTCAATTCCCAAAACCTATGGTGACCATAACTCTGGCCTCCCATTTATCTTGGTTATAAACACTAAAATATTGAAAGTGACAATTGACTCTCTATGAAACTTAAACCCCCATTTTTGGAAACAGTAAACTACCAGTAAAGTATTTCGTAAACAAATCAAAGTTCACACCCTATTCCCTGTGGGATTCGACCCCAACCTAGTTGGGTTTTATATTGGCAATGATCACTTACACCCATTCAAGAGTGTAGTTTGAGCGTTATCAACCAAGACCGTTGATTTTATCGATGCTTCAACCGGCCATAGAAAGTAGGTGACATGGCCTGAGGAGTGAAGTTTGGGCCATGAATGAACCTATTGATTATCACTTCAGAAACATCCACCATTACACCCCGTACCGGAACCTTATCCAACAAAGGTTGGTTTGTTGCTTTCTCCCCTTTTTTACACATGTTTTCCAAGCGAGCTTGGTAGTTCACATAGAACTCCCTAAATAGTGTAGGGAAAAATGAGTTTCCTCCTCTTGTAGTCCATCCCAAGTCATAGTCATAAAATTTCTTCCCCACCTCGGGATATCTTCTCAACCCTTTAGTGATGATTCTCTTCTCTTCAAAGATTGTACACAGAGAGTGGCATTAGGTTTATACTGGCTACCAAATCGTATAGTGATTTTGTAAAGTTCAGGGACCCAATAGTGCACGAGATGGTAAATGCTCCTAGGTCTATTTTTTTCTACACTAAAGACCTTGTGGAGATAGCCCCACAATGAAAGAGATTGTCCTCCAGCTCATGGATTACCTTTCTTCGTGACAAGATCTTTCATAAACTTTGCATATCCTAGTATTTTCTCGAGTGCCTCCACCAAAGGTACATTTATTGTCAATTGTTTGAGCATTGCCATGAACTTGCTGAATTTTGCATCATCAGTTTTTTTCTTCAATCATTGAGGAAATAGAGGTGGTGGTTTTAGGAGAGTTTTCAACTCTACCTCCTTCTCCTTCTCTTTCCCTTTTTTTGAAGCATCATTAGCACTGTCCAGCTTCTCAGACTCACTGGACATTCTTCTTTAGATTTATCATCTACCTCAGTCACATCTTTAACCAAACTTTTGCCCACAGAAGGGTCAGGTAATATCTTACCACTTCTAGTGGTAATCGCTATACACGATCCATCATTTCGTGGATTTGGTACCATATAACTTGGTATCTTTCTGCTTTTCCTCTGGTTGAATACTGCGGAGAGTTGGCTCATCTACTGCTCTAACTATTTTATTACGGTGGAGTGTGAGTTTACCAACTGACTGATAGATGATAGATCTTTCTTCATTGTAGTCATACCAGAGTTGGTAGCCTCTACTCCCTTCAACAACTTAGACATCATGTCCTCTATGGAAATCTTTTCAAAACTTGTTGTACCAGCCTCACTATTTCCAAGAGCGATATAAAGCCCGTTCCTATCATTATTGTTCCTCAAATTTCCCTTCTCTCTGTCTTTATAACTAGGCTTATCATACTAATTCTAACCTTGATTACCTTGGCTATTACCTCGGAAACCCCCCTGATTATTAACATAGTTCGTCTCTTCTTCTGCATCAACATCAACTCTATCTTGAGATCCCACAGCCTTTACCTTCTCAGTCTTACCTGATAGCAAGTTCTTGGTTAGCAGATCCATCTACATTTTTAGGTGAGCCAAGTCTTGGTCACGCTCCTCATCTTTTCTGCGTTATTTTACAGTAATACCCACAACAACAGTGAAGCTGGCTACCACAGAGTCTCTAGTATGACATACCCGACTCTATTTGGTCATTCTCTCTAGTATTTCTGAAGCCTCTGGGAATGTAAGATCAACAAATGAACCACCAACAATATTATCTACAATCGGTTTTGTAATGGAGTTAAGAGCCTAGTACAAAGTCTTCATCAAGTGTATGTCTATCATATTGTGGTTCGGACACTGAGTCAGCTTCTTCTTGAATCTCTCCCAGGTTTCATACAAGGCTTCAGTCGGGAGCATCCTAAAGTTACTAATCTCATCCCTCAACTGTACCCTCCTGCAAGGCGGAAAGAACCTTTCTAGCAAAGCTCCTTTCAACTGCCTCCAGTTGGTTATAGAATCGTGTGTCAGCTCATTAAGCCACAATGTTGCCTCCCCAGATAGATACAACGGAAACAACCTCAATCGGATAGCATTCTGACCCACTCCTGGGTTATCAAAAGATTTACAGATGGTGACAAAGTCCACCAGATGTAAGTTTGAGTAATCCCCAAGAAGGCCACCAAACAGCACCTTCAGATTGAGGAGTTGAATCATAATACTCATAATATTGAATTTTTCCCCAGGTGCCAACGGTGGAGAAATAATTGCACCCGTTGCACCTACTCCATCCATTCCATCATCATCATCATTAAGGTCATACTAGACCGGCTGGTAATCTTGCCTTCCTCAAAATGGACGATTCCTATTAGCATTATGTTGTACTGGTGCAACTACTTGCTCTGCACGCCTTTGGTTACCAGGATTTAACAACTCCTGTTCTCCCAAATCTTCATCCTCAGGATTTGGATGTCGTGCTTGCTGACCGACATTCTACACATTCACCTGAGCTCTAGCTAAGGCTGCTAATCTATCAACCTCTTGTTGGTCTGTCATTCTTCTAATTCGTTGTGGTTCCGGATTAAGTGGTAATAATGGTTCTCCGGAACTTCTGGTTCTTGGAATACACTACAAAGATCCTGCAATAAACAAAAGCAATAAGTAAACATAAAACTAGGAAACTTGATTAACAGTCAATTAGCGCACACAAACTTTAATTTACAATCGTATTCCCCGACAACGGTGTCATTTTTGATAACGCTCAACTTATATGTCAATTTAGTGTTAGGCGATCGTTGTCAATATATTTACCCAACTTTTGGAGTCAGGGTCGAATCAATAGGGAATAATGTGAGTGACGATTAACTAATTTGAAACTATAGCTAAAAGTTGAATTCAAACAGATGATACGAAAAGATAAAATGAGGGTTTTGGAGATTAGCCAATAAATGTTGGTTACTTTAGTTTCAGTGTTTGAAAGCAAGAGTTTATGTAAAACCAGAATTATGTTCACTATGAGTTTTTGTACTTGGGATGCTAACAGTGATTTAAGATTCTCACAAAAGGTCGGACGACAGATTATCTCTATCGAAGTTATGCCTAAATATCTCTCAACCTACTTAAGCATTTAATTACCTAATCCTCTCGGACTTAGGGAATTTATATTTACTAACCAGAATTTACCTCAGGTTAATCAACCTTGTTACATCATAGATTATTAAATGGAATTTTAGCGTTTCCAAGTCTCTGTCAATAATTCACTTCCTACTATATTTGATTTCTTATCTCAAGAAAATCAAAGAACGTGTTATCTATCATTTGCAACCAATAGACAATAATTAAAACCTCAGAATTGTCAAGGAGTCCTATTACCTTTAGAATCTTGAACACTTAGCAACTTACCAAGACCTAACCCATAGATACTATAATTTGGGTTAAAGGGATTTAGCCAGTCATAATGTAATAATCGATACAAAAAGTTGAATTCATAATTTGAAAGATGAACTTACAACAAAATGAATAGCAACGAGTGTTTCTCAGATTATATCAAAGTAGAAATCCCAAAATATTGATGATAATCTCTTCAAAGTTAATTGTTTTGTTCAATCTAAGAAACTAGAGAGAAAATAACAAAATACATGCATTTCGAAATAGGTTCGGAATCTCCTTAGAAAACCCTCAACTAGACTTTAAATAGTTTATCCTAAATAAGGAAACAAAATCACAGAGTTTTCTAATTCCTCGAATTAGGCGACGACATTCGTGATAGCTTATCAGGAGCCTGATTACTTATCACAAATGTCGTCAACTCCTTCTTCAGTTTTAGAACTTCCTTATTAAGGATGACAACAAAATATGACGACCTATAAGATCTTTGATGACTTATCACGGATGTCATTACTTCTCTACCTCAGCTCCCATGTTCTACCTTAGGCTAATGGCAACTTTGATGTCCTATCAACTCTTAGACGGCTTATCAGTAAATGTCGTCACAACTTTCAGCTGAGGTCCATTCTCTGTCTAAGACTGACAATAAATATGATAACTTATCACAGGGCTGACGACTTATCTGGAATGTCGTCAGCCACACTTCTCTTCTATTTGCTTCCGATTTTATCTCTTTTGCTTCCATCCTTGTTGGTTCTCATACATCTTGGCTTCTACTGCAAAATCAAAGATAAAATAATCAAAAATGACAAAAGTTTCTTAAGACTTTGCAATTATTCTCAGTTAAAAGCCTCAAATGTGTTAGCGTCTGCTCATACATCATGGATTCGACCTCGACTCCAAAGTTGGGTAAATATATTGATGACGATCGCCTTGCACTAAATTGACGTGTAAGTTGAGCGTTATCATTTACCCATTAGTTTCTCAACCTTAATGGATAGTTTATCCTTTAACTCTCTCAAACTTAAAGAATATATTAATTATTCAACCATTTTCTCATGTAGTTTAATCCTTGTTAAGGCATTTTTCATTAATCTAAAGATTTAGGTCTCTAAATTTCATGTAAACCCTTTCTTTTCCCAACAAAATTTATTCTATTCGAACAAGTGATTGTTCTTAGGCCCACCTTTCAAGTTTGCAACCAAGATAAGTCATTAGAGTGAAGAAGGGTTCATGCAACATCAATTACCTATAGAAACTCAATTGGAATAACAACCCATATCATTTGCTTACATCAAGGCTCGCATAACCCTAGTTATGGGAGCTTAGCCACTCATCTCTATAGAAGAAAGAGAAAGAATAGTTGTATTATTCATAAATAAATTCAAAGTTCACTTACAAAGGTTACAAGAATTAATTCCTGAATCTTCAATAGCAAAGGAATGATTAGATCTACAAATATAGTTTGATTCACATATTTCTACATTACAGAGAGCTTCAAAGATGGAAAACTAAGATAAAACAATATCTAAGATTCAGAATATCTCTCAATAAAACCCTAAATAGGTATTTATATGCTCCAGGTTTAGAAGATTAAAAATTTAAACTCAGAAAATGCTGCATCCAAGTTGATGGTCCAACTAATGACCTATCGGGAGTCCGAAGGTCCGTGTGACTGACCGTCGCTCAGAGCCCCAGGATGTCAAGTTATCTTTAATCTGGACGGCTACTTTGGCGGACCGTCGATGGCCCGACGTTCCATTGCATAGTCCGCCGATAAGTCGTTTAAGTCCTGTATTCTGTTTAAACCTGATGGCCAAGTTGGCGGTCTGCCGCAAGCTTGATGGTCTGCCACTTGGACTTTCGCATGGTTATTCCACCTGAAACCTTCTATTTAACTCTGACGGTCCTTCCGGTGGTCCGTTGCATGACTGATGGTTTGCCATTTGGGCCGTCAGTGACCTTTTTCTGCTGTTTTCCTGAATTTTTTTCTTTAGCTAACTCCTTATCCTGAAATCACTCAAATCCACCATTAAATACAACTTTAGTTCCTTGAAAACACATAATTTTCTCGAGAAAATAATGCAAAATATTCCATCAAAAGTCGGAAATCAATGGGGTATCCTAAGAGAGTTTTAAAATTTTTGAATCAGGTTTGGGGTAATTTTGGACCCCCAGAGGTAGTGAGGCTCTGCGATATCCCCATGACTTGGAGGCTATACTCCGCGATAGCCAACGTGGCATGGAGTTTAGTCTCCACATTTTGCAGCATGGCACAGAGGTTAGACTATGTGATAAGGTTTGTGCCATGCCGCTATGTAAAACTCATGTTGTTTTTGATTTATTTACTTGGGATGAGAGTTATTGGGGTATTTTCACCTATGAACGATCTTTAAACACTATATGAACCTATTTCTATTATTTTTCACAACACAAGCTATTATTTCACTCTTAAACTCAAAACCCCAAGAAAGCATAAGGGTTTCATCGTACGTTTATCTTCTGGGTTCTAAGATCTCAAGTGCTCACAAATCCTTATCTGTCTAAGGAATGTACCTCTTTCCCTATACTTGTACTTTATTAATGGCATGAAAATTGGTTTATTATTCATGGTTTTGATGTTGGTTTTTGAACTATGGGTTGAAGGTTTTGGATATAAATTGTTTGAATGTTTTTCCATTGTTTTTATTGATTTATTATGCATGAATTGTTGGTTTGTACACTCATTGGGGTGCGTGGGAATGGTGAATGAATTTAGGGGTATAATTGGTTCCCCAAATAATTAGTTTTGGCATGGAAATTGGTAATAACGTCAACCCACTTGCATAATTGGTTTTGGAATATGAATTATCATTTGGTTTGGCTATTATCTTTGAAATAATGCATTGCATAAATGGAAAAATGGTTAATGATGGTTTTTAAAACCTTGTGGGTATGAAAGAATCCTCCAAGTGATTTTATTAATGGACCCGGGGGTACGAAGGAATCCCCAAAAGGTTGGCTAATGACATTACATACAAGATATAGTCGGTATGGCGATACCACATAATGATGCCCTAATGTTGATTCCTTAATGTAATGGTTGGGTTATGTGTTAAAGGTGTTAATTGGGCTTAAAGGGGGTTGTGTATCTAGCCATAGAAGATGGAGGTCCTGTGGAGGCCGATGCTGGAAACTCATATTTGCCGATGTGAGGGTTGGTCTTGGTGATCGTGTGCTTATGTCATAATATGTATATATATATGTATCATGGTGGAAAAGAGTAAGGATTGCATGACCTTCTATGGTACCTTTAGTTCATGCAGTTAACACGTACTGCGACCCTTTCAGCAAGTGGAGTTGAACCCATATAGCCCGTGGGTGCAGGTTTAGGACAGTCAAGCTACATAGTCCATGTTAAGGTTGTAAAGTTCATGTTAAGCCTTATTTCTTTTCCCAGTATGTGATATATATATATATATATAGCATATGATGTATTTCACTAGTTTCAATGGTTTTTGTATTATGGTTTATGACACTATTTTATCCTTTATCCCTGAGTTATATGCTAGCGCTCCAACTGCTAACAATCTACAGATGTTGTATCCCCTCGCGATGCAGGAACTGGCCATACTTTAATTCCCCCAACACAATTACAAGGTGATCATGGGACATCTCATGAGTCAGACTAAAGTGGTGAGCTTCCATCCTTAGAAATACTCCATTTTATGTTTTGGGTTTCATTATGTATTGACTCTTTCTTTTGGATTTATTTTTGGCTATAGTCGGGGGCATGTCCCGACCAGACTATCTTTGGTTTTATTAGAGGCTTTGTTGGACATTACTATAGACATGGGTATTATGGTTGGTTATCTATATTGGTTATTGGTTGGTAGATGTTGGATAATGATCTATCATATATTCTTTGAGTTTTCTTGTCATATTTTATCTTATGTTGAAATTCATCCGCTGCTAGGTGATGTTCTGACTTTTGATGGAATATTTTAGGCCTTTTTCTTAGGATAATTATGTGTTTTCAAGAAACTATTAATGTATTTAACATTGGACTTTAGTATTTTTAGGACAAGAACTGAGCATGAAGAATAACTACAAAAATCAGGGCAAAACAAGAGAAAAATAACAAGCGAGGACTTAGGCGAAAGACCGTCGACCATGCGACGGACCGTCGACTTAACCGTCGCGCAGAAGCAAAAGTCAGTATCATTGGAAATCCTATGATGGTCCAGGTGATAAACCGTCAACCCTGCAATAAACCATCGCCCGACCCATCTCCAAGAAATAGAATCTAGTATCACTGAAGGTCCAGCGATGGTCCAGGTAACGGACCATTGCCTTAGCGACGAACCGTCGCCCGACCTGTCGAGCATAACGCGGTAATTCCGAGTTTTAAATTTTAAAACACCAGTATTAGGTTTTATTTTGGAACTTTTGGACATTATTATCATATTTTCTCCTCTATTGAGAGCATTGTAACACCTTTCTTTGAGATTTAAAGTTAGAAACTAAGATCTGATTATTATTTCCATATATTTCATTGAAGATTGAGAAGAACAATATTGTAACTTTTGTAAGTACTCTCTTAAATCTATTTATGAACATCAATATGCATTTGATATCATATATGAAGATGAGTAGCTAAACTCCCATAACTAGGGTTATGGGAGCCTTGATGTAGAGAGTTACTTGGGGTTGTGAATCCATTTAATTTCTAACATCTATCTAAATTGCATGAATCTCATTTCATTATAATGACATCTCTTGGTTGCAAACTTGAGAAGTGAGCCCACGAACACCACCTGTCTGAACAAGAAAGTGGATGTTGGGAAAAAAGGTGATTCACATAAAATCCATGGGTTTACCCTTTGGGTTAAGGGTTAATTCCCTAATGGGATCAACCCTCATGAGAGTTTTATTGAATAATACATAAATCCTTTAAGTTCAAAAGAAGTAAAGGGTGAAATACCCATTAAGTTGGGAAAAAAGTGGGTAATCCTTAGAATTCAATATTTCTTGCAATTGAAATTATAAGTTAAAAATCGAGCAACAAATTTACACCCCTAACTGTTAGAATATCTCGGTGAGCATAACTCTAGTTAACTCATTCTCATTAAAATTATACTTGCATTAACTCTCATTAGTTGGACCTCTGTGTGATACAAGTATGAAAGAATATTATTAACACATTAAAACCCCCTTTATTTCGGAACCTTAGATCAACAGTCCATTAAGAATCGACTTACTTAGTTACACAAGTATTCCCTGTGTGATTTGAACCCAACCTTTGTTGGGTTCTATATTTGACAACGACCGCTTACACTTTCGTAAGAAAGTTATAATTTAGGCGTATCACTAGGTGTACTTGGTTCTGTTAGGTTAGGCTAAAGGGGTGGTCTCTAGTCCTCGATGGACTTGAGATACCCGTCATGGCCAGGATCTAGTTTGGATCATGACAAAATTGGTATTAGATCCTAAGTTCATGGTCAATTGGGTGTCCACAAAATTGTGTCAAGTAGAGTCTCTTTTATAGGTATGTATCATGCCACACTTATAAGGGAGAGGTTACGAGACATTTATAAATGTTTTCCATTTTTGTTGTCTTAATTTCAGGCTATAGAGTCTAAGGTTTTTGATTTCTCTAACTTTTGTTTATTCGCTTTTCAGTTCATTCCTTCCAAACGATCTGAAAATCATGGAAACTCATCTGTCCCGCCCGAGAATAATATGGGAAAATCTCATCCAACTTATGAGGTACAGACCCGATCAAGGGTCTTACTTCTGATTGCCTCTATGGAGTTCCACCTGTCTCCATTGGTTCATCTCCAGTTGGTGACACTCGTACTCAGTCACCTCAGGAAGATATTACTAATGTTGAGTTTCGTCAATCCATTCATCTATTAACCTAGTTAGTGATATCTCAGTCATGTCAAATAGGTTCTGCTGGTATTATTGAGAGTTTATCCGAGGCCACTAGAGTTAGCCAGTTTATGGGGTTGAGCCCTCCAATTTTCACTAGTACAAAGGTTGAGGAGGATCATCAAAGTTTTATAGATGAGATAGAGAAGATCTTCCAGGTTATGCATGCTATATATGTAGAGGGTGTGGAATTCACTGCTTATCAGTTGAAGGATGTAGCATACCAATAGTTTGTAGAGTAGGAGCAGCTTAGGGGTGATGATGTTGCATCTACTTTATGGGATAATTTCTCTAGTGCTTTTTTTGATCACTTCTTTTCTATAGAATTGAGGGAGGTGAAGGCTAAGGAGTTTGTGAATTTGAAGCAAGGCAGGATGATGGTAAATGAATATTCCTTGAAATTATACCAATTGTCATAATATACTCCTGAACTAGTGTTTAGCATGAGGGCTAGGATGAGGAAATTCTCATTAAATTTGTCTCGTGAATTGAATTTAGAAAGCAAGGATGCCTTGTTGAACAAGGATATAGATATCTCTTGATAGGTGGTGTATATGTAACAGGTTGAAGAGGAAAAAAAAATCAAGCAGAGGTCGAGGAGAGGTAGAGTAGGAAGTTTCAGTATTTGGATCAGGGTAGGGTCAGTAATAGAGTGGTAGAGATGGTGGAAAATAGTCTAAGAAAAAATTGGGGCAACTTTGGTTCCTATTCAACGGAAAGTATACCTTATTAGAAGTCGTCTGGAGATCTTCATTTTCTTAGTAGTGATGGTTCTAGGGCACAAGGTGCCCAGTCTTAGGTCAGTGGGGGCCCAGTCAAATCCATCATATCCTTCTTATAGACTTTGTGGTCAGTTGAATCATGGTTTCTATGATGAGGAAAGGAATTGGTATTTCAAGTGTGGCCAGTCGGGACATGTGCTAAATTATTTCCTCGTGGACACGTTTGCTATGAGGGCTAATAAGATTCTGGTTGCCACGTTTTCAACTCTTGTACAAAGGGGTGCCACTTCTAGTGCTGGCACTAATCGGAATTATTTGTACACTCTTGCTACCCATCAGGAGTCCGAGGTATCTCCTGATGTCGTCACTAGTATGTTAAAACTCTTCTCTCGTGAAGTGTACTATTTACTTGATCTAGGGTATACCCTTTCTTATGTGACCCCATTTGTGGCTATGCATTTTGGTTTTGGTCCCGAGTGATTTTGAACCCTTTTTCTATTTCTACCCCGGTGGGTAACTCGGTGGTTGATAAAAGGATCTATAGGGGTTGTGTGATATCTGTTGGTGGTAAGGAAACTTTGGAGGATTTGATTGAATTGGACATGCAAGATTTTAATGTCATATTGGGGATGGATTGGTTGTATTCGTACTATGAATCTTTAGACTATCGTACTCGTAAGGTCATTTCAAATTCCCTAATGAGCTAGTTATTGAGTCGGAATAGAGTTCCCTAGTGCCTTAGGGAAGGTTTATATCATATCTTAGAGTCCAAAAATTGATTTCCAAGGGGTGTCATTATCATTTGGTCTGGGTAAAGATTCTAACTCAAGAGGTTCTTTCTCCATAATCTGTTCTCGTGGTTAGTGAATTTTTGAGGTTTTCCTTGATGATCTTTTGGGAATCCCTCCAAATAGGGAAATTGAGTGTGGGATCAATCTTCTTTCGGAAACTCGTCCTATCTCTATCCCTCCTTATAGAATGGCTCCAACTGAATTGAAGGAACTTACCGAGTAGCTGAAGTATCTTCTTGACAAGGATTTTTCTGCCCTAGAGTGTCTCTGTGGGATGCTTCCATTCTCTTCGTGCGTAAGAATAATGGTTCTCTTTGGATGTGTATTGATTACCGTCAGTTGACTAAGGCGATAGTGAAGAATAAGTACCATCTTCCTAGGATTGATGACCTATTTGACCAACTTCAGGGTGCTAAGTATTTCTATAAGATTGACCTTAGGTCGGGTTATCATCAGTTAAAGATTAGGGAGGAGGATATCCCTAAGACTGCCTTTCGTACCCGGTATGTACATTTTGAGTTCTTGGTTATGTCGTTTGGGTTGATCAATTCCCCAAACGCATTATGGATCTTATAAATTAGGTATTTCATCCATTTTTGGACTTGTTCGTGATTGTGTTTATGGATGATATTTTGGTATATTTGAAGAGTGAGGTGGATCATGCCAATCACCTCCGTACTATGTTAGAGACCCTAAAAGATCAACATTTGTATGCTAAAGATTTTGAAGTGTGAATTTTGGTTGAATGCTATTACTTTTCGGGATCAAGTTGTTTCTAGTAAAGCGATCATGGTGGATCCATAGAAATTTATAGTGGTTAAGAAGTGGCCTAGACCCATGACTCCAATCGATATTCAGAGCTTCTTGTTTATCTGGTTATTATATGAGGGGTGGAGAGCTTCTTATCGATTGTTGCAACTCTGACTAAGTAGACCCAGAAGAAAGTGATGTTTCTATGATTCGATGCTTGCAAGGGAAGTTTTGAGAAGTTGAAAAACAAATTGACTTATGCTCCGATTTTGACCCTGCCCAAGGGTATTGATGGCTTTGTGATTTATTATGATATGTCTTGTATGGGACATGGTTGTGTGTTAATGCAGCAAAGCAAGGTGGTAGTATATGCTTCTAGGCAGTTAGTTCATGAGAGGAATTATTCAACTCATGATTTAGAGTTGCTGACTGTGATGTTCGCATTGAAGATCTGGCGACACTATCTATATGGGGTCCATGTTGACATTTATTCAGATCATAAGAGCCTGCAATATGTATTCATCCAGAAGGCGTTGAATCTCAGACAAAGGAGGTGGTGTGAGTTACTCAAGGAATATGACATTGGTCTCCACTATCACTGAGGTAAAGTTAATGTGGTTGCTGATGATCTTAGAAGGTTATCGATAGGGAGCTTGTCCCTTGTGGACGAGGAGAAGTGGGACTTGGTGAATAAAATTCACTGTTTGGCTAATTTTGGAGTTCGTCTCTTAGGTTCTGAGGATAGGGGTGTATTTCTACAAGAGGTGGCACTAAGGTAAAAGAGAAGCAGGTGTTGGATCCTATCTTAAGGCAAATCAAGGATGATGTGGGTAAGAAATGGGTAATGGATTTTGAGATTGGTGGAGATGGTATTTGAGGTACCGAGGGAGGTTGTGTGTTCCCAATGATGATGGGCTATGAGGTAAAATTTTGGACGAAGCTCATGAGTCACGTTATTTGGTTCATCCTAGTTCAACAAAGATGTATCATGACCTTAAAAAGATTTATTAGTGGATTAACATGAAGAGGGATGTGGCTAATTTTGTTGCTAAGTGAATGGTACGTCAACAAGTGAAGGTGGAGTACTTGAGGCCCGGTGGGTTGTATCAAGAGATTGAGTAGCCTGTGTGGAAGTAGGAAGAGATTAATATGGATTTTGTTATCGGTTTTCCACGGTCTGGAAACTAGTTTGATTCTATTTTGGTCATTGTGGATAGGATTACTAAGTCTGCTCACTTATGTCCGGTGAGGACTAATATTCTGCCGAGGATTATGCAACGTTGTTTATTAAGGAGATTGTGAAGCTGCATGGTGCTCCAGTTTCCATCATTTAAGATTGTGGTACTCAGTTCTCATCTCATTTTTTACGGTCAATCTAGCGAGGTTTGGGGACTAAGGTAACCCTTAGTATCGCTTTCCACCTACAGATGGATGGACAAGCAGAAAGGACCATTAATACTTTGGAAGCTATGCTTCGGGCTTATGTAATTAACTTTGGTGGTAGTTGGGTTGACCATTTTTCTCTTGTAGAGTTTGCATACAATAATAGCTATCACTCTAGCATTGGTATGTCTCCGTTTGAGGTGTTGTATGGTAGAAGGTGTAGATCTCCTATAGGGTGGTTCAAAGTTGGTAAAACAAAGTTGTTCGGTCCTAATTTAGTTAATTAGGGTATGGAGAAGGTGAAGGTGATTTGGGATAGTGTTGTGCCCAAGCACACACGCAAATATACTTGGTCTCATCAAGTAAAATAGAGGGCTTTTACAAGACAACTATCGATCCCACAGAAACTTGTGTTGACAAGTATCCAATTCTAATTCACTATTATGATCAATTCAGTGCAAACGTAGCCACGAGAGTTTGAAATTTATAAGTAACTATAAACTAAAAAATGCGGTAAATTAAAGGCCTTGGACAATCAATAGGGAAAAACCCCGGCTTAAGGCTCTGCGAATAATCATACAATGCTATTGAACTTCATTGGTTAGGTTACGTATCTTGGTTGTTGATTCACTAGGTTGATATTATAATTATGGTCTTACGAGCCTCTAATCATGTATCTAATTTAGAACCACAACTATATCAATGATAGGGGATGTGAGAATTAAGTTAAATCCATTTATATTTCATCCTATAAGTGAACCTAATATGTCACTTAGGTACATTCCTATCCTAAATTCAAATTATAACTTCATTTTGTAGAAGATTATAATCCTACTCTATTTACGCCCATGTTTTATCCTCTTGTTCTTCCTTTCGGGCTCACAAGATGACAATGGATGTATTCTAAGAGTTGTGAATCCTTAAAATCATTATAACAAGGATAAATAAACAACCAAATATGATAAATAATCAAAACCAAATCAATTCATCACAAGAGTAATCATGTTCTTTGCCTTAATCTCGGAAAAGGGTGTTCAACCGCTCATTGACATAACCGTAATATCAATGATAAAATACATGTTAAAATCCATAAATAAACTAAATTAGTGGAATATAAAATACTAATTGAAGTGTTTTCCATCCTCCCTCAAAGTTTCAAGGTCGTCCAAGGTGTGTAGCATAATGTTTAATGGTCGTATTTATAGTAGGACAAAGCTGCCGATTTGAACTAGGGTCCGTGATGGGGACCCTATAGAGGTGCCTAAGGTATGTGGTGCACCATAATCACATAAAAATACTTTAATTGGTACCTTTTTAATTCCCCAAGGCTAAATCACGTACCCTAACACGAAGGCTAAGGTCCGTGGCAAGCTAATGACTCCATAACGTCTGTTTTATATTAAACTTTGTTCCATTCTTTTGTCCATCGATTCCAAGAATTATGGTGTTGTTTACACTTTATTTAACACTTTTTTATCATACATATATCATCATAATAAAATCACCAAGAATCTTATGTCATCACACATCACTAATTATAGCTCAAAACAACACAAAACCGAGAGGGTGAACTAGAAACTTAAGCTAAGAATACTGGTTTTGTCCTTTTGATCTTTAACTTAGTTTTGACTCTTGGATTGTTTCAATTGAACCTTAAACACTATAAAAAAGTTTTTCCACACATAATTATACAATAATATCATTATTAACTCATTACGCACACTATAATCCATCAAGATCAACTAGAATAACACATAGCTTAAGCTAGTAACACTAGTTTTCTCGTCTAAACTCTAAGTGACCAATTTGAATCCAAACTTGTTTGAAACACACCTTAAACATTGTAATAAAGTTTTTTAACACTTATATGATAAATATATATATCATTATCAACATATTATTCACACAAAAAATCCTTAAAACAAGGCTAAATAAGCCCGGATAACAACACTGAGGTGCATAAATTCACCTCGGATCATAATCCCACACTTAAAGCCTTGTTCGTCCTCGAACAATTATTTACTCTAAGCATAATAAGCAAAGAATAATCCACACTTATATAACAAGCAATAACCTTAAGATAGTACTACAATGACTACATAGAATGCAAGTTTCTACACTAAGCATGTTATACACGATTGAAAACTCGAGAATACTACTCCAAAACATCCTAGCCTCAAGATTGACTCTCCAAGTTGGCAAACGCACACATATTCCTTAATCCAAGAGATCATATAAAACACCCAAATCTTATCAAACATGTTCCCTCACCAGAAGAGAGTTACCCATAATCACTCATATAGATTCAATTTATCACAAAATGGGTATAAGAATAAAATTACGCTCACTCTCTCAAGGAATTCACAAGTTACACAAGATGAACCATAGGCTTTCCCGTAGTGTGATACTCCACTAATATTAGACTGATATATCTTAGGATCAAATTGGTCTTGAAGGGTTGTAATTGTAACTACCCAAAATCACCTCCCGGGATGTCACACGGTGCTTAAGGCTACAAGTAGCCCCAAGCTAACCCTTAGAGCCAGTTTCTACCCAAAAACACCCAATTCAAGATAAAGATAGACTTAAACACTCGCATATCCATATCACAAGAATGGAAATAAGAAAGAATAATTGGTTCATATGACCACAACATAGAGAAATTTCAAAAAAACCACATTACTGATCCCTCTCGACATATCACAAATCTGATACTAGTCTGACAAAGCCTCTACGAATCAAAATATAGAGAGCCATTGGGACAGGCCCCAACTGACTCGAAATGAACTGAAGATAAAACATAGTCTCTCAAGTACGGTAAATATCTGAAGATCGGTCCTCGAATCAAGAGGAATCACCACTGTATAAAACATAGGCAAGGTACTCGAAGAATCACGGGCGAGGCTGGGACTGAGCACCTGAACCTACATTATGACACAATGTAGCACATAGACATATATGTGGATCAGTACTTTGGAGAGCTTCTTATCGATTGTTGCAACTCTGACTAAGTAGACCCAGAAGAAAGTGAGGTTTCTATGATTCGATGCTTGCGAGGGAAGTTTTGAGAAGTTGAAAAACAAATTGACTTATGCTCCGATTTTGACCCTGCCCAAGGGTATTGATGGCTTTGTGCTTTATTATGATATGTCTTGTATGGGACATGGTTGTGTTTTAATGCAGCAAAGCAAGGTGGTAGTATATGCTTCTAGGCAGTTTAAAGTTCATGAGAGGAATTATTCAACTCATGATTTAGAGTTGCTGACTGTGATGTTCGCATTGAAGATCTGGCGACACTATCTATATGGGGTCCATGTTGACATTTATTCAGATCATAAGAGCCTGCAATATGTATTCACCCAGAAGGCGTTGAATCTCAGGCAAAGGAGGTGGTGTGAGTTACTCAAGGAATATGACATTGGTCTCCACTATTACTGAGGTAAAGTTAATGTGGTTGCTGATGATCTTAGAAGGTTATCTATAGGGAACTTGTCCCTTGTGGACGAGGAGAAGTGGGACTTGGTGAATAAAATTCACTGTTTGGCTAATTTTGGAGTTTGTCTCTTAGGTTCTGAGGATAGGGGTGTATTTCTACAAGAGGTGGCACTAAGGTAAAAGAGAAGCAGGTGTTGGATCCTATCTTAAGGAAAATCAAGGATGATGTGGGTAAGAAAAGGGTAATAGATTTTGAGATTGGTGGAGATGGTATTTGAGGTACCGAGGGAGGTTGTGTGTTCCCAATGATGATGGGCTATGAGGTAGAATTTTGGACGAAGCTCATGAGTCACGTTATTCGGTTCATCCTAGTTCAACAAAGATGTATCATGACCTTAACAAGATTTATTAGTGGAATAACATGAAGGAGGATGTGGCTAATTTTGTTGCTAAGTAAATGGTACGTCAACAAGTGAAGGTGGAGCACTTGAGGCCCGGTGGGTTGTATCAAGAGATTGAGTTGCCTGTGTGGAAGTAGGAAGAGATTAATATGGATTTTGATATCGGTTTTCCACGGTTTGGAAACTAGTTTGATTCTATTTAGGTCATTGTGGATAGGATTACTAAGTCTGCTCACTTATGTCCGGTGAGGACTAATATTCTGCCGAGGATTATGCAACGTTGTTTATTAAGGAGATTATGAAGCTGCATGGTGCTCCAGTTTCCATCATTTCAGATAGTGGTACTCATTTCTCATCTCATTTTTTACGGTCAATCTAGCGAGGTTTGGGGACTAACGTAACCCTTAGTATCGCTTTCCACCCACAGATGGATGGACAAGCAGAAAGGACCATTAAGACTTTGGAAGATATGCTTCGGGCTTATGTAATTAACTTTGGTGGTAGTTGGGTTGACCATTTTCCTCTTGTAGAGTTTGCATACAATAATAGCTATCACTCTAGCATTGGTATGTCTCCGTTTGAGGTGTTGTATGGTAGAAGGTGTAGATCTCCTATAGGGTGGTTCAAAGTTGGTGAAACAAAGTTGTTCGGTCCTAATTTAGTTAATTAGGGTATGGAGAAGGTGAAGGTGATTCGGGCTAGTGTTGTGCCCAAGCGCACACGCAAATATACTTGGTCTCATCAAGTAAAATAGAGGGCTTTTACAAGCCAATTATCGATCCCACAAAAACTTGTGTTGACAAGTATCCAATTCTAATTCACTATTATGATTAATTCAGTGCAAACGTAGCCACGAGAGTTTGAAATTTATAAGTAACTATAAACTAAAAAAAGCGGTAAATTAAAGGCCTTGGAAAATCAATAGGGAAAAACCCAGGCTTAAGGCTCTGCGAACAATCATACTATGCTATTGAACTTCATTGGTTAGGTTACGTATCTTGGTTGATGATTCACTAGGTTGATATTATAATTATGGTCTTACGAGCCTCTAATCATGTATCTAACTTAGAACCAAAACTATATCAATGATAGGGGATGTGAGAATTAAGTTAAATCCATTTATATTTCATCCTATAAGTGAACCTAATATGTCACTTAGGTATATTCCTATCCTAAATTCAAATTATAACTTCATTTTGTAGAAGATTATAATCCTACTCTATTTACCCCCATGTTTTATCCTCTTGTTCTTCCTTTCGGGCTCACAAGATGACAATAGATGTATTCTAAGAGTTGAGAATCCTTAAAATCATTATAACAAGGATAAATAAACAACCAAATATGATAAATAATCAAAACCAAATCAATTCATTACAAGAGTAATCATGTTCTTTGCCTTAATCTCGGAAAAAGGGTGTTCAGCTGCTCATTGACATAACCGTAATATCAATGATAAAATACATGTTAAAATCCATAAATAAACTAAATTAATGGATTAAAAAATACTAATTGAAGTGTTTTCCATCCTCCCTCAAAGTTTCAAGGTCGTCCAAGGTGTGTAGCATAATGTTTAATGGTCGTATTTATAGTAGGACAAAGCTGCCGATTTGAACTAGGGTCCGTGATGGGGACCCTATAGCGGTGCCTAAGGTACATGGTGCAACATAATCACATAAAAACACTTTAATTGGTACCTTTTTAATTCCCCAAGGCTACATCACGTACCCTAACACGAAGGCTAAGGTCCGTGGCACGCTAATGACTCCATAACGTCTGTTTTATATTAAACTTTGTTCCATTCTTTTGTCCATCGATTCCAAGAATTATGGTGTTGTTTCCACTTTATTTACCACTTTTGTATCATACATATATCATCATAATAAAATCACCAAGAATCTTATGTCATCACACATCACTAATTATAGCTCAAAACAACACAAAACCAAGAGGGTGAACTAGAAACTTAAGCTAAGAATACTAGTTTTGTCCTTTTGATCTTTAACTTAGTTTTGACTCTTGGATTGTTTCAATTGAACCTTAAACACTATAAAAAAGTTTTTCCACACATAATTATACAATAATATCATTATTAACTCATTACGCACACTATAATCCATCAAGATCAACTAGAATAACACATAGCTTAAGCTAGTAACACTAGTTTTCTCGTCTAAACTCTAAGTGACCAATTTGAATCCAAACTTGTTTGAAACACACCTTAAACATTGTAATAAAGTTTTTTAACACTTATATGATAAATATATATATCATTATCAACATATTATTCACACAAAAATTCCTTAAAACAAGGCTAAATAAGCCCGGATAACAACACTGAGGTGCATAAATTCACCTCGGATCATAATCCCACACTTAAAGCCTTGTTCGTCCTCGAACAATTATTTACTCTAGGCATCATAAGAAAAGAATAATCCACACTTCTATAACAAGCAAGAACCTTAAGATAGTACTACAATGACTACATAGAATGCAAGTTTCTACACTAAGCATGTTATACACGATTGAAAACTCGAGAATACTACTCCAAAACATCCTAGCCTCAAGAATTGACTCTCCAAGTTGGCAAACGCACACATATTCCTTAATCCAAGAGATCATATAAAACACCCAAATCTTATCAAACATGTTCCCTCACCACAAGAGAGTTACCCATAATCACTCATATAGATTCAATTTATCACAAAATGGGTATAAGAATCAAATTACGCTCACTCTCTCAAGGAATTCACAAGTTACACAAGATGAACCATAGGCTTTCCCATAGTGTGATAATCCACTTATATTAGACTGATATATCTTAGGATCAAATTGGTCTTTAAGGGTTGTAATTGTAACTACCCAAAATCACCTCCCGGGATGTCACACGGTGCTTAAGGCTACAAGTATCCCCAAGCTAACCCTTAGAGCCGGTTTCTACCCAAAAACACCCAATTCAAGATAAAGATAGACTTAAACACTCGCATAGCCATATCACAAGAAAGGAAATAAGAAAGGATAATTGGTTCATATGACCACAACATAGAGAGATTTCAAAAAAACCACAATACTGATCCCTCTCAACATATCACAAATCTGATACTAGTCTGACAAAGCCTCTATGAATCAAAATCTAGAGAGACATTGGGACAGGCCCTAACTGACTCGAAATGAACTGAAGATAAAACATAGTCTCGCAAGTACGGTAAATTTCTGAAGATCGGTCCTCGAATCAAGAGGAATCATCACTGTATAAAATGTAGGCAAGATACTCGAAGAATCACGGGCAAGGCTGGGACTGAGCACCTGAACCTACATTATGACACAATGTAGCACATAGACATATATGTGGATCAGTACTTTGGAATGTACTACGTATGCGGGGGTGCATGCATATGTATAAAGTAGTAACGATATTTTCTTCAACCAAATCATGTATGCATAATGAGATGACTCACATAGCTTGAACAAGTATAAAATATAAAATTCATAAGTCATGTAGAATGAAGCATGTAACACAATCTCGTGAGTTATCATTATTTAACTTCAAAATCGGAAACCTTCTCTTACTCTCAATGCCCAAAGGCTAAGGGATTTCAAACCACACTTTCAATTCATGCATATATCTCAAGAGAGTAAAAGTTCTTCAATGCTCAACACTTCACAATCATTTAGAAACTCAAATACTTGGAATTCGAAATAATAAAACTTGAAAACATACTTGAAGGCATTTCATTCACTTTAGAAAATATCTCATCTCAAATCAATACCTTGATTAGGTAATATCTTTGAAATTCAACCATTTAGGAAAATAGCATATAGGGAAGGAAAATAAGCATTTAATTTCGAAGTTCAAAAGGCAAGGGAGGTTCTCGTAACCGACATAAACCATGCAAGCTACATGGAGTCTGATGTTTTGTCCTCCTAAGGAAGATACCCCACATTGGGGAGGAGCGTCATACTCTTGTCATGAAGAGACCCCACGTTGGGGAGGAGCGTCATACTCTTGCCAGGGAGTATAACCTAGGTCTAGTGATCACTAAACAAAAATCGGCCTCGGGCCCACATAATCAAATCGGCCTTAGGCCCACTCATAATCATAATATAATTAGCCTCAGGATCACATCTTACGGTGGCACGTAGTTTTTGGGGTAAGAAACCGTAGTAGCTTACCCGCTCGGTGCTAAATAGTACTCCCTTTAGATTACCTACACTCATCTCATAAAAATCCACTTTTAGAACAATCTCATGGTTCACCACGAACCAATTAATCAAATCAATAATATTGTATAGTAAAGTGGATTTCAAAGCTTTTGGACCATTAGGTCAATTCAATTTTCAACCATCTCAAAATACTCAAATCATGGGTGCTTATAGCACGAGAGTTCATAATTTCATAAGTCTCGAATAGGGCTTACTAACCCATAGTTCAATTTCAAGTTAAAGCTTATCAAAAGAATAATATATAGCATATCGATTCATAAATCATGTGGAAATTTGGAAATTTCAGCAATTCATCTCAAAATCTCAATGTAGTCATATGCTTCAATATCTCAACATTTCAAATATAAGTTTCTCAAGGAGTAAAGTCATGGGGTTTATCTAGCTGTAAAAACTCAAGAAAACATGTAGAAATCATGCCATTTAACTCTCAATTCATGAGAAATATCAACATAATGCATTCAATAAATATGGGTGAAAACCCCCAATTCAAACTCATGTAAAAACCCCATAATTTCAGCAAAATCATGATGTAAATAAACATTTTGGGCACAAGGGTGAAAGGGTTACCCAAGTTCAAAACCCCACATACCTTGAATTTGAAGCTTTAGAAGAACTCTCACTTTCGGAACTCTACTCTTGCTCTAGAATGAGGGTTCTTGAGACCCTTCACTTGGGAACCTAGAATCTTGACTCAATTTAGAAAATTCATGGTGGATTCATGAGATTTATGGAAGAGGTTTTGAGTATTTAGGGTTCTTGTTGAGAGGATACTTGATAAAACCCTCATAGGATGCTTGCAAATGGGTTTAATCTAGTGTTTCCATGATTTTAAAGGCTTGGAAAAAGGTCCAAAATGCCCTTTTAAATGTTTGTGCAAAACTGGAAAAATTGAATTGGAACCCGATTTTGAAGGCCTCCGCGACGCGCCACTAATCGTGTTGGCTCTCTGGAAAATGATAATTGGGAAATTGACAGACTCCGCAATACAGAGCCATGCATTTTCCCACTGGTTGGGACCTGGGACTCCTCCGCGATGCGCCACTATCGCGGAGTCCCACTGAAAATTGACAATTGCTAAATGCACTACGACGAAGGCTTAAATTGGCCATAACTTCTTACCCTAGTGTCCGATTTGGACAAATCTTATATCGATGGAAAGCTTATCAGATTTCCCACGTAATAAAAAGTTGAAATTAGGGAAATTCTACATGGTTAGCATGATACTCACTTAGGAAGCCAATTCTCAAATTTTTAGGGCCGGAATCACGTCTCACTCGACACGCCCTAAGGCTCAAACTACGAGGGAACTTTGCGGGACCTTACAGTAATATAGGCTAAAGGACGTGTAGGAACTATTTTGGCCAAGAATAGTGACTATCTTCCCTAAGTGCTTTAATACATCACACTTTTCATTCAATTCACCTCTATCACCTAATTTTTCATCACTTATATGCCACATCATTTGTATTGCCCCATCTCATTAAACTAATTCACCAACAATGGAGTGAAAGTATTTTCTATTCATATCTTATTCAATTTGTACAATCTTTATTCTTTTCATTACACAACTCCCAACCCCAACACACATGAATTTTCAACACCAATAGGTATTACTTTGGGACTTCAACTTAACTTTTTCATACTTGAATTTCAAACTCCTTAACTCAATTAATTTTCCACTAAAACACTTAGGAGCTTTGGTTGAATTTATGGTCAATCAAAGAAGGAGATACATGCTACATAATAGGCTACTAAAGAAAACAAGCTAAAGTCTCAACATGGCTAACTAAGATTATGCACAAGGGTAGGTAAAAGATGGTATGAAACATGGCTATCAAAGAAATGCCTATATCATCTCCTAAACCCACACTCTTTATTTCACTTTGCACACACACCAGGAATGTTCTACATATCACATACAACAAAGAATACACAACAACCTTACATCACACATGGCACATGCTCAACTCAAGTAGGATCATCATAGACTCTCAACCAAATAATAGCATGAATTTAGCATTAAGCCAACAATGTAAAAGAGTTATAATCATGAGCCTAGGAGTCTCAAAAGTAGTCATTCACACAATTAACATGCTTTTACAACCAAAACACTTACATCATGCAATCATATATAGAACCAATAAGAATATATCAACAACACAACAACATACCCAGTGTATTCCCACCCAGTAGGGTCTGGAGAGGGTAAAGTGTACACAATTCATACCACTACCTCAGGTAGTAAAGAGGTTGTTTCTGATACACCCCCAGCTTAGAATCAATAACACTATAACAAACACAAATCATAAATGTATATAAACTTATACAGTACGCAAAATAAACAAACAATGTTAGCCACAAGATAATACTAAAACTATAAATCTTAAACCATAGACAACACTCAACCCCACAAATAAGAAGCTTCAGAAACAAATAAAGAACACTTCCCTACTGTTACCGATGAACTCCCACCCCTAATTCTCTACCCTAATCCACATCCTCCACACCTTTCTCTCAAGGTTCATATCTTCCGTAAGCTGTAACTGCTCCATATCATGCCTAATCACCTCCCTCTAATATTTTTTCAGCCTATCTCAACCCTTCTTAAAATCATCCATATACAGTGTCTCACACCTCTACATGGGAACATCATAACCCTTCCTTATCACGTTCTTGAACCAATGTAACCTCACTTCTCGCATCTTGTCCTCCACCAAAGTCACTCCCACCTTTTCTTGAATAATCTCATTCCTTACCCTATCTTTCTTGATATGACCATACATCCATTGCAACATCCTCATCTCTACCACCTTTAATTTTTGGATGTGGGATTTCTTAACTGGCTAACACTACGCTCCACACAACATAGCCGGTCAGACTGCCACTCTGTAGAACTTACCTTTAAGCTTTGGGGGCACCTTCTTATCATATAAAACTCCCAAAGCAAGCCTCCATTTCAACCACCCTACCCTAATACGATACGTGACATCCTCATTAATCTCACCATTACCCTAAATCTTAGACCACAAATATTTAAAAAATCTTCCTCTTCTAAATGCACTGAGATTCCAGCTCCTTAACCACGTCAATCTTATGCGACACATCACTAAACTTACACTCTAAGTACTCCGTCTTGGTCCTGCTCAACATAAATCCTTTAGACTCAAGGGTCTGTCTCCAAATCTCAAAACTATCATTAACTCCTCCCCAAGTTTCGTCAATTAATACCATATCATCAGAAAATAACATACACCAAGGTACCCCCTTGAATATATCGCATCAAATTATTGATCACTAAGGTAATTAAAAAATGGATAAGATTCGATCCCTGGTGCAACCCTATCAAAATCGAGAAGTTCTCTGAATCTCCACCTACCATCCTCACATGAGTCTTTGCACCATCATACATGTCCTAAATTGACCTAATGTACGCCACGGGAACTTCTCTAGCCTCCAAGCACCTCCATAGAATCTCTCTGGACTCTCTGTTATATGCCTTCTCAAGATTAATAAATACCATATACAAGTCCTTCTTCCTCTCCCAAAATTGTTCCTATTAATCTCCTTACAAGGTGAATGGACTCAGTAGTCGAGTGACCTAGCATAAAATTGAATTGATGCTCAGAGATAGTCACAATTCTTCTCAGTCTCAACTCAACCACCCGTTCCCAAACCTTCATAGTATGACTGAACAACTTAACAACTCTATAGTTGTTTCAACTCCGGATGTCTCCTTTGTTCTTATATAAAGGAATCATTGTACTCCACCTTCATACTTTAGGCATCTTTACCTCCTTAAAAATGATGTTAAACAACCTTGTTAACCAATCTAAACCTGTCCCACCAATGCTCTTCCAAAAATCCATTGGAATCTTATCTGTCCCCATTGACCTACCCCAACGTACTCTATGAATATCCCTCTTGACCTCCTCGACCTCAATACACCTACAATGACCATAATCATGACACTCCCCAGACTTCTACAAATCATCCAACATGAAACCTTTTCCCCCCTTGTCGTTCAAGAGTTTATGAAAATAAGACTGCCACCTCTTTCTAATGAGGGTCTTCCCAACCCACTGTGCCATCCTCTCCCTTGATGCACTTCACTTGGTCAAGATCACGAGCCCTCTGCTCCCAGGTCTTGGCAAGCCTATACAACTTCTTACCCCCATCTTTCTTCTCTAAAGTCGCATATAAGCTCTCAAAAGTTGTTTTCTTAGCCACTATAATTGGAGTTTAGCTTCTCATCTACCTACCTTATACTCTTCCTTATTCGTCTGCCTCTTCTAATCATCCTTGCTCTCAACCAACTTGGCATAGGACACCTTCTTAAACTCCACCTTTCTCTTAACCTTTTTGTTCCACCACTAATCCCCTTGATTCTTACCAGATATACCTCTTGAGACACCCAACACCTCTCTAGTGGTCTCCCTAATGCAATTAGTCATCATCTCCTATATATTATCCACATCCCCTCTACTCTCCCAAGCCTCCCTACTCTTCAAATTATCTCCCATCTCCAAAGCACTAGCCAATGTCAAGCTACCCCACTTAATCCTGTACCGAGCCTCCACACTCCTCTTCTTTCTACTCTTGTTGATTAACAAGTCCATCACCAACAACCTATGTTGAGTCGAAAGACTCTCTCTAGGCATGACCTTACAGTCCTTACATAGCGCTATATCACTCTTCCTAAGGATAAAAAGGGTAATTCGAGTCTTGGCCACTGAACTATGAAAAGTAATAAGATGCTCCTCCCTCTTCGGAAAGCTTAAATTTGCTATACACAACCCAAAAGCCCTAGAAAATCCAAAAGAGAAGCTCACCTTTATTTATCTTCCCAAATCCAAAGTCTCCATGCACATCATCATAACCTCTCAAAAAATACCCAATATGCCAATTGAAATATCCTCTCACAAAAATCTTCTATATTCTCGAGATGCCCCTCACCACCTTATCCAAAACCTCCTAAAAGCCCTTCTTCTCCTCTTCTTCCAAACCTATTTGTGGAGCATAAGCACTAATAATGTTCATCGAACACCCTCTAATGACCAACTTAATAGACATCAACCTATGGCTGACTCTCTTAATCTCTACCACTTGCTCCCTAAGATCCTCATCTACTAAGATACCAACCCCATTTCTATGTCTCACACTACCCGAGTACCACAACTTATATCATCCACATCTCTTTCCATAGTGCCCACCCATTCAGTTTTCTAAACACAAGCTAGACTAACCCTTCTATTTCTAAGAATATTCACCAACTCTATAGACTTACCTTGAAGTGTCCCTATGTTCTAGGACTCAACTCTCAACTTAGAAGCACCTTTATCCTACTTAGCCATACTCTCCCTCACCCCCAACCCCAGACTCGTACCTAGATCCAAACCCAACCCAACCCCAACCTAAGGCATGACCCTAGTCCACCATCTATAACCACAATGATAACGCTCAACTTATACGTCAATTAATTGCAAGGTGGTCATCGTTAATATATTTACCTAACTTTGGAGTTGGGGTCGAATCCACAGGGAACAATGTGAGTGGTGATAAAACTAGTTTGAAACTAAAGCTACAAGTTAAATTCAAAAAAATGATACAAAAAGATAAAAAGGGGGTTTTCAATGATCAAACAAATGTTAAAGTTTAATTTGCTTCAGATCTCAAATCTTAAACTGCAATATTTCAAATCAATGATATAGAGAAACTAGAGTTGAATATTGAATTCAAAGTTAAGAGATCCCAAAAAGAAAAGTAAACTCCCTTGGAATAAGTTCCAGAATGTCGAGTCCCAGCCCCTAAGAAAACCCTAAATAATACTTTAAATAGTTCACCCTAATTATGGAAACAAAATCACAAAGTTTAGTAATTTCTTGGACAGGTGACGACATTTTGTGATGCCTTATCAGGAGTCTGACGACTTATCACAGATGTCGTCAGCTCCTCTTTGCTTTTGACATTCGCTGCCTTAGGCTAATGATGAAGCGTCATGGTTTATCAAATCTTTGATGACTTATCACAGATGTCGTTGATGATTTACTTCAGCTCTCATATTTTTCCTTAGGCTAACGACAATATTGATGGCTTATCACATGTCGTCGTCACTTCTTCCAGCTTAATCCCATTCTTTGTTTAAGGCTGACAATGAAGTTAATAACTTATCAGAGTGCTGACAACTTATCAGGAATGTTGTTAGCCACACTTCTCTTCTATTTACTTCGGATTTCAACTCTTTTACTTTCATCATTGTTGGTTCTCTTGCATCTTAACTTCCACTGCAAAATCAAAGATAAAACAATCAAAAATGACAAAACTTGCTTAAGACTTTGTGATTATTCTCAATTAAAAGCCTCAAATGTGTTAGCATCTGCTCATACATCAACACCCTCAACTTAAAATAATTGCTTGTCCTCAACCAACTAAAACACAACAAAGAGGATACAAAGTACATTTGGCAATCAATCATCTATATTATCTCAAAACCATCTTTACCTTCTCCAAGGCCAATTAATTCCAAATTAATTATGCATACTACTGAAGAACAATAATGGGACACATAGGAATCAAGATATGGCATCAATTCAACAACAACAACCATGCATGTACTAAGATTACATTGTCCAAACAAGTTAGAAAGTAGCAATGTAACCAGTGTACCCTCATTACAAAGTAGTCCCACTTCACTTTATCAAACATCACATATGTAACCATGGGGACAATTAAAAGATGCTAACTCTCAGAATGAAGTTCCAATCAATGTATACCAAATACCATAGGCTCGCCCTTATTTTCATTACCAAAATTTTCAGACAGGTCAGCTAGGATCACTATAGGTCTTCTCTTTGGCTTGTAATGTAGGCTAGGGGCTGGTATGATACTCGATGATATTTAAAGTAATTAAACCTCCTTTACACTACACTAGCTTCTGGGGTCTCACTTATTAACCTTTTTCTATTCTTCTCTTTTCTTGATCACATATATTCAGGATGGGAGCGGTCTTTTCTACAATTACTTTTTTTTTCTTTCACAACTTTTATTTTATTGTTCTTTTCCACCACACCTAGCTTTTTATTCTTTTATTTTATTCTACCTTTCTTAATATTCATTTTACATCATGCATCCCTATGATAGCCACCCTCAACTTAGGTCATTTGCCTAAGTCAAGGTGCACAGTGTCCAAGAAGGACCAGGGCCAAAATAGGTTCATTATGATATAAATGGGACGATGATAGGTTTCATAAAAGAAATAGGCTATTCAGGCTCAAAATAGGGATCAAGGGATATTATGCATATATGGAAGTTCATTTAGGATAAAAGTGGGCTAATATCAACAACGGCCTATGATCATTTTCTAACTGTTATCCTACAACCAAGGCAAGACAAACCGGGAAAGTTCTGGATTTAACACACAATGGGAACTAGGAAGTATCTCACACACACATGGCACAAAGGTACATCACAAGCTACTACCCATTTGGTTCATACATTTGTTTAGCAGTGGTTATCATGTCACTAGTACTAATACCATAACAAAATGCACAGTGGTCACACATAAATGCATATCACACAATTATAAAAATAGACCATTGGAGAGGTGTTCAAAAATCAACAAAAATATGTTAACTGCCTAAGGTACTTATTTTCCCCCCAGTTAATCATAACACATCACAAAAAAACACAATACGCCTAAACATTCTGGCTCTACTAGGAACAACACTCCAGGGAAAAGAGGAACAATAACAAAAACCCCAAGAGGTCATCAACACCCAGAAGTAGCCCCACCTTCAACTTAAAATCATGCAATGTTGCCAATGCATCAAACCAAAACAAGAGAGTTAGAAACATACATGTGGTACCATGGGTGCGAAGATCTGATGTCAAACATATAATATGAATACAAACAATAAAATACCTTGGGTTACCTCCCAAGCAACGCCTGATTTAATGTCGCGGCATGACCCAACTCAGTTTTTTCCTCTACCTTGAGGATATGAATTTCACCCCCAACTTAGAGTCCATCTTCTAGCTTCAATCATAGGGGGTGGTACAAAAATTAAGAAGTCGAGTAATGGATTGAGCATGGTAAACCACTCGGCCTTAAAGTGAGATATGTTTTTATATTGCTTATCAAGTGTAAAATAAAGAATATAGGGTTCTTGTTACTCATCTTCACACTCTTCCACTATTTTAGATGATTCCACAGACAAGATATCATATAAAAATAATGTGGAAAAATATTTCTAGTGAGGCCCAACTAATTCTACTTCAAAATTTACACTATCTACTACACACTCACTTTTATTCACCTTCTCAATGTCAGTCTCAAGATCAAGAAGACAATTGAGTGGTTGCGATTCTTGAGTTTTATCCTCAAATTGGCTAATGTCCTTCTCATATTCTTATTTGTTTAGCTGATGTAAACATGGTGGGAGTGGTAACTCCCTTAGCTCTGCCCACAGCTATTCTTGATTCTCTAAAATTCATTTCATCAATTTATTTGCTTGAATCGTGACAACACACATATCTTCAGTATGATCACTTTGACCAAAAGCTAAACACCAAGTTACAGTAAAAAGGACATTATCTGCATCATATTGTGAAGGTCCAGTCCATGCAATTCCAGGTAAATCTGGACAACAAGCCTCAAAATATGGTCCCCCACAACAATAACAAGAATCGTCACAAGAATCATCATCACTCAAAAAACATCTATCCAGGCTGACATCTCAAGAGAGGTGTGATAAAAATAAAAGAAAATAAAAAAAACTAAACAAATATTTACAAGTTTAAATTCAAGAAAGTAAACTAAAATTCCAAACCAACTCAATACACCAAATTGTTCCCCGGTAACGGCGCCATTTTTTATAACGCTCAACTTACACGTCAATTAAGAGCAAGACGGTCGTCATCAATATATTTACCCAACTTTGGAGTCGAGGTCGAATCCACAGGGAACAATGTGAGTGGCGATTAAACTAGTTTGAAACTATAGCTACAAGTTGAATTCAAACAGATGATACGAAAAGATAAAATGGGGGTTTTGGAGATTAGCCAATAAATGTTGGTCACTTCAGTTTCAGTGTTTATAAGCAAGAGTTTATGGAAAACCAAAATTATGTTCACTATGGGTTTTAGTACTTGACAGATGCTAATAGTGATTCAAGATTCTCACAGTAGGTAGGACAACAGATTATCTCTATCGAAGTTATTCCTAAATGTCTCACGACCTACTTAAGCAATTAATTACCTAATCCTATCAAACATAGGGAATTTATATTTACTAACCAGACTTTACCTCAGGTGAATCAACCTTGTTATAGCGTCGATTATTAAATGGAAGTTTAGTATTTCCAAGTCCCTGTCAATAATTCACTTCCTAGTATATTTGATTTCTTATCTCAAGAAAATCAAAACAGGTGTTATCTATCATTTGCAACCAATAGACAATAATTAAAACCTCAGAATTATCAAGGAGTCCTATTACCTTTAGAATCTTGAACACTTAGAAACTTACCAAGATCTAACCCATAGATCCCATAATTCAGGTTAAAGGGATTTAGCCACTCATAATGTAATAATCGATACAACAAGTTGAATTCATAATTTGAAAGATGAACGTATATCAAGATGAATAACAACAAGTGTTTCTCAGATTAGATTAAAGTAGAAATCCCAAAATATTGATGATAATCTCTTCAAAGCTAATTATTTTGTTCAAGCCAAGAAACTAAAGAGAAAATAATAAAATACGTGTGTTTCAAAATAGGTTCGGAATCTCCTTAGAAAACCCTCAACAAGACTTTAAATAGTTTAGCCTAAATAAGGAAACAAAATCACAGAGTTTAATAATTCCTCGAATTAGGCAACGACATTTGTGACAACTTATTAGGAGCCTGACAACTTATCACAAATATCGTCAACTCTTTCTTCAGTTTTAGCATTTCCTGCTTAAGGCTGATGAAAAAATGTGACTACCTATCAGATCTTTGATAACTTATCACGGATGTCGTCACTTCTCTACCTCAGCTCCCATGTTCTGCCTTAGGCTGACGGTAACTTTGACGTCCTAACAACTCTTTGATGGCTTATCAGGAAATGTCGTCACAACTTTTAGCTGAGGTCCATTCTCTGTCTAAGGCTGACGATGAAGCTGATAATTCATCACAGGACTGATGACTTATCAGGAATGTGTCAGGCACACTTATCTTTTATTTGCTTCCGATTTAAAAATCAAAGATAAAACAATCAAAAATGACAAAAGTTGCTTAAGACTTTGCAATTGTTCTCAGTTAAAAGCCTCAAATATGTTAGTATCTGCTCCCCGACTCCAAAAGTTGCTAACACATTTGAGGCTTTTAACTGAGAATAAACTCTGTAACAATTCAGATTAAAGGGATTTAACCACTCAAAATGCAAAAATTTAAACAACTAGTTGTATTCATGATTTGATAGATAAACATACCACAAGATGAATAATAACTAGTGATTTTCCAATTCGATCACAATGAAAATCCCCAAAATATTGATGAAAATCTCTTCAAAGTTAATTGTTTTTCAAGTTAAGAAACTAGAGAGAAAAGTAATAAAATACGTGTCTCCATCTTTATGTTCAAAACTCCTTTATAAAACCCTAAAAAGTACTTTTTATAGTTCAGCCTAAATAAGGAAACAAAATCACAGAGTTTAATAATTCCTCAATTATACTCACCACTATACTCACCTCAAATTTTGTAGTATAGTGGTGAGTATTCCCTCCTAATACGTGGGTTACCCGGGTTCGATCCCCGGTAACGGCACCATTTTTTATGATGCTCAACATACACGTCAATTAAGTGCAAGTCGGTCGTCGTCAATATATTTACCCAACTTTGGAGTCGAGGTCGAATCTATAAGGAACAATGTGAGTGGCGATTAAACTAGTTTGAAACTAAAGCTACAAGTTAAATTCAAACAAATGATACGAAAAAATAAAATGGGGGTTTTCAATGATCAAACAAATGTTAAAGTTTAATTTGCTTCAGAGCTCAAATCTTAAACTGCAATATTTCAAATCAATGATATAGAGAAACTAGAGTTGAATGTTGAATTCTAAGTTAAGAGCCCCCAAAAAGAAAAGTAAAATCGTTTGGAATATGTTCCAGAATGTCGAGTCCCAGCCCCCAAGAAAACCCTAAACAATACTTTAAATAGTTCACCCTAATTATGGAAACAAAATCATAGAGTTCAGTAATTTCTCAGAAAGGTGACAACATTTTGTGATGCCTTATCAAGAGTCTGACGACTTATCACAGATGTCGTCAGCTCCTTTTCACTTTTGACATTCGTTGCCTTAGGCTAACGATGAAGCATGACGGCTTATCAGATATTTGATGACTTATCACAGATATAGTCGATGATTTACTTCATCTCTTATGTTCTACCTTAGGCTAACGACGATCTTGATGGCTTATCACAACTTTGACGGCTTATCACATGTCATCGTCACTTCTTCCAGCTGAATCCCATTTTTTGTTTAAGGCTGACGATGATGCTGATAACTTATCAGAGTACTGAGGACTTATCAGGAATGTCGTAAGCCACACTTCTCTTCTATTTTCTTCAGATTTCAACTATTTTACTTCCATCATTATTGGTTCTCTTGCATCTTGACTTCCACTGCAAAATCAAAGATAAAACAATAAAAAATGATAAAAGTTGCTTAAGACTTGGCAATTATTCTCAGTTAAAAGCCTCAAATGTGTTAGCATCTGCTCACACATCACACAACCACCACTCAAAAGGATACACTAGAAGAAAATAAAGAACAAAGGAAACAAAACACGATGAGCAAAAGGTTGCAGCTAAAAATAGCTAAATAATCCAACAAAAAGCCAACAAATGGATTTTCTACTCACAAGCAAAAAAAAGCACTATACTACCCACCCAGGTATGCTAATAAAGAACAGCTACTAAGTTATGGAAAAATCAAAACCAGTAATCCCATAGAAAAAAATTAAGAAAAGCAGACAAAAAATCAAGATAGAAAGCCTACACCAAATAAACTAGGGAGAAAGAATCTATAGAAGAATGAAATAAGTGCACCTGATACTTATTGAAGATGCAGTGCTGGATGTTTTCTTGATCATTTTATCAAATTTCAGAAAATTGGTGAAGAAATTGGTCATCAAAATTTATTGACATTGCCTTTACTCTACTGCTGGTGTCATGTCCCTATAATTGGTCGCCAAAGAATTTACTAATCGCCAGAAAATGCGTTGGTCGTCAGAATCTTGATGTCGCCGCCTGAAGTGCCGGATCTGGGCTTGTAGTACCTGAAAAAAGATTGTAAAGAAAAGAGAAGAGAAATTAAATACTCGTCAAAAACTAGTATCACTCATTGGAAACTAGAAATCCAATGTAGGCTTGATGATCGACTGGTTTTGTGGGAGAGTTCGCTAGAGAAAACAGATGCAAAGTATGATATTAAGTGATTATGGGTGATATTGCACCGAGAAAGATTGTTTCAGTCAGATCTGAAATAGAGATGTGTTGGAGTTATTGCTGGCTTATGTCGTTGTAGTTGTTGGGTCTAGAACTAGTTTCGGATAGAGAGAATTGGATGTTAGGTATAACATGGGAACCCATAAGTAATATCGAGGGAAGAATTTATGGCTTCAAAGATGATTTTCACCGGAGAGTTTTCCAGATAAGAGAGGTCTACGTATCACCAACAAGAATATCTCACTTACCTAAAACCAAAAATTTTAAAAATTTACTCCTAAAAAAAGGATACTAGGTTTAAGGGGCGCCCCTATGGAAAAGAACAAAAAAGAACAACCACGGGGTGGGTGAAGTGTGCACCTACTAAATTGACCCAAATAATTAAAAACTAGAAAAAAAATCTTTTTGTATTCTTTTTTCAAATTTACTAAAACTGAAAGAAAATAACTAAGAATCATGACCCTACAACAGCACTTCACCAGAAATAATAGGAATTTCCCACCCCACATTTAAAAATCTACTTTGTCCTTAAAGTGTACTCAAAAGTAGAGATAGAAATACTTCCTGAGGCCTCTAGTCCTAGCTAGTAGCATCTTCATACATAATGTGGGTCCGAAGACCCCACACTCAGTCTTTGTCGTGCTCTTTAGATTAGGTTTATAGTACTCAGACTTTCAATCAACCTGTGACTCAACAAAACAAAAACTACATGAAGTAAAAACTTAAATACTAAAAATAAACCTACCTTAACTTGGGTTGCCTCCCAAGCATCTCCTGATTTAGTGTCGCAGCATGACCTACATCAACTCATCCATTTTTCTTCTTTCTCTTCCTTTTACTTGGAGGTCATCTTCTCACTCATTTCTGACCTCTTAGTGTGTGATATCAAGGTTAATATCTTTTTCAACAAAAGCTTTTCTAGGCTTATCCATCATCATCACTTTGGGCTTAGGTATTGGTGGCTTGGGCATCTCAATGAGAAAGTCTGAGAGATCTTTGGTGGATTGGACTCCACCAACCCACACTCATCCACTTCCATCACTGTAATAATGCATAAATATTTATAATGGGATAGTGTGTTGAGTGGTTTGTAAACCTTGAAGACCACCTCTTTATCATCCAACCTCATTGTGAGTGTGCCCGCTCTCAAATCTATTAATGCTCCTCCCATCACCAATAATGGGTTTTCCAAAATAATTAACACCCTATTATATATTTTATTATCAAAATTAATAAAGCCAGTAGATATAATAAACTTACCAATCTTAATAAGAACGTCCTCGATAATTCCTATAGGACAGACTATAGCCTGGTCTGCCATTTGGAGTAGCACATAGCACGATCTCAGTTTTCCTAAACCCAAGGTGTTAAACATTGATAGGGGTATACAATTTATACTTTACCGTAAATCACTCAGTGTATGGACCACCTCATTATTACTAATCTGAATGAGGAGAGTGAATCTCCCAGGGTTCATATATTTTTTGGGCATCTTTTACATCACCACATAGATAAACTCCTCAGTGCATACTACTGTCTCACTATTCTTTAGATTAATTTTATTAGTTACCATGTCCTTCAATTACTTAGCATACTTGGGCATTGAAAATAAAACATCTAGAAGAGGAAGGTTAAAGTGAAGCTCTCTAAACGTGTCAAAGAACTTCTTGAAGAATGCATCCTCCTTTGATTTTCTTAGACTCTATGGAAATGGTGGTGGTGGTCTCTCCTTCTCAACAACTTTTGTTTTCGGGTACTCAGACTTCCTAGAATAATCATTAGCTTTGTCTATAATCGATTGAAGAATCAACTCCACATCTACCTCTTTATTTGTCTTTAGAGGTCTGTCTATCAACTTTTTACCACCCCTCAAAGTGATTGACATTACTTGTTTAGGAGGTTCATTGTCACTTGAAAACCACCTTGAGCTTGGTATTTTATGCCTGCAGAATTTGCCCTAACTGATACTCCAACTACTTCTAAAGTACTTGCTGATTTTTGAGTTCAACAACCATCTGTTCTTAGGTGGCCACAATCTTATTTAACATTTTCTCTACATTACTGGCCTATGTGTTTTGTTGCCTCTAATATTGCTGATAATTGTTCGATGAATAATTTGGTGCCTGGGTTTTTCACTTTTAGTTGTAGGCATTACCATAGTTTGGCATTTGAGTATTGCCCAAAATATTGACTGACTCGGGATTTACACCACATATATCTATAAAGTGGCCACTATTGCCACAAACCTCACACCATGCCAGAGTTTATTTTACTGCATTCACCTGATCCTGAGACTGCTGCACACCAAATTGCTGAATTATGTCATCATTTGGTTCTGTAGAGATAATAGTTGGGCGGCTAAGGTTGTAATACTATCAACTTCAATCATGTATATAGCCTTTTTCATTGAGCCTCTTGAGGCACCACCATACCAATCAAAATTTCTTTGTGCAATATAATTCAACAAGATGTATAGCTCATCATATGACTATTCTAATGCTTGACCACCTGCAACTGAATTTAGCAAAATTTTTATGTTATGGTCAAGTGCCTCAACAAAGGTGTGAGCTAGTATCTCATTGTACTACTGATGATATGGACATCTTGAAGAAGAGCTTTAAACCTCTCCCAAGAATGATATAGATTTTCATCTGTCCTCTATTTGAAGCTCACAATCTTACTATAAAGTCTCATAGTCTTGCCATATGGAAAGAAACAGATGAGGAAAATCTGGCTAAGTCATCCTAAGATATGATTGAACTTGTTGGCTCAGCATTCAACCACTTCTTAACTTGCCCCAATAGTGAAAAGGGGAAAAGTGTCAGCCTCACATAGTTATTTGATACACCCGTAGGGATGAATGTGTCACTAATATATAAAAGGTTCAGCAAGTTAACTTGTGGATCTTCATGTGAAGGACCGATAAATTATCCATTGCTGATCAAAATCTGCACCATGTTCTATTTTAGCTCAAACCAACCTCTAGAATCCAATTTTTGAATAGAGAAGGTCAAATTTATCGCAAGTGGGATTGTCATTTCACGAACTATCCTGCGAGTGGGTGGGACTTCATCCATAGAAACAAGAAAAGTTTATTCTTCATTGATTTGCAGGATGCGGTAGAGAAGCACTGCTTACCTTCTCTATTGGTATAAGCGTTGTTTGGGCTCAGGGTTGGGTTCAACCAACTCCTTATCCCTTTTCATCTTACTATTTTGTTAACCTATGCCTGCAAATTCAAAACCAAGACCAGGTGAAAAGTACCAAGGAAATAAAAAAAGTAAAACTAAAACTAAAGTAATTGCCAAAATACAAGTTCCTCGACAATGATGCCAAGAACTTGTTGCGTCCAAGTGCAAACAAAAGTGTACGTGGTCTCACCAAGTAATTTAGTGAGATTTTACAAGCCAAGTATCGATCCCTCAGATACTTGTGTTGACAAACATCCAATTCTAGATCACTATTATGATCAATTTAGTGTAAACATAGCCACAAGAATTCGAAAGTTATAAGTAACTATAAACTAAACAATGTGGTAAATTAAAGGTCTTGGAAACTCAATGGGGATAAAACCAGGGCTAAGGCTCTGCGAAAAATCATACTATGCTATTAAACTTCATTAGTTAGGTTACTTGTTTTGGTTGTTGATTCACGGGGTTGATATGATGATTATGGTTTTCCAAGCCTCCAATCACGTATCTAACTTAGACCCAAAACTACATAGTTGAGCGAGGATGTGAGAACTAAGTAAAATGAAATTATATCTCATCCTAAAAGAAACAAATAGATCACTTAGGTATATTCCTATCCTAAATGCAAATTATAACTTCTTTGTTTAGAAGATTATAATCCTACTCTATTTACCTCTACGTTCTATCGTCTTATTCCTTCTTCCAGGCTCATAAGATGACAATGGATGTATTATAAGGGTTAAAAATCCTTAAAATAATGATATAAAGGATAAATAAATGACCAAATATGATAAATAATCAAAAACAAATCAATTCATAACAAGAGTACTCATGTTCTTGGCCTTAATCCCGGAAAAGGGTGTTTAGCCGCTCATGGACATAACCGTAATTGAAATGATAAAATACATGTTAAAATACATTAATAAACCAAATTAATGGAATGAAAACCCTAATTTAAGTTTTTGTCATCCTCCCTCAAAGTTTCAAGGTCGTCCAAGGTGTGTAGCATAATGTTTAAGGGTCCTATTTATAGTAGGACAAAGTTGCCGGTTTGAACTAGGGCAGCGTCACGGACCCTATCGCGGCACCTAAGGAATGTGGAACACTATAATCATGGAAAAAATTTGAATTGGTCCTTTAGTAAGACCACAAGTCTGTGGAATGGATCATTATACGGTGGCTAAGGTCCGTGGCATGCTAATGACTCCAAAATGTCCATTTTACGTCAAATCTTATCCCGCGCTTTCGTCCATCCATTCCAAGACTTGTGGTGTTGGTTACACTTTATTTACAGATTTTATATCATACATATATCATCATAATAAATCTATAAAGAATACTATAGAATAACACACCACGAACTAGAGTTCAAAACAACACAAAATCCAAGACAGTGAACTAGAAACTTAAGCTAAGAATACTAGTTTTGTCCTTTTGATCTTTAACTTAGTTTTGACTCTTGGATTATTTCAAGTGAACCTTAAACACTATAAAAAAGTTATTCCACAAAAATTACACACATATCATTATTAACTCATTACGCATACTAGAATCCATCGAGATCAACTAGAACAACATATAGCTCAAACTAGTAACACTAGTTTTCTCATCTAAACTCTAAGTGACCAATTTGAATACAAGATTCTTTGAAACACACCTTATTAATTTTAATCAAGTATTTTAAAACTTAGATGCTCAATTATATCATTATTAACACATTCAGCACACAAAAAGTCCTCAAAATAAGGCTAAATAAGCCCAGATAACAACACTAAGATGCATAAATCCACCTCAGATCAGACAGGCTTAATACTGCCCAAAGTCACAAAAGTCTTATGTGGATGTAAGGTGAAGAGAGTTAAAGTTTTATTTAGGCAACTGGTTATTCTTAAAGGTGTCTCCCATGAAGGGAGTGGTGTCATTTGAAAAGAAGGGGAAGCTTGGTCCATATTATGTTGGCCGCTATTTGATTTTGAAGAAAGTGGGAGTGTTTCTAATGAACTAGAATTTCCTACAAGTTTGGATTCTATGCACCCTGTGTTTTATGTGTCGATGTTGAAGAATTGCATGGGTGATCCTTCTTTGGTATTGCCTATTGAGAGTGCTGGCATTTCAAATTCCCTGTCATATGAAGAGGTCTTGGTGGAGATATTATATATACAAGTTTGTAGATTGAGGACTAAAGATGTAGCTTCAGTAAAGGTCCTTTGGAGAAACCATAAGATGGAAGAAACTACTTGGGAAGTGAAGGAAGATATGAAGGCTAAGTGTCTATTCTTGTTCCATGTGTCAAGCGAAGAAGTTTAAGGTATGAATTTCATTCTTCCCTTATAATTATCTGGTCTATCATTTGGTTCTGGTGTAATATTTTTATTCTCATATGAAAAGTATACTAGTTCAACATTTGGGGATGAATGATCCTAAAGGGGGGATAATGTAACACCCTCCAAATTTTGAGCATTTTAATTTTGACCCTCCCATATTTAAAATTTCAATTTTTGACTTAAATTGTGTTTTGGCATATGAATGGGCTTTCCTGGGAGAGTTTTGGAATTTTCGGATGAGGTTCGAGGTGATTTTAGACCCTGGAGGTAGTGAGCCTCCATGATATCCCCATTTTATAGAGGCTACACTCTTTAATATCCAGCATGGCATAGAGTTTAGTCTCCATATTTAGCAATGTGGCACAGAGGTTAGCCTCCGCGATGAGGTCCATGCCAAGCCTCTATGTAAAGTCGTGTTGTTTTTGTTTTATTTACTTGGGATGAGGGGTATTAGGGTCTTTTCACCTATTAACGACCTTTAAACACTATATGAACCTATTTCCATCAGTTTTCATGACATAAAACTAATATTGGAAACTCATATTTACCGACGTGAGGGTTGGTCTTGGCGACCGTGTTCTTATATCATACTATAACTATATATATATAACTATATATATATATATAACTATATATATATATATTTGTATCATGGGTGGCAAAGAGTAAGGATTCCCCGGCCTTCTATGGTACCTCCAGTTCAGGCGGCTAACACGTACTGCGGCCTTTTAAGCAGAGAGAGATGAACCCATATAGCCCATGGGTGTAGTTTTAGGATGGTCAAGGTACACAGTCAAGGTTAAGGTTTTAAAGTTTATGCTAAGCATGTTCCCTTTCTAGGCATGTGATATATATATATATGTGTATTGTATATTATGTTTTGCACTGGTTTTAATAGTTTCTGTATTATGGTTCATGGCATAATTTTATCCTTTATCTCTGAGTTATATGTTAGCACTCCAACCGCTAATTTTCTTTAGATGTTGTATCCTACGCAATGCAAAAACTGGCCATACTTTTATTCCTTTTGCATAGTGACTAGGTGATTGTGGGACATCTTGTGAGTCAGACTGAAGTGGTGAGCTTCCATCCTTTGGAAGACCCCATGCTTTGGGTTTTCTAATGTATTGACTCTTTCTTTTGAATTTGTTTTTGGCTCTGGTCGGAGGCATGTCCCAACCAGACTATTTTTGGTTTTTTTAGAGTCTTTGTTGGACATTACTGTGTACATGGGTATTATGGTTGGTTATTGGCATTGGTTATTAGTTTGTGGATGTTGGATAATGACCTTTCATAGATTCTTTGAATTTTCTTATCATATCTTGTCTTATAATAAAATTCATCCACTGCTAGGTGTACTTAGTTCTGTTGGGTTAAGCTAAAGGGTGGTCTCCGATCCTCGGTGGACTTGAGATACCCATCACGACTAGGTCCTGGTTTAGGTCATGACAATATTATTCCCCAATTGGATGGTTTGAGAATTTTGAGGTTATACCAAGTGGTATTGATTTGCTTTGAGAGACGTTGGATAGAGTCAGGGTGATTTAGGACAGGTTGAGAGTGGCACAGAGTAGGCAGAAGGCTTATATTGACCACAAGCTTCATGCCTTTAGATTTGGAGTTTATGATCGAGTATTCCTCTGTGTATGACCTATGAAGGGTGTTATAAGGTTTGTGAGGAAGGGAAATCTCAGCCCTAGATATATTAGACCCTTCAAGATTCTTCGCACAGTGGGGGAGGTGTCTTATGAGTTAGCCTTACCTCTAAATTTACTGCGATCCATTTGGTTTTCCATGTTTTTATGTTGCGGTGATACATTCTTGATTTATCTTATGTTCTTAGATGGGATTCAGTCTAGTTGGATGAGCGATTAACCTTCGTGGAGGAGCCTATGTTCATTTTGGCTAGTAATGTCAGGCGGTTGCGCTCTAGGGAGGTTCCTATAGTTATGGTTCAATGGAGGCACCGCCCAGTGAAGGAGGATACTTAGGAGATGAAGAGCAAGATACGTACTCAGTATCCTCACCTATTCAAGACTTTAAGTACATCCTAATCCTTTACTTTTATGGATGAAAGTCCTTTTAGTAGTGGATATTTTATTCTCCCTTTAGGTCATTTTTTGTAATTTTGCTCATTTTTATCGATAGAGATTTCCTATAGCTTCCTTAATTCACTTATGACTTGTTGGGACTGATAGTTTGGTTAATGGGCAATTCGTTTAGTTTTTAGAGCCAATTCCCTTGTTTTTAAGTCTTCGCATAATAGTAAGTTAGGTGTGCGACCCACTTTTCATCGAAACAACCTCAGATGTAAATTTCAATTGTTCCACTGAGTCCAGAACAAAAAATTTGATAGGGTATCATAGTCCATTTGCGTGTATGGGATTTTGGATAAATCCTGAGGGGCAGAGACTTAGAAATTTATAAGTCTCAGTTGGTGCTGGTGCACCGGCGATTACAGGCCAAGGATTGTGTATGCAATCTAGCAGTCACCAAGGAGTATTACAAAACTGACGACCTTCTCATGGATGCGACACCCTCAGCAGTGACGTAAAAGTCACAAATTCGACTAATGGTTATCGCAAAAGTGATAGAGTGGAAAGAAGGTGAGTGTCATGAATGCAATCGATGGGTCACGTATGTGATACCTAATGTGTTATGATTTCATTGAACTTTCAATGCTTATAACTAGAAAATATGCATATAACTAAGGCTATTTCTTAGGTTTGATGTGTTTTGGAAGTAATTTTACTGGGAAATAGGTTATGGGAGCTAACCAAAAGAAAAAGAAGTTGAAAGACGAAAAGTGGCTACCTACTTTGGGTACCTACGCCTTGTAGGTTCCACCAAAAAGGCATAGGTGACATAAAGTTGAGTTCCAGAGAGGTTGAAGCCCAAAAAGTGGTCTACAACCTACGTGGGGCCACCTACGACCTGTAAGTGGCTCCGTAGGTAGCCACCGACTAAATTTTTTCTCTTTTGTTTAGGATTTGATTTCTATGGTTTCCATGTAATCTATAAATTTCCTTTTGACACTTTTAAGTTAGTTATGCGAATAGAGGTTAAGGAATGCCCTCTAGGGTTGTGTTTACACTTACAAACATCTTTTGATTCCCGGATTGACTTGTGATCTTGGGATTTTTGTGTTCTTGGTTTTTGGTTGAATAATTAATCGGAGACTTTGGGTTTTATTCTTTCATTATTGTGAGATTAATTCTATGTTTTTGTCTATAAATTCCATGTAACTACGAGCAGCTAATTCTTTTATCTAGGGTTGTGGGAACCCTGGCGGATTAACGAAGTAGAGAAAGTGTCACGCCATTCTAGATAAAGATTCTTACATATATTCTAGTTTTCTTTGATTTAATTCATTTCTTTGCAGTGGACAACGTTAAGAAATCGCATGTATTTACTACTTACTTTAAAAGAGAAGTAGATATCGGGAAAAGGAGATCACAATAGTAGTTGAAGTTAATTGTCGATCTATGCTAATCATCTTCATCTACATAAGATAATTATCTTTCATCTAATAACTTAAAACTAACAAGGTAATAGTTAATCTAGGATCCAATGCAAGGGTTAGTAATACACTCTAAGACTCACAAGGTAAAGAGTGAGAATTTCTAATGAGTCCATAAGACAATTGGTGATATATAATTTGTCATATTCTGCATGCAAGGTATTGAAATAGTTCAACATTGCACGTTAAATCTACGAAGTTAGAATCCAGGGGGAACACAAGCCTAGTGTTCTTCTTATATTATTTAAAACCAAAAATATCCAATTCATGTTATGTTTTACCATTCCAGCAAATCCCCCTATTTACTTTTCTGCACAGCTCGATGATTTCAAAAAGTTTGAGAGATATATCTAGCCTATTCCCTATGGGATCGACCCCAACCTAGTTAGATAACTATATTTTGACATTGATCATTTTATCCTTCTAAGGAGGTATAGATTGAGCAACATCAATACCTGAATACATGTAAGGGTATAAATATCCCTTATTCAACCAATTTTTGCCTATTTCTCATCCATTCTCAAGAGTCTTAAACACTAAGGAGTGGGATAGCTTGGGAATATATAACACTATGAGTTTTGACCCTTAGAAAAAATTTCCTAGATTTCTAGCTTCTGGTCATGATATAGGTATAGTGTACAAGTTATACCCTGGGGTACGATTAGTATGGTCCAGTCGTATGCTGACCAGTGTTAGTTGGTGGGATGGATTTTGGTTTCTAAAATAGGTACGACTATGGGGTACGAGTCGTATCGGTGGATACGTGTCATTTGATTCTTTTACTTAACCTTAGACTTAGAGACTTAGGTTGGATCTGAGTACGAGTGGTTCACCATGAGCCATAAGTTAGGGTACGAGTCATACCATTGACTCATACGAGGGATAGTGTTCAATCCTCTTCGGATTCTATTCTCCCAGGGGTACGGGATATGGGTACCAGTCGTACACTTGAATATGACTTAGGTTTGGGTAAGTTGTACCTTGGACAGTATTGGGTCCAAGAGGTAAGTCCTAGGGTATGAGAGGTGGGTACCGCTCGTATAGGTTGGGTACGACTTGTAAGGGTCAATCAAACCCTATGATGGGAATTTAATAAAGTTTAAGTGAGGGAACTCTGGATATTTCCCCACTTATCCTAATAAGGTCCCACGAATTATATTGAACTTGGGAGGTTATTTTTCCTATTATTCTATTCTTAAACATTTGGAAAACACTCATAAATCCTCTTTAGAGTTCTTGGGCATGGAAAGCTATGGTTTCATCTTTGGAATTGATTTAGGGCTTGTCTTGGTGATTTATCTCCGTCATCATCTTAGTTTAAGGCATGTTCTCTTCCCTCATTGTTAGTTCTAACTAAAGGCATGAATTTTATACAATGTTTTCATGATTTAAATGTTGTATGATTTTGCATTTTCAAATATGATTTGGGGGTTTTGATAATAAATGTTTGGTCATGGTTTTCCCATGTTTTAATTATTCTTTTATGTGCATTAATGGCGGTTTTGGATAATTGGTTGCATGGGAATGATTATTTGGTAATGGACTTTGGTTTTTGAAATACTATGCCTCCAATGTGTTTGATAAAATGCCTATAACAATGATTTCACTATAATATTGGTTTTTCAATGGAACTTATGCATGGTTTAAACTTGGTAATGGAACCCTAAATAATATGAATGGTTTAAATTGTTTTGGAATAGTTTGGATTAATAAACATACTTGTAGGGTACATGGGAATCCCTTGATCTTAAAAAGGTTTGGCTAAGGAAATAGTTGCAACTTATAGTCGGTATGACGACACCACTACTGATGGCCTTGGTTAATAATAAATGAATAATGGTTTGTTTATTTGATAATGGTTTTAATTGGGCTTAAAGGGGGGTATGTAGCAAAGTCGTGGAAGGTGGAAGTTCCAGGGCTTAATGGTTTGGTTGCCGATGTGAGGTTTGGTCCTAGTGACCATATGTATGATGTCACACTTTATATTTTGGGGTATGTACTAGTCATCCCAGGTTCTTTTCTCTAGTTGTGCGGCTTCACACACTGAAGCCCTTTCAGCAGGGGGAGCTGAACCCATATAGCCCGTGGGTGGCTTTCCCAATATGGATATATATATATATATATATGGTTTGTGTGCATATGAATGGTTTTACTTGGTTTTATAATTGGGACTATTTTATCCTTATCTTGATTCCATGCTAGCATTTACCTGCTAACCCATTTTTGGGCGGTTGTATCCCCATATAATGCAGGAATTTGTCATTCTACTCTTCCTACTTAGCATTCATACACTCGAGGGTCAACATTGGATTGAAGTGGTGAGCTTTCATCTATTTAGAAGGCTCTATTTCATGGATTTTATTTCATACTCTGGATTATTTATGGATATTGGTTTTGGCTATGGTTGGGGTTATGACCCAACTAAATTTTATTACTCTTTTGGTTAGAGGCTTTGTGTTACTGTTATGGGTAGGTATGGGGGATCGGTAGTAGTGTCATCCTTAGTATTGACATTAGCATTAGGGATGACACCATTGGACATAACTTTTCACTGTTCCATCGTATTTTAATTTGGGATTACATATTTAATTATTAATAGAACTTATTTGGTTATGGTTGGATCAATGGTTTGGTTTGGCGTGGTATAGTTGGACATCGGTATGGGATGGTCGGACTCAGTTTGGTCGATCTTGGTAATATACGTATCCCAGAGTCTGTAATCTGGATAGATACGCTATCTTGTTATGTTCAAAATTCAGCCAACTCAGGGCAGGCGGTTTGAGGTTGGGTTGGGTAACGAGGGTGATCTCCGATCCCAAATAGACATGGGGTGCCCATGACAACAAGACCTCGGGTCGGTTCATGTCAAGTTAGTATCAGAGCTTTAGGATCATGGTGAATTGGGAGTCCACAAATTAGTGTCTAGTAGAGTCTTTTTTAGGGGTGTGTATTGCTCCACACTCATAAGGGAAAGGCTACAGGGTATTTAGGAATGTTTTACTTTCTTGGTATTTTTTTTTCAAGATTGGAGTCTAAGTCCTGGAATCTCCTCTAATCCTTGTTTATTCATCTTTCAGATCATGCCTCATAGATCTGTAACATAAGAAAACTCTTTAATCCCATCTGGTGACAATATTGATGGGGTACGTCTTGAGTTCGTCTTTGATCTCAGGGTTTTGTCCTTGATTTTTCTAGGAATTCTTCGATTGCTACTAGTCCTTCTCTGGATGAGGTGACTAATGCAAAATTTCACCAGTCTATTCATGTAATTACTTAGTTGGTTGTTGCTCGGGCTAAGCGGGATATGTCTGGTGGATTGGTTACTAAGGCCACAAGGGTTGGCCAATTTATAAAGCTGAGTCCTTCTACTTTTACTGGTGTGGAAGTTGAGGAGGATCCTTAGGATTTCTTGGATGAAATAGAAAAGATATTTAGGGTAATGCAGGCTACTAATGTGGAAGGTGTAAACTTTATAGCTTATCAGCTCAAAGATATTGCATACCAATGGTACGAGGAGTAGGATCGGGATAGAGGTAATATGGAGGAGTCATCCTTATGAGATGCCTTTTTTGGTGCCTTCTTAGATCGTTTCTTTCTGTAAGAGTTGAGGGAAGCAAAGATGGAGGAGTTTGTGAATCTTCATCAAAGGAGAATATGTGTCAAGGAATATGCCTTGAAATTTCATCAGCTGTCAAGGTATGCTTCTGATTTAGTATCTGACATAGGAGTGATGATGAGAAAGTTTGCTTCTGGACTATCTCAGGACTTGATCTTAAAAATAAAGACTTTTTTCCTTATCAGGGATATCGATATTTATAGGTTGGTTGTCCATATGTAATAGGTGGAGGACGAAAAGAGAAAACAGGTAGAGTTCAGTAATATGCAGGGTAAAAGGAGCAGGTTTTCTGACCAAAGAGGTGCTCAGTCACAAGGTGATTGGGATAGAGGTAAATGGACAAAAAAGAAGTGGGGGAGTTTTGTTCCTTCTCTACTACTAGCGCTCCTTACCCGAGGCAGTTGAGTGATAGGCATTAGCAAGGTGGTGATAACTTCCAGGCACAGGGTGCCCAATCTCAGGCAAGTAGTGGTCAGTCGATTTATTTATGCTCTCCTTGTTGGTTTTGTGGTCATCCTCATTAGGGTTATTGTGATAAATGAAGGGACAAGTGTTTCAAGTATGGACAGCCTGGCCATATACTCAAGAATTGTTCGATTGGTAAGGGAGCTTTGGGAGTGGTAAAAGCTTCGATTGCTTCATTTTCTGCTTCTACGCCTAGAGGTGCAACTTTGGTGTCTGCTCCTACTTCTGGTACTGGCACAAGCCGGAATAGGTTGTATGCTCTTGCATCTCGGCACATATTTTAGTCATCACATGATGTCGTTACTGGTATGTTTCAACTCTTTTCTCGTTATGTGTATTTTTTGCTTGATCCAGGGTCCACTCTTTCTTACGCAACCCAATTTGTGGCTATATGTATTGGTTTTGATCTGGAGATTATTTCGGACCCTTTTTCTATTTCTACCTTGGTATGTGGCTCAGTTGTTGCTAAGAAAGTCAATAAGAGGTATGTGGTATATCTCGGTGGTAGGCAGACTTTGGTGGATTTGTTTGAACTGGATATGGTAGACTTTGATGTCATTCAGGGGATGGATTTTTTTGAACCTTACAGGTCCGACAATCCAAGAATGCATAACATTTTTCTCATCGTGGAAGGGTGGTTGTTTATCTCCTAGGAGGAGATTTCTTTCTCATCTTAGAGCTCAGAGATTAATTTCTAAAGGGTGTCCTTATCACTTGGTTCGGGTTAAAAATTCTAACTCAGAAGGTCCTTCTTTTCATTTGGTCCCTATGGCTAATGAATTTCCTAAGGTATTTTTGGATGATATTCCTGATGTTCCTCCGGATAGGGAAATATATTTTGGTATTGGTTTTCTTCCAAACACTCATCCAATATCTATTCCTACTTATAGAATGGCTCTGGCTGAGTTGAGAGAACTCAAAAAGCAACTTAAGGATCTTCCTGATAAGGGGTTTGTTCATCCTAGTGTATCCCCGTGGGGTGCATCGGTGTTGTTCGTGCATAAGAGGGATGATTCCCTTTGGATGTTCATTGACTATCAACAGTTGAATAAGGTAACAATTAAGAACAAGTACTCTTTTCCAAGGATAGATGACTTTTTTGATCAGTTTCAAGGTGCCAAGTTCTTTTCTAGGATAAATATTCGTCCAGGGTACCATCATCTTAAGATTAGGAAGGTGGATATCCCTAAGACAAATTTTTGCACTCGGTATGGGCATTTTGAATTCTTGGTGATGTCGTTTGGTTTAACAAATGATCCAGCAGCATTTATGGATTTGATGAACAAGTTTTCAGACAGTTCTTAGATCTCTTTGTCATTGTGTTTTTTGATGACATTCTGCTTTATTTGAAGAGTGAGGTGGATCATGCTAATCATCTCCATGTGGTATTGATGACCTTGAAAGAATAGAGGTTGTATGTCAAGTTCTCTAAATGCAAGTTTTTGTTGAACGCTGTGACTTTTCTTAGTCATATTATTTCTAGTGAGGGAGTCACAGTGGATCCTCAAAAGGTGGTTATGGTTAAAAGGTGGCATAGACCCATGACTCGAATCGATATTCAGTGCTTCTTGGGGTTGCCTAGCTATAATAGGCGAGTTATGGAAAGTTTTTCGATGATAGCTGCTTCTTTGACAAAGTTGACTCAAAAAAAGTGAAGTTTTCTTGGTTGAATGCTTATGAGGGAAGTTTTGAGAAGTTGAAAGACAAGTTAACTTCAGTTCTGGTCTTGACATTACTGATTTGAAGTAAGGGTTTTATGGTTTATTGTGATGCATCTCAGGCAGTTCTTGGTTACATTTTTATGCAGCATGGGAAGGTGATTGCCTATGCTTTCATCCAGTTAAAGGTGCATGAGAGAAATTATCCTACTCATGACTTGGAGCTTCTTGCGGTGCTTTTTGCTTTGAAAATATAACGGCATTATCTGTATGGTGTACAAGTGGATATCTTTTCTGATCACAAGAGTCTACAGTATGTGTTCACTCAGAAGAAGCTTAATCTTAGGCAGAGGAGATGGTTGGAGCTTCTCAAGGACTATGATATAAGATTTCACTATCACCTAGGTAACCCTAACGTGGTTGTTGATGCTCTTAGTAGGTTGTCGATGGGGATTTTAGCTTATGTGGAGAAAGGAAAGCGGGAATTAGTGAAGGATATTCACCGCTTGGCTAATCTAGGAGTTCATCTTTTGGACTTCAAGGAAGGTGGTGTGATGGTACAGGAAGTGGTTTGGACATCTCTGGGTGCAGAGGTTAAGGAGAAGCAAGTGCTAGATCCTATCTTGATAAAAATCAGGAGTGATATTGGTGGGAAAAAGGTAATGGTATTCAAGATTAGAGGTGATGGTACTTTACGGTACCAAGATAGATTGTGCGTTCCTGATATCGATGGGTTGCGATAAAGGTTTTTGGTTGAGGCGCATGAATCGTTCTATGTTGTACAACCCAGTTCTTCTAAGATGTATCATGATCTCAAGGAGATATAATGGTGGAATGGTATGAAAAGGGATGTGGCTAATTTCATGGCCAAGTGCATGATGTGTTAAAAGGTTAAGGTTGAGCACATGAGGCCTGGTGGATTGTATCAAGAAGTTAATTTTATTGAGTGGAAATGGGAGGTGATCAATATAGATTTTGTTATCGGAATTCCTCGGTCGCAGAACTAATTTGATTCAATTTGGGTCATCGTGGATAGGATGATGAAGTCTGCTCACTTCTTTCTAAACTTCAATTTGATTCAATTTAAATGTTGTATGATTTTAAATTGATTTCGGTCATCGTGGAACTAATTTAAATATGGATTTGGGTCATCATGGAACCAAATTGATTTAATTTAAATGTTGTATAATTTTGCGTTTTCAAATATGATTTGGGGGTTTTGATTATAAATGTTTGGTCATGGTTTTCCCATGTTTTAATTATTCTTTTATGTGCATTAATTGCAATTTTGGATAATTGGTTGCATGGGAATGGTTATTTGGTAATAGACTTTGGTTTTGGAAACACAATGCCCCTAATGTGTTTGATAAAATGCCTATAACAATGCTTTAACTATAATATTGATTTTTCAATGGAACGTACGCATAGTTTAAACTTGGTAATGGAACCCTAAATGATATGAATGGTTTAAATAGTTTTGTAATAGATTGGATTAACAAACATACTTGTGGGGTACATGGGAATCCTCTAAGTTAATTGAATAATATGATCTATGGGTATATGGGAATCCCTTGATCTCAAAAAGTTTTGGCTAAGGACAATACTTGCAAGTTATAGTCGGTATAACGATACCACAACTAATGGCCTTGGTTAATAATAAATGGATGATGGTTTGGTAATGGTTTTAATTGGGATTAAAGGGGGGTACATAGAAAAGTCATGAAAGGTGGATGTCCCAGGGTGATCGAAACTGGAAATTTATATTTTCTGATGTGAGGTTTGGTCCTAGTGACCATGTGTATGATGTCACACTTTATATTTTGGGTATGTACTAGTCATCCCAGGTTCTTTTCTCTGGTTGTGCGGCTTCATGCACTGGAGCCCTTTCAGCAAATGGAGCTAAACCCATATAGCCCGTGGGTGGCTTTCCCATCAAGGATATATATATATGGTTTGTATGCATAGGATGGTTTTACTTGGTTTTATAATTGGCATAATTTTATCCTTATCCTGATTCTATGCTAGTGTTTATCCGTTAACCCATTTTTGGGCGGTTGTATCCCTACGCAATGAAGGAATCGGTCGTTTTACTCATCCTACTTAGCATTTGAACACTCAGAGTTCAACTTTTGATTTAAGTAGTGAGCTTCCATATATTTAGAAGGATCTATTTCATGGATTTTATTTCATACTATGGATTATTTATGGATATTGGTTTTGGCTATGGTTGGGGCCATGACCTAATCGAATTTTATTACTCTTTTGGTTAGAGGCTTTGTGTTACTGCTATGGGTTGGTATGGGCGGGATCAGTAGTAGTGCCATCCTTAGTATTTGCATTGGCATTGGGGCTAACACCATTCGACATAATTTCTCATTGTTCCATCGTATTTTATTTTGGGATTACATATTTAATTATTAATAGAACTTATTTGGTTATGGTTAGATCTATGGTTTGGTTTGGCAAGGTATAGTTGGACGTCGGTGTAGGACGGTCGGACTCGGTTTTGTCGGTCTCGATAATATACCTATCCCTGAGTCTGTAATCTGGATAGTTATGCTATCTTGTTATGTTTGAAATTAAGCCAACTTAGGGCAGGTGGCTGGAGGTTGGGTTGGGTAACGAGGGTGATCTCCATTCCTGAATGGACTTGGGATGCCTATGACAACAAGGCCTCGAGTCAGGTCATGTAAAGTTTGTATCAGATCTTTAGGTTCATGGTCAATTAGGAGTCCACAAAGTCGTGTCTAGTAGATTCTCTTTTAGGGGTGTGTAGTGTGTCACACTCATAAGGAAAAGGCTATAGGGTATTTAGGAATGTTTTACTTTTTTGTTATTTTATTTTCAAGCTTGGAGTCTAAGTCCTGAAGTCTCCTCTAATCCTTATTTATTCATCTGTCAGATCATACCTCATAAATCTGCAACACAAGGAAACTCTTCAGTCCCATCTGGCGACAATATTGATGGGGTACACCTTTCGTTTGGAGTTTATCTTTGATCTCAGGGTCTTATCCCTGATTGTTCTAGGAATTCTCCGGTTGCTACTAGTCATCCTCTGGGTAAGGTGACTAATGTAGACTTTCACCAATCTATTCATGTTATTACTCAGTTGGTTACTGCTCATGCTAAGCGGGATATATTTGGTGGATTGGCTATTGAGGCCACAAGGGTTAGCCAATTTATGAAGCTGAGTCCTCCTATTTTTATTGGTGTAAGGGTTGAAGAGGATCCTCAGGCTTTCTTAGATGAAATGGAGAAGATATTTTGGGTAATGTAGGCTACTAATGTGGAAGTGGAAATTTTATAGCTTATCATCTCAAAGATGTTGCGTACCAATGGTACGAGGAGTGGGATCGGGATAGAGGTGATGTAGATGAGTCATCCTTATGGGATGCCTTTTCTAGTGCTTTCTTAGATCATTTCTTTCCCCTAGAGCTGAGGAAAGCAAAAATGGAGGAGTTTGTGAATCTTAAGCAAGGGAGAATGTCTGTCAAGGAATATCCCTAGAAATTTCATCAGCAGTCAAGGTATGCTTCTGATTTGGTGGCTGACATGAGAGTGATGATGACAAAGTTTGCTTCAGGACTATCTCAGGATTTTATCTTAGAAATAAAGACTATTTTGCTTATCAAGGATATCAACATTTCTAGGTTGGTTGTCCACATGCAATAGGTGGAGGATGAAAAGAGAAAACAGGTGGAGTTCAGAGATAGGCAGGGTAAGAGGAGTACGTTTTCTAACTAGGGAGTTGCTTAGATGCAACGTAATTAGGATAGAGGTAAACGACAAAAAATAAAGTGAGGAGTTTTGTTCCTTCTCTACTAATAACGCTTTTTACCTGAGCTGGTTGGGTGATAGGCGTCAGTAAGGTGGTGATAACTTTCGGGCATAGGGTTCCCAATCTGAAGAAAGTGGGGGTCAGTCGGTTTTTTCATGCCCTTCTTGTCGGTTCTATGGTCATCCTCATTAGGTTTATTGTGCCAAATGAAGGGACAAGTGTTTCAAGTATGGCTAGCCAGGACATATACTCAAGAATTATTCGATTGGTAAAGGAGCTTCGGGAGTGGTCAAAGCTCTGATTGCTTCATCTTCTGCTCCTGCGCCTAGTGGTGCAACTTTGGTATCTGCTCGTACTTCTGGTACTGGCACAGGCCAGAATAGGACGTATACTTTTGCATCTCGGCACAAATTTGAGGCATCACTTGATGTCATTACTGGTACATTTCAATTCTTTTCACGTGATGTGTATTGTCTGCTTGATCCAGGGTCCACTCTTTCTTACGCGACCCTATTTGTGGCTGTATGTATTGGTTTTGATCCAAAAGTTATTTCGGACCATTTTTTTGTTTCTACCCCGGTAGGTGACTCGGTTATTGCTAAGATAGTCTATAGGGGGTGTGTGGTACCTCTTGGCGGTAGGCAGACTTTGGTAGATTTGTTTAAACTGGATTTAGTAGACTTTCATGTCATTCTGGGGATGGATTGGTTACACTCTTGTTTTGCATTCTTGGATTGTCAGACCCGTAAGGTTTTCTTTAAGTTCCCCGGTGAACTGGTTATTGAGTGGGAGGGTGGTTCTCTAGCTCCTAGGAGGATGTTTATTTCTCATCTTTGAGCTCAGAGATTAATCTCTAAAGGGTGTCTTTATCATTTGGTTTGGGTTAAAGATTCTAACTCAGAAGGTCCTTCTTTTCAATCGATCCCTGTGGTTAATGAATTTCCTAAGGTCTTTCCGGATTATCTTCCTGGTGTTTCTTTGGATAGAGAAATAGAGTTTGGTATTGATTTTCTTCTAGACACTCATCCAATATCTATTCTTGCTTATAGAATGGCTCCGGCTGAGTTGAGAAGACTCAAGAAGCAACTTAAGGATCTTTCTGATAAGGGGTTTATTCATCCTAGTATATCCTCGTAGGGTGCACCGGTGTTGTTCGTGTGCAAGAGGGATGGTTCCCTTCGGATGCGCATTAACTATCGATAGTTGAATAAGGTAACAATTAAGAACAAGTATCCTTTTCCAAGGATAGATGACTTGTTTGATTAGTTTCAAGGAGCCAAGCTCTTTTCTAAGATAAATATTCGGTCAGTATACCATCAACTTAAGATTAGGGAGGTGGATATCCCTAAGACGGGTTTTCGCACTTGGTATGGGCATTTTGAATTCTTGGTGATGTCGTTTGGTTTAACAAATACACCGGGAGCATTTATGGATTTAATGAACAGGGTTTTTAGGCAGTTCTTTGATCTCTTTGTCATTGTGTTTGTTGATGACATTCTGCTTTATTCGAAGAGTGAGGTGGATCATGATAATCATCTCCGTGTGGTATTACAGACCTTGAAGGAACAGAGGTTGTTTACCAAGTTCTCTAAATATGAGTTTTTGCTGAACGCTGTGACTTTTCTTGACTAAGTTGACTAAAAAAAAGTTAAAGTTTTCTTGGTCTAATGCTTGTGAGAGGATTTTTGAGAAGTTAAGAAACAAGTTAACTTCCACTCTGGTCTTGACATTGCCGGTTTGAAGTAAGGGTTTTGTGGTTTATTATAATGTATCTCGGGCAGGTCTTGGTTGCGTTTTGATGCAGCATGGGAAGGTGATTGCCTATGCTTCCATCCAGTTAAAGGTGCATAAGAGAAAGTATCCTACTCATGACTTGAAGCTTCTTGTGGTTGTTTTTGCTTTGATAATATGGCAGCATTATCTCTATGGTGTACACGTGGATATCTTTTCTTATCAGAAGAGTCTACAGTATGTGTTCACTCAGAAGGAGCTTAATGTTAGGCAGAGAAGATGATTGGAGCTTCTCAAGGACTATGTTATGAGCTTTCATTATTACCCCGGTAAACCTAACGTGATTGCTGATGTTTTTAGCAAGTTGTCGATGGGGAGTTTGGCTCTTGTGGAGAAAGGAAAGGGAGAATTGGTGAAGGATATTCACCGTTTGGCTAATCTATGAGTTCATCTTTTGGACTTCAAAGATTGTGGTGTGATGGTACAGGAAGTTCTTTGGTGGAATCTAGGTGCAGAGGTTAAGGAAAAGCAAGTTCTAGATCCTATCTTGATGAAAATCAAGAGTGATATTGGAGGGAAAAAGGTAATGGTATTCAAAATCAGTCGTGATGGTACTTTACAATACCAAGATAGTTTGTGTATTCCTAATATCGATGGGTTGCGATAAAGGATTTTGGTTGAGGTGCATGAATCATGCTACGTTGCACATCCCAATTCTACTAAGATGTATCATGATCTCTAAGAGATGTAATGGTGGAATGGTATGAAAAGGGATATGGCTGATTTCGTGGCCAAGTGCATAATGTGTCAACAAGTTAAGGTTGAGCACATGAGGCATGGGGGATTGTATCTAGAAATTGATTTGCCCGAGTGGAAATGGGAGGTGATCAATATGGATTTTGTTATCGGTATTCCTCGATCGTGGAACCAATTTGATTCAATTTGGGTCATCATGGATAAGATGATGAAGTTTGCGCACTTCTTGCCGGTGAGGACTACCTTTTTGGCAGAAGACTATGCGAAGTTGTATCTTCAAGAGATTGTGAAGCTGCATGTGGTACCTATTTTGATTATTTCTAATTGTGGTACGCAGTTTTCATCTTATTTCTGGTAGTATTTTTAGAAATAGTTGGATACGAAGGTTAGTCTGAGTACTACTTTTCATCCGCAGATGAATGGGTAAGCAGAAAGGACTATTTAGATATTGAAGGATAAGCTTTGGGCATGCGTGATTGATTATGGTGGCAATTGGGTTGAGCATCTACCTTTGGTAGAGTTTTCTTACAACAATAGCTATCATTATAGTATTGGTATATCCCCTTTCGAGGTGTTGTAGGTAAAAGGTATAGATCTCTTATTGGGTGGTTTGAGATTGGTGAAGCGGATATGTTAGGTCCGGATTTGGTATATCAGGCTATACAGAAGGTAAAGGTCTTTTGGGATAGGCTTAAGTCTTCCTAAAGTCGCCAAAAGTCCTATGCAGATGTGAGGCATAGAGACTTGGAGTTTAAGGTTAGGGATAAGGTGTTCCTTAAGGTGTCTCCCATGAAGCGAGTAATGCGGTTTGGTAAGAAGGGAAAGCTCAATCCCCGGTGCGTTCGTTATTATATGGTTCTGAGAAGAGTTGAGAATGTTGCTTATGAACTGGAGTTGCGTTCTAGTTTGAGCTTGGCCCATCTGATCTTTCATGTTTCTTTGTTGACTCATCTAGTCTTTCATGTTTCTATGTTGAGGAAGTGCATTAGTGCTTCTCCGATATTTTCTTTGGATGGGATGGGTATCTCGGATTCTCTATCTTATGAAGAGGTCTCGATTGATATATTGGATAAGCATATTCGTCGGTTGTGTACCAAAGATGTAGCTTCGATTAATGTTGTATGGAAAAACCATAAGGTGGAAGAAGCTACATGGGAAGCGGAGGAAAACATAAAGTCCAAGTATCCGCATCTGTTTTCTGCTCCTGGGATTCATGCGGAAGGTATGTGTCTTCAACACATCTTTATTTTCAAACATCGTTATTGGGAATATATTTGATAATGTAAATGACTCGTGCGTGTGGTTACCTCTACCTTGTCAGTCATTCGGGGATGAATGTTCCTAGTGGGGGAGACTATAACACCCTAAGTTTTGACCCTTAGAAAATTTCCTAGATTTCTGGCTTCTGGTCATGAACGGCTATAGTGTATGAGTTGTACCTTGGGGTATGGTTTGTATGGTCCGGTCGTATGTTTACCAGTGTTGGTTGGTGGGATGAATTTTAGTTACTAAAATTAGTACGACTATGGGGTACGAGTTATATCGGTGGATACGTGTCATTTAATTCCTTCACTTAACCTTAGACTTAGTGACTTAGGTTGGATTTGAGTATGAGTGGCTCACCATGAGTCGTAAGTTAGTGTACGAGTCATACCATTGACTCATATGAGGGATAGTGTTAAATCTTCTTGGGATTTTATTCTTCCAAGGGTACAGGTTATGGGTACACATTGTACACTTGAATACGACTTGTATTTGGGTATGTCGTACCTTAGATAGTGTTGGGTCTAAGGAGAAAGGACTACGGTACGAGAGACAGGTAATACTCGTACAGGTTGGGTACGACTCGTAAGGGTCAGTCGTACCTTATGATGGAAATTTAATGTAGTTTAAGTGAGGGAGATTTGAACTTTTCCCCACTTATCCTAATAAGATCCCATGACTTATATTGCACTTGGAAGGTTATTTCCCCTATTACTCTATTCTTAAACACTTGGAAAACACTCTTAAATCTTCTTTAGCGTTCTTGGGCAAGAGAAGCTAGGGTTTCATCTTAGGGATTGATTTGGGGCTTGTCTTGGTGATTTCTCTCCATCATCATCTTGGTTTAAGGAATGTTCTATTTCCTCATTGTTAGTTCTAACTAAAAGCATGAATTTATACAATGTTTTCATGATTTGAATGTTGTATGATTTTGGGTTTTCAAATATGATTTAGGGGTTTTGATTATAAATGCTTGGTCTTGGTTTTTCCATGTTTTAATTATTCTTTTATGTTCATTAATGGTGGTTTTGGATATTTGGTTGAATAGGAATGGTTATTTGTAATGGACTTTGGTTTTGGAAATACTATGCCCCCAATGTGTTTGATAAAATGCCTAGAACAATGCTTTTACTATAATATTAGTTTTACAATGGAACTTATACATGGTTTAAACTTGGTAATGGAACCCTAAATGATATGAATGGTTTAAATAGTTTTGGAATGGTTTGTCTTAATAAACATACTTGTGGGGTACATGGGAATCCCCCAAGTTAATTGGATAATATGATCTATGGGTACATGGGAAGCCCTTGATCTCAAAAAGGTTTGCCTAAGGACAATACTTGCAAGTTATAGTCGGTATGAATATACCACTACTAATGGCCTTGGTTAATAATAAATGGATAATGTTTTGGTAGTTTGGTAATGGTTTTGATTGGGCTTAAAGAGGGGGTGTAGCAAAACCTTAGAAGATAGAGGTCCCAGGGGGATCGAAACTGGAAACTTATATTTGTTGATGTGAGCTTTGGTCCTAGTGACCATGCGCATGATGTCACACTTTATATTTGGGGGGATGTACTAGTTATCCCAGGTTTTTTTCTCTGGTCGTACGGCTTCATGCACTGGGGCTCTTTCATCAGGGGAAGATGAACCCATAGAGCTCGTGGGTGGTTTAGAACAGCAAAGCTACACAACCCAGGTAAAGGTTTAATGGCATGCTAAACCCGGTTTTCTTTCCCGACACGGTTATATATATATATATGTATGTATGTATGGTTTGTGCGTATATGGATGCTTTTACTTGGTTTTTTAATTGGTATTATTTTATTCTTATCCTGAGTTCATGCTAGCGTTCACCTTTTAACCCGTCTTTGGGAGGTTGTATCCCCACGCAATGCAGGAATCGGCCATTCTACTCCTCCTACTTAGCATTCAGATACTTGGGGGTCAACTTTTGATTGAAGTGGTGAGCTTCCATCTATTCAAAAGTCTCCATTTCATGGATTTATTTCATACTCTTGATTATTTATCGATATTGGTTTTTGCTATGGTTGGGGGCATATCCCAACTAGATTTATTACTGTTTTGGTTAGAGGCTTTGTGGTACTGCTATAGGTTGGTATGGGCGAGATCGGTAGTAGTGTCATCCATAGTATTGTCATTGGTATTGGGGTTGACATCATTGGACATAATTTCTCACTGTTCCATCGTATTTTATTTTGGGATTACATATTTAATTATTAATAGAACTTATTTGTTAATGGTTGGATCTATGGTTTGGTTTGGCGTAGTATGGTTGGACGGTCGGTATAGGACAGTCGGACTCAGTTGGGTCAGTCTCGGTATTAGACCTATCCTAGAGTCTGTAATCTGGATAGTTACACTATCATGTTATATGTTCAAAATTAAGCCAACTCAAGACAGGTGACTGGAGGTTGGGTTGGGTAATAGGGGTGGTCTCTGGTCCTAGATGGACTTCGGATGCCTATTACTACAAGTCCCCGGGTATCATTGTTCTTGTTTTGATGTGTATATTGTGATTTGATAGTGTGTCACCTTGCGAAAGCTTCTCAGAAAGGGAAATCAATGATTTACCAGATTCTTCAAGCTTTTTTCAGCGTCCAGGTAGGCTAGGATTTCCCTCTTCATAGATTGAGCTTTTCATAGTATGTTTATGATATTATGTTGGATTCGGGATAGGATTAGGTGTTGATGAAAAAATTTACAATACTTGGGTTGGTTAGACCTTTTAGACTATTAAAAAAATTATAATTTAGGGGTAATTGGCTTAGTTTCTTAGTTCCTTAGTAGGATTTCTATCTTAGGGCTAATTAAGGTTTTTTTAATACCGAAAAGTGGATTTAGATACCTTAGCTTAGTCTGGGGTAGAGTTGGCTTACAATGGATTTTGGGGATTAGAAGTGAGCCCCCTTCGGCCTGCCTTAGGCCGAGACTTGAACTAGTTTTGATAGGACTTTATACGCTCGTTATGCATTTTAAGATGCTTAATATGAATATCGATGAGACTAGAAACTTGACAGTCGTGATGGTTTGATATGGGTAGTTGATGCTAATTATGGTAAGACCTGATAGTCATGAAAGTGGTAATATGAATATCGGTTCGAGTTCTTCTATTGACTATGATATTGATGATAAGTATACCGATTTTATTCCGTTTATTGATGTTGAAATTGATGATATATGTACCGATTTGAGTTTGATAATTAATTATGATAGTCATGATATATATATACCGGTTTGAGTCTGGCTATTAGTTATGATATTGAGGATATAAACACCGATTCAAGATTTGTAAGGGGGTGGTTTTTAGTGTGGCATAATACGGATGAGTTCCAAATTATAATGTGAAGGGTGGTGACTCATGGTTGTTCAGTTATATTATCCTTGATTGTAGCATCTAGGCTTATGGGGGACTGTGTTAAGTTATTTACTTTTCCGCACTTATTGGCCTATGTGGGCCAATCTTTTAGTTATAAATGCATGTTTATTATTTTATTGTTTTGATTTATATTTTAATTGTGTACGGCGATGTTGTAGTTACTTCCAAGTTTGCCCTTTTTGACTTAGTTTGTTATCTTGCATCTTATTGTATCTATACCATGATTTAGTCGATGATTCCTATTGAGTACCCATGGTTTTGGTACTCATACTACACTTTTGTACGTTTTTTGATACAAATCCAAGTACTAGTTATCGCTGTTGAGTCGAGGATTGTGTTGTGGTAGATTTCGGAGATAGGTTAAGATCTTAGAGTCAGAGTTTCCCTTTTTTTATTATATTTATCTATGTCTAATATTTTGCATTGAGACATGCAGATTTTATTGACTATTTTAGAACTTGTGGTGTATCTATAGTAGCTCTTGTACTCACTATATTAGGTTGTGGGATGGTTTTCTATGTTATGGCTACCTTTCAAACTATTTCTATTGCCTTGCTTATTTATGAGTTGTATAGTCTATTTTGCCCTTTTGGGGTAATTTCTACTAAGTTAGCCCACTGCAGTTAGCTCTGAGATACGGTTCACTTGCCTACTAGCGGGATTTAGTAGGTGCCATATGACTCGTAAATAAGGTCATGACAGTAGCCCAAGATTCACCCAGTTTTGTATCTTCTTTTGTTCTTCAGGATGCATTGGTATAGTTATTAGGGTTTGTTAGTGGTCTGACAATCGAGGTAGCTCAGCCAGCAACACAGGATGGTGTCTATTTAGGGGCACAACCTACAACAGCAACGCCTAGGGTAGAGGTTTTGCCAGCACCAGTAGTCCCACAGCCGGTAGTAGCCCAACCAGTTATATCTTTAGAGGAACAGAAGATATTGGCCTGTTTTTGAGATTGACTCTACCCAGGGCAATTTTTAAGATTAACTCCACCCAGGTTTGTCGCGAAGCAAAGAGAGGATGCTTATGAGTTCCTATCCAGTTCCATGGATAGGTTATAGAATTTTGGGTTGGTTGAGTCGCACAGAGTGGATTTTATAGATTATCAACTAGAAATGATAACGAATAGGTGGTGGTGAGGTTATCTTGATTCTCGACCATATGGATCTCCACCGGTGACTTGAAGTCAGTACTTCGAGGCTTTCTTGGGAAAGTATATACCTTGCAGCATGCGCGAGCGTCTTCAAGGTTATTTTCCTGCAGGGTTCTATGTTTGTGGCTGAATATGAGGCGAGATTTTATGAGTTATCCAGGCACGCCACTATGATTCTGCCTAGGATTTATAAGCAGATTCAATGCTTTGTTAGGGGATTGAGATTACCACTTCATAAGGCTACATAGAGTTTGGTGACTTTAGGAAAGTCCTTTTTTGAGTTTGCTAAGCATGTTTATTCTATAAAGGATATGGATCGTGAGGCCCAAGGGGAAGCGATAAGAGACCTCATTACCAGGGCAACTACAGTGGGAGCCACAACAACTCATAGTTCAGAGTCTGGGGGTTTCAGGGTAGGTACTCCCAATAGCAGCCTTATCAGCATCAGGGTCAGACTAATTGTCCAATTCAAGAATCGCTTCAGATATCAGACAGGGTCAGCCTAATTATAGTGGTTCCAGTGGTTAGAGTACCAGCCAACCGCAGAAGGGTGTTCATTCAGGATCTTCGAGTTGGGATGATCATTCCAGATCTAACTGACCGACCTTATAGACAAACCAGGGTGCTTGAGGAATGTTATGACTTTAGGGTTGTTGGTCACTTTCTCGTGAGTATCCCCAATGTGGGATGATTGATCTTTTAGTTCAAACTGCACAACTACTCAGAGTAGTGCCACCGCTAGCCAAGGGTGGTGCATAGGGTCGTGAGGGTGGTCCTTAGGGTTTTAGAAGTAGTCCATAGGGCGGTAGGATAGATGATCAGATTGGCACCTAATTCAGTTGTGGACAAGGTTATTTTTATGTTGTACTAACTAGACCAAAGGTTGAAGCTTCGGATATAGTGATCACAGGTATGTTTTCCATATTCCATCAGCTAGCTTCTACTTTGTTTGTCCTGGTTTCACATTTTCATATGTTTCTTCTTTCTTTGCATCGTGACTAGGTTTATGTTCAAAGTCTTTATTTGTGCCATTGAATGTAACTACCCCTATGGGTGATTCTTTAGTAGTGGAACGGGTATATAAATCTTTTTTGGTGACTGCTCAAGAATTTAACAGTCAAATTGATCTCATTGTCCTAGATATGGTAGATTTGATATAATTCTAGGAATGGATTGGTTATTCCTTACCATGAGTTCTTGTATTGATTTGTTAAGACCATTACCTTATCCTTGCCTTGCGTACCCTTAGTTGTGTGTCAAGGTTCTGTTAGCTGCGCGCTGACAGGGATTATTTCTTACCTTTAGGCTAGGAGACTGATATCAAGGGGTTGTGCATCATTTCTTGTGTATATTCGAGATGCTAGTGCTGAGAGTCCATCGCTTGAATTTGTCCTTAGTGTTCATGAGTTTCCTAATATATTTTTGAACGACTTACCTGACCTTCCTCCTTAGCATGATATAAAGTTTATTATTTACCTTGTGCCTAGCACCCGACCTATTTTTATGGCTCTTTATTGTATGGATCCTGCTGAGCTAAAGGATCTAAATAGTCAGCTTCAATATCTTATGGGTAATGGTTTTATCTGACAGGGTATTTCTCTATGGGGTGCTCCAGCTCTATTTGTGAAGAAGAAAGATGCCTCTATGTGTATGTGTATTGATAATAGGCAGTTGAATAAGGTGACCATGAAGAATAAGTATCCTATATCTCATATCGATGATTTTTGTACCAGCTTTAGGGTGCAACAGTGTTTTGTAAGATAGATTTGAGGTCTAGTTACCATCAATTGAGAGTTAGGGCTGCGGACATCCCTAAGACAGCCTTCGAAACTCGTTATGGTCATTATGAGCTTCTAGTGATGTCTTTTGGGTTGACTAATGTCTTAGCAACTTGTATGGATCTGATGAATCGCGTTTCAGGCCCTATTTAAACTTTTTTGTGATATTATTTATTGATGACATTGTGGTATATTTGAGGAGTTGGAAGGAGCACGAACAACATTTAAAGACTATGTTCTACACTTTGAGGGATTATCGACTTTATGCCAAGTGCTCAACATGTGAGTTATGGCTCGAATCTGTAGCATTCTTGGGGTACTTAGTGTCCAAGAATGGTATTTTGGAGGACCCAACAAAGAATAAGGCTATTCGTAATTAGTCTAGGCCCACGTGACCTACCAAGTTTCACAATTTTGTTGGGTTGGTAGGTTACTATCGGTGGTTTGTTGAGGTTTTTTCTTCTATTGCAGCCCCTATGACTAAATTGACCAGGAAGAAGGTTTCGTTCCAGTTCTCTGTGAGTTGTGAGGTTAGCTTTTTGAAGCTTAAGTATTTGCTTATTTTATCTCTTATTCCGACTCTTCCAGTTGAGGGCAAACATTTTAATGGCTATTGTGATGCATCTGGTGTTGGTTTAGGGTGTGTTATGATGTAGTGAGTCATGTGATTGCATATGCATCGAGGCATTTTAAGGTGCATGAGTGCAACTGCCCTACCTATGACTTGAAGTTAGCAGCAGTATTGTTTGCGCTTAGGATTTGGAGGCATTATTTATGTAGGGTTCACTGTGAAATCTATACTGATCATGATAGTATTCAGTATATTATGACCCATAAGGAGATTCATTCGAGGTAGTGTAGATGGATTAAGTTGCTGAAGGACTTTAATATCTCTATTATCTACCATTCGAGCAAGGTCAATGTGGTAGCGGACACCTTAAGTCGAAAGTCGGTGAGTATAGGTAGCTTAGTCTTTATTTTAGTTTCTCAGTGTCCATTGTCTTTAGACATCTAGTCCTTAGCTAATGTGATGGTTAGTTTGGATATTTTGGACCCTCGGAGGATCTTGCTAGTGTTGAGACCAGATATACCTTGTTGGAGCAGATTTGGGGCCATCAGTTTGAGGATAAAAGGGTTTGTAGCATTCGAGAATAGGTGTTGAGAGGTGAATCTAGGAGGTTACCTTAGATTTTGAGGTTGTCCTGAGGTTTGATGGTCGTATTCGTGTTCCTAGGGTTGGAGATTTGATTCAATTGATTTTTTGAGAGGCTCATAGATTCAGATACTCTATTCACCCTAGGACAGCTAAGAAGTATATGGATTAGAGGCAGCATTACTAGTAGAGTGGTATACAGAGAGATATTGCAGGGTTTATGGCTCGATGCCTTTGTTGTCTGCAGGTAAAGACCGAGCACCAGTGGCCTGGTGGATCACTTCAGTAGCTACCCATTTTCAAGTGGAAGTAAGAGCAAGTTACAATGGATTTAGTAGATGGATTGCCCGCACTTCCTATGGTTTTGATAGAATTTGTTTCATCGTGGATTGATGACCAGATCTACACATTTTATCCCCATTCAAGTTTTCTACAGTGCCGAGAGATAGAAATTCAGGAGGTAGTTTGCTTACATGGAGTACCTATGTCTATTATTTCAGATCGAATATCTCAATTCACTTCTAGCTTCTGGAGGACATTTTTGGAGGGGTTGGGTACCTAGGTTGACCTTAGCACTGCCTTTTAACCCCAGGCTAATGAGAAGTCAGAGAGAATGATTCAGGTCCTAGAGGACATGCTCCACACTTGTGTGTTGGATTTTGGGGGTCAGTGGACTAGTTTCTACCTTTGGCAGAATTTTCATACAATAACAACTTTTATTCAAGTATTTAGATGGCACTATTTGAGGCATTGTATGGTGGGCAATATCGATCTCCTATTGTTTGGTTTGAGACTTCTAAGGCTAGGCTCGTGGCACAGATTTGCTTTATGAGTCATTGTATTGAGTTCAGGTGATTTCGGAAAGGTTACAAGCAGCTCAGAGTAGGCAGAGGAATTATGCTAACCGTAGACATCATACATTGAGCTTCAAAGTTGGTGATAGGGTTTTCCTACAAGTATTGACCATGAAAGACGTGAATTGCCTCCTGCGTTCTCAGCCATCCACCCAGTATTTCATGTATCTATGTTGTAGTAGTACATTCCAAATGAGTCACACGTACTTCGGTGGGTCTCGGTTTAGTTAGATGAGACGTTGACATTTGTAGATGAACCAATGTCCATTTTGGCCAGAGATGTCAGAAGGTTGCGCTTTAGGGACATTCCTATAGTTAAGGTTCAGTGGTGTCACTGTCCAGTGAAGGAGGCTACTTGGGAAACCTAACGTGAGATGCGGGTCCAATATCCCTACCTATTCAATCTTTCAGGTACTTTCTTATCCTTTACTTTCGCAGATGAATGCCCTTTTAGTAGTGGATGTTATAATGACCCTCACGGTTATTTTCTTTGTTTTCATATATTTTTGATGTGTAGAACTTTTCTATAACTGCCCCAAGTTATTTATGACTTGTTGGGACTAACAATTTGATTTTAAGGTGGTTTGTTTGAGAATTTTAGTGATACCAAATATATTATAGAGTATTTAATCTAAATTAGCATTTGGTAGAAATGCAATTTATAACCCTTCTAAAATGTTTTTAATTTGCCTAAAATTCTTTAGTTATGATATATCTATGTTACTTTATAAATAGGTTTATAACTTATGTTACACCCGATTTACGAAACATGATGGCACCTACACTATCCCGCGAATAGGTAAGTCAACCCGTAACCCGAAGCTAAACACAATGGGTTAACTTGGTGGAAATGCCCCAAAATGGACCAATAGGCAATCCAACACAATGAATAAGCAAGGCACCAAAAATAGTTTAAGGGTAACCACTACATAAATACCATCCCCATGAACTTGTAGAGCCAGTACAAGAGCACCTATAAATACAACCCAAGTATCTAGAATAGTCTATATATATGTCTCAAAACAAAAGTCTAAATCATAAAAATATAGAGGGAAATGGGTGACTCAGACTCCAAGAGCTCACCCTATCTTCGGATATCAACACAGCAGGAACACAAATCAACGATGACAACTAGTACTTGGATCTACATCATAAAGGGAAAAAAGTATAGTATAAGTACCAAAATAATGGGTACTCGGTAGGCATCATCGGCCTACTAAGCTAAATCACGATATAAATATGATAAAATGCAAGATAACGTAACTAAGTCAAGATGAGGAAACGAACCTGAAATAACTACAACATCATTGTACCTTCGTAAGTAAATAAACTGGAATGATAGCATAACATAATGTAAAACATCAACATATGTAATCATAACTACAAAATTGGCCCCCATATGCCAATTAGTGCGGAAAAGTAAATAACCCATCGCAAGCCCCCATAAGCCTGGAAGGTACAAAAAAGATATCATAACCCACCACCATCATTTACCAACTCTCATAATACCATTGAAATTCATCCAAGTCATACCACACTATAACTATCAATAGTCCATATCCATCACTTGTTAATTAATCAACACTTATCAACTATCCAGTATATAGCAATTATTCCTCAAGTATCAATAAATTATCCTTTATCACTAAACATCAATTATTAACTAATTATTATTTATCAACTAACTAATGTTTATCAACTAATCATTTTATCACTAGATTTCACTCATATCATACCACAGTATACGATTTCCTTATTTTCAAACTTATCCAGATCACTATTTTAAATCTCACATCCCACTATCGTCATATCATAAAAAGTATATTGTCATAGCATAATATGCATGTCCGAACTCTAACCGATATATAAAATCAATAGCCAGACTTGAACCGATAAATATAATCAATAGCCAGACTTGAACCGATAAATATAATCATCAATGTTATAATCATCCTCTAGACTGGAACCGGGTAAATATCATAATTATCCTTCGGACTCGAACTGGGTAAATATCAATATAGTCAATAATACCATCAATAACATAAGTAATAGCATAACCAATAGGCGTCAACCTTCACATTAACCAACACAACCATCAATGGTCAAAGTTTCTCAAAATTACCTCAATAAGCATTTTCAAGAGTTTAACAAGCGTATAACGGTCTACAAAAAAACTAACATGTGTCTTAGCCTAAGGCAGGTCAAGGGCCCACTTCTAATCCCCGAAGTTTCATTTTAGATAAACTCTATCCGAACTAAGTTTAAGATATCTAAATCCACTTTTAGATGTTAAACAAGTCTAAATTAGCCCTAATATACAAAATTCACCTAAATATGAGAAACTACGTCAATTATGTCTAATTTATGATTTTCGAATAGCCTAAACGATCCAACTAACCCAAGTATTTCAATTCACCATACCAACACCTAAAACCCAACCCAAATTTAGCACAATATCATAAAAATACTGTGAAGTAGCTCAATCTAACAAGGGGTAAAATCTAGTCTACCTCGTCGCCGAAGAAATCTCCACGATTCGCTAAATCACCATTTTTACCTTTCGAGAAACTTCTGCAAGATTGCTATAAAAATCACATTCTATTCATCAATACGAGAATGATACCCATATTGCACCATTGTGCTTTGGGTCTAAAAATTATCTTAAAAATCCCATGTGGATCCTACTTATGAAAATTGTGTTTCCAAAATCAGCCTAACATTCTCACATGCTCAAAATCATAACCCTTAAAATAGGTGAAATTCAAGCTAAATTGGGGCTAAAATCAAGCCCTCAAGATTTTGACATTTTGAGCAAAAAATCTATGAAATCCGCCGAGGAAAAGGTGAATTCTTACCTCAAATCGGAAGATAATTGTGAAATCAAGTGTTAATCCAGTTTTCCAATCACTCACAAGATTCAATCCCTCTTTACCTTACTAATTAGGGTTTAAGATCTCAAGAATTTGGTGAAAATGGCTAAAATTGTGAAATAAGCGGTTTGTTTATATCCCACCTAGGCCTTCGGGTATCAATTATCATGAGGCGGGGCCTGTGATCGTAGCACCTTGCGAATGGCAGGCTTGTGTGATTGTGACAACATACTGCAATCACGATAATTGGTGGCTGCCAAGGGTACGACCCTTGGCACCAATATAGTGATGCACCAGTTGACAGCTGAGACTTGGAAAATCCGCTAAGCCCTCGAGATTCATTCGGAATCCCATATACTCAAATAAACTATGTAGCCACAAGAAATTCGACGTTCTAGACTCAATGGTGCTGTCAAAATTTCTATTCAAGATCATTTTGATGAAAAGTGGGTCCCACACCCATATTTTATTTTTTTAACTTTTCGACCAATAGGTCAAAATGATCCCGGGTGCCCCGAGACCCGAACCAAAGGTCTACCTAGCCTAAAGTTAATGTCAGAGCTATTGGAGCAGTCAAAATTTGTATTCGAGGTTGTTTAACTGAATTTTTTGCCCAGTGACCATTTGGAACCAACGAAGACTTCTAAATAGGGAATTGGCTCTAAGAATCAAACGAACTATCTAGTAACCAAACTGTCAGTTTCAGAAAGTCATTTATGACTTGGAGAAGTTATAGAGAAGCTCTAACGGCAAAAATAAGCAGAAATATGGAAAGTAGCCTAAAGGGTCATTACAACTAAATATTTTAAGCGGAGATAGTGAATCTATACATGTTAAAATATTATTATCATATAACAAAGATTTTATTATAAATAATTTTCTATTAGTTATGGTTATTCAAATTATGATATTAATTTACCATAAACCTATACAATAACTGAGTATATAAGTAATGAGGAAAATTAGGTCAGGGGCTAATAAAGTAACACCACACTTACATATGGTGTCTATGGGACAAGGCATATAGTGACTAAGTTACACATGTTTATAATAATAATATTAAGAGTAGGTATAGAACTACTATTTAAGGAGAAAGCCACCTTTTACTATACTAGATAATGAAGGGCCCGTTTACGGGACCAATATTACAATTTTCTACTATATAGAAAGATGAGTAAGGGACAACCAAGGGCATGTTCGTCCAATAACAAAAGGTTCAGCTTGAAATAAGTGTACAATGTGTACCGAGAATATGCATGTGACGAAAAAAACATACAACTTTGATATAATTACTGGCGTATCCTTTGCCTATCATATCAAAGTTTAGTAATTGGAAACTACCACGTATGATCATATCATCACATCAGGAGCTTGCATATTTCTAAAAATTTGGGCCCTTCATTTATTGCCACTTGCTATGAAAGTTTTCACTAAGTATCATGACCATTCAATTTCCTTTTTATTATTTTCTTGAAATTGACGTGACATCTGAGCTAATTATTTTATTTTGCTATTTTAATTAAAGTAGACAAGACGATTCACTAAAAAAAATACTACTTTTTTTAGTTTCAATTTAGTGTTAAAACACTAGATTAAGAGCATATTTAAGAAATAAAATTTTGTGATTTTAAACTAAAAACTGTATAAAGCATTATAATATCCTTTGAATTTTAAATTTAATTCATAACCACCACTTAAGCTTATTCTTTATCAGAATATTTAATTTGTTTCAATCAAACACCCCAACTTTCAATAAATTATCGCAATTTGATAGTTCCAAATAAATTTAATTATTATATTTATATGCTTTTATTCGTATTAGGTGGTTAAGTCAACTACATAAAACATGTCATTCCCTTAATTCTATGCATATCGCCTCAATAAATCGTAAAATCTATGTCATTTTCTACTTGAGGTTGATGTGTATAATTAAAGAAGATGACATCGTTTATGTGATTAGCGTAACTATCTAATGGACAAATGAAAACACATTCCACAAAAGTTTTTTCCAAAATTCGAATCGAAAGTGTTTAATTGAAGTGCTTTACTAGAAGATGAGGTTAAACCTAAATGTTAAGCTATTATAAATGCCCTATCGAATCAATATATATATATATATATATATATATAAAGGGGGTTATGGATATGCCTATGTGGCACCTCTCTTTGGCCAAGGATTCTATTTATCTTTTTTTTTTTCCTTTTTTGGAGTTTCTCTTTCATTTTTTTCAATTATTTTATTTTTAAAATCATTTTCATAACTCACATCTCTTTGTGTTCATAATAAATTACACTCTTAATTAATATTAATAAAATTCATAATTCTAATACCTTTTATATTCATAACCTCCAATTATTTAATTTTGCATTAAAAAATCTAATGACAATTGTTTCTTTAAATAGTGTGAAACAATGGCAATTGTTTCTTGACAAAGTCTAATGACAATTGTTTCTTACAAGGTATGTGGATTCTGAAAGTCACTTCTCTTAGCTTTATTTATTTTTTTAGAGTAGATTTCTTTTATGCTATGCATAGTTTATTAATAAACTTCATACATTTTTATATATTTTTTTAAAGAGTTATGTATTACTTTATTTGAACAATTTTCTTTTATGTTATGTGTCCATTAATTAATTTTTTGCAATCTTGTATTTCTCTTTATATTAATCTCATTAAATTTTTTATTGTAGATGAAACGAAGATTACTATCCTGACAATTTTTTTTGTCCTCATCTCACTGTGGGAATGAGACATAGCATATAGCAACAAAACAAAGTCTCACCAGCCAAGATATAGTTCAAAGTGCAATATATTTTATATTTTTGATTTATTAAATTTCTTATCTAACTGCTCTTAGCACTTTTAGTTAACAATTTAGTTGTCCTTTTTTTCGTTTCATGCAACACTTAGTTTTTTTTTTTACTCTTTTAAGGCTCGATTGATATACAAATGAAGTAGGATATTGAGATGACAAGAATCTAACTATTACTGTTTAAAATTCTTTTGAGAGAAATTACTCCATATTTATATGTGTGATAGTTTTTATTTCCTCTTTAATTCACAATATAACATTTTCAAAAGTTTATATTAATTTAGTTAACTATTTTTCTGATTTTTTTTCGTTGGTGATGTCAACTTATTATGTGCTTGTCTAGACCAGAGTGTTTATTTTCTAAAGTAAAAGCAAAGGAAGGAGGCAAACGTATACATGTGCTACTTAAGAAAGTATCTATGGATCCTTCCGCAAATATGTACATCAATTTTAGTAAATCTTTTGATAAAATATGAGAATGTAACATTAGGTTATAATTTTTAAATGACATTTTAATTCATAAGAAAGTTGTTTATTGATTCGTTAAATTGTAATTTTTGATTTTTCACATTTTATAGTATAAAGAGAAATGAAAAGGATAAAATAAGATAAAAATATGAGATTAATATACTTAGATTTGTGTTATATATATAAATAATAAACAAGTTTAAAACTTACTAAAACTAGGCATGAAAATAAATTCAATTTTATGGAATCTTTTCTTTTTCTCTACTTTGTTTTAAGAAAAATGAAATTATTGTTTTACTTAAAGAATATATTATATAATAATCAAACTTTTAGAAGACTAAAAATACGTAATTGATAAAAATTCACATAAAAATATATTTATATACTTAAGAGTGTATGTATTCAATTACATAAATTCTACTCTTAAATATTAGTATGTCCATAACTCTTAAGCCTTTCATATTCATAACCCTTGCTCTTAAATATTAGTAATGTCCATAACTCTTAAGCCTTTCATATTCATAACACTCAATTAGTTAATGTTCAAGAAGACCATTTTTTTTTTAATTTTCAAACTCTAAATATTTTGTTAATTGTTTTTATCTTCCTTTATAATTAATGTAATTGATCTTTATTAAGTAAAATTTATATCTATATATAATTAAAAATAAATAAATTCTACTCTTAATAATATCATTAACTTCATGACTTTTAAATTTTCATATTCATAACCTCCAATTATTTAATTATAAAATTTAAGATAACTTATGATGTCCCTCCATTTTCATCTATTTAAAGTCATAATATTTTGTTTCATGAGACCCATACTCAAGAATGTCCTTTTTGTTTTATATCTGAAAGAGTGTTCTTTATATTATTTTTTATAGTATTAAATTCAAGCTTATTAAGAAGACATTTGAAGGTTGATTGTTCGTCAAAGAGGCTATCGGACAAGAGCTTAAAAAAAGTGTACATTAATTTTGTATTTCTTTTTTGTGTATTTTCTTATGGTTAACGTAAAAAAAATTAGGTGTGTGTGTTTGTGTCAGTGTTCATGAGTATGTTCTCTATATGTAACTTCTATAATATGAACTTTCATAATTTTTTTATTATTTTAAATTTTATAGACTTTTGAAAGGTTGATCATTTGTCAAAAAGGCTATCGAACAATAGCTTAAAAAATTATACACTAATTATGTATTTCTTTTTTCGTCCATTTTCTTATGGTTAACGTAAAAGCAATAGGTATGTGCGCGTATGAGTGTTCATAGCTATGTTCTTTATATGTAACTTCTATAATATGAACTTTCATGATTTTTTATTATTGTAAATTTTATAGGCTTTTGAAGGTTGATTGTTTGTCAAAGAGGCTATCGAATAAGAGCTTAAAAAATTGTATACTAATTTTGTATTTCTTTTTTCATCTATTTTCTCATAATTAATGTGAAAAAAATAGGTGTATGTGTGTGAGTGTTCATGTGTATATTCTTTATATGTAACTTCTATAATATGAACTTTCATGATCTTTTAACGATACGAATTGCAATATGCACATTAAGGTAGTTGTAATATGGAGTTAATCAGTATATAGTGTTGACGACTTAAAGAGATTTATGCTATTGAAATTGTTTTATATCTATAATGAGAAAGAAATTATATTACCATCTTAGTGCATTTATAGGCACACATAAGTACATTATTTCAAATTAAAATCTCAACTTCGCTCAATATGCAATAGAAATGTAAGACCCCGCAAAATTCTCTCGTAGTTTGAGCCTTAGAGCGTGTTCAGTGAAGTGTTAATCCGACCCTAAAAGGTTAATAAGTGTATTCCCAAGTGAGAAGTATTATTAAACGTGTAGAATTTCCCTAATATCAACTTTTTGTCATGTAGATAATTAAATAATCTTTCTGTCGATACCAAATTCGCCCAGATCCGACACCCGGGCAAAGAGTTAGAGCTATTTTAGTAAGACAGTGTGCCACCTGGCACTTTAGCGCGTCACGGAGCCAGCCAAGATGGAAATCATCAAAATACAGTGAGCCTCCACGATTATGGCGCATCGTGCCAAGGCTTAATTTCATAGTTGTTAATTTCCAGTGCACCAACGCGATTCCACCACGTCGCGGTGCCTTTCCAGTTCACAACCAAGGTGGCAACTCGATTTCCATCGCGTTGCGCCACCAACCATTTTCCCAATTGTCCAGTTTTCAGTGAGCTGGTGCGATTCCACCACGTCGCGTCATCACGTGAAATCGGGATTTTCAGATTCCATTTTTTTAAATTTCAAGGGCCAATTGGTAATTTCCTAAAGCCCCAAACCAATCTATATAAGGGATCCATACCCTAAATAACGAAAATACTTCTTTATTCATCAATTTTTCCCTAAATCCAAGTATTTTCTCTATCAAAAAATCAAGAAAAAGACCTAGGGTTTCTAATCCAAGACCCAAATCATCAAGATTCCTCCGTTAACTTTTCAAGAATCAAGAAACTAAGGTATGCAGATGTTGATTCTTGGATCCCTTTCATCCAAGAAGCTCAAGAACCCTTTTCTAAATTTCAAAGATCTTATGTTTATGAGTTTTCATGATTCATGTGAATTGAAATTGGAGTTCATGCTATTATTGAGTTTCTAATTCATGTTTTGTTTATGAGGTTTCAAACTTTGACCTTAGTATGTGATATTCATGTGATATTTATGATAAACTCTCTTCAAGTTGCTTGTTAAGTGATGTGTTTATGTCAATTAAGTATATAAATTGTTGAATAACCAAAGCATGTTCCCCATATGTTTGATAAAATACTCATGTGAAGGAAATTAGAGCCATTATAGCATGTTGACTAGAAATCCCCAATTGTGTGCAAGCCCATGCATGCCAAGTGTTTGTTGAAAAGCCTTAGTGAATGAATTGTGACATGATAGCATGAAATTCCCCAATTATGTGCTCTTTAATACATACTAAGACTTTAATACATGCTAAGTGTTTGATGCAAGATCTTATTGAATGGAGTATGAGCCAATAGCATGTCTCCCTATACTATTACATGTTTATGATTTCTAAATACTTGAAGAGATGCTTTAGTAATTGTGAAGGTGAATGAATGTCCATGGTCTTGATAATTCAAGAATGGTTGTTCTTTACTTTTATGTTATCGAGTCCTAGGGGTATTTATACCCGACAATTTAACTGCAGTCTAGAGCCCATGTCAGTTTTCTCGATAATCTCAGTCAAGCCACGATTCTCAGAACTCAATGAGTTATAGAACTCTGTACTATCGGACAGATACAAAACTTAAGAAATCTGAGAAATCTCAGTAATATCAATATCGCTAGTATTCTAGCCTCAGTTCAGTACTCAGCTCAGATCTAGTATTATTCAAGTGTTCAGTTTGGAACTCAGTATCATGCAGTAAGATAACGAGATTCAGTAGTATTCTGTCAGATACGGAACCAAGTGAATTCAGCGTAACTCAATCAGATCATTTGAGAAATATGATCAGTATCAGATTCAGTTCAGTTTAAGTTAAGAATCAGTTCAGAGTCTTTCAGTTGGGAGTAGGAGCTGGCACCTAGAGAGTGCAGGGATGGCGGCTCCCCGTTAGAGAGGCAGAGTCGTTAGGAGCAATCCCTGAACTCCAGAACTGCATAGCCAGCGCAGGATGCAGGAGTCACCCATTAGAAAAGGCTTGTCACCCATTAGATAGGATTGACTATTATACTGCCTTAGGCTTGACTTTCTGCGAGGCTCACTCGTTAGAGAGGCTTGAGCAGAGAGGTCTTTACCCGTGGCATAGTTTTTACACTCTTTCAGATGGGGTTATAGGCTGGACCCTACTAGTTTAGATTCGAGGCATGTCAGTTAAGTGAGAACTCCCACAGTTACAATTTCAGTATCAATCTTCAGAAAAGAACTCAGAAATCAGGACTGTCAGATACAGTCATCTATCTCAGTGAGGAACTCAGATAGTTCTATTGATTCATGGTCCACCCTCTAGATAGGCATGGTCCCACATAAAGTTATTCAGTATCAGTGTTATCAAATCCAGAGATCACCCGCTAGATAGGCTTGATCCCAGTCTAAGATTTAGTTGAGTAATCTCATTATCAGATCCAAAGATCACCCGCTAGATAGGCTTGATCTCAAATTCAGTTGGGCATTCTTGTTATCAGATCCAGAGATCACCCGCTAGATAGGCTTGATCTTGGTCTCAAATTCTGCTGAGTAATCTCATTATCAGATCCAGATATCACCCGTTGATAGGCTTGATCTCAGTCTCAAATTCAGTTGAGTAATCTCATTTTCAGATCCATAGATCACCCGTTAGATAGGCTTGATCTCAGTCTCAGATTCAGTTGAGTAATCTCATTATCATATCCAGAGATCAATCATTAGATAGGCTTGATCTCAGTCTCAGATTCAGTTGAGTATTCTCAGTATCAGATTCAGAGATCCTCCGCTAGATAGGTTCGATCTCAGATAAAATCTCTTCTTGTCATTGATAGTAGATTCAGGGATCATCCATTAGAGAGGTTTGATCTTTGATCTAGTCAGCTGAAAGTAACAAGTTCAGAGTGCAGTCATTGATGTGAGTAGATTCAGTTAATCAGCTCCAGTAACATCAGTTTTCGAGATTACTCGCTAGAGTGGAATGATCTCAATTCCTGTACTCGGTTATCAATATCAGGAGATTCAGTTATTCAGTATCTCAGTATTAGTAGTGAGTTTAGATGATAGTAAGACGGTATCTGAGTTTCAGTATTTTGAGTCACGATGATTTCAGTTATGATTTGTGCATGCATGCATATGTTCTCATTTAGTACTCTCATGATTATTCAGTTAAGTAACTGTTCATGCATAAGCCCTTGCATTTAGCCTTACCTCATCTTCATACTCGGTACATTCCCGTACTAACGCAATTGCGCTATAGTGTTTTATTTGACACCATAGGTTCAGAGGCACGAGATCCAGAGTATCCTTAGCAGCTCAGTCCCAGTCAGCAGCAGTAGACATAGCATTGAGTCCTCTTCAATTGAGGATGATCTTTATTTTTATTATTATCGTATCAGACTTATTTTATTTTCAGTAGACGGAGTTAGTTGGGGACATGTCCCATCAACTCTACAGTTCAAATAGTTTAGAGGCTTTTCGAACAGATGTACTAATATTCAGTCTTCAATTTTGAGTATTTTTAGATGTTTTGAACCTTATGGACAGTTTTCGCATTTATTATCTATATTATGCAGTGTTAAGGTATAGATATCAGTAGAGGGTTAGCTTGTGGTCCTTCGAGATCATGAGCACCGTGTGACATTCCGGTTCTAGAAAATCGGGTCGTTACAACAAATAAAATAAAATTGATATTAGAGAATATATTTTAATTTATTGATAAAGAATATATTATCCATCATTTAATAAATTTAAATTATTAAAAAAATTTCTTTTATGGAACAAAACATTCTTTATAATATAATTATAATAAGTTATAATATTACGATTAGATAAGAAATCTAAAGTGAATATAAAATTAATCAAATAAAATAATTAAATTTTTAACACCGCGTGAAGCGCGGTTAATTTCCCTAGTTTGAATAAAAGAGATGCCAAATTTAAAAATAGTCATTCTTTTACCTTTGTTTTTCAATATATTAAAAAGGAAAATAATATACTTGGGTGGAATGAAGGGAATAATTGTAGATAAAAATATATTTTAAATTTGTTTCATTTAAACATTTGAATTTAATTTTTATATATTAACTAAAATAGTTTCGTTTATTTTCACACTTACCAAATTAAAATTTGATAGATAAAAGATATATTTTGGATCTAATTTTTAAAAGAAATAGAATTTTCTTACGTTTTAAAATTAATCAAATCAAAGTTTTATTTGTTACAGTATATTGTTTGTGTTTTCCAAATTACCAACTAATTCATAATTATTCCTTCTTCTTTTTTGCCTCAAATAAGAAAGGGGGAAATTTTTCTTTTTATGCAAATTATGTATTTTTGAGATATTAATAAATTTAATGAACATACTATATTGACAAATTTAAGTTTCCATGAGCAATTATGTTCACATCAAACAAGATAATACTATTTTTTTTCTATTTGGAAAAGAAATTTTCCAAATTCTTTTCCATATGTAATCATAAATTCCAAACAAAAGTAAATTATTAAAAGAATTATAAATTGAATCTAGATACAATAAACAGTTTAAAATACGTTTACGATTTGAAATTTTATGCAATATTGTTTATTATACATATATAAATGACAAATAATTTTTAAATGTGTATAATACTGTTCACTATTTAATCATGATCAGAAAAACTAAAAATTATTTACATACATTTTTATCACATACAAAAATAAACATTATATCATGCTAATATTTTCCTACTATCAGTTAAGAAAATTATACGCTTAGTTTCACGCTTAGTTTCATTTGTTAATAAGTTGCATGTTGAGATATTACATATCTTGTACATTTATTCTTGTATATTTGTTTTCCATAGTGTTGAGATATTATATATCTTGTACATTTATTCTTGTATATTTGTTTTTCATAGTTATTGATCAAATCCCATTAATTGGGATCATGATTTCCTGCCTAAAAAATGGACTGATTGATTTGTATCAAGTTGTATATATATTCAGTTTGTGAATAATAAAACTAGAACAACTCAAGATATTTCTCTCCTTTTCAAGATGGTATCAAAGCTTGACAATTCCAAAACCCCAAATACTAGCAATAAGAGTCACAATATGGATTCATCAAATCCATATTTTCTCCAACATTCAGATCATCCTAGCCACATGATTGTTCCAATCAAATTGAATGGATCAATTATCCATCCTGGAACAAATCCATGATTCATGCTCTCACGGTAAAAAATAAGTTATCTTTTATTAATGGATCAATCGAACCACCATCTGAAACTGATAAGCCAACAGATTATGCTCTGTGGAATCAGTGATAGTATGATTTTATCATGGCTTGCTCATTCTGTGGAACCTGATCTAGCCAAAGGAGTCATTTATGCCAAGACTACTCACTAGGTATGGCAAGATCTTAAAGATCAATTTTCACAAAAGAATGCACCAGCAATATATCAGATTCAAAAATCATTGTCTTCACTCTCATAAGGTAATATGAATGTTTCTTCCTATTTTACAAAACTCAAAGGTCTTTGGGATGAATTACATACATTTCGGGTACTTCCCACATTCAACCGAATCAAAGAACACACTGATCAAATTGAAGAAGACCATCTAATGCAATTTCTTATGGGTTTAAATGATGTCTATAATGTTGTTCGGTCAAATATTCTCATGATGTCTCCGCTGCCTAATGTACGCCAAGCGTATTCTCTTATTATTCAAGAGGAAACATAGAGAAAAATGACACTGGAATCAACAGAAAGTTTCTCCATTGCAGCTGCACTTCAAAGACGCACTAATAATTTTTTCAACAAACCCAAGGATAAGTAACATTGTGAGCATTGCAATCGAGAAGGACACACAATTGAGAACTTCCGCACTCTAAAATTTCATTGCAAATATTGCAATAGAAAAGGTCATACAGAGGATAGATGTAAGTTTAAAAAAGGAACTTGGGCACTCAACAACTCAGGAAGCCAAAACAATCGACAACAACGCGGATCTCAGGGAAATCCTTCTCATGTTGCTAATTTAGTAGAATCTTTTCAATCTAAGAAGGAGGTTCACTCACAAGATGCCAATGGTTCACATGGATTTTCCTCTGAACAACTTCAACAAATTGATCATGCAGTAAGCTTGTTGTCTCAAAATAATAATTCTTTCGGTAATGGTGATGCTTATGCAAATGCAACAGGTTTATCTCTTTTTCATAATGTTTCAATTAATTTTGCATTCTATAGGCCATGAATCTTCCATAGCGGAGCTACTGATCACATTAATTCTGATTCCATATTGTTCACTCAAAAAAAATCCCCGTCAATACTTATTGTCAATTTACCTAATGGGTCGCCAGTATCAATTCATTCTACTGGCGCAATTCAATTCAACTCAGACATCACTTTAAATGATGTTTTACATGTTTCATCTTTTTGTTTAAATTTAATGTCTGTCAGCAAACTTACCAATGATCTAAATTGTTATGCCCTTTTGTTTCCCTCCTTTTTTGTACTACAGGACTTGGCTTGTAATACCCCGTACTTTTCCTAGCATGAAAAGTTTTCCCAAAACTGTTAGAAGCTTTCTTTGAAAGATGAATCTACTTTTAAAAATGTGGTATTTTTAATATTTTCACTTTTTATCATGTGGGGAATCGAATAATCTTTCCATCGATACCAAATTCACCAAAATTTGACACCCAGGTGAAGAGTTAGAGCCTTTTTAGTGAGACAGTGTATCACCTGAGCCTTCAGCGCGTCGCGGAGATAGCTCAAATCGCAATTGTCAATTTTCAGCGCGTCAAGGACATGGATATCTCTAGGTTGGTTATTTATATGAATCAAGTAGAGAAAGAGAAACGGAAGTAGTCTGAGTTTAGTGAGACACAGGAAAAGTGGTTTAGGCCTTCTGAGCAGGGTGGTAGAGATGGTGGTAAGTGGTTAAAGAAGAAGTGAGGGAGTTATGGTTCTTTCTCCACATCTAGTGATCCTTACCCAAAGCCATCGAGTGATCATCGGTCTTAGTTTGATGGTGGGTTTTGAGCACAGAGTGCCAAATTTGAGTCTAGTAGGGACTCAGTCGGCTCCGTCCCACTCTTCTTGTAGATTTTGTGGGTAGTCGCACAGTGGGTTTTGTGAGAAAGGCTAGAACATATGTTTGTATGGTGGTTAGATTGGTCACATGCAGCGTGACTATCATTCTAGAATGGATTTTGGGGCTAACAAGGTTCCGGCTTTTTCATCTGCTCCTGCACCAAAGGATGCTGCTTTTGTATCTATATCTACTTCTGGTACCTGCATTGGCCAAAATCAGTTAAATGTTTTTGCATCTCGCGAGGATTTCGAGACATCTCTCGATGTTGTCATTGGTATGTTGAAACTTTTGTCCCGTGATGTGTATTGTTAACTTGATCAAGGGTCCACTCTTTCTTATGTTACCTTGTTTTAGGTTGTGCATTTTGGTTTTCGTCCTAAATTTATTTTTGATCCTTTTTCTGTATCTACCCCGATTGGTGACACTGTGATTGCAAAAAGAGTCTATAAATGAGAGAATATCCATACCTTTACCAAAAATCAGCTACAACCATCAAACCATACATACCATATCATATCATACCCAACTATCGATGCCGGATTCAAATTGGAACTAAAGTTATCATCATATTATTCATAATAGTATCAATATCATAAGATCATTTTTTGGGATCGAACTAGAACACATAGTATACTATTATCATCAATTATTGGACTCAAACTGGAACTCATATTATCAATTACATCATCAATTGCTAGACACTAACTAAAACTAATATAAATAGACCATATACACAAACCATACGAATAATCCATATCCACAAGCAATGTTAATGAACCATGCCAATAAACCATATTAATTTAACCATATCAATAGACCATAAGGTTTTACCCGTACTTAACACCAGCTCCCAAATGCCAAACTAGCATACTCCATAAGTATTAAATCTCCCTAATGTCCCAAAACAATAATTAATAAGTTCAACATGCATAAGTAAGTCTACAAAATCTAACTCAAGTCTTTGACTAAGGTGGGCCGGAGAGGCCTACTTCTATTTCCCCAAAATCTATTTTAGAAATATTCTACCATGGACTAGGCTATGGTAACTAAATTTATTTATAGTTGTGAAATAAGCCATAATCAGACCTTATATAGCAATTATTCCTAAAACATAAGCAACTAAGTCAACTTCCAACTAAAATTTTAGCAACTAGTTCAATTTCACCTATATTATGGTTCCAAGATATCCTATATAGTCTAAACAATACTAATCATGCCTGACATACTTCCAATACTTAAATACCATCCCATATCTAGCATAATATCATAATTATAGTACAAATTAGCTCAATATCTAAGAAAGGTAAACTTAGCCTACCTAGACACCGAAGAAAACCATAAAGAATACACTATACCACAAATTTCCCCTTCTTAGAAGTTTCAAAAAGATCCCACACTATCAAAATCATAATCTAATCATCAATTCAAGAACAATGATACCCATATTGAACTATAATGATTTGGGTCAAATATTACGTAAAATTCACACATGGGACTATTTTTGAAATCACATTTTTGAAACCAACACAACGCCCTTCTATACTCAATGAATGTATAACCACAAAATGTGTGAATTTTAAGATCTAATGGTGATACAATAAATTGATGATGAAATGCATCGATTAACTTAACTAAAGCTCCTAAATTACCCACAAGTGATTCTCCTAAGTTTTATCACTTTTGAGGGTTCACTATTCTAGACAATGGTTGAATAATGGTGAAAGTCAATCTCAGAGGGTTATACCTATACCAGGTATATGGATGTCACTTAAGAGGACACCGGGTCACTTAAGAAACACTTGATGCATCAGCACATATTGCGTAAGTGACCCCCTATCTCTAAAGCGGTGTTTGCTTATTCGACATATGCCTCGCTTAAGAAATACAAGTGGGTCAAGCAAGGTCGCTTAAACATCAAGTGTATTCAAAGTCCCTAATGTCATGCAAGATGTTTACAAAAATATTGGAGTGTTCTATTTATACTTAGCTACAATCGGCTGAAACTAACACACTAGTGTGCCACATCATTATCTCAGAGGATGGGAAGTGTGGAACTCTCCTACTGTGATGACACACTAAAAATTGCATCTTAAATTGCATATAATGGTGTGTCAGACACTTAAAAGTGGAGGCTAGAGTGCATTGCACGCCCCTAAGCCCAAAAATTCAAGCTTTGGTCCTCCATTGCTCCATGCATTTGGCCTTTGTTTCCTTGCTTCATGGTAGCATTTCCTAATAAAAAACATCTTGTATATCATCACATAATTAATTTTAACATCTGAACAAGCTTCCTATAGAATAAAACACCATGAATTAGAGCTTACAACACTATCGAATCCAACAAGACAAACTAGAATAACGAATAACTCAAGCTAAGAATACTAGTTTCCATTTAAACTCTAAATGAATATTTTGCTCCCAAACTTTTTTTGAACACATCTAAAATATTATAAACATGTATTTAAACACTTATATGGTAAATTATATGAATATTAACTAATTACGTACATGAGAAGTCCTCAAAACAAGGCTAAGATTAGATAACAACACTTAGGGGCATAAATCCACTGAAGATCCTCACCCCCACTTAAAGACTTATTCATATTCAAACAACTCTTTACATTTATCCTTTTATAAGTAAAACTCCAACGTTACTACTATAAGAAAGACACTCATTCTAGCATTATGATGACCACACAAAGTAAGTTCCACAAACAAGCATGTCATATACAATTAAAAGATCATGAACATTACTTCAAACAAATTTAGCCAAAAGAATTGACTTCACCAAGTTTGCAAACTCACGCATATTACTCAATCAAAGAGATCAGACAAGTCACCAAACTATCGTCAAACACGTGTCGTCACTACAAGAGAGATTTACCCATCTTCACTTACAAATATGCAATTTACCATAAGAATAAAAGAATGGGTATAAGAATCAAATTGAGCACACTCTTACAAAGAATTCACATAAGATGAACCATAGGCTTTCCCTTAGTGTAGTAATCTCCTAATATCATAATGTTAAGAATTAAGATAAAATAGGACTTTAAGGGTTGTAATGTAGGCTAAGGGACGGGGAGGAACTATTCTGGAAAGTAATAGTGACTATCTTCCCTAAGTATTTTTATACATTACACATAACACTAAACTCTTCGCTAACAACATAGCATTAACCACCTCCTCCTTAACACATCTTATTTGTTTTGCCCTATCTCTTTAAAGAGTCTACAAATATTAAGGAGGGTGTATTACCTAGCACACATGATTCAATTTTTCCCAATCCTCTTTATTTTATTACATTACTCCTACCAATGGAACATCATCTTTTTCAACACAATTAGCTACTACTTTGGGGCTTTACTTTCACCTTATTTCCTTATTACATTTGAGATTCCTTAAACTTATTAATTTTTTCACCAAAGATCTTAGGAGATTAAGATCAAATTATGGTCAATCAATAAAGAGAAATAGGCTACATATGAGGCTACCAAAGAATATAGTGTAAATACTGAACGTGGTTAACTAAGATTAGGCAGAAGGGTAGGTAAAAGAGGGCATGAAACATGGCTATCAAAGAAATTCCTATATCATCTCCTAAATCTTACACTCTTTATTTCGCTTTGTACACACACCATAAAAGTTCTAGATATTAAAATACAACATAGAATAAAAAAGAAGGCTCACATCACACATGTGAAACAACTTAGTTTTTACCCATAGAAAATTCTTGAACATTGTGCCTCCAGACATCATACGACTTGTGGGCACTAGTCATATGATGTTTTATGGGTTAGGGTACCTCCTCTCATATGTAAATCAGTATGGTTTGGTTGGTTTCTATCCAAGGTACAAATAGAAATCTTACCTTTCGTATGTTAGGATCTGAGGTGTACATGGTGAGGTCGTATGATTCCCTAAACTTAGCCTAATGTATTTTGTCTAAGGTATGGGTTAGAGGGTACTTCTTGTATGCTAGTATATAAGTTATACCTTTGTGTCCGTATATTGGTTAGTATGGAGGTCCAATATGGGGCTAGGGTATGAGATAAGGGTACCACTCGTACCCTATTATACAGTTTAGAGGGATGGGTCATACAATCCTACGACCAAGTTTTCAGCTTTTAAGTTGAAGGTATTCGGGATATTTCCCACCCTAAAACCCATAAGTCCCCCACATTTTAAAATATTTTGTGGTCCTTCATAACACACCAGTGAAAGATCAAAAACTCCAAAAACAATCTTTAAACTCTCTCTTAAAGATTAGGGCTAAGGTTATTCAAAGGTGTTCATCTTGAGGATTAAGACTCAAGTTTCTTATGTGAATCTTCTTGAATAAGGCATATGAATCTTACCTCATTTTTAGTTATCAAATATCATGTGTATTAAAGTGTAGTTATGATTCTTAAAAGGTGGTTTTGAAATACAAAATTAAGTGTTTTATCGCATATGGTTGAGTATTGTTTACTTTTTGTTTAACTTGTGTTTATAAATATTTTTGATTATGGTTTGCATATGGTGGTTCTTGGTTATTGTGGTTTAACAAATGGGTCAAGGGTAACCCTAAACTTTATGGTTTTACCTTGATTTTAGCCTTGATAATAGTATGCCTTCAAAGTGTTTGTTAAAATGCCTAAAAGGATAAACTAGTCGCATGTTAATGATGTTTTGAACTAAGTCATTGGCCTAATGAATATGAGTGGTTGGTAAATGGTTGTGTAAAGGACTTGTCAGCCATGTAATGATCTAAATAGTAATCTCGGTGGTTTAAATTATTAAATGAATTTGAGTCCCTAAAATATTAACTTGATTTATGTATTTGTTATACAATAGGTCTGAGTCCCTAAACATTGAATTGAATAAGTACCTTTGTTAGAAAATGGGTTCAAGTCCCTAAAGATTGAGTTGACTAAGGGTATTTGTTAGACGATGGGTTTGAGTCCCAAAGTCAAATGAATGCATGGTTGATTGATAATGGTAATGGCATGTCGTATACATGCAAGTAGTGTTGGTATGATGATACTAATGAAGTGCCTTTGGTTGAGTAATTAACTTAATGGTTGTCTATATGAAAGTATGGTTATAAATTGAGATTTATAGAGGGATGTGTAGTCGGGCTGTGAAAGTGGAGTCCGAAGGACTAACACTGGAAACTTCACTAGCTAGTGCGAGTGTCTTATGACAAGGTGGTTTGAGTCCCCAAAATAAACATATAGAAAAGAGGTTCTAGACCCCCTTACTACATATATTGGTGCTTAGGTCACCTTGATTATTCTAGGAGGTTTGAGTCCCCCATAAAGGCATATATGGATATGGATTTTCTCAGGTTCTCGCGGCTACACACTAGGGCCCTTTCTGCTAGGGGAGAGTTTTGCCCATATAGCTCGGGAGTGCCTTATTCTACGATGGTCATGCTACAAAGACCAGGTTAATGGTTTCAAAGTTCAAGTTAATCTTTTTCCCTATCCCAGCAAGGTATAAATATATATGTATATGTATGTATTGCATTGGTATATGCATTGATTTATTGGTATTGAACTATTTGCACTATTTTATCATTATCCTTGAGTTAAATTCTAGCATTGCAATTGCGAATCATCTTCGATGGTGTATTCCCATGCGTTACAGGTGTTGGTCATACTACACCTCCTACTAAGTGATAGAACTTTGGAAACAACTTGTGTTGACTTGAAGTGGTGATCTTCCATTCTTTGAAGTCTCTATTTCTAGTTTTAATTTTTATGTTTTTATTGGTTAGTCTTGGAAATTTGATTTGCATATTGTCGGGGGTACATCCTGACTAGATGTTATTTTGATTTTGGATAGAGGCTTTGTGAGACTACTATGGGTTGGTATAAGCGGTGTCAGCAGTGTTGTTAGCCTTTGCATTGGTATTGGTATTGGTATTGGGGATGATACCATTTGAATTTATTGGATTTATTATTGTTTTAATTTATTATGGTATGGATATGGACTTGGTTATTATTTTTGACTTGGTTATGGTTTTTTGTTTTCATTAGATGGTTAGACTTGTTTGGGTTGGCCATAATCATGGACCTATCCTAAATTCTGTGAGTTGATAATCACTCTATCTTGTTATATGTTCAAAATTCATCTGACTCAGGGTATATGATTGGAGGTTAGATTGGGTATCAGGGGTGGTCTTCGATCCTTGTTGGACTTGGGATGCGCATTACGACAAGTCTTAGTTCGGGCCATGACAAGTTGGTATTAGAGCTTTAGGCTCATGGTCAATAAGGATTCCACAAAGTCCTATCCAATATAGTCTCTTTTAAGGGTGTGTAGCGTGCCACACTTATAATGGAGATTCTACAAGGCATTTAGGAATGTTTCACCTTCTTGTTGTCTTATTTCGAGCTTTAGAGTCTAAGGCCTTGTATTCTTCTAATTTTTATTTGCTTGTCTTTCAAATCATTCCTTAATGATCTGAAGCTCATGGAAAATCGTCTGTCCTAATTGAGGAAATATTGATGGAACAAGATCTACTCATGGGATCCATATGTAGTCTAGGGGTCTAATCCCTACTTTTTCTAGAGTTCCATCGGTTCCCTCTAACCTTTCCTAGGCTAATGTGACAAAATTTGAGTTTCATCAATCAATTCATATGATTTCTCAGTTGGTAGCTTCTCAGGCTGAGTGTGGTGTATCTGCTACTTTATTTTTTGAGGACACAAGGGTTGGCCAGTTCATGAGATTAAATTCTTTGAATTTTATGGGTGTTAAGGTGAAGGAGAATCCTCAGGGTTTTTTGGATAAGATGGAAAATAGTTTCAGGGTGATGCATATCACAAATGTAAAAGGGGTGGAGTTTGTTTCCTACAAGTGAAAATATTTGGCATACCAATGGTACGAAGAATGGTATTAGGAAAGCAGTGACATTCATGAGTCATCTCTGTGTGGGGATTTCTATAATGTATTTTAGGACCATTTCTTTCCTCAGGAGTTGAGGGAAGCGAAAGCAAAGGAGTTGGTTAATCTGAAATAAGGGAGGATATCGGTCAAGGAGTTTTCCTTGAAATTTCACCAGCTATCTTGATATGCTTTAAAGATGGTGTCTGATATGATGACACGGATGAGAAAGTTTTCTTCAGGACTATCTCGTGAGTTAATCCTTGAAAGTAAGGCTGTGTTGCTGATCAAGTACATAGATATCTCTAGGTTGGTTGTTTATATGTAGAAAGTACATAAAGTGAAATAGAAGCAGTCTGAGTTTAGTGAGAGAAAGGATAATAGGTTTAGGCCTTCTGAATAGAGTGGTAGAAAGTGTACAAAAAAAATGTGGGGGAGTTCTAGTTCTTTCTCCACAACTAGTAGTCCTTAATCAAAGCCATCGGGTGATCGTCGGTCTTAGTTTGATAGTGGGTTTTGAGAATAGGGTGCCAAATCTCAAGCTAGTGGGGCTCAATCGGGTCCATCCCACTCTCCTTATAGATTTTGTGGGTAGTCGTATATTGTGTTTTATGTGAAAGGGAAGAACATGTGTTCTTATTGTGGTTAGATTTGTCACATCCAGCATGACTGTCGTGCTAGAATGGCTTTTGGGGCTAACAAGGTTCCGTTTCCCCGTCATCTACTCCTACACCAAAGGGTGCTGCTTTTGATTTGTTTCTTCTTCTGGTACTGGCATTGGCCGAAATTAGTTATATGCTCTTACATCTCGCGAGGATTTTAAGGCATCTTTCAATGTTGTCATGGGTATGTTGAAACTTTTGTCCCATGATGTGTATTGTTTACTTGATAAAGGGTCCACTCTTTCTTATATTACTTTGTTTAAGGCTGTGCATTTTGGTTTTGTCCTGAATTTATTTTTGATCCTTTTTCTTTGTCTATGCTAGTTGGTGACTTTGTGATTGCAAAAAGAGTCTATAGGGTGTGTATGGTAGCTATTAGTGGTAGAGAAACTCTTATGGATTTCATAGAGTTAGATATGGTTGACTTTAATGTCATATTGGTGATGGATTGGTTAAATTCGTGTTATGCTTTCTTAGATTATTGGACCCATAAGGTCATGTTCATATTCCCTAATGAGACGGTCATAGTATGGGAAGGGGGTTCTTTAGTGCCTAAGAAGAGGTTCATCTCATATCTTAGAGCCCAAATATTTATTTATAAAGGGTGTTTGTATCATTTGGTCCGTGTTAAAGCTTCTAACTAGGAAGGTCCTTCTCTACAATCCGTTCCAGTGGTTAATAAGTTTCCCAAGATTTTCCTGGATAATCTTCCTGGTATTTCTCATGATAGGGAAATTTATTTTGGGATTGATCTTATTCTGGACGCTTGTCCAGTTTCTGTCCGTCTTTATAGAATGGCCTCGACTAAGTTAAAGAAGCTTATGGAACAATTTAAGGATTTCATAGATAAAGGTTTCATTCATCTTAGTGTGTCTTCTTGGGGTGCTCCTATGTTATTTGCGCATAATAAGGATGGTTCCCTTCGGATTTGCATTAACTTTCGTCAGTTGAATAAGGTAACCATAAGGAATAAGTATCCTTTTCTTAGGATAGATGACTTGTTTGATCAACTTCAAGGTGTGAAGTGATTTTATAAGATTGACTTTAAGGTGGGTTGTCATTACCTTAAGATTAGGGAGGTGGATATCCCTAAGAATGCCATCAGGACTCGTTATGATCATTTTGAGTTTCTAGTGAAGTCTTTTAGGTTGACTAATTCTCTAACAACGTTTATGGATTTAATGAATAGGGTTTTCCATCAGCTATTGGATTTGTTTGTCATTGTCTTCATTGATGACATCTTGGTCTATTCTAAGAGTGAGGCAGATCATGTCGATCATCTCTGTGCTGTATTGTAAACCTTGAAAGATTAATATTTGTATGCCAAACTCTCCAAGTATGAGTTTTGATTGAAGGCTGTGATATTTCTTGGTCATGTTATCTTTAGTGAAAGGATCATGATCCATAAAAGGTTGTGGTGGTTAAAAAGTGGCCTAGACCTATGAATCCAACTAATTTTTGGAGCTTCATAGGTTAGCCAGTTACTATAGGAGATTTGTGGAAAGTTTTTAACTATAGCTTCCCCATTGACTAAGTTGACCTAGAAAAAGGTCAAATTCCTTTGGTCGAATGCATGTGAGGGTAGTTTTGAAAAGTTGAAGGATAAGTTGACTTCAGGTCCAGTTTTTACCCTACCTGAGGATAATGATGGCTTCGTAGTGTATTGTAATGCTTCTCCTATTGGGCTGGGTTGTGTGTTGATGCAGCATGGTAGGGTGGTGGCTTATGCTTCGAAGCAGTTGAAAGTTTATGAGAAGAACTACCCTACTCATGACATTGAGTTATTAGTGGTGGTATTTGCAATGAAGATTTGGCATCACTATCTCTATGGGGTTTATGTTGACATCTTTTCTGATCATAAGAGGCTGTAGTATGTGTTTACTCAGAAAGACCTAAATCTAAGGCAAAAAAGGTGGTTTGAGCTGCTGAAGGACTATGATATGAGTCTTCACCACCACTCAAGTAAGGCTAACGTTGTTACTGATGCTTTTAGTAGGTTATCCATGAAGAGTCTAGCTCATGTAGATAAGGAGAACTAGGAGATAGTTAAGGACATTCAGCATTTGGCTAGTCTTGGATTTCGTCTCATGGACTCTGAGGATGGTGGTGTATTTATGCATCTGGCATCGTAGTCATCTCTTATTTTACTAATAAAGGAAAAATAGATGTTAGATTCTAATTTGATAAAGATTAAGAGTAATTTATGTGAGAAAAAGGTTGTTGACCTTATGATTAATGGTGCTGGTATCGTGAGGTACCAGGTAGGCTATGTGTTCCCAACGTTGATGGTTTGAAGGAAAGGATTTTGGCTGAAGTTCATAGATCTGTTGTGCTATTCATCCTGGTTGTACAAAGATGAATAATGATCTTAAGGAGTTCTATTGGTGGAACAATATGAAATAAGATATGGCTAGGTATGTGGATAAGTGTATGGTGTGTCAATAAGTAAAAGTTGTGCACATGAGACTCGGTAGTTTATACCGAGAGATTGAGTTTCCTAAATTAAAGTGGGAAGTCATTATTATGGATTTTGTTACTGGTCTTCCTCGGTCTCGAAATCAATGTGATTCAATTTGGGTAATTGTTGATAGGATGACAAAGTCCACTCACTTTTTGTCGGTGAGGACTAGTTATTCGGTTAAGGATTATGCTCAGTATATCTTGCGGAGATTGTAAAGTTGCATGGTGCTTCATTTTCTTTCATTTTGTATCGTGGTTCTCCATTCTCATCTTTTTTATTGAAGTCATTTCAGAAATTTTTAGGAACTAAGGTGTACCTTAGTACCGCTTTCCACCCACAGTCAGATGGACAAGCGGAGAGGACCTTTCAAAGATTGAAAGATATGTTTCGTGCTTATGTGATCGACTATGGGGGTAGTTGGTTTGACCTTTTTCCTTTGATTGAGTATGCTTATAATAATAGTTATCACTCTAGAATTGGTATGGATCCTTTTGAGGCATTGTATGGTAGGAGATATCGTTTTTCTATTGGGTGGTGTGAAGATGGTGAGGGTAAGTTGCTTGGCCCTGATTTGGTCCCTAAGCCTTGGAAAAGGTGAAGGTGATTCGTGATAGATTGAAATCCACTCAAAGTCGCCAAAAGTCCTATATAGATGTAAGGCATAGTGATTTGGAGTTCAATATTGGCGATTGGGTATTCTTGGAGGTATCTCCCATGAAGGGAGTGATGCAATTTTGTGAGAAGGGGAAGTTAAGTCCTCGATATGTTCATCCCTACTTGATTTTGAATAGGGTTTGCAATGTTGCCTATAAATTAGAGTTGTCTTTTAGTTTGAGCTCCATTTATCTAATTTTTCATGTCTCTATGTTGAGGAAGTGTGTAGGTGATCATTCATTGATTGTTCCTTGGGAAAGGTTGGGTATTTTGGACTTTTTATCTTATGAGGTGGTCCAAGTTAAGATCTTGGATCATCAAGTAGTTGGTTGCGGACAAAAGATGTGGCTTCGGTAAAGGTTCTTTGGAGGAACCGTAAGGTTTAAGAGGCTACTTAGGAAGCGGAAGAGGACATGAATTCCAAGTATCCATTGCTATTTTTTGCTCCCAGAATTCGTGAGAAGGTATGTTTTCTTCATCAAACTTTTGTTTTCAAACATTTTCAAAGGAAAGGTTGATTTCCTTGCATCTTTATTTTCTAACTTAGTTAATGGCTAGAGTCGAGGAGTTGGTGTGATAACTCGTTCTTATTCTTTCCTTACCCACCATTCGAGGATGAATGATCTAAGTAGGGGATAACTGAAACACCTTGGTTTTGACCCCTAGAAAATTCTTGAACATTATTCTTCTAGGCATCATATGACTTGTGGGCACTAGTCGTATGATGTTGTACGGGTTAGGGTCCCTCTGATCGTATGTAAATCAGTGTGGTTTGGTTTGTTTTTGTCCAAGGTATGAATGGACATCTTAACCTTTGGATGTTAGGGTACGAGGTGTACATGGTGAGGTCGTATATTGCCCTAAACTTAACCTAGTGCATTCTATCTAAGGTACAGGTTAGAGGGTACTTCTCGTATGCTAGGATACGAGTTAGACCTTTGTGGTAGTTTGTTGGTCAGTATGGATCTCCAAGATGGTGCTAGGTATGAGATAAAGGTACCACTCATACCCTAGGGTACGATTAGGGGGATGGGTTATACCATCCAGCGACCAAGTTTTAAGCTTTTAAGTTGCTGGTATTCCAGACATTTCCCATCCTAAATCCCTTAAGTCCCCATATCTTAAAACATTTTTTGGCCTCTCGTAACCCATTATTGAAAAATCAAACACTACAAAAATACTCTAAACTCTCTCTTGAAGATTAGAGCTAGGATTCTTCAAAGGTGTTCATCTTGAGTCTTAAGAGTAAGGTTTCTTCCATGAGTTTTCTTGAATAAGGCATATGACTCTTCCCTCATTGTCATTTCTCAATATAATGTGTTTTAAAGTGTGATTATGATTCTTAAATAGTGGTTTTGAAAACCAAAATTGAGGGTTTTATTGTATATGGTTGAGTATTGTTTACTCTTTGTTTAACTTGTGTTTATACATGTTTTTGATATTGGTTTGCACATAGAGGTACTTGGTTATTGTGTTTTAACAAATAGGTCATGGGTAACCCTAAACTTGATGGTTTTACCTTGATTTTTACCTTGATAATAGTATGCCCTCAAAGTGTTTGTTAAAATACCTAAAAGGATAAATTAGTCACATGTTAATGATGTTTTGAACTAAGGCATTAGCCTAATGAATATGAGTGGTTGGTTAGTGGTTTTATGAAGGCCTTATTGGCCATGTAATGATCTAAATGGTAATCCTTGTTGTGTAAATTGTTAAATGGGTTTGAGTCCCTAAAATATTAACCTAATTTATGTCTTTGTTAGACAATGGGTGCGAGTCCCTACACTTTGAATTGAACAAGTTTCTTTGTTAGACAATGGGTTTGAGTCCCTAAACTTTGAATTGAACAAATGTCTTTGTTAGACTATGGGTTCGAGTCCCAAAGTCAAATAAATGCATGGTTGATTGATACTGGTAATGGCATGTTGCATACTTACTAGTAGTGTTGGTATGACGATACCAATGATATGCCTTTGGTTGGGTAATTGGCTTAATGGTTTTATATGTGAAAAAATGGTTTTAAGTTGGGCTTATTAGTGGGATGTGTAGCCGGGCCGTGAAAGTGGAGTCCGAGGGACTAACATTATAAACGCACTAGCCGGTGCGGGTGTCTTATGATCGGGTTGTTCGAATCCTCTAAATAAACATATAAAAGGGTGGTTTGAGTCCCCCTTAGTAAATTTATTGGTGCTTAAGTCACCTTGATTACTCTGGGAAGTTCGAGCCCCCCATAAAGGCATATACGGATGTAGATATTCTCTAGTTCGTGCAGCTATATGCACTGGGGACCTTCCAGTATAAGGAGAGTTATGCCCATATAGCCCATGGGTGCCTTGTTCTATGACGGTCATGCTACACAGCCAAAGTTAATGATTTCAAAGTTCATGAGAATCATGTTCACTATCCCGTCATGGTATAAATATATATGTATATATATGTATTGCATTGGTATATGCATTGATTGATTGGTTTTCAACCATTGGCAATATTTTATCCTTATCCTTGAGTTTATTCTAGTGTTCCAACTGCTAATCGACTTCAACATTGTATCCCCACATGATGCAGGTGTTAGTCATACTACACCTCCTACTTAGTGATTGAACTTCGAGAACAACTTGTGTTTACTTGAAGTGGTAAGCTTCCATCCTTCGGAAGGCTTCATTTCTCATTTTAGTTTCTTATGTTTTTATTGGTTAGTCTTGGACATGGTTTGTCTATGGTCAGGGGCATGTCCCGATTGAATATTGTGTTGAATTCAGATAAAGTCTTTGTGAGACTACTGTGGGTTGGTTTGGGAGGTGTCGGTAGTGGTGTAAGCCTTGGAATTGGTATTGGTATTGGGGCTGATACTGTATGACTTTATTGAATTTGTGATTGTTCTATTTTATTATGGTATGGATATGTACTTGGTTATTATTTCGGTTTTGGTTATGGTTGTTGGTTTGCATTCGATGGTTAGACTTGTTTGTGTTGGCCATGGTCATGGACCTATCCCAATGTCATTGAGTTGATAATAACGCTATCTTGTTATATGTTTGGAATTCATCCGACTCAGGGTATATGATTGGAGGTTGGATTAGGTATAGACGATGGTCTCCTGTCCTTGTTGGACCTTGGATGCCCATTGCGACAAGGCCCAAGTTCGGGTTGTGTCAACATGGCACATGCTCCACTCAAACATGATCATCATAGACTCTAAACCAAGCAACAATATAAATTCAAAATTGAGCCAACATCGTATAATAGTTATAAATATGAGCCTAAGTTATATGTTATGTATTATCAATTGGTTCTGTTAAACTAGCTATATGTTATGTATTATCAATGGTTTCTACATAGGGCGGCTTATACCTAACACCAAATCTAGGTTTGGAGTGGAAAGTGTAAGATTCCTCACATGCCCCAAGTTCTGATACGGATACGACCATGAAGATGGATGTGTTCGAGAGTGTCAAGAGTCCACCAACGGGAGTGCATTGTTGATGTGTGAAAAAAGGACTCAAAACACACCAAACCGAGCCTAAGATCACACTTGAAGTGTAAAGAGGATCCTTGGAACACAACAAGGCAGCCCCTAAAATACACTAGAAGGGCGCCCTTTCTTTAAAGGGCGTTTTGGTCATTTAACTTATATTTTGTTAGAGCCTATATATAGAACATTTTAGGGTTTTAGTCTTTAGATTTGGATGATATTGAAAGTTGTATAACACTTGAAAACATTTCTCTCTTGTGAGAAAGGCCTCTTGGCCGAAACTAGGGCACACAAGTGTGAATTCACTTGTGTTGTTTGTTCAAGGCTTAGAAACATTGGGTGATTGGGAGATTGATGTCCCTCTTGTGTCCATGTAAGAGTGTTGGTGTTGTAATTACTTGTATTAAGGGTTTTGGTATTTGATACACACCTTAGTTCTTAGTAATTGTAATATTCTATGTTACACTACCTATCCCTTTACTTTCTTGTAATCGTGTAGTGTTTGTTCTAGTAATCTTGTAACCGTTGGTTGTTGTTATTATTAACTTGTTGTTCATCTTGTATTTTTTCTTTTTTGGTATCGAAACACCATGTAAATTCGTGAATCTTGTGTTGTTGTTGTTGGCCGAGACTTGCTCTCAAGTGGCTCTTGGGTTCTTCTTGTTTGTAGACTGTTTTTGAGTGTTTTTGGTGCATTCCAAGTTTGGTTTGTATCAACGTCACCATAAGAACCATCACAAGACTCTTCATCATCTCCATACTCACTATAAGCACTAGGCACTTCAGTCATCTCATTTTCCCTCTCAAACCCGTAACTTTCTAATCTGTCTGTGCCTTGATCTTTGTTATTTTCATAGCCCCCATAATCTCCAACAACTTCGTAGCCATAAAATCCCTCACAATAACCATAGTCTCCTATGTCATAGTCACAATAATCCGTGGTTATTGAAGACATGTTCCCCTTATCGTATAATAGTCATAAATATGAGCCTAGGTATTTCTAAACTAGTCATTCAACATGCCATTAATATTCAAAACAATTTCAATCAAGAAATCATCCATAGCAACTTGAACACCCCACTTACTTCTAACAAAAACTTTTAAAATTTACTCCTAAAAATAAAAATGGGATATTGGGTTCATATGGCGCCCCTTTGGAAAAGAACAAAAAAGAACAACCAAGGGGTTGTTGAAGTGTGCACCTACTAGACTGGCAACAACAACTAAACCTCAAAACAAACAAACAGAAAATCTTACTGTATTTTTTTTTTCAAATTTACACAAGAACTAGGAACACAACTAAGAATGAAAAACTTATTGCAACAATTTACCCAAAAACATGGAAATTTTACCCACTACACAATAAAAAACATACTTTATTCCCAAAGTGTAATTCAAAAGTAAGGATAGAAATATTCTTTGAGGCCTCTTGGCCTAACTAGTAGCATCTTTAGTAATTAATGAGGTTCGGTGGACCCCACACCTAATCTTTCCCATACTTCTTAGCTCGGGTCTCTGGTACTCAGACATTCCATCAACCTAGGACTCAATAAAAACCAAAAACTGTGTGAAATAAAAACTAAAATACTAAAATAAAATAACTACCCTAAATTGGGTTGCCTCCCAAGCATCGCCTGGTTTTGTATCGCAGCATGACCAGCATCAATACTCTTTATCTATTTTTCTTCTTTTTTTTTCTTAATCGGAGGTCATTTTCTCTCTCTTTTCTGAGCTCTTGAGTGGGTACTCTCAAGGTCGACATTTTTGCCAGCACTAGCCTTTTCAGAATCATTCTCAAGTTGCGCAACTTTGGGATTAAGAGGAGGCTTGGGGAACTCCATGAGATATTTTGAAGAGGTCATTGGTGGTTTTGACTTCACTACCCCACACTCATCTACTTCCATGGCTATAATCATACACAACTCCTTATAGTGCAAAGGTGTATTGAGTGGTTTGTAAACTTTGATGACCACCTTTTAAACATTTAATCTCATTTTAAGAGTGCTCTCTCTAACATCAATCAGTTATCCTTTTGTTTCCAGTAATGGAAGTCCTAATATGATTGGTACCTTACATCTTCATCATAATAAAAAAAAAATCAACAAGAATAATAAACTTACCAGCCTTAATGAGCATGTCCTATATGATTCCTTTGGGTTGCACTTTATAGCCATCTGCCATTTGGATCACATAGAGCGTGGTCTAAGATTTTGTAAACCAGAAGCATTAAACACCGATAGGAGCATCAATTTTTTGATTTCCCCTAAATCACTCAGAGTATGGACCACATCACTGTTATGAATTTATGTGGGGAGGGTAAAACTCCTTGGTTCTATCGGCTTCTTGGTCCTCTTCCTCATCACCGTCGATTTGCACTCCTCATTTAATTCCATGATCTCAATGTCCTGTAATGTCTTCTTACTTGTTACCATATACTTTATGCACATAGCATACTTAGGCATACACTGTAAAACATCTAAAAAAGGAAGATTAATTTGAAGTTCTCTGAATATGTCAAAGCACTTCTTAATACATACATCCTCCTGGGCCTTTTTGAGCCTTTGAAGGAATAATGGTGGTGGTCTTTCAGGTGAATGCTTAGCTTCCTTAGTTTTTGGGTGCTTAGACTTCCCTGAATTTTTATCATCTTTAACTGTAACCTTTATCTCCTCAACCTATTGTGGCACCAACTTCGCCCGAACCTCCTTAGTTTTCTTAGGAAGCCTGTCAATGTGGTCACTACCACTCCTCAAGGCGATTTCCATAACTTGCTTTGGATTATATTTGTCACTCAATAATCCAACTTGGGGCTTGGTTCTCTATACGTGAGCTAGCATCCTCAACTATGTCACCAGATTCTTTTGAGAAAGTTGTTAATTTTATTATCTCAGCAACCATCTATTCTTTGCTTTCCAAGATCTTCTTCAGTGTCTACTCAATATTAATGGCCCACATATTTTGTTACTGCTAAAGTTGCTAAGTCTGATTACTATCCCATGAATAGTTGGCTAATTATGCCACTTGTGATTATAGGCATTACCATAAGATCCATTTTGTGCATTATCGATAAAATTTACCAACTCCGAATTAGCCATACAAGTCTGCAGAGTGACTACTAATTCCACAAATCTCATACCAAGATGGAGACTGCTGAACTCCATGTACCTTCACCTAAGATTGAATCATACCCAATTTACTAAACTGTGTCATTATCTGATTCTTGAGAGCTAACAATTAGGCGACTAGGGCTATGACTATAAACATCAATCACACCCACATACTTTTTCAATACACTTCTAGAGATGTCACTATGCTAGTTAAGATTACCTTGTGCAATTTGTTTCAGCAAGGTATGCAACTCATCCTATATTTTCTCCAATGCTTGACCCCCGGTGGCTGAATTTACCAAAATCTTTGTACTATGGTCAAGAGCTTCAACAAAAGTATGAGATACTACCTTGTTAGATTGTTGGTGATGTGGATATTCCATGCGTAGAGATTTAAACCTCTCCCAAACATGAAATAAGTTCTTATCCAATATTAGCTTAAAACATAATTTTCACTATGTAACCTAGCAGTCTTGCTGAATGGGATGAAATGGATGAGGAAATTATGTTCAAGATCATCCCATTTAGTGATGGATCTTTCCTTCTCTGAATTCAACAACTTCTTTGCTTCCCTAAAAGTTAGAAGGGGAAGAGTGTGAGCCTCACATAGTCTTTGGAGACTCCAGTAGGGATGAAGGTGTCACTGATCTCCAAGAAATTATGTAAATGGACCTGTGGATCTGCATATGAAAATCTTGTGAACTGTCTACTATAATGCAAAAGTTTCACCATGTTCTGCTTCAACTCAAATCTACCTCCAAGTATTGGCCTGCGGATAACAGAGGTAACATTACTTTCAAGTGGGATTGCCACTTTGCGTACTGTCCTGTGAATTGTTGGATCTTCATCCATGGGTGTAGGAATAGCTCTCTCTTACTGAATTTGAGGTATCCGGTAGAGAAGCACTGCTTCTCTCCTCAACTAGTGTAAGCATTGCTCAGGTTTGGGGTGTGGTTCAACCAAATTCCTTTCCCTTTCTAGATTTCTTTATTTTAAAATCCGAACCTGCAAATTCAAAAGTTAAGATCAAGTTATTAACAGTTTTAAAACAAAATAGTAAAACTATAAGTATGATAGGTCCCAATTAATAAGTCCCACTACTAGAAAACTGTAAATTACATGGAAATTTTACCTAGGGAAATATATCGCAGGAAATACATGCGGATTAACCTACGAAAATATTAAATTCCTGAACATTAAAATATATTACCTGTGAATTATATATTTGCAACAAATTCTGCAGGTAAATTTGGTGCCATATTGCGCAAATTTTGTACTTGCGACATTACCTAAGGAACTGTATCGGTAGGTATTTTATCTCTAGGTAAATCCGCGGTTATATGGACAAATATATATATTTTTAAAATTCATAGAAAAATCTCCAGGTAATTTATCCTACGGATTTACGTAGAGATATTTTGGTGGGAATTTATGTAATGAATTTTATTACCTAGGAAATTATTTGGAGATTTTGTGCTGCGAATTTTGCTGGAAATTTATTCTTGGGGATTTACCTACAAAATTATTACTTGCGACATTTACCTGGGGAAATGTATCGGTGGGTATTTTATCTCTAGGTAAATCCATAGGTATATGGACAAATATATATATTTTTTAAATCCATAGGAAAATTCCCAGGTAATTTATCCTACGGATTTACGTAGAGATATTTTGGTGGAAATTTATGTAATTGATTTCAATACCTAGGAAATTATTTTGGAATTTTTTGCTGCGAATTTTGCTGGGGATTTATTCTTGGGGATTTAACTGTGAAATTATTACTTGCGACATTACCTGGAGAAATATATCGGCAGGTATTTTATCTCTAGGTAAATCCACAGGTATATGGACAAATATATATATTTTTTGATTCCATAAAAAAAATTTCAGGTAATTTATCCTACGAATATACGTAGAGATATTTTGGTGAAAATTTATTTAATGGATTTTATTACCTGAGAAATTATTTGACAATTGTATTCTGCAAATTTTGTTGGGGATTTATTCTTGGGATTTACCTGCGAAATTATTACTTGAGAAATTATTGGGGGATTGTGTTGCTATAAATTTAGCTGAAATTATTTCTTGGGAATTTAACTACGAAATTATTTCTTGGGGATTTATTTCAATTTTGAAGATTAAAGTAGTGAGTCTTTCTTTGTCATGACCGGGCATTTAAAATTTGTGATTTTTTTTTAGAAAAAATTAATTTTTTTCAAACCTATTTTTCATTTTCAAATATAAATAACTTAGAATGGTTGAAATGAAATGAAATAATGGGAAAACATTATTTATACTAAATATATAAAATAAAATATATATATATATATAAATATAAAATTTATATATAATAATATATATATATTATTATTATCGTTGATTTTAAAGTAATATATTATATGTCGTACTTTTAGTTACACAATTTATTCATAACTAATCTGAGCATAATTATATTATTTATTTTACTATTATTATTATTGTATTAATCCGCAACCTTAGTCAATTTAATTTTTCAATTTATTTATTCTCTAGTCTGATTTTGTCAATTTGTAAAAATTTTAGCCTAATTTTATTCAATTTATTACAATCCTAGCCCAAATTGTGTCCAATTGAACTCAATTTCAAATTTCATTCAATTTTTTAACCAAATTCTTAATATTTAGATCTCAACCGTTGATCAATATTTATTTTTAATATTAATTTTATATAGTTACTATATTTATTAAATATCAACCTAATTTCATTCAATTTTCCTAATTTATTTAAATTCTAGCCATTTATACTCAATTTGTGTCAATTGAGTTTAATTTGACTCAATCGAAAACCTCAATTCAATTTTTTTAACCCAATATCTAATCCTAATTTGACTTATCTCCTCAAGTCTAATCTCAATCGTTCATCATATTTGATCAACGACCAATATTAAATAAATTTTAACTAATATTTATTTTGAAATTGGACAGCTTCAGATTGAAAACAGATTGAAAATTTTAACTAATATTTTTCTTGAACCGATGGTCTATTGAAAACAACCTATCTACCTTAGCAGTAAGGTCTGCGTACACTGTACCCTCTACGGACCCCAATTTGTGGGAATAAATCAGGTTACTTGTGTTGACACCCAATTTTGACCTCTCGATACCCCTCTTAGGCTGCTATTTTAGCAAAATTATTAATTTTAAATGTTGATATTTTCTACGCATTATTTTGATATCAAATAAATATTAACGTGCCTCATTCATGATTTAAAAATATATGATTTATTTTTATATTATTATTTTTTACATTATATAATATTTTACATAATTTTGTTAATATTTATTAAATCATTTCCGCAATTATACATGCCCATAATTTACAAACATTGTCTATTATTATTATTATTATTATTATTATTATTCAATTTCAAATATTAATATTTTTACACACTATTGTCGTATTATATAAATACCGACGTGTCACATTAATGATTTAAATATTAAAAAATTATTTTTATTAATTTTTGTTATCCTTTTTTAGAATTTATCAATTCAAATACAATATTTTACTTAATTTTCTTACTTAAATCATCTTTCATAAATATGCACACTCACAATTTACAGATACATTGTCTAATTTTCATTATTATTATAATAATTATTATTATTTTTAAATTTTGTAAATTTTTTTTACATAATCTTAATTCTACACGCGTTGTCTATTTTTAATAGCAACACCTTATTATATTTATTAAATAGAAGCCTAATTTAAAACAATTTTTCTAATTTATTTAAATTCTAGCCATCTTGTACTCAATTAGTATCAATTTTAACCAAATTAACATTAATTTCATTTTCTGACCCCTTTTAAAATAATGTTAATCTCAGCCGTTGATAAAAAATGATCCAACGACTGAGATTCGCTCATTATTTTATACATAAAAAAATCCTAATCTCTCATTCTCAACAAAAATAGCTATATTTCTCTGCTCTTTCTCTATCTTTTCTCCCTTTCTCTCTCTAGGCATAGCCGCCGGAGGATGCAATTTTCTGACACCAGGTGCATGGTGCACTGGTCGAACGAGTTGGAAGATGGATCCTTGTTCCCAATGGGGTGATGTCAATGTGCTGAAGCCTGGACCTCAAGTGAAAATGTTAGGAGATTCTGTACAAAGAATGCTTTAAGATTTGAGCTCACAAACAAATCAATATTGTTGACAACCAATTTTGACCGCCCGATACTCTCTTAGACTGCTATTTTTGTCAAATTACTTAACTTTTAATATTAATATGGTTTATGCATTATTTTGCTATCAAATAATTCTCGACAAGTCCCATTCATGATTTAGAAAATGAATAAATTATTTCATTATTTTTTAATATAATTTCTTTTAGCATTTATTAGTTGAGATAAGACATTTTACACAATTTCATTAAATTATTTTTCATAAATATTCACACTCACGATTTACAAAAGCATTGTATATTATTATTATTGTTGTTGTTTAAATAGAAGTCAATTACATTTAATTCCCTTTTAGTGTTAAATTATCAGCCAATTGTGTACCCAATTGATGAAAATTATAGCCAAATTGATACCAATTTTAAGCTCAAATTGAAATTCAATTTTTCTGACCCTTTTTAAATAACTTTAATCTCAGCCGTTTATCAAAACCAATCCAATGGCTGAGATCAAATTTCTCACTCCTCTCCTTTTAAACAAAACAAGAAACCCTAATCTCATTTCCACTAAAAACATCTGCCTCTCTCCCTATTTTCTTCTCTTCCCTCTCTCTACACTTTCTCTCTCCCTATAAAACCAAAACAATTGATGCCGCCTTCACCGACGACCACTATTAAGCCATTTTTATCCTCCCTGAGATTTGTCACCACTGCACAACAGCCATGCAACCTCCACAGCCTTCAATACTAGCCGTCGCCGCTGGTGAACTCAACAACTTTGTCCAACCACCACAATTCAGGCGTCGGTGATCCGCTGCTCCTCTCCCCGTGTTCGCTGTCTCTTTTCCCAACGCCACCAATGGTGGCTACAACAATACCATCCGTCCCTCCGTTCTCCTTTTCAACCATCCCCGCCATCCACCAGTCCTAAATGTAGATGACGAGTAAAGTACGACTTGAATGTTCAGCATCTTTACTGGCCCTGAGTTGATGAGCAGGTTTGCGTACTTTCAGCTTAGATGAATTTTTGGTAGACAAATTCTTTTCGGGAGATATGTTCTTAGTTATGCGCTTCTCCAGTGTATTGTAAATTGGAAGAAGCATCGATGGGCTCTCTATGTTTTGGATCAGGCTGTGGCCTTCATTCCACTTGATCGTAGAGCCACTATACACCGTTTCCCAACAATAAGAGGAATATCTCCAGTGTACCACCCTCTATATATTTTCGGTTTCAAGTTATTAATGATTTTTCACATCGAGTACATGTATGCCTTTTTAAGTTTTATCATCACTTGACATTGTTATACCTACAATTTAAATAGATACCAATATTGAGTTCTCTGTGAACTAAGTCATTCGATAGCTTTCTTGTTTACAGCTTTCGTATCTATGCTATAGTTTAGAATTCTGGTACAACTTTTGGATCTCAAGCGTTTATGCAATTTCAAGCTCATTTAACAGAGATAAATAAGAGGCAGAACATAAAGGAATGCGTTCAAAAATTTGTATTTAAGTTAATAATGTGGTTGACTAATAGGACTAACAAGTGCATTATTATTCATTACTGTCAAGTTACTTTGTATTTAAGCTAGTAATGTAGTTGACTGGTAGGACTAACAAGTGCTTTATTTTTCATTACTGTCAAGTTAATTTGTATTTAAGTTAGTAATGTGGTTGACTGGTAGGACTATGAAGTGCATTATTGTTCATTACTGTCAAGTTATATTAAGTAATCCATTTCAATTTGTTTGTCTGGTTTAACTTGAAACAAAGTTTAACAAAGTGAAGAACATTTTGAAATCTTGTGATCTTAAATTAAAAAATGATCAAGTGTAGTGTTTTGAAATGTGTACTAGTGACTTCAAAATGATCAAATGTCATCACTTGAGAAGTGGATTAGTGAATTGAAAATGGTTTAGTGTAGTTACATGAAAGGTGAACTTAAAAAGGGTTAAGTATAATGACTTGAAATGTGAATTAGTTATTTGAAAATGATTTAGTGTAGTGATTGGAAATGTGTACTAGTGACTTGAATATGGTTAAGTGTAGTGACTTGAAATGTGAATTAGTTACTTGAAAATGATCAAGTGTTGTCACTTGAAAAATGTATTAATGAGTCGAAAATGGTTAAGTGTAGTGACTTGAAAATGTTTAAGTATAGTGACTTGAAATGTCAATTAGCTATTTGAAAATGGCTTGAGTGTAGTGACTTGAAATGTTTACTAGTGGCTTGAAAATGATTAAGTGTAGTTACTTGAAATCGCGAACTTGTAACTTGAAAATGATTAAGTATAGTTATTTGAAATTGTGAACTTATGACTTGAAAATGGTAAGTGTAGTCAATTGAAATGTGTACTAATAACTTGAAAATAATAAAGTATAGTTACTTGAAATGTGTAGTGTCTTGAAATATGTATTAGTGACTTGAAAATAATTAAGTGTAGTGACTTGAAATGTATACTAGTGACTTTAAAATTATTAAGTGCCGTGACTTGAAATGTGCACTAGTGACTTGAAAATAGTTAAGTGTAGTTACTTGAAAATGGTTAAGTATAGTGACTTGAAATGTGTACTAGTGACTTGAAATTGGTTAAGTGTAGTTACTTAAAATTGGTTAAGTATAGTGACTTGAAATGAATGATTAAGTGTAGTGACTTGAAAATGGTGAAGTGTAGTTACTTGAAATGTGAATTAGTTACTTGAAAATGGTTTAGTATAGTAACATAAAATTATAATATCAACCCCACTCTTCTATTTCATGTTCAATTAATGTCAGAGAATAACAAGATTTTTATTGAAATAGATCTTTCTGTTGTTTTACTACATTTTTGTCAATACTCTTTCTGTATTTGCCTATTTCCAATTGCAACTCTAATCTTGTCATTTGTCTTCTGTGTATTTTGTTGTAGCATCAAGTAATTTAGTACAAGCGGCCTCTTGTGGTGGAGAGGTCTTGCTCGACTGTTGGAAGTTAAAGGATTTGTTAAATGATGAACGCCCATCTCAAGAAGACAACCAAGAGGATGAAAGTGATGATGACTCTGATGACGTAAATGAAAGTGATTCTAATCTTGATAACATGAATGAAAGTGATTCCGACCTTGATGGTTGGTAGTTTTATTGAGGATTCAAGTTTGAAATATTTTGTTTTGGATCATTTAAGAATTATAAATTATTGATGTGGATGTTTTGAATTATGTTTTTTTGTTAGCCGTAATGATTTACATTTGACTTGTATTGAATGATGTTTTTGAGAATTATTGAAGGTTTTGAATAGATTTTTGATTAATTGTGAAATGTTTTTAGTAATTTACGTATGAATTATTACTTGGAAATTTTCATGGTGATGTACATGCTAAAATATTCATGAAAATTTTCTAGAAAATTTTTTTTCTTGCAGATTTACTTGGGGCATTTTATACGATTTTTTTTGCAAAATAGTTTGTGGGGAATAATTTATGATTTTTTTTGTGGAAATCCGCAGGTAAAATCCCTTTTTATGAAATTTTACCAAATAATTCATGCAAAAATTTGATAGTTAATCATAAATAAATCCGCAAATAACGTACCTGCGGATTTATTTCCGCAACTAAATTACCTAGGGATTTACTTGGGAATCTTCGTGGGAAAAAATTTGTGAATTTTTAGTGGAAATCCGCAGGTAAAATCTATTTATTATGAAATTTTATCAAATAATTCATGCAAAATTTTGATAATTAATCGTAAGTAAATTCTCAAATAACGTACCTGCGGATTTATATTTGCAGCTAAATTACCTAGGGATTTTATAAATTCGCAGGTAATAATTACCTACGAAGGTATTTCCTTTGGATTCTAATTGATAAGAAAATCTGCAGGTAATCAAATTACTTGGGGATTTTACCACATTATCCCTATGAAAATCCCTTGGTAATAAGCACATTTCTTGAAGTGTCCCCGGCAGCAGTGCTTAAAACTAGTTGTGCCCAACCATACAGACAAGTGTATGTGGTCACCCAAGTAGTAAAATGGACTTATGAAAGCCAAGTATCTATTCCTTAGGGACTTGTGCTCAGCAACCATCTAATTGTAGTTCGCTATGTAGATTAAACAAGTGCAAAAGTAACCAAAATGTTTGAAAATTGAAAAATAAGAGTAAAAGTGAACAATACAATAATGGATAGTATTTGAACAATACTAGGAGAAACCTAGGGTTAAGGCACTACGAACAATCCTACTTAGTCATCTAATCTCATTGGTTGTTAATTTTCTTGGTTGTTGACTTACGAGGTTGATAACATGCATATGGTCTTTCGAACCTCTAACCAACTATCTAACTTAGCCTCACAACTGCATCATTGAGCGGTGATGTAAGAACTAAGTTAAAAGCATTTGTATTCTTCCCATAAATGAACCTAATAGGGGGTATAAGGTATGTTCCTATCCTAAACGTAAATCATAACTTTAATTCATTGAATTATTACAATCCTATTTCATATACCCCACATTTTATTCAATCATTTCTCCAGGATCATGAGAGAATTATGAGTTTATACTAAGGTCCACAAATCTATAAAAAATACATTAAAATGATATCTGAACAATTAATAATGATAAATAACATAACCCAACTTAATTACAAACTTAAGAACTAATATTCTTGGCCTCAACCCCCGATCAGGGTGTTTAGCCACTCATGGAATTAAAAAGAATCAAAATCATGGAATTCATGTAATATTCAAAAATAAAACTAAAGGAAAGGATTAAGAACCCAAAGTGAAGCCTCCTAAAGTGTATTCCACACCTTAAAGGTCATCAAAGTTGTTTAAAAAATTATTGGATTGTTTTATTTATACTCAGAGATAATCGGACGAAACTAACACACTAGCATGCCGCATGCTTATCACAGAGGATAGGGAGTGTGGCACGCCCCTATCATGGTGACACACTTGAAATTGCATCTTGAATTGTCTCTAATGGCATGGAATACACTTAAAGAATAGGCTAGAGTGCGTGCCACACCCCCATGTCCAAAAATTCCAGCTTTTGTCATCCTTTTCTCCATGCATTTGACCTTTGTTTCCTTGCTTTGTGGTGGCTTTTACTCATAAAAAACCAATTGTATATAATCACATAATAAAGTTTAACATATATCCAAGATTTATATAACATAAAACACCATGAATTAGTTCTTACAAAACCATCAAATCCAACAAGATAAACTAGAATACCACATATCTTAAGCTAAGAGTACAAGTTTCCATTTAAACTCTAAATGAACATTTTGCTTCCAAACTTGTTTTGAACACACCTCAAACTTTAAAAACATGTATTTGAACACCAATATGTTAAATTATATGAATATTAACTCATTATTCACATGTAAATCCCTCAAAACTAGGCTTAATAATAGTAGATAACAACATAAATCCACCTAAGATTATCACCCCACATTTAAGGCCTTTGTAATACCCCGAGACTCTAACCAATAGTGAAACCATGAATCAAGATCATGAGAAGTAAATAATAGTTCTTTGGTTGTTTTCTGATCAAGGGTGATGTGTATTAAGGCCTCAAAGATGTCCTAGCGATTAGGTGAACCAAAACATTCCTTACCGATTGAATTCTTGGGAAGGATATTGCCATATTCAACTTAAAATGAGCATATATCTCGTTTTACTATGAATTATTGAGCTCATGACCTACCAACGGATATATAATTGAATTAGCTTTCTAAGGGTACCAATTTTACCCAAATTCAGTGTCGGAGCAAAGAGTTATGCCCATTTTACTCCAGCATGTCAGCCTGGAAATTTCGTGACGACATTTTGTGACGACTTGTCACAAGCCTGACGGCTTGTCAAAAAATGTCGTCACCATAAGAAGAAAGTCACAAAATCCAACATTTTGTGACGACTTGTCACAAGTTTGACGGCTTGTCACGAATGTCGTCAGCTTTTTTTTCAGCAATTAAGGGACGTTTTTACAAGGGTATTTTGGTCTTTTTCCATCTTTTGGAGGCCTATATAAGTATGAGAATCCCCATACAAACCCTAATTTCTTCATTCTCTCTTCCAATTTTCTTAAGAATATATATTAGGGTTTCAATCAAGAAAATTTAATCTTCCAAAAATCATCCATAAATCTTCAAGATTTCTTCAAGAATCAAGTTCCTCATAGTGTGGGATTTGAGAATCATTTATTACAAGTTCGGATAGAGTCTCAAGTACTAGAATTCATACAATTTCAAAGATTAAGGTATGTGGGGTTTGAACAAGAGCAATTCTTTTGTTCTTGTGCCCAAAGATTAGATTTCTATCATGGATTTATGTGATTTTGCAAGTGGGTTTATACCCAAATTACTTCATCATGAGATTATGAGAATATAAATTGTTCAAGCTTTGTTATACATGAATATTTTACTATTACCAAGTTATGACTTGATATTTAATATTGTGAATTTCGTATTTCTACCATGAGTTGATATTTCAAGTTCTTTCAAGATATGTGTCAAGCTTTAAGCTTCCTTATGACAAACTGGATTATTGAGTATATTGATTTATGAGATTGAGTTATTACAATGATTCTTGATATTTCCTCAAAGTTATTGATGTTGTCATGATTTAATGAATTGATACATTTTGATATTGATAAAGATTGATTTGATTTGAGTCAAGTTAGGAATCCACAAATTAATTATGATTTGATAAATGAGAAAGAGATTTTATTTGGTCTTCATGATAGACCCTTGTGATATTTGTGGTGGATTTCCTAATGCGTTCTGAGCTTGTGTCTCGGAGTAGTATTTAGTACCGAACGGGAAATATGGTATTTCCTCGAAACTACGTGCCACTGTAAGATTGATATTGATAATTGTGGGCCAGAGGCCAAGTATGAGATTGTGATCACTAAATTTAGGTTCTACTCCCTGGCAAGTGTACGACGCTCCTGCCAATGTGGGGTTCTCTCCTTAGAAGGGTAAACATTTGGACTCCATGTAGCTCACATGGTTTATGTCAGTTATAAGAACCTCCCATGTCCATAAGAGTTGAGTTTCTTGAATTACCAAGTCACTCCGAGTCTGGAGTCTTGAGTTGAGTTATTTATGATGATTTATGAGGTTTTTATCATATAATTTATTTACTATGAGATCATGAAAAGTATGTTTCAATCTAACTCAAGCCAAGTGAGCCATTATTGTACATATGCATATTTTTATGAAATTGATGATGATAGTTTCATTGTTGGATGCACCCCTACATACTCAGTACATTCCAAAGTTCTGACCCATATATTTTCCTATGGGCTATATTTTCTCGTAATGTAGGTTCAGGTACTCAGCCGTAGCCGCGTTAGCGATATTCGAGTGCCTTAACTATATTCTCTCAGTGGTGAGTCCTCATGGTTCGAGGACCGTGTCTATATTTTTATGATATAATTTTGTTGTTATGGTTTTTAGTACTGTTGAGTCAGTTGGGGGTTTGTCCCAATGGATCCTTGATTCTGATTTATTGAGGCTTTGTCAGACTAGAGGGTTGGTGTGTATAGACATTCAATATATTTTGGTTGTACAGTCTAGTATTCTCCAGTAGTTCTCTTGAACCCGATGTGGTATATCTCTTTATTATGCATGACTATTGTTGAATTGAGTTCCTTGAGGTAGTGTCTGGCTTCGAGGGTTAGCTTGGGGCTACGTGTAGCCCTAAGCACCATGTGACATCTCGGGATGGAAATTTTGGGGCGTTACAAAGCTTGGTATCAAAGTCTAAGGTTTAAGGAGTCCTAGGGTGTCTGACAAGCCGCATTACGTAGAGTCTTGATGTTCAGTGTGTAGCGCACCATATCTATGAGCAAGAGGCTATAGAACGTTTTAGGAAAAGTCATTTCTTTCTTTCTAAAGTTTATCGTGCATAAAAATGTCTCTTTATTAGCGATTAACTCATACTCTCTTATAGCAAAAAATACCTCCTCATCAAGCTCGTAGAAACAACGAGCAACCTCTACTTGTTCATCCCTTGAGCGAGCATGTGTCTCATGCAGAATTTCGGGAAGCTTTTCAGGCGCTAGCCCAGGTAGTTACCGCCAATGCTCAAGCTAACACCCAGGCTACTGTTCCGCTTCTGCAAGAGAATAATTCTACTGCAGGTCAAGTTTGTAACTTTATGCGGATGAATCCCACCTGAGTTCTATGGGTCGAAGGTAGGCGAAGACCTACATATGTACTTGGATAAAGTGAGAAAGATCACCCAAATTATGCAAGTGACTGAGGAGGAGAGTGTTGAATTAGATACCTATCGAATGAATGATGTTGTATATGTTTGGGTGGAGATGTGGAGGATGAGTAGAGAGGAGGATGCCACTCCCATGACTTGGTAGTTATTCAAGGATGCATTCTTGGACAGATTCTTTCCTCTTGAGATGGGGGAAGCAAAGATAGAGGAATTCATAAATTTGAGACAAGGATCCATAACTGTTAAGGAGTATTGTCTTAGATTCAATCAGTTATCCAAATATGCTTCTAGTATGATGACTAACTCTAGGAATATCATGAGTAAGTTCGTGACCGGCGTGTCGAGTTACATTATGAAAGAGTGTAGATCTGCTATGCTTAATAGGGAGATGGATCTTTCTCGGTTGATGATACATGCCTAATAGATTAAAGCTGATAAGGACAAAGACAAGGAGAGAGTAAAAGGGAATAAAAGAGCTAGATTAGAGCAGCAGAGATTTAGTCAGTCCAGATTCCATGGAGGGAACCACCCTCAATTTCAGGGACGTCCATTTATGCCCGCGCCTTTCTCAGTTAGAAGAAGGCAGGAGAAGGGGAACAAGCCTATCCCATCCAGGTCTCAGGAAAGTGTAGGTAACTGACCTCGTCCTCCTTCATGTGCCAAGTGTAGTAGAGATCATTTTGGCGAGTGTTTTGTTGATCAAATAGGTTGCTTTGGTTGTGGAAAATTGGGCAACCGACTTAGAGATTTTTCGTATGCTAGATAGGGAAGTTGAGATGCTCATCCCCAGAGTCAGGCTACCAGTGCCCCCGCTCTCGTAGTCTGGCCAGTTCCTCCTCAGGGCACCTCTTCTAGTACTACTGGCGGTTAGCACCAGAATCACTTCTATGCTATACCACCTCGCCAAGAGAAGGGGGACTCTCCAGATGTTGTCACTGGTATGTTCCATGTCTTTCATTTTAATGTGTATGTATTAATGGAACCCGATTTGAGTTTCTCTTATGTGACACCTCTGGTTGCTGTAAATTTTGAGATGGACCCTGAAAGGATTCCTGAGCCTATTCTGGTTTCTACCCCGGTAGAAGAATCTATTATTGCTAAGCGAGTGTATAAGAAGTGTCCTGTCATTGTCCTTCATCGAGTCATATGTACTAATTTGATTGATCTAGATATGGTTGATTTTGACGTTATTCTAGATATGGATTGGATTCACTTGTCCTATGCGTCTATAGATTGTCGTACCAGAGTGGTCAAGTTTTAGTTTCCTGACGAGCCCGTTTTTTAGTGGTCCGGGAGTTCTATAACTCTGAAGAGCCATTTCATATCCTACCTCAAATCTAGGAAGTTGATTTCCAAAGGTTTCATCTATCACCTAGTTCGAGTTAAAGACCTCAAGTCTGAGACTCCAACTATTCAGTCAGTTACCATTGTTAATGAGTTTCCCAATATTTTCTTGGAAAATCTCCCAGGGATCCCACCTGATAGAGAAATAGAATTCGGGATTAATCTCCTTCCTGGCACATAGACTATTTCTATTCCTCCGTACCGTATGGCTCCCGCAGAACTTAAAGAGTTGAAGGAGCAACTCAAAGATCTCTTAGACAAAGGCTTTATTAGACCTAGTGTTTCCCCGTGGGGTGCACCTATTCTATTCATGCGTAAGAAAGATGGTACATTGTGTATGTGCATTGACTACCGTCAACTCAACAAGGTAACTATCAAGAACAAATACTCTCTTCCTATAATCGATGATTTATTTGATCAGCTACAGGGTGCAAGTTATTTCTCAAAGATAGACTTAGATCCGACTATCATCAGCTTAAAGTGAGAGTGTGATATTCCAAAGACAACCTTTCGAACCCGTTATGGTCACTATGAGTTTCTTGTCATGTCCTTTGGGTTAACCAATGCTCCAGTAGCCTTCATGGGCCTCATGAATTGAGTGTTTAAGCAATATCAAGATATGTTTGTCATTGTATTCATAGACGATATTCTTGTATATTCCCGAAGTGAGAATGATCATGCCGACCATCTTAGAATTGTCTTGCAAACTCTTAGAGATCATCAATTATTCGCTAAATTTAGCAAGTGTGAATTTTTTCTAAGGTCAATTTCTTTTCTGGGTCACATTGTTTTCGCCGAAGGCATTAGAATCGATCCCCAAAAGACAGAAGCTGTAAAGAATTGGCCTAGACCTACCTCCCCATCTGACATTAAGAGTTTCTTGGGTTTAGCTGGTTACAACCGTAGTTTTGTTGAGGTCTTCTCTTCCATTGCGTCTCCCATGACCCGGTTGACCAAAAAGAAAGTAAAGTTCCTGTGGTCGGAACCTTGCGAGAAGAGTTTTCAGGAGTTAAAGACTCAACTCACTTCAGCCCCAGTGTTAGCTTTACCCGTTGGTACTGATGGTTTTGTGGTTTATTGTGACACTTCTATAGTTGATTTGGGTTGTGTGTTGATGCAGAGGGGTAAAGTTATAGTTTATGCCTCTAGATAGTTGAAGCCTCATGAGAAGAATTACCCAACCCATGATCTTGAATTAACAGCTGTATTTTTTTCTTTGAAAATCTGGAAGGATTATTTGTATGGTGTTCATGTTGATGTGTTTACTAATCACAAAAGCCTGCAACATGTGTTTAGTTAGAGGGAGTTGAATCTTAGACAAAGAAGATGGTTAGAGTTTCTAAAAGACTACGATATAAGTGTGGTGTATCATCCAGGCAAGGCCAATGTTGTGGCAGATGCTCTTAGCAGGTTGTCTATGGGTAGTGTAGCTCATGTAGAGAATGATAAGAAAGAATTGGCTCGTGATGTGCATTGTTTGGCTAGGTTGGGTGTTAGATTACTTGATGTAACTGAAGGGAGTATGTTAGTTCAGAGTAGTTCCAAGTCCTCTTTGGTCTCGGAGGTAAAGGAGAAGCAAGACAGGATCCTAGTTTGGTCAAACTGAAGGAGTCAGTTAAGGAACAAAAAGTAGAGGTTTTCTCCCAAGGGGGAAATAGTGTGTTGAGATTGAAGGGTAGATTGTGTGTTCCCAATGTTGATGACCTAAGGCAGAGAATTATGGATGAAGCGCATGGTGCGCGATATTCTATTCATCCCAGTGCTACCAAGATGTACTGTGATTTGCAAGAAATTTATTGGTGGAACGATATGAAGAAAGACATAGAGGATTTGTGGCAAAGTGTTCTACTTGTCAACAGGTTAAGGTAGAGCACCAAAAACCTGGTGGTGTAATGCAAGAATTTAGCATTCCTACTTGGAAGTGGGAAGAAGTGAATATGGATTTCGTAATTAGTTTGCCTCCTTCTCTTCGTCAGCATGATTTGATTTGGGTTATAGTAGACCGATTGACTAAATCAATTCATTTCTTGCCTGTGCATTCGTCTTATACAACTGAGGATTATTCTAGATTGTATATTTGAGAATTCTTTAGACTTCATGGAGTTCCTTTGGCTATTATATCTGATAGGGGTATTCAGTTTACTTTCCAGTTTTGGAGGGCTTTTCAGAAGGGTCTCGGTATCCAAGTTCGTCTAAGTTCTGCTTTCCATCCATAAATAGATGGTTAGGATGAGCGGACCATTCAAACTTTAGAAGAAATATTAAGGGCATGTGCATTTAATTTTAAAGGTAGTTGGGATAAGTATTTGGCATTGATCGAATTTGCGTTTAATAATAGTTTCCATGCTAGTATTCAGATGGCCCCATTCGAAGCTTTGTATGGGAGAAGATGTAGATCACCTATAGGTTGGTTTGAAGTAGGAGAAGTAGTTGTGATTGGGCCTGATGCTGTGTTCGAGGCTATGGAAAAAGTTAAGTTGATCCGAGAATGATTGAAGACCGCTCAAAGTCGTCAGAAGTCGTATGCAGATGTGAGAAGAAAAGATATTGAGTTTAATGTTGATGATTTGGTTTACTTAAAGGTTTCACCCATAAAAGGGGTAAAGAGATTTGGAAAAAAGGGAAATCTTAGTCCCCGTTATGTTGGTCCGTACAAGATTCTGAGCTATGTTGGGAAAGTAGCATATGAGGTGGAGTTACCCGCGGAGTTGTCTAGCGTTCATCCGGCATTTCATGTTTCCATGCTTAAGAAGTGTATTGGTGATTTTGTCGTGGTTGATTCTTCCGAAAGCTTAGATATTCAGGATAGCCTTTCATTCGAGGAGATTTCGGTTGAGATTTTGGATTTTCAGATCCGTAAGCTAAGGAACAAAGAAGTTCCTTTGGTTAAAGTGCTTTGGCAAAATCAATCTGTTGAGGGTGCTACTTGGGAAGCTGAAGCTTTTATGCAAGCCAAGTACCCTCACCTCTTTTCTGTGAGTTTGGAGAGTGCAGAAGGTACTATTATTTCTTAATTCCACCCCCTTCTTATTAAAGATTCAGCTGTGTGTCTACTTCCATCACGAATTCGTGCATTTTGTATGGTATCCGAAGGTATAGAGTGAAGTAATCCCTTTGAGTGAGTCGTTCCAGCTATACGTCCTCATTTTCTCTTGTTCTTGGCCTATTTGGCAACATTCGAGGACGAATGTTATCAAGGGCAAGATATTGTAATACCCCGAGACTCTAACCAATAGTGCAACCATGACTCAAGCTCAGGAGAATTAAATTATAGTGCTTTGGTTGTTTTCTGATCAAGGGTAATGTGTATTAAGGCCGCAAAGATGTCCTAGCAATTAGGTGAATCAAAACATTCCTTACCGATTGAATTCTTGGGAAGGATATTGCCATATTCAAAATCAAATGAGCATATCTCTCGTTATACTACGAATTATTGAGCTCATGACCTGCCAACAGATAGATAATTGAATTAGCTTTCCAACGGTACCAATTTCACCCATGCCGGTATCGGAGCAAAGAGTTATGACCATTTTACTCCAGCGTGTCAACCTGGAAATTTTGTGACGACTTGTCACAAGCCTGACGGCTTGTCACAAAATGTCGTCACCATAAGTAGAAAGTCACAACATTCAACATTTTGTGACGACTTGTCACAAGTTTGACGGCTTGTCACGAATGTTGTCAGCTATTTTTTTTCAGCAATTAAGGGACGTTTTTGCAAAGATATTTTGGTCTTTTTCCATCTTTTGGAGGCCTATATAAATATGAGAATCCCCATCTAAACCCTACATTCTTCATTCTCTCTTCTAATTTTCTGAAGAATATATATTAGGGTTTCAATTAAGAAAATTTAATCTTCCAAAAATCATCCATAAATCTTCAAGATTTCTTTAAGAATCAAGTTCCTCATAGTGTGGGCTTCGAGAATCATTTATTACAAGTACGGATAGAGTCTCAAGCACTAAAATTCATCCAATTTCAAAGATTAAGGTATGTGGGGTTTTGAACAAGAGAAATTCTTTCGTTCTTGTTCCCAAAGCTTTGATTTCTATCATGGATTTATATGATTTTGCAAGTGGGTTTATACCCAAATTACTTCATCATGAGATTATGAGAATATAAATTGTTCAAGCTTTTTTATACATGAATATTTTACTATTCCCAAGTTATGACTTGATATTTAATATTGTGAATTTTGTATTTCTACCATGAGTTGATTTTTCAAGTGGTTTCAAGATATGTGTCAAGCTTTAAGCTTCCTTCTGACAAACTGGATTATTGAGTATATTGATTCATGAGATTGAGTTATTACAATGAGTCTTGATATTTTCTCAAAGTTATTGATGTTGTCATGATTTAATGAATTGATACATTTTGATATTGAGAAAGATTGATTTGATTTGAGTCAAGTTAGAAATCCACAAATTGATTATGATTTGATAAATGAGAAAGAGATTTGATTTGGTCTTCATGATAGACTCTTGTGATGTTTGTGGTGGATTTCCTAACACATTCTGAGCTTGTGTCTGGGAGTAGTATTTAGCACCGAGCAGAAAATATAGTATTTCCCCAAAACTACGTGCCACCGTAGGATTGATATTGATAATTGTGGGCCAGAGGCTGAGTATGAGATTATGATCACTAAATTTAGGTTGTGCTCCCTAGCAAGAGTACGACCCTCTCTCCAATGTGGGGTTCTCTACTTAAGAGGGCAACACGTTGGACTCCATGTAGCTCACATGGTTTATGTCGGTTATAAGAACCTCCCATGTCCATAAGAGTTGAGTTTCTTGAATTACCGAGTCACTCTGAGTCTTGAGTCTTAAGTTGAGTTATTTATGATGATTTATGAGGTTTTTATCATATGATTTATTTACTATGATATCATGAAAAGTATGTTTCAGTCTAAATCAAGCCAAGTGAGCCATCATCGTACATATGCATATTTTTATAAAATTGATGATGATATTTGCATTGTTGCATGCACCCCCACATACTCAGTACATTCCAAAGTGCTGACCCACATATTTTCCTATGGGATACATTTTCTCATAATGTAGGTTCAGGTACTCAGCCGCAGCCACGTTAGCGATATTCGAGTGCCTCAACTACGTTCCCTCAGTAGTGAGTCGTCATAATTCAAGGACCGTGTCTATATTTTTGTGATATCGTTTTGTTGTTATGTTTTTTAGTATAGTTGAGTCAGTTGGGGGTTTGTCCCAATGGCTCCTTGATTCTGATGTATAGAGGCTTTGTCAGACTAGAGGGTTGGTGTGTATAGACATTCAATATATTTTGGTTGTACAGTCTAGTATTCTCTAGTATTTCTCTTGAACCCGATGTGGTATATCTCTTTATTATGCTTGACTATTGTTGAATTGAGTTCCTTGAGGTATTGTCTGGCTCCGAGGGTTAGCTTGGGGCTACGTATAGCCCTAAGGACCGTGTGACATCTCGAGATGGAAATTTTGGGGCGTTACAGCCTTGTTCGTCTTCGAATAATTCTTTATCTTAAGCATCTTATAACGAAGAATCTAAATTTACTACTAATACAAAGACACTCACTCTAGCACTATGATTACTACACCAAGAAAGTTGCACAAACAAGCATGTCATATACAATTGAAAGCTCATGAACATTACTTAAAAATACTTTAGCCTCAAGAATTGACTCCACCAAGTTGGAAAACTCATGCATATTACTGAATCAAAAAGATTATACAAGTCACCTAACTATCATCAAACATTTGACCTCATCACCGGAGAGATTTACCCATCTTCATTCACGGAGATGAAATTTACCACAAGAACACAAAAAAAACATTCACCACCTCCACCTTCACACATCTCATTTGTTTTGCCCTATCTCTTATTCTAGTCTACATATATTAAGGAGGGAGTATTCTCCTTCACAAATGATTCAAGTTTGCACAATCCTATTTCTTTTCATTACGTTACTCCTATCCACAACGCTTCAACTTTTTCATCACCAATAGCTACTACTTTGGTGCTTCACTTTCACCCTATTTCCTTCTTATATGTTACATTCCTTAATTGTATAAATTTTTCAACTAAAGAACCTAGGAAATTTTGATCAAATTATGGTCAATCAAAGAAGGGGAGTAGGCTACATACGAGGTTACCAAAGAATATAGGATAAATACTCAATGGGTTAACTAAGATTATGCACAAGGGTAGGTAAAGTGAGTATGAAACATGGCTATCAAGGAAATGCCTATATCATATCCTAAACCCAATAATATTTATTTCGCTTTCCATAGGCACCAGGTATGTTCTAGACATTAAAATGCAACATGGAATAAACTAGAAACTCACATCACACATGGAACATGCTCAACTCAAATAGGATCATCATAGACTTTTAAACAAGCAACCACATAAATTCAGAATTAAGCCAACTTCATATAAGAGTCATAAACATAACCCTAGGTATCTCAAAAATAGTCCTTCAATAGATTTAACATGACTTTTATTTTCAAAAACACTTGCATCATGTAATCATACATAGCTTCTTGAAAGAACATCCCAATTACTCCTAACACAAACTTTTAAAATTTACTGGGTTCAAAGGGTGCCTACTTGGAAAAGAATCAAAAAGAACAACCAAGAGGTGGGTGAAGTGTGCACCTACTAAACTGACATCAACAACTAAAACTCAAAATAAATAAAGAGAAAATCTTACTGTATTTTTTTCAAATATACTCAAAAACTAAGAACACAAATAAGAATGAAAAACCTATCGCAACACTTATCCCTAAACCATAGAACTTTTCCCAAACCATACTCAAATACATATTTTGTCCCCAAAGTATAATTCAAAAGTAAGGATATAAATACCCATTAAGGCCTCTTTTCCTAACTAGTAGCATCTTTAGTCATTAATGATGTTTGGTGGACCCCACATTAAATCTTGGCCATGCTTCTTAGCTCAGGTATCCGGTACTCCGACATTCCATCAACCTGTGACTTAACAAAAACAAAGACTACATGAAATAAAAAATAAAATAACTACCTTAAATTGGGGTGCCTCCCAAGGAGCACCTTATTTAGTGTCGCAGCACGACCCGCATCACTACTCTTCATCCATTTTTCTTCATCCTTTTCTTTATACATGGAGGCCATCTTCTTAATTTTTTTTTGACCTCATGATTCATGAGTGGGTACTCTCAAGGTCGGGATTTTTATCTATAATAGCCTTTTTAGTCTCATTCTCAAGTTGATCAACTTCAGGATTAAGAGGTAGTTTGGGAAACTCCATGAGATTGTCTGAAGAGGTCTTTAGTGGTTTTAACCTTACTACTCTACACTCATACACTTCCATGGATACAATCATACATAAATCCTTATAGTTCAAAGGTGGATTGACTGGTTTGTAAACCTTAAATACCGCCTCTTCATCATTCATTCTTATTTTAATAGTGCCATCTCTAACACCAATCAGTACTCCTCCCATTGCATAGAATTGACGTCCTATTATGATTGGTACCCGATCATCTACGCATAATAAAGAACAATAAAATCAATAGCAATAATGAACTTTCTAACCTTAATTAGAACGTCCTCTATGATTCCTTTGGGATGCACTCTTGTCCTATCTGCCATTTGAAGCACCACAAACCATGGTATTGGCTTCCATAATCCAAGAGTATTAAACACCGACAGGGGCATCAATTTTATGCTTGCCTCTAAATTACTCAAAGCATGGACCTCATCACTGTTACCAATTTGATTGGGAAGGGTGAAACTCCTTGGGTCCTTACCTTCTTAGGCAAATTTTTTATCACCACAGAGTTGTAATCCTCTGTCAATTACACCATCTCAATGTCCTGCATCTTTGTCTTTCTTATCATCGCATTCTTTAAGTACTTAGCGTACTTAGGCATACTCTGTAAAACATTTACAAAATGAAGATTAATGTGAAGTTCTATGAACGTGTCAAAGAAATTCTTAAAACATGCATCTTCCTTGACCTTTATAAGTATTTGAGGGAATGGTGGTAGTAGTCTTTCAGGTGAACGCTCAGATTCCTTAGTTTTTGGGTGCTTAGACTTCCCTAATTTTTCAGCATCTTTAACTGCAACCTGCTTCTCCTCAACCTATTATGGGACCAACTCTACTCAAACATGTATATTTTTCTTGGTAGTCATATCAATGAGGTATCTATCACCCCTCAATGTTATTGCCATTACTTTATTTAAATTCTCTGTGTCATGCATTAATCTACCTTAGTGCCTGGCACTCTGCGCCTGAGCTAGCTTCCCCAATTGTGTCTTTAGATTTTTTTATTTTTTTAATTTAATTATTTGTGACTTTGTAGCCATTTTCTTAGTAATTAATAAAAAATAACAAAAAGTTGTCTATCCCAATGACAAAAAGAAAGCAAAGCTTGAAAAATATTATAGGTCAATCCCAATTTCCTATTTGACCTAGCTAAAAATTTTTTAAGGACTTTAAATTATTGTTGTTTCCATCTTTTGGCGCCTCTCCTCCTTTATCATGCTTTGAATCTATTGCCGCCTTAATTCCAAGCTGATTAAACTCCTGTTGTAGATGATCAATATTGTTCCATCCTTGTGTTGTGTCTTTCTTTCATTAAAAATGTTGTAAAAAAACCAAGGTAATATTTGTAGAGATTTATCTTTAACCCTCTCCATTTTTCAAACTCTATCAAGTTTCAGGTGGTTGGGTTGTCTCTGTAGTGAAGGAAAATGAGGAAACGTCCAAGGTTTGTAGCTAATTCATACATAACCCTTCTTTTTTCCTTTAACACATTGAATCACATCTGAGAATCTTTAATTTTTTTCTATTAGATATGCATTGAAGATGATTGATCCATTGCAGATATAGGCTTATGGATGACCTCCTAAGTTGATGGACAGATATGACACATTTTTTCTTTGTTTTTGGTGATAGTTTTTGTGAGATAACATAGATTAGCCTATTAGATTAAGTAGAACTGTTGTTCCTTGTATAAGGATTTAGTTCACTGCAAATTCTTTTTCTTCTTAGAATTATTATTTTGCATGTGGCATGTAGGCCAAACTTTTTGTAAATATGGCTTTATCTTTCTAGTTATAATTCTCAAGTTATGAATTTTAATCTTGTCGATATTAAGAATCTTTCTACCTGTTGATGGTAATTGCTAAAAGCTATTGAATATTATTGGATGTTCTGAATAAGTATTGGTAGCTAGATTCACTAGATAATCAGCAAATGTATTCCCCTCCCTATAAATATGTGTGATTGTAACATATATGTTAGAGATAAGGTTCCTTATTTCTTCCACCGCTTCTCCATAAAAAGAAACATAACTTTGTAGGAAAAGTTTTGTTCCAAATAAAGTTGCACTCCTCATTGGTCTTCCTTTTCTTCCTTAATACCTTATGTGCATCTTTGACACTAAATTTACCATTTGAAGTAGTCATCCACCAACCTTTGTCCCTGTCTATCTCACCTTTTTGTGGTTTAATGGTATTGTTTATGTGTTGTATCATCTGTTCAGAAATATAATCTTTCAGTTTTTTTGCCATTTCAGGAACCATCTTCTATTATAAATTCTTTGACTTCAATTTTGTTCCACCATATTGTTTCCTTCTTCAGTGAAATATAAAACCCCTAATTGAGTCCAATTGGAAAATGAAAAGCTGACACCTCCATTCTTAATCTTCCAAAAGATATTGTGTTCTATTTTTTCCCTGACACCTCTATTCTTAATCTTCCAAAAGATATTGTGTTCTATTGTTTCCCTAACCTGTATTATTTTTCTCAAAACTTGTGAAATTCCAAAACCCTGTGCAATTACAAGATGTTTTTTCTTGCAATACTTACTCCACATAAAATGTCTTCACAAAGAGTCGGTAGATGTTATGAAATTCCACCATAATTTTGCAACAAAGAATCAGAAACTGTATGCAAAGATCTAAATCAAATCCCCCCTTCTGATTTTGGATGGAACAAATCATCCCATGTAATCCATTATTTTTTTTTCAACCTCTTGTTTTGCCCCAAGAAAACCTTTCCATTATCCTATGTATTTGATCAATAACACCTTTCGGAGGATTAATTGTAGACATCAAATATATTGGCATTGATTGCAGGACATTACATAGTAATACATACCTTCCCCCATAAGTTAAAATTTTGTCATGCCAAGCCAGAATTATTTTAGTAATTTTATTTGTGATCTCCTCAAAATATATCTTCTTCTTCCTTTCTTAGAAAATTGGGCATCCTAGCTATGTGAATGGAAAATTTCCTATAGCAATGCCGGTTAATCTTCGCAGTTTATGCTTATCTACTATAGGAAATTTCTTATGTACATATATATAGCTCTTAGAAAGGTTGAATAACCGTCCCGATACTTTCTCATAGTCCTGTAATACCCTTATCATTTTTCACTAAACCTTTATGACTTGATTAAAAAAGGATTGTATCATCTGCATAGGACAAATGATTTATCCTTTCACTCCATTTCGGAATCCCAAATCCTATAAAATTCTCATCTTTATTAAGCTTATTCAGACTTCTAGCTAAAACTGTAGCAACAATTATGAATAAAGTGAATGATAGAGGATCACCTTGTTTCTGCCTCTGGAACACCAGAAAAAGCCAAAAACCATACCATTTACTATCACTAAGTACCAGTTATTTGAAATTAACCACCACACCATGTCAATCAGTCTTCCAGAGAAATCCATCTTTCTTAAAACTCTTATTAAATAAAACCATGACACTCTATCATAAGCCTTTTCCATATCAAGTTCTACAACCTGATTATAATTCTTATTTCTTTTATTAATATCTCTAATGATTTTCTGTTCTAGAAATACATTTTCATTTATGCTTCTTCCTTTTATGAAACCATATTGATTCTTTGAAATAATATTAGGTAAACAAGTCACCATCCTAGCTCGGATAACCTTTGAAATGATCTTATTACTATAAGAGCTCAGATTGATTGGCCTTAAATTAGTCATTCTCTAAATATTTTCCTTCTTAGGAATCAATACTAGGCTAGTATGTGTAATGTACCTTGGAATATCTACCCAACAAAATAAGGCCATTACTATTATAAAAATATGTAATACCCCATAATTCTACCTAGCTTAGAATTGTCCAAGAAATGTTAAAGACTTGTTTCAAAGATGAATCCACTTTTATACATATGGTATTTTCAAGATTTTAACTTTTTATCATATGGGAAATTGAATGATCTTTCCATCGATACAAAATTCGCCCAAATCCGACACACGGGCGAAGAGTTAGAGCCATTTTAGTAAAACAGTATGCCACCTGAGCCATCAACGCGTCGCGGAGCCAGCCAAAATGAAAATTGTCAAAATCCAGTGAGACTCCACAATTATGGTGCATCGCGCTAACGCTCAAATTTAGAGTTGTCAAATTCCAGTGACACAACGCGATAGCGCCGCGTCGCGCCAAGGGTCCAGGTTAGGAAATTTTCACAGAATTAAAATACGCATTCAAGGGTTAAAAGGGTCAATTTCTTACCCCTATATATACCCAATAACACGTGATTCATCCATAATTCACCCAAAATATATTGTTTCTCTCAAGAACAAGTTAGGGTTTTCAATTGAGGATTCGAATCCAAGACTCAAATTCAAGAATCTCTCCGTCAATCTTCGTAGAATCAAGAACTAAGGTATGCACAGTGTTCATTCACGGATTTCTTTCATCCATGAAGCCCAAGAATCAAGTTTTAAATCTTGTATTGTGAATATTTTATTGTGGGTTGATTATGTTCATGTGATTATGGTTGTATGATTCCAACGTTAGAATCTTTATGTGTTTTCATGAACCAATGCTAGTACGTGGTCTGAAATATGTGAAATTGAGTTGAAATATGGAGTTTTGTTGTATTAATTTGATGGTCATGCCTATGCCCTAAGTCATGCATCCTAGGTGTTTGATAAAATGCCTAAGAGAATAGAAATTATTCATTATAGCTTAATTGTGACCCAAGTGATAAGTGTATGCTTTACCCTATGCTTTACCCTATGACTAAGAATGACTTCCATGATATTGTGTGCATTATGAATGGTTGAGGGAATGTCCATGATATTAGGTTGATGAAAGTATGACATGTTTATATACAATTCCATTCATTTACAAGACTATGATAACCATGTACTTTATGAAATCCCCAACTTATTGTATAATGAATTGTTGACATTGGTCATGTGTTCAATAAATCTCAAGTCTTGTCAGTTTCATGCTATCGAGTCCTGGGGGTATTTAATACTCGACAATTTAGCTGTGTACCCAGAGACAATGTTATGTTTTCATGATACTCTTAGTCAAGCCATGATCATAGAATTCAGTCAGTCACATGACTCAGAAAAACTCAGTATCAGTCCAGTCTTACTCCGTAATCTCAAGTAATCTTAGTCAGTTATCAAATTTTAGTAGTATTCCTTTAGTCAACGAAATTTAGTGAACTCAGTTTAATTCAATTAAACAATACGATCAGTAATAGTTCAGTTCAGTTTAACTCAGTTCAATCTCTTTAGTTGGAAGTAGGATTCAGCACCAAGTGAACCCTGGGATGAGGACACACACTGTCAGTCAGTAGAGGGTGTGATCCTTAGAGCAATCCTTGAGTTCCAGAACTATGTAGACAACGTAGGTTGAGATGTACCCTACAAGTCTAGAGATTATTCAACTCATTTGAGTTTTCTACTATGAGGGGTTGATGAAAGAGCTCTCTATTAGAGAGGGTTGACTCATAGCTTGTCTTTACCCGGGGCACGATACTGACACCCTTCCAGCTGGAGTTACAGGTTGGACCCCACTAGTTCAGTTTTGGGTCATGTCGGTTAGATGATTACCTCCCACAGTCTCAGTTTTAGATCTAATTTCTTCAATAGAACTAAGTTTAGTTCAACAGAAATCCAGGACTATCAGATACAGTCAAATCAGTACTGTGCGGAACCTAGCTAGTTCCATCAGTATCAAGACTGTCAGATACAGTCACTCATGTTATCAATATTCAGACTCAGTAATCATGTTATCAAGAACTCAGTTAATAGTATATTAATTAAATGAAACTCATGTTATCAGTATTCAATTTTAGGACTATTAGATATAGTTACTTAGACCAGTTCTTCATAATCAGAACTGTCAGAAACAATCATTTCTTTATTGGTACTATGATATTAGTTCCTCAGTATCTAGTAGAATCAGTCATTCAATATCCCAGTATCAGTACTCACATATCAGTAAATCCACGTTATAAAAATTCATGAATCAACGTTATCACAATCTCAGTTACAGTTGCGTATTCATGCATTTATTCTCACATTCATGTTATATAGTCAGTTATTATTTTTTATGCATATGAACCCTTCCATTTATCCTACCTTACTTACATATCAGTATATTCAACATACTGGAGCATTTGTGCTATGGTGTTTTATACCATAGGTTTAGAAGCACAAGCTCTCGAGCATCCTTAGTAGATTAGACATTCGGCAGCCAGACTAGCAATGTGTCCTCATCATTTGAGGATAGCATAATTATTTTATTACTTTATTATTTCAGTAGTTCGGAGTTAGTTGGGGACATATCCCATCAACTCTATAGTTTTTAGACAGTTTAGAGGCTTTTAGACTACAACATGTTTCAGACAGTTTATCTCAGTTTTGGGTATGGTCAAACCCCACTACAAACATTGTTTTATATTTAGCATTAGTTCAGTTTTGAACCTTATGGACTTACAACTTACATTTCACATATTTCTAGTATATTATTCAGTGCTCAGTTATAGATATCAGTCATAGGTTAGCTTGTAGTCCTTCGGGGTCATGAGCACCATGTAGCATTTTGGGTACCAGATTCAGGGCATTACAAATTTGGTATCAGAGCCTAAGGTTCAAAAGTATCCTAGGGAGTCTAAAAAGATGCATCTAGTAGTGTCTTATACATGGGTGTGTTGTGCACCATACTTATGTGTCGGAGGCTATGAGATGTTTTAGGAATAGTTTCCTTTCTTTCAGTATTCATGTCATACTAGTGAGTATAATCTTGATTTTTTCTCTCAGTATAATCTGTTCTCCCTTTCATTTATAGAACATGCCTCCCAAAGGGACTAACGAAAGGAGAATGGGAAATCAGTGAGCACCTCAGACCGTTCAGGAAGATCCTCTGGATAAGCATGTTTCCCATGCAGAATTCAGGACTGCATTTACTACTCTAGACAATTCAGTTGTAGCTCAAAATAAATGGCCAGCTTCTGTTCTGGCCAACCCAGTGGCCAATTCAGCTGCAGCCAGGATTCGGGACTTCACCCGAATGAATCCTCCCTTATTCTCAGGTTGTAAGTCTGAAGAGGATCCACAGGTATTCCTTGACCAAGTTTAGAGAGCATGGGAGTGACTTTTAGTGAGAGTGTAGAGTTAGATGCTTATTAGCTACAAGATGTAGCCCATACGTGGTTCAAGTAGTGGAAGGTAGTTAGGGGTATAGATGTAGAGCCCATAGAGTGGGAAGAGTTTACTACAACCTTCTTAGATAGATTCTTTCCCCTAGTGCAGAAAGAAGCCAATGTATTAGAGTTCATCAACCTCAGACAAGGTAGCATGAGCGTAAAAGAGTAGTCCCTCAAGTTTACTCAGTTAGCCAGGTACGATCCCCATGTAGTAGTAGACAGTAGATCTAATATGAGTAAGTTTATGTCTGGGATATCAGGTAGAGTGGTTAAGGAGTGTAGAACTGTGATGTTGATTAAGGATATGGACATATCTAGGCTTATGGTCCATGCTCAACAGATTGAGAAGCAAAAACTTAAGAAGAAAGAGAGGGAAAATAAGAGGGTCAGAACTAGTTATAGTTTTTCTCAGCTAGGGTCGCAGGGTGTTAACCGTTCTTAACATAGACAGAAAGATCAAGCCCCAGTTCCATCTTCAGCTAGTGCACCAGCACTAAAGTTCAGAAATGACCGTAGAGTTGAGGAACCAAGATCCAAGGCCCAGGGTAGTAAGAGTAGGGTTTTTACTTATCCACTTTGTGAAAAATATGGTAAGCATCATAAGGGTGTGCATAGATCTAGTTGTAATATGTGTTTTAGATGTGGTGAGTCAGGTAATAAGTTCTAAGACTGTCCTAAACCTGGTCCTCGATGTCAACACGGTCGTTCTTCATCTCAATCCGGTCGCCCAAATCAGCAGGGTGCCAATTCTAGCCTATCAGTGGGCAACGCCTAAACAAACTCTATGCACTTCTGTCTCAACAGGATTAGGAAAGTACTCATGATGCAACCACTGGTGTGTTACAGATCCTTCATTTACATGTTCACACTTTTTCATATTTAAGAGCTTCTTTTTTTTTTGTAACTCCTTGCCTAGCAGTCAACTTTAAGGTCTGGCCAAATATTAACAGGACTTTTTCCAGTCTCTACCTCAGTGAGTTAATCTAACAAATCCCGATAGGTATACAGGAACTGTCCGGTTATGATGTCTCAGAAAGTTAGGCCTTTAGGATTCTGGTAGTGGTGCCAGTATGTGTAAAAATAAAGTAAGGGAAGGTGATTCCTGACCTATTCCTATCACAATGCAAAGTTTTTTACTTCAACCCTCCCAATACTTATGCATGCTTTACGTTTTAGTTCTATGAACACAACTTACATTCACGTACCTTCCTTAGGATCGTGTGCATTTCAAGTTCCTAGTATCAGGAATCCCAGTTTACTTAGTGTTACGAATCAGGTTCCATGAGTACAGAAATTTCACACTCGGGTCTTGCAACTCATGACTCATACACTTATGTCCTGTCTTACAGTATGTTCAGACCACATGATTCATGATCCACTCCTAATGATCAACCAAACTAAGACTATGCCATGTATACCCTCAGTTTAGATCCCTTGGTGAATCCATTGGGATGATGTTCTATCCCTCGAGTATCAGTTATGGAGTCAGTTCAGTAATCAATATTCAGTAAAGGACTCAGATAGTCCTACAAAACCATGGCTTTCAGTTATCAACTACTTAGCCATCAAAATTCAATACTTCAGTACCAGTCTAAACCTTAGTTATCATAAACCAGTATTCAGTCCCAACTACAATCTTAGTTACAGTCTTAATTATCGTCTTAGCTACAATCTTAGTCCCAGTCCTAGTTCAGCCAGATCAAAAACTCAGTTCACTTTCAGGATTACCCAACCATAATATATAGCTATCAGTTACTTAGTCATTAGTATTTTAGTACCTCAATTATGGAATGTTTCTGAATTATGTCATACGCTTGGTCTCACAATTTCAAGTAATAAATTTTTCATAAATCCATGCCCAGTGATGATTAAGTCCTTTGGTGCCCTGTGCATCATCCCAGTTTTCCTCAGTATCGCAGTCAAGTCAGTATTCTTCTAGGGACCTAGTGTCTTAAGGGGGAGATACACTATAATTCCCCAAAACTTTCATGACATAAACATGCCGCTCTGTTCTTGTAATGAATCCAGTTTGGAGTAGTAGGGTACCTATAGGTTGACCCTCTAGCTCCAATCTCGGTCGTATGCCACGTATTCAAGGTACTTAGTTCAGATCACGATATTCAGCTCATGTATCATGTTCCAGACCCAGTTACATTCTCATGTTTCCTCTCATGCATATTTAGTAATTAATCTTAGACTCAGCCCAAGGCAATAGTTTTTCTTAAGCTTATCCAGTTTCATGTTCAAGTTTCAGTTACAAATGTGGTATTCAGTTCTATGCTCGATTTTTATTTCAAACTTGGTATCGTTACCCTTACATGTTAAGGAACATGTTCATGAGTCGGTTCAGTCATGTATTCACACATCATATATGCTTGATTATCTTATCAGTACTCTCAGTCATGCATTCATGTATCAGCTTAGTCATAAAATTGTGCATCAGATATACATGCTCAGTATGAATCTCAGTAATATCAGTCAGGTAGTCATGTTTCAGCTGTTCATGTTTAGTATGTACTTTATATTATCATTTCTCCCAACTCAATCAATCTTATTCGAGGATGAATGTTCCCAAGGGGGAGATATTATAATACCCCGTATTTCTACCTATCTTAAAATCATCCCAGAAATGTTAAAGACTTGTTTCAAAGATGAATCCACTTTTATACATATGGTATTTTCAATATTTTCACTTTTTATAATGTGGGAAATTGAATGAGCTTTCCATCGATACCAAATTCGCCTAAATTCAACACCCGGGCAAAGAGTTAGAGGTATTTTAGTAAGATAGTGTGCCACCTGACCCATCAACGCATCTCGGAGCCAGCCAAAATGGCAATCGTAAAATCCAGTGAGCCTCCGCAATTGTGGCGCATCGCACCAAGGCTCAAATTCAGAGTTTTCAAATTCCAGTGACACAGTGCAATAGCGCCGCATCGCGCCCGGGGTCCAGGTCAGGAAATTTTCATAGAATTAAAATACGCATCCAAGGATTAAAAGGGTCAATTTATCACCCTTATATATGCCCAATAACACGTAATTCAGCTATAATTCACCCAAAATATATTGTTTCTAACAAGTTCCTCCCAAGAACGAGCTAGGGTTTCCAATTGGGGATTCGAATCGAAGACTCAAATTCAAGAATCTCTCCGTCAATCTTTGTAGAATCAAGAACTAAGATATGTACAGTGTTTATTCATGGATTCCTTTCATCCATGAAGCCCAAGAATCAAGTTTTAAATCTTGTATTGTGAATATTTTGTTGTGGGTTGATTATGTTCATGTGATTATGGTTGTATGATTCCCAAGTTGGAATCTTTATGTGTTGTTCATGAACCTATGCTAGTTTGTGGTTTGAAACATGTGAAATCAAGTTTAAATATGGGGTTTTGTTGTATTAATTTGATGGCCATTCCTATGCCCTAAGTCATGCATCCTAGGTTTTTGATAAAATGCCTAAGAGAATATAAATTATGCATTATAGATTAATTGTGACTGAAGTGATAAGTGTATGCTTTACCCTATGACTAAGAATGACTTCTATGATATTGTGTGCATTATCAATGGTTGAGGGAATGTCAATGAGATTAGGTTGATAAAAGTATGACATGTTTATATGCAATTCCATTCATGTACAAGACCATGATAACCATGTAATTCATGAAATCACTAACTTATTGTATTATGAATTATTGATATTGGTCATGTGTTCAAGAAGTGTCAAGTCTTGTCAGTTTCATGCTATCGAGTCCTCGGGATATTTAATACCCGACAATTTAGCTATGTGCCCAAAGCCAGTGTCATGTTTTCACGATACTCTTAGTCAAGCCATGATCATAGAATTCAGTCAGTTACATGACTCAAGAAAACTCAGTTAACTCAGTATTAGTCTAGTCTTACTCCGCAATCTCAAGTAATATCAGTAATCTCAGTCAGTTATCAGATTTCAGTAGTATTCTGTCAGTCAACGGAATTTAGTAAACTCAGTTTAAATTAATTAAATAATACGATCATTAATAGTTCAGTTCAGTTTAACTCAGTTCAGTGTCTCTTCAGTTGGGAGTAGGATTTAACACTGATTGAACCCAGGGATGAGGACATACACTGCCAGTCAGTAGAGGGTGTGATCCTAAGAAACAATCTTTGCATTCCAAAACTACGTAGCCAGCGTAGGTTGAGATGTACCCTACGAGTCTAGGGATTATACACCTCATTTGAGTTTTCCTACTATGAGGTGTTGACAGAAGAGCTCCCGGTCAAAGAGAGTTTACTCACAGCTTGTGTTTACCCGTAGTACGGTACTGACACCCTTCCAGTTGGGGTTACAGGTTGTACTCCACCAGTTCAGTTTCAGGGCATTTCGGTTAAATGATTACCTTCCACAGTCTCAGTTTCAGATCTAATTTTAGTAATAGAACACAGTTCAATTCTACAGAAATCCAGGACTATCAGATACAGTCAAATCAGTATAATGCAGAACCCAGCTAGTTCCATCAGTATCATGACTGTCAGATAGAGTCACTCATGTTATCAGTGTTCAGAATCAGTAATCATGTTATCACGAACTCAGTTAATAGTATATTAATTATACAAAACTCATGTTATCAGTATTCAGTTTCAGGACTGTCAGATACAGTCTATCAGACCAGTTCTTGATAATCAGAACTGTCAAAAACAATCATTCCTTTATTAGTAATATGACATTATTTTCTCAGTATTTAGTAGACTCAGTCATTCAGTATCCCAGTATCAGTACTCAGAAATTAGTAAATCCACGTTATTAGAATTCATGAGTCAGCGTTATCATGATCTCAGTTACAGTTACGTATTCATGCATGTATTCTCACGTTCATGTTATACAGTCAATTATTATTGTTCATGCATATGAACCCTTGCATTTAGCCTACCTCACTTGCATACTAGTACATTCAACGTACTGACGTATTTGCGCTATGGTGTTTTATACCATAGGTTTAGAAGCACGAGCTCCCGAGCATCCTTAGTAGATCAGACGTTCAGCAGCCAGACTAGCAGTGAGTCCTCATTATTCAAGGATAGTATGATTATTTTATTACTTTATTATTTTAGTAGTTCGGAGTTAGTTGGTGACATGTTCCATCATCTCTACAGTTTTTAGACAGTTTAGAGGCTTTCAAACTACAACATATTTCAGACAATTTATCTCAGCTTTGGGTATTGTCATACCCCACTACAGACATTGTTTTATATTCACTATTAGTTCAGTTTTGAACCTTATGTCCTTACAACTTACATTCGATATATTTCTAGTATATTATTCAGTGCTCAGTTATAGATATCAGTCATGGGTTAGCTTGTGGTCCTTCAGGATCATGAGCACCATGTAGCATTCCGAGTACTAGATTTGGGGAGGTACAAAATATCAGTTCCAATTATATCCCAATAGCTTTTAAAGAAATCACGTGAAAAAACATTCGGACACTAGCACTATCCTTATTAAGTGAAAAAATTATATCTTTAGCTTCATCTACAACTTGTGTGTTGTCCATCTCAGTTCATTGCTCCCCAGTGATCAGATTTGGCAGATTATCAATTAATGAAATAATCCTCTATTGTTCCTTGTTCAGTGAATTGTTTTGTAAGCACCTTATTAGTTTTATCACTAATTTCCTGAGTCTTCTGTAATGTCACATCTTGATAATTTATAATTTCATTTATTATCATCTTCCTTATCCTTCCTTTGACATGTGAGTGAAAGAATTTAGTGTTCCTATCACCATCCTTAAAACAAGCCATTCCTACCTTTTGTTTCCAATACTCTTCCTCTATTTTATAGAGCTGCATTAGCTCTTTTTCATCACTTCTTAACTCCAATCTATTCATTTTAGAATTGTCTATCTCCAATTGTACTTTTTTCATATTTTCAAGGTCTTCCATTCTTTCTACTTTCTTAAAGATGTTACCATTTGTATCTTTGCTCCATCTAACTATTTCACTTTGTAATGCCTTCATTTTTTCACGGACTACTTTAAAAGGATTACCTTCCACCTTATATCCCAAACCTTTTTAACCACCAACTTGAATTGCTCATGTTTAGTCTAGAAATTTAAAAATCTAAAATGTTTGGTTCCTCTCTCCAGATTAGTGTTGTAGTTTAATTATACTAGAGCATGATCAGATCCCTTCCTTATTAAGTGATGTACATATGATGAAGGAAAATCATTCATAAAGTCCTGATTTCCTAGGATTCTATCAAGTATCTTAAATATGCATTCCTCATCTACTCTACTATTCCACCAAGTGTAATCACTACTAATAAACTTCAAATCCACTAGGTTGCAATTGTAAATACATTGTAAAAAATCAGCAACTTCATCATAAGTGACTGGCAGTCCACCCCATTTCTCTGCTAAATTCAAAATAACATTAAAATCTCCTCCTATAATCCATGAATGGTTGATTTAAGAACTTAGAAATTCTAGCTCGTCCCATAGTTCTATCCTCTCAATAGCACTACATCTTGCATAAATAGTAGTAATAAAGATCATATTTTGTATTGTATTATGAGTGAACTTAACTATAGTTTATTGAATACTATCATGCATTATCTCCCCTGTCCAATCTTTATTCCAAAATATCCATTTATTTGCCAAACTATTTACAGCAGTATGTTCTATTTTCAACATTTTTTTTATTCATCTACTTGTTCAGGCCCTTAAAAAGGTTCTAAAAGGGCTATTTATTCATATTTGTTCCTTCTGATCAAATCAGTCAACCTCTCAAATAAATTTTGAGTGTTGACTGATCTGATATTCTAATATATTATATTGTCTATCATTGTTTAACCAATGGTGGTTTAACCAAGCTACTCCTTATTGTTCTTGTATTACTAGCCTTGGTAGTCCTATTCCCTTTATTTAGTTGAACCAAGGTGTTTGTCTTCTTTCTCATTCTCATTTTCATTTTCCAAGGACTCAAACTTGTTATTAGTTTTCATATCTGCTTCTTCCTCTTTGTCATTTTGATTCCGCCACATAGTTGCACCTCTTTTCTTATGATATCTTCCTCTTTGTGCCCCTTTTCTTTGTCTTTGTTCAAAAAAGTTAATATCTTTGTTCTACCCTTTTTTCTCTTGATCTTTTTTCGTTGCTTCATTTTCTAGATTGTTATCTTCTACTATGTTGTCTGCATTCTCTTTCTTATTTGTTTTTTCCTCCTTAGGGTATAGGTTAGGATATAATACAAAGCATTCCTTTTCACTATGTCCCTGCAGCTTGCAATTTTTGCAATACTTCGGTAAATAATAATATTTGATTTGAATCTACTTTTCCACATTTTCTCCATTCTTCTTCTTTATTCCAATATTGATTCGCTTTGGAAAATCACACCACAAATACACATAAACATTACTCTTGCACAACTAGTCCTTGTTTTGTTACATGTTGCCCTATCAACTTGTAGTGGTTTTCCTACAATAGCAGCTAATGAAAAAATTGTCTCCTTTGTAAATAAATTAGGTGGTAGCACAACAAAGGAAATCCATGCAACAACTATTGATGTTTCTTCTTCTGGATTGAATAGTGTATCCCACTTAAAAATACTCAGTAGATAATTCCAATTTTTATGAGCAGTGTAAAATATTGGTTTATACAAAAGGTTTATGTAATCCTCTAATCTTGAGTCTCGAATAAGCACATACCTATTGCACAATAACAAATATTGACATCGCCTTTTAATCCATATTGTTTTGGAATCAACTTATGCAATTCTTGTATATCCGTCCAGCCATATGAATTTTTTTTCTTTATTAACAATCATCTTTGAAATCTCATCTTCCCCCCACATCACTCTAGGCTCTTCATGCAAGTACGTTAGAGGTTTTAGAGGTAAAGGTAAGTGGTTTATCTGAGTAGGTTTTCATGTGGCAGCATAATGCATATCCCCTCTGATGGGGATTAATGTTTTTATGTTACTATGTTGAGCAGCCTCTGGCAATGGCTGCCAACGGCCAAATTGGCCATCGTCGATAGATCTAGGGTTTCTCCAAGCTTGGTTTTCGCTAGGGCGTTTCTAGATTCTTTTGAGCAAGTTGCTAATTTTTTATCTCTTCAACCATCTATTCTTGGCTGGCTAGGATTTTCTTTAGTGTCTTCTCAAAATGATTGGCCTTTATGTTCTACTACTTCTAAAATTACTGAGTCTAATTATTGCCCGATGAATAGTTAGACTGACTCCGCCACTTGTGATTGTAGGCATTACCATATGTTTCCTTTTGTGCATTACCCATAAAATTTATTGACTCTAAATTTGTGACACACAAGTATGATGGATGACCACTATTTATATAAATCTCACACCAAGACGAAGCCTGCTGAACAATATTTACCACTGCCTTAGATTGATTCATATACAATTTTCTAATTTGTGTCATCATTGAATCTTGAGAACTGAATTAGGCTAAGGCTATGAAACTATTGATTTCAATCACACCCGCAGGCTTTTTCACTACACTTTTGGAGATATCACCATATCAGTTAAGATTACCTTGTGTAATTTGGGCTAGTAAGGCATATCTCTCATCGTACGTTTTATCTAATGCTTGATCCCCTGAAGTTGAATCTAGCAAAATCTTTGTATTATGGTTAAGAGCTTCAACAAAAGTATGAGATAATTCCTTGTTTGACCGTTGGTGATGTGGATAGTCCTTGAGTAGTGATTTAAATCACTCTCAACCATGAAATAAGTTTTTATCCAATAGCAGCTTCAAAATATAAAATTTCAGTACATAACCTAGCAGCCTTGTCGAATGGGAAGAAAAAGATAAGGAACTTCTATCTAAAATCATCCATTGTAGTGATGGAACTTGCTATCTCTATGTTCAACTACTTTTTTGATTCCCTAATAGGGAGACGAGGAAGAGTGTAAGCTGCACCTAGTCAGTATGGATTAAAGTATCACTGATCTCCAGGAAATTATGCAAATGTTGCTGTGGATCCAAATGTGACAAGCCTGTGAAATACCCACCACTATGCAAATTTTGCACAATGTTCTACTTCAGCTCAAATCTTCCTGTAGGTGTCAGACAACAGATAGCAGAGGTAACATTAAATGAGAATGGGATTGCCACTTTTCATACTGGCCTAGGCGCTGTTGGATCTTCACCCATGGGCATAGGAATATCTTTCTCTTGCTGAATTTAAGGTACTTAGTAGAGAAGCACTGCTTCATTTCTCATATAGTATATGCGTCGTGAAGGTTTGGGGTATGGATCAACCAACTCTCTTTCACTTGCTAGCTTACTTTCTTTTCAAATATGAACTTGCAAATTTAGAAGCTAAGATCAATTTATTAACACCTGTAAAAAATAGAAAATAAAGTAAGACAGCTGAAAATTTATAAGTCCTCAACAATGGCACCAAAAACTGGTTGCGCCCAAGTACACACTCATGTGTAAGTGGTCACCTTAGTACTAAAGTGGCCTTATGAAAGCCAAGTATAGATCTCTCAGGGACTTGTGCTCAACAACTAAATTTTAGTTCACTATGAAGATTAAACAAGTGCAAAAGTAACTAAAATTTTTGGGAATTTAAAACCAAGAGTAAAAGTGAACAATGAGATAATGTAAAGTACTTGAAAAAACTAGGGAGAAAACAAGGGTTAAGGCACTACGAATAATCCTATTTAGTCATCTAATCCCATATGTTTAGTTAATTATCTTGTTTTTTTATTTACGGGGTTGATAACATGATTATGGTCTTTCGGGCCTCTAATCAACTATCTAACATAGCCTTACAACTATATCATTGAGCGGGGATATAAGGACTAAGTTAAAAACAATTGTATTCTTCAAATATATGAACCTAATAGGGTGAATTATGTATATTCCTATCCTTAATGTAAAGCATAAGTTAAATTCATTGAATGATTACGATCCTATTCCATATATCCCATATTCTATTCTATTATTCCTCCTTTCAGGCTCACGATAGAATTATGATTTTATCCTAAGGGTCGAGAATCCATAGAATAGTAAATACAAGGATATATGAACAACCAATATAGATAAATAGCACAACCTAACTTAATTACATACTTAAGTACTCATGTTCTTAGCCTCAACCGCGGAATGAGGGTATTTAGCCACACATGGAATTATAATGAATCATAATTATGCAATTCATGTAATAATTAAAATGTAAACTAAAGGTAAGGATTAAAAACCCTATGTAAAGTCTCCTAAAGTATATTCTAAGACCTAAAGGTCATCCATCATGCTTACAAAAAGATTGGAGTGTTCTATTTATACTAGGCGATAATTAGATGAAACTAATACACTAGAAGGCCATGCCCTTATCATAGAGGATAGGGAGTATGGCACGCCACTATAATGGTGAAACACTGGAAATTGCATCTTGAATTGTGTCTAAGTCCGTGGTACACCCTTTAAGTGGAGGCTATAGGGTGTGTCAAGATCGTAAGCACAAAAATTTCAGCGTTGGTCATCCTTTTCTCCATGCATTTGACCTTTATTTCCTTGCTTCATGGTAGATTTTACTCAAAAAAAACTTAAATATCATAAAATCATCAAGTTTAAAATATACCCAAGATTTCTATAACATATAACACCACTAATTAGCTATTACAACATCATAGAATTTAACAAGACAAACTAGAATAACACATAGCTCCAACTAAGAATACTAGTTGCCCATTGAAACTCTAAATGGACATTTTTCTTCCAAACTTTTTTGAACATACCTCAAAAATTAAAAATATGTATGCCAACACTTATATGCTTAATTATATGGATATTAACTCAATACGCAAATGACAAATCCTCAAAACTAAGCTAAATAAGAGTAGATAAAAACACATAGGTGCATAAATCCACCTAAAATTAGGTTTTGTGTGGTTAGGCATAGACTAACTATCTTTATCTTGAGGGTGTTTCAAATATTGGTGATCACATATGTTTGTTAGATAAATTTTCTAAGAATATTACTGGTCAAAGTATTTTATTCATCCAGGAGCAGGCAAAATATGTCATTACTTGAAACAAAACTATTGATGGTGTCGAATAAAGAAAAACATTTTTAAGTTTATGGTTGCCAAGTATTTAAATTGTCAACAAATAAATTATTAGCATTAGTTATTAAATGATACTCCATAGATAATACCTATTTTTAAATGAAAGTGAGAGCGGATCACTATGAAGTTCTTGGCTGGTCTACCCCTAACATTAGGGCAATTTGATTCTATTTGGGTTATTATGGAAAAATTGACTAAGTTTGCGCATTTTATACCTATGAGGGTAAGATATAATGAAAAGAAGTTGTCCATGATCCAAATTCAATATATGGTTTGGTTGCTTGGTGTTCCTATCTATATTATTTCTCATAGAGGTACTTAGTTTACCTTGAATATTTGTCATTCAATATAGAGTGAGTTGGGTACTTAGCTTTCTATGAGAAAAACATTCCATCCTAAAATAGATTTAGAAAATAGTTATGTGCTTAAGTACATGATTTGAGCATGTGTTCTGGATTTAGTGCTCATTGGGACAAGTTATTACCTTCAATAGAGTTCACGTGTAATACTAGTTTCCATTCCAACATTTATACAACATCTTCTAAGGCTGTATATGGGTAGAGTCATAGATTCCACACGGTATTATTTGACTCATCTAATGTTAGGACATGGGGCACTAGTCATTGGATTGAGTTTTATTCATTTAGTAGAGGATCGTGGCTTCAAGAGTAGGCAGAAAAATTATGCCATCTATCGAGTTTTTGATGCAACATTAATGCTTGGTGAGTGAGTTTTCTTTAAGGTATAACCCATGAAGGGTGTGATGAGATTTGGGATGAAAGGAAAGCTTAGTCCAAGATTTACTAGGCCTTTTGAGATTCTTGGGAATTTTTGAGATATGGCATATAATATAGGCTAGCTTTTCTTTCATATTTGTCTATTGTTTACTCGGTATTTCATGTCCATGTGTTAAACAAATACCACCCAAATGTTTCACATATAATTCGATGGGACTCATTTACATTAGATCATTACTTATCCTTACTAGAGGAGCCCATTGTTATCCTAGACAAATAGACTAGGATGTTGAGGTCTAAGCATAATGATTATGTGAAAGTCTGATGGAGACACCACTCTATTGAGCAAGCAACATGCGTGGTTGAGTCTAATATGTTGAGTATAAAACCTATGCATTTTATTTATTTAGCTACCTTATTTTTTTTAAGAATGAACTTGTGTTTTTGTGGTGGATAATGTAACAACTCTTGTAGTGATTTTTATCTTTTGCTATGTTTTGACAATTTTTCCCTTCCCCATAGTTATTGTATGCTATTTATGAGTTATGGGTTTTTGGCATGGTTGTTTAAAGTTTTGACTATCCTTATAAGAGATTAGTTTGATTTGATCATCATTTTTTGATTTGAGAGTCGGCTTGTGATTTTTTAGTTCCATTAAATCTGTAATATCAATTATGGGTTAGTAGCATAGTTTGTTTGGGTGTCAACCCTTAATATCAATTATGCTTACCATCACAATTGATATGAATTATGTAATAAAATCCATTAGTAGCATGATTACATGGTGGGGCTTGTACTCACAAAGAGCAATACTAGTGGACTGGGTTAGGTTTAGCATCAAAATTGTGAATTCCACCTCTCATAATTGTGATGAATTACCTTAAATTAGTCAATATTGACCCTCACGACCACAAGATATGTACTGCAATTTTGATTTACTATTTGCCTAAATAGTATAAATTCCCATTTTTTTATTTTCACTATTTTTGGACATTAAGACCTTGACAAAGACAATTTTAAGGAAGGATTTTATTAAATGTATTTTGGTAATCTTCTAAACATGATTTCAATTACTATTCATTGATTTTATCTTGGGAACAACTTTATAACCTAGATTCTAAACATGGAATTCTGAATCTTTAGCCGATATTTGGATAAATGGTTTCCCTTTGATCTTATGCTTGACTTCAACTTTTTTTTTCAATGGGTTTTAATATTTAGAATCCTTGAAGTGTAGAAAACATGATTCTTAAATGAAATTCCAATTTTTGCCTTTTTCCTTTGTGGTTTACTTTTGAACCATTTTGAACTCATTATGAAATTAGCTAATATGGGTATTTTTAGATCCCTTTTACCGTGTAGATTATGTTTTTTTTATAGATTTGGTTCATTCTAAAGCTTTATGTAAAGGAAAGGCTCAATTTTGAAGTGTCCAGGTTATATATTTGACTTTCTTAAATATGTTATGGCTTAAATTTCTTCAAAATGGTCTTGGTAGATAACCATTCATGTTAAGCATTATATGGTTTGGGGATTTTACATTGAAAATCATATTTTGAGAAAGTTTTAGTATTGTGATGCCTAAGTTGTGGCTTATGTGATCATTATTATTGGGCTTGGGAGATGATTATTATGGTAATACCCGATTGGATGTTTAAATTAGTTTTGTTGAGCATATTTTCCATCTATCATTATTGTGATTCTCGAGCGTGGGCTTGAATTGATATTATTGATGTCTTACGTGATTAATCATTATTCAGGTGTCATGTGTTTACTTATCACATGATTTATAGAGATATAAGGAGATTTGATCTTAATTGTTACCATAACTAAAATGATTCATTATGTGATATTGTTTTGGCTATGAGCATGCATCTTTATTCCATTTGTTCATATACATGGAATTGTTACAATAGGGAAATTCAAATTTTGAAAAAAAAGAAACAATTTATAAAACCCTCGATCGAGGATTTTTTCTGCAAGGTTTGTGGGCATGTGAGATTGATATTATGAAAGTATATAGGTTTTGAACTCCCCATTGGTCCTGTCTTAGAAGCTTATTCTCGGAATATGTATAAGAGGAATCATGTGATGGCTTATGATCATATTGCATTGCATTACTTTTATGTATTTGATAACATCTATTTAGCCTTTATTTATATTTTGTGTATAGTTGTTATTATATTGATATTAGATTAGAATAATTGTTGGGATATACAACTTGAGACACCATTGAGAACTTTTCTGTATGCAAGTGGAAGCGTGCTGATATTATTCCTTATTTGTTTAGTTCCATGTTGCTGAGTACATATGGACCATACTTACTCCTACATTCTATACTGTTTTGGTGAAAATACTAGGTTAAATGTGACCATCAGAGAGAGAGATTGTGCAGTGATCGAGGCTGATTCGTAGGTCTAATGAACTCCTCGTTCAGGGCTTGATTCCAAACTTCATCATATCTACCAGTATTAGAGCTCTATACACATGACATCAAATTTGGGGTTTAAAGTTGTATTTTTTTAGTTTTAGATATTATTGTTTTTCTATGTTTATTTACTAACTTTATTACGATGTCTTGTATTGGGTTTTATTATTTCTTTTCTACATTATTTATCTCTTTGGGTGTTGAATTTACCTCACAAGAATTAAGGTTGGGTAGGTGCCATCAGGAACTCAAATTTGGGATCGTGAAATTATTACTCCCTATACAAGAGACTAGCGTATATACACTTAAAGAAAGTCCCAGAAATAAAGTCGAAGCATTACCCTTCGGAAGGGCCTCCGAACTAGTTCAATCTAATTAAATCTATTCTTCATAAAAATAAGTCCATAAACACTCATGTTGGTATAATGCATTTTTTGGTCTAAAAAGTCAATCCCAAGCACACAAGGGCAAAACTAGGTTGTTGTTCGAATATCACATTACCCATAACATAAGGAACTCAAATAAGCAATTTCATAAAAAAATAATGACAAAATTGACCTTCAAATCATCAAATTACCACTTATTAATTTTATCCCAAAAATCCCCAAATGTTCGAATTTTAAAATCAAGATTTGAAGATCAAATAACAAATAAATCATTGGGAACTATGTAAATATAGTTTAAGAATCATAACCAAAGAAGAATTCTTAAAATTACCTTCTAAATATCCCAAATCTGAGTTTTCAAGCTCTAAACATTGAGATATCAAAAATAAAATGAGTTTACGAGGGCGACACGCCGATACTAAAAACAATCTTTGTAGGTGTATAGATCATACTATTGGTGTGGCATCACTGGAGTAAATAAACCTCCACACTAGCATAGGCCACTTGCCACGTTAGCCCTAACATGACCCGAACCAAGGCCTTGTCGTAATAGTCATTTCAAGCCCAATAAGGACTAGGGATCACCCCGCTTCCTAATCCAACCAACTAATATATACCCTAAGTCGGATGAATTCTAAACTTATAACAAGATAAAAAGATCAACAAGACAATGACTTTAGGATAGGTCCAAGACCATGAACAACCTAAACAAGTCTAACTCTCCAATGCCCAAAAAACAACCATACCAAAATAAAAGTAATGACCAAGTCCATATCTATAACATAAAAAAATGGAACAATCATAAATAAAATACATTTATATGGTATTATCCCCAAAACCAATAACAAAGCCAAGGCTGGCACCACTGCCGACACCGCCGATACCAACTCATAGTAGTATCATAATGCCTCTATCCAAAATCAAAACAACATCCGATTGGGACATTCCCCCAACCATAGCCAAAACCAATGTCCGAGACTAAACCAATGAAAAAATAAGAAACTAAAATGAGAAATGGAGTCTTCTAAATTATGGAAGCTCACAACTTCAAGGCAACACAATTTGTTCCCGAGTCCAATCACTGAGTAGGAGGTGTAGTATTACCAATACCTGCATTGCATTGGGATACAATGTTTGAAGACGGTTAGTGGTTGAAGTGCAAGAATGTAACTCAAGGACAAGGATAAAATAATGCTAACAGTTCAAATTCAATCCACCAATGCATATAACCAGAGAAATACATACATATATATATACACTATGCTGGGATACGAAACAAGATTAGCATGAACTTTTAAAATATTAACCTGGTTGTCTAGCATAGTTGTCATAAAAAAAGTCACCCATGGGTTGTATGGGCCCTGATCTCCCCTAACTGGACGGGCCCCAGTACGTGTTGCTGTACGAACCATAAAATATCCATAAATGTATATGCCTATATAAAGGACTCGAACCTACCAACATAATCAAGGTGACTTAAGCTCCAATACATGTAGTTAGGGGGACTCAAACGTCCCTTTTATATGTTATTTCGAGGAAATTAAACTACCCCATCATAAGACACCTACACCGTCTAGCATATTTTCCAGTGTTAGTCCTTTAGAATTTTATTTCACGGCCCGACTACACATGTAATACCCCGAATTTACTTCTTAGGTAATTTCATCCCAAGAATGCCTAGTAGTAGATTCTAAAGTCAATGATAATTATTCTATGGGGAATTTTATATATTTTTAATTTTTTTAATATGGAAAATTCAATAAGTTTTTCATCGATATAAAATTCACCCAAATCCGACACCCAGGCGAAGAGTTAGAGCCTTTTTAGTGAGACAGTGTATCACCTGAGCCTCCAGCGCATCAAGGAGATAACTCAAATGGAAATTTTCATTTTCTAGTGTTGCTCCGTGATAGTGGCACGTCGCGCAAAACTTCCAGGTTGCAGACAAGGTGGCAACGCGATAGCTCCGCGTTGCGCCCCCATGCAATTTTCCATTTGTCACTTTCTGGTGACTTGGCGCGATAGTGGCGTCTCGCGCCAAGGATGAAAATCGGAAAATTTTCTTAGAAATTAAAGACGTGTCCTAAGGTTAAAAGGGTTAATTTTTCCACCCTATATATGCCTTATAACACGAGATTTGGCCATAATTCAGTAACTTATACTCAATTACTCTAAAAAACTCTCAAGAACAAGCCCTAGGGTTTTCATAGAAGGTTCAATTCCAAGGGAATTCATCATTAAATTTCAATAATCTCTCCGTCAATCTTCATGAAATCACGAACTAAGGTATGCGTAATGTTCATCCACGTATCCCTTTCATTCGTGGAGTCCAAGAATCTTGTTTTAAATAACCTCTTGTGATTTGCTTGTTGTGATTTGATCATGTTCATGTTGTTAGTTGTTATTTATGTTTCAAGATGTTGTCTTGTTGACTTTCCATGAAATATGTGAGTTTGTTGATTGAAAACCTATGAGTTTGGGTAGTTTTAGATTCTTAAATAGATGATTTCACCTATGCTATAAAGTGTGCATGTAAGATCTTTGATAAAATGCCTAGAATGATAGAATCATGTTCCTTATGACTCAATAGTATCTAAATGACAAGTCTATGCTAACCCTAATAATGCAACACAATTTCCATGCTCTTATTATGTATTGACTGTTGTGTTATGCAACGTTCATGATATTAAAATCATGCAAGTATGTACATATTATATGTATTCCCTTCAATGATAAAGACTATGATAACCATGTGAAGCATGAAATCCCTTATTTATGGCATTATGAATTATGAACTCTATTCCTATGATCAAGAAGTATTATGGATTGTTGGTGTTGGTAATGTATTTAGGAATGTCTTGCTTTGTCAGTTTCCTTATATCGAGTACTAGGGGTACTTGTACCTACAAATATAATTGTGTGCATAGAGATATGTCATGTTTTCACGATACTCTCAGTTAAGCCATGTTCCATAGAAGTCAGTCAGTCATGTGACTCAGGAAATCTCAAAAATCTCATGAACTCAGTACTCAGTAAGATCAGTAATCTCATGAACTCAGTCCGTTATCAGATATCAATAGTATTCCATCAGTCGATGGAATTCAGTAAACTCAGTCCATGTACAGTCAGTCAATCATGTTCAGTCTCTTCAGATGGGAGTAGAAATTAGCATTGAGTGAACCCAAGGGTGGGGACACACACTGTCAGATGAGGGTGTGATTCTTAGTAGTCATCCTTGTGTTCCAGAACTATGTAGTCAGTATAGGTTGAGATATCAACACTGTCAGATAAGGGTTGATGAGGTGGATAAGCACTGTCAGATGGGGGCCCCATGGTTCTCTTTTGGGGACACTGTCTGATGAGGGTACCCATAGTTGTCCTTACCAGTGGTACAGTATTGACACCCTTCCAATTTGGGTACAGATTATACCCTAGCTCAGCTATTCTTGAGCATTTGGGGCATGTCGATTAAATAACTATTCCCATAGTTTCAGTATCAGTCTCAGTAAAAGATCTCAGATAGTTCTTCAGATTTTAGGACTGCCAGATACAGTCAACTCAGTCCCAGTACGAAAATTAGATAGTTCCGTCAGATTTAGGACTACCAGACACAGTCACTCATGTTATCAGTTATTTCAGTTATCAGAACTCCAGTATCAGTTATGCTAGATATCAGTAAATTCATGTCATCAGTATATAGATTCAGTTATCATGTTCTAATGATCTCAGTTACTATGTATTCATGTGTGCACTCTAAGTTCATATTAGTCAGTTAGTTATTATCATTCATAAATGTATACCCCATGTATTCATCCTAGCTCACACTTATACTCAGTACATTCTTTTGTACTGACGCATTTGTACTATGGTGTTTTCTTTTTATGCTACACCATAGGTTCAGATACACGACTCCCAGATCAGCAACAACAATAGCATTCCAGGGTTCTGAGTTTTAGCAGTAAGTCCTCATTCTCCGAGGACGTAATCTTTTTTTATCATATCACTTCAGTTTTCAGTTGATGAAGTTAGTTGGGTACATGTCCCATTAACTCCATAGTCAGACAGTTAGAGGATTTTAGTCGACTACAATATTTTTCATGTTTTTCAGACTTGAATATTTCAGTTTTGTTTTGGTATAGAGATACCACTCTATGTCAGACGTTATTGTTATTATTTAGTTATGTTCAATATTGAAACTTACGGCCTCTCAGTGCATGTTTCCGTATTTTATGTCATATTATGTAGTGTACAGGTACAAATATCAGTCATGGGTTAGCTAGTGGTCCTTTAGGGTCATGAGCACCATGTAGAATTCCGGTTCAAATAATCGGGGCATTATAAACTTGGTATCAGAGCCTAACGTTCAATAGATTCCTAGGAAGTCTGAAAGCCGCATCTAGTAGAGTCTTATATATGGATGTGTTGTGTGCCACATTTATGTGCAGGAGGCTATGAGATGTTTAAGAAATAGTTTCCCTTCTTTTAGTATTTATGTCGTGCCTATGAGAATAATCATAAGTCAATCTCTCTGTCTAATCCGTTTCTCCTCTTGATTTCAGAACATGCCTCCAAAGAGAAGAAACCAGTCATCTCCTCAGCCCGAAGATCCTTTGGGCGAGCATGTTTTTCATGCGGAATTCTGAATTGCATTTACCACTCTTGCTCAGTCAGTAGCTGCCCGTAATAAGCGGTCAGCTATTATTTCGACCAACCCAGTAGCCAACTCAGCTGTAGCTAGGATTCGGGACTTTGCTGAATGAATTCTCCAACGTTCCTCGGGTCTAAGGTAGTTGAAGACCCTCAAGAATTCATTGATCAGGTCCAGAAGGTGACAAATATTATGGGGGTGACTACTGTTAAGAGTGCTGAGTTAGACGCATACCAGTTTCAAGATGTGTCTTATAATTGGTACAAGCAGTGAAAGTTTGAAAGGGTAGATGGTGCAGGTCTTATAGAGTGGGAGGAGTTTGTCGTGGATTTCTTAGATAGATTCTTTCCCCAGGAGCTGAGGGAGGACAAGGTTCTAGAGTTCATCAACTACATGCAGGGCAATATGATGGTGAAAGAGTATTCTCTCAGGTTTACTCAATTAGCCAGATATGCCCCTCATATGGTTGCAGACAACAGATCTAAGATGAGCAAGTTTGCTATAGAGATAAATAATAGCGTGGTTAACGAGTTCAGATCTTCCATGCTAAATAGTGACATGACTTTAGCTCAACTCATGAATCACGCTCTATAGATAGTGGAGAAAAAAATTAAGCAGAGGGAAACGCAGAATATGAAAGCTAGGATTGGAAGCTTCAATTTTAGACAACCTAAATAAGAAGGAGGAAACCGTTCCCAGTTTCATCCTAAGTTATCAATTCCAGATCCTTCTACAGCCAGTGATCCAGTTCCTAAGTTCAGAGAGGGTAACAAAGATATATCGCCAGGCTCTAAGTCTCAGGGCAATGTTAGCAATACCCAAACTAATCCCCTATGTCAGAATTGTGGTAAGAACAAAAAGGGTGCTTGCAGATCTGGTAGCGATGTCTATTTTGGTTGTGGCAAGCCAGGACAAAGAGTCAGAGATTGTCCCGTGTCGGGTTATCAGGGTCAGCAGAATCATTCTGCAACTCAGTCTGGTCGGTCGAACCAGCAGGGTGCCACTTCTAGTGCTACTGTGGGCAACGCCCAAATCATCTCTATACTCTTCAGACCCGATAGGATCAGAAAAATTCTCCTGATGTTGTTACTAGTATGTTACAGATCTTTCATGTTCACGTTTACACTTTGCTAGATCCAGGTTCAACCTTGTCTTTTGTTACTCCTTATATAGAAGGTGATTTCGGAGTCAGTCCCAAAATTTTAGCAGATCCCTTTTCAATCTATACTCCAGTGGATAAAACTATCATAGCTCAGAAGGTATACAAGAACTGCACGGTTATGATATTTCATAAAGTCACGTTAGTAGATTTAGTCGAGTTAGAGATGATTGATTTTGATGTCATTCTCGGCATAGATTGGCTTCTTTCCTTCTATGCCACAGTCGACTGCATAAAAATAATAGTTCAGTTTTAGTTTTCGAAAGAACCCATCCTAGAGTGGAAGGGTAATACTTCATCGTTCAGAGGTCAGCTTATTTCCTACCTTTGGGCAAGGAAAATAATATCTAAGGGGTGTGTTTATCATCTCATGCATGTTAAGGACTCTAGTTCAAAATCTCCCAGTCTTAAATCAATCCCAGTGGTTAATGAGTATTCAGATATCTTTCCCGAAGATCTTCCAGGCATTCCTCCCGAAAGGGAAATAGACTTCGGCATAGATCTTCTTCCAGGTACTCAGCCTATCTCTATTCCGCCATACAGAATGGCACCAGCAGAACTCCAGGAACTGAAAGAACAGTTGAAGGATCTCTTAGATAAGAGATTCATCAGACCCAGCATTTCCCTATGGGGCGCAACAATCTTATTCGTGCGAAAGAAATATGGTTCCCTCAGAATGTGCATTGATTACAGTCAACTCAATAAAGTCACGATCAAGAACAAGTATCCTCTTCCCAGATTCGATGACTTATTTGACCAACTTTAGGGTGCCAGTTATTTCACTAAGATAGACCTCATATCAGGCTACCATCAGCTCAGAGTTAGAGAATATGACATTCCGAAGATAGCTTTCCATACTCGATATGGTCACATCGAATTTCTAGTTATGTCCTTTGGTTTTACCAATTCCCTAGCAATTTTCATGGACTTAATGAACCGTGTGTTCAAGAAGTAATTAGACATGTTTATCATAGTCTTTATAGATTATATTCTGGTCTATTTCCGTACAGAGCGCGATCATGCAGACCATCTCAAAATAGTACTTGAGACTCTCAGAGATCATCAACTATTCACCAAATTCAGCAAGTGCAAATTTTGGATAAGGTCATTATCATTCCTTGGTCATATCATTTCCTGTGATGGCATTAGAGCAGATCCTCAGAAGACCGAAGAGGTATGAAACTGGCCTCGCCCTATCTCTCCATCAGATATCAGAAGTTTCTTAGGCTTGGATGGCTATTACAAATGGTTTGTTAAGGCATTTTCTTCTATTACATCCCTTATGTCCAGATTGACTCAGAAGAAGGTCAAGTTTCAGTGGTCAGATTCTTACGAGAAGAGTTTTCAGGAGTTGAAGACTCAACTCACCTCAGCTCTAGTTCTAGCTCTTCCAGATGGTTCAAATGGGTTCATAGTGTATTGTGATACATCTAGAGTAGGTTTGGGTTTCGTCCTCATGCAGTATGGTAAGGTCATAGCCTACACCTCTAGACAGTTAAAGCCCCATGAGAAGAATTATCCTACTCATGATCTTGAGTTAAAAATCGTAGTATTTGCCTTGAAGATTTAGAGAAATTATCTCTACGAAGTTCATGTAGATGTATTCACAGATCATAAGAGTCTTTAGTATGTCTTTTCTCAAAAAGATCTCAATCTTCATCAGAGAAGGTGGTTAGATCTCTTGAAAGATTATGACATAAGCTTTCTTTATCATCCGGGCAAGGCCAATGTAGTGGCCGACACTCTTAGTAGACTGTCCATGGGTAGTGTTTCTCATGTTGAGGACAGTAAGAAAAAGTTAGTTTAAGAAGTTCATCATCTTGCCTGACTACGCAGTCGCTTAGTGAATTATTCAGAGGGCGGTGTATGTGTTCAGAATCATCTCTAGTTTTTGAGGTAAAAGAAAATATAGACAGGGATCCTAGACTTGTTAACCTAAAAGAGTTAGTTCAGAATCTGAAAGTAGAGGTTTTCTCCCAAGGGGGAGATGGTGTTCTTCGTTGTCAGAGTCGTCTGTGTGTTCCAAGTGTAGATGACTTGAGGCAGCGAATTCTTGCAGAAGCGCATGGTGCATGATACTCTATTCATCCAGGGGACACTAAGATGTAATGCGACTTGCGGGAGATCTATTGGTAGAGTGAGATGAAGAGAGATATTGTAGAATTTATGGCTAAGTTCTCTATATGTCAGCAAATTAAGATAGAGCATCAGAAGTCCAGTCGTTCCATGCAGGAGTTCACCATTCCTACTTAGAAGTGGGAAGAAGTGAACATGGACTTCGTGAAGGGTTTGCCTTGAATTCGTCATCAGCATGATTCAGTTTGGGTCATAGTAGACCGAATGACCAAGTCAGCTTATTTCCTTCCAGTTCATACCTTTTATTCATTCGAGGATTATGCCAAACTCTATATCAAGGAGTTGGTCAGATTACACGGTGTTTCATTATCTATTATCTCAGATAGAGGTACCCAGTTCTCCTCTCACTTCTGGAAAGCATTCTAAAAGGGTCTTGGTACCCAAGTTCATTTCAGTACAACCTTTCATACTTAGACAGATGGTCAAGCAGAAAGGACCATTCATACTTTAGAAGATATGCTAAGAGCGTGTGCAATTGATTTCAAGGGTAGTTGGGATGACCACTTGCCTTTGATTGAGTTTGCATACAATAATAGCTATCATTCTAGTATTCAGATGGCTCCATACAAAGCTTTCTATGGTAGGAGATGTAGATCTTCAATCAGTTGGTTCGAAGTTAGTGAGGCCTCAGTCATAGGACCTGACTTAGTGTTTGATGCCTTAGAGAAAGTCCAGTTGATCAAAGAAAGACTCTGGGCTACTCAGAGCCGACAGAAGTCTTATGCAGATGTGCGTAGAAAAGATCTTGAGTTTGAGATTGGTTATCATGTCTACCTCAAGATCTCTCCCATGAAGGGAGTGAAGAGTTTTAAAAATAAGGGAAAGCTCAGTCCCCGATATGTCGGCCCCTTTAAGATTCTCAGTCGTTTCGACAAGGTAGCTTTTGAGCTCGATTTGCCTTCAGATCTAGCCTCAGTTCATCCAGTTTTTCATGTCTCTTTGCTCAAGAAGTGCGTAGGTGACCCATAAGTCGTAGTCCCTATTCAGAGCATTGTTGTTCAGAACAGCCTCTCTTATGAAGAGATTCCAGTCGAAATCTTAGACTATCAGACTCGTAGATTGAGGAACAAAGAAGTCCCTCTAGTCAAAGTTCTTTGGAAAAATCAATCTGTCGAGGGATATACTTGGTAAGAAGAAGCATATATGCATGCTAAGTATCCTCACTTCTTTCCCTCCAATACAGATTAAGCTCGATGTAACAGTTCTCCTTAAGCTTATTCAACTTCACGTTCAGTATTCAATGAAAACTTGGTATTCAATTTCATACTCATGTGTCATCACAAACTTGGTATCAAGTTCCAATGGATATTCGGTCATGCATTCATGTACTAGATCAATTATATAATTATGCATCAGACATGCATTCTCATTGTGAGAAAATTTAGTTCCTCAGAGCACTCAGTTATACATTCATGAATCAGTTACACATGCATCAAATATGCATGTTCAGTATGTTATGTTCAGCTTGTCAGTCATGAGATCATGTTCCAGATATCCATGTTCATTTCATGTTTAGCTTATTGTTCCCCCTCTCATCCAGTCTCATTCGAGGACTAATGCTCCCAAGGAGGAGATATTGTCATATCCTGAATTTTCTTCGTAGGAAATTTTGTCCCAAGAATGCATAATATTAGCTTCTAAAGTGAATGATGATTAGTTCATGAGGAATTTTCAAGATTTTCACTTTTTTTCATGTGGAAAATTCAATAAGCTTTCCATCAATATAAAATTCTCCCAAATCCGACACCCGGGTGAAGAGTTAGAGCCTTTTTAGTGAGACAGTGTATAACCTGAGCCTCCAGCGCGTCGCGGAGATATCTCAAATGGCAATTGTCAATTTCCAGTGTTTCTCCGCGATAGTGGAGCGTCCTGTTAAAATTCCATGTCACAGACAAGGTGGCAACGTGATAGCTCTGCGTCGCACCCCCGTACAATTTCCCTTTGTCACTTTCCAGTGACTTGGCGCGATAGTGGCGTGTCACGGCAAGGATGAAAATCGGGAAATTTTCTCATAAATAAAATACGTATCCTAGGGTTAAAAGGGTCAATTTACCCACCCTATATAAACCTTATAACATGATATTTGGCCATAATTTAGCAACTTATACTCAATTACTCTCAAAAACTCTCAAGAACAAGCCCTAGGGTTTTCATAGAAGGTTCAATTTCAAGAGAATTCATCGATAATTTTCAAGAATATCTCCGTCAATCTTCATGAAATCACGAACTAAGGTATGCATAGTATTCATCCACGGATCCCTTTCATTCGTGGAGTCCAAGAATCATGTTTTAAATAACCTATTGTGATTTTCTGGTTGTGATTTGATCATGTTCATGTTGATAGTTGTTATTTATGTTTCAAGATGGTGTCTTGATGACTTTCCATGAAGTATGTGAGTTTGTTGATTGAAAACCTATTTGATTAGGTAGTTTTAAATTCTTAAATTAATGATTTCACCTATGCTATAAAGAATGCATCTAAGGTGTTTGATAAAATGCCTAGAATGATAGAATCATGTTCCTTATGACTCAATAGTATCTAAATGATAGGTCCATGCTAACCCTTATGATGCAACATAATTTCCATGCTCTTGTTGTGTATTGACTGTTGTGTTATGCAACATTCATGATATTGAAATCATGTAAGTATGTATATGTTATATGCATTCCCTTCCATGATCATGACTATGATAACCATGTGAAGCATGAAATCCCTTATTTATGGAATTATGAATTATGAACTCTATTCCTATGATCAAGAAGTATTATGGATTGTTGGTGTTGGTCATGTATTCAGGAATGTCATGCCTTGTCAGTTTCCTTCTATCTAGTCCTGGGGGTACTTGTACCCAAAAAATATAGCTGTGTGCCTAGAGCCATGTCATGTTTTCACGATACTCTCAGTCAAGCCATGTTCCATAGAAGTCAGGCAGTCATGTGACTCAGGAAATCCCAGAAATCTCATGAACTCAGTACTCAGTAAGATCAGTAATCTCATGAACTCAGTCAGTTATCAAATATCAACAGTATTCTGTCAGTCAATGGAATTCAGTAAACTCAGTCCATGTACAGTCAGTCAATTATTTTCAGTCTCTTCAGATGGGAGTAGAAATTAGCACTGAGTGAACCCAAGGGTGGGAACACACACTGTCAGATGAGGGTGTGATTCTTAGTAGTCATCCTTGTGTTCCAGAACTATTTAGCCAGCATAGGTTGAGTCATCAACACTGTCAGATGAGGGTTGATGAGGTTGATAAGAACTGTCATATGAGGGTCCCACCATTCTCTTTTGGGGACACTGTCAGATGAGGGTACCCATAGTTGTCCTTACCAGTGGCGTGGTATTGACACCCTTCCAATCAGGGCACAGATTGGACCCCAGCTCTACTGTTCTAGCGCATTTGGGGTATGTTGGTTAACTAACTATTCCCACAGTTTCAGTATCAGTCTCAGTAAAAGAACTCAGATAGTTCTTCAGATTTCAGGACTGTCAGATACAGTCAACCCAGTCACAGTACAGAACTCAGATAGTTCCATCAGATTTAGGACTGTCAGACAAGTCACTCACGTTATCTGTTATTTCAGTTATCGTAACTCCAGTATCTGTCATGCTAGATATCAGTAATTTAATGTCATCAGTATATAGATTCAGTTATCATGTTCTCATGTTCTCATGATCTCAGTTACTATTTATTCATGTGTGCTCTCTCACGTTCATATTAGTAAGTCAGTTATTATCATTCATGTATGTAAGCCCCATGTATTCGGCCTAGCTCACACGTATACTTATTACATTCTTTTGTACTGACGCATTTAAGCTATGGTGTTTTCTTTTTATGTTACACCATAGGTTCAGAGACACGACTCCCAAATCAGCAGCAGCAGTAACATTCTAGGGTTCATAGTTTTAGCAGTGAGTCCTCATTCTCCGAGGACGTGATCTTATTTTATCATATTAGTTTAGTTTTCAATTGACGGAGTTAGTTGGGGACATGTCCCATCAACTCCTTAGTCAGACAGTTAAAGGGTTTCATACGATTACAGTATTTTTCATGTTTTTTAGACTTCAGTATTTCAGTTTTGTTTTGGTATCTAGATACCACTCTATGTCAGAGTTATTGTTATTATTCAGTTATGTTCAGTATTGAACCTTACGGCCTCTCAGTGCATGTTTCCGCATTTTCATGTCATATTATGCAGTGTACAGGTACAGATATTAGTTATGGGTTAACTTATGGTCCTTCAGGGTCATGAGCACCGTGTAGCATTCCGGTTCAGATAATTGGGGTATTACAACACATCGCGCTTTAAAGACAAATTTAAAACCATTATTTCACACACACAACCATTAAGTCAATTAATTACCAAAGACACTTCGTTGGTATCGTTATACCAACACTACTTGCAATTATACCACATGCCATTACCATTATCAATTAAACAATCATTCTTCTGACTTTGGGACTCGAACCCATTATCTAACAAATATACTTGTTCAATTCAAAGTTTAGGGACCCAAACATATTTAACCAATTAAACCACCAAGGTTACCATTTAAATCATTACATAGATAACAAGCTACAAAAATACCATTTACCAACCATTCATAATTATTATGCCAATGCCTAAGTTCAAAACACCATTTAACATGTAACTAGTTTATTCTCTTAGGCATTTACACAAACACTTTGAGGGCATATCATTACCATAACCAAAACCAAAGTAAAACCATCAAGTATATGGTTACCCATGATCCATATATTAAACCATAATTACCAAGAACCCACATGTGCAAACCATCACCAAAAACATGTATAAACACAAGTTAAACCAAGTGTACACAATACTCAACCATATGCAACAAAACCCTCAATTTTGGTTTTTAAAACCCCCATTTAAGAATCATAATCACTTAAAACAAATGATATTTATGAACTAACAATGAGGGAAAAGTCATATGCCTTATTTAAGAAGATTTATGGAAGAAACGTGACTCTTGAGCCTCTAGATAAACAACTTTGAAGAACCCAAGCCCCCAATCTTCAAGAGTGAGTTTAGAGAGGATTTTGAGTGTTTTGATATTTCAAAGTATGTTATGAGGGGATAAAGTATGTTTTAAGACATCGGGACTGAAGGGTTTTGGGGTGGGAAATGTCTAAAATGTCCTCAGCTTAAAAGCTAAAAATATGTGCGCAGGGGGTACGACCACCCTACCCAAACCGTGCCCTATCATACGAGTGGTACCCACCACTCGTACCCTGGGCATCAACTTGGCCCCCAATACTAACCAATATACGAGTTTGTAGAACAACTTGTATTCATACGATTGGTACCCTCTAACCCATGCCCTAGGTAGAATCCTCTAAACTAAACTTAGGGCATCATATGATTTAGAAACATAACATTTGTACCCTAACATAAATCTAGTAAGATGTCCACTCGTATCTTGGAAAGAACCTAACAAAACCACACTAATTTCCATATGAGTGAAGGGACCCTAAATCATACCACATCATACGACTAGTAAGCACAATTCATATGATGTCTAGAATGCTCAAATTACAAACTTTTCTAAGGGTCCAAGGCCAAGGTGTTTCCATTCTCCCCCACTAGGATCATTCGTCCTCAAATGATGGGTAAGGCAAGCACAAGCACGAGTTAACACATTATTACACTTTAAACTAACCTTTAACCAAGTTAGAAAACAAAGGTGAAAGGAAATCAACCTTTTATTTAACTAAGTTAGAAAACAAAGATGTGATAAAAAGCACATAATTTTTTGATGAATTTCCAGAAAGGGGAAAAATGCAGATACTTAGACTTTATGTCCTCTTCTGCCTCCTAAGTACCTTCTTTAACCTTATGATTCTTCTAAAGAACCTTTACCATTACCACATCCTTTGTCTGCAACTGACGAACTTGATAATCTAAGATCTCAACTGGAACTACCTCATAAGATAAAGAATGCGAGATACCCAACCCTTCTAAAGGAACAATTGATGAATGATCACCCACACACTTTCTCAACATAGAGAAATGGAAAATCAGATGAATCAAGCTCAAACTAGGAAGGAAATTCATAGGCATCATTACCAACCATCTTACAAACTAAGTATGGGCCAACATACCGAGGACTTAACTTCTCCTTCTTACCAAACCGCATTACTCCCTTCACGGGAGATACCTTTAAGAATACCTAATAGTCAACATTGAACTCCAACTCTCTATGCCTAACATCCGCATAGGATTTTTGGTAACTTTGAACTTCCTTTAGTCTATCAAGAATCATTTTCACCTTCTTCAAGGTTTGATAACCAAATCAGGGCCAACAAATTACCCCCTCCAACTTCATACCAACCAATAGGAGAGGGACATCTCCTATCATACAACGCCTATAAAAGAGTTATACCAATACTTGAGTAGTAGCTATTATTATAAGCAAACTCAATCAAAGAAAAATGGTCGAAGAAACTACCAACCTAGTAAATCACGCAAGCATAGAGTGTATCTTTGAATGTCTAAATAGTCCTCTCCGCTTATACATTCGATTGCAGGTGGAAAATGGTACTGAGGCACACCTTAGTTCCCAAACCTTTCTAAAATAACTTCCAAAAGTAAGATGAGAATAGAGTAATATGATCTAATATGATAGAAACTGGAGCACCATGCAACTTTACTATCTCTACAAGATAGTACTTAGCATAATCCTCTGCCAAATAACGAGTCTTTACTGGTAAGAAGTGAGATGACTTTGTCATCCTATCAACGATGACCCAAATTAAATAATACTTATTCTAAGACCTAGTAAAACTGGTAACAAAATCCATTTAAATCACTTCCCACTTCCATTCAGAAAATTCAATCTCTTGGCAAACCACTGGGTCACATGTGCTCAACTTTTACTTATTGACACACCATATACTTAGCCACATAATTAGCCATATCTCTCTTCATATCATTCGACCAATAAAACTCTTTAAGACCACGATACATCTTCTTCGAATTAAGATGAATAGCATAACAAGATCCATGAGATTCGGCCAAAATCCTTTCCCTCAAACCATTAAGGTTGGGAACTCATAATCTTCCTTGGTACCTCAAGACACCATCTCCACCAATCACAAAGTCAACAACCTTCTGTTGACCTAAATTTCCTCTAATGTTCATCAAGTCAGAGTCTAACATATGATTTTTCTTTATCACAATAACCAAAGACGACTGTGATACCTGATGCACAAAAACACCACCATCCTCAGAGTCCATGAGACAAACTCTAAGATTAGCCAAACAGTGAATATCCTTCACCAACTCCTGTATATCTTCATCCACATGAGCTAGACTCCTCATGGATAACCTACTAAGAGCATCAGCAACTACGTCAGCCTTACCTAAAAGGTAGCAAAGACTCATATCATAGTCCTTTAGAAACTCAAGACACCTTCTTTGCCTGAGATTTAACACTTTTTGAGTAAGCACATACTATAGGCTCTTATGATTTGAAAAAAAATTAACATGAACCTTATAGAGATAGTGATACCAAATCTTTAGTGAAAATACCACACCTAACAACTCCAAGTCATGAGTAGGGTAGTTATTCTCATGAACTTTTAACTGCCTAGAAGCATAGTCCACTACCATACTATGCAACATCAACACATAACCAAGCCCAATACATAAAGTATCTCAATACACTAGGAATATACTCTCGGGTAAGGTCAAAATCGAAGCTGAAGTCAACTTATCCTTTAACTTCTCAAAACTACCATCACAGGCATCCAACCACAAGATCTTGACCTTCTTATAGGTCAAAATAGTTAACGGGGAAGCTATAGTTGAAATACTTTCCACAATTCTCCTATAGTAATAAGCTAAAACCAAGAAACTCCAAATATTGGTTGGAGTCACAGGTCTTGGCCTTTTCTTAACCGCCACAACATTTTGTGGATCCACAATGATTCCCTCACTAGAGATAATATGACCAAAGAAAGTCACAACTTTCAAACAAAACTCACACTTTGAGAACTGGCGTACAAATACTGATCCTTTAAGGTTTTCAATACAACACAAAAGTGATTGAAATGATTCACCTCACTCCGAGAATAGAATAATATGTCATCAATAAAGATAATGATGAAAAATCTAGAAACTAATGAAATACCCTATTCATCAAATCCATAAACATTGTCAGAGAATTGGTCAACTCAAAAGACATAACTAGGAACTCATAGTGACCATACCAGGTCCTTAAGGAAGTCTTAGGGTATACACTTCCCTAATCTTAAGCTAAAACTCGATCTAAGATCAATGTTAGAAAAATAATTCACACCTTGCAGTTTATCAAATAAGTTGTCGATCCTAGGAAGAGGATATTTATTCTTAATAGTCACCTTATTCAGCTGACATTAATTTAAATAGAACTATCCTTCTTACATAAGAACAAAAACTAAGCACCCTAAGGAACACACTAGGATGGATAAAACTTTTATCTAAGATATCCTTCAATTTCTCCTTAAGCTCCTTCAACTCAGCTGGAGCAATTCTATAAGGAGAGATAAAAATCCAAAACAATATTTATCCCAAAATCAATTTCCCTATCGGGAGAAATACTGGGAAGATCATCTAAGAAAACCTTAGAAAACTCATTAACCATAGAAATGGATTCTAGAGAAGGACCTTCCAAGTTAGAATCTTTAGCCCAAACCAAACAATACAAATACTCTTTGGAATCAACTTTCGGGCTCTAAGATATGAGATGAACCACCCCATAGGCACTAAAGAATCTCCTTCCCATACAATGGCGGACTCATTAGGGAATTTAAACATGACCGTACGGGTTTGACAATCTAAGAAAGCATAACACGAATGCAACCAATCCATCACTAATATGACATCAAAGTCAACCATATCTAACTCTATCAAATCCATAAGAGATTCCCTACCACTAACAGATACCACACATCCCCTATAGACTCGTTTAGAAATCATAGAGTCACTAACAAAGGTAGATATTGAGAAAGAATTAGAAATAAAATCAGGACTAAAACCAAAATGTACAGCCACAAATAGGGTCATAGAAGAATGAGTGGACCCTAGATTAAGTAAACAATACCATTTTAGAAAATTCCTTAATAAATATTCATTAGATTGCAAGTTTACTGGTATGACGATACCATTTTAAAAAATGCCTTAATAAATATTCTTTATTTAGTGGTTGGGTTTATGTGCAAACTCTTTTAATTGAGGCTTAAAGAGAGTAATATAGCTCACTGCTAAGGTGTAGTCCAGGGGGGACCAACACTAAAAACTAAATTTACTAGCCTGGGGTCTTTTTGACCATATTTCTTGATATACATTATATTTTGTATGCCTATCACATTGGTATCTTTAGCCTTTCCTCTGTTCGTGCGATGCACACACACTGGGTTCTAGTAGGGAGAGCTGGACCTATATAGCTCGTGGATGACTTTAGGATGTAGAAAGCTACATAGTTAAGGATAATGGTTTAATCTCTCATGTTAATGACCCTTTTAACTATCCCTAAATCCTATATATTTTAATACAAATATTGTGCATGTTGTTTTGACTAGTTTTTTGTAATGACATTATTTGTCCCTTTCCCTGAGTTACATGACAATGTTCGCCATAATAAGTGTCTGCAAATGCTATATCATTTTATGATATAGGTTTGGAGGACTTTTTCTTTACTTTTTTATAATGTTAGGTGGTTAGGTACTTTCATTGTTTAGCTGTAAAGTGGTGAACCTTCATCCTTTGAAAGACCCTATTATTTTATTATACCATATTATTATCTTAGTACTTTTTGATCTTTTTTGTTATAGTCACGGTCATGTCCTAACATAGTTGGTATATTTGATTTACAGGATTTTATGGATAGTGTTAGGATATTTTAGATGTCTTATTTTTACTCTTATCTTTCTTTTGGATTTGTATATCATTTATAGATTTATTTGACTTCTATTGTATATGTTTATGTGATATTGACATGAGGAAAAGGGGATTGTCTCTGACCAATGGTGGGCTTAAGATTACACATCATGGATAGGCCTGGGTTTAGTTTTGATAAGCTTGGTATCAGAGCACGGTTTAGGGTCACTGGGTATATACTAAGCCGTGTCTAGTAGAGTCCCTTTTAAGGGTGTATAGTGCACCACACTTATAAGAGGGAGGCTATAAGGAATTTAGGAATGGTTCCCATGATTATGTTCCATTATAAGTTGTAAAGTCTAATATTGTGAAACTCCTCTAACTTTTGGTGTACTTAAGTTTTAGATCATGGCTCCCTGAAGATCTAAGGATCGTAGAAACTTTGTTGGAACCTTTGTCCCACCTGAGGAAAATATGGAGGGGATTCACCCTATACCTGTAGTTTAGACCCGATCTAGAGACCCTTCTCCTTACTGCACTGCTCTATTTGGGGTTTCACTGGTCCCTACTAGTTCTCTTCGAGCTTCCTGGACTTGTAATACATATACTCAGTCACCTTAGAGAGATATCTATAATGGAAAGTTCCATTAGTCTATCTATATGCCTTCCTAACGGTTTGCATCACACTCTCATCGATCTGATCATATAGGTGTTATTGCTAATTCATCTGAGGTCACTCATGTTGGCCAATTTGTGAAGATGAATCGTCCAATATTTATAGACTCTAAGGTTTACAAAGATCCTTAGGGGGTTTATTTATGAGATGGAAAAGATTTTGAGGGTTATTCAATCTATTAATTTAAAGGGAGTGAAGTTTGCTACCTATCAGTTTAAATATATGGATTACCAGTGGTATGAGGAGTGAAAAAAATTAGACCTAATCTAGAGACCCTAATTCTTACTATACCGCTCCACTTGAGGTTCCACCAGTCCCTACTAGTCCTTTTTGGGCTTCCTGGGCTTGTAATCATATGCTCAGTCACCTCACAGAGATATCTATAAAGCAAAGTTCCATCAGTCTATCCATATGCTTGATTAACGATTGTCATCACACTCTCATCGATCTAATCATTGGGTGTTATTGCTAATTCATTTGAGGTCACTCGTGTTGGCTAATTTATGAAGATGAATCCCCCAACATTTATAGATTCTAAGGTTAACAAAGATCCTAGGGGGTTTATTTATGAGATGGAAAAGATTTTGAGGGTTATTCATGATACTAATTTAAAGGGTGTGAAGTTTGCTACCTATAAGTTTAAATATATGGCTTACCAATGGTATTAGGAGTGGGAAATAATATGGGTGATAATGTTTAATAGGTAGTGAGGGATGAGTTTTTAGGTGCTTTTATTACACTTTATTCCTCAAGAGTTGAGGGAGGCTAAAGTTAAGGATTTTGTAAACTTAAAGCAGGGTACGATGAGTGTCATGGAGCACACACTAAAATTCCAACAGTTGTCCCATTATGCTCTAGAGTTGGTTTCTAATATGAGGTCCAAAATAAGGAATTTTTCTTCTAGTTTGTCTTGTGATTTGGTGTTAGTGTGTAAAGATGCAATGTTGAATAAAGATATTTCAATTTCTAGGCTGGTGCATACATCTAGAAGGTGGATGATGATAAAAAAAGCTAGTAGAGATGGGAGAGAGGCAAAACAAAAAGTTTAGGTATAAAGAGCAGGGTGTAAATTAGAAAAACTATAGGAGGGATATTAGATAGTAGACTAAGAAGAATAACTAGGGAAATTCTTATTCAATAGCTAGTGCTCCTTATCCCCAACCTTCAGGTGATCTTCGATTTTAAGATAGTAGTGGTCGAAAGGAATAGGGTGCCCAGTCTTTGGTTAGTGGAGCATAGTCTACCCCACCTTATCCTTGATGACATTTTTATGGACAACATTATCATGGTTATTGTGAGGAGAGGAGGAACTTATATTTTAATTGTGGTAAGCCTGGTTATATGTGGTGGAATTATCCTATATCTAAAGTTACCACTGGAGCTATTAAGGTACTGGCCGCCACTTCTTTGGCTCCTGCACCTAAGGGTTACCCTTCAAGTATAGGCAATGGCTGAAATTGCCTCTATGTACTTGATACTCATTAGGAATTTGATGTATTACAGATGTTGTTACTTGTATGTTACAACTCTTCTCTCATGATGTTTATTATTTGCTTCATCTGGGTTTTACCTTATCTTATATAAGCCCTTATGTGGATGTACACTTTGGTTTTTGTCCTAAAAATATTTTTGATCCTTTTTCTATTTCTACTCTAGTGGGTGATTCTATTATTGCTAGAAAAATCTATATTGTGTGGTGTCCAACTTTAATTGAGAGACATTGCGAATTTGATAGAACTTGATTTGGTAGATTTTAATGTAATCTTGGGGATGGATTGTCTCTATTCATCCCATGCTTCTCTGGATTATAGGACTTGAAAGGTCAGTTTAAATTTTTCTAATAAGCTGGTAATTAAAGGGGGGAGTTTCTTAGTGACCAAAGAAATATTTATTTCATATCTTAGATCTCAAAAAATAATATTCAAAGGGTGTTTGTGTCATCTAGTTTGGGTTAAGGATTGAAATTTAGAAAGTCGTTCTTTGCAATATGTCCTTAAGTTTAATGAATTTCCTAATGTTTTTCTTGTTGGCCTTCATATAATTCCTCTTGATTGGGAATCCGTTTTTGGGATTGATCTTCAATCGGATACTTTCCATATTCTATTGCTCCCTATAGTATGGCTCCGACTGAATTAAAGGAATTACAAAGCATTTGAAGGATCTTCTTGATAAGGGTTTTATTTAACTCTGTGTTTCCCTGTGGGGTGATCCTGTGCTTTTAATGAAAAAGAAAGATTGTTTTTTTTGGATGTTCATAGTCTATTGTCAGTTGAATAAGGTTATAGTAAAAAATAAGTATCCTCTCCTTAGGACTAATAACCTCTTTGACATGATATAGTGTGCTAGGTGTTTCTCAATGATTGACCTTTAATTAGGCTATCACCAGTTTAAAATTAGAGAGGATAACATTCCCAAAATTGCTTTTCAGACTCGATATGAACATTATAAGTTCTTAGTTATATTATTTGGGTTGACTATTGCTTTGACTGCTTTCATAGATCTTATGAATCGAGGGTTCAATCAGTTTATGGATTGTTTATTATCATTTTTATTGAAGACATCTCAGTTTACTCTAAAAGTGAGGAGGATTATGCCAATCGCCTCTGAATTATGTTGCAAACTCTTAAGTACAAAAAATGTATGCTAAATTTTTTAGGTATTAATTTTGTCTAAGTGCTGTGATATTTCTCGACCATGTTATTTCTAGTAAAGGGATAAAAGTGGGTCCACAGAAGGTTGAGATAGTTAAAAAGTGGCCTTGACCCATAACTCAAATCACTATTAGGAGCTTCTTGGGGTTGGCTAGCTATTATAGGTGGTTTTTGGAGAGTTACTCATCTACTGCTACTCTACTAACAAGGTTGACTCAGAAAAAGGTTAAGTTTTTATAGTTCAATGCTTGTGAAGGTAGTTTTGAGAGGTTGGAGTATAAGTTGACTTCTGTGCATGTTTTAACCCTGCCCGAGGGTATTGATGGGTTTGTTGTTTACTGTGATGTATCCTATGTGGGATTGGATTGTGTGTTGATTTAGCATTGGAAGGTTGCAGTGTATGAATTCACGCAGCTTAAGGTTTATGAGAGGAATTATAGGACTAATGATCTAGAGTTGGCGGCTGTGGTTTTTGCTTTGAAGATCTAGCACCACTATCTGTATTGGATATCTATGGATATTTGTTCAGACCATAAGAGCTTGAATTATATATTTCTGCAGAAGGAATTAAATCTAACACAAAGGTGGAGGCTTGACCTACTTAAGGATTATGACATGAGTCTTTAATACCATTTAGGTAAAGGTAATGATGTTGCTGATGCTCTTAGTAGTTTATCCATGGGAAGTCTATCCCATGTTTATGACAAGAAATGTTGGTGTGTGAGGGATCTTCATAGGATATCTAACTTAGAAGTTTATCTATTGGACTCTAAGGATTGAGGAATGGTTATTCAGGAAGTTAAGTCATCTCATGGTGCAGATGTAAAGGAGAAGTAGGCTTTTGATCTCATAGTTATGTAGATTAGGGATGATGTGGGTTAGCAAAAGATTATGGCTTTTGAGATTAGGGGAGATGGTATCTTCAGGTATCAAGATAGGTTGTGTGTTCCTGATATGATAGGCAATAAAAGAGAATCTTAGCTGAGGCTCATGAGCCCTGATATACATTTTATCCGACTTCGACTAAAACGTATCATGAATTTAAGGAAATATACTAGAGTAATAATTGAAGAGGGATATGGAAAACTTTGTGGCTAAGTGTACTATTTTATTAGCAAGTTAAGGTTGAATATTTGAGGCCTGGTGGCAAGTCTCAAGAGATAAAATTTCACATGTGAAAGTGGGAGATGATTAATATGGATTTCATTATGTTTCATTTGTGATCTCAAAAACAATATGATTTTATTAGGGTCATTGTTGAAAGAATGACTAAGTCTACTCACTACTTGCCTATGTGGACTAACTATTCAGGAGAACATTATTCTAAGTTGTTCATTTAAGAGGTAATTAAGTTGCATGAAGTGCCGGTGTCCATTATTTTTAAAATTAGGTTCGTGGTTCTCTTCTCGTTTCTAGTGTTCACTTTAGAAAGGTTTGGGTACTCGGGAAAACCTTAACACCACTTTCCACCCTCAAACAAATGGACAAATAAAACATACTATACATACTTTGGAGGATATGCTAAAGACACGTGTGATTGATTTTAAGGGAATTTGTGTTTACCATTTGCCTCTTATTGAGTTTTCATAGAACAATAATTATCATTCCAGCATTCAAATGGCTCCTTTCGAGGCTCTTTATAGTAGGATTTATAGGTCTCCTATTAGATAGTTTGAGGTGGGTGAGAATAGTTTGTTTGTCTCTAACTTGGATCACCAATCCATGAAGAAGGTTAAGGTGATTAGACAAAGACGTAAGACTACTCAAAGTCACGAAAAGTCTTATACCATTGTGAGGTAGAGGAAGAAGGAGTTTTAGGATAGTGATTGGGTATTCTTGTAGGTTTCTCCTATTAAAAGAGTCATGAGATTTGGGAAGAAGGGGAAGCTCAGTCCCCGTTACATTAGTCCAAGTTAGATTTTAAGGAGAATTGGGAATGTCGCTTATGAGTTAGATTTACCATCGATTTTGGCTTTGATTCATCTTAATTTACATGTGTCTATGCTAAAAAAATATGTGGGTGTCCTTGTTTTATAGTGGTAGTTCAGGATAATGGTGTTACAAATTATCTTATAAGGATTTCCCTATTGAGATATTTGATTGTCAAGTTCATATATTAATGACAAAGGATGTAGCTTCGGTGAAGGTCCTTTGTAGAAATCATAAGGTAGAAGAAGCTACATGTGAAGCAGAGGAAGACATGAGTGCTAAGTACCTATTCTTGTTCCTCTTGTTAGATAAAAGTTCTTAGGGTATGATTTTTGGAAGGGGTTCGGGACCATTTGTGGACCTCGAGGCAATATGGCTCTGTGATAGTGGTATGCTATGCCACTTACCCCCTAATAAGGGCGTGACACAGAGGCTAGCCTCCACAATAGCGGCATGCCACACTGCTATGGAATATTTTTCCATTCTTTGTTTTTTTTACTTAGAGTAAGGGGCTTTTGGTCCTTTTACCCCTTAACAACTTATAAACATAAACTTGACCTTTATTCTTTAGTTTTAAAGGATCAAACTTCATTATTTTCTTCATTAACTCCCAACCTATGATTTCTCAATGGTTTTGCAGAGAATTCATCATTCAAGCTCTAACTATTGATTTATCTTCAATTTCTTGTATATTTCTGGCATATTTCCCATTTCTTAACTTGAATGTTATTTTATGGCATTTACTTAATCAATATTTATATGTTTTAATTGATGGGTTTGAAATTGGATTGAGGGTTTTTTATTATTATTACTTGAAGTTCTTTTCCCGTGTTTTATATGGATTTTTATGCTTTAATTAATGGTATTTAGGACTGAATTGGTGCATTATGATATTAATTGGAATGGGTGTTAGGGTTTTCCCCAAATTGATGAAATTTTGGCTTGCTAATGGTGTTAAGCTCAACCTACATTTCAATCTTGTATTTAATTATGAATATTTACAAAGTTTAACTTGTCCTTTGTAAACATGGCTTTACATTAAAGGATAAATAAATAACAATGGTTATGGAATGCCTTTGGTGGCGATGGTTTTTTATTTGAAATGGAACTTGGGAGTCTAAGATTTATATGGACTGGCATAATTGAATTATCTTGAAAGCTTATAACTATGATGATACCATGTTGGAAAATGCCTTCATAAAGGCTCTTTGGTTAATTGTTGGATTTATGTGCAAACTATCTTAATTTGGGCTTAAAGGGAGTTGTGTAGCTTATTGTGAAGGTGTAGACTCGGGGAGGGGGAAGGGAAACACTGGAAACCATGTTATCCAGTGTTTGAGTCTATGTGACCATGTGTTTTGATAGACATTATATTTTTTATGTCTACCACCTTGGCATCTCTAGACTACTCTTGGTTCGTGTAGCTAACATGCATTGGTTCCCTTCCAGTAGGGGGGCTGGACCCATATAGCCTGTAGGTGCCCTTAGGATAGAGCGAGCTACACAGGTCAGGCTAATGGTTTAAACTCTCTTGTTCATAAACCTTGTCCCTATAATGGCATACTATATATGTATACATAAATATTGTGCATGTGGTTTTTGACTTTTTTGGCTATTGCATTATTTTACCCCTTTCCCCTAAGTTATATTCTAGTGCTCATTCAACTGACCACCCCTTGACACTGAATTGTTTCATGATATCAGTTCGGAAGTCTTTTCTGTTACTCAAGTGTAGTGTTAGGTTGTTGGGTACTTCTATTGATCAACTGTGGAGTAGTGAGAATCCATCCTTATGGAGGCCCTAACATTTCATTGTTCTATCTTTATTGTCTTAATACTTCTGGATCCTTTTTACTATAGTTGGGGGCATGTCCCGACCTAGTTAGTATACCCGATTTAGAGGATTTTTGGATGGTGTTGGGATGTTTTAGATTTCTTATTTTGACTCTTATCTTTCTTTTCAGATTGTATATCATTTATAAACTTATTTGTCTTCCACTGTTTATATTTATGTGCTTATGGGAAAAGGCTAAAAGGGTTGACTCTGGCCCATGGTGGGCTTGAGATTACCCTTCACGGCCAGGCCTGGGTTTGGGTCTTGACAGTATGACAAAATCCTAATAATTGGTAGGATTTTGTTAATTGAATACACTTTATCTAGGTATTTTGATCCGTATATCTTGTTTAGGGGCCTTAGAGTAGAATTACAGCTTGAAATCCTTATACCGTGTAGTCATTTATTCTGTAGGACATGCCTTAGTGTACATAGTATCCTTGGGACTATATTCAGATGCCTTAGCTTAATTTTCAGCAGTTTCTTCACTTAGGAAGTGTTACCTAGAGGGTTATAGTTAGCATAGCATTTTACAAAGAAAAATTATCCTAGCATAGTATCTTTTCTATGCTATGGGGCCTTAGACTACTCCCCTATTGTATGGTTTACTTGGTATTGATTTTTGGCCTTCTTATTCTTCTTATTTTGGGTGTTGTTGTCATTTTTACATGGCATATTGAAAACTTGGTATAATATACCATTTTAAGTTTAAAATGGGATTTTTGAACTGTGTAAATGGATTTAGATTTCTTTAATTAAATTAGATTATTTTTGCTCATGTTCGAGTTCAGACACTTAATACTCTAGATCAGTATCTAATTTCTCCTTGGTTTATTTCTTGGGACATGATACTACTTATTTTATCTATCTTAGCCTTGGTTTTATTATGGTTATTTGATATTATTTGTTCTTGTCTTGGAAATCTAGTTCCACTACGTGCAAGGTGTACGAAGAATGAGGAGCATACTGTACAAACAAAATTATTTAATATTGTATTTTGTGGCATTCTTCTGAACTTATTTGATTTCATTCATGGCTTGAACTTAGTCTTATTATTTGCATCCACAACGCTTATTGGGGTTGGTTTCTATTTTATTGTCTGTTGGCCATACCATTGTAATACCTCGAACTCTCAAGCTCTAAACCCCTTAAAAGATTGACCACTAAATAATCTTTCCAATATTTAGAGTCTCATCTTAATCTGAGGTCATGGCAAAAAGTTGTGGAAAATTTCCCCTAAGGGCCTGATAGATTGTCGTGACAATAACTCAGGTAACTAGTCATTACCATACATGATGAGTCATCATGAGTGAGTCGTAGTCACTCCAGTGAAGGCTCCAAGTTATGATCCCAGTGACTACGATTCGACCTTACTGCTAGTAATCAGTGACAACGAAAAGTAAGGAGGGATTCGTGGTCACAACAACGTCCTACCAAGAACCAAGTCCTTTGGTTATGAATGCAGCATGTGACTCAGATCCATATCTTATAAGTCATAATATTGACTTGTAGTCTTACCCGTGAATGGCCTATGACTCAAGCTTTAGACTATATCTCTACCTAAGGACTCGTAGTTAGTCATAAAAAGTTGTTAGGGGGAAATTGTAGTGAGACTAGAAAGGACCCAAACCTCAGGGTTCCAGGTTGTGACTTAGATTACGACTCATAACTAGTCGTGAGATGAGTCATAACGACTGGACGTGGTTTTTGTTGCATGTTTCTCAGGTACATTTAAGTCTTTTACAACTTATTTAAAAGCCTAACGCACATCATTTAGGCTTCCCAAAGGGGGGTATAAAAGACCTAAAATGCTTGATTCCATGATTAAGCGTAATCTAACTTAGAGAAATAAAAAAAGAGTGATTCCTTTCTCTCTCAATAGAAAACTAGGGTTCTTCAAGTTCAAGCTTGATTTCAAGAAATCACCCAAGGCTTCTACATTCAGGTATGTGGGACATTCATCAATGGGCCTCTTTCACCCACTGAGTCCCAAAGTTCTTCTAAAAACCTCAAGTTTAACTTGTCCTTTATGCTGAGGGTTCCATGGCACTTACGAATTTAATTGAAATTATTGTTTATACTTTCAATTGAACAATGTTTATATGTTATTTTCATGAGCTTAGATTCTTTCCATGCCCAAAATTGTAAATTCCTATAGTTTAGTAAGATCTTATGTTTTGGGGTCTTCAGCCATGAAATTCATTACAATACTCTAATAATTTTCTCAGATTTATTGTATCATTCATTGATTGTGGGTTTTAACCACCCAATAACTAGATATTCATGCATGTTTTAGATTTCAAGTTACAAGCCATTCAGATCATGTTTTACCATTATACTTAGATTAATATCATGTTGAGCATTAATAAGTTTTGAATTATGTTAAACATTTATCAGTATCAATGTCAGTTCAGTTGGGTGTAGAACTTAGCATTGAGGGAATCTAGTGATGAAGGCTCACCTTCTAGTCAAGGGTGAGGCCTTTAGTAGCAGTCCCAAAGTTCCAAAACTACATATCCATTGAAGGTTATAAAAGGTCTTCCTGCCAATATAGGGTTGATACTCTCCTAGGGGTCTCCTTCTAGTAGAGGTCGGCACCCTAGTCCTTTGGCACTTCAGTTTAGTGTATCTACATAGCCAGTATTGGATCCCTTGGCAAGGTACTAATGCCATTCAAACTGGGGTTACAGGTTGGACCCTGATTAGCTTATATTGGGTCATGTGGGCTAAATGTTAGCTCCCACAGTTTTAGTCCAGTATTCAGATTACATTAATTTAGATTTTTATGACCAGGTGTCCATATATCAACCACCAGTTATTAAGATTATTTCAGTACATGTTTATGATTGGTCTTGCATTTGTTTACATGTTCATGCATTCATGTTCAGTACCCATTTGTATATCATCTATTTCTTATCTCACATACCATTACATTCAATGTATTGATCGCATATTCTCTTTTGTGCTATGGTGTCTTATAACATAGGTTTGAACGCTTAGTTCCCAGATCACACTTAGACCATTCCTTTTCCATCCAACAACAGTCTAGGTGAGTCCTCATTCATCGAGTACTAGTTATTAGTTGTTACTTTTAGTCCCTTACTTTATATAAGTCAGTCAGAGAAGTTGGGAGTTTGTGCCATCACTCCTCGCGTTTTAGAGTCTATCAGACAGTGAGACATTTAGTCATGTTTTTAGTGATGTTTTTAGTTACATTTTATATTGTTTTGACTTTTTACATATATCTTTAAATGACTTCCACACAACATATTATTACCTTCCTCAAGTACTTATAATTTGTGCCAGATCATGGGTTAGCTTGGGGTTACTTGTAGCCTTAAGCACCGTGTTACAACTAAGGTTAGTCACGGGTAGTGAAAAACTTGGTATTAGAGAACAAGGTTTAAAGGGTCCTAGGGTGTCTGATAGTTGCGTTAATTGAAGTCTTATCCATTGGTGTGAAGCACTACACTCTTATTTATGAGAGGGTGGTGATAACGCTCAAATTACACTCTTGAATGGGTGTAAGAGATCATTGTCAAAAGAAAACCCAACTAGGTTAGAGTCAAATCCCATAGGGAATAAGGTGTGAACTCAAGTTGTTTACGATTTAATTCACTGGTAGTTTACTGTTTCCTGAAATGGGGTTTAAGTTTTGCAGATAATTGATTGTCACTTTGAATTTGATGTTTCTAACCAAGATTTTTTGAAATAACCAGGATTATGTTCACTAGGGCTTACGGTACATGACAAATGCTAAAATTTACTCAAGACTCTCACGGTGGTTAGGATCACAAGCCATCTTTATTGATGATATGCTCAAATCTCTCTCGACCTATTCAAACATCTAATTTTCTAATCCTCTCAGACTTAGGGAATCACTATGCACTGTCCATATTTTACCTTAGGTTAATCAACCTTGTTACAACGCTGATTATTAAACGAAGCCTTTCCGAGTCCCTGTTGATAATTCACTTCCTACTGTTTATGATTTCTTTCTCAAGCAAACCAAAGTAGGTACGCCTATTGTTTGCAACCAACAGACATAAATTATAATCTCATAATTACCAAGAAATCCTAACACCTATTAAATCTTGAGTATTTAACACCTTATCATGACCTAACCCTAGATCCCATGATCCAGGTTACAGGTGTTTAGCCACTCATGATGCAAGAAATAAGTATGAAAATTATATTCATAACTGAAAGGATTAACTTACAATGATGAAGAAAATCAAAAGTATACTTCGAATTGAATCACAAGGCAAAACTCCAAAATATTGTCCTGAGAGAGAGAGAGAGAGAAAAAAATCGTATCTTTTATCTTGTGGGATATGTCAATCGATAATAGAAAACACTCAAAAAGTCTTTAAATAGTTAAACCTAAAATAAGGAAATAAAATTAAAGTTTCAGATTTTCCCTCAGAATAGATGAAGGCTCCCGTGACGGCCTATCAGGAGTTTGACAGCCAATCACCGACGTTGTCAGCTACTCTACAAGTTTAGCTTCTGCTGCCTAAGGTTGACGACGATGATGATGCCTTATTATTATCTTGATGGTGTGTCATAAATGTCATCACAAAACTTCCTACAACTTCCATCTTCTATTTAAGGTTGATGACATCCTTGACAGCCTATCAACAGGCTGACGGCGTGTCATGGATGTCGTCAGCCACCCTTTGTTCTCAATTTTCTTCCGATTTCATGCTTTTTTCTTCCTTTATTTGTGGTTCCCCTTCTTCTCTACTTTTACTGCAAAATCAAAGTAAACTAATGAAAAATGACTAAAGTTGCTCAAGACTTTGGAATTATTTAGAGTTAAAAGCTTTAAATGTGTTAGCATAGGCTCACACATCAACACCCTCAACTTAAACAATTGCTTGTCCTCAAGCAACCAGAATATAACCAAGAGTATACAAAGTACAAGTTGGCAGCTAACTACTCATATCAGTTTAAAATACATGCACCATCTCCAAGATTAGTCAAATTAAGAGAAACTATGTCTATTATTGAAAACACCCATGTAACTCACGAGGATCAAGATATGGAAAGAATTTTAGCAATAACAACCCAGCACATTCCCAAATCACACTATCCGAATAAGTCAGTGATTAGAAAAATACCTAGTGTGCCCTCGCAATAAAGAAATCCCTTTTTCACTCATGTCAGAATTTACATACATAAACACAGGGATAAACACAAAACTCACTCTCAAAACAAAGTTCCAACATTACGCATCAAATTCCATAGGCTTGCCCTTATAGTCAGTACCCAAGTCATCAGATAGGTCAGTTAGAATCATTATAGGGCTTTTCTTAAGCTTAGAACATAGGCTAGGGGCTAGTATGATATTCATGGATATTTCAGAGTGACTATGCCTCCTAGACACTACACTAAACTCTTGGGGTTTCAACTCCCAACCTTCTTTTCTTCCTCTCTTTTATTGATCACACATGCTCAAGATGGATACGGTATTTTCAATTATCACATCATCTTTTTATCATCTTTTACACAACTTTATCATTTCTTATTCCTTTTTCACCGCACCCAACTTTTTATTCTTTTATTTTATTCTTCCTCACTTCATACTTATTTTGTATCATGCACCCCTATGATAGCCACCCTCAACTTAGGATGTTTGCTTAAGTCAAGGTGCATAATGTCCAAGGAGGACCAGGGACAAACAGGTTCATTATGGTATAAATGGGAAGGTGAAAGATGTCATATGAAAGAAATGGTCAATTTAGGCTCTACACAGGGATCAAGGGATATTATGCACAAATGGAAAATCATTTTGGCTAAAGTGGGCTAAAACAAAAAATGGCCTAGGGTCCTTTCCTAACTCCTATCCTATGACCATGGCAAGACTAGCATGACAAGTTCTAGATTCAACACACAATAGGAACTGAGTAAGACCTTATACATGGCACATAAGTATCTCACATATAACTACTTATCCGTTTTGTGAACTTGTTTAACACAAGTCATTCGGTTGCCATACTAATGACACAAAAAGATACACCATGGTCATAATGGATGCAATGCACATAGTACACAATAGATTAGACCAGTTGAGAGGTACTCAAAAATTACAACACAAGCTAACTGCCTCAAGTACTTGTACTACTCCTAGTTATCTACAGAATATGTTACAACAAGAATCTACGCGACACCCTCAACTTAAAATTTAAAAATAAAATGCACTAAGGGTGAAGGTATACCTGAAGATAGTCAAACACGTGGATCCTAGGTCTCCGACCCTGATACTGCATCATCTGCTGTCTTCTTCCTATCAGGAGCATTTGGCCTAGTAGTGCTGAGAGCCTGGCTAGATAAAGAACTTGCAGCCCTAGCACGAAGGGCTGCCTCCCATTTCTCTGTATTAGCCAGGGACTCCAATCCTTCCTTCCTCAACTCCTTCTTTTTGGACTTCTTCTTAGCCTTCTTTTTCACTCTCCTTTCTTCCTCACTGTCTGGCTCTTCTCTCTTATCTTTGCCCTTCTTTTCCCTTTTTTTTCTTTTTCTTTGGGAAATCTGCGGTGAGGTCAAGTATGGAAATTTCTTCTTCAGATTCAGGCAAGGCCAAACCTATTGGCATCATAATTTGGTGTTGTTGCAGCACCCTACCATCTGCTTTTACTTTTTCCAATGCCTCCCTGAATGTAGCAAGCTCAGCACCAGTCATCTCGTTTGCCTGGGCATCGAATTTGTTCTCCAATTCTGCAACCCGCCCACGCAATGTCACAAAAGGCTCAAGTTCAGCCTTGATTCTTTTGTCCATAGTAGCAGAAAACTATTTGGTGAAAGAATGTAGCTGTGCCTCACACCACTTGGATTGCTTAGCCACCTTTCTGATATCAATCGGCTCAAATGCAGGTCCTGTTGTTGTTGTAGGAACTGAAGGGCTGGCTTCAGTCTCAGGCACTGAAGCTGCCTGTGCTGAAGAATCCTGCACTTCCACATGAGGTGCTGCACCGACATCTTAAACTGGAGGGTCTTCTTCTTTCTCTGCCCCCTGTCAAGTCTAAGCCCTGGCTGAATCTCATCAAACCGTATGGGGTTGTGAGTCTTTTGGAAATGAGCGTCTTCATCAATTCCTACAAATGTTAGCACCTCAGTAGCTCTACACAGCTCTATAATAAGATAAGGAAAAGGATAAGAAGTATCGGTCCTCGACATCCTGATCTTTATCTCATCTGCAATGATTTCCCCAAAGTTTAAGGGAAGGTGCTGCCCTAATCTTGCTACTAAAATAGCCCGGTCATCACTCAGAATGTTGTCTTCCTCGGTGGGCATCAGCCATACACGCACTATATCCCACCAAAATTTTGCCTCCTGAGTCAATAAGGAATTACAAATTCTCTCATTTGGGTTTGTTACTCATGTTAGTTCTTCGTCAGCTATGATGTTGGCCAACCACGGGCATTGTTTGTCCTAATTCTTTATCCGATCATAGAATAATGGTGCGGTGGCTTGAGGAGTGAAGTCGGGGCCGTACAAGAATCTGTTGATGGTTTTGGTCGAGACATCAACTCTTACACCCCTCACCTGAACTATATCAAGAAGGGGCTGATCTGCTACTTTGTCACCTGGTATGCATAAATTCTCTAACTGAGCTTGGTAGGTCGCATAGAACTTTTGAACCAGTGCGGGGCAAAAATAAACCTCCCCTTTCTATGGTCCATCCTAAGCCATACTCTTTGAACTTCTTCTCGACTTCAGGGTACCTGTTCAACCCTTTCGTGATAATCATCTTTTCCTCCTGAATTGTCCTCTTCTCATTCCTTCTATCAGTTCTTTGAAGCCCAACGATATACATGTCCTCTGCTCTAGGGATTTTCTATCTAGCATTGTTTCTCACTTCAGGATTCTTATATTTGATAAGAGTTACCCGAGGTGGAGACTCTTCATTATTTTGTTGCTCAGTGGACAGGGACCCAAAATCTATTTCCTCAAACTCAGATTCTTCAGACCCTTCTTGATCCTCTTCATCAGAGTCAGCATGTTCAGACTCATGTTGTTCAGAATCATATTTTTTAGATCCCTCCTACTCAAAAGTTGTAGTCGTCTCAGTATCATCACTGTCCTCTACCTCAATTGGTAGAGGTGGTGGAGGTTTCTTTGGACTTTTCTTCTTTCTCTTCCTGAGCAAGGGTTCCTCCTCCTTATAGTCAGATTCCTCATCAATGATCTTGTTATGTACACTTTCTTTGGACGCTTACTTTGGTTATGTGGGACTCTTTCATTTTGGTGCCATTTTAAAGTACTTGGGGACAATAGAAGAACATTATTCAACCCTCAAGAGCACAAACACAAATACATAAATCATTTAAGCTCATTCATGTTTCAGGCTCCAGGTGTGATGAAAATTCTTGATAAGCCGTCACGACTGTAATAGCTTATCACAGTTGTCATCAACCCAGACAGAACCCAAATTTATTTTTTTACAACTTTTGATGGAATTCATGATAGGTCGTCACAATTATGATAGCCTGTCACGATTGTCGTCATCTCTATCCAGAACCAACTTTATTTTTGTCAGCTTTTGACGACATTCCTGATAAGCCATCACGATGGTGATTGCTTATCATGGATGTCATCAACACTTATCAGAACTCACTTTTGATCTTAACTAAGTTTTTTTGGTCCCTATTATTGCTCAAGATTCAATCGAATTCAAATTGTGAGCTATCTTTTCAAACCTTGGGCTTGCACTGCAACCCTAGGTGCGATTTTAGTTACTTTACAAGTTGAACTTGGTTCAAGCATCTTGGGGAAATTGGGTTATAATTCATTCCTCATACATAATAATAAAAGAAGAGTTAAAGTAAAGTATGCCTGATAGAGCTCTCAAACTGAAGTCATGCACAAGAGGAGGTGTAAAATAGGAAGATTTTTGTGATTTTGAAGTGCAAACCACACACAAAGCTAACTTTTTTTACTTGGAGTGTTTTGCAAAGGATGGGAACTAATGTTAACTAAGGAAATAAATAAGCTAAGGAAAAATACTTAACAGCAGTAGAAATTTAAAAAGGTTTCGCTATTGGGCCGGGTCGGATCTGATTTAATTTAGGCCCAGATTTTAGCTTTTACAGTTTTGGGCTGACAAAGTTTTATGATGGCTTGTCACGATTGTGATAAACTATCACAAACGTCATCACTCTTAGGCAGAGAATTTCTCAAGCTTGGTCTAGCTGACGACAATCGTGATAGCTTGTGACAGTTGTGACGGTTTGTCACGGATGCCGTCATGACCTTTCAGCTGACCTTCTTATTTTCCCACCTGCTCCGTACTAAATCCTAATTGTAAAAAATAAAAACACTTGCTTAAACATAAAAAATTTGGGTTGCCTCCCAATAGCGTCTGATTTACTGTCGCATCATGACTAGGTTATCTTGACTACTCAGACTTCGCCAAGACAACCTATTGATACCCTTTTTCCATCATCATAGAAGACGTCAATGATTGAGAATACACTCATATCTTTTTGTTGGGTCGTGGGTTGATGCATTTTGATTTTTGCCTCTTTTTTACCAAGCCTAAACTTAAGCTCATTCAACTCCATATCAACTATTACTCTTCCTGTTGCTAAGAGTGGCCTCCCCAAAATAATGTGTACCTCAAAGTCTACATCACAATCTAGTACCACAAAATTCGCAGGAAGAATAAAGTCTTCTACTTTCACCAACACATCATGCAAAATTCCAACAGGCCATTTTATTGACCTATCTTCCGTTACCAATTGCATGTTAGTGGGTGCCGGAGCTTCTAAATTGAGCTTCTTATATACAGCCAGTGGCATCAGATTCACGCTGGCACCCAAATCACATAATGCCTTTGCAACATCCAGAGACCCAACTTTGCACGGAATAGTGAACGCTCCTAGTTCAGCCTTCTTTTGCGCGAAGAATTATGTGAAAACCGTACTGCAATGTTGGAGATTGTCAACCTGCTCACTTCTGACCTTTCTCTTCTTTGTGATGAGGTCTTTTATGAATTTTGCGTAGCCTAGCATTTGCTTAAGTGCCTTAATCAAAGGAACATTAATTATAAATTGCTTGAGCATTGCTATAAACTTTCTAAATTTTGCATCATCGACCTTTTTATTCAATCGTTGAGGAAAAAGAAGTGGTGGTCTAGGGATAGTCTTTAACAACACTTCCTTTTTCTTCTAATTTTCCTTCTCTGAATCATCAGCAGAACTATCCATCTTCTCAGACTCCACTAGATTACTTTCTTCGGGTTCATCAACAATTACCTCATCTTCTACAGATTTGCCCACAGAAGGGCCAAGTAACATCTTACGACTTCGAGTGGTGATCGCCATACATGAGCTATCATTCCACGAATTCTGAACTGTATCACTAGGTAAAGTACCACTTTTTCTCTGAATCAGTATAGCAGAAAGTTGGCTCATCTGCTGCTCCAATTGCTTAATAAAAGTAGAGTGTGAGCTAACCAACTGACTGAGGGTAGAGAATTCACTCTTCATAGTAGTTACCCCCGAGGTGGTAGCTTCCTCTCCCTTCAACAACTTTTCTATCATGTCCTTCATGGACATCTTGCCAGAACTAGTTGTTGCAGGATCCCGACTTCTAGGAGGAACATATAAACCACTCCTATCATGGTTGCTTCTCTAATGTCCCTGCTCCCTATCTTTATAATCATGCTTGTCATAAAAGTTTTGACCTTGGTTCCCTTTGCTATTGCATCGAAAACCCTTCTGATTACTCATATAGTTTTCCTCTGCATCAGCATTCGTAGCAACAGTACCCTGAGATTCCACAGCCTTAACCATTTCGGTCTTACCTGACAGTAAGTGCTTGGTCAGCAAGTCCATCTGTGTCTTTAAGTGGGCCATGTTCTGGTCTCACTCCTTATCCCATCTGCACTGCTCCATAGTCATGCCATAGAAATAGTCGGGCTAGCCACCACAGAATCCCTGGTGTGCCAAGCCCGACTTTTCTTGGTCATTCTATTAAGCATGTCTGAAGCATCTAGAAAAGAGAGGTCAATGAATGAACCACCTGCAACATTGTCTACAATTGGCTTTATCACAGAGTTAAAATCTTTGTACAAAGTCTCTATCAAGTGCAAGTCCATTATATTGTGGTTCGGATATTGTGCCAGCTTCTTCTTAAATCTCTCCCAAGTTTCATGCAATGCTTCGGTAGGAAGCTGCCTGAAATTACTAATTTCATCCCTCAACTATAACCTCCTGGAGGGAGGAAAGAAACATTCTAGAAATTCTTTTTTCAACAGTCTCCAGTTGGTTATAGAATCGGGTGCTAGCTTATTTAACCACATTGTTGCCTCTCCAGACAGAGACAAAGGAAACAATCCCAACTAGATCGCATTCTGTCTCACTCTCAGATTATCAAAATATTTGTAAATGGTGATGAAGTTCACCAAATGCATGTTCGGGTCATCACCAGGTAAGCCTCTAAACAACCCCTTCAGATTCAGGAGTTGGATCATGGTACTTGTTTATCAGCCTCGTATTGAACAGGCTATTGACCATACCTTCCTCGGACTGGACAGTTTCAATTGACATTTTGCTGCACTGGTGCAGTAATTTGCTCAGCTCGCCTTGGTTTTTGAGGATTCAGTAATTCCTCATCACCCTAGTCTTTATCATTAGGTTTCTAGTAACGTACTCGTTGACCCATATTCTGTACGTTCACCTGAAACCTGGCCAAAGCGGCTAGCCTTTTGGCCTCCTGTTGTTCAGCCATTCTCCCTATCAGCTGAGGTTCCAGATTAATTGGTAATAATGGTTCTCCAGAACTTCTTGTTTTTTGTCATAAACAACTAATAACCTACAATAGACAAAAACAACAAATAAACATAAATCAAGGAAACTTAACTAACAGCAAATTGGAGCACATAAACTTTCAGTTTACAACCGTATTCCCCGCCAACGACGCCATTTTTGATAACACTCAAATTACACTCTTGAATGGGTGTAATTGATCATTGTCAATATAAAACCCAACTAGGTTAGGGTCTAATCCCACAGGGAATAAGGTGTGAACTCAAGTTGTTTACAATTTAATTCACTGGTAGTTTATTGTTTCCTGAAATGGGGTTTAAGTTTTGCAGATAATTGATTGTCACTTTGACTTTGATGTTTGTAACCAAGATTTTATGAAATAACTAGGATTATGTTCACTAGGGCTTACGGTACATGACAGATGCTAAAATTTACTCAAGACTCTCACGGTGGTTAGGATCACAAGCTATCTTTATCGATGATATGCTCAAATGTCTCTCGACCTATTCAAGCGTCTAATTTCCTAATCTTCTCAGACTTAGGGAATCGCTATGCACTGTCCAAATTTTACCTTAGGTTAGTCAACCTTGTTACAACGCTAATTATTAAACGAAGCCTTTCCGAGTCCCTGTTGATAATTCACTTCCTACTATTTATGATTTCTTTCTCAAGCAAATGAAAGTAGGTACGCCTACTATTTGCAACCAACACATATAAATTATAATCTCAGAATTACCAAGACATCCTAACACCTATTAAATCTTGAGTATTTAACACCTTATGATGACCTAACCCTAGATCCCATGATCCAAGTTATAGGTGTTTAGCCACTTATGATGCAAGAAACAAGTATGCAAATTGAATTCATAACTGAAATAATTAACTTACAATGATGAAGAAAATAAAAAGTATACTTTGACTTGAATCACAAGGCAAAACTCTAGAATATTAGTCTTAGAGAGAGAGAGAGAGAAAAAAATTGCATCTTCTATCTTTTGGGATATATCAATCGATAATAGAAAACCCTCAAACAACGATTTAAATAGTTAAACCTAAAATAAGGAAATAAAATTAAAGTTTTAGGTTTTACCTCAGAATAGATGATGGCACCCGTGACGGCCTATCAGGAGTTTGATAGCCTATCACAGACATCGTCAGCTTCTCTGCAAGTTTATCTTCTATTGTCTAAGGTTGATGACGATGATGACGACTTATCATCATCTTGACGGCGTGTCATAATTGTGATCACAAAAATTCTTGTAACTTCCATCTTCCGTTTAAGGTTGACGGCATCCTTGATAGCCTATCACTAGGCTGATGGCGTGACATGGATGTTGTCAGCCACCCTTTGTTCTTTATTTGCTTCCGATTTCATGCTCTTTGCTTCCTTTATTTGTGGTTCCCCTTCTTCTCTACTTTTACTACAAAATCAAAGTAAACTAATCAAAAACGACTAAAGTTGCTCCAGACTTTGCAATTATTTAGAGTTAAAAGCTTTAAATGTGTTAGCATAGGCTCACACATCAGCTGGGAAAAACTTTAGGAAATTTTCCCTTCTTTAAAATGCATGTCATTTGATGGATAATAATAATCTATTAAATTTCTCCTTCTAACTCATTCTATCCCATTTACATAAAAGCCTCCCAGAAATGCTAACAGAAGAAGAAATAGGAACCAGCCCATACCACTTGTTCCCGAGGACCCTCTGAATGAGCAAGTCTTCTTAGTCTTCTATTAGTTGGTATTCTCCTGAGCGAGAATGATAGAATTATGGTATTGTTGATCACTTTAAATGGGAGTATCCTGCCAGACAGGTGAATGCTCATGCAAAATAACAGACTTGAGTTATGGTTTTAATAGGATAGAAAGAGGAGGTAATGGAAGGGTTCGCCCATAGGGTAGATGGAAAAATAAAAAATGTGGTTGAGGTGGCCAAGAAAATTGTGTTATCAAGTATTAATTTTATTTTTGACCAAATGGCTTCTATTTTAGTTGATCCGGGGTCTTCTTATTCTTATATGACTGTTCAATTTGTTGTGGGTCTGAATCTTGTTTGTGATGTACTTCATAATCTAGTTTATGTATCTACTCCTATTGGTGAGTTTAGGGTGGTATCCCATGTTTACCATTTATGTCCTGTGTTATTTAAGGGTTTTTAGACTTGGGTAGACTAGATTATTTTTGATATGTTGGACTTTGATGTAATTTTGGGTATGAACTAGTTATCTCCATATCTCATTGATTTAAATGGTAATGCTAATATAGTGACTCTAGCTAAGCCGGTAAAGGATAAAATAAAGTGAGATGAAGAATAAAAGGCCAAGCCGGTGAGAATTATATCATTTTCTAGGCCTAAAGGTTAATAGGGAATGGATGTTTAGCATATTTATATCATCTCAAGAATGTTAGTGCTGGGTCCGTTTCTATAGAGTCGGTTTTGGTAGTTTCAAAATTTTAGCATATGTTTTCCTCATACATATCGGTAATACCTCCAGATAGAGATATATATTTCTGGGGGAGCTCAAGACTCAAGTGCAGAAAATAGTCGACAAGAGATTTATTCATCCAACTATTTCAACTTGGGGTGATCCAATCCTTATTGTTAAAAAGGACGGTAGTTTGAGGAAGTGCATTGATTATAAAGAGATAAATAAAGTTACTACTTGAAATAAATATCCCTTTGTCACATACATAATTTTTTTGACTAGTTATAGGGTGTGTAAGTGTTTTCAAAGATTGATACGCAGTTCGGTTATCATTAGTTGAATAAAATGAATAGTGGACATACCAAAGATAACTTTTATATCTTAGTGTGGACATTATGAGATTTTAGTGATGTCTTCTGGGTAAACCAATGCTCGAGGAACATCTATGATATGGATGATTGGTATTCTTAAATAATACTTGGATTTTTCAATCATGCTTATTGATGATATTCTAGTTTACTCCAAGAGTAAGGAGGAACATGCACGTCACTTTCAAATAGATTATTGGATTATAAGGGAGAGGTGACTATTTTCTAAATTTTAAAAGTGTTAGTTCTTTTTGTCTTCAGTGGCATTCATATGGTTTGTCATTTCCAAAATATGGGTAATAATGGGCCCCCAAAAGATTGAGGTAGTTAAAAATTAGACTCAACATAATTTAGTGACTGAGGTAAGGAGGTTTGTAGGTCTTGCTAGTTATTACCAAGGGTTTGTCAAGAGTTTTGCATTCATTGAAACACACTTGACAAGGTTAACTTTAAAGGAAGTGTCATTTGTTTTGACAAATAATTGTTTGGAGAGATTCCAAAATCTCAAGAAGCTTTTGACTACAATGCCTATCTTTTCTCTATTGGTTGAACATAAGGACTTCATAGTGTTTTGTGATGCTTCACTTTTGGTATTGTTTGATGTGTTAATGTAGGATAGGAAAGCCCTTGTTTATGATTTGAGGCCTTTAAAGCCTCATCAAAGAAACCACCCTACCCATGACTTAGAGTTGATAGTGGTGGTGTTTGAATTAATGATTTGGAGACATTATATTTATGGTATCAAGTGTGTTTTTCATAGACCACTGCCACCTGTAACATGTGTTTACTCAAAGGGATTTGAATCCGAGGCTACAAAGGTAGATAGAGTTATTGAAGAATTATGATGTGACTCTTCAGTACCATTTGGGTAAGGGAAATTTGGTGGCAGATGCACTAAGACAAAAAGTTTCTAGTATCTAGGCAGCCTTTAGACAGAGAGTTTCAAACTTTAACATCTCTGAGAATGAAGTTTGGGTTCTCAGATAGGGGTGGAGTATTTGTTAATGATGACATAAAATAAATATTTGTTGAGGAGAATAAGGCAAATCAATTTGAGGGTAAAAACTAATTGCAATAAAAAATAATGTAGTACATGGGGATGTAGCAAATGCCACCCATGACGCCGGTGAGGTGTTGTTGTTTAAAGGGATTCTATGTGTGCCTTAGTTTGGTAATTTTATGTGATTCTTTATAAAGCCTATGGTTTGTGTATTGTGTTTACCAAAGTACGATCTAGATGTAATGTGATAAGACAACTTTATTGGTGGCTCAGGATAAAGAGAGACAGTGCAATTTATTTCCAAGTGTCAAAATTATCAGCAGGTGAATAATGAACACTAATGACATGTGGGGTTGCTTTAGATAATTCCTATACTTATGTGGAAATGGGAGTATATTTCTATGGATTTTATAGTAGGTTTTCCTAAAACTTTAGAGCAGTAGGACTCATTTGGGAGATAGTGAATAGGTTGATCAAATCGTTTCACTTCTTGCCAGTTTGAGTAGACTACAACTCTCAACAATTTGCTAAAATCTATGCCAAGGAGATTGTGTAACTTCATAGGGCACCAAAAACAAGTATTTCTGATTGAGATACAAAGTACACCTCCAAAGTTTGTGTTAAGTCGCGAAGAGCTGGGCACCAATCTGACATTTAGCATGGCTTTTCTTACTCAAACTGATGGACAATCAGAGAGAATGATTCAAGTGATAGAGGACATATTGAGGGTCTGTGTCATTAGGATCAATTTCTTCCATTATAGGAGTTTTCATGCAACAACAATTATCACTCTAGTATTCATATGGCTCTATTTGAGAAACTTTATGCAAGGAAGGGTAGTTCACCTATTTGGTGGTTTGAGTTTGGTGATGTTAAAACTTTGGGAAATGACTTGGTAAAGGAGTCTTAAGAGAAAGTAAGGTTTGTTAAAACCATTTTTTTGGCTACTCAAATAGGCAGAAGTTGTATGCAGATTGTAAGGGAAAAGACATAGATTTCAAGGTCGGTAAGAAAGCTTTACTTAAGGTTTCTCCTATGAAGGGTTTCATAGGGTTTGGCAAGAGGAGAAATCTCTACCCTTAAAATATTTGTCCTTTGAGGTTCTTAAGGAGGCGGGTTTAGTTATATACAGGTTGGTTATACAATGATGGTTATCGGAAATCCTTTTGATATTCCATTTTTTTATGCTCAAAAGGTACCATGGGGATGGGGACTGTATCATTCAATGGGACTCAATTGGTTTAAATATAGACTTGGATTACAAGGAGGAACTACTAGCGATATTATCTTAGCATGTTACAAAATTGAGGATAAAAGAAATATGTTTTGTTAAGGTTCAATACAAGAATCATCTGATTGAGGAAGCCACTTGGGAAATTGAGAAGGACATGCATGACAAGTACCCTCAATTATTTGATGATATAGTTACTCTCTTCTCTCCTCTTTGTATCTTATTTACTTGCATTTAATCAACCAAGGATGAACACTTGCTAAATTGGTAACCGTTTAAACTACCATTTCTATCTTTATGTATAAACCTCCCATTGAAAGTTCCATGTAAGAATTATTCTCGATTTTGAAGTTGTAACTTCTAGGCCAGGCTAGGTACAACTAAGAATGGAGGAAGGTATGGTTTAGGGAAATCTAAGAATTAATTGAGCATCTTAGATGGTGTTTGATCTGATTTCTAGTTAGCTAAGATGATAAGGAACATGTAGGAACTTACGGAGCTGAACTTGGGCAAGTGGAACTCCAGGAATTGATCTCAGTGTAAAGGGCATCATTTGGAATTCCTTTGTTTTGGGTGTGTTGCAAAAAGTGGAATTTTTTTGGAGAAACTACTTATTTTGTCACATCAATCGTACTAAGTAGGTACGCAAGACTATGTAGAATCAGTAACTAAAGTGGAGAAATTCCTGCTATAGTGATAGTTAAACTTGCTTAGCGCCCGCTATAGCAGCAACTGTTGCTATTGTTGTTTACAAAAGGTTTTTGCCTAAAATATATTATTTTCTAAGATACTCATATTGGGGCAAGGTCGAGTGATTATGTGTGTTTCTCACCAAATTTTCTTTAGTCGGCTTTGTAATGGTAAGAATATCATCTCTGTTAGCTTATAGATGATAATTAAGCCTTAAAATTGTTAACTTATGAAGTTTGGGAGGGTTTTAGGGAGGACTTTTATTATTATGTTGTGAAAGGGAGGAAATATGTATTAAGTTAATGGGTTTTGATTGTTAATGATCAATTTACCCTTACATTTCATTAATTAAACCATGGATTGGTAGTTTTAGTTTAGTTACGATAGAAAAGCCTTAGAACAGGAAGGAAATAATTATAAACTTGACTGTTGGGGTTGAGTGTGAGTTATAATTCCCATTATTGTAAGTCATTTAATAGATTATGTGTTTATATGCATTTTCTAGACCAAGAGAAAGAAAAAATGCATAGAGGGAAAAGCTCTAGCTTGGTGGAGTTGTGTAATCTTTGTTTGAGGTAGCTGATTTTCACAATCCTATTTACAAGTCATGAGGGAACCTACTCTGTCCCGTCAATAGGTAAGCCAAACCATAGGGGATAACTTGGTGGAAAAAGGGTTGAAAGCCAGAAATTAACAATTAAGGATTCAAATAGGTATAATACAGTCATAAAGGTCTAATAGATAGATAGAAACAAAAAAACATCCCAAGACTCAGTAATGTTGGTACAATAGCAACTATATTACACTATGAGTACTGAATAGACAAATACAATACATCTCAGAGACGAAATACTTTATAGAGGCGTATAGAAAGAAAAAGGGAAACTCCAATTCTAAGACTCCCAATATCTGAAGTCAACTCTACTCGAACGTCTACCCAACGGCTACAACTGGTACTCAGATTTGTACCAAAAAGGTGTAGAAGTATAGTATGAGTTCAAAAACAACTGATGCATAGAAGGCATCATCGGCTAACTTAGTTCAATCGTGATATAAATATGATAAGATACAATATGACATAAGGTAAGTCAAGATAAAAGAAAGGCAAACCTGTCACGACCCGACCTCAGGCGTAGCTATGAAGGGTATCTCAAGTCCACCGAGGGATGGAGACCACCCCCATAGCCTTTTCAAACCTAACATAATACAAATAATAAAAAGAGGAATGCAATCAGAGAATAAATAAAAAATTGTTAATGTAACTCCAAATAAGATATAAGAGTTAGCAACACCATCCAACCTACACATGCCCACTAAACCTCTAAACAATCTGAATATCAAACTAGGTCGGGACATTTCCCGACCATGATAGTGATAATGAAAATGATAATGTTAATGTGAACTCTTCATTTCTATAGTATGGAAAGAAACCAATGGAATGGCCAAGCTTTCTGAATAATGGAAGCTCATCACTTCACTGCAAACCAACGGACAAAAAAGACCACCTAACGATACACAGGGTAAAATAAGTGTCTCAGGATCTTACATTTTGAAATAATGCAGCGTCCTAGGATGGTTAGCAGCGTGAGCTCTAAGATGTAGCTATGTATGGGGATAAAATAATACTATTTAAAAATCAAGTCAAAACTCACTGTACATGTTCACATATATGCATATAGATACATAAATAAAAGATTTTGGGATAGGGAACAAGGTTTAGCATGAGGTTTAACATCATAAACCTATATAGTGTAACTAGAACCATCCTAAAAATACCCACGGACTATATGGGTTTAGCTCCCCCTACCGGAAGGGCCTTAGTATGTGTTAGCCACACGAACCAAAGAAGCTAAAGGAAAGGCTAGGGAATACACAACCTACACTAATATAAGGTCTATATGTATCAAGTGTGAACAATGCACACGATAAAAAATACCCCCACATTGGCAAATGTGGTTTCAAGTATCGGTCCCTGCGGAACCTCCACCTTCCACGATGATCTACACAACCCCCATTAATCCTAATTAAAAGTTTGCACATTACCTATGTATTTAACTAATAACCATTCATTAAGGGATTCACCATTGGTAACATCATGGCAATATGCTTGCAAACTTATAGAATCATGCCATTCAAATTATCCACCAACTTGGGGGAATCCACGACCCCCAAGCTACAATTAAAAACCAAATCATGGACACTAAGTCCTTTCAAAATCATGTATATTTCATTTGCCTTTTTATGCAATTCAATAGTTTCAAAAGTGGTTAAAATATGCATTTAGCTATATTTCAAAGCCAATTTCATAAGGTCGGTTTAGCATATTATAAATTCTAATACCAAAATCCAAAAGTTTGGGTAAAATCATGACCTCCATTCTATTTACCATGACCATGCACCCAATGAGTTCCAAAAGACATCAATAAAGCTTAAACAAATTCATATAAACCATGGGAATATCATTTAAAGAATAACCATAAAAATCCTCAACCCATATTCCAAAACAAAATATTAAAACCACATGAATATCAAACCATTACATTTCGTCATAGAATATTAGTTGAGAGAAGATATACATGCCTGAAAATACCAAGAATTTGGAGAAAAAAACACACTTTGAGCCCTAAATAACCAATCCCTAGAAACCCTAGCCTTGCTCTTGATTGGGGAATTTGGGATAGAAGAGTTGTTTCTAATTACGTTAATTATGTGAAAATAGGGGCAAATAAAGGATTTAATTTGTGGGAATAGTGTAAAGAAAGGGAAATACCAATTTACTTGTATTGAAAAACGTGCAGGAAAATAACCCACGATCGCTACTGGTCTTGTAACAACTCATGGTCACTGGCCATGAGTCATCACCATGACTCGTAGTCATGGCAGTGACATAGGTACACCTCACTAGATTGGTCATAAGTCCCACCCTACAACTCATGACCCGACCTTACGGCTCGTAGGGTCCTAGTCCCACTTAAGACTAAAACAAAGGTAATCCCCAATGGTTTTCAAACAACATTCACTGCACAACTCATATAAAGTGACTATGAGTTGTAGGGTCTTAGTCTTAGCCTTTATAGACACTCAACACATATGAAATTTTTAGAGTCCAAAATCTGAGGTATTATATTACCCCCCTAGGATCATTCATCCCCAAATAAGGAGTGAAGGAACCCATTATCCCAATAACAAGAAAGAACGCAACCACAAAACTATGAACAAAGTCTGAAAAGTGATAAGAGCAAAAATAGAACCTGTACCTCAAGCACTTTTATCAAACGTAGGGAATAAGAATGAATATTTGGTCTTTATTTCCTCTTAGTCTTTCTGTAACTCCCCATATTTCCCTATCATGATCAAAGTACCAATACATGAGTATTCTTATATAAATTTTCAAAACACTTATTATTTTTCAGTTTAGAGCCTGCTATTGAGTAGGAAATTCAATTAGCTTTCTAACGATAGAAAATTCGCCCGAATCCGATAACTAGGTAAGAAGTTATGACTATTTTAAGTTTCAGTCTTTAGACCTCATCATTATAAACCTTAGTGCATCACGGAGCTAGTCTAAGTGACGATTGGTAATTTTAAGTGGAGGTGCGTAATCTTGGCGCATCGCGTCAAAGTCTAAATTGGCATTTGGCAGTTTCCAGTGTCTCTCTGTGATTCCACCGCGTCGCGGTGAACTTCCAGGTCCCAATTAGAGAAGGACTACAATTTTACCCGCATCGCGCCAAAAACTAGTTTCCTAGTTGTCCCATACCAGTGGCTTGCCGCGATAGTGATACATTGCGCTAAGGCCAAAAATTGAGATCTTCAGTTTTTAGCTTTTATTTTTAAATTTATTCAGGGGTATTTGGGTCTTTTTCCACGGCCCTAATTAACCTAAAACATGAAATTTAACCCCTAAACACCCTGAGTAGTCATCATTATTTCAATACCTCTCACAATAAAAAATCCACTTTTCAAGAATAAGAAACCCTAGCTTTCAAATTCAAGGTCAATCCTTAAGAACTCACCCAGAACTTTAAGAAATTCATTATCCTAGGTATATTAGATGTTCATACATGGATTACTTTCATCCATGGAGTCCAAGTAACCTATTTAATTGTCAAGTTTTGATCTATTCAAGTTATTTGATTTTAAATTGTGATTTTATCCATGAATCTCCATGTACTGATGATTTTCTACTATGTTACCATGAAAGTATTGTTACTATTCAACCCTTCATGCTTTTATATCATTATTTATTGAATTCAACCATGATTTATATCTATTATGTTGAATTCATGCTATTCCTATAATTCCCATGACATTCCTATGATTGTTTAAACCCTGAACTACAAGTGTTTGATAAAATGCCTACAAGAGTGATTGATTTAAATAAAAGACTTCATGTTTTGTCCTTCAAAACTTAGTGTCATTTAATTATTATTGTTTTGAGTCTTGGGGGTATTGAATACCCAAAATCTATAGCTGTTTACTCAGTCAAGTATCAGTACATTACAAAATAGTCTTTAGAACATACTATAAGCATTATCAGAACAGTCAACTACCAGTCAAATGAACATAGAACAGTCTAGTATTTCAGTGTCTTTCAGTTGGGAGTACGATTTAGCACCGAGAGAGTGTAGGGATGGTGGCTTCCCCGTCAGATAGGCAAAGTCATTAGTAGCATTCCCTATACTCCAGAACTACATAGCTAGTGTAGGATATGAGAAGTCACCCGTCAGATTAGGCTTGACTATCTTGAAGGGGTTACCCGTTAGTTCAGGCTTGACACCCTTAGTCCTTTGGAAATTATATCAGTTTAGTGGATCCACACAACGATCTGTTAGTACCCGTGGTATGGTATTAACATACTTCTAACTGGGGTTACAGGTTGGACCTCGATTATCTTAAATTGGGGAATGTCGATTAGATGATACCTCCCACAGTCTTAGATATAGTCTCAGGTACAGTCTAAGTTCAGTTATGAAGTCTTAGAGATGTTTGACCAAAGCATACAAATATCAGTATTTTTAAATATTTCAATTTACAAATTTTACTCAGTCCATGTTATATGCTTTGTCATGCATCCTCAGTATCCACAGATTTTCACGTATCTTTAGTATTTACAGACTATCATGCATAATATCTATTTATAGATTCTCCACATTTTTAGTATATACAGATTCTATGTTCTCTACTTAGTACTCCATGTTTTACATGCATATTTAGTTAATTATTAGTTCTGTTAATGAAACCTTGCATATCATCCTACCTCATTTAGCATACCAGTACATTCAAAGTACTGATCACATACCTTTCTTTTGTGTAATGATATATTATATCATAGGTGCTGATGCTCAGTTTCCATACCATGCTTAGACTTCACTTCCCAGGCTATCAGCAGTACAATGGCAGTGCTGAGTCCTCATCATTTGAGGATAAATTATTTTACTTCATATCTCTATTTTTGCAGTTAGTAGAGTTTGTTGGGGGCCTGTCCCATCAACTTATATTAAGTCATTTTTAGAGGCTATTTAGACATTAGAGTCAGTTATTTAGTATTCAGACATTATAGTTAGTTATCTAGTTTATCATTATTCTATCAAATTCAGTCAGTTATTTCTATAGACTCATATTTTTATTTTAAATTTAGTTATAAAAACCTTATGGCATGTCAGTATTCTTTCATATTTATGATCATGTTATCCATTGCTCACAGCAGGTACCAGCTTATGGTTTAACCTATGGTCCCTCAGGACTATAAGCACCGTGTGACGGCTAGAGGGTAGAACCGAGTCATTACAAACTTTGTGTCAAAGCCAGGTTTTAAAGTGTCTTAGGAAGTCTAAAAGTTACATCGAGTAGAGTCTTGTTCATGGATGTGTAGCGTGCCACACTTATGGATGAGAGGCTAAAAGGTGTTTAGGAAAAGTTTCCCTTCTTTCAGTATTCATGTCATACGAGTGAGCATGATCTCAGGTTAAACTCCTTGTCTAATCCATTTCTTCTTTCCGTTTATAGAACATGCCTCCCAAGAAGAATGGAAGAAGAACAGGAAACCACCCAACCCCTCATCCCATCCAGGAAGATCATCTGGATGAGCATGTCTCTCACACAGAATTCAAGGTTGCATTTATTACTCTAGACAATTTTATAGCGACACAAAATAAATAGCCAGCTACTGTTTTGACCAACCCAGTGGCCAATACTTCAGCAACAAAAATTAGACATTTCACCTGGATGAATCCTTCTTCTTTCACAGGATCCAAGTTTGAAGAGGATCCATAGGAATTCATAGATATGGTGTAAAAGGTAACAGATGCTATGGGGGTGACATCTAGTCAGAGTGCTGAGTTAGCTGAATATCAGTTGCAGGATATAGCCCATACTTAGCTTAAGCAATGAAAGGTAGATATGGGTGTTGATGCAGGGCCTGTAGAGTGGGAAGAGTTTTCCACTACTTTCTTAGACAGATTCTTCCCATTAGAGTTAAGAGAGGCCAAAGTGTTAGAGTTCATTAATTTGAGGTAGGGCAACATGAGTGTGAGGAAGTATTCCCTCAAGTTCACTCAGTTAGCTAGGTATGCTCCTCATGTGGTAGCAGATAATAGTTCCTAGATGAGTAAGTTTGTGTATAGCGTATCTGATAACGTGGTCAAGGAGTGTAGGACCATAATGCTTACTAGTAAGATGGACTTGTTTAGGATGATGGTCCATTCTCAATAGATAGAGGAGCAGAAGATTAAGGAGAGGGAAAGAGGAAAAAAGAGGGCTAGGATGGGTAGTTTTAACTTCAGTCAGCCAAAGTCAGAGGGTGGTAACTATCCTTAGTTTTATCAGAGGTCTATAGATACAGCACCCTCTTTAGCTAGTGCACGAGTACCTAAATTTAGAAATGATAATATGGATAGGGCATCAGGATCTAAGTCCCAGGTTAGTGTTAGCAGTGCTCATACATATACTCTATGTCAGAAATATGGTAGACATCATCAGGGTGAGTGTAGAGTGTGTAGTGATGCATACTTTGAGTATGGAAATCTAGGCCATTGTATTTAGGAGTGTCGGTTAGTTTCTTAGAAAGGTAGGGATGTGCACCAAAAAGGCCAGTCCCATTAGTCGTCAGTTCCATCCGGTCACCTGACTCAGCAGGGTGCCACTTCCAGTGCTACCAGTAGTCAGTGTCCGAACAAATTATATGCTCTTCAATCCTGCCAAGATCAGGAAAATTCTCCTGACATAGTTACTGGCATGTGGCAGGTCTTTCACTTACATTTTTATGCTTTACTAGACCCTGGAACTTCTCTTTCTTTTGTGACTCCATATATAGCCATCAACTTCGGAGTCAGTCTCAAAACTCTAGCAGAGCCCTTTTTAGTGTCTACCCAGTAGGCATTTTCATTATAGCCAGACTGGTATACAAGAGCTGTCCGGTCACAATATCTCAGAAAGTTACCTCAATTGATCTCATGGAGTTAGAGATGATGAATTTTGAGGTTATTCTCGGCATGGATTAGCTCCACTCATGCTATGCCTCAGTTGATTGTAGAAACAGAATAGTTCATTTTCAGTTCCTAAATGAACCAGTCCTTGAATGGAGGGGTAGTACCACAGCTCTTAGGGGTCAGTTGATTTCGTACCTTAGAGTGAGAAATATGATATTGAAGGGGTGTATTTACCATCTTGTGTGAGTTAAAGACTCTAACTTAGAAACTCCAACTCTTGAGTTAGTTCAAGTAGTAAATGAATTCTCAGATGTATTTCCTGAAGATCTGCCCGGGGTTCCTCCCAAAAGGGAAATCAACTTTGGAATAGACCTTCTTAAAGATACTCAGCCCATATCTATTCCTCCATATAGAATGGATCCAGTAGAACTCAAGGAGTTAAAAGAACAATTAAAGGATCTCCTAGATAAAGGATTCATCAGACCCAACATCTCCCAGTGGGGTGCACCTGTTCTATTCGTGCATAAGAAAGATGGTTCTCTCAGAATGTGCATAGACTATCATCAGTTGAAAAAAGTCACAGTCAAGAATAAATATCCACTTCCTAGAATCAATGACTTGTTTGATCAATTTTAGGGTGCCAACTATTTTTCAAAGATAAACCTCAGATCAGGCTATCATCATCTCAGGGTCAAGGAATGTGACATTCTGAAAACAGCTTTTGAAACCTGGTATGGTCACTTCGAATTTCTAGTCATGTCCTTTGGTCTTACCAATGCCCCAGCAGTCTTCATGGACTTGATGAACCGAATGTTCAAGCAGTACTTGGACATGTTCATCATAGTCTTCATTGATGACATTCTTGTTAACTTTATTGAAGGCTTTTCTTCTATTACATCCGCCATGTCCATATTGACTGAGAAGAAAGTTAAGTTTCAGTGGTCAGATTAATGCGAGAAGAGTTTTTAGGAGTTGAAGACTCGACTCACCTCATCCCCAGTCTTTACTATACCAAATGGTTCAGATAGTTTTATTGTGTACTGTGATGCATCCATTGTAGGTTTAGGTTATTTCCTCATGAAGTGAGGTAAGGTCATAGCCTATCCCTCCAGACACCTTAAAACCTATGAGAAGAATTACCCTACTTATGATCTTGAGTTAGCAGCTATAGTTTTGCCTTAAAGATTTGGAGGCATTACTTGTATAGGGTGCATGTAGATAAGTTCACAGATCACAAAAGCCTTTAATATGTGTTCTCTTAAAAATATTTGAATTTGTATCAGAGAAGGTAGTTAGAGTTATTGAAGGATTATGACATTGATGTTCTGTATCATTCAGGAAAGGCCAATGTAGTAGATGATTCTCTTAGTAGATTGTCTATGGGCACTGTTGCTCATGTTGAGGATAGAAAGAAAAAGTTAGCTTAGAAAGTCCATTAACTTGCCCGACTAAGTGTCTTCTTAGTTGGCTCAGCAGAGGGTGCAGAGTATCTCAGAATCATCTCTAGTTTCTGAGGTAAAGGAAAAATAGGATAGAGATCCCAGTCTAGTTAAGTTGAAAGAATCAGTCACAGATCAGAAAGTGGAGGTTTTCACCCAAGGGGGAGATGGTGTTTTGAAATGTCAGGGTAGATTCTATGTGCTTGATGTAGATGATTTGAGGCAGCGACTTCTTGCAAAATCGCATGGTACGCGTTACTCTATTAATCCAGGGGCCACTAAGATGTACCATAATTTGTGGGAGATCTATTAGTGGAGTGGAATGAAGAGAGATATTGCAGAGTTTTTAGCTAAGTACTCTACATGCTTGCAAGTTAAGATTGAGCATCAGAAACCTAGGTGGTTTATACAGGAGATTAGTATTACCACTTGGAAGTGGGAGGAAGTGAACATGGATTTAGTGACAGGTTTGCTGCGTACTTGTCATCAGCATGATTCTATTTGGGTTATCGTAGATAGGATGAATAAATCAGCCTATTTCTTGCCATTCCATACCTCTTATTCAGCCGAGGACTGTGCCAAACTCTATATCATAGATTTGGTCAGGTTATATGGAGTCCTAGTGTCTATCATCTCTGATAAAGATAACCAATTTACCTCTCACTAATGGAAGGCATTCAAAAAGGGTCTTGGTACCCAAGTCCACCTTAATACAACTTTTCACCCTCAAACAGATAGCCAAGTAGAAAGGACCATTCAGACTCTAGAAGATATGTTGAGAGCATGCATTGTTGATTTCAAGGGTAGTTGGGATAACCACTTGCCTTTGATTGAGTTCACATATAATAACAACTATAATTATAGTATCTAGATGGCTCCTTATGAAGCTCTCTATGGTAGGAGATATAGATCTCCCATTGGTTGGTTTGAAGTAGGTGAGGCCACAGTAGTAGGGCCAGACTTGGTGGTTGATGTGTTAGAGAAGGTTCAGTTGATTTGATAAAGTCTTAGGGCTGCCCACAACCGACAGAAATCATATACTGATGTGAGGAGAAAGGATCTCGAGTTTAAGGTCGGTGATATTGTGTACTTGAAAATATCTCCCATGAAAGGAGTGAAAAATTTTGTCAAGAAAGGGAAACACAGTCCCCGATAGGTCGATCCCTTAAGAATTCTCAGTCATTTCGAAATGGTATCTTACGGCCTTGAGTTTCCTTCAGATCTAGACTCAGTACACCCAGTGCTCGATGTCTCATTGTTGAAGAAGTGTATTATTGATCCAGCGGTAGTTGTTCCCTTATAAAGTGCAGAGATTCAGAACAGTCTTTCCTTTGAGGAAGATCCAATCGAAATTCTGGATCATCAAGTTCGTAGACTAGGGAAAAATGAAGATCCATTAGCCAAAGTTCTTTAGAGAAATTATTCCATTCAGGGAGCCACTTGGGAAGCAGAGGAAGATATGCGGACCAAGAACCCTTATTTTTTCTCCGCAAATCCAAATTTAGTATAAGGTACCAAATCCTCTTAAGATTTTTCTATATCATGCTCAATTTCAGTTGCACATCATGTTCATGTCTGTCGTGCATTCATGAATCAGTTCATTCATGCATTCCATGCATTAGATATTCATGTTCAATGTGTAATCTTAGTCCATCAGTTTCCGCAGCTTAACCAGTTTCATTTGGGGACGGATAATCCCAAAGAGGAGATATTGTAATGCCCTGTATTTCCCTAGCATGATCTATGTACCAATACATGAGTATTCATATATAAAATTTTCGAAACACATTATTTTTCAGTTTAGATCCTGCCATTTTGTAGGAAATTCAAATAGTTTTTCAACGATATAAAATTCTCCCAAATCCGATAACCGGGTAAGAAGTTATGGTGATTTTAAGTTTCAGACATTAGAACCCGTCATTTTAACCCTTAGTACATTGTATATCTTGTCTAAGTGATGATTAGCAATTTCCAGTAGAGGTGCGGGATCTTGGCGCATCGCGCTAAAGGCCAAATTAGCATTTGGCAGTTTCCAGTGTCTTTTCGCGATTCCACCATGTCGCGGTGAACTTCCAGGTCCCAATCATTGAAGGACGGAGATTTTCCCCGCGTTGCACCACAAGACAGTTTCCCAGTTGTCCAGTTCCACTGGCTTGGCGCGATAGTGGCGCATCACGCCAAGGCCAAAAATTAAGATCTTCAGTTTTCAGGTTCTGTTTTTAAATTTGTTCAGGGGAATTTAGGTCTTTTTTCATGGCTTAATTAACCTAAAACACGAAATTCAACCCCTAAACACCATAAGTAGTCATCATTATTTTAATTCCTCTCACAATTAAAAATCCCCTTTTTAAGAACAAGAAACCCTAGCTTTCAAATTCAAGGCCAATCCTCAAGAACTCACCTAGAACTTCAAGAAATTCATTATCCCAGGTAGGTTAGATGTTCATCCATTGATTCCTTTCATCCATGGAGTCCAAGTAACCTATTTACTTACAAGTTTTGATCTATTCAAATTATTTGATTTTAAATTGTGATTTCATCCATGAATCTCCATGTACTAATGATTTTCTACAATGTTACCCTGAAAGTATTGTTATTGTTCAACACTCCATGCTTTTATATCATTATTTATTGTATTAAACCATGATTTAGATCTATTATGTTGAATTCATGCTATTCCTATAAGTCCCATGACATTCCTATGATTTTTTAAGTCCTGAACTACAAGTGTTTGATAAAATTCCTATAAGAGTGATTGATTTAAATAAAATCCTTCATGTTTTGTCCTTCAAGCTTTAGTGTTAACTAATTATTATTGTTTTGAGTCCCGGGGGTATTGAATACCTGAAATCCATAGTTGTTTACTTTGTCTAGTATCAGTACATTACAGAATAGTCTTCAGAACATACTATGAGCATTATAAGAACAATCAGTTACCATTCAGATGAACTTAGAACTGTCTAGTATTTTAGTGTCTTACACTTGGGTGTAGGATTTAACACTGAGCGAGTGTAGGAATAGCGGCTTTCCTATAAGATAGGCAGAGTTGTTATTAGTTGTCCCTATACTCCAGAACTACGTAGCCAGTGTAGGATATGAGAAGTCACCTATCAGATTAGGCTTGACTATCTCGAAGGGGTTACCCATCAATTCAGGCTTGACACCCTTAGTCCTTTGGACATTATATTAGTTTAGTGGATCCACACAGCCATTGTTAGTACCCGTGGCATATTATTAACACCCTTTGAACTGGGGTTACAGGTTGGACCCCGATTAGCTTAAATTAGGGAATGTCGGTTAAATGATACCTCCCATAGTCTCAGATATAGTCTCAGGTACAGTCTTAGTTCAGTTATTCAATCTTAGACATGCTTGACCAAAGCATCCAAATATCAATATTTTTTAGTATTTCAATTTACAAATTTTACTCAGTCCATGTTATATGCTTTGTCATGCATCCCAGTGTCCACAGATTTTCACTTATCTTCAGTATTTACAGACTGTCATGCATACTTAGTATTTATAGATTCTCTACATTTTTAGTATATACAGATTCCATGTTCTCTACTCAGTACACCATGTTTTACTTGCATATTCAGTTAATTATTAGTTCTATTCATAAAGCCATGCATATCATCCTACCTCATTTAGTATACCACTATATTCAAAGTACTAATCGCATACCTTTCTTTTCCGTAATGATATATTATATCAAGGTTCTGATGCTCAATTCCCAAACCATGCTTAGACTTCACTTCTTAGGCTATCAACAGTATAGTGATAGTGGTGAGTCCTCATCATTCGAGGATAGATGATTTTACTTCATATCTCTATTTCAGTAGTTAACAGAATTAGTTGGGGGCCTATACCATCAACTCATATTCAGTAAGTTTTAGAGGCTATTCAAATATTAGAGTTAGTTATTCAGTATACATGCATTATAGTTAGTTATCCAGTTTATCATTATTTTATCAGATTCAGTCAGTTATTTCTATAGACTCATATTATTATTTTAAATTCAATTATTAAAACCTTATGGCATGTCAGTATTCTTCACCATTTATGATCATGTTATCCAGTACTCACTGCAGGTACCAACTCATGGGTTAACTTGTGGTCCCTCAGGACTGTAAGCACCGTGTGATGACTAGGGGGTAGCCCCAAGTCATTACACTTCCTAAGTAGCTTCCTCTACCTTTTGATTTCTCTAAAGGACTTTTACCAAATCCACATCCTTATTCCTTAATCTATGAGACATATCTTAGTATGAGGTAGCATTGTTGGCTTTAGTTGCATAAGGAATAGGACTTGACTTTTCTCTATCATTAGGGTAAGGCTAACGTGGTTGTGGATTCCTTGAGCCGTAAGTTGACTAGCATGGGTATCTTGGAATATATTTTTACTTAGGAAAGGTATTTTCCATAGAGGATAAGTCTTTAACTAACTAGATTGTTAAGCTTGACATTTCGACACCTAGGTCTATTTTTACATTCATGGAGGCTAGGTCTTCTTTGATGTAATAGATTCAATCTCATCAGTTTGAAGATGTTATGTTGAAAGTGATTTAGGAGAAGGTGTTGAGTAGTGAGGCTAAGGAAGCCTCTCTCAACTCTAACTGTATTTTGTGAATTGGTGGTCGAGTTTATGTACCGAGAGTGGGTAATTGTATTAGATGGATTTTAGAGGAGGCTCGTTGTTCCAGGTATTCCATCCATCCATCCATAAGTAACTAAGATGTATTGTGATTTGAGGCACTATTACTGGTAGGGTGGAATGAACAGAGATATAAAAGATTTTATAGCTCGTTGCCTATACTACTAGCAGGTGAAAGCCAAGCATTTTATGCCTAGTGGATTTCTTTAGAGGTTACCCATTCCTGAGAAAAAGTTGGAACATAATACTATGGACTTTGTAACTGGGTTTTTTTCACACTTCGCATGGTTTTGGTAGTGTGTTTGGTCATCCTAGATCGATTGACCAAATCTTCTTACTTTATTATAGTTTAAGTCTCTTTCAGTGCTGAGAGGTTGGTCCATATAAATATTTATGAGACTATGCATCTTTATAGTGTGCTAGTATGTTATCATATCAGATAGAGGTTAAGTGTTCACGTCCCCTTTTGGAAGACTTTTCAAGATGAGTTAGGTACTCGAGTTGATCTCTATATATCATTTCACTCTAGACTAATGGTGTGTCTGAGTGAACTATTTAGGTATTCGAGGATATGCTCTACACTTATGTGATGGACTTTGGTGTCTAGTTGAAGCTATATTTAACCTAGGTAGAGTTTCCATATAATAATAACTACCATTTAAGTATTGACATGGCTCTTTTTGAGCCCTTTATGGTAGGCGTTATCGCTCTCCATTTGTTGGGTTTGAGTTTTCTAAGGTAAGACATCAATGTACTGACTTACTTTGTGAGTTTTTAGATAGAGTTTAGATTATTTAGGACAGGCTTCAAGCGGCGTAGAGTAGGTAGAAGTGCTATGCTGATCACAGACTTCATACATTGATTTTTAGTATTGGTAATTGTGTTTTTCTTTGAGTTTTACCTAAGAAGGGTATGATGTAATTTGGGCAGAGGGGCAAGCTTAGTCCAAGGTATATTGGCCTATTTAAGATTCTTTGAACTATTGGTGATGTGGTTTATAAGTTGGCTTTGTCCCCAAATTTGGCAGTTGTCCATCCAGTTTTTTATGTTTCCATGTTTATCCATTACATTAAGGATGAGTCTCAAGTCATTCATTAGGATTCATTTTAGTTAGATGAGAGATTGTCTTTAATTTTGGAGCCTATCTCTATCTTGGTTAGGGATGTTGGACGGTTGCATTCTAGAGATATTTTGGTGGTTACGGTCCAACGAAGAAACCGACCTATAGATGAGGATACTTGGGATCTTAAGTTTGATATGAGTTGTTCTTATCCCTGACTTTTTGCTGATTCAAAAATTTCACTTGCCTAGTTCAAGGACGAACTAGATTTTTATTGGTGGATGATGTAATAACTTGATTTTTGATAATTTATGTGAAATACTCATTTCTATGTGATTTGACTATTTTATCCATCCCCTTGGTAGCATTGTGGTATTTCTAGGGTTTAGGGATGCTTGGCACGGTTCTCAATGTATTTTGGTTTGATTTATGTGAAATTATGGTTTTTGGTTGCTTGAAATGCCTTATACTCGACTTCGGTCAACATTTATTGATATATGCGTCAGATGGCAACATGGATTGTGTCAGCAGATTTGGAACGTTGATTTTAGGTTGCTAACAGGGTTGGAGTTATTTTATGGCTTTTATATCTCATTTTGATCGCGGTCAGAAAGTTGTGAGATTGGGTTTCAGAGGCCAACTTTATTAAAATGACATCTTTTTGAAAATCTAATATTGCCATCGGGTCTATACTGTTGAATTTGATTGGATGGAATAGTTCATTTGTGTTCACGGGGATCCCGAATGAATCCCTAAGGGTCATTGGAGACTTGGAAAATTAAAAGTGTCTAGCTGGTGCTGGTGCCATCATAAACGAGAGTGGTTGTTTATGAACGTGACTCAATAGATCAGTGCGAGTGTCGTGTAGGCAATAGTTGGTCCACATTTAGGAGGACCAAGTCGCAAACGCGATGCCTTGACCCTATATGTACCTTGTTTTTGCCATTTTTCACCATTTATGACACTAGGAGCTTTGGGTTTCAAAATTTTGAGAAATTTCTTCCACATTTAAGCTTGGGTAAGCTCCTAAACACCTATTTCAACTACTTTCCTCAAACTTTATCATGTAATTTCTTTATACGCGGATTAAAAGGCATAAATTAGGGATTTTGGCTCGTAAGGCCTAAAAATTTTAGTTTTCTGATTTAGACTCCAATTTTAACCTATTTTCAATTGAGTGAGTTTCTAATGTCATAATTATCACTTTTCTTTCCATTTCATGTTCAAAATAACATTTATTTTTTATTTTTAAGATGAATTTCATGGAATTTTGTTGGTAAAGCTTGAACATATTTTTTCTTCAATTGGGACCTCATTTTTAACTTGTTTTTTATTATGTTTTTGACTGCAGACTTCTTAAAATATGGGGAACATGTTTCAAAAATAAAATTCTAATTTTGCCTTTCTTTTTTGAAAATTTATTTTGGGGGTATGTTTTGACCTCGACTCTAAAATAGGGAATATGAGTATCATTGGCTTCAATTTGATACATATATTCTATATTTCTATTTTTAGTTGATTTTGAGAATTTTTGTGAGAAGTAAGGCTTTTTATTAAAGGCCTCTTGAATGGTTTTTCAGCATTTGATGTTGGTTATGGCTTAAGTTTCTTTAGATTAGATTGGGTAGTAAATTTTAGTACAGAATCATGTTAAGGGTGAGGGAACTAATCATGAAAATGGATATTTTATTGTGTTGTGCCCGTGTGGGGGCCTTTATATTGATGTTATTTGGCAGTTTTTCAATATTAATTCTATGTGCGACTGTGTGGCATCTTATATGATATTTTTGGCTTTTTGCAGGTGAAATTATTTGTATCTTGTCTAATAAAAAAGCCTAATGTGGTATCAAAGGTATATTTGGATGTATTTTTACCCTCTTGGCATATGGTTCATGTTGGATTTCATTGATGGTTGGAAATATCGAGCGGATTATTGGCTCACTTGGTCGGTATATTGGTTGAATATGGAAACTCTCATTCTGGTTGGTTGTCAGCATTACATCTTCATATCATATACATTCATGAAACATTGGTTCTACTATGCGAATATTAGAAAATCTAGCTTTTTCTGACAGAAAATGTGACATATTTAAACCCTCTACTGAACGATGTGTTGGAGAAGAGTTATGGATATTGGTATTGGATATTAATTGTATATGGATTGACGAACCCTCCATGGGTCCTATGAAAGTTTTAGCTTCATTGGCGTATACGGACTTTGTGCGACAACCTCGGGCATCATCATCATCATCAATCATTAGAATTATCATCATTTAACTATTGCATTTGTATTTACTTTGTACATTTCAGTGATGTATTATTTTCCTTGATGTACCTACTTATGTGTATTTCTTCCTTCATATTTGCATATGTGATACCTGTATACTTGTACTTCTCTTTCGTATTATTATGGTGTTTTTGAATGATATTGAATTATTATTGGAGATGGTGTGGGCTACCGTTTGGGACATTTTATGATTAAAGGTGACGTTCCCTTAGTGTGTATTTTGTATACTTTATTTTTTGCTTTGCTCAGTAGGCCTATGATCCTACTCAGTAAAAGGAGAACGTACTCACACTTACTTTAATCTTTTTGTTCAGATCTAGGTTCGAGTGTTCCTCATAATGGTAAGCATCAGGCAATACTTTTGAGCTATTGGAGGTAGCGGTTGGATTCTAGCTTCCAGAGTGTGCTACTACCTTTTTTCAGACTATGTCTTATTTGCATTAAGAGAAAGAGTCCTATTTTTTATATCTCTTAAATTTTGATCAATAGTTGTACTAGTTAGTTCTTACATTGTGACACCAGTCTTTAGAATTATGGTATGATATCCTTGGTTATGTTCTTTCACATTTATTATATGAAAACCCCGAGATTTGGACCCTTGAAAAAATTCTTGAGTTTTGAACTTACTCGGCTTAGTACGGATAAAAGATACTAATCATACCCTTTTATATGAGTTATGGGGTGTCTAGGTGGATCACTCATACACTAGACCGTGTGTTTGTCTTAGTTACTATCCAAGGTACAACTCAACAAGGTACTAGTCGTATAGAAGGATATGAGGGATGCAATCCAAGTTGTATGTTACTTGTTAGATGGTCTTATAAAATCTATCCATGGTATAAGATGTAGCTATGGTTTGGTGTACCCGTCATACCATTAGGTATGAGTTAAATGGGTGAATTCATATTGAAACTAGTGTGTATGGTCTTGTAAAGGTCTTGGGTATGAGTTGGGGTACCACTCGTACCTTAGGGTATGAATGGCATGGGTAAGTCATACCCTACATCATGATTAGTTTTGATTTAAGTCAAGGGTAGTCAAGATATTTCATTTTTTCAAAGCCCTTTTGTCCTAATGTTATATAACTCTTTATGGCCTTTCATAACACTTGTTCAAGGATAAAAAAAATCTAAATACTCTCTCAAACTTACTTTTGAAGATTGGATGCTAGGGTTTCTTTATGTGTTCTTCAAAGGGCTCAAGAGTCATGTTTCACTTCAGAATCTTCTTATATAAGGCATGCACTTCTTACCTTATTTTTATTTCAAACTTAAGTCATGATTAATATGTTTTAAACATTGATTTATGATTCATAAATAGAGGTTTTGAAACAATGTTGAGGGTCTTGATGCATATTTTTGGTATTGGTTTAAACTATATCTTTACGTATTTTTGGTAATGGTTTGAACATGTGAGTTCTTGTTGGTCATAGTTTAAAAAATGGGTCATGAGTAATACTAATTGTAATGATTTATCAATTAGTTTTGGTCTTTGTAAATGTATGCCCTCAATATGTTAGATAAAATGCCTAAAAGGATATTTGTACTTTATTATTGAACTTTCATTAGAACTATTGCATAGTATGGTTGGATGGTTTTGCATGGTTTAAATAGTTTGAATTATATAAATGCTTTAAATGTTTGGAATGGTTTAAAATTGATTGGAATGGTCAAATGTAAGGTCATGCTGGTTATGGTTATTCTATTTGAAAACCTCGTGGGGAACGTAGGAATCCCCCAAGTGAATGCATTAATGAAATTGGTTTGAATAATGTTAGCTTAATAAACATACTTGTAAGGTACAAGGGAATCCCCCAAGTTAATATGGTAATGAATACTTGTGGTGTACATGGAAATCTCCTAAGTTAATTGGATAACATAGTCTATGGTTACATGGGAATCCACTTACCATTGAAAGGTTTGGATAAGGACAATACTTGAAATTTATAGTCGGTATGACGATACCACAACTAATAGACTTGGTTAATAATAATGGTTTAGTTTGAAATGGTTTTCATTGGACAATAATGGCGGAGTGTGAAAGCTAACCGTAAAGGTGGGAGTCCAATGGATAAAAACTGTAAACTCATGTTTGCCAACATGAGGGGTAGGTCATGGAAACCTTATATGATACTCATATGGTTCACGGGAATCCTCTAAGTACATTGTACATATGTGTCATTGAGACTGAAGGGTACATAGGAATCCTTGACTGTTATGGTATCTCTGGTTCGTGCAACTACATACATCGGGGCTCGTTCAGGGGTTACACTGGACCCATATATCCTATGGATGGTTTGGGTGGATTGACTTGGTTTGGTTGGCCTCAGATATAAGCTTATCCCAACTTCACCACATGGTGGATATGTTATCTTGTTATACGTTCAGAGTTCATACGACTCAGGGTATAATTAGTTGGTTGGGTTGGGTATCGGGGGTGGTTTCTGATAAGGCTTGGACTTGAGATTGCCTATTATGAGAAGGTCTCAATTCAGGTCATGTCAAGTTAGTAACAGAGCTTTAGGTTTTGGTATCATGGGGTGTCCACGAAGATGTGTCAAGTAGAGTCTTTATTATGGATGTGTCGTGCACCACACTTATAATCAGGAGGATACAAGGCATTTAGGAATATTTTACTTTCTTTGTATTCTATGTTTGGGTTATGGAGTCTAAGGTCTTAAACTCTTCCCCAAATCTTGTTTGGTTCACTTTTTTTATCATATCCTCTAGATGACATACAGTTCGTGGAAACTTTCCCATCTCATTTGTGGACAACTTAGATGGATCTAGTCCGACTCATGGGGCACCAACCTAATTAAGGGTCACAACTTTTGGTTTTCCCTATGGAATCCCACGGTCTCCATTGACCCTATTTTGAAAGGGGACACTCCTGCTTGGTCACCTCAAAGAGAGGTTACTAATGCTGAGTTTTGTTAATCTATTAATTTGTTGGCCCAGATAGTGACAATTTTGTCACGCCAGTATGGTCCTATTGGTACGGGAAGGAATAAGGCAAGGTTGGGGAATAGGCAAGGTAATGGGTCTCAATTTTCTAAATAAAGAGGGAGGCCAATGGTATTTTTGTAAATCATCAAAGAGGATTAGTTAGGTCGGTCTTAACTACTATTCTATTGCTTGTTCTCTCCACCTCAACCCATTGGGAGACAGGTATTTTTAAATTTGTAATATTTCTAGGGCATAAGGTGTCCAGTCCCAGGCCAATGGGGCCTAATTTGCATCATCTTATTCTCTTTGTAGAGTGTGTAGTCGATCGCATCGTGGTTGTTTCGAGGAAGGGAGAAATCATTATTTTAGTTATGGTCAACTAGGTCACATTAAATGGGAGTGTTCCAAAAGGATTGTCGCTTGGGAAAATAGGATATCGGGTGCTACTTCTGGCTTCGACATGGTTTGGGACCATCTCAATGTTTTAACTATCCCTCGAGAGTCTAAGACATCTTATGATCCCACCATTGGTTTGTTAAAAACCCCTTTATTTGTAGTGTGTATAGTTTACATGGTTTGGTGTCCCCTCATTTTTGTGGCCCTATTTATGGTTGTGAATTTTGATCTTGGTACCAAAGTTATCTCAAACTCTTTACTTTTTTATTTCAACCTCCGTAGGTGACTCTTCCATTGCTAAAAGAGTCTATGGGGTGTGTGGTATCTATTGCTAATAAAGGGATCTTGGTGGATTTATTTGACTTAGATGGGGTTGATTTCGATGTCATTCAGGGGATGAATTAGTTGCACTCGTGCTATACCTTATTAGGCTGTCAGATCCATAAAGTTGTCTTTAGGCTCCCCGGTAAGTCAGTTATAGGTTGGAAGGGTGGATTCATTTGTTAGATATTAGGGGAAAGGTTATATCATATCTTAAAACTCGGAGATTGGTCACCAAAGGGGTGTCTCTATTATTTGGTTTGGGTTAAAGATTCTAACTCAGAAGGTCTTTCCTGGCATTTAATTTTGGTGGTGAATGAATTTCTTAAGTTCTTCTTGACGAACCTCATGGTGTCTTCCTAATGGGGAGGTTGGTTTGGGATTTGTATTATTTTGGACATTTTTTCAACTTTAATTCTTTCTTTATAGAATGGTTCCAGTTAGGTTAAAGAATAAATTAAAGGATCTTTTAGATAAAGGTTCCATCTATTCTGGTGCTTCTCTGTGGGGTGTTGTCATGCTTTCATGTATAACAAGAATGGTTCCCCGAAAATAAATAGGTGTTGGTTGGGGAATAAGGGGTTTTGAGTGTCCTCCTTGTGAGGTGGACCATGCATAGGTATATTCTATATGGTTACTTTGCTAGTAGTACATGGTAGTTGATAGATCCTAGGCATGAACCTAGATACTTGATCTTGATAAGGGAAGCATGTTAGCTCAAAGATAGCAACACATGAATTTTTGGAGAGAGTGAGATTGATAACTTGGGGAAAGTTGTGATATATAGGCTGGAAGTTTAGGTTGAACGGAGGTACTGGGGATCTAGTCATTCGATGGGTTAGATCATGAAGCTTGCATGTATCTTTGTCCCTAAACTTGTACTTTATTGTTGGTATGAAATTGATTATTAAATTCATTATTTTGAAAGTGGGTTTTGGCACCAAATAAGGGCTTTGACATGATTACTACTTGAATTGATTTTCCATGAATTACGATGCATTATTCATGTTTTATTAATGTTTATGAACATTGTGGGATGTATAGGAATAATAAATGGATTTTGGCATACCATGGATTCCCCAATTACATCGTTCTAGTCTTGGAAATTATATACACACAAACTATTTGTGAAATTTTCCTTTGAATATAATTTTGTCATATGGTTTGATTATTCTTGAATCTTTGCATTGCATAAATGGTTAAGGGAGAATGAATTGGTTTTGGTTGGATTCCAATGATTTTGGAAAGACCTTGGTCGACATAGTTTGATTTTAAATGGTTTTAGTTTAATTGGAAATGTTGGAGTCAATTTAGTCTAATAGTTTTTGCATGTCTATTTGGGATCTAGGTAGCAGCGGGATGACTAAGGTTCTAGGTATAGGATAACCAAGCATCCCCGGTGTACGTATTCGGTGATACCCATTAGAGTAGAGTATTGTGCTTTTAGGTGTAATGAGGTGAAGATTGTTGGTTAGTCTAAAAATTTTCTTTTAGTGGTGGACTTCAAGGGAAGGCCAGGTTGCATAATCTAGTAATTCTTTTCTATCTCGATTAAGACAGTACTTTACTAGTGTCATAGGCATTCTTATTGTACTTATCTCTAAGGTTTGTATTTTGTGTTTGCCTTGTTCCCTAGATTTGAGTCTTAGCCTCATTTTACATTACCTGTGGTTTATGCGGTTATGTTCCTTTCAGTGTCCTATCTAAGGACTTCTTTTATTGTATGGTTTGGTCGAGATGTTTCTTCATTTAAGGTCTAGATGGTTGCTATGAAGTACTTCATGCCTATGGTGTTGTAACTTGTTTCGGGGGACTTTGTCTTGCCTTGGGTGGCATGGATAATTCCTTCATTTTGGTTCCTTATTGATTCTAATTGTTCTAGGATGGTAGTGGCTTGGGGAGCATTTAGATATTTTGAAACAAGGGATGTAGAAGTCCCTTAGTGGGGGAAAGTCTTGGGTGACTACTAAAGTTAAGATTTTTGAAGGTGAGGTAAGGTTGTTGTCATGAGAAATAGTTAGGAAAGGAATAGGTGGTGAAAATCCTTATGGAAATGATAGAGGGTGCAAGATCTTTGGAAGGATAGATCATACTGCGGGTATATAAGCGACATATATGCCAATAGTTGTGTTGGGAACTTGAGAGGTTTGATAAGGCATGGTTTTATGAAATGTTTTCATGGCAGTAGTTATATGGTTTTGGATGTTCAATTATAGGTCGGGGTGTTTTGGTTAAGATGGTTGGATATGGTTTGTCCATGTCCTTTACTCATGGTTTCTATATTATAATGATGATGGAAGTGGAGTAGTGTTTTGGGATAGATGTAAGGAGTAGAGCCCGGTGGCCTAAGTTAACTCCTTTTTGTTTTGGTTAGGATGGAACATGGAAGTGTTGGTGTATAGTTAGACTCAAGCTCTCATGGTAGTGTATCTTAGTAAATTCTAAACCAATTTGGACTTGCTCTTTAGTATGAGTCCATTCCTCCGTTATCTATGTGTTGTGCGGAGGTGAGGTATGGATGGTCCTGGGTTTGTTGGTTCCTTTTGTTGGTATTTATATCTTGGATTTCTTGTTCCTTAAGGAGGTTCCAGTGAGGATCTTGAATCTTTAAGTTCGCCGGTTGCAAACGAAAGGTGTGGCTTCGATAAATGTTCCATGGTAAAACCAAAAGTTCGACAAAGCCATTTAGGAGGCGGAAGAGGACACAGATTCCAAGTATCCACGTTGGTTCTTTGTTCCAAAATTTTATACGTAGGGTATATGATCATAAACACATCTTTGTTTTCTAACTTGGTTAAAGGCAAGGAATGGTTCCTCTTGCATCTATGTTTCCTAACTTAGTTAGAGGTTGGGATGAAGGTGTTTGGGTGTAAATCATGTTTGGGTTAGGTGATGATCTTCTCATCTTGGTTTATGTCCTTGTCCTCTAATTTGGGTGGAGAAAAGTTTGGCATGTGTTAATGTGTTACCTTGTGCTAGTTCTTTCCCTTACCTATCATTTGACGATGAATGATCCTAGTGGGGGATACTGAAATACCCCGGGATTTGGACTTACTAGGATTGGTATGGATCAAGGACACCAATCATACCCTTGGATACGAGTTAGGGGTGGCTAGGTGTCTTATTTATACACTAGGCAGTGTGTTTAGCTTGGTTACTACCCAATGTTTGATTCACCAAGGTACAAGTCATATAGAAGGATACGAGGGGTGCAAGGAAAGACGGATGTTGCTTGTTAGTTGGTCTTATAGAATATATCCGTGTTAAGAGATATGGGTATGGTTTGGTGTACCACTCATACCCTTAGGTACGAGTTAAGTGGTTGAAATCATATAGGAACAAGTCTGTAGAGTATTTCCAAGGTCTTGGGTACGAGTTGAGGTACCATTCATACTCTAGGGTACAGATGGCATGGGTAAGTCGTACCCTACATCGTGGTTAGTTTTAATTTTATGTCAAGGGTAGTCTGGACATTTCCTACTTCAAAACCCTTATGTCCTCACGTTATATAATGCTTGGTGGCCTTTCATAACACTTGTTAAATGATAGAAACACTACAAATACTCTCTCAAACTTACTCTTGAAGATTGATGTCTAGGGTTTCTTCATGTGTTCTTCAAAGGGCACAAGAGTCATGTTTCTCTTCGGAATCTTCTTATATAAGGCATGTACTTCTTCCCTCATTGTTAGTTACAACTAAAGGCATGATTAATGTGTTTTAAACATTGATTTATGAATCATAAATGGTGGTTTTGAAACAATGTTGTGGATCTTGATGCACATAGTTTGGAATTGATTTAAACTATGTTTTTACATGATTTTGATAATGGTTTGAACATGTGGATACGTTTTTGTCATGGTTTAACAAATGGGTCGTGTGTAACCCTAATGATAATGGTTTATGCTTTTGTGTTGGTCTTGGTAAAAGTATGCCCTAAACAAGTTCGATAAAATTCTGAAAAGGATGTTTGTACTCTATTATTGAACTTTCATTGGAACTATTGTATGGTATGGTTTAGTAATTGATGTTACGACTTTTGACTGAAAATTTGATAACTTCTACAAGGGATAATTGGGTGTTTTCAAGAAACTATTGTTGTATTTGACACTGGATTTTAGTGTTTTCAGGTTAGAGACTTAGCTGGAGAAATAACTTGGAGAAGCAAGAGAAAAAAAGCTTTGATGGTCAAACTCACGGACCGTCAACCATGGGATGGACCATCAGGATTTCTGTCAATGACAAGTAGAATGAGAAGCATGGCATACCCTTGCAACAACCCAAGTGACGGACCGTCAAAACACTGACACGAATAGACAAGTAGAATGAGAAGCATGGCATACCCTTGCAACAACCCAAGTGCTAAGGTATCTATGTTAATTCCAAGATGTCAAGGAAGTGATAATTAGCCCTAAGATAGATATCCTTCCCTGAATAAGACTAACTAAGGAGATCTAATGTAGAACAATAGCTACCAAGGCAATTCCCTTAATTTAAGCAATTAAGGACCATTCTACTCTAACACGAATAACTAGGGAAACTTCACCTACCTTGAGTAATTAAGGCATTCCCATTCTAAATATATACCGCGAAGCACAATCCACCTAAGTTGTGAATAACTATTCTAACTACTCCAAGTCAATGATTTCAAGATTGCATAACATCCCAATTAAACCAAATACTCTCATTCATACTTCCAACACCTAAATCCAACCCCACATTTAGCATAATATCCTAAGCATACTACGAAATAATTATATCTATGAAGAAGGTAAGCCTAGCCTACCTGGGAACCGAATAAAGACCAACGATTCATCCAAATCACCAATTTCCATTTTTGAGAAGATTCTGCAAGGTGCTATGCTATCAAAATCACAAACTAATGTTGGATTTATTTATATGCCTAAGTACCATAATTTACCTATCTATTAGCTAAGTTTTGAGAGAAAATTTCATGGATAAATATGTTTTTATCCTACTCTTATGTAAATGAGATAACATATATGGTTAGTACGATTTCAAGAGTAAAAAAGGTAGATGGAGACATTAAGGGATCACAGAATGCGGATAGCACAAGACACAAGCAAATTAGCATGTTGGAAATTATAGCCCGGGGTTATTTATTAATATAAATTAAGTCTGGGTACTTGGGGTTAATTAAGAAGACTATCAAAAATAACCCAAGATGTGTTTGGATGATTATTTCGTATCATTTTGATGAGAGAAGTGGAGGCTAAGACATTTGCAGAAGGGTTCATCTTATAATTTGAAAACAACACCAAAACATCCTTTGATTTTGTTATGATTAGTTTGATAAATTTGATGTTCTTTTTATTCATTAGTGGCTAAGCTTTTTTAGCTAGGGTTATGGGAGACTTGTAATTTACAATCTACACTATGGATTTTTGAATTAATTCTACAATTATGTCTTATATCTTATTCTCTTCAATTATAATGAATTGTCATAGTTGTAAACATTGAGTATGTGTTATAAAATGTATCCTTCTTGAACAGAGAAGTTTTTTGGAAAAGAGAGTAGTGACAAGGAGTTAGAGTTTTCAATCTCTAGCTTATAAGTTAATGCCTTAATCGGATTACTGACTTGGAGATCACGTATAATTACTTTAAATGATTTTGGTTTGTGAGACCTAAAGTGAATCTTTCCTTGAAGGTTGATAAACACTTGGATTTAACTTTTAAATACATTTCTCTATAAGTATAATATATTTATGATTTCATAAAATCCATAGTTGGAAAGTATTGAAATAACAAGGTGAACATAATCCTAGTTTACTATTTCCCTTTATTCAAATATTACAAGACATGTCTCATTGTTTTTGAACTGAAACTATTAATTTGTTATTTGAAACAACCCCCCTTTCTATTTTATGTAAATAGATGATTAAAAGCCAAATAATTTGCATACAACTTAATTAGAACCTTCTTCCTTGTGGGATTCAACCCTAACCTAGCTAGGTTATATATTTGACAACGACTTCTTATGCTCTTGTAAGAGGGATGTACCTTGGGTGTATTAAATTTTGGCACCGTTTCCAGGGAATACGTTTGTCAATTCAGTATATGTGCATTAATTGACTCTTCATAAAGTTTCCTAATTTTACTTTTATTTATTGTTTTTGATATTTGCAGGCTATCTATTGTGCATGTCACAAACCCGAAGATTAGGAGGATCATTATTACCTTTCAACCTAGAACCTCAATGAATTAGGAGCATGGCTAAACAATAAGAGGTTGCAGGAATGGCTACTTTGGAAAATGCACAAGTTAACCAACAGAATACTAGATTACCTGGGTGTGTACCCAATGAGGATGATGAGGAATTTGATTATGATGAGTTGGTTGATCCTATAAATAGGCGACATGCTGAAAACATCACACCAACAAATTGGAATTGACATGCAATAGGTAGAGTGAACCAATAGACTGCAGTGCAATTTGATCTAGATGATGATGATGATGCTGATTTGGATGGAGATCGAGCTACTGAAGCAATTATCCCACCACCATTGGCTCCTGGGGTGAAATTTAATATCATGAGTACAATGATCCAACTGCTCAACTTGAAGGGGTTATTTGGTGGATTACCTAAGGATGATCCGAATATGCATTTGATGAACTTCATCAACATTTGTATGACATTTGACAATCCTGGAGTAGGAAAAAATGTCATTCGTCTAAGATTATTTCCATTGTCTATATCTGGGGATGCAACTTTCTGGCTAAATAAGCTGGAACCAGATTCTATAACAAACTAAAGGCAACTGTAAGGAGCTTTCCTAGAATGGTTCATTCTTCCTTCCAAGATGTTATAGTTGAGCGATGAAATCAAAAACATTAGGCAACTTCCTAATGAGGCCCTTCATGAAAAATGGATGAGGTTCAAAAAAAGCTGACGTAGTGTACAATTCACAAGCTGGCTAATGAGCATTTGCTGGAAATGTTCTATAGGGATTCGAATTTGATGAGAAAGCCAACTGTAGACAATATTGTAGAAGGAGTTCTCATGCATCTCAATTTTATTGATGATATAAGACGAAAATAAGAAAAAAGAAATGACACAAAAAAAGGAAAAATACAAAATATGAAATCACAAAATCAAGGAAACAATGGAATGGAACAATAAAGTAAAAGATAGATACACTAACATAAATCAATAACAAGAGGACAACAAAAGGGACTATCAAACCCTAAGACCTTCTTATCAAATCCTGGTAACACTAAACTCTTACGAGGACACAAACGGAAATGGATTCCCAAGATCCCACATTTCTCTCAATCAAAGAAAGTCCCAACAAGTTTCAATAAATACACTGTAAAGTGTTAACTTACATTCAAAATGATCTTACCCTAAAATGAAGAGGGTCCTAGCTATTTATTAGCCAAAAAGACCTTTATTACAACTTGATCCCAAAAGTGACCCTAACTGCAACTTGGTCCCAAAAGTGACCTAAGACCTAAAACAATGACAATGGGCACCTATTCTCTCTCAAAGCCTAAGCTATCATCCAAATGAGGTGTTTCTCAATATTACCTCTAAGGATATCATCAAATGTACTTATCCCTTAATCCAAGTTATCCTCCAATCACGTATTTTATCCCCTAGAACAACCAAGTCATGGATCCGTAGATGTGACCCTTGAAGCATAGATCTCGAAAGAGTTGATAAAAGTGTTAATACAATTCATCTTGTATCATCCTCCCTTTCTTCAAAACGATTCTTTCTTGAATCCAATTCTTTGATTGACTTGTCGTCATAATTTCAAAGGTTAGAATCCTTTAGCATGAACTCCGATAGGACTTCAAAATCACTTTCATAAAGCACTCTCCTTGCATCTTCCCTTGAGAATGTTTGTTTATGAACCTACATAAATGAAGGAGTAATACTAGGTAAAATTATAGTATCATGGAAAATGGGCCTAAAATAGGAAGAGGCATTGCATATTTATTTGGATTATGGAACCATGTTCTTGAGGTCTTGGGGTACAATTTTAATGGCTGAACCCATGTGTTAGGTTAATAAGCCATTTATTCATGTTCTCCAATGTATCGTCAAATGGTATCATAGATCTATTTATATTTTCCACAGTTTGTGGAATCCCCAGGAGAGATTCCATAAGAGTATCAAGGGTCACTCCACCCATAGCTAATAATATATGGTAGAAAGGAGATGAATATACTATGGATGACTTATTTGAAGGATAAAAGATATGACTCAACGAACTAATAAAGATAAAAGAATAAAAACACACATAAGAAGTTATAAAAGATAATGGACTCAAGAACCAATTAATCAACTAATAGATCAATCATTAGTTGTTAATTAGTGTTTAAAAATTAAAGAAAAGAAGTTTAATAATCAAGAAAAGAAACTAGAAATTCAAAAGTGAGCTTACTAAAAATTTTCCCAAGTTGACTACGTTGATGACTAGGAAGGTAGTGTTAACTTGGTTGATAAGTTGTCAACTTTGTCATCAACCTTAGGTAGAAGAGGGGATTGGGATGCCTTTAGGTTATGATTAGGTTTATGGCTTGTCACTGAGTTGACGACTAGGTTGACGATGAGGTTGAAAGTCTTCACTAAGATGATAACACATCAATGTTGTCGTCAACCCTAAGTAGAATATATTTTGAAGGATTCCTTAGGTTACAACTAGGATGACAGTTCGTCACCTAGTTGATGTCTACAGTGACAACTCATCAACCTCAACCAGATCTGCTGCAATTTGGGCTTCATTTCCCAAGGATGATTTCTTCGATTTCGTGACTTTTTGGGGTCCACTTCATTTAGTATATACTCTTTATGGGTGGAAAAACACTTTTCCCAAAATTTTCACCAAGGGTTTTGGATCAAAGTGTACTTTCTTGCTTCTTCTTCACCAACAACTTTAAGAACAAAGATGAAGATTTCAAAAACCTAACTCACTCATTTCAACTCGGAATCGCACCAAATTCAAAATCTAAGTTCTATTTTGTATGGGTAACAAACCCAAATACTTTTAAACCTTCAATTTCAACCCAAAATTCTTATATTTGATGACCCAAATGAAAAGGGCTCTGCTAAAGTTTTAGGACTGATTCCAAAATCGCCTACTATGAAGGGAGTAACAAAATACAAGGATGCACCTGGATCTAACAAAGCATAAACATGAACATGGAAAATTTGTAACGTACCAGTAACTACATCAGGAGAATTTTCCAGATCCTGTCGAGTCTGAAGAGCATAGAGTCTATTTGGGCGTTGCCCACTAGTAGCACTAGTAGTGGCACCCTACTGGTTCGTGTGATCAGACTGAGTTGTGGAATGATTCTGATGGCCCTGATAACCCGACTGGGGATAATCTCTGACTCTGTGGCCTGGCTTTCCACAACCGAAGCAAACATCACTACCGGATCTGCAAACACCCTAGTGGTTCTTACCATAAGTCTGACATAGGGGATTAGTTCAAGCATTATTGACGCTGCCCTAAGATTTAGAGCCCGGTGCTCTATCTCTGAACTTAGGAGATGGAGCACTGGCTGAAGACTGAACTGGGGCTGATGACTTAGGACGAAACTGTGAACGATTTTCTCCCTCTGATTTAGGCTGAGCAAAATTAAAACTTCCTGATCTTGCTCTCTTATTCTGCCTCTCCCTAACCCAAACCTTTTGCTCCTCTATCTTTTGGGCATGGGTCATGAGTCTGGCTAAGGTTATATCACTGTTAATCATCGCAGATCTACATTCATTTACCACGTTATCGTTCACCCCTGACACGAACTTGCTCATTTTATCCCTGGTGTTTGCAACCACATGAGGGGCATATTTGGCTAACTGAGTAAATCTGAGAGAATACTCTCTAACCATTATATTTCCCTGCCTGAGGTTGATGAACTCAAGAACTTTGTCTTTCCTCATTTCTTGGGGATAAAATCTGTCTAAGAAAGCCCTGACAAATTCCTCCCACTCAATAGGACCTGCATTATCTACCCTCTCGGACTTCCACTATTTGTACCAAGTGTGAGCCACATCTTGCAAATGATATGTGGATAACACAACACTCTCAACAGAAGTAACTCCCATGATTCAATGACCTTCTGGACATGGTCAATGAATTCCTGTGGGTCTTCATCAGTCTTAGACCCAAAAAAAGATGGAGGGTTCATTCAGGTGAAGTCCCAAATCCTAGCTGCGGCTGAGTTAACCACTGGATTGGCCGGAATAATAGGTGGTCGTTCATTTCGGGCAGCCATAGACTGAGCAAGTGTGGTGAATGCGGCTCTAAATTCCATATGAGAAACATGTCAACCCAAAGTATCTTTGGGCGAGGAGGTGGCTGGTTTCTTCTCTTTGGAGGCATGTTCTGAAATAAGAGAAGAACGGATTAGACTGAGAGTTTAACTTGATATTATGCTCACTAGCATGACATGAATACTGAAAGAAGGGAAACTATTCCTAAAACATCTCATAGCCTCATATACATAAATGTGGCGTGCAACACACCCATGTATAAGACTCTACTATATGCGGCCTTCAGACTTCCTAGGACTCTATTGAACCTTAGGCTTTGATACAAATTTTGTAACTCCCCGATTATCTGAACCGGAATGCTACACGGTGCTTATTACCCCGAAGGGCCACAAGCTAACCCATGACTGATATTTGTACCTGTACACTGCATATTATACATGTAAAATATGGAAAATATGAACAATAGGCCATAAGGTTCAACCAAAATAAATATATCATCCATATGGGTGAAAAAAATACCCAAAATAGCTGAAGTCTGAATCAAATCTAAACATAAGTCTGAACTAAATTTGAAAACCTCTAAGTACTATCTGAATAAGGAGTTCAAGGAACATGTCTCTAACTAACTCCATAAAATTAAAGACTAACTGAAATAAATAATGAATCAAATCATAGTGGTCCTCGAATGAAGAGGACTCATTGTAACTTTGCGACTGGAAATGCTACTGCTATTGCTGATCTAGAGATCTTGTCTCTGGACCTATGGTGTAACATGAAAAGAAAGAAATATAGAACAAATACATTAGTACGTGGGAATATACTGAGTATACGAGTGAGGTAGGCTAAATACAAACAAGGTTTACATGCATGAACAATGCTAACTAACTGACTGATATGAACGTAAGAGTACAAAAATGCATACATAGTAATTGAAATTATGGGCGCATGATAGCTAGACCTATATGCTAATACATGGTTTACTGATGACGAACATGACTGGTATTATAGTTCTGATAACATGGGCGACTGTGTCTGACAATCCTGAATCTGATGGAACTATCTGAGTTCTTTTACTGTAACTGAGTCTGACTATATCTGATAGTCCTGATATACTGAAATCTAAAGAACTATCTGAGTTCTATTTTACTGAGACTGATACTAAACCTATGGGAGGTAGTTGTTTAACTAACATTCCTCTATATGTGCGATTATGGCTAAGCTGGGGTCCAATCTCTGTGCTGACTGGAAGGGTGTTAATACCGTGCCATTGGTAAAGACAACTGTAGGTAAACCTCATCTGACAGTGTTCCCAAAAGAGAACGGTGGGTCCCTCATCTGACAGTGCTAAGACACCTCATCAACCTTCATCTGACAGTGTTGATGTCAAAACCTATGCTGGCTACATAGTTCTGGAACACAAAGATGACTTCTAAGAACACACCCTTATCTGGCAGTGCGTGATCCCATCCTTGGGTTCACTCGGTGCTAACTTCTACTCCCATATGAAGAGACTGAACATGAATTACTGACTATACATGGACTGAGCTTACTAAATTCCATTAACTGATAGAATAATACTGATATCTGATAACTAACTGAGATCATAAGGTTTCCTGAGTCATATGAATGACTGAATTCTACTGAATCATGGCGTGATTTTGGATATCGTGAAACATGACAGGGCTCTAGGCACACAACTATATTTTTTGGATACGAATACCCAAAGGACTCGATAGAAGGAAACTGACACATACGACATGACATGTTCACAAGATTGGAGTACATAATTCATAATATCATAAGTAACGGATTTCATACTAATCATGGTTCTCAACACCTTATACATTGAAAGGGGAATTCATACGACATGCATATACTTTCATAGCTTCAATATCATGCTCATTCCATACCACAACCATGACACATAACAACAACGTGGAATTCATGTTAAATCATAAAGAATAGAGCATGGAATTCATATCAAATTATAATGGTTAACATTTTCTTGTCATTCAAACACTATTGAGTCATGGAAACTTGGTTTATCACATACTAGACATTTTATCAAACACCTTGCATGCACTTTTTAAGGCATAGGTGTATTCACAAATTTACACCACCTTAATCCACCGAAATTCCTGGGTTCCAACTACATGATCACAATCTTCATGTAAGTTCATCAAATTCCCACTCTATAGAACAAACCACAAACAACAACATGAATACAACTATATCACCACAAAAGATTCATGATTTAGTTATCAAATATTGATTCTTGAACTCCACGGATGAAAGGAATCCGTGGATGAACACTACGCATACATTAATGGCGTTGAAATTGTTGAAAGATTGGACCTTCAAGCTTGATTATGCAACCCTAGTAGTTTTTCTCCTTCTTGTGCTCTTGGATAGTGAATTTAAGATGTTAATAGGGTTGTAATGTGATTAGAAGCTATAAATTTCGTGAGTTTAAGTTTTGGGACGTGTAAGGAGTGTTAAAAGACTTAATTATCCTCAAAATAACTCAAAAACTAAGTGTTTTCATTGCTGAAATCATAAGTGTGCGTCGCACACCTCATCGCACATGCTAAGGTGTTCACCGCACATCCTATCGCATAAGCTAAGCTTTGCGACACATATATTATAGCACACTTGAGGGTGTGCGCCGCATAACCTATCACACACTTTTTCCAGTAGCCGTGTGTGATTGTTATGCGTCGCACTCCTACTTTGCAAGGCCATAACTTCTTGATCGGGTGTCAAATTTTGATAAAATTGGTATCGTTGGAAATCTAGTTCAATTCTCTACAATTTTGTTGGTATAAATCTTCCATAATATCACATATAAATCAAGTTATGCTCGTTCAAAGGTTACTCTTATGGATTCAAACACTAAAACTTAATGGATTCAAAAGCTATTAGCTTGCCTTACTCTAAGTGACTCATATGATCATGATTAACACATCACAAGCTATCTTATATCTACGATACTCATTGTAAGTCATGTACTCAAATATGAATCACAGGATAAGAGGTTTCATACATAGGAAAACTAATTCACTTCCTAACTTGGAAATATACTGGGTATTACTAGTAGAGTCACTTTTAGGGGTTTGTAGCATACCACACTCATAAAATATAGGCTACAAGTCATTTAGTAATGTTTCACTTTATTGGTATTCTATTTTAAAGCTTGGAGTCTATGTTCTGGAATTTTCTCTAGTCCTTGTTTGTTCCCTTTTTAGACCATGCCTTAAATTTTTGGAACACAAGAAAAGTCTTTTGTCCCATCTGGGGATGATGTTAATGGGGTAATCCTTACACCTGGATTTTGCACTCTATCCTAGAGTCCTATCCATGATTGTGCTGGAGTTCCCCCGGTTTCTATGAGTCCTACACAACGTGAGGTGACTAATGCAGATATTCGCCAATCATTTTATCCTATTTCTCAATTAGTTGTTGATCAGGATGAGTGGGATGTATCTGGTGTTTCATCTGCTGATGCCACAAGGGTTGGCCATTTTATAAAGATGAATTCTCTTACTTTTACTGGTGTGAATGTGGAGGAGGATCCTTAGGATTTCTTTGCTGAAATAGAAAAAATATTTAGCGTGATGCAGGACACGAATGTTAAAGGGGTAAACTTTGCATATTATTAGTTAAAGGATGTTATGTACCAATGGTACGAGGAGTGGGATAAGGATATAGGTGATGTTGAGGATTTATAAATATTGGAGGCCATTTTTAATGATTTTCTAGATCGGTTTTTTCCTCGGGAACCGAGGAAATAAAAGATGGAGGAGTTTGTAAATCTTAAGAAGGGAAGAATGTCTTTCAAGGAATACGCCTTGAATTTCTTCATCTATCAAGGTATGCTCTGGATTTAATGGATGATATGAGAGTGAGAATGAGAAAGTTCACTTTTGGGCAGTCTCGGGATTTGATCCTTGAAAGTTAATGAGTGGTGATTTTACCACTCATTTGCACTAAACATTTATGCACATTACCTTGTTTTGAATAAATAAATGAGACATAATTAAGATTAAATTCTCTAATATCCACATTTTGTAGGCATAGAGTTGATGAGATAGAAAGATATCGAATGGAGCTGAAAATGATCAAAAGAAAGCAAAAAAAGTGCAGCTGGAGAAGAAATGTCCCTCAATTACCGTGATCGCGGTCAATCAAATCGGTAAACCGACTGTGGTCGTGACACGAGCCGACTGTGGTCATGAGAGCCAATCACTGTCATGGCCAAGCCTAAGACTCTGCAATTGCGGACTATTGAAAGAGTAAAGCCCAAAGAAAGAAATTTAAATGCCCGTGGCTGAACCCAAATTTAACAAAAAAAAGGCTCAAACGCTAATAATACATCATATATTCCATCTTCCCTAATTTTGAACATTGTTCTAGGGTTTGTAACCTATATATTTGATGAAGAAAATATTGTATAAATTTTGGGTGAAGAATATTTTGAGTCACTTCCAAGGAAGAAAGAGTGAACTCCCATTAAAGATTTGTTGGATCTCATAGTTGAAATAACATTCACATAGATTTTCTCCAATCATATTAATGGATATTTTAGGTAAAATATTTACTTATTTATCTTATGAGTAGCTAGGTTTTCCTCTTGGGATTATGCTAGAATTGATTGTACATATGTGTGAGATGTGATTTGTCTGTGCATTTACTAGTTTGTGATGTTGGATTCTACTATTGCTTAACTATCTTAGACATAAAGGTGATTTTCTAGTTAACTATACTTAGGGAACCATCCTAGACATAAGGGTGTCTTATTGAGGTATTAGGTGGTTTTGATTTAAGCACTCATTAGGTTCTCAAAAGGGTCAATGAGTGACACCCTTGGGGCTTTGTTGATGAACTAGCCTCAAGGATTTACAACTTAGCCTAGCACATCACCAACACTTAGAATTTGCATCAAATTATCACACACTCATGCATATATTTCTCCTAGGAAAGAATAATCCAAAGATCCATTCCTAATTTCCTAGACTCTAATTATTCGTATCTCCAAATTTATACTAGAAAAATATAAAAAGAATCATTAGTGTTGCTACCTCTCTCACCCCCCGTAATTTTTATCTCTTTGTACTATTAGTTTGAACTTAATAAGTATCAATTATTTTGAATTAACTCAATTTCCACTCACATTGTTCCTCGTGGATTAAACCCCGACTCCAAAGTTGGGTAAATATATTAACGATGACCGCCTTACACTTAAATTAACGTGTAAGTTGAGCGTTATCAAAAATGGTGTCGTTGCTGCGGAATAATTTTACTTATTGAGTTAGTTTGGAATTCTAGATTACTTGCTTGAATTCGAACTTGTATATATTGGTTCATGATTTTCTTTTATCTATTGTGTTATGTAGATTTTTGTTTTTGTTTTACTTTTCTCTTTGGCATCTTCTGACAAATATAATTTTGGTAGTTGGAAGTCCTATCTTGACAATCCATGTCCATATTGTGAAGGACCCCACTTTGGAAGAGATTATAGATATGCTCCCTGGAGAGAGGTAGACCCACCATCTCGATCCTATTAAGATTATGGGTGTTCTTTATAATGTGATCGAGATGGACATTGGAGTGATTGTCCAAATGCTCTCTCCACCTATTATGCTAATAGAATTGCTAGTTCTTCTTATTAGTTTGATACGTCTTATAATGAGATGAAGAAAGTGAAACATACCGGATCCACTAGTCTTAAATCAATGCTTCAAACTATTTTGTATCGGGTAACTACAACGGGGGAGAATGTGGAAGACATATATCATTCCAACGAGGCATTAGAAAGGGAAATTGTAAATATAAAGGAAATGGGTAAGGAATCAAAACTTGCAAATACCACTACCTTACCCATTTTCCAAGAGAATGTTAATCAAGAAGAGAAACCAGGCTATGATGATGAGGTTGGTAGCGATGAATCCTTGGTTATTTCCCAATAAACTGAATCAAATGATATGGAAGATTTTCAGTTAAAGGAAATGGTACTAGTTTCAAAAGAAGAACCAAAACACATCTCTTATGATGACTCTAGTTCATTTTGGGGTGAAAGTTCTACGAAGGAGGGAATTTTGAAATAAGGGTTGGACCTCATTCAAACCACTTCTCGCCATTTTTATTAGAGGATGTGATGAGAATCCATATACCTAGGCAAATGGTTGTTTGTGGAGATAAGGAGGAACATCCTTACATCTTGGGATTTGACACTCCAAAAGAGCACATGGAAGCCTCACTATCAATGGACAAGGATTCTAAGTTCTGATGTGAAACCAGTGGCCTATTGATGTCCCCTACTTTACCCAATGAGCCAAACCGCAAATTTGATTTGAAATTAGGTAAAAGGTTTAAGTGCTCAAAATGGCAAGACAGAAGCTCTCTCGTTATTTCCTCGCTTCATTCAAGTTTTGTCTTGGAAGATCTGAATTTTCTGTCCCTCTGCCGCTCATTGCATATTGAATAAAAGTTGAGACAGAGATTCAAATCTACTAAGTTGAAGTACAAAAGGAATAGGTGGAGGCATGTAACGACCCGGAATTGCCTCCCGAGACGTCATACAGTGCTTAAGGTCACAAGTAGCCCCAAGCTAACCCTTTGAGCTTGTTTGTACTAATAACACTCATTTCAAGGTAAAATAATTCAAACACTAGCATAGTCATATCATATGAAGGGAGATACGGAGAAAATACTCAATCCAAACGACCACAATACTGGAATTCTCAACACAATCACAATCTAATAACTAGTCTAACAAAGCCTCTACTAATCCATGAACTAGAGAGCCGTTGGGACAGGTCCCCAACTGACTCGAAATGATCTGAAAATAGCAACATAGTCTCTAAAAATATGGGGATGACTGAATATAGGTCCTCGAACCATGAGGACTCACCACTGTAGGAATGTAGATAGAGGTACTTAGAAATCACTGACGAGGTTGGAACTGAGCACCTGAACCTACTTTATAAGACAATGTAGCACATAGATGTATATGTGGATCAACACTTGTGAATGTACTGAGTATGTGGGGTGATACTCCCAAATTACAACTCTCGTTAGAAAGTGTAAGCGGTCGCTGTCAAATATAGAACCCAACTGGGTTGGGTGTCGAATCTCACAGGGAATACTCTGGTCACTAAGTGTTGCAATTATTAGTAGACTGTTGGTCGAAAATTCCAAGGACAAAAGGGGGGTTTGGTTTAGGCGTGAACTAATATTATCAAAGTAACGATGGAACGATTTGCGTAGTAAGATTTAATCACGCAAATTGATAAGTTAGGGTTATGTCCACCTTATAAGTTCTACTTCTCTATTAACTATGAGTAACGCGGAATTTAGACATGCATGCACTTATAGAGAATCGTATTCTAATTCTAAATCCAAGTGTTTCTCAACCATCAAGGATTTATTTCGCTTTAGCTCTCTCGAGCCTAAAGTGTATAACAAATGGTACAAATTCTCCAAGAAGTTAATCCGGTTAAGGCATTAACGTGTAAATAGAGGTTGGAAACCCTATTTCCTTGTCACACTCTCTTTTACAAACATGTAACTTTTCTCTCGAACAAGTTAATGCTATAATGGCGTATTCTCTATGTTTGCAACCATAAGAATTCAATCAAAACGAAGAGAGTAATGATATAAGTAGCATAACACATCAAGAATTCACAAACTCATAGTAATAGATAGTATCTTACAAGCTTTCCATAACCCTAACAGATAAGTTTAGCTACTCTTGAATACAACGGAAATCAAAGTAGACATAATCATCATACCAAAACTTATAGAAATCTCGGCTATGGAGATGAAACGTGTTTTCTTTCTTCGTTGCTCAAGTGAGCCATTTTCTGTTCTCAAAACTCGTACAAAATCTTCAACGTGAATTGTCAATAATAATCGAATGATAATCATGCTGAAACATTCAGCAATAAGGTTTTTAATAGCATCCTTGTCTAATAAGTTGCTACTGCATCCTTAAGTATTTAAAAATACTGGGTTTGCCCGGGAAAAAGTTCCCATGCATCACATTCAGTTCAAAAGTTGCCTTCCCTCTTATGTGAAGTTTTCCTTTGCTGCCCACAGATCCACAAAGTGCTGAAATCTTCATCATTAGTACCTGAAAAACATGCTAATCACATAGGTCAGCTCACTTAAAGGAAAATGGACTAAAAGTGCAAGATTTATATATTTTATCCTCAAAACTTAGCTGAAACATGGGTAAATTATGGTGCTTAGGCATGTAAATACGCCCAACATCACCACCCCACACTTAAAGCTTTGTTTGTCCTAGAACAAAATATTACATCCATGCAAACACCTAACTAGAATTTCACAATAGTAACACAAAATTTTCAACAAGACATGCACAACAATCATTAACAAAGAGTAGGTTTCTCGATCACTACTAGAAACAACTCAACCTCCAACATAGACTCATTAGGATGGTTAATTCGTATCCAAAATTTAAGCCACAAAGAAACATATAAAACTACCCAACAACAATCAACCATGTGTGCTCACACAAGATATCACCCATAATCACTCATAGTTTTGAATTTTTCGAAACATGGGTATAAGACTCTCCTTGCTCTCGCTCTCACAAAGAATTCTTATATTGCAACTGATGACCATAGGCTTTCCCTAAGTGTAATGCTCTACTAATATCAGACTGCTAAGTTTAGGATCAAATAGGTCTTTACAGGTTGTAATGTAGGCTAAGGGACAAATAGGACTATTTTGGCCAGAAATAGTGACTATGTTCCCTAAGCGCTTTAATACACTACAATATGCCATTTACACTATCTTTTAACAACCACTCTACCTCTCTTTCATCTACCAACCCCTTTTCACCCATTTTGTTATTCAATCATAAACACAACTATCTTTTTGTTTTTCTTTTTTTTTTCCTTTTTTTTATATTAAGCAAGCATTCCTATAAGAGCCACTCTTTTTCACAACAATTTCAAGTACCAATACACCCTGAGGCATCACTTTCACCATTTTCCTTTTATTTTTCCACATGATTCTACAATTTTAAAGCGCTTAGGAGTTTGGATCAAATTATGGTCTTGCAAAAAAATGGATTAGGCTACATATGAGGCTTCAAAAGAAAATAGCTAAAGGCTCAAAGGGGGTTTACTAGGACAATGTACAAAGGTAGGTAAACAGAAGGTAAACAATTTTAGGGCTGCCAAAGAAATGCCTAAATCATCTCCTACACTCACAATCTTTATTTCGCTTCACACACACACCAGGCAAGTTCTAGCATCATTCACAACAAAGAATATACAATATCCTCACACACACAAGGCACATGGTCAACTTCATTGGGAGCATTATAGATTCTTGACCCAACAGATGAATGAATTAAACCACAACAATTTATCACACAGTGAGTCACAACTTAGAGCCTAAGCGTCTCAATAGTAATGATTTAGCACAAACTCTTGTTGTAATATACCATGCCGTCTATCAGAACAATTTCATGCAAAATCTAAAATCTAACTAACTAATTACGACTAACTAACTACGAATAATTCAAACAAACAAGAATAAATGTAGGCAAAGAAATACAATACAGCAGACATATACCCGCACCCCACACTTAGATGGGACACACTGTCCTCAGTGGAAATAAATAAGGAAAACCTGATTAGTCGGACTCCTCTTCTATGTATGGGGTCATACCCCCTGCGTCAGAATCATCATCAGAGTCGTCGTCATCATAGTTTTCCTCCATGTCTGAGTCTAGCAGTCGGTGATCATCATTAGTCGGCACGTCATCGTCGAGAGGTTCCTCAAAATGTACCCCCACTCGACACATGGCCCGCGCATGCTCATTAAGTGGGTAATCATAGTCCAACTGCTGAAGCTCTGAAGTCGGAACACAACCCCGATTTATCAGTGTAAATCTAGTCATGCCATACAGATGGCGAAAAAAGCTTTCATCTCGAGCATGCCTCTTTGCAGTGGTGAGGTTGATGCCTTGACCAGTTTCTGGCTCTTTAACCTTCGTGAGATCAACCTTCATCGGGTTGTGTGGTAGCTTATGATCCGCGGGTTCCTCTTCAATGTGTTCTTTCCTTAAGATCGCAGTCAACAAGTTGCCGAAACTGAAATGGGACCTTTTGTGCAGCCTAGCCTTGTGCATTAACGATCGTATAACCGCACCAATGTTGATGGGAATATTCGTCATCAAAGCATACACCAAGCAGACTCGATCACGTGTGATCTTAGTATATTGTGTCCCAAGAATCAAGCAAGAGTTGACTATCCTTAACCATATGCGAGCTTCCCTGTTCAAAGAGGCATACGGGTAGGTGTTGTGGCGACCATTATCCTTGTGCCGAATCCACCGTGCCATTGACCTTGATCCGCACAGTGTGTGTCTGATGGCCCTATAGGGAGGTCTGTGATAAATTTCCTTGAGCGGTGATGGATTCACAGATGGAAGGCCCAGAAAAGAGTTGAAGAATTCCGCATTCAGTTGCAAGACTTGGCCCCGAATCTTTACTTCACTTCCAGTAGTCTTTAGGGACCAATTGGCATAAAACTCTCGCGTTAGATCAAGATTGCATTCCCCCATATCTCGGAAAATGAAATCAAGATTTAGTGCCATGATTTTAGCCAAAATGCGGGGCTCTCTCTTTGCTAGAATCTCCTTCTGCATCAAATCCACGTGAACATATTTTTTTCTTTGTTGTTCTTGTACCACTCCTTTCCTTCCTCCTCTAGGACCCACTTGATCCCAAAAGTACATCGAGGCACTTGAATAGAGGAGGAATCAACCTGGTGTTTTCTTGACCTTTTCTGACCTTTTTGTGAGGTGGATGCTTTCTCCTTTCCCTCTCGTCCTGTCGGAGCCATGTTACCTGAGATCACAATAGAGTCATGTTAGTTTCATTTCAGAAGATTTACTATAATTGAAAAAGAAAATAGTGATGGCACCACCCAACACTTAATTTGTTTGCACAAACTAATTAAGTGAGTGATGTCGATTACTCAGACTTCATCGACATACATTTAGGTGGTATGTTCCAACAACATTAATAGCGCAGTCACACTTTCAACCCTTCACTTTACATAACAATTTCTCAATTTGATATAGAGAAGCAACACACAATGGTCAGGTAATCGTGACTATCCTTTTCAACTTTATTTCATTGGAGCAATGCAATCTTTGAACAAGACTACCACATAGAAATCTTATCATGCTATAGCATGGAAACAATCACACCATCTTATGCTTGTGGTCAATCATAATCATTACATCGATGAACGAGTCATTCGAATATTCAAGCTTACATTCTCAAAATTATGCATTAACTTCAAAATTTCAACTCCATAAAAAAAAATTATGATAGTGAATACCAAACAATACATGCCGGAGTAAAGTCAAGAATACCCACAAGAATCCTTTCACTCAATGAGACGCATCATAACAAACCAACCATATTCTCATCACCAAGCACTACTTCAAAATCTAATTCACAATTATAAGCGTAGCACTGCAACAACTACGGAATATAAAAGAGCAACTTACTTGTTGATGGATCGAGAAGGTGAGTTCGCAAGATTAGATGCGAAAAGAGTAAAACTTGGAGAGGATAAGGGAGCTTGGGCGGCGCCTAGGTTCAATAAACAATTGAGTGGTGTTCAAAGGTAGAGGGTCTATTTAAAGGATGAGCCATGGTTCGGTTTGATCCATTTACAAATGGGTTAGTAGGCAAAAAGATATAAGTAGGCGGCGCCTATAGCATTGCCTAAGCATAAGTAGGCGGCGCCTATAGCATTGCCTATGTTGGCATAGGCGGCGCCTTGCCCATCGCCTATGTGAGGCAGTGAGCATAGGAAATGGCATAGACGGCTCCTTGCCCATTACCTATGTTGGCATAGGCGGCGCCTAGCCTATTGCCTATGTTGGCATAGGCGGCGCCTTACCCATCGCCTATGTGAGGTAGTGAGCATAGGCAATGGCATAGGCGGCGCCTTGCCCATTGCCTATGTTGGCATAGGCGGCGCCTTACCCATCGCCTATGTGAGGCAGTGAGAATAGGCAATGGCATAGGCGGCGCCTTGCCCATTGCCTATGTTGGCATAGGCGGAGCCTAGCCTATTGCCTATGTTGGCATAGGCGGCGCCTTGCCCATCGCCTATGTGAGGCAGTGAGCATAGGCAATGGCATAGGCGGAGCCTTGCCCATTGCCTATGTTGGCATAGGCGGCGCCTAGCCTATTGCCTATGTTGGCATAGGCTATGCCTAGCCTATGGCCTATGCTCCATCATTCCTAGACTTACTACCATTGGCATGGCTCACTTTCAAATCAAAATTTTGGACTAATCTCCTCTTTTGTACGTCTTGCACCTACACTTAATCAAAAACAACAAAAATTATTAGAAGGATGGGTTGCCTCCCACCAAGCGCCTTAGTTTTGGTCGTGGCTCGACTCTTCTATTTACATTTTTATTTATCAAAAACAAACTACTAGTGAAACAAAAATGATTAGAATGATGGGTTGCCTCCCATGTAGAACTTGATTTATTGTCGCGGCACGACATAGTTATCTTGAGTACTCAGACTTCCTCGAGATATATGGTGGCTATACATTTTATCGAATCGGTTGGACCGATATATAGCTTCACTCTTTGGCCATTCACCTTAAAGACACCACCATCATTGTTTTCTAACTCCACTACTCCAGATGAGTAAACTTGTCTGATTCTGAATGGACCAGACCATTTAGATTTCAACTTACCTGGAAACAACTTCAGTCTGGAGTTGAAAAGAAGTACCAAATCACCCTTCTAAAAGTTTCGTTGGAAAACCCTCCGATCATGTTACTTTTTCATCCTTTCCTTGTAGAGATCTTCTCTTTCATACACATGTAGAAGGAGTTCATCCATCTCATTCAGTTGTTCCAACCTCAGATTAATAGAATCATCCCAATTCAAGTTAAGTCACTTCAGCTCCCACAGTGCTTTATGTTCTAGCTCAATTGGCAAGTTACAAGCCTTCCCATAAACTAGTTGATATGGTGACATTCTAATTGGTCTCTTAAATGCAGTCCTATATGCCCATAAGGCATCATCCAACTTTTTGGACCAATCTTTCCTACTGGCATTGATAGTCTTCGCAAGGATTAGCTTGATCTCCCGATTAGAAACCTCTACCTGCCCACTAGTTTGTGGGTGATATGGTGTATCTACCTTGTGTTGCTTAACCCCATATTTCACCAATACGGCTTTGAACAACTTGTTGCAAAAATGTGAACCTCCATCGCTTATGATGGTACGAGGTACCCCAAAATGAGAGAAGATATTTCTCTTTAAGAACGCTACAACACGCTTACCTTCATTATCAGCTAGCGCTACTGCTTTGACCCATTTGGATACATAATCCACAGCAACTAGGATATATTTCATCCCAAACGAACAGACAAATGGGCCCATGAAATCAATACCCCATACATCAAATAGTTCTACTTCAAGAATTTTAGACATAGGAATCTCATGGTGCTTCGAGATAGAGCCTTTCCTCTGACACTGATCACATCTTCTCACAAAATCGTAAGCATCCTTGAATAATGAAGGCCAGTAATAGACACTTTGGAGTACCTTCCTTTCCGTTCGATCACCTGCATGGTGACCCCTAACTTGGTAAGCATGACTTGCTTCCAGTATTCTAGGCACCTCCACATCTGAGATGCATCGCCTAATAATACCATCAGCACATCATCGAAAGAGATACGGTTCATCCCAGAAGTATTGTTTCACATCATGCATGGACTTTCTCTTTTGATGAAAGGAGAGATGCTCAGGAATCACTTTACTTACCATATAGTTCACAAAGTCTGCATACCACAGTAAGTCTTTCACCATAGTGGCTAGGATTTCTTCGTTGGGAAATGCATCATCAATATCAAGGTCGGGTTGCACTATGTGCTCACTCTCAAGTCTAGATAGATGATCAGCTACTTGGTTTTCGCAACCTTTTCTATCCTTTACCTCGAAATCAAATTCTTGAAGCAGTAACACCCACCTAATTAGCCTTGGCTTAGCATCCTTCTTTTCCATTAGATATCGTAGATCCGCATGATCTATATGAACCACTACTTTGGTTCCTAACAAGTAAGCACGGAACTTTTCAAAAGCATAAACAACTGCTAGAAGCTCTTGTTCAGTGATGGTATAGTTCTTCTGTGCTCCATTCAAGGCCTTGCTCGCATAGTAGATTGGATGAAATAGCCTTTCTATTTTCTGACCAAGTACAGCACCCAAGGCTACCCCACTTGCATCACACATAACTTCAAAAGGTAGAGACCAATCGGGTTCTACAATAATAGGAGCTTCAACTAGCTTTCCTTTGAGGCATTCAAATGCCTTCAAGCAATCTTCACCAAAGTCAAATTTTTCCTCCTTCTCCAAAAGTTTGCATAATGGGCTAGCAATCTTGGAGAAGTCTTTAATAAACCTCCGATAAAAACCTGCATGACCGAGAAAACTATGCACCCCTTTTACAGAAATTAAAGGTGGTAATCTCTCGATAACTTCAATATTGGCTCGATCAACCTCAATTCCCCTTTCAGAGACTTTATGCCTAAGAACAATGCCTTCCTTAACCATAAAGTGACACTTCTCCCAATTTAACACCAGGTTGAATTCAACACATCTCTGCAAAGCCATACTCAGATTTTCTAAGCATGATTCAAATGACTCACATACAACAAAAAAGTCATCCATAAACACCTCCAAGGTGTCTTCGACCATATAAAAAAATGGACATCATACATCGCTGGAAAGTAGCAGGTGCGTTACATAGCCCAAATGGCATTCATTTGAAGGAAAACGTACCATACGGGCATGTAAAAGTGGTCTTCTCCTGATCTTCAGGAGCAATGCAAATCTGATTGTATCTGGAATAACCATCTAAGAAACAGAACCATCCCTTCCCTGCCAATCGATCAAGCATTTGATCCATGAATGGCATTGGAAAGTGATCCTTTAACGTCCATGAATTCAGCTTCCGGTAGTCCATGCACACTCTCCACCCTGTGACAGGTCTGAGTGGAATTAGCTCATTCTTTTCATTTGCGACTACTGTCATGCCCCCTTTCTTGGGCACACATTGCACTGGACTCACCCATTTACTGTCTGAAATTGGGTACACCACCCCTGCATCTAACCACTTAATAATTTCTTTCTTCACCTCCTCTTGCATAGGTGGATTCAAACGACGTTGGTGCTCAATGATGGGTATGCAATCTTCCTCGAGCTGAATCTTGTGCATACATATCCTAGGAGGGATACCAATTATATCAACAATAGTCCAACCAATGGCTCTCTTGTACCTCTTCAGAATAGAGATGAGAGTTGTTACTTGCTGTTCACCTAAATCAGCTGCAACAATAACCGGAAGTGTATTCCCACTTCCCAAGAACGCATACTTTAGATGACTGGGGAGCTCTTTCAATTCTAGCACTGGTGGCTCGTAATGGATGGTTTTGATGGTGGTGACGGTCCATTCTTAAGGTCAAGGTTCAGCTTTTTAGGGGCATGAGAATAGGACCCCATTCCTGTTAGAGCACGAATAGTTTCTTCATACTCTTCAACATCCTCATGCTCAAAGTTCAAAAGTACAGCAGACAATGGCTCAACAGTAAGATGCTTCTCTACAGATAATTCTTTCTCGTCCTCATAATAAACATCAGCTATAGAGAACACATTCATATCTTTAGGCTGCTTCATTGATTTGCATACATCAAAATGGACCACTTCGTCATTCATTCGAAATAAAAGCTCGTTTGCTCGTAAATCAATAAGCACACTTCCTGTTGTAAGGAAAGGGCGTCCCATATTATGGGAACTTCAGAATCTACCTCACAATCCAAAATAACAAAGTCTGCAGGAAAAATGAAGGAAGAAAACTTCACCAGTACATCATATAAGATACCAACAGGTCATTTTACCGATCTATCTGCCATCACGAGCCGCATATTGGTTGGTGTAGGATCGTCCAACCCCAACTGTTTATAAATAGATAGCGGCATCAAATTGATGCTAGCCCCAAAATCACACAATGCCTTAGCAAAATCCAAGGATCCAACCGTGCAAGGAATAGTGAAAGCACCAGGATCCACCTTTTTCTGTACTAAAGATCGCATGGCAATTGCACTGCAATGATGAACATTATCTGCCAGTTTATAACTTGTTGCCCTTTTCTTTGTCAAAAGGTCCTTTATGAATTTGGTGTATCCTGGCATCTGCTCCAGTGCCTCCACTAAAGGCACATTAATAGTCAACTGCTTCAACATAGTCATGAATTTACTGAACCTGGTGTCGTTAGCTTTCTTCTTCAGTCTCTGAGGAAAAGGTGGTGGTGGAGTTGGGAAAGTTTTCTCCACCACTTCCTTTTTATCTTGCTTTCGATTATCAATCTTTTCAGGCTGGTGACATCTAGGTGTAGTGTCATGAACGTTCTCATTATGATTTTTAGCTTTTATAGAATCATCACAATTTGCTTCAATAACATTCTATTCTGTAATATCAACCACCTGCTTGCCTTTGGATGGATTTTCCAACACCTTACCACTCCTGGTAGTAATAGCCATATATGATCCATCATTCCTTGGGTTCTGCACAGTGTCGCTAGGTAAGGTACCAACTTTTCTTTGATTGAGTACCGCTGATAGCTGACTCAATTTTTGTTCCAGCTGTTTTATTGAAGTGGAATGCGAATCAACCAATTGATTTATTGAGGACAAATCATTTTTTACCTCAGTTACTCCCGTGTTGGTTGCCTCCACTCCTTTCAACAACTTAGCCATCATATCTTCCATGGACATCTTTCTAGAGCCAGATGCCGCAGCCTCACGATTTCCAAGAGGAACATACAAACCACTCCTATCAGTCTTATTCTTGAATCCGGATTTTTCATAATAGTTCCGACCTTGGTTTCCTTGGGCATTGCCTCGGAAACCCCCCTGATTATTTAAATAATTCGCTTCCTCCTCAGAATCAGATTCATTTCTACCCTGTGATACAACATCCTTGACCTTTTCTATCTTCCCTGATAATAAATGCTTGGTAAGAAGGTCCATCTGCGTTTTCATGTGAGCCATATCTTGGTCACGTTCATCTTATCTTCGCCTCTGTTCTGCTGTCATGCCAGTAGATACAGTAGAGCTTGCTACCTCAGAATCCCTGGTATACCAAGCTCTACTCTGCTTTGTCATACGATCCAGCATATCACCAGCCTCAATAAAAGTAAGGTCCATGAATGACCCACCTGCAGCATTATCAACCATTGGCTTAGTCACCAAGTTCAACGCCCTGTATAATATTTCCATCAAGTGGATGTTGGTCATCTGATGATTTGGGCACCGCATAAGCTTCTTCTTGAACCTCTCCTATATTTCGTGGAGAGCTTCAGTTGTAAGCTGTCGAAAATTAATGATCTCATCTCGTAACTGTGCTCTCTTGGATGACGGAAAGAATCTTTCTAGGAAAGCGTCTTTCAGTTGCCTCCAATTAGTAATAGATTCAGGAGTCAGCCCGTTCAACCATAGAGTTGCCTCTCCAGATAGAGACAATGGAAATAAGCGCAGTCGAATTGCATTCTATCCAACTCCTGGATTGTCAAACGACTTGCATGTTGAGATAAAGTTGTTCAGATGCATATTCGGATCATCGCCTGCAAGTCCACCAAATAAACCTTTGAGTTGTAATAGTTGGATCATGGTGCTGGTGATATTGAACTTGGCTCCGGGTGCCAAGGGTGGAGGAATAATAGCCCCTGTGGCACCAGCCGTATCCAAATCGTTATCATCATCATCGAAAGGGGCTTGCACAACTCGGCGTTCAGGTCTTATTCTAGCTTGACGATCTCTCCTGTTCACAGGTGCTGCCACCTCACCAACACACCTAGGATTTAATAACTCATCACCACCCAGGTCCTCATCATAAAGATTTGTTGCCCAACCTGGGTTATCAACATTCTGTTGATGTACTTGCGCAACTGCCAATGCAGCTAATCTAGCCTGCTCCTGTTGAGTAGCCCTCCTTTCAAGGTTTCATTGTGCATTCATTCTGCCAATAAGATGTGGTTCAGGATTTATAGGTAATAAGGGCTGACCAAAACTTCGTGTATTTGGCATGCACTCCACTAAACCTGAACAGAACAAAAACAACAAACAAAAAGTAAAATTTGATAATCTTTGACCAAAGGGTCTATTAACTATCACAAACATAGTTGACAACCGTATTCCCCAGCAACGGTGCCAAAATTTGATACGCCCAAATTACAACTCTCGTTAGAAAGTGTAAGCGATCGCTGTCAAATATAGAACCCAACTGGGTTGGGTGTCGAATCCCACAGGGAATACTCTGGTCACTAAGAGTTGCAATTATTAGTAGACTGTTGGTCGAAAATTCCAAGGACAAAAGGGGGGTTTGGTTTAGGCGTGAACTAATATTATCAAAGTAATGATGGAACGATTTTCATAGTAAGATTTAATCACAGAGATTGATAAGTTAGGGTTATGTCCACCTTATAAGTTCTACTTCTCTATTAACTATGAGTAACGCGGAATTTAGATATGCATGCAATTATAGAGAATTGTATTCTAATTCTAAATCCAAGTGTTTCTCAACCATCAAGGATTTATTTCGCTTTAGCTCTCTCGAGCCTAAAGTGTATAACAAATGGTACAAATTCTCCAAGAAGTTAATCCGGTTAAGGCATTAACGTGTAAATAAAGGTTGGAAACCCTATTTCCTTGTCACACTCTCTTTTCCAAACATGTAACTTTTCTCTCAAACAAGTTAATTCTATAATGGCATATTCTCTATGTTTGCAACCATAAGAATTCAATCAAAACGAAGAGAGTAATGATATAAGTAGCATAACACATCAAGAATTCACAAACTCATAGTAATAGATAGTATCTTACAAGGTTTCCATAACCCTAACAGATAAGTTTATCTACTCATGAATACAATGGAAATCAAAGTAGACATCATCATCATACCAAAACTTAGAGAAATCTCGGCTATGGAGATGAAACGTGTTTTCTTTCTCCGTTGCTCAAGTGAGCCGTTTTTTGTTCTCAAAACTCGTACAAAATCTTCAACGTGAATTGTCAATAATAATCGAATGATAATCATGCTGAAAAATTCAGCAATAAGGTTTTTAATAGCATCCTTGTCTAATAAGTTGCTACTGCATCCTTAAGTATTTAAAAATACTAGGTTTGCCCGGGAAAAAGTTCCCATGCATCACATTCAGTTCAAAAGCTTCCTTCCCTCTTATGTGAAGTTTTCCTTTGCTGCCTACAGGTCCACAAAGTGCTGAAATCTTCATCATTAGTACCTGAAAAACATGCTAATCACATAGGTCAACTCACTTAAAGGAAAATGGACTAAAAGTGCAAGAATTATTTATTTTATCCTCAAAACTTAGCTGAAACATGGGTAAATTATGGTGCTTAGGCGTGTAAATACGCCCAACATCATGGGGTTGCATCCATTTATATAAAACAACATTAATACTCTTTAATCAAATCATACATGTAATAAGTAATGACTCACATGGCTTGAATAAGTATAAAATGTGAAGCTCATGAATCATGTAGAATGGAGCATGTAACACAAATCTCGTGAGTCATTATACTTTCAACTTTGAAATTTGTAATCTTCTCTTATTCTCATTACTCAAGGCTAAAGAAAACTTTAAGCAATACTTTAAACTCATTCATATGTCTCATGGAGAGTAAAACTTCTTTAATGCTCAAGAACTCATAACTATTTTAAACTCAAATACTTGGAATTCGAAATCATATAACCTTGGAACATACTTGAAGGCATTTCATTCACTTTAGGAAAATATCTCATTTCAAGCTTTAGGGAAAAATACTCATATCAAGGGAAAGTATTTTAGTTTTAAAGAAAAATATCTTATCTCAAATCTTTAGTTTTTAAGGAAAATATTCTATCTCAATGGAAAATACTTTAGTTTAGGGAAGTAATTGATCTGGAAGTTTAAATGTCAAGGGAGGTTCTCTTAACCGACATAAACCATGCGAGCTACATGGATTCCAACGTTTTGTCCTCCTAAGGAAGAGACCTCACATTGGGGAGAGGTGTCATACTCTTGTCAGAGAGTATAATATAGGTCCAGTGATCACTAAACAAACTCGGCCTTAGGCCCAATAATAATCATAAACTCAGCCTTAGGCCCAACCTACGGTGGTACGTAGTTTTGGGGTAAGAAACTATAGTAACTTACCCGCTCGGTGCTAAATACTACCCCCTTTAGATTATCTGCGCTCATCTCGTAAAAATATACTTTTAGAAATAATCTCATGGTTAACCACGAACCCAATAATCAAATCTGTAATATCATGTAGTAGAGTGGACTTCAAAACACAATGACCATTAGGTCAAAACATTTCTCAATAATCTCAGAATACTCAAATCATGGGTGCTTATAGCACAATAGTTCATAAAATCTCAAGTCTCAAGTAGGGATTAATAAACCATAGTTCAATCTCAAGTTAAAACTCATCAAAAGCATAATAGATAGCATATATATATTCATAACTCATGTATAAATCTGGAAATTTCAGCAATTTATCTCAAAATCTCAACACACTCATATACTACAATGTTTCAAACATTTCAACTATTAACTTCTCAAGGATTAAAATCATGGGGTATAGACCCAGGTGCAATTTCTCAAGAAAACATGTAAAAATCATGCCATTAGACTCTCAATTCAAGGGAAACATCAATAGCTTGCAACCAATAACAATGGGTGAAAACCCCTAACTCAATTTCATGTAAAATCTCATAAATTGCAGAAAATTGTAGTTTAAATATGCTTTTGGGTACAAGGGTGAAAGGATTATCCTTGTTCAAAATCCTACACACCTACAATTAGAAGCTTTTAATGAACTCTCACTTTTGGGACTCTATTCTTACTCTTGAATGAGGGTTCTTGAAGCCCTTGACTTGGGATCCTTGAATCTTGACCAAATTAAGAAGATCTATGGTGGATTATTGAGATTCTTGGAAGAGGTTTTGGATACTTAGGGTTTTTGTTGAGAGAGAATTCATAGAATTCTTGTAAATGACCTTGATTTGATGTTTGCATGGTTTAAGAGGCTTGGAAAAAGTCCAAAGTGCCCTTTTTAACTTCTGTACGAAGCTGAAAAAAATTGAACTGGGAACCCAATTTCATGGGCCACCATGACGCGCCACTATCGCGGTGGCTCACTGGAAATTGATAAATGGGAAATTGGTAGTCACCACGATGCAGAGCCATCACGCTGTCCCACTAGTTGGGACCTTGAACTTTAGTGCGACGCATCACAATCGCACCGGGCAACTGGAAATTGACTATTGGGAAATTGGGGTCCTCCGTAACGCGCCACTATCGTGGAGTTCCACTGTAAATTGAAAATTATCAAATAGACCCTCTCCATGATGTACCAAGCACAAAAATGATGTTGTTTTATGACTAGGACTTAAATTAGCTATAACTTCTTACCCGGGTATCGGATTTGGGCGAATCTTATATCGGCGGAAAGATTATCAAATTTCCCATGTGATAAAAAGTCAAAATTAGGGAAATTATAATGGTTAAAATGATACGCACTTAGGAAGTCACTTCTTAATCTTTTAGGGTCGGAATCACACCTCACTTAACACGCCCTAAGGTTCGTTCTATGAGAGAATTTCATGAGGTCTTACAATATGTACCCCTTGGAAACATTCGTCCTTGAATGTCGCTAGTTAGACTGGGAACACAGGAATAACAGAGTATACATAGCAGAAGAAATTTTTGATAAACGGATCAAAATCTCTCTAAACTCTTGAATGCCTCAGAAATTGCAAGAACTCATGTAAGAATAGATACATAGCTGAACTTTAGATTAGAAGGGCTGAATTAAGGAAGAATAATACCTTCGGATCGATCTGAACTCGTGGAAAAGAGGGGCAAATACTTGGCTCACATGTCTTCTTCTACCTCCCAAGTAGAGCTCTCAATTGACTGGTTCTGCCACAACACTTTGACCAAGGGAACCTATTTGTTCCTTAGTCTAAGAATCTGAAAATATAGGATCTTAACGGGAATCTCATCGAATGAAAGACTGTTCTGAATATCAGCACTCTCTGAAGGATCTACTACAACAGAATCACCAATATGCTTTTTAAGCATAGAGACATGAAAAACAGGATGACCAACTGATAACTCTGAGGGCAACTCAACCTCATAGGTGACTTTCCCAACACGGCTCAAAACTCTATGCAAGCTAACATAACGGGGACTAAGCTTTCCTGTTTTACCAAACCTCTTCACCCCTTTCATGGGTGAAATCTTCAAGTACACCAAATCACCTACTTTAAACTCAAGATCTCTTCTCCTCACATTGGCATATGACTTTTGACGACTCTAAGCTTTCTTTAACCTCTCTCTAATCAACTTAACTTTCTCCATAGCTTCAAACACTGCATCAGGCCTAATCACGACAGCTTCACCCACTTCAAACCAACCTATGGGTAATCTACATCTTCTACCATACAAGGTCTCAAATGGTGCTATCTCGATGCTAGCATGGTAACTATTGTTATTGGCGAACTCTATCAATGGCAATTGCTCTTCCCAACTACCTTTGAAATAAAAAGAACACACCCTTAACATAGCTTTTAGGGTCTGAATGGTCCTCTCAGCTTGACCATCTATCTGCAGATGTAAAGCAAAACTCAAAAGAACTTGGGTACCAAGACCCTAATGAAACACCCTCCAAAACTTAGAAGTAAATTGAGTGCCCCTATCCAAAATGATAGACGAGGGAACTCCATGTAGCCTGACTAACTCCCGGATATACAATCTAGCATAATCATCAGCTGTTTAAGATGTGAGGACGGGCAAGAAATATGTGGACTTAGTCAGCCTATCCATAACAACCCAAATAGAATCATGACGACGACACGAAAAAGGCAACCCGGTCACAAAGTCCATATTCACCACCTCCCACTTCCAAGTGGATATACTAAACTCTTGCATCACACCACTAGGTCTTTGGTGCTCTACCTTAACCTATTTCCACGTTGCACACTTTGCTACGAATCGACTATATCCATCTTCATACCATTCCATCAATAGATTTCCCGCAAATCGTGGTATAACTTGGTAGTGCTGGGATGAATGGAATACCACGTGCCATGCGCTTTAGCCATAATCCTCTGCCTCAGATCATCAGCACACGGAACACACAATCTACCTTGCATGCTCAACACGCCATCTCCCTCTTGGGAGAAAAACTCTACCTTTTGGTATTGAACTGACTCCTTCAGTCTGAACATAATAGGATCCTTGTCTTGCTTCTCCTTCACTTCCGAAACTAAAGAGGATTCAGAACTATTTTGCACCAAAGTACTTCCCTCAGCTGAATCAAGCAACCTAATACCCAATCTAGCCAAATAATTCATATTACGAGCTAACTCTTTCTTACCTTTCTTTACATGGGCAACACTACCCATAGACAATCTGCTAAGGGCATCCGCCACTACATTGGCCTTGCTCGGGTGATATAGCACACTCATATCATAGTCTTTCAATAACTCCAACCACCACCTCTGCCTAAAATTCAATTCCCTCTGAGTAAACACATACTGAAGGCTCTTATAATCAGTAAGCACATAAACATGAACACCATAAAGATAGTGTCTCCAGATTTTCAAAGCAAAGACCACAACAGCTAACTCAAGATCATTTTTTGGGTAATTCTTCTCATGTGGCTTTAACTGCCTAGAGGTATAGGCTATAACCTTACCTCTTTGCATCAACACATAACCCAAACCAATTCTAGAGGCATCACACTACACCATAAAACCATCTGTACCATCAAGCAAAGTCAACATAGGGGCTGAAGTAAGTCAAGTCTTCAACTCCTTAAAACTCATCTCACAGGAATCTGACCACTGGAACTTAACTTTCTTTTGGGTCAACTGAGTCATCAGAGATGTAATATGAGAGAAACCCTCAACAAAATGACGGTAGTAGCCTGCTAGACCCAAGAAACTTCTAATTTCAGATGGAGAGATAGGTCTAGGACAATTTCTTACAACTTTTATCTTTTGGAGATCAACTCTAATTCCCTCAACTGAAACGATATGACCGAGAAAGGCTACAGACCTTAGTCAAAATTCGTACTTACTGAATTTGGTGAAAAAATGGTGATCTCTAAGGGTTTGCAGGACAATTCTAAGATGATTCGCATGGTCATTCTCATTATAGAAGTACACAAGGATATCATCTATGAAAATAATGACAAATATATTAAGATATTGCTTGAACACTTGATTCATGAGGTCCATAAAAGATGTTGGGGCATTGGTTAGCCCAAAGGACATAACTAGAAACTCAAAGTGATTATAGCGGGTTCAGAAATCTGTCCTTAGAATATCATATTCCCTCACTTTAAGTTGATGATAGACGGATCTAAGGTCTATCTTGGAGAAATAACTTGCACCTTACAACTGATTAAATAGGTCATCAATTCTCAGAAGAGGATACTTATTTTTGAGTGTGACCTTGTTAAGCTGACGATAGTCAATGTACATACGCAAAGAACTATCTTTCTTTTGCACGAATACGATAGGTGCGCTCTAAGAAGAAATACTGGGCCTAATGAAACCTTTGTCTAAAAGATCTTTGAGTTTCTCTTTCAACTCCTTAAGCTCAGTAGGTGCCATACGGTATGGTGGAATAGAAAAGGGACAAGTGTTGGGAAAAAGGTCAATCCCAAATTCTATCTCTCTATCGGGAGGTACCCCTGGGGGATCTTCCGGAGAAACATCTGGAAACTCATTAACAATATCGACTTATTGAATAGTTGGAGCCTCAAACTTACTATCTTTGACTCTAACTAGGTGATAGATGCAACCATTGGATATTAGCTTTCTGGCTTTAAAATAGGAGATAAAATGACTCTTGGGAGATACCAAACTCCCGGACCACTCAAACACTGGTTTATCAGGAAACTAAAACTTGACCATACTGGTATAATAGTCGATAGATGCATAACAAGAATGAAGCCAATCCATACCCAGAATAAGGTCAAAATCCACCATGTCTAACTCTATCAAATCAGCAAGTATGACTCTATGAAGAAAAGTAACAGGACATTGTCTATACACTTGTTTAGCAATAACTGACTCCCCGACGGGTGTGGATCCTAGAAAAGGCTCAGGAATCTTTTTGGGACTTATTTTGAAATTCACAACTACAAGTGGGGTCACATAAGAGAGACTTGACCCAGAGTCCAACAACATATAAACATCAAGAAAAAAGACACAGATCATACCATTAATAACATCGGGAGAGTCCCCCTGCTCCTGATGGGATAGTAAGGTATAGAATCTGTTCTGGCGCTGGCCGCTAGCAGTGCTAGATGAAGCGCCTTGATCAGGGGAAGGATGGGGTACATGAGCTGGTGCATTAGTAGCCTGTGCCTGAGGTTGGGCATCTCTGTTCTCCTGTCAAGCATGAGGATAATCTCTAAGTATGTGACCCTACTTTCCATAATCAAAACAACCCCTCATATCTACAAAACACTCACCGGGATGACTCTTACAACACTTAGCATAAGGTGGATAGAGGGTCTTGTTACCAACACTGTTCTGTGACCTAGACAAACAAAATATGCCCCCTTTCTCCTGCCTACTTCTAGGTATGGGAGCACTAGCTGATGAAGGCACTAGCATAGATGGATACCTCTAAAATTGAGGGTTGTTCCCTTCATAGAATCTAGGCTGGCTATACTCATGCTTCTAAGATCTAGCCCTCTTTTTACCCCTCACTCAATATCTGTCCCTAATCTTATACATCTTTATCTGCTGGACATGCATCATCAACCTATCCAAATCAATATCCCTATGCAGCATCTCAGTCTTACACTCCTTTAGTACTAACCCAGAAACACCGGTCACAAACTTTCTCATACTATCCCGGGTCTCAAAAATCAAATCAAATGCATACTTGACCAACTGATTGAACTTCAAGCAGTACTCCTTAACAATCATGGATCCTTGCCTCAAGTTCATAAACTACTCAATATTTGATTCCCTCATCTCAAGCAGAAAGAAATTGTCCAAGAATGCATCTTAGAACACCTTCCAAGTCATAGGAGCAGCATTTTCACCTCTACCTTTCCTCCATGATACAACTCAGTCATAAGCAATGTCCTTCAGCCTGTAGGATGCCAACTCAACACTTTTTTCCTCAGAACATGCATCACCTGCGTGATTTTTCCAATCTCTTTAAGGTATAATTGTGGGTCCTCATCTGCCTTAGACCTATAAAACCCTGGCGGATTCGTCCGCATAAAATCATGAATCCTAGCCATGGCTACATTACCTCCCTGTTTATTAGCAACTGCGGCCTGTTATTGGCCCGAACATTGGCGGTGACTGCTTGGGCTAACACCTGAAAGGCCGCCCAAAACTCCATATGAGACACCGTCTCATTCAAAGAGTCAACAGGTGGGGGTTTCTTATCATTGTTCCTTTGGATATTCTCTCTTCGGGGAGAAATTTTCTAAAATGAAAAAGCATGAATTATAAGATGAGAGGGAAAACTGTAGGCAGGATAGAATCTGAAAAGAAAGAAACAATTTTTACTAAAACATCTTGTAGCCTCTTGCTCATAGATGTGGTGTGATACACACCGATAATCAATATTCTAATCAACAAGGATTTTCATACTCCCTAGGACTCCTTTAAAACCTTAGGCTTTGATACCAAGTTTGTAACAACCCAAAATCGCCTCCCGGGACGTCACACGGTGCTTAAGGCCACAAGTAGCCCTAAGCTAACCCTTTGAGCCCATTTCTTCTAATAACACTCATTCCAAGGTGAAATAATTCAAACACTAGCATAGTCATACCTTGAATTAGAAGCTTTAGATGAACTCTCACTTTTGGAACTCTATTTGTACTCTTGAATTAGGGTTCTTAAAGCCCTTGACTTGCGAACCTTGAATCTTAACTCAATTAAGAAAATCTATGGTGGATTCTTGAGATTCTTGGATGAGGTTTTGGATACTTAGGGTTTTTGTTGAGAGAAAACTTGAGAGATACTTTATAGAATGCTTGTAAATGATCTTTATTTGGTGTTTGCACGGTTTAAGAGGCTTGGAAAAAGTCCAAAGTACCCTTTTTGACTTCTGTATGATTCTGGAAAAAATTAAACTGGGAACCTGATTTCATGGGCCACCGTGATGTGCCACTATCGCAGTGGCTCATTGGAGATTGACAAATGGGAAATTGGTAGTCACCGCAATGCGGAGCCATTACATTTTCCCACTAGTTCAGACCTGGAACTTTAGTGCGATGCGTCACAATCGCGCCAGGCCACTGGAAATTGACTATTGGGAAATTGGGGTCCTTCGTGATGTTCCACTATTGCGGAGTTCCACTGGAAAATGACAATTATCAAATAGACCCTCTCCGCGATTCGCCAAGCACTAAACTGACACTGTTTTACTACTATGACTTAAATTGGCCATAACTTCTCACTCGGGTATCGAATTTGGCTGAATATTATATAGACGGAAAGCTTATCAAATTTCCCATGTGATAAAAAGTCAAAATTAGGGAAATTATAAGTGGTTAAAATTATAATCACTTAGGAAGTAACTTCTCAATCTTTTAGAGCCGGAATCACGCCATACTTGATACGCCCTAAGGTTCATTCTACGAGAGAATTTTGTGGGATCTTACAAGGAGTCCTTATAAGATGTTAAACTAAGTGCTCGATGGGAGGCACCTCATCACACCACGAAAAGTGTCCTGTATCCTTTTTATTTATGCATGATAGAGTAGATTTTATCTTTTTATTTGATCAGGCATAATCTATAAAAAGGTGGTGCTATGATGAATATTGATTAAAATTGAAAATAGAACGTGTGAAATTGGCATGTTTGTACTTAACAGGGAAGTGTAGAGAACCTAAATTTTGGGCTCAGTTACCGCAATCGCGGTCCGTGCCTCCGTGATAACGGAGGCCAAGTGCCCGCAATCACTGAGGCCAAGTGCCTATGATCTCCTAACTAGGACCGTGATCGTGGTCGACTAGGCTTAAATGACCATCTCACTGCCATTTCTTCATGCGCACCCTTCTCCAAATTGTCTCTATTTTTTGCATTGAGTAGAGTATCCAAGTGTCATTCAACACTTTTGCATCATCAAACTCGGTATGTTGTCCCAACTCCCTTGATTTTGATATAATTATATGCTTAGAACTTATAGTTTAGGAAATGTCCTAAAATATCATTTTCACCACTAAATGCGTTCTTGTTTGTGAATATTATAGTTGTTAGCTGTTGTAGTTGATGTACACATCAATGGGGAAGCCTTGAGTACCTAGAATTAGGCCTTAAGCTATTGAAATAAATGTGTACACCAATTGTTCAATTTAATCCCTCTCCGAGGTCCATTTTAAATTCTTTGAGTTTAGGGGTATAATTATGATATCTAGGCTTAAGTTCCTTTGTCATAAGGTTTGTGTTCCTAGTAGAGCACTAATTTGGAGAGAAATTCATGTTTTTTGAATGATGTGTAAAACTGTTGACTATGGTCTCAAGTACCGCAATATCGGTCTCGATGATCACTATCGTGGCACCGCGATCGTGGTCACTGCTCTGCGATCTCCATACTTGGGGTAGTTTTCTGCAAAAATCAAAATTTTTGCACACTAATTTCTCACCCCTAAAATCTTCTATAACACTACCACAAGAGTTATTTAATTAAATAGCATTTTCTTGGTGTGATAATGCTAATGATGGTTTGAATTGTATTTAATACAGGTTTTAAGCCACGAAAATAGGAGATTTTGACACCACCAGAATCATGGCCGCTCAATTCCAAAATCGTTACTATGTTGACCTACCATGGACTAAGTTACTCCTTGAGAGGGGTATTAGCTTTGATAAAGTTGAGGAGAAGCTCCCAGGATTCCATGCCAGACTCACTGAAACCAGGATGAGGTGGTTTTCCTTGAACCCATCCTATGTAAATGAGCAATGAGTATGTGAGTTCTATGTGAAACTCAGTGGCGTGTCACTCACAAAACCAATAATGATGATTCAGGGTAAGCAGGTGAACTTCACAGAAGACTGGATAAATGAGGTATATCGGCTCCCAGATGCTCACATAGAGCAATTATATGAAACAACATGTGAACCAGGGACCCAGATGGCGAACATTGTATGTCCTAACAAAGAGGTTCCCTAGGCCACCACCAAGAGAGACATTTTGATGAATGATTTAACAGTTGAGGATAGGATTTGGCTGAATATCATTTGCAACAGAGTATCGCCATGCACTCATATGACCATTTTCAAAGACATGCTAGCTAATATGGTGGCTCGTATCCTATCTGCATTCCTTTGAATGTGGGTGAGATTGTGATCTCAGAGTGGCGGTACTTTAATAACCATGGAGGTACACATTTTCTCTTCCCATTCATTATTACTAAGATATGTAGGAGAGAATAAGTAGATGAGTATGATGCAAATACATGGGTGCTCCCAGGCCTCCGCATCTTCCCACTAATAATTTTTTGTGAGGGTGCCTAGGTCAGACCAAGAAAAGGAAGGTGGATTCAGGTAAGTTGACCCAGGAGGACACAGACTATTGTAAACCTTCGTTAGCCAACCACTTTGATGACATCTTATCTCAAATACAGGGGGTCAGGGATCTATTTTCCAGATTGCCTCAGGACTGGGAGAGTCCTCTATTGCTCGTTACTCATATGCAGATTAGTCTGATTATGAGATATAAAAAAAGATGCAGAAGAAGCAAGGAGCCACAGTTGCTATCTTGGAAAAAACATATTAAGCCTTATTCGTATCACACAGGGACCTCAAGGAGTTGCACAAGAAGATAGTGAAGAGAGAGAAGAAAAGAGATAAATTCTTAAGAAAGTTTTGGAAAGAGGTAAAGGGCATCTTCAAGGTGCTCAAACCCAATGATCTACTACCTTTTTTGAGGTTGGACAGTGGCAATAAGGCTTCTGCTGAGTGGTTAGCTGATAATGTTGATGGTGGTGGTGCAGAGTCAGTGGGAGAAAGTAGCTCCTGATGCAGATTCAGGGAGACCCCATTTACTCTTACTTTATTTCATTTGAAGTGAGGACACTTCTTTACTTTTAGTTGGTGGTGCCCCCAGATTTGTATTGTTTTGATGATGTGTTGCTGGATATTTCTTTTGTTATGTTTTTTTATGACATTCGAGATACTATTTTATTTTATTTTGGGATGTCATATTTGAGCACTTTAATGGTGCCTACATTTTCATAGATTATCATGTAGTTTTATGTCTTGTTTTTCTTTTTACTATAGTTTTATTTTGATTATGATGATGCATTATAAGTTTTTCCCTATGATATATTTAGTGATAACATTCTTAAGGGTAAAACGTAGTGTTTTAGGTTTTAGCCCATATATGCAGGGGAATTCTTAGTACCTATGGCATTGTAAATTTGGGGTCCCATTGTGCACCATTGGTGAAGTCTAAGTAGCCATATGGTTCGTTTTCCCATAATGATTCAAAATGTTAGACTAAGGCTTCAGTTGTTTCCATGTTTAGAAAATTGTGCATAGTCCTAATGCAGAATAAAGAGCCCCCTCCGTCCAAAATTTTTTCAAAAATTAAAGGCATGGACTAAGCAACTTTGTGACAAAGCTTTTTCTATTTTCATGGCTACGCATATATTTGACTTGTGAATAGTGATAGATACTCCTATTTTGTCTCTAAGAGGGGGTTAAATTTATCCTTCTTGGTTAATTTTGCATGCCATGTGTGGTGAGATATTTGCATTAATATTTTTTATACTTGTGTTATCTAGAACATGCTCCATTAGTCTCTCAATGCTAATTTTTATTGTATTGCATTAGTGGAATGATCTTAGTCCATCCTTGTGATTTTTAAAGCCACTTTATCCTATAAAGCCTACCGAAGCATAAAAACAATTCCTAGTTACCACTTTGAGCCTTTGGACCTTTCATTGGAAAACACATTACAAGACATGAATCATTAATTTTATCCATTGACAATGCTCTATTTACACATTAATTCAATACAAGGGGATCGTTGTCAAGAAATTTAGCCAACTAAAAGTCAGGGTCGAATCCACGAGGAAAAATGTGAGTGACGATTGACTAAATTCAAAATAGTAGTTGCTCGCTAGATTCAAACCTATGGTACAAAATAGTTTGAGGGTTTTCAAAATTTCCTAATGTGAGAGTAATTCTTGGGCTTCTAAGGGACTAATTCGAGACTAACAATAATTAGAGTGTGATTAATTAGGCACGGATATCAGGATTATGCTATCCTAGGGTAAGTTATGCATAGGTATGTGATGAATAGATGCAAATTCTATTTATTGATGATGTCAGAGGCTAGGTTTAAAGTCCTAGAAGCTATTTCTTCAACAAAGCCTCAAAGATGTCACCCATTGACCCTTTCTAGTACCTAACGAGTGTGACAATTAAAACCATCCAACACCTCAATTTGGGTGTACCTATTTCTAGGATGATACCCATGATATAGTCAACCTCATAATCACCCTTTTTTCTAAGATAGTTAAAATTAGCAAACCCTGTCCATAATTCTCCACTATTCCCTTTGTTCCCACATCTCTCTTTCAAGGATGATGTGGGTTCCTAAAGTTCACCCAAACCCCTCTTTCAAGGATGGTTTAGGCTTTCAAGAGCTTGGGATTTTCATCCATCAAACCCATTTGTGTATTTGGGTCTTTCACCCATAAATCCCTATAAATTTAGTTAAGAAATAAAAGAACCCATCACCAACAAACAAGCATAAGCACATATGAATCAAAACCCACACAATTTACACCCTATTCTAACATAATCCCAAGAGTAAGAACTAGCTACTCATGATGAAAATAAACAACAATAAACAAAAATCTCCATTAAATTGATTAATCAAAAGTAAAGAGAATGCAAACCACACTTTAAGTTTGAATGAATCCACAATGGGATAGCCAATTCTCCACTTGGAAGTCACTCTAATGTCTTCTTAACTCACAATTAGCACAAATTTAGCTCCAAGCTACAAGAAGTTACAAAAACCCTAAACTACGGATAGGAGGTAGGGTTTTTGATTAATGGATTCCCTTAAGGGTTTTGAGCCTTTTAAATAGAAATTTGGGGTCGGCTGTGTGCTTTTACAACATTGCCCCTGACTAAAAATATTGTGTCTCTGCAATCGCTGCCTTATTCACATGATCATAACCTTATGAATCATGTCTTACTGATATCGCGGTGGCCACTCCACGATCGTAGTACCTAAGGCCCAGCCTGCACAGGTTTTCAAGCTTTTGCTCTTTTCTTCCTGATTTGATCCTTTATCAACTCAATTTGACTCTTTTTATATTAGTAACTTTATACCTACAAAACATTGGAATTAGTGAATTTAATAGCAAATTTGTCTCATTTAGACAATCAAATCATAGTAGTGTACAAAGAAGTAGAATGTAAATTAGTGGTAAATTCCCCACTCATCATCCCTCTTTTGAATCACCCTCCTTGAACTTGAAAATGCAACTTGAGGCTAAAAACCTAAGTTGGGGGTGGTGAAGATAGATGGAAGTAAGCTTGGGGCTAAGAAGTTTGTAGTGAAATGTATAAGTACCCAAGTATTGAAAACTAATGAATAGAAAAAGAAAGGGTCAAACAAAGGAAAGAATTGTATGAAAATTGCAAGAAAAAGAAATAGAAGAAAATGGTTGAACAAAAGAGGCAAAAAAGTAGGTATATGAAAAGAGAAAATATCAAAGAGGAGTGGCCCATAGTAAGAAAAGGAGATTAAATTATGTGATGTAGATGTTCAAGGAAGGGTGTAGCCATGTTGTTGCCATAAGATATCCTCTTGTGAGGGAGAGAGTTTTTGCACTTAAATTCCTTTTTATATACTTGATAGCTCGGTGTGTGAAATTTTCTTTCTTATCAGAAGGCATGCGAATTAGTTGAGGTGGGTGATTTTGTCACCTTCCGAGAAATAAGGAAAATTGAGTATAGCCTAGTTTCCATCAAAAGTGAGTCACTTCTATAGTATTGGTTGTTGTTGCTTGGTTTCTCTAAGAAGTCTTGTGAATCCTTAGATATTGCATTTGATGTTGACGGGTGGAATTAAAAATGCTTAGCCCTTGTTTAACGAGCTACTTGTGGTAGTGACTAAGCTAAAGCCATTGTGAGCTTTACAGAATAAAGTTTGGGCATAGACAATTGTTGTCTTATGGTAAGACATAGTGTTGCTTGAGGACAAGCAAAAACTTTAAGTTGGGGTATTGATGACAAACATTCATGCACATTACCTTGTTTTGAATTAATAAATGAGACATAATTATGATTAAATACACTAATATCCATATTTTGCAGGAACAAAGTTGATGAGACAGAAAGATGTGGAATGGAGCTAAAAATGATCAAAAGAAAGCAAAAATGCGTAGGTGAAAACCTGGAGCAGAAATGGCCATCAATTACCGCGATCACAGTCAGTCAAGCAGGTAAACAAACCGCAGTTACAGGAGACAATTATGGTCATGGAAACCGTGGTCGCGACCAAGCCTCAACGATCACAGCCTAGCGGAAGAGTGCAACCTAAGGGAAGAAATGTAATTGCATGTGGTTGACCCTAAATTTAACAAAAGAAAGGATCAAACCCTAATAATGCATCGTATATTCAATCTTCCCCAATTTTGAAAATTGTTCTAGGGTTTGTAGCCTCCATATTTACAAAAGAAAATATTGTATAAATTTTGGGTGTAGAATATTTTGGAGTCACTTCCAAGTGAAGAATTACTAAACTGTTATTAATGATTTGTTGGATTTTATAGTTTTAAGTAACATTCACTTAGATTTTCTTAAATCATATCAATGGAGATTTTGGGTAAAATCTTTACTTACTTATCTTATGAGTAGCTAGTTTTCCCTCTTGGGATTATGCTAGAATAGGGTGTAAATATGTGAGAGATGCGATTTATTTGTGCATTTACTAGTTTGTAATGATGGATTCTACTATTGATGAGTAACTTGGTTGGGATTTGTAGGTGAAATCCTCAAATACCCAAATGGGTTTGATGGATGAAAATCCCAAGCTCTTAAAAGCTCAAACCGACCTTGAAAGAGGGGTTTGGGTGAACTTTATGGAACCACATTATCCTTGAAAGAGGGATATGGGAACAAGGGAAATAATAGAAAATTTATAAGCATAGTTGAATAATTTTCACTATCTTAGGCATATGGGTGATTGTGAAATGTACTATATATAGGGAACCATCCTAGAAATAGGGGTATCTTATTGAGGTGGTGGGTGGTTTTGATTAAAGAACTTGTTAGGTTCTCCAAAGGGTCAATGAGTGACACCCTTGGGATTTGTTGATGAACTAGCCTTAAGGAGTTAAACCTAGTCTAGCACATCACCAATACCTAGAATTTGCATCAAACTATCATACACTCATGCATATATTTCTCCTAGGAAAGCATAATCCCAAGATTCATGCATAATTGTCTAGACTCTAATAATTTGTAGCTCCAAATTTATACTAAAAAAATCCAAAAAGAATCATTAGTGTTGCTACCTCTCTCAACCCCCCATTTTTATCTCTTTGAACTATTAGTTTGAACTTAGTAAGTATTGATTATTTTGTATTAACTTGATTTCCACTCATATTGTTCCTAGTGGATTTGACCCCTACTTTAATGTTGGGTAAATATATTGATGACGACTGCCATGCACTTAAATTAAAGTGTAAGTTGAGCATTATCTAAAGGAAAGCTGCTTTAATAATCAACGATATAGATATTTTGAGGTTAGTTGTCCACATGCAACTGGTGGAGAATGAAAAAAAATAGACAGAGATTAGGGAAAGGCAGAGAAATAGGAGAAGGTCCTTTGAGTAAGGTGGTGCTCAGCAGCAGGGTGGTCGGGATGGTGTCAAATGACTGAAGAAGAAGTGGGGGAGTTTTGGTTCTTTCTCTACTACTAGCGCTCCTTTCTTGAAGTAGTCGGTGATAGGCATCTATAAGGTGGTAATAATTTCTGGGCACAGGGTGCCCAATCTAAGGAGAGTGGGGCTCAGTCAGATTCTTTATGACCTCTTTATATGCTCTATGGTCATCTTCATTAGGGATTTTATGTTGAAGTAAGGGACAAATATTTTAAATATAGTCAGCTAGTCCATATGCTCAGAAAATATTCAATTGGTAAGGGTTATTCAGGAGGGGTCAAAGCTTCGGTTGCTTCATCTTCTAATCTTGCACCTAGTGGTCCTTCTTCGGCGTCTGCTCCTACTTCTGCTGCCGATGCTGGTCATAATATGATATATGCTCTTGCATCTCGACATAAGTATGAGGCATCTCTTGATATCGTGACTACTATATTACAGCTCTTTTCTTATGACGTAATGCTTATTGGATTTGGGGTCCACACTTTCTTATGTACACTAATATGTCGATGTATGTTTTGGTTTTAATCCTGAGGATATTCGCGATCCTTTTCTATTTGTATCCTGGTAGGTCACACTGTTGTTGACAAAAGGGTCTATAGGAGGTGAGTGGTATCTTTTGGTAGTAGGAGGACTTTGCTGGATTTATTTAAACTGGATATAGTATATTTTGATTTTATTTTGGGAATCGATTGGTTACACCTTTTTTATGTTTTTGACCTATATGGTTGTCTTTAGGTTACCTGGTGAATCAATTATTGGGTAGTAGGGATGTTCCCTAGCTATTAGGGGAAGGTTTATTTCTTATCTTAAAGCTCAAAGATTAATCTCCAAAAGGTGTGTCTATCACTTTTTTGGGTTAAAGATTCTAACTCGGAAGATCCTTTTTTACACTCGGTTCTTCCCCGTGTTCCCCCAGATAGGGAGATTGAATTTTGTATTGATTTTGTTCTGGAAACTATCCCAATATCTATTCCTCCTTATAGAATAGCTCAGGTTGAGTTAAGGGAACTCAAGGAGAAACTATATGATCTTTTTTATTAGAGGTTTTTTCATCCTACTGTATCCCCGTATCGTGCACCGGTGTTGTTCATTTGAAAGAAGGATGTATGCCTTTGGATATGCATTAACTATCAGAAGTTGAATAAGGTAATGGTCAAGAACAATTATCCTCTTCTAGGGATATATAATTTGTTTGATCAGTTGATAGGTGCCAAGTTTTTTTATAAGATAGATCTTCGGTTTGGGTATCATCATATTCAGATTAGGGAAGAGGATATCACTAAGACAAGTTTCCAAACTTGTTATGGACAATTTGAGTTCTTGTTTATGTCATTTGGTTAAACTAATGCTCCGAAAAAATTTATGGATTTGATGAACAGGGTTTTCAGCCTGTTCTTGGATCTTTTTATCATTGTGTTTATTGATTAAATATTGGTGGATTCTAAATACAAGATGGATTATGCCAATCACCTTCGTCTGGTGATACAAACCTTGAAAGAGAAGCAATTGTATGGTTCAAGTGTGAGTTTTTGTTTAACGATGTGACTTTCTTAGGTTATATTATTTCTAGTGAGGGGATCATAGTGGATCCTCAAAAGGTTGTGGTGGTTAAAAGGATGGCTCAGGCTTTCAAGAGCTTGGGATTTTCATCCATCAAACCTATTTGGGTATTTGGGGCTTTCACCTACAAATCCCAACAAATATAGTTATGCAATAGAAGAACCCATCACCAACAAAAAGGCATAAGCACATATGAATCAAAAACCACATAATTTACACCTTATTATAACATAATCAAAGAGGAATAACTAGCTAATCATGATGAAAATAAACAATAATAAACAAATATCTCCATTAAATTAACTCATCAAAAGTAAAGGGATTGTGAACCACACGTTAAGTTTGAATGAATCCTTAATCGGATTTGCCAATTCTCCACTTGGAAGTCACTCTAATGTCTTCTTAGTTAACAATTAGTACAAATTTAGCTCCAAGCTTTAAGAAGTTACAAAAACCCTAAACTAAGGATGGGAGGTACGGTTTTGGATTGATGGATTCCCTTAAGGGTTTTGAGCCTTTTAAATGGAAATTTGAGGTTGGCTATGTGCTGTTACAACTTTGCCCCTAGCTAAAAATTCCATGTCTCCATGATCACTGCCTTTTTCATGCGATCGCTACCTTTTGACTTTCTTTACTTATCACGATTGTGGTGGCCACTCCGCGATCACGGTACCTGAGGCCCAGTCTGAATAGATTTTCTTTCTTTGGCACTGCTCTTCCTACTTTGATCCTTTTTCATCTCATTTTGCCTCTTTTCATCTCAACAACTTTGTACCTGCAAAACATGGAAATTAGAGAATTTAATAGAAAAGTTGTCTCATTTAGACACTCAAATCATAGTAGTGTGGACGGAAGTGGAGTTTAAATGAGTGGTAAATTCCCCACTAATCAACGCCCCTAACTTAAATCTTTTCTTGTCTTCAAGCAACACTACCTTTTACTATGAGACTATGCACTTTTATGCCCAAATTAGATAACCCAAATGATCCTTATGACTTCAACTTGATTACAACCACAAATATCTTTTCAAACATAGGCAAGACTATTTTCACGATGCCTCTCAACATAACACACAATTTTTAAGGATGCAAAAGACTTCAAAGACCAATCATGCAACAATCACTAATACTCAAAAAATGACTCCTCTTTGACCTCAACTACATTGTACTCCTCTTACCTCATTTTTTGGTAGATGAAAAAATCACCCGCCTTGACTTGTTCACATGCCTCGTCACAAGAAAGAAAATTCCACACACCAAGCTACCACATATGCAACAAGGAATTTAAGTGCTAAAACTCTCTCCCTCACAAAGTAACTCTCTATGTTAAGAAGTGTCATACCATAGGCTTGACCCTATTTTCAATTGCCACTATAAAGAAAGTAAATAGTTGGATATATCAAAGGACTTTATTAGTTTGTAACATAGGTTTGGTTTAGTGTAGGATATCATTTGGGGAAACATGGCTACACCCTCCCTTGAACATCCACATCATACTATTTAATCCGTCTTTTTGACTTTGGGTAACTCCTATTTGTTTTCTCTCTTTTTATTTATGCCTACTTTTTTTCTTCCATTTTTCACCCATTTTCTTCTATTTCTATATCTTCAATTTTGATGCAGTTCTTTACTTTGTTGAAACCTTTCTTTTCTAGTCATTTGTTTTCAATGCTTAGGCACTTAGGCATTTCACTTAAAACTTTGTGGCCCATACTTACTTCCATCAATTTTCCCACCCCCAACTTAGGCTTTTATCCTCAAGTTTTGTTTTCAAGTTCAAGGAAGATATGGTTCAAAAGAGGGATAAAAAGAATGGTTCACGACTTGTAATGTATTTTCCAAAGAAAGGTTCAAAGGCTCAAAGTGGGTAACTAGGGCTTACATTTATGCATTGGTAGGCTTTTTAGGCTAAGTGGGGCTTCCAATGTCTCAAAGATGTACTAAAATCATTTCTCCAACCAAAAATAATAAAAATTAGCTTTCAAAGATTAATGAGGCAAGTTCTACATGTCATAAGTTATACATAAGATATAGACAAATTAGCTCACTACACATGAAATGCCAATTCTCCAAGGAGGCTCAATTTCCCCTCTGATTAGAGAAAAAAAATGGAGTATCTATCAATATTAACAAGTCAAAACTTATGGAGTCAGAAAAAAGAAAGAGTTTTTTTAAAAGGTTGCTCAAGTTCATGCCCTTAATTTTAAAATTTTTTTAGACGGAGGGGGGTTGTTTGATTTGTAATTGCACCATGCACAATTTGCTAACCATGGAAACAACCCAAACCTTTTTCTCACATTTTGGATTCATATGAGCAAACCAACCATATGGATACTTAGACTTCGCCAATGGTATGAGAGCAATCCCGAATCAAAAATGCCACAGGTAATCAGACTTCCCTTGTATTTGTTATTTCGATGGGATGGGTACTTTTACTTCTCCTGCATCCACAACTCAAAACATAGACATGAATCTTTTCCCTTAAGAATGACGTCACTTAATATATATTAAGGAAAGGCTCTTCCAACATTATTAGTAAAAAAATAGACAACTACAAATGAAAACAATCAATTCACAAAATTTTCATGCTTTGAGTGAACTTAAGTTCGAGTATTGCAAACAAATGAATACACACAAGGGTAGGGCCTCACACTCAATCGTAAGACTTATAGTGACCTCACTACATAACACAAAAACATAAGAAGGGTTAAAAGAATCCCTGAAACTGTAGTGATAACCAAAGTGCAGGCTTGAGAGACTGTCGCGATCAGAACATATATGCCCCGATTGTGATATTGCGATTTCGATCTTCAAGCCGCGATCGTGGTACCTAAAGTATTTTTCTCCCCTATTTTTCTCTATTTTTTGTAGGGCTGCCACACTTCTCAAACTTGGTTTTCCACACTTCTGTAGGGTTGTTTCCTTTGTTTTGACTTATTAAAAAATAAATTATGTAAACATGAAAATGATGGGTTGCCTACCATCAAACGCTTGGTTTAACATTGCAGCACACTGCCTTTTTGATCCTCATTTTTGTATCCTCTTAGAGGATTTAAACTTTCTACTCCTTTTTTGGTCATTCAATCTCCAAGGCTCTTGGGGCAAAAGTAATGGCACAGTCATGAATGCTCGATCGTTCCACTTTGAAAACTTGGACTATTTTCCCTATTTTGTATCAAACTTTAGTGTGGGTTCATTGGGTAACGGTGAGAGCATTGTAAGTCCACTAATTTAACATCGGTCTTTAAGCTTCTTGGCCTTCAACATTGGGGATTTAGTATGCCCATTTGGAAGGTCAAACTCCAAAATATAAGGAAATTGATCCTTCTCTGGAATATTCATCACGTGCTTAGGTGGATTGACTTTCATCAAATCCACCAAGCATAATGTTGAAAAGTGGATAGAATGGGGCCTTTACCTTAATTTTTGAGTTGCATTCTATTGGTCATATTCACCTCGAAATGGGATAGAGTCTTCATAAGGAATTTACTTGGCTTCTTATTCTGACTCTAGTACCATTTCTTCCTTCATGGCATTATCTCTCATGTATGGTTTGGTTGGTTGTGAAATCAGCGAGGGTTTTTAAATATCAATCTCATTTTGAAGAGTGTCATGGTTGTGGTGTTTGAATGATTAACTTCCATGCCTACATTATCTATCTTCAAGATTTACTCTCCAAATGCCTTGTTGGATTGAAGTATAAGAGTTGCTTTCTCCTCCACCGTTGTTGTTAACTACAAGATACGTTGAAGAAATTCTTCAATGCCACTTTTTACCATGCTTCATTCTTCCCTTTCTTTATCATAAAAATTATCAAATCCATAAGAAGAACTATTATTTGGGTTATCATAACAAGGGGAGGGGGCATTTGCACCATCACTCTAACGTCGTAAATCATCCTCTGTTGATTTCACCCATTCCAAGATACATTGAAGCATTTATTCAACACCTCTATTTTTTGTTCTTCATTCTTTCCTTTGTTTATCATAAGAACTATCAAAATCATAAGAAGAACTAGAATCCAGGTTAGTATAATGAGGGTAGGGGGCATTTGGGCACTCGCTCCATTGTCCATCTCGACCACTACTTAGAGAACAACTATACTCCCCATATGATTCATATAGTGAATGCATCTCTCTATGAGGAGCATATCTATAATCTTGTCCACCACAATAAGGACATGGATTGTCAAGATAGGATTTCCAACCACTGAACTCACTTTCATCCCAAGATGCCTTAGTAAGATATCAACAAAAATAAAGAAAATCTACCTAGCACAAGAAGCAAAACAAAATAATAAGCAAATATTTACAAGTTTAAATCAAAGAAAGTAACCTAATGTTTCAAACTAACTCAATACACCAAATTGTTCCCCGACAATAGTGCCATTTTTGATAATTCTCAACTTACACTTCAATTTAAGTGAAAGGCGGTTGTTGTCAATATATTTACCCAACAAGGAGTCGGGGTCAAATCCATGAGGAAAAATATGAGTGGAGATTGTGTAAGTCAAAAATAATAGTTGCTTGCTAGGGTCAAACCTATGGTACAAAATGGTTTAGGGGGTTTTCAATCTTGTTGAATGTAAAGGCAACTCTTAGGGCTCTAAGGGACTAATTGAAGACTAAAAATAATTAGAGTATATTCAAATAAAATGGATCTTGGGACTATGCTTTCCTAGGGGAAAGATATGTATGGGAACATGATAATTCGATGAAGATTCTAATCGTTGATTATGTGGTAGGCTAGGTTTAAGGTCTTTGATTCTTGTTTTTCAGCAATACCTCAAAGATGTCACTCATTGACCCTTTTGAGTACCTAACAAGTGTGTCAAATAAAGCTACCCAATAAACCCAAAAGTATGAACTACCAAAAAGAGGTTAACAATAAAAACCCACACACACTTTAACATATATTCACACATAGCCCCAAGAGGGAGATCTAGCTACATATAATATAAATAAGCAAAGATATACCCATAATATCCATTGAAATGGTTTATTGAAGCTTAAGTGAATGTTACTTCAAACTTTGCACTCTCACAAATCTACAATGGAAGTGAGCTATTCCTCCTCTTAGAAGGTCTCCAATGTATTCTTCAACCAAAATTTTTCTAAGGCTCAACTAACTCCCATGTTTCAGGGGTGAGGCAGTCGTCGTCAATTACCCAACTCGTGTTGGGGTCTAATCTACAGGGATTGAAGTATAAATTTCAAATCTCATGGGTGTTCTAATTACTATAAGGTCACCCGTAATGATAAAAAACACAAAATATAAAATAAAATGGGGGATTGGTTTTAAAATTATTTGTAAAAATATTTGGTTAACAACACTCTAAATAGCACTTTTGATGTAAACTCAAGTTTGGAGGAAATCTTGGCATTATGTCTACCTAAAAGTAAGAGCATGTGGGTTGATAATGGTTTAACATGAGGATTAGTGGTCAAATAAGGGATAGGCTAGGTAGAAGATCAAGGTTGTTAATATTTCAATAAAACAACAACAATTTCACCCACTGGCTCTTTTAAGAACCTAACAAACGTGTCATTCTTAGTCTCCCATAACCTCAATTGAGCGCTCCTATTTCTAGGAAGGTACTTTTGACATGATTTACACTATAATCACACTTATGTCTAAGATTGTAAAAGGTAGTAAATCATAGACTTAATTGTCTACCATTACCTTGTCACCCTATAGCCCTATTTCAAGGATACTATGGGTTCCCATAACATGACCTTCATCCCTCTTTCAAGGATGATGAAGGGTTTTTAGAGTTTGGGGTTTTAACCCTTCAAACCCATTTGGAGATTTGGGGTTTTCACTCAAAAATTCAAACTTATAAGCTCAAGCAATGGTGGAATCCATAATCAATAACTAAAAATAATGCAAACACATCAACTCCCATATATAAATACACTTTTGTTCAACATAATCACAATACTAAAGAAATTAGCTACTCATGAGATAAGGAAGATGGATTTTACCAAGTAATTCTTCCATCGTATCCAAAATAATAGAAAGTAAGTAAGATTCACTTCCACAATTCAATCTCACAAACCTACTTTTGGAATAATAATTACAATTACTATGAACATCCAATTTTTCACCTAAGTTCTAGGGTTCTTCCCTTTATCCCTAACCTCTTCCATAATTTCTTACATAATCCCCCTGGAAAAGATGTTTGCATATTCTATAGATATCTTGAATAAGATATCTGAATTCACCATAATTCCCTTGTTTATTTATCAAGCTAGGCTACACTTGTGGAGCTTTGAATGTGATCACGCAACCCACGGTTGCAGCTAGGACTGAGCAATTACGGTATGTTGACCTCTTGATAGACCACGATCGCGTTCTACAGACAACAATCATGTTACCTGAGGCTATATCTATTCTCTACATAGCTAAGTGATAATGCTCAACTCACTCCCATGATTGAGGGGTGAGGCAGTCATTGTCAAGTAACCCAATGTAAATTGGGGTCGAACCTAAAGGAGTGAATGCTATAGACTTCTAACCTATGGGTACTCAAGTTACTATAAGGTTAACCAGAGTGCTAATGGAAACAACATATATAATTAAATAGGGGGATTTCTTTGAAATTTTTTCATAAAAACTTAACCAAGTACGTGGTGAATGCTATCTTTGGTTTGAATTCAAGGTTTGGAGAAATCTTGGGATTATGTCTCCTTAGAGGTGAAACATGTGGGACAATGTTGGTTTGTCATAGGGTTTAGTTGTTAATTAATGGATACTCAAGATCGAAAATCATTGGGGTCAATCTTTCGATAAATCCCCAACAATTTCACCCATTGGCCCATTTGAGAACCTAACAAGTGTAGAATTTATATAGCCACCAACAACTTCAACCAAACATCCCTATTTCTAGGATGATTCAGTTGACATGATCTATACTCCCTGAACACTTATTTCTAAGATTGTAAAGGGTAGTAAACCATAGAATTAGTTGTTCACCATTACTTTGTCCCCCAATAACCCTCTTTAGAGGATGTTATGGGTTACCTAATGTTCACCTAAATCTCTCTATCGAGGATGAAAAAGGGTTTTTAGAGATTAAAGCTTTCACCTATCAAACCCATTTGGATATTTGGAGTTTTCACCCATCAAATTCCAGAACATAAGCTGAAGCTATGGTAAAATCCATACTCAACAACTAAAATCTATGCAAACACAACAATACCCACACACAATCACACTCTAGTTCAATATAATCCCAAGACTAAATTATTTATCTACTCAAGAAGAAAGTAAAGAGAGATATACCATGTGGTTCAATCAAAGAATTCATTATTCAACAAGAAACGAAGAAATTTAAGACTCCAAAGATGATTACACACTTTCCCAATAAGGGTTTCAAGATTAGAATTATCTTATGAGATAAGCTATGCCTAAAGAAAGAAGGGCATTTTCTTATATATGATTTGGGATTCGTTCATGACATTTTATAATTTAGCCATTAGGCCAGTTCTCACTGATCCACAATCATATGTGTTTGACTATGATTATGGCTACATGATTGCAGTTAGGTTCTGCGACCATGCTTTGCTGACCACCTGAACTGATAGCGACCGCGTTCTGAGAATCACTGTTGTGGTAACCTAGGCTCACTACTTCAGGTTTCCAGCTGCACTCCTTTTGCTTCTATTTGCTCCCTTTTTGGTCTATTCCATATATGCCCACCTTCTTCACGTTATACCTATAAAATGTGGGTGTTAGCGAACTTAAATCCGGATAATTCCTTATTTCTAATATAAAACATGGTAGTGTGTATGAGTATAATTTGTATGAATGAGTGGTAGAATTACCACTCATCAATACCCCAACTTAGATATTTTTTTATCCTCAAGCAACACTACCTCTTACCATGAGACCTTTTTTATATGTGCCCTTATTTATGTTCCCAATAACTATGAAGACTCCAACCTGATTGCTACCACAAAAAAGATTTTCACACATGGATAGGAAAGTAATAACAATTCCCCTCATCATTAAATAGAGTGGCAAAGTATGCAATGGATCTTGGGGAGCAAATATGTGTCAATTACTAACACTCTAGAAGTGACTCATAAGCTCTATTTAATCATGCCATACATCTACTCATCTCTTTACATAGAAGATAACAAAATCACCCTCTTTAATTAACTCATATGCCCCCTCACAAGATAAGAAGGTTCACACACCTAGCTACTAGTTACGCAATAAGGATTATTAGGTACAAACACTCGCTCTCTTAAGAAATTATCCAAATCAAATAAATAAGGAGACACCCCCAATTGACAAGGTAACAGTTTCCCCACTTCATAAATAATTAAGGATAGAAGAGATAAGGGTGCTCCCTGAATTAGCTTCAAGGACCGCTATCACTCTTTGACCCTGCATCATCATCCTCCTCCTCAAGATTTGATCAATCTACTGGGGCTTCATCAATGCTAGCCACCCAAGAAGTGGGAATCTAGTTTTAGCATTTCAGAACCTTTCATAGACCGTTCACTCTTTCTATACCTTGGTAAAGAATTTATCCCTTTTTTCTCCCTAGTGATTATCTTTTCATGTACGCTCTAGAGGTCTTGGTGTGATGCCGCCAAAGAGGAGTAGGATTTATCAAGCCAATCAATAGTATCTTTTAGCTTGTTTTGGTCCTCCTTATACTCATAATAACCATCACGTGACACATATGATTGATGGGTGGTAGAGGGATCTCCCGGCCCTTGAGGCAATCTAGACACTAGCTCTGTAATGGTTATAATATTAAATTCAATATCTTCAAGAGGTCCTATGATGGTTGGCCTATGAGGCTCGGGTTCACTACATCTTGGATCTTCTAAGATGATCTTTTTTTTCTTGGTTTTTCCTGGTGCGCCCTCTCCTCAAATCCTCAATGGGTAGATGGGGGCAATAGTATCCACCAATGTATCACTAGCATACTTTTCCTCCCCTGCTCTCTTGCAAAGATTAGTAATTAGAGAGGGGTAAAAGATATTTGTACCACCTTGGTATTTGAAATGATCTATTTCATTGACCATGAGTTGACCAACATTCAAAGGGTGTCGTTTAGAATACAAGTAACCATCCAAGCACGTAATTCTTGAACTTCTATCATGTGGGTGCATGGAGACACTCGACTATAAGTGATGTGCAACATATCCAAGCCTCAGAAGTTAAGTCATTCATGGAGATGTCGCTTTTAGGTTTAGTCCACGAGACTTCCTTTCTAGGACTTAGTCGTTGTGCTAACCAATTCCCCGATTTACACCCCTTCACTTTGAATTCGCCCATGTCTGCCTGCTTCATCCCATAAACATAATTGATTTGCTTAGACCCCACTTTCACCGGTTTTACCTAAGTCATTCATCACATTGAGTGGGTATGAGAAAGATACTTCACTAACATTACTGTAAAATTCATGACCCCATTTTTCATTTGCAATGCATGGATCCGGGGCAAAGAACGTCCACCCTGTGGCTTCAAGTTTATCATGAAAAGATGGTAGTTTCTCTGGTAAAATCTCCAAACAAATGCCTCTTTCCAAAAACAACTTTTTCTTTGAAAGATCACTATAGTAGTGAGTGTTTCATTTGAGTGCCATGAAGCTAATGTAATCAAACTTATCCATGAGGTTGTCCTGAAAGTACTAAACATATATTATATCTTTCAACATCTGATGAATCATGCAAGAAATGCTAGATTAATCATTAAAGTTTATTGGACTAGGTGCTTGGGGCTGCCTGGCTAAAAATTAGAAGTATAAGATTTTTGACATGACAGGAACTTGTCTTCAATTACCGCGATCGCAGATCAGAGTCGCTTCCGCGTTACCACAGTCGCGGTCTTTGATCGCGTTCGCGATACCTGAGGATGGTTCCATGTCAATTATGCATGTTCAACTTCCTCTCAATTCTAGATTACTAGCATGTTCTACAATATGGGTGCAAATGAAGGTCATGTGAACAATGCTACCAGTGTGTGTGAATGTGCCCTTCAAAAGTAAATGCCATTGTTGAAAGTTTATTTGAGCAATTTATCAATCACAAGGTGTGTATATAACATTTGTCTACCCTTTTTTTACAATCTATTAGGTACTGAAGGTTTCCCCGCTTGTGTGCACACCTCAGTCAAGAAACCAACACCACAACAATAATAAGTATGACAACATGTAAATCATAACTATTTAAACTTTAGGTTTTTTCTTAATCATGCACTCAATGTCCTATTTTCAAAAATAAAAGCAAGGATTCATGCCACCAACCGAAGTTGTGATACAAGTGGGATGTGCATGGAGGCTGTTTGAGATCTTACAACTTGGAAAATAATGTAGCTTAGATTTGAGAATACAATCTTGAAAAGGTAGTGTGAGGGAAATAAAGTAGATTAGGGGTTAAATGACTAAAATAACCTTGACTGCAGTCAGGGGCCTCGATATCGAACACCCAAGTAGCTGTGATCGTGCATGGAGGCTGCGATCGCAGTAACTGAGAGCAGTTTTTACTCCTCTATTTTCCCCTATTTAGCATTTTACTAAATTTTCATAGAATTTTCCCTGTTCGGATTGTCAAAGTAGACTTTCAGACTTTCCCCTTTTAAAGCTCATTCAATACAATACAAAGTACCACAAATGCATAGATTATTCAAATACAAAGACAACATCTACACTACAAGAACATAACAAAAGAGGATACGAGCCACTCTCATGGAATTTCTTGGTTGCCTCCCACCTAGTGCCTTAGTTATCATCGTGGCACGACGTCTTTCTTCTTTCAATCTCACGGCGGGTCCTCAAATACCTCATCATTCACTTTCTCATTATCAAAATCTACCACATATACTACTTGGAGCTCTGTGGTTTGTTTCTTTGACTTACAAATTTTGAACGAGACCCCATCTTCTTGTACCCAAAATTTCATCTCCCCCAGTTCTAGATCAAAAAAGGCTCTCCCAGTGGCTAAGAAAAGATGACCAAGAATGCCAGGCACCTCTTGGTCCATCTCGCAATCCAACACAACAAAATCCACCAAGAGAATGGATTTATCAACCTTTAAAAGGATATTAAATAATATACACACCGACAATTTTATGGACCGATCCTCCATCAAAAGTCGCATCGATGTCGGTGTAGGAGTGTCCAATCCAAGTTTCTTATAGATGAAAAAATGTATTAGGTTGATGTTTGCACCAAGGTCACAAAGATCTTTTGAAAACTCATGAGCCCCAATAGTGCAAGGGATAGTGAACGCTCTGGGGTCATCCTTCTTTTTCTCAAATTTTCTATCCATTATAGTGCTATACCCATGAGTAACCTCAATGTTATCACCCTCAACAAGCTTCTTCTTGGACATTAACTTCTTTATTAACTTAGCATATCCCGATATCTTTTGTATCCTCAAGTAGTGGGATATTTATTTAGAGGTTGCTAAGTTTTGTCATAAATTTTCTCAACTTGTCACTCTTTTCCTTTTTATTCAATCGTTGAGGGAACAGGGGAGGAACATGGATGATTGGCCTAGCTTCTCCTTGCAGTTTTTCAACTTTGACCACTTCCTCATTGTTTTTATCTATCTCTTTCTCATTACTTGCCTCTCTTATTTGGTGAATTATCTCTTTTACCTTGGAGTTTGGCATATTTTCACTCACATCTCCTCTAAGGGGCTCGTTAAGTACTTTTCCACTTCTAGTGACAATTGCTAGAAATTGTGCTTCATTCTTTGGGTTAGCAATTGTGTCACTACGAAGTCTACCTCTAGCCGTTGTATTTAGTTGTGTGGATATATGCTCGACTTGGGTCTCCAATTATTTAATAGATGCAGAGTGAGACACCACCATTTGGGAGAGCACGAAGAAGTCACTGTTTAATTCACGGACCATTTTGTCCATACCTTCAACTCTACAAGAAATCCTTGCCAACACATCTTTGGTCTAAAACTTTCGAGGATCGATGAAATTTGACTTTTTGGATTTAGCCCTATCATGATGAGGGATGTAGTGGTCACAGTCATGTTCCCCATCTCTCCAATCTCTATCTCAGTCACTGTCCATCAAACCTTGGTTCCCACCTTGCCTTTGATAGACGGGATGGGAACCCCTTGAGTAGTTGTCAAGTACTGAATCTCTTCATCAAACTTCTTTGCCATATCATCTTCTTCATAAGGTTTTGATGTTATGGCTTTTACCTCTTTAACGGGCACACCCATAATATGTTTAGTTAGAAGCTCAAGTTGGGTCATCATGTTGGTAATATTCTCTTCCTTCTCCTCTTCTCATTTTATTTGCTCATTGGTTACCACAGAGGTAGTCGAAGGGGTCTTAGGAGCATCGGTATCATGGGTATGCGACCCTCGGTTTTGTTTGGATACTTGATAACACTCAAATTACACTCTTGAATGGGTGTAAGCAACAGTTGTCAATATAAAACCCAACTAGGTTGGGGTCGAATCCCACAGGAAATAAGGTGTGAACTCAAGTTGTTTATGATTTAATTCACTAGTTGTTTACTGTTTCCTGAAATAGGGTTTAAGTTTTGTAGATAATTGATTGTCACATTGAATTTGATGCTTGTAACCAAGATTTTTTGAAATAACTAGAATTATGTTCACTAGGGATTACGGTACATGACATATGCTAAAATTTACTCAAGACTCTCACGTTGGTTAGGATCACAAGCTATCTTTATATATGTATGCTTAAATGTCTCTCGACCTATTCAAGAGTCTAATTTCCTAATCCTCTTGAACTTAGGGAATCGCTATACATTGTCCAGATTTTACCTCAGGTTAATCAACCTTGTTACAACGCTGATTATTAAAGGAAGCCTTTCCGAGTCCCTGTTGATAATTCAATTCCTACTATTTATGATTTATTTCTCAAGAAAACCAAAGTAGGTACGCCTACTATTTGCAACCAACAGATGTAAATTATAATCTTAAAATTACAAGGAAATCCTAATAGTTATTAAATCTTGAGTATTTAACACCTTATCATGACCTAACCCTAGATCTCATGATCCAGGTTGCAGGTGTTTAGCCACTAATGATTCAAGAAACAAGTATGCAAATTAAATTTATAACTGTAAGGATTAACTTACAATGATGAAGAAAATCAAAAGTGTACTTTGAATTGAATCACAAGGCAAAGCTCCAAAATATTGGTCTTAGAGAGAAAGAGAGAGAAAAATTGTATATTCTATCTTGTGGGATATGTCAATCGATTCATAGAAAACCCTAAAACAAGGCTTTAAATAGTTAACCCTAAATAAGGAAATAAAACTAAAGTTACAGATTTTCCTCGGAATAGATGACGACGACCGTGATGGCCTATCAGGAGTTTGACGGCCTATCACAGACGTCGTCAGATTCTCTTTAAGTTGGGATTTTGCTGTCTCAGGATGACGACAACAATGACGTCCTATCAGGAGTCTGGCGGCGCATCATGGATGTCGTCAACTCCTTTTCCATTTTGAGAATTTTGCCTATGGTTAACGGTGATCCAAATGCCTTATCACAACTCTGACACCTTATCACGACATGCCATCACAACGTTACAAAAAATATCATTCTCTGGTTAAGTATGACGGCATCCTTAACAGCCTATCACAAGATTGATGGCGTTGTATGGATGTCGTCAGCCACCCTTTGTTCTTTATTTGCTTCCGATTTCATGTTTTTTTCTTCCTTTATTTGTGGTTCCCCTTCTTCTCTACTTTTACTACAAAATCAAAGTAAACTAATCAAAAACAACTAAAGTGGCTTAAGACCTTGCAAATATTTAGAGTTAAAAGCTTCAACTGTGTTAGCATAGTCTCACACATCAACACCCTTAACTTAAATAATTGTTTGTCCTCAAGCAACCATAAAATAACTAAGAGTATATAGAGTACAATTTTGCAGCTAACTTCTCATATCAGTTCAGAGTACATTTACCATCTCCAAAGTCCGTAAAATTAAGAGAAACTGTGTCTATCATTGAAAATAACCATGCAACTCACAAAGATCAAGATATGGAAAAAATTCAGTAATAACAACCAGCACATACCCAAATAACACTATCTGAGCAAGTCAGTGATTAGCAACATACCTAGTGTGCCCTCACAATAAAGAAATCCCTTTTTCACTTATATCATAATTCTCATACATAAATACAGGGATAAACACAAGACTCACTCTCATAATGAAGTTCCAAACATTGTGTACCAAATGTCGTAGGATTTCCCTTATAGTCAGTACCCCAGTCTTCAGAAAGGTCAGTTAGGATCGCTATAGGGTTTTTCTTAAGCTTGTAACGTAGGCTAGGGGCTGGTAAGATATTCATGGATATTTCAGAGTGACTATGCATCCTTGACACTACTCTAAACTCTCAGGGTTTCAACTCTTAACCTTATTTTATTCCCCTCTTTTATTGATCACGCATGCTCAAGGTGGGTGCGGCCTTTTCAATTATCAGATTATGTTATTATCATCTTTTACACAACTTTCTCTTTTCTTATTTCTTTTTCACCGTACCAAACTTTTTATTCATTTCTCTTATTCTCCCTCTCTTCATAGTCATTTTGTATCACACACCTCTATGATAGCTACCCTCAACTTAGGCTAGTTGCCTGAGTAAAGGTGCACAGTGTCCAAGGAGGACCAGGGCCAAAATAGGTTCATTGTGATGAGAACTGGAAGGTGAGGGAAATTGAAGAAACAAACAGGCTAATTAGGCTCAAAAGGGGATCAAGGGATATTATGCACATAGGGAAAGTCATTTTGGCTAAAGTGAGTAAAAAATCAAAAACGGCCTATGATCCTTTCCTAACGCCTATCCTATGACCATGGAAAGACTAATAGGGCAAGTTCTAGATTCAACACACAACGAGAATTGAGTAAGACCTTACACACATATGTCACACAAGTATCTTGCATATCACTACTTATCCGGTTCATGCATTTGCTTAACAAGGGTTAGTCAGTTGCCAGACTAATTCCCAAAAAGATAAATTATGGTCACAATGGATACAATTTGCACAGTACACACTATATCAGACCAATGAAGAAGTATTCAAAAATATCAAAATAAGCTAACTGCCTCAAGTACTTGCACTACTCCTAGTTATCTATAGTATATGTTACAACAACAACCTACCCTACACCCTCAACTTAAAATAAAAAATAAACTGCACTAAGGGTTAGTGTATACCTAAAGAAAATCAAGCACATAGATCTTGGGTATCTGACCCTGCTACTGCATCATCTGCTGTCTTCTCCCCATCAGGAGAATCTGGCCTAGCAGTGTTGGGAGCCAGGCTAGATGAAGCACCAGCAGCCTTAGCTTGGATGGCTGCTTCCCATTTCTCTGTATCAGCCAGGGACTCCAATCTTGCTTTCTTCAACTTCTCCTTTTAGGCCTTATTCTTGGCCTTTTTTTTCACTCTCCTTTCTTCCTCACTGTTTGGCTCTTCTCTCTTATATTTGCCATTCTTTTCACCCTTTTTCTTTTTTTCTTTGGGGAATCTGCGGTGAGGTCAAGTATGGGAATTTCTTCTTCAGATTCAGGAAAGGTCGGACTTATTAGCATCATATTTGGTGCTGTTGCAGCACCCCAATATCTACTTTTACTTTTTCCAATGCTGACCTGAATTTAGCAAGATCAGCTCCCGATATTTCTCTTGCCTGTGCATCGAATTGGTTCTCAAAATCTGCAACCCGCTCATCCAAATTCAAAAAAGGCTTAAGGGAAGCCTTGATTCTCTTATCCACAAAAGCAGCAAACTATTTGGTAATAGCATGTAGCTATTCCTCACACCACTTGGTTTGTTTACCCAATTTTCTGATATCAATCGGCTGAAATACAAATCCTGCTGATGCTGTAGGAACTGAGGGTTTGGCTTCAGTCTTAGGCACTGAACCTGCCTGTACTGAAGATATTGGCTGCCCAGTCTTCGAATCTTGCACTTCCATATGAGGTGTTGCTCCTGCATCTGTAATTGGGCGGTCCGCTGCTACCTCTGCACCTCTATCAAGTATCAATACTGGCTGATTCTTTTCAAACCATATGGGTTTGTGAGTCTTCTGGGAAGGAACCTCATCATCAACTTCTTCAATCTTTGGCACATTAGTAGCTCAGCTCAACTCCATGATAAGACAAGGAAAAGGATAAGAAGTATCGGATCTCGATATCCTAATCTTTATCTCATCAGCAATGATTTCCCTGAAGTTTAAGGGAAGATAATGCACCATGCTTTCTACTAAAATAGCTCGGTCATCACCCAGAATATTGTCTCCATTAGTGGGCATAAGCTAGACATGCATTATACCCTACCAAAACTTTACCTCCTGAGTTAATGAGGACTTACAGATTCACACATTTGGGTTTGTCACCCATGCTGGTTCTCTGTCAGCTATGATTTTGGCCAACCACGGACGTCGTTTCTCCTGGTTCTTAATCCGAGCATAAACTGATGGTGCATTGGCCTGAGGAGTGAAGTTAAGGCCATGCAAGAATCTGTTGATGGTTCTGATGGAAATATCAACCCTTACGCCCCTCATCTGCACACTCTATCCAATAGGGGTAGGTTTTCTACTCTTTTACCTGGCCTGCACATGTTTTCTAACTGATCCTGGTAGTTCACGTAGAACTCCTGAACCAATGCAGGACAAAATGATCCTCCTTCTCTTGTGGTCCACCCCAATCCATTCTCTTAGAACTTCTGTTCTACCTCTGGGTACCTGTTCAACCCTTTTGTGATAATTAGTTTTTCTTCTTGAAGTAGCCTTTTAGCTCTTCTTCTGTCAGTTCTGTGAAGTCCAGTAGTATAGATGCTTTCTGCTCTAGGAATTTACTACCTAGCATTGTCTCGAACTTTGGGGTTCTTACATTTGATAAGTGTTCCCCGAGATGGAGACTCTTTCTCTTCTTGTTGTTCAGTGAAAGGGGACCCCGATGCTGTTTCCTCAGACTCAGACTCCTAAGAATCTTTTTTTTCTTATTCTTCAGATTCAGCATATTCAGACTCATGCTCTTCATAACCCTCTTGCTCAAAAGTTGTTGTTGTTTTAGTTTCATTACTATCCTTCACTTCAATTGGTGGAGGTGGTAAAGGTTTCTTCATACTTGCCTTCTTCTTTTTCTTCCTGAGCAAGGGTTCCTCCTCCTCATAATCAGATTCCTCATCGATGAGCTTACAATGTACACTTTCTTTGCCCGCTTTATTTGGTGCTGTGGGGCTCTTTCTTTTTGGTATCATTGTAAAGTTCCTGGAAATAATAGAAGAACATTAGTCAACCCTCAAGAACACAAACATAAATGCATTAATCAATTAAGCTCATTAATGCCTCAGGTTCCAGGTTTGAAGACATTTCTTGATAAGCCGTCACTACCATGATAGCTTATCATGATTTTCGTCAAACTCAGACAGAACCTTCAAAATTTGAACAACTTTTAACGATATTATTGATAAGCCTTCACAATTATGATAGCCTATCACGAATGTCGTCAAACCTAAATAGAATCCAATTCCTTTTTAGCAGCTTCTGACGACATTACTGATAAACCATCATAATTATGATAGCCTATCATGAATGTTGTCATCTCTTATCAGAACCCACCTTCAATTTTTGCTCAATTTTTGGTCCCTATTATTTCTAAAAATTCACTTGAATTCCAATTTGTGAGCTGACTTTTAAACGCTGGGGTCTGCTCAGCAAACCCTAGGTGCGATTTTCAGCTTTTTTTTTCAAGTTGAACTGTGTGTAAGACTCTTGGGTACTTGGTTTGACATTATTCTATCACTTACCACAAGAAAGGAAGATTTAAAGTAGAGTATACCTGATGGAGCCCTTAAACTGGTTTCACGCACCAAAAGAGGAAGAAATAGGAAGAACTCCTTGATTGTGAAGTGCAAACCTACACAAGAGAATTTTTTTTCTTAAGAGTGTTTGAAAATAGTAGGAGATCAACTAACTAAGTAAATAAAAAGAAATAAAAATAGCAAAAATTTGAAAAGGTTTCACAGTTGTGCCGGGTCGGATCTGCTTTAAAATGGGCCCAGAATTTAGATTTTAAGGTTAGGGGCTGACGATGATTTGTGATGGCTTATCACGAGTGTGATAGCCTATCACGAACGTCGTTACCCTTAACAGAGAATTCCTCAAGCTTGGCCTAGCTGACAACAATCATGATAGCTTTTCACAGTCGTGACGATTTGTCACGGATGCCTTCATGACCTTTCAGCTGACCTTCTTATTTTTGCACCTGCTTCGTACTAAATCCTAATCGTAAAAAAATAAAAATACTTGCTTAAACATAAAAAATTTAGGTTGCCTCCCAATAGCGCCTGATTTACTATCGCGACACGACTGGGTTATCTTGATTACTCAGACTTCGCCAAGACAACCTATTGATACCCCATTTCCATTATCATAGAAGACATCAACGATTGAGAAGACAGTCGTATCTTTTTGTTGGGTCATGAGTTGATGCATTTTGAATTTTCCCTCTTTTTTACCAAACCTAAACTTAAGCTCATTCAACTCCATGTCAACTATTACTATTCCGGTTTCTAAGAGTGGCCTCCCCAAAATAATAGGTACCTCAAAGTCGGCATCATAATCCAGTAGCACAAAATTCGCAGGAAGAATAATGTCTGCTACTTTCACCAACACATCATGCAAAATTCCAATAGGCTATTTTATCGACCTATCTACCATTACTACTCGCATGTTAGTGGGTGTCGGAGCTTCTAATCCAAGATTCTTATATATAACCAGTGGCATTAGATTCACGCTGGCACCCAAATAACATAATGCCTTTGCAACATCCAGAGACAAAACTTTGCACGAAATAGTGAACACTTCTGGGTCGGCCTTCTTTTGCACTAACAATTGTGTGGAAATTGCGCTGCAATGGTGGAGATTGTCCACCTTCTCACTGTTGAACTTTCTCTTCTTTGTGACAAGGTCTTTCATGAACTTTGCATAGCCTGGCATTTGCTCAAGTGCCTCAATCAAAGGCACATTAATTGTCAATTGCTTGAGCATTGCCATGAACTTGCCGAATTTTGCATCATCGACCTTTTTCTTCAACTGTTGAGGAAACGGATGTGGTGGTCTAGGGATAGTCTTTAACACCACTTCCTCTTCCTTATCATTTTCCTTCTCTGAATCATCAGCAGGACTATCCAGCTTCTCAGACTCCACTGTATTACTTTCTTCAGGTTCATCAACAATTACCTAATATTCTACACATTTGCCCACAGAAGGGCCAAGTAACATCTTACCACTCTGAGTAGTGATCTCCACACATGAGCCATCATTCCGAGGATTTTGAACTATATCAATAGGTAAAGTACCACTTTTTTTTATTTAGTGTAGTAGAAAGTTGACTCATCTACTTCTCCAACTACTTAATAGAAGTAGAGTGTGAGCTAACCAACTGACTGAGGGTAGAGAATTCACTCTTCATTGTATTTAACCCCGAGTTGGTAGCTTCCATTCCCTTCAACAAATTTTCCATCATGTCCTTTATGGACATCTTTTCGGACCAAGTTGTTGCAACATCCCGACTTTCAGGAGGAACATATAAAAAACTTCTATCATTATTCCTTCTCTAATGTCCCTGCTCCCTATCTTTATAATCAGGCTTGTTATAAAAGTTTCAACCTTAGTTCCCTTGGCTATTTACTCAAAACCCCCCTGATTATTCACATAGTATACCTCCGCATCAGCACTCATAGAAATAATACCCTGAGATTCCACAGCCTTAACCATTTCGGTCTTACCTAACAGAAAGTGCTTGGTCAGCAAGTCCATCTGTATCTTTAAGTAGTTCATGTCCTGGTCTCTCTCCTCATCCCTTCTACACTGCTCTGCAATCATACAACCAGAAACAATTGGGTTAGCCACCACAAAATCCCTGGTGTGCCAAGCCCAACTTTGCTTGGTCATTCTATTCAGCATGTCTGAAACATCCAGAATAAAGAGGTCAATGAACGAACCACCCGCAGCATTGTCTACAATTGGCTTTGTCACAGAGGTAAAAGCTCTATACAAAGTCTCCATCAAGTGAAAGTCTGTCATATTATGGTTCAGACATTGTGCCAACTTCTTCTTAAATCACTCCCAAGTTTTATGCAATGCTTCGGTAGGGAGCTGCCTAAAATTGCTGATTTCATCCCTCAACTATACCCTTATGGAGGGTGGAATGGAAAGAACCGTTCTTGGAACGCCTCTTTTAACTGTCTCCAGTTGGTTATAGAATCGGGCTCTAGCTTATTTAACCACATTATTGCCTCTCTAGATAGAGACAAAGTAAACAATCTCAACTGGATCGCATTCTGGATCACTCCCAGATTATCAAAAGATTTGCAAATGGTGATGAATTTAACCAAATGCATGTTCGGGTCATCACCAAGTAAGCCTCCAAACAACCCCTTTAGATTCAGGAGTTGGATCATGGTACTTGTTATGCTGAATTTTGCACCTGGTGCCGACATTGGAGAATTGATAGCACCCGTTTCACTAGCTCCATCCATTCTTTCATCATCTTCATCAGCCTCATATTGAACAGGCTGTTGACCATACCTTCCTCAGACCGGATGGTTTCTATTGATATTTCGCTGCACTGGTGCGGCAATTTTCTCAGCTTCCCTTGGGTTTTGAGGATTTAGCAATGCCTCATCACCCAAGTCTTCATCATCAGGGTTCTGGTGACGTACTTTTTGACCCAAATTCTGTACGTTCACTTGAGCCCTAGCCAAAGCGGCTAGTCTTTTTGCCTCCTATTGTTCAACCACTCTCCCAATCAGCTGAGGTTACGGATTAGTTAGTAATAATGGTTATCCGAAACTTCTTGTTTTTGGCATAAACAACTAAGAACCTGCAATAGACAAAATCAACAAATAAACATAAATCAAGGAAACTTAACTAATAGCAAATAAGAGCACACAAACTTTTAGTTTACAACTGTATTCGCCGGCAACGGCGCCATTTTTGATAACACTTAAATTACACTCTTGAATGGGTGTAAGAGATCGTTGTCAATATAAAACCCAATTGGGTTGGGGTTGAATCCCACAGGGAATAAGGTGTGAACTCAAGTTGTTTATGATTTAATTCACTGGTAGTTTACTATTTTCTGAAATGGGGTTTAAGTTTTCTAGATAATTGATTGTCACTTTGAATTTGATGTTTGTAACCAAGATTTTATGAAATAACCAGGATTATGTTCACTAGGGCTTACGGTACATGACAGATGCTAAAATTTACTCAAGACTCTCACGGTGGTTAGGATCACAAGCTATCTTTATCGATGATATGCTCAAATGTCTCTCGACTTATTCAAGAGTCTAATTTCCTAATCCTCTCGGACTTAGGGAATCACTATGCACTGTCCAGATTTTACCTTAGGTTAATCAACCTTGTTACAATGCTGATTATTAAACGAAGCCTTTTTGAGTCCCTATTGATAATGCACTTCCTACTGTTTATGATTTCTTTCTCAAGCAAACCAAAGTAGGTATGCCTACTATTTGCAACCAACAGACGTAAATTATAATCTCAGAATTACCAAGAAATCCTAACACCTATTAAATCTTGAGTATTTAACACCTTATCATGACCTAACCCTAGATCCCATGATCCAGGTTACAGGTGTTTAGCCACTCATGATGCAAGAAATAAGTATGCAAATTGAATTCATAACTGAAAGGATTAACTTACAATGATGAAGAAAATCTAAAGTATACTTTGAATTGAATCACAAGGCAAAGCTCTAAAATATTGGTCTTAGAGAGAGAGAGAGAGAAAAATTTTATATGCTATCTTGTGGGATATGTCAATCGATTCCTAGAAAACCCTAAAACAAGGCTTTAAATAGTTAACCCTAAATAAGGAAATAAAACTAAAGTTATAGATTTTCCTCGAATAGATGACGGCGACCGTGATAGCCTATCAGAAGTTTGATGGCCTATCATGGACGTCGTCAGATTCTCTTTAAGTTTTTTTATTTTGCTATCTCAGGATGACTGTGACAATGATGTCCTATCAGGAGTTTGATGGCAGCGCATCATGGATGTCGTCAGCTCCTCTTCCATTTTGAGAATTTCTGCCTATATTGACGGTGATCCTAACTCTTTATCACAACTCGGACGCCTTATTACGACATGCCGTCACAATGTTACAGATAATCTCATTCTCTGTTTAAGGTTGATGGCATCCTTGACATCCTATCACCAGGCTGACGCAAGTCATGGATGTCGTCAGCCACCCTTTGTTCTTTATTTGCTTCTGATTTCATGCTTTTTGCTTCCTTTATTTGTGGTTGCCCTTCTTCTCTACTTTTACTGCAAAATCAAAGTAAACTAATAAAAAAAAATAATGTTTCTCAAGACCTTGCAATTATTTAGCGTTAAAAACTTTAAATGTGTTAGAATAGGCTCACACATCAATACTTCACCTTTCAATCGGAAAGCCGCAAGAAGATGCAATTTCATAATAGAGCCACCTGCAACATTATCCATAACTTTTTTGTTAAATGGGCAAAGAGCTCTATAAAAAAATCTCAAGGAGCATCTTATCTGGGACCTCATGATTTGGGCAATAGACTAGCTTTCCATTAAACCTCTCCCACGGTTCAAATAATGGTTCTTCATTCAATTGCTAGAAGTTTACAATTTCATCCCGCTTTTGATGCATTTTCGATGGTGGGAAGTATCTATCAAGGAACACCATGGTGAGCTCCTCCCAATATGTGATTCATTCGAGTGGAAGTGAGTGGATCCATAAAACCGCCTCTCCCGTTAGTAAAAATGGGAGGAATTGAAGCCGGATAGATTCTTATGTAATATGCGCTATATTAAATGGCGCATAAAATTCCACAATGTTTTTTAAATGAACATTTAGGTCCTTATATTCTTGGCCCCCATATAATCTTTTTATTTGCAACATGTGAAGCATAACGATAGTCATATGAAACACACAATTGTTTTTGGTTGGCGGGATGTAGATAGCACTTCTTTGCTTATTTAATTAGACCTCATCTTCTAGTGAGGCATCAAAGGGGCCAAAATTACTTACATTATTTCTTATTTCTCCATTCACACTTTGATCACCTACAAAATAGTCAAAAACAACAAATAAAGTAAATTACCCCACTTCGAGTATTCCCAAGTAATAATAGTACCACAAAAGTGAAATCTATATTTCACTCTCTGGCAATGATGCCATTTTCGTAACACTCAACTCACTACCATAATTGAGGGTGAGGCGGTTTTTGTCAAGTAACCCAATGTAAATTGGGGACAAATCTCAAGGAGTGAATGCTATAGACTTCTAACCTATGGGTACTCAAGTTACTATAGGGTTACCCAGAGTGCTCATGGAAACAACATACATAAGTAAATGAGGGGATTTGTTTGAAAATTTTTCACACAAACTTCAATAAGTACGTGGTGAATGCTATCTTTAGTTTGAATTAAGGTTTGGAGAAATCTTGGGATTATGTCTTCTTAAAGGTAAAGCATGTGGGACAATGTTTTTTTAATGGGGTTTAGTTCTTATTTAATGGATACGCTAGATTGAAGATTATTGGGGTTAATATTTTGATAAAACCCCAACTATTTTGCCCATTGGCCCTTTCGAGCACCTAAGAAGTGTGGAATTTATATAGCCACCCAACACCTCAAAAAGGCATCCCTATTTCTAGGATAATGCTCTTGACATGATTTACAATCCCTAAACACGTATTACTAAGATTGCAAAGCATATTAAACCATAGACTTAGTATTTCACCATTGCTTTGTCCCTTAATAACCCTCTTTCGAGGATGTTATAGGTTACCTAATGTTCACCTAAATCCCACTGTCGAGGATGAAAAAGGGTTTCGAGAGCTTGGAGCTATTACCCATAAAACCCATTTGGATATTTGGAGTTTTGACGCATCAAATTCTAACACATAAGCTCAAGCAATGATAAAATCCATAATCAACAACTAAAATCCATGCAAAAATAACAATACCCATAAACAATCACACTTTAGTTCAGCATAATACCAAGACTAAATTATTGAGCTACTCATGAAGAAAGTAAAGAGAGATATACCATGTGTGTCAATCAAAGCATTCATTATAAATCAAGATACTAAGAAATTTAAGACTCCAAAGTTGAGTACACACTTGGAAAATTAGGGTTTCAAGCTTAGAATTCAAAACTATCTTATGAGATAAGTAATACCCAAAGAAGGAAGGTATTTTTTGCTAATATATGATTTGGGATTCGTCCATGACATTTTACAGTTCTTCCCTTGGGCTAGTTCCCAATGATCCATAATCGCGTGTGTTTGACCGTGATCACAGCTACACGACAGTGGTTAGGTTCTTTGATCGTGCTTTGCTTACCACCTGGACTAACGACAACTGCGGTCTGAGGACTATTATCGTGGTAATCGAGGTGGACTGCTTCAGGTTTCCAACTACACTCCTTTCTTCTACTTGCTCTTTTTTTATCTTCATTCCATATATGCTCACCTTCTTTTGTTCATACCTACAAAATATGGGTGTTAGTGCACTTAAATTTGGATAATGCCTTATTTTTTAATACAAAAATAGTAGTATGTGTGTATAATTTGTAGGAATAAGTAGTAGAATTACCACTCATCTCTGACTATGATCATGGTTCTTTGATCGCAACCCCGGTAACTGAAACCATTTCAGCTTTGACTCATAAGTAGCACTTTCCTTCTCCCTTTTGATCAACTTTTTAGCTTTGATCCACATCTTTCAATCTCATTACTTCTATATCTGCAAGATGTTAATATTAGTGCATTCTATGAAAATTATGTCTCATTTACTTATTTAAATCATGGTAATGAGCACGAAGATTTAGTAAAAATGAGTGGAAAACTTACCACTCATCAACAACATCATTTTTTGATAGCGCTCAACTCACATGTCACTTTCAGTGTAAGGCAGTCGTTGTCAATATATTACCCAACTAAGAGTCGAGGTAAAATCCACGAGGAACAATGCAAGTGACGATTGAGTAAATTTAAAATAGTAGTTCCTTGCTAGATTCAAACATATAGTACAAAATGGTTTAGGGGTTTTCAATGTTTGCTAATATGAGAGTAATTCTTAGTCTTCTAAGAGACTAATTCAAGACTAAGAATAATAAGAGTGTGATTAATTAGGCACAAATCTTGGGAATGTGGTATCCTAGGGGTAAGTTATGCATGGGTATGTGATAAATCGGTGCAAATTCTATTCATTGATGATATGGTAGGCTAGGTTTAAAGTCCTTGAGGCTAGTTCTTTAACAAAGCCTTAAAAATGTCACCTATTGACCCTTTCAAGTACCTAACGTGTGTGACAATTAAAACCACCCAATACCGCAATTTGGGTATCTGTATTTCTAGAATGATACCCATGGTATAGTCAACCTCATAATCACCCTTATTTCTAAGATAGTGAAAATTAGCACACCATGCCCATAATTAACTACTATTACCATTGTTCCCACATCCCTTTTTCAAGGAAGATGTGGGTTCCTAAAGTTCACCTAAACCCCTCTTTCAAGGATGGTTTCAGCTCTCAAGAGCTTGGGATTTTCATCCATCAAACTCATTTGTCTTTTTGGAGCTTTCACCCATAAATCCTAACAAATTTAGTTAAGCAATAGAAGAACCCATCACCAACAAACAAGCATAAACACATATGAATAAAAACCCACACCATTTAAACCTATTCTAACATAATCCCAAGAGGAAGAACTAGATATACATGATGATAATAAATTAGAATAAACTAAAATCTCTATTAAAATAATTCATCCAATGTAAAGGGAATGCAAACCACATATTAAGTTTGAATGAATCCTCGATGGGATTTGCAAATTCTCCTCTTGGGAGTCACTCTGATGTCTTTTAGCTCACAATTAGTACAAATTTATCTCTAAGCTACAAGAAGTTACAAAAACCCAAAACTAAGAATGGGAGATAGGGTTTTGGATTGATAGATTCCCTTAAGGGTTTTGAGCCTTTTAGATAGAAATTTGGGGTCAGCTATGTGCTTTTACAACTTTACCCCTAACTAAAAATCTCACGGGCCTACGATCGTTGTCTTCTTCACATGATCGCTACCTTCTTACGTTCTTGACTTACCGTGATTGTGGGGGATACTCCACAGTCGCGGTACCTGAGGCCCAGTCTGTACGAGTTTTCCAGCTTTTACACTTTTCTTCCTGCTTTGATCCTTTTTTAACATATTTTACCTTTTTTTATCTCAGTAACTTTATACCTGCAAACATAGGGATTAGTGAATTTAATATCACAATTGTCTTATTTAGACACTTAAAATCATAGAAGTATGCACGGAAGTGAAGTGTAAATTAGTGGTAAATTCCTCACTCATCATCCCTCTTTTGAACAATACCCTCATTGAACTTTAAAATGCATCTTGATGCTAAAAGCCTAAGTTGGGGGTGGTGATGATTGATGGAAGTAAGCTTAGGGCTACGAAGTATGCAGTGAAGTATCTAAGTTTTAAAGTATTGAAAACAAATGAATAGAAAAATAAAGGGTCAAACAAAGGAAATAATTGTATGAAATTTGCAAGAAAAAGAATTAGAATAAAATAGGTGAACAAAAGAGGCAAAAAAGTAGGCATATGTAAAGAGAAAGGATCAAAGAAGAGTGTCCCATAGTAAAAAAGGTGGATTAAATAGTGTGATGTAGATGCTCAAGGAAGTGTGTAGCCATGTATTTCCCATAAGAAAACGTTCCCTAACCTAAGCATGCATTACATGCTCAAAAAGTCCTTTGAGATCTTAAACCATTTAATTTCTTTGTTGTAGGGAGTAAAAATAGGGGCAAGCCTATGGAATGACACTTGTTAACATAGAGAGTTCTTATGAGAGAGATAGGTTTTGCACATAAATTCCTAGTTATATAATTGGTAGCTCGGTGTGTGAAATTTTTTCTCTTGTGAGGAGGCATGTGAATGAGTTGAAATGGGTTATTTTGTCACCTTCCGAGAAATAAGACAAATGGTGTATACCGTAGTTCTGGTAAAAAATGAGTCACTTCTACAGTATTTATCATTGTTTCTTAGTTGCTCTTAGAAGTCTTGTGCATTCTTAGATATTGCATTTTATGTTGAGAGGTGGAATGAAAAATGCTTAGCCCATGTGTAACGAGCTACTTATGGTAGTGACTAAGCTAAAGTCATTGTGAACTTTAAGGCATAAAATTTGGGTATAGATAATTGTTGTCTTATGATAAAAGTTAGTGTTGCTTAAGGACAAATAAAAGCTTAAAGTTGGGGGTGTTGATGACAAACATTCATGCACATTACCTTATTTTGAATGAATAATTGAGACATAATTATGATTAAATGCACTAATATCCATATTTTACAGCCATAAATTTTATGAGACAGAAAGATATGGAATGGAAATGAAAATGATCAAAAGGAAGCAAAAAAGTATAGGTGAAGTCCTGGAGCAGAAATGACAATTAGTTATCGTGATCACGATCAGTTAAGCAGGTAAACCAAATGATGTTGTGGGAGCCAATTGCGGTTGTGGAAACCGCAATCATAACCAAGTCTCTACGATAGCAGCCTAGCAAAAAAGTGTATCCCAAGGGTAGAAATATAATTGCACGTGTCTGGCCTCAAATTTAACAAAAGAATGGCTCAAACCCTAATAATGCATCATATATTCCATCTTCCCTAATTTTAAACATTGTTCTAGGGTTTGTAGCCTCCATTTTTGGAGAAGAAAATTGTGTATAAATTTTGGGTGAAGAATATTTTTGAGTCACTTCCAAGTGAAGAATTAGTGAACTCCCATTAAAGATTTGTTTGATCTCATAGTTTTCCTCATGGGATTATGCTAGAATAGGGTGTAAATATGTCTGAGATGTGACTTGTTTATGTATTTACTAGTTTGTGATGATGGATTATACTATTGCTTGATTAACTTAGTTGCGATTTGTAGGTTAAATCCTCAAATATCCAAGTGGGTTTTATGGATGAAAATCCCAAGCTCTTGAAAGCTCAAACTATCCTTGAAAAAGGGGTTTAGGTGAACTTTATGAAACTATATAATCCTTAAAAGAGGGATGTGGGAACCAAGGTAATAATACATAATTTATAAGCTTGGTTAACTAATTTTCACTATCTTAGACATAAGGGTGATTGTAAAGTTAACTATACTTAGGGCACCATCCTAGAAATAGGGGGATCTTATTGTGGTAATAGGTGGTTTTGATTAAAGCACTCATTAGGTGCTCGAAATAGTGAATGAGTGACACCCTTGGGTTATTGTTGATGAACTAGACTTAAGGATTTTCAACCTAGCCAACCACATCACCAATACCTAGAATTTGCATCAAACTATCACACACTCATGTATATATTGCTCCTAAGAAAGCATAATCCCAATATCCTAATTTATTATCTGTAGCTCTAAATTTATACTAGAAAACCGAAAAAGAATCATTAGCTTTGCTACCTCTCTCACCCCCCATTTTTATCTCTTTGTACTATTGGTTTGAACTTAGTAAGTATCAATTATTTCAAATTAACTCGATTGCCACTCACATTATTCCTAGTGGATTGGACCTCGACTGTAATGTTAGGTAAATATATTGACGAAAACTGCCTTGAACTTAAATTAACGTGTAAGTATAGGATTATCAAAAGTAAGACTGCTTTAATAATCAAGGATATAGATATTTTTAGGTTAGTTTTCCACATGCAGCAGGTGGAGAATGAAAAAAGAAACAGGAAGAGTTTGGGGAAAGGCAGGGTAAAAGGAGAAGGTCCTCTGATTAGGGTGGTGCTCAGTAGAAGAGTGGCTGGGATGGAGACAAATGGCTGAATAAGAAGTGGGGGATTTCTGGTTCCTTCTCTACTGTAAGCGCTCCTTTCTCGAAGTAGTCGGTGACAGGGGTTTATAAGGTAGTGATAATTTCCGAGCACAGGGTACTCAATCTCAGGCGAGTGGGGCTCAGTATGATTCTTCTACGCTCTTTATAAGTTTTGTGGTCATCTTCATTAGGGATTTTGTGTTGAAGGTAAGGACATATGTTTTAAATGTGGTCAGCTAGGACATATGCTCAGAAACTATCCAATTTTTAAGGGTTCTTCAGGAGTGATCAAAGATATGGTTGCTCCATCTTCTACTCTTGCACCTAGTGTTGCTGCTTCGACGTCTTCTCCTGCTTCTGGTTCCAGTATTGTTCGTAATAGGTTATATGCTCTTGTATCTCGAGAGGAGTCTGAGGTATATTCTGATATCATGATTGGTATAGTACAATTCTTTTCTCGTAATATGGATTGCTTTCTTGATCCGGGGTCCATACTCTCTTATGTAACCTTATATTTTATTGTATGTTTTGGTTTTGATCCTGAGGATATTTTAGATCCTTTTCTATTTGTATCATGGTAGGTTACTCTGTTATTGCTAAAAGGGTCTATAGGGGTTGTATGGTATCTGTTGGTAGTAGGAGGACTTTGGTGGATTTGTTTAAACTAGATATGGTGGATTTTGTTGTTATTATGGGAATGGATTAGTTACACCTTTGTTATTCATCTTTAGATTTTTGACCTGTAAGGTTGTTTTTAGGTTCCCTGGTGAATCGGTTATTAAGTAGAAGAGTGGATCCCTATCTTCTAGGAGAAGGTTTATTTCTTATCTTAGATCTCAAAGATTAATCTCCTAAGGGTGTCTCTATCATTTTGTTTGGGTTAACCATTCTAACTTGGAAGGTCCTTTTTACACTCGATACTGATGGTAAATGAGTATCCTGAGGTCTTTTAGGATGATTTTCCCTGTGTTCCTTTAGATAGGGAGGTTGAGTTTTGTATTGATTTGGTTTTGGACACTCACCCAATATCTATTCCTCCTAGTAGACAGGCTTCGGCTGAGTTAAGGGAACTTAAGGAGAAATTTTATGATCTTCCAGATAAGGGGTTTATTCATCCTATTATATCCTTGTGGGGTTCACCAGTGTTGTTCTTACGTAAGAAGGATGTTTCTCTTCAAATGTGCATTGACTATCAGAAGTTGAATAAGGTAACAATCAAGAAAAAATATCCTCTTCCAGGGATAGATAATTTGTTTGATCAGTTGAAATGTGCCATATTCTCTTTTAAGATAGATCTTCGGTATGGGTATCATCATCTTAAGATTAGGGAGGAGGATATGCCTAAGACAAATTTTGAAACTCATTATAGTCACTTTGAGTTCTTGTTTATATGATTTGGTTTAGCTAATGCCCAGTGACATTTATAGATTTGATGAAAAGGGTTTTTAGGCAGTTCTTGGATGTTTTTATCATTGTGTTTATTGATGACATCTTGGTAGATTCTAAATATGAGGTGGATCATGCCAATTACCTTTGTGTGGTGTTGCAGACATTGAAAGAGAAGTTGTTGTATGTCTAATTCTCCAACAGTGAGTTTTTGTTTAATGTTGTGACTTTTTTGGGTTATATTATTTCTAGTGAGGGGATCATAGTGGATCCTTGAAAAGTTGTGTTGGGTAAAAGATGGCCTAGACCCACGACTCCAATCGACATTCGTAGTTTCTTGGGTTTGGTTGGGTATTATAGAAGGTTTATGGAGTAGTATTCTTTGATTGATGCTCCATTGACTAAGTTAACTTAGATGAATGTAAATTTTTTGTGGTCATAAACATGTGAATGAAGTTTTGAGAATCTTAAGGTTAAGATGACTTCAACTTTAGTTCTTACCTTGCCAGAAGGTATGGAAGGGTTTGTGGTTTATTGTGATGCATCTCGGGTGGGACTTGGTTATGTTGTAATGCAGCATAGGAAGGTGATTGCCTATGCTTCCTGGCAATTAAAGATGAATGAGAGGAATTATGCTACTTATGATTTAGAGCTGTTGGCGGTGGTTCTTTCTTTGGAAATATGGCGGCATTATTTATATGGAGTGCATATAGACATCTTTTCTTATCATAATATTCAATAGTATATGTTCACTCAGAAGGAGCTTAATCTCATGCAGATAAGATGGCTTGAGCTTCTCAAGGACTATGCTATGAGTCTTCACTATCACCTAGGTAAAGCTAAGGTGGTTGTTGATTCTCTTAGCAAGTTGTCCATGGGGAGTTTGGCTCATGTCGAGAAAGTAAAGAGAGAATTGTTAAAGGATATTGACCGTTTTTCCAATCTTAGAGTTCATCTCTTAGAATCCAAGGATGGTGGGGTGATGGTATATGAAGTGGTTCGGTCATATTTTGGTGCAGAGATCAAAGAAAAGCAAGTCCTTGATCCTGTCTTGATGAAAGTCAAGAGTGATGTTGGTGTAAAAAAGGTAATGGTCTTCGAGATTAGTGGTGATGTACTTTATGGTACCAAGGAAAGTTGTGTGTTCTTGATGTCGACGGTTTGTGACAATTAGTTTTGGATGAGGAACATGAATCGCGCTATGTTGTTCATCCTAGTTCGACTAAAATGTATCATGATCTCAAGAAGGTGTATTCATGGAATGGTATGAAGAGAGATGTGGCTAACATTGTAGCGAAGTGCATGGTGTAACAACTAGTCAAACTTGAGAACATAAGGCCCGGTGGGTTGTTTCAAGAAATTGATTTGACCAAATAGATATGGAAGGTAATCAATATATATTTTATTACTAGAATTCCTCGGCCTTGAAACCAATTTAATTCGATTTGGGTCATTGGGGATAGGATGACAAAGTCTGCTCACTTTTTGCCAGTGAGGACAACTTTTTTGGCAGAGGATTATGGAAAGTTTTAACTTTAGCAGATTGTGAAGGTGATTGTGGTACCTATTTTGATTATCTCTAATTGTGGTATGCAGTTTTCATCTTATTTCTAGCAGTCTCTTTAGATAGGGTTGGGGACTAAGGTTAATTCGAGTACTGCTTTGATCTGCAGATGGATGGGTAAGTAGAGAGGACAATTCAAAAAGTGGAAGATATGCTTTGGGCATGTGTAATTTATTACAATGGCAATTGGGTTGAGAATCTACATTTTGTACAGTTTGCTTACAATAATAGCTATCATTCTAGCATTTGTATGGCCCCTTTTGAGCGATGTATGGTAAGAGGTGTAGATCTCCTATCGGGTGGTTTGAGCCTGGTGAGGCAGATATGTTTGGTCCATACTTAGTTTGTCAAGTGATGGGAAAGGTAAAGGTGATTCGTGATAAGCTTAAGGCTTCCAAAAGTTGCCAAAAGTCCTATGTAGATGTAAGGCATATAGACTTGGAGTTTGAGATTGGGGATAGGGTGTTCCTAAAGGTATCTCCCATCAAGAGAGTAATGCAGTTTAGTAAGAAGGGAAAGCTTTATACCCGATTTATTGGTCCGTATGGAGTTTTGCTGAGGGTTGGTAATGTGGCTCATTAATTGGAGTTTCCTTCTAGCTTGAGCTTCGTTCATCCGGTATTCCATGTTCCTTGTTGAGAAAGTGCATTGTTGATCCTTCTTCGTTTGTTCCTTTGAGGGACTGGGTATCTCATGTTCTCTATCTTATAAAGAGGTCTCGGTTGAGATAGTGGATAGGCAGGTTCATCGGTTACGCACAAAGGATGTGTCCTCAGTTAAGGTTCTATAGTGGAACCACAAGGTACAAGAGGATACATAAGATGCGGAGGAGGATATGAAATCCAAGTATCTGCATTTATTTTCTGCTCCTGGTATTTATGCGGATGGTATATGTTATTCAACCTACTTTTGTTTTAAAACTTTGTTAAAGGAAAGATTAATATTTTTGCATCTTTATTTTCTAACTTTGTTAAGGGTTGGATTGATATTTGATAATACAAATGAATCGTGCTTGTGGTTACCCTACCTTGTCCGTCATTCGGGGATAAATGTTCCCAGTAAAAGAGACTATAACACCTTGAATTTTTGGCCCTTAGAAAATTTCCTGGATACCATTATGGAAACAACTCGTACACTGGGATATGAGTGGTATGGGTTAGTCATATGCTGTCCAGTATTGGTTGGCTTATTGGATTTGGTTTCTAGAATAGATACGACTTGGGTGGTACAAGTCGTATCGGTTGATATGGGTTGTTTGGTTACTTCACTTAATCTTAGACTTGGTAACTTAAGTTGGATTTGAGTACGAGTGGTTCACCAAAAGTCGTAAGCCAGTGTACAAGTCGTACAATTGACTCGTATGATGGTCGGTGTTCAGTCCTCTTGGGATTCTATTCTTCTAGGGGTACGGATCATGGGTACTAGTTTTATACTTGAATACGACATGGTTTAGGGTAAGTCGTACCTTTGACAGTGTTGGGTCCAAGGGAGATAGCCTTGGGTATAAGTGGAAGGTATCACTCGTATTGAAGGGTACGACTGGTATGGATAGTTGTATCGCTCTAGTGGGATTTTGGTGTAGTTTAAGTGAGGGTAATCTATACATTTCCCTATTTAACCTGATAAGGCCCCAAAACTTTTAACTCACTTATGAGGTTATTTTCCCTATTATTCTATTCATTAACACTTAGAAAACACTCTCTAATCCTCCCTAAAGTTCTTGGCCAAAGGAATCTAGGGTTTCATCTTATGGATTAATTAGGGGCTTGTGTTGGTGAGTTCTCTTCATCATCTTCTTAGTTTAAGGTATGTTCTTTTCCCTCATTGTTAGTTCTAACTAAAGGCATGGTTTTATACAATGTTTGCATGGCATGATTTATTGTATGGTTTTAGGGTTTTCAAATATAATTTGGGGTTTTGGTTGTAAATGCTTTGTTATGGTTTTCCCATGTTTTAATTATGCTTTTATATGCTTTAATGATGGTTTTGGATAATTGGTTGCATGATAATGGTTATTTGGTAATTGGATTTGGTTTTAGAAATACTATACTCCCTATATGTTTGATAAAATGACTATAAGAATGTCTTCATACATTGCTGGATTATTAATGGAACTATTGCTTGGTTTGAACTTGGTAATGAAACTCCAAATGGTTTGGAATGGTTGAATTGAATGGTTTGGTGGTTATGTGAGGTTCTTAGAAATCTAAGCGATGCAGGAATCAGCCATTCTACTCCTCCTTCTTAGCGATCGGACTTTGAGATCAGCTATTGGATTAAAGTGGTGATCTTCCATCTTTCCACAAGGCTCCATTTCATGTTATGGACATTTTCATAAACTTTGATTTATTTTGGGATAGTGGTTTTGGCTATGGTTTGGGGCATGTCCCAATCGAATATTAGTTTTCTTTTGGTTAGATATTTTTATGGAACTACTATGGGTTGACATGGGTGGGATTTGTATTGGTGTCGGCCTTGGTATTGGCATTACTATTGGGGCTGATACCATAGGACTGAATTTCTCTCTGTTCCATTCTCTTTTATTTTGGGGTAATATATAATTATTATGGAACTCATATGGTTATGTTTTGTATTATTGATTTGTTGGTATTGGTTATCGGTTGTGTATCGGATGGTTGGAATCATTTGGGTGGTCATGGACATAGACCTAGCCCAGAGTCTTAGATGATGAAATAACGCTATTTTGTTATATGTTTGGAATTCAGCAGACTCAGGATATGCGTAGGCTGGTTGGGTTGGGTAACGGGCATGGTCCTTGGTCCTTGTTAGACTAGGTATTCCCATTACGACAAGTCCCTAGTTTGGTTCGTGTCATTACTCTTGCAAGAATACTAAAGCTACCACCGCCATTTCAATATAGACTCAAGAAGAAAGTAGATGAGGGTGAGTTTAGCATATTCATGGATATGTTGAAGCAGATGATAGTGAATGTTCCTTTATTTCAGGCTTTAGAGAAAATGTTGGGATATGCATAATTTATGAAGGACCTCATGATGAATAAAAGGATAGTTAGCTACGAGCCTATGGATAACCTTCATCATTGTAGCATTATTGCTACTAGATCACTAGTGCAGAAGAAAGCTGATCCGGGATTTTTTACTATCCCGTGTACAATTGGTATGTTTATCTTTGCTAAAGAGCTATGTGATATTTGAGAAAAAATCAACCTTATGCCATTATCGATCATCAAACAGTTGTGATTAGGGGCTCCTAAGCCAATTACTATGCGACTATAAATGGCAGACCGATCGAAGATACCGATGGGATTCTATATGATGTACTTGTAAAAGCGGCCAACTTTATATTCCCAATGGAATTTGTAATTCTTGATTGCAAAGTGGACTTTGAAGTACCTATAATTTTGGGAAGGCCATTTTTAGCAACTAGAAGAGTGCTAGTTTATCTGGAGCTGATTAAGCTGAAATTTAGGCTCAATGATGAAAAAGTGTGTTGTGATGTTTGTTAATCAATGAAATAGACAACGGAAATGAGTGTAGTCTTGATTATTGATGTTGATTATGAAGATGTTCTAGTTTTTCCAGTTAAGGAAAGGTTTGTTGTGGAAACCTTAGTCGAAATCTTGATGAATTTTGACAGTGAAGGAATTGATGAGTAAGATGAGACTTTGTTTGCATTGATCGAGATAGGGTCATATTAATATGACCCTAAGAATCTGGATTTGGACATATACAATTTTCTAGCACCACCTGCCAATCCTTCTATTGAAGATCCACCAGTGTTGGAACTAAACCAGGCCATCTGTGGTATGTGTTTCTAGGTGAGGGAAACACTTTATCAGTTATTATAGTAGAGGATTTAGTGGAGCATCAAGTTGAGGCTCTTATTTTTGTACTGAGGTGATATAAGAGAGCCATTAGGTTGACCATTACCAACATCATAGGTATTCCTGCTGACATAAGTACGGACAAGATTTAGCTGGAATAAGATTGTATCCCTACTATTGAGCATCAGCACAGGCTATATTCACTGATGCAAGAAATGGAAAAAGGAGATAATAAAGTGGTTGTATGTTGTGTTAATGATGTATTTTGATGAAGTTTCAGTAGTCAAGATAATCGAGTTGTGCCGGAATGTTAAATCAGGTGTTGCATGGAAGGAAAACCATGATTTTAGTTTGATATCATAAAATGAAAAATAACATAAAAATCATAAAAAAATAGTACAAAAATAAGAGTTGAGACACGATCGACACTAAGGAACTTGGTGGGAGGCAACCCACCCTTCTAATTATTTTTACTTATTTTTTGATTTATTGTTGGTGTGTGAAGTGCTATGGAGATGTGATTGGTACAAATTAGTATTCAAAGTGAGTTACATTTAATGTTGTAGGTCTTTGGACTTAAAGTGCAAAATACAACTAAGTTTAGGTTGTTAAATTTTTATCCTGCATCACATTTATGACGCAATACCATAACTTATATTTTGATGCTCGTTGTACCCCTAAAGCAAACTCTTACTCCCTCACATACCTGCCTACCTATGCAATGCCAATCCTCTAGAATATTTTAGACCTACGATGCGTAATGTACCTTCTGCATTGCCTATGTAGTGCAAAGCCTTCCTTTTGCGTTGCCTATGTGGTGCGGACACCACACAAAATCTCACTACCTAGCATTTTATTTTGACCAGTTGTGCAAACTTCAACCTATATGTGGCCTATATGGCAGAAAAATAGCCCTTCTCCATGCCTTAGTGGCACAAACAACTCGCAAACCCTTACTGCCCAACCTTCGTGATACCCATGCAGCGTAAAACCTATTGAAATCCCAAATAAAATCCTAACAAAACCGGGTTAACCTGACCCAGTTCCCCTATATAAATATACCCAACACCCTAAATCTTTATTATTGTTCTACTTTGGACCAAAATCTGGGCCTCAAAACCCCAAATTTCTCTCAAATTTTCACCCAAACATTCAATTCCCAAGAATTGTCTTCTAGTTTCTTCAAATTCTACACATTAAAGTTAGTTTTCTTATCTTATTCTCTAGTTTTCATGGCTTTATTAATAGTTTTTACATACTTTCTTGTGGATTTTGGGTGAATACACACCATTACCATACCAAAGTGAATTTTTGGTAATCTTATAAGGATGAACACCATTGTTGTAGTTGATTAAGCTTGTGGTTATGATTTAATTGTCATAATTAGCATAATTTGGTGTTGTTGATATTGTTTCTTATTCCAAGTTATCATTGAACATGGTTTTGTTTGATTTGTTGTAGTTAATGGTATGTTATGCTTATTGACATATTGAACTTTAAGGTATAATTTTTTAGAATAAAGGTTTTAATGGCATAATTTTGTGGAATTTTTTGTGCTAATGGAATGATTTTTAGAATAATAATGCCTGTTAAGGCATGATTATTGTTTGAGTTAATGGCGCTAAGGCATGGTTAATTTTAAAAACCAATTGTTTTAAAATTCATGTGGTTTATGGAATAAAAGTTTAAATTGGGGAATGATATTGAGAAAGTGGAGGCCACCAATGGTATGCTAATAATATTGTGAACAATATTAGTGTGCTCTTTTAAAGTGTATATCGGCGAACTCTGATTACCCGATAGTGTCACTTAATTGGTTTATGCTAACAAATTAAGTGTGGGGTGGTAATTCTATGACACTCTTCTTAATTTTAGTTAGCCTTATTTTGCTTAAATAACGTTCAATATTGATGATGATTACAGGAACAATGGCTCAAAAGGTAAACAAAGGCAAAGGAGTGGAATCTAGTTCATATCAAGGTCGAAAAAGATCAAGAATAAAGAACTCTTCAGAAGCTAACTGTGCTGCCTCATCTACTATTCAAGTTCCTCATTGTAAATTTGGAATCAAATAGGGCTTAAAGGAGGGTATTTATTGGTACAATGACAATAAAGAGCATCACTACCAACTAATAGAAGTAATTAACAAAGAGAGTCTGGCATGATATTATCCTCATATTTTTTCCTGTATCACTCATTTGAAACTTGACTTTATTTTTAAGGACTTGGGCAAATGTAACCTAGACTTAGTAAGAGCATTTTATTCAAACTGGTTCACAACACTCAAGGAAATAGGTAAAGATACGAGGAATTATCCTAAAACTGACGGCTGAGGCATTAAACTCCATTATTGGCACTCTAGAAGTGGACCACTCCAGACTAAGGGTACTTTATAGAATACCTTTGTACAGAGCTATCAGGCGTACCTAGTGTGGGTTATGTTCCATTGTTCGGTGGGAGCATCACAAAGAAAGGGTCTACCACAATACCTTTCCTTGCTTTCTTGAACAAGGAAGCACATATTTGGTTAAGGATAGCCAGAGCCTGTTTAATTCTAGGGTCACACTTCACAAACATCAATCAATGTTGGTGTAGTGATCCACATTTCTATGCACAAAGCTAGACTACAAAAGAAAAGATGATTTAGTTTTGGATGTTTGTAGACTAAACTATTGACAACTAATGATATCAAGAAAGATCCAGTTGATCATAAGCTACCGCAAAATCTAAAAAAAGTTGATATCACAAAGGTTAGAGAACCAGAATCGAGCAAAGGACCAGCTCTCACTACCACTGAAAGAGATAGACATAATGATAGTTTCTTCCACCATCTCTATGGTATGAAGAAGGTAGCAATGATGTGTGGTGGTCGTGAACCTACCATTGATGAGTTGCGCCAGTTGGATTATGAATATTCAATGAACGAGCATTCGAGAGAGATATATAGGGTGGGGCCCACTTTATGAGAGCTCGTGGAATGTGATATACCAATTTATGAGGATCAACGACTAGTGGATACTAATACAGAGGATTATTCTAGTGAGGAAGATTTTGACGCAGGTGGTATGACCTTTGATGTTAAGGAGGAGTTCTATTAGGCCCAGGTTCTTTTTTCTTTTGTTTGCACTGGGGACAATGCTATGCTTTAGTATAGGGGGTTGGGTAAAAAGTCTTTCTTAGATATACTCATGAGACTACGTTTGATTAACTTGCATACTACCTTAGTTTGTAATAATTAGTACCTTCACATTAGTAGACTTCTTTAATTTGGCAGTAGTAGTCATTTTGGTATTTTGGATTGTTCCTTGGTTAAATTTATGTTTTATGTTCTTTTATTTTTATATTAGACGTTGTAAAATAAATTAATTGTTAGGTGCTTTTATCTTTTATGGATGGATGACGACCATCTTAAGAGAAAATTAGACAGTTGTAGAGATTAACAAGTGGAACCCCTCTTTCATGAAAGTAAATTTAAGTGATCTCATTAGTTATATGGCAATATGATAAAGCCTGATATATGTTTTTTTTTAAAAAGGAAAAAAACATATTACTAGTAGATGAATGATTACTTTTGAAACTCCTACGGTAAACTATATGACTCTTGGGTAATTCAATCTTGAAGTTAAATTCATGTCATAATTTGAGTAAGAATTCAACATAGGCCCATCTTAATTTAAATATGTGCCATGTGTGAGTCAGTATTTTCTTATTCCATGTATCATTGTGGAGTCTAGAACTTGCCCAGTGTGTGTACAAAGCAAAATTAAGTATGTAAGGTTTAGGAAATGATATAGGCCTTTTTTGGTTAGCATTGTTGAATAACTTTGTTATCTATCCATTGTTAATAACCTTAACCATCCCCATTGAGCCTTTAGCCTATTATTTGATAGCTTCATTCATATCCTATTTCCTTTTGTTCGTTGAGCATGTTTTGATCCCTAAAATTCCCTAGCACTTTAGTAAAAAAATTAATGGATGGGAGTTAGGAATACAAAGAGGAATTGGTAATAAAGCCAACATACTAGTGTTTAGTTTATCAAAGAGATTATGCATTGTAGATAGTGGGAGTGTATAGTAGAAATAAACAAAGAGAAAAAGAGAAAAGAAAAGAAAAAGAAAAAAAAATAGTTCTATTAAAATGAAATAAATCTCCTACATCCACTTTGTAGTCTAATTCTAGGAGTTGGTCTAAATAAAGGAAATGTAAATTGTACATAGTAGAGAGGAAATATTGTTGAATTGATCTTTATGGTAAGGTGATCAATTAAAGTTCCTAGGGAATTTAGTCACTATTTGTATCCAAAAATAGTACCTACTTGTCCCTTAGCCTACATTACAACCCAATATAGTCCCACTTGATCTAATTCCTTAATATCCATTTATTAATAAAGTATTACACTAAGGTAAAGCCTATGGGTTACCTAATGTGTATGAGAATTCTTTGAGAGAGTGAGTATAAATTGTAATGCATATCCCTAAAAAGGAAAAAAAAATTGTTGTGATGTTTTACTTGTGGTGAGATATGTGGGGGTACTCTCTTGTGGTAATGGGAACCTATTTAGTGAAATATTAAGACTCTTTTTAGTTTCATAATTGAAAAATATGCATGGGTTGATAGTTATTAAGGAGTCTATTCTTGAGGGTAGGAAGTTTCTGGCTGTGTGAGCCTAACTTGAGCATCTTATTCTTAAGTAGTGAGATTGAAGCCTTGTATAGTGTGCATAAAGTAGACAAATTGTTTGAGGACGAACCAAGTTTAAAATGTGGGGTGGTGATCTTAGGTTTATTTATACACCTAAGTACCATAAATTACCCATCTATTTGCTATCCTTTTAGAAAAAAGTGTATGGATTCATATGTTTTATTTCCTGATTTTGATGTAAATGAGCTAACCTATATAATTAGTATGATTTCAGGAGTAAAAGAGACAGATGGAGACATAAAGGGATCACGAAATGCTGATAGCATAAGACATAAGAAAATTAGCATGTTGTAGGCAGTGTTGGCACCGAAAAATTATAACCAGAGGCTATTTATTAATATAAATTAAGTGTAGGGACATGGAAGTAATTAAAATACTATTAAAATACCCTAAGCTGAGTTTGGATGATTAGTTTGTATCTTTTGAAAGAGAGAAGTGGCGGCTAAGACATTTTCAGAAGGGTTCATTTTCTTATCCAAAAACAACACACAAACATCGTTTGATTTTGGTATGATTAGTTTAATTGATTAAACGTTCTTTTTGTTCATGTGTAGTTAAGCCTTTTTAGGTAGGGTTATGGGATCCTTGTATTTTCCAATCTACACTATCGGTTTTTGAAGTCATTCTACAATTGTGTCTTATATCCTATTCTCTTAAATTATAATGAATTCTCATGGTAGAAAACATTGAGAGTGTACCATAAAAAGCAGGTCGCTTGAATAGACAAGTTATTTTTCGGAAAAGATAGTAGTGACAAGGAGTTAGAGTTTTCAACCTCTAGCTTATAAGTTAATGACTTAACCAGATTAATGACTTGGGGATCACGTATAATTACTTTAAACAATTTTTGTTAGAGAGAACTAAAGTAAATCTTTCTTGGAAGATTTGTAAACACTTGGATTGAACTTTTAAATACATTTCTCTATAAGTACAATATATTTACGAATTCATAAAATTCATAGCTTGAAAGTATTGAAATAAGAAGGTGAATATAACCCTAGTTTGCTATTTCTCTGTATTCAAGTATTACAAGACGTGTCCCACTATTTTTGAACTAAAACTAACAACAAACCCCCTTTTTATTTTACGGAAACAGATAATTAAAAGTCAATCTACATATAACTTAATTAGCACCTTATTCTCTATGGGATTGGACCCTAACTTAGTTTGGTATATGATTGACAACGACCGTTTTCGCTCTTGTAAGAGAGGTGTAATTTGGACTTATCACAATACACTAATCAAAAAGAAAATAATTATACCTATATTGAACTATTATTATTTTGTTCCAAAATGACTTAAAAATCCTATGTAGGACTCTTTTAAGAAAATCATATTTTCGAAACTAGCTGAACATCCCCTATGCTCAAGGAATATTTGCCCTTTAAAATTCTTGATTTTTGAGCTATAGTGGTGCTATAATCAAGTTACAATGATTTTTGGATTTTCAATAAGAATAGAGTAATAAACCATGAAAATAATGAAATTTTACCACAAATTTGAAGGATAGTGGAATAATTAATCTTCATCCAAGCCCCCAAAATAGCCTACAAACGTTATCCCCAAGCTTTCCCTCTTTATAGCATTTAAGTATTTTGGAAATAGATGAGAAATGGTAAAAACAGACTAAATAAGGTATTTATACCCTTTCAAGGTAAATGAGTATTGCCTACGCAATCCAACAATCTCTTATGCGATACCTTGCCAGATGATCAAATGTGGCTTACGCGACAATTGTATCGTGTATGAAATACTTGCCACCACTGATCATCCTATCTCTTATGTTATAGTCTATAGTTACATACACAACATATGTTGTGGTTGGAATATCCCTGAAGAAATCAAGGGCATCGCGGACACGATGCACCTACACTAGCGGCCAACACCTCAGGATTCATCTGGAATCCCTTATACGCAAATGAACTAAGCTACCCTGTTAGATTTTTTGTTCCAAACTCAATAGTGCATTAAAAATTTCCATTAGAGGATATTTTGATAAACTGTGGGTCCCACACCCACTTGCCATTTCTCTTAACTTTCGACTAATAGATCGTAATGAGCCCGGGTGCCTCGAAACCTAAACCAAGGGTTCATTTAGCATAAAATTGATATTATGGATCTATTTAAATATTCAAATTTGTCATACGAGATTGGATGACTAAAATTTTTTCCTTGTAGAAAATTGAACTGGGAAAGACTTCAAAACTAGAAATTAGCTCTGAAAACCAAATAAACTTTTGGGCAACTAAATAGTCAGTCCTATCAGGTCTTAAATGACTTGTGGAAGCTATAGGAAAGCTCTAAATGAAAATAATATGTAGAAATATAGAAAATGACCTGAGGGTTATTATAGTGATAGTATTGTAGTTTCATCCAATTTGTGTTATATATGCATGTTTACAATTTTGTCGTGTGTTTTTTTTATGCATGTTGCTGGGTGTGGCTAATGCAAAGAATTTTTATGTTTTACTGTGATTTTTAACATACCTCTTTGCTAAATGTGTGATGTTTTTGTATTTGGAGTGTTCCCATGAGTTACTTGTGAAACATGGTAGGCAGAAACTTATTTCTTGGTTTTAGTTCATGGATAAAAATTGTTCCCTGCAGGTCATGGCTAGAGGGTCAATTAATGAGTGGTGGTTTTACCACCCATTCTTACTAAACATTTGTGCACATTACCTTGTTTTCAATTAATAATCCATACATAATGGTGATTAAATAAACTAATATCCATTTTTTGTAGGCATAGAGTTAAGGAGGTAGAAAGATGTATATTGGAGCTTAAAATGAAAAAAAAGGGAGCAAGAAAGTACTGCTGATGACCTGGAGAAGAAGGGCCTCAGTTACAAAATTCATGGTCTTCTGGCCGCGATCATGGTAGTCAAGAAGGTTCAATCAACTACGGTCACGTAAGTCTATCGCGGTCATGGAGGCCACAGTCATTTATAAGCTAGTATGATTGCGGCTTAGCAGAAGCATTTATCCCAAGGAATAATCTGGAAATGCACGTGGCTGATCCCAATTTTGACAAAAAGACTCAAACCCTATGTCATTGAATATTCCATCTTCCCAAATTTTAGATTTAGATCTTGACATGATAGCCTCTATTTTGGAGAAAAAAATATTGTATAAATTTTTGGTGAAGAATACATTGGAGACCTTCTGAGAGGAGGAATAACTCACTTCCATTGTTGACTTGTGGATGTGCAAAGTTTGAAGTAACATTTACTTAGGATTCAATAAATCATTTCAATGGAGATTATGGGTATATCTTTACTTATTTATCTTATGTTTAGCTAGATCTCCCTCTTTGAGTTTTGTGTGAATAGGGGTTAAAGTGTGTGTGGATTGTTATTATTATCTTCTATTTGGTAGTTCATACTTTTGGGTTTTATCATTGTTATGCTAACTTGGTTGGGATATGTGGATGAAATCCCCAAATACCCACATAGGTTTGATAAGTGAATGCTCCAAATTCTAGAAAGATGAAGGTCATCTTTAAAAGAAGGGTTTTAGGTGAACTTTAGGTATCCACATCATCCTTGAAAGAGGGATGTGGAGACCAAAGCAATGATAGACAATCAAGTATGTAGTTTTCTGAATTTTCACTATCTTAGACATAACAGAGATTATGTAGTTAACTATACCATGGGTATCATCCAAGAAATAGGGATGCCTAGGTTGAGGTTGTTCTTACCAATCATTGAACACACCCGTTAGGTATGCGAATAAATTAACAGGTGAAAGCTTGGTCTTTTGTTGAATGACAAGCACCAAAATCTATAACCGAACCTACCTATATTTTAGTTACTAAGTTGATGTTAATTAGTAACAGCCATATGACATTACCTTAGTAATGCATAATCCCAAAATCCATGCCTAATTGTTAAAAATCTAATTATTCTTAGCCCCGATTTTATACTACAAAACCCAAAAAAAGAACCATTAATGTAGACTCTTATCTCCCCCATTTTTATCTTCTTATACAATTGGTTTGAATTTAACTTGTATCTACAATTTCTAATTAATTTGATAGCCACTCTCATTGTTCCTCGTGGATTCGACCCCGACTCTAAGATTGGGTAAATATATTGGCGATGACCTCCTTGCACTTTAATTGACTTGTAAGTTGAGCCTTATAAAAAATGGCACCGTTATCGGGGAACAATTTGGAGTATTAAGTTAGTTTGGAATTTAAGTTACTTGCTTGAATTCAAGCTTTTATATATTTGTTTGTGATTTTCTTTTGTAGGTAGATTTTTATTTTATTTTACTTTTCTTTATGTCATTTTCCAACGAGTACTATGTAGGTAGTCGGGAATCCTATCGTGACAACCCATGTCTAATTTATGACATACCACACTTTAGGGGAGATTGTAACTATGCTTCCTGGAGAGATATGGACCCACCATCTCGATCCTATTGGGAGTATAGGTGTTCTATTTATAGTTGTCGAGAAGGACATTGGGATGACTATCCAAATTCCCCTCCCACCTATTATGCTGACGGAGTTTCTAGTTCTTCTTATGAGCTTAATAGGTCCTATGATGAAGATAAAGAAGAGAAACATACCAATTCCAATAGAGTTGACTCAAGACTACTAGCTATTTTGGATCGGTTGGATACAACAGGGGAGATTCTAGAAGACATACACCAAGAGACATTAAGATGGAAAAACATCAAGATAGGGGAAATGAACAAAGAAGAAAAGCTTGAAACTATCCCTACCTTGCCCATTTCCTAAGCAGAGGTTCATCAAGAAGTGAAACCAAGCTATGATGATAAGCTTCATAGCGAAGACTCCTCGGTGACTTCCCAATCTATTGACTCAAATTAGTAAGAAGAAGTCGAAATAAAAGGAATGGTGCTAGAGTCTCAAGAAGAAGAATACAAATCTCTTATGATGACTCTAGATCATTCTGGGGTGAAGATGCTTTGGAGAAAGCCATTTTAAAATCAGGGGTTGGACCTCCTTCAAACCACTTTTCAACATTGTGCCTCTAGGATGTGATGAGAATCCATCCACCGAGACAAATGATAGATTGTGGGGAGATGGAGTACGATTCCTATATTGCAGAATTTGACATTCTGAAAAAGCATATGGAACCCCATCTATCAAAGGCCAAGGAACTTAACTTTGGATGTACAAGGAATGACCTATGTATGACCTCACCTTAGCCCAGAAGCCTCTGTGGAAATTTGATGTGAAATTGGGTAAAAGGTCTAAATATTCTAAATGGAAGCATAAAAAGAAGTGGTAAAGGCATCGTTCTACGACATTAAACTAAGCTCTTGATGGGAGGCACCCTATCACACCATGAAAAGTGGCACATATCCTTTTTAATTCATACATGGTAGAGTAGATTTTTATTTTTTTTGATGCATTCATATCCATGAATTATTGGTGCTAAGAGAAATTTTGATTTAATTTTAAAAAGAAACATGCAAAATTGGCAATTTTGGACTGAGTAGGAAATGCAAGAGACCCGATTGTTTTGTCTTAGTTACAGTGATCACGGTCTGTATCACCGCAATTGTAGAGGCCACATGACCGCAATTATGGAACAAGGACCGTGATCATGGTCAAATTAGTTTAAGTGACCATACGAATGTCATTTCTTCCCGCGCCTCTCTCTCAATTTCTCTAAAAAATATCTCAAGTTTGTGGCTTTGCATTGCATACCCAAGTATCATTTCATCCCAATTGCATCATCTGATTTGATAAGTTATCTTAACTCCCTTCATTTGTTTGATCATATGCTTAGTACTTGTAGTTTAGGAGAGGCCTAAAATAATGTTTCCATAAATAAATACATGCTTATTTATTACTATTGTTGTGGTTAGCTATTATAGTTGGTGTACACACTAATGGGGAAGTCTTGAGTACCCAAATTTAATCTTTAAATGGTTTAAATGATTGTGTACACCATGTGTTCGATTTAATGCACCTATGAATTCTATGTTAAATTCTTTGAATTTGAGGGTATAATCATGATAACTAGGCTTAAGTACCTTAGTCTTAATTCTTATGCACCCAGAAGAATATGAATCTGGGGATAAAATTGTGTGTTTTATCTGAAGTGCAGAACTACAGACTACGGTCATAGGTACCGCGATCGCGGTCCTAATGACCATGATTGTGTCACCGTGGTCGTGGTCATTGCTCCGCTATTGCCATAACTGAGGGAAGTGTCTACAGGAACAAAAAAAATTTTCAACACATCCTTTGCTGAACCCAAAACCTCCATAACACTACCACCTAAGCTTATCTGTTTGATCTAGAATGTTTTTAGTGTGATAATATTAATGATGTTTTGAGTTACATTGCTTTTAGGTTCTCAGCCTCAAATATTAGAGATTTCAACGACACTAGATTCATAGTCGCGCATGTTAATAACTCTACTATGAGGATTTCCACTGGATAAAGCTACTCCCTAAAAGGGATATCATCTTAGTCAAGGTGGAAGAGAAGCTCCTAGAATTCCACGCCAGACTCACTACTACCCAGTGGATATGCTTTTCCCCAGAACTATGCTATGCTAATGCGTCGTGGGTACGTGAGTTCTACACAAACCTCACTGTAGTTTCTCTCAAAAACCTAGTAATGACAATTTAGGGTAAGCAAGTGAACTTTGGAGCGGGGTAGATTAATGTGGTATATGGGCTCCCAGATTCTTACATGGGGCAGTTCTAAGCAAGATCATGTGAGACAGAGACCTGGATGGCAAATATTTTATGTCCTGGAAAAGTAGTTCCCTGGTCCATCACTAAAAGTGATATTTTAATGAAGGGTTTCACTGCAGAGGACAAGCTTTAGCTGAACATCATATGCAGTCGAGTATTTCCATGCACCCATATGACCATAGTTACATATTTTCAAGATCGAATGGTGGTTTGCATCCTAAATGGAATCCCTCTCAATTTGGGAAAGATTGTTCTTTGGGAGTGGAGGTATTTCCAAATTCTTAGAGGTACGCATCTACTTTTCTCTTTCCTTATCACCGAACTTTCCAAAAGGGCAGCAGTGGAGGATTATGTTGTAGATACTTAGGAGCACCCAGGACCCCACATCTTCCCACTCAAATTCAGGGGTGAGGGTGTCCCAGGTCAGAGCAATAAAAAGAAGACAGACTCTGGAAAATTAGCCTAATAGGACACAGATTCTTATATAACTTCGTCAGCCAACCCCCTTGATGACATCTTTGATCAGATGAGGGAGGTTAGGAAGCTAGTGTCCATATTGCCTCAGGGATGGGGTGATCCCTCCACTACCCATCATTCATATATAGCACAGTCAGATTATGAGAAGTATGTGGTGGAAGCAGAAGTAGGGAGCCACTATTCCCAGTTTGAAAAGAGACTACTCAGCCATAGTAGGATTACACAGGGACCTCAAGGAGTCATATAAGAACATGGTAAAGATAGACAAGAAAATATTTAAAGTCACCGTGGTTGGACAATGAATACAAGGTCCCCACTTATCAGTCAGATGATCATGATGGCTGTGATGGTGCAGAGTTAGTAGGAGAGAGCAGTATTTAATGTAGATTCAGGGAGACCCCTCTTACTCTTGCTTTATTACACATGTAGTAAGGACACTGCATTTCTTTTAGTTGGGGGTACCCCCAAATTTATAGTGTTTTAATGTTGTGATGCTGGATATTTCTTTTTATTTTATTTTGTTTCAGATGATTTTCTGAATATTACTTTGTTTTTTCTGTGGGATGCTACATCTTATGGAACTATAATGGTGACCACATTTTATGTATTATCATGTGGTTTTTAGTTTTAGTTGTTCTTTTAATTTTATTTTGATTTTGATGATGCATGATAAGCTTTGCCCTATGATAGATTGACTGACGACATTCTTAAGAGTAAAGCCTCATGTTTGGGTTTTGAACATAGATGTAGGGGAATTGTGAGTACCCGTGGCATAAATATCAAGAATGCAAGGGAAGTATGAGTACTTGTAGCATTATAAATTGTGAATTTGGAATCACATTTTACGTCATTGGCAAAGTCTGAATAGCCATATGGTTGGTTTTCCCATTTTGAGCCAAAATGTGAGGCTAAGGATTTGGTTGTTGCCGTAGTTTAGAAAATTTTATGTGGTTATAATGTAAAATGAACAATCCCCTCCGTCCAAAATGTTTTAAAACAAAATTAAGGGCAAGGACGTGAGCAATTTTGTAATAAAACTTTTCTTTTTTTGGGGCTCCATAATTTCTTGATTTGTGAATAGAATTAGATACTCCAAAATCGTCTCTAGAGGGAAGGAAATTTGAGATCCCTTAGAGAATTTTTCATGCCATGTGTAGTGATCTATTTTCTTTCATCTCTTGTAAACTTGTGTTATCTAGAAATTGCCCCGTTAATCTTTCAAAGCTAATTTTGATTGAATTTTGTTGGAGAAACGATCTTAGGCCATCTTTTTGATTTTGGAAGCCACTTTATCCTAAAAATCCTACCCAAGTATGAATGTAATCCCTAGTTACCCACTTTGATCCTTTGAACCTTTTTTTGGAAAATACATTACGAACCGTGAGCCATTCTTTTTATCCCTCTTTTTACCATACCCTCCTTGAACTTGAAGATGTAATTTGAGGCCACAAAGTTGTAAGTGAAATGCCTAGTTTCCTTGGCATTGAAACCAAATTAATAGAAAAATAAAGGATATGACAAAGGAATGGATTACACAAATATTTCACGAAAAAGGAATGAAAGGAAAATAGTGAACAAAAGAGGTGAAATGTTGGCATATGAAAAGAGAGAAAACAAAGAAGAGTGTCCCATAGTCAAAAAAAAAGATTAAATAAAGTGATCTAGATGTTCAAGTTAGGGTGTAGACATGTTAGTTACAAATTATATACTACCCTAACCAAACCTACATTACAAGCTTATAAATTCTTTCGAGATTTCCATCCATTTACTTTTTTGTAGTGGCGATTGAAACTAGGGGAAAGCTTATGGTATGACACCTGTTTCATAGAGATTTCTTAAGAGGGAGAGAGTTTTTGCACTTAAATTCTTTTTTGCATATTTTGTAGCTTGGTGTGTGGAATTCTCTTCCTTGTGAGGATTGGCATGTGAACAAGTTGAGGTGGGTGATTTGTGTCACCTCTCAAGCGATGACAAAAATGGGGTATATCTTAGTTTTAGTCAAAAAGTGAGTCACTTCTATAGCATTAGTGGTTGTTTCCTGATTGCTCTTTAAATTATTTTGTATCCTTTGATAGTGCATTTTATGATGAGGGGAGTAGTGAAAATATTTTAGCCCATATGTAATGACCAACTTGTTGGTAGTGACTAGGGTTAAAGTCATTGTGATCTTTAAGACATGAAGTTTAGGCATAAATGATTGTGTCTCATAGTAAGAGGTAGTGTTGCTTGAGGAGAAACAATAGCTCTAAGTTGGGGGTGTTAATGAGTGATATTCTACCACCCATTCACACTCAACATTTATGCACATTACCTTGTTTTGAATGAATAAATGAGACATAATTATGATCAAATGAACTAATATCAACTCTTTGTAGGCATAGAGTTTAGGAGATAGAAATATGTGGATTGGAGCTTAAAATAAATAAAAAGGGAAAAAGAAAGTGCAGCCGAAGACATGGAGAAGAAGGGCCTCAGTTACCATGGTTGCGGTCCTTTGAATGCAATCGTGGTAGTCAAGTAGGGTCAACAAAACGCAATTGCAGCCAAGCTGATGCGATTGCGGTTTTGCAAAGGGATTCAACCGAATGGAAAATCTGGAAATGCACGTGGCTGATCCTAATTTTGACGAAAGAACTCAAACCCTAAGTTATTGAATATTCCATCTTCCCCAATTTTAGGTTTATCTCTTGAATTAATAGCCTACATTTTTTGAGAAGAAAATATTGTGTAAATTTTGGGTAAAGAATACATTGGAGACCTTCTAAGAGGATGAATAGCTCACTTCCATTGTTGACTTGTGGAAGTGCAAAGTTTTTAGTAACATTCAATTAAGCTTTAATAAATCATTTCTATGGATATTATTGGTATATCTTTACTTATTTATCTTATGTGTATCTAGATCTACCTCTTGGGGTTATGTGTGAATAGGGGTTAAAGGGTGTGTGGGTTGTTATTGTTAGCCTCTATTTGGTAGTTCAAGCCTCTGTGTGGTAGATCATACTTATGGGCTTTATCATTGCTATGCTCACTTGGTTGGGATTTGTGGGTGAAAGCCCCAAATACCCACATGAGTTTGATGAGTGAAAGCTCCAAATTCTAGAAAGCTCAAGGTCATCTCCGAAAGAAGGATTTTGGGTGGCTTTAGGAATCCACATCATCCTTGAAAGACAGATGTGCAGACCAAAGTAATGATAGAGATTGATGTGTGTTGTTTGCTAAATTTTAACTATCTTAGTCATAAGGGTGATTGTGAAGTTAACTATACCATGGGTGTCATCCTAGAAATAGGGATGCCTAGATTGAGGTTGTGGTTACCAATTGTTTAACACAACCATTAGGTATTTGAAAGAATCAACGTGTAAAAGTTTTTTGTTTTGTTGAAAGACTAGCACCAAAATCTATACCCGAACCTACCAATAATTGAGTTACTAAGTTGATGTTGATTAGTAACACCCACATGACATTCCCTTAGTAATGCATAATCCCAAGATCCGTTCCTAATTATTAAAACTCTTGGACTAAAGTGGGCCAGAGGAGTTTTCATACTACTCAAGCTAACTACAACACTAATAGGGAAGACCAAACCTATAGAGGTAATTATCATATACCTCAATCATCTTCTCCTTATACCATTTGGGGTTATAAATGTCAATGCAAAGGACATATTTCTAGAGAGCGTACACAATGGAGGTCAAATATGATCTTTTCTGATTGAACTTATGCTAAATATGTGATAGAGTGAGAGGTTAGGAATGGTTATGATGAGCCTAAGGTTAGGCTTGATGAATAATCTTAAAATCCAAATGATAAGAAATTAGATAAAGGTTTTAACTCTTTTGGTGATTTAAAGAGAATTATGGGGAATCTTTCTCAAGAGCAACTTGATAAATATGTGAACCTATTCCATTTAAGGTTGAAGATGATTGATACAGTATATTATATGATCCCTAATGGTAGTAGTAGTACTAATATGGTGAGATTCACTATGGTTGATAGAATGAAGCTTCCAATATAAAGACACTCCAAGCCATACAAACTTCAATTGATCATTGAGAATGATGAAGTAGAGGTAACCAAGTAAATACGTATGAATTCCAGCATTAGCAAGTATCGAGATAAGGTGTTATGTGATATTTTGCCCGTGCAATCTTTTCATATGTTGTTTTGTAGACCTTGGATATTTGGTGTGGATGTTCAATATCAAGTGGAGTCCAATATATACTCATTTGTACTTAGAGGATAAATGCACGCTCTTGTAACTTTAATACCTTTTCAAGTGGGTAAGGAGTAAAATATAATGAGAGGGCTTTTGAAAGTACTTAAGAGAGAAGAACTTGAAAAAGAGAAGAAATAGTTAACTCAAGAAGAGGAGTTTTGTGAGATTTATTAGCTGAGAAGTGACTTGATTGAGGTGCACAAAAATAGTTAATTCTGGGACTTACCAGTACCAATCCATTATTTCCTACTAACCATGGAGCTAACATTTTTCCTAGTACCATCCTTCTCTTATCCAGGTTCATGGAAAATTATTTCTAAAGGAGGATCCGAATAAAATCCCACATGAACAAAGGGTTCAACGCGTCATGACCCAAATTACAAGTCATGATGGCACCTACTTTTTGCCACTATTGGGTAAGCCAAATAATAGCTCAGAGCTATAAACAATTGGCTAATTTGGGGGAATATAGCCTAAAAATCGGGAATCAACAAATTAAGCCATATAATAACAATATAAAAACTATGATAGTCTAGAATATTGATACAAAATCCATAACCATCCCATGACCTACTAGGGTCGATACTATATCTACTACAAATAATTCATGAGTACTGAAATAGTTAAATAAAATATGTTTAAAAAAATGAAAAACTAGACATAGACTATAGAAGGAAAAAGGGCAACTGACTCAAAGTGGTCACTCTATCTCTGAAATTAACTTACCATGATTGTAACGTCAACAATGGCTATTAATTGGATGTGCACCATAAAAATACAAAAGTGTAGTATAAGTACTAAAACCACGGGTACTTAGTAGGCATCATCCACCAACTGAGTGAAATCATGATATACCTATGATAAAATGTGAGATAAATAGGCTAAGTCAAGGTAAAGGGGCAAACCTAGAAATAATCTCCACCATTGTTGTGCATGAATAAATAAATAAATTTTGAATAGTAACATAAAGTTCACACAATTATAACTACAAAATTGGTCCCCATAAGTAGTTAAATGAAGAAAAGTATATAACCCAACATGGGAATCCATAAGCCCGGAAGGTGCTATCAAAATAAAGTAAATAACCAAAGAACCATAAATTATCAAATATCAAGCCATAAGCATGAATCTATTTGTACCTTATCATATCATATCACAAATAACTCTCAATGCTGGACTCGAACCAACATCATTTTCAGCATTTTTTGGATCTAAAATGGGACTCATATCATCAATAACATCATCAATTGCTCGACTCAAATCGAAACTTATAATACTAATAGAATCATTAATTTCAAGACTTGAACCAAAACTCAAAATAATAAACCACTAATTTTACCTGGAATTTACCTCAACACCCAAATACCAAACCAACATGATTATTAAGTATCCAATTTTCTCGAAGTCTCAAAATAAGCATTTCAAAGTATATAAAAAGTGTATTGAAGTCTACGAAAGCTAACATAAGTCTTGGACTAAAGTGGGATAAAGGAGCCCACATCTAATGTAGGATAAGGTATTTAAACCCATTTATAGATGTCAAATAAGAGGCAATTATCTATAAGATAGCAATTCTACCTAAATCAAGAGTAACTAAGTCGATTATGCCTAAGTTATGGTCCCATGATATCCTAAACAGTCTAAATAATTCAAATATGTTCAATCTTAGCTCCAATAACTATGTCCCTTCCCATATCTAGCATAATATCATAAACATACTACAAAATAGTTCAATATATGCAGAGGAAAAACCTAGCCTACCTGGACGCCGAAGAAAAGCCCAAAGAATCAACTAAACTAATAATTTTCCCTTACAAAAGATGCCACACTAACAAAATCATAAGCTACTCACCATAATTTGAATAATGAAACACACATTGCACTATTCTACTTTGGGAAAAAATTACGTAAAAATCCCATGAAGAGAATGTTTGCAGAATCACACTTTCAAAATTGACACAACATCCCTCTATGCTTAAGGACCATTTACTCTCCAAAAAGGGTAAATTCCCAGCTCTAATGGAGCTATAATCAAACCACAAATATCTTAGGAATTTTTGAAAAATATGAAGGATTAATTCATAAAATAGTCAAAAGCATAACAAGAGTTCAAAGAAGAAACACGTAATTTAACTCCAAAATCACCCATAATTCATTCTCTTAAGTTTTCACACTTTTTAGGTTTTTACACTGCGGAGAATGCATGAAAAGATTTGAGTAATGAGGATAAGGGGGAAATTTATAGGCTTCCCATGTACATGGGTTCCGCTTCAGAGGACACTGGGCCTCTTAAGTTGTCTCCTCTTAAGAGACCTAGTGTTCCATTAGCAACAGTCAAAAATCTGCACAGGTATTGCTTAAGTGGTCCCTTGCCACTTATGCAGCTATCGCTTGAGCGGTAGGGGTTTCGCTTTAGAGACATCTGACTAGGCCAACCCGATCTCTTAAGAAATGGGTTTGTCTCTTTAGCGCCACATTCGCTTAAGAAGCCAAAAAAGGAGCTTAGGTGGTGCAACAACACCAACTAAGGCATTGAATTATTTCAAGTCTCCGCCAACCCCTCGGTATTTATTTAGGATCTCATATGTGTAAAAGAACTATGCAACCCTATCAGTTTTGATATTTTAGAAAAAACAATGTTTATATTCAACTTTGATGTGTTAGAACAATCTGAATTGGCATATCAGGGCAATTCACTGAAGTTTTAACCTAATCACAAATATAAACCAACAAAGACTTTAAAAAAGTGAATTGGCTCTAAAAACCAATCGAATTACCCGATAATCAAATTATTAGGTACAACAAGTCATAAATGACTTGGGAAAGCTACAAGAAACCTTGAAACTACAAAAATGAGCGGAAATACATAAAATGACCTAGAGGGTCATTATAATATCCATTACTAAAAGAACTTTCATTCGCAAAACTAATGGATTGAAATGTACTAAAGCCTCAAAACAATAAGGATACTGGGTCCGCATCTCACTCTTGATCTCTCAAATAGCTCCTCTGATGGGCGGTGCCTCCACTAAACCTTAAATACTGGAATATCTCTTGTGTGTAACATCCTGACTTCACTGGTCATTATGAGAATAAGCTACTCCATGAATGTCAACTGCTCATCCAACTTGATTGAGTACCATCTAAGCATATGAGATGGATCATTAATGTATCACCAAAACATAGAAACATGGAAATCCAGATAGACAACAACAAAATCTGGGGGTAAGGATAACTCATAGGTTACCTCAACAAGTGTACAAAGACTCTCAAAGGGTCCAATATATTTAGTGTTGAGATTTTATTTCCTTACAAACCTTATCACACCCTTTTATGGGTTATAGTTGCAGCAATACCTGATGAACAACACCAAATCAAAAGGAATGAAATCGGCGATCAACATAAGCCTTCTACCTATTCTGATCTACCCCCACCTATTCTAAATAACATTGACTCTATCTAATGTCTCCTGAAGCATATCAGTACCATGGGGTCCAATCTTATACATCTCAAACCACCTAATTGGAGAACAACATCACCTACCATAAATCAAAGGTACAAGTCTAGTCATAAGTCATTAAAATGTCTAAATTCTTTTAGGGTCCAAGAATAAATGTAAAATAAATCTCGCAAAAGGCTTCATCACAATACTCAATATTAGCTATTATTAAACGTGAACTCTGACAAGTCAGAGTGTTGTTCCCACTAACCACCAAAATCTATAAAATAGGCTTAGAGCATATATCAGGAACCTAAATGTCTACTCAACTGCCCATTGATCTAAGGATGGAAGGTGGTACGAAGATCCACCTGATTACCCAACTCCACCTAAATTTTTTTCCAAATCTTCAAAATTAACACCAAACCCCAATATGAAAGAATAGATATAGGTATGCCAAGCAATGGACTATCTTTTTATATACCTATGGACTAACCTCTTTGCATTGATGGATATTTAAATAGGAATAAAGTTTGCCGACTTGGTCAACCAATCTATAATGACCCAGGTACCATCAGAAAAAATATGCGGTGTGAGACAAACCACTAACAAAGTACATAGTAATACACTCTCACTTCCATTTAAAAAATAGGCAATCTATAAATCAAGACTCTTGGTCTTTGATTCTCAGCCTTAACCTACTAACAACATAGGCAATGAGCTATAAAGTACTTTATGTCTCTCTTCATACAAATCCACCAAGAATGATTCTTCAAATCCCTATATATCTTAGATAACCTAGGTAAATAAAGTATCTGTAGCTCTAAGCCTCATGTAAAATTGACTAAATTAATTCATCAATCCTCAAAACACAAATGTTTCTATTAAATCTCAAAACACCCTTAGAATCTATAGTATCCCTCTTGGACTCACCTTTCAACAACTAATCACAGATAATACAAAGTGTTGTATCCTTAAATTGATGACTCTAAATATAATAAAATAGCAAATACCTTTCCTCAACATTAGAATGAATCCTCTTAAGGTCTAAAATATCAAGTCCCACTATCAAGTTTTCTATGGAGTGAACCTCTTGTGCCAATGACCTCTAAGAAACTAAAATACAAACTAAGCTAACCATACACATTACCTTCCGACTCAAGGAATCCACTACTATATTTTTCTTACCCAAATGATAATAAATAAATAGATGTCATAATCCCTAAGCAACTTCATTATTTGTGCTTTCTAAAATTAAGTTCTCTCAAGGTCTTAAGATAAAGGCTATAATAATCCGTGAAGATGTCTCAATGCACGCCATAGAGATAATTCCTACAAATTTTAAGTATGAAAACTACCGCTACCAACTCTAAACCATGAGTGGGGTAGTAGTGGCCGTGCACCTTCAGCTGCCTTAACACATCTGTAAAAACTCGACCCTGCTGCATCAACACATAACAAAAAGCAACACTAGATGAATCACAATATATATGGTGAATCTCTCACCCTTAATAGGAAGATATAAAATAGGATTTGAATTAATAAATTCATTTAGATTTCCAAAGTTTGACTCACACTTCTTAGACCATTAGAAAGGAAACTCCTTATGAGTCAATTTAGTTATCGGTGCTGCAATAGTAGCAAAACTTCTAATGAATTACCTATTGCAACAAGCCAAACCTATGAAGTTATGAACCATAGATGGACAGGCAGGCTTGGCACAATCATGAATATCCTTAATAATTGTTGGGTCTACCATAATCCCATCCTTAGACACCACATGTAAAATCTTTTCTAAGTGTTCAAGCTTCATGTTTTTTAATTCTATTTCTCTGTTGATTTCTCAACTAACTAACAATTAATTAAATTTTGTAATTATTTATTAACTATTTTTTACTCATCAAATGCTTTCAAGTGATGAACCTCTCTAAGGACTCAATTTTTTTTCTAAGAGTCCAAACATCATGGTTCTTTTCTTAAATTCCTTATCCATCAATTTTTTAAGTAATTAACTTATTTAATAACTTTTTAAGTAGATTTAAAACATCAAATAAATTTTTTGATTCATTAAATATAGAAACATCAATAATTTTTCTATTTTTGTTATTTAATTTTTCTTGGGTCTAATTGTTTTGCTTTTTTTCTTAGGCTTTCTGATCATAAATCATATATAACATTCTTTATTCAAGTCATTTAGTCTTTATTCGTGTATTTCTTATTTAAAGAGATTTATGAATCCACCACACCACATAGATAGGTGACCTTAAATTCATTAAAAAAATCTAGTTCACAAGTAATGTTGAGAAGAAATCGTAGAGTTATGTTGAGTGATACATATGATTAAAGTGGGGATTTTACTATTAGCCTCATGTTTTGAGTTTTATAAGTACAATGTCTAATCATTTGTCTTATAGACATGGAGGAAGAAGCTTGGTAAACAATATGAGGGCATAAGCCGATGTGTTGAGTAGGGTGAACAATATTAATAAAAGAGTAGTTAAAACAAATGGAAGGTTTGGAGGTATGTAGAATAGGGTGAGAAGGATGTATAGTATGATCAAAAGAAGGTTACCTATGACAAGTCAAAGAGAAGGAACTAGAAGGGCCTAGACTTTCCCCTTTATCTTAACTTATGAGCTCATTGAGAATTTTAATTGTAATTGTAATCGAAAGTCATAAGATTGAGATACTAAGTGACACTTTCACATTTTTCTCTTCCATATTCTGATGTTCAGGGACTATTTGGTGTATAATAATCTAAGGGGTGTGAGTTGATGTGTGGTGAATTTATGGAGAAGTTAAAGGTCATAAACATTGTAGGATGTGCTAATACACTAATTAATTAGGGGTTGTGTGATTTTTATCTACAAGAGTTTTTTATATTGCTTTGTGTATGTCATGCAGCCCGTGGGGTTTTATGTAGAAGCTTATATACATGGTTAAAGGGAAAGGGGATGAAAGAACAACTTAACTTAATAAATTACTGGCTTACAAGCTGATTGCTTCTGGTGAAATCAAATAGTCTAAAGTAGTTGATTATCTGTTAATGCTAGATTTACACCTTATTTCGCTGTAGATTAGTAATTTGAAGGGGATAAGTTTAATTCATCGTAGTAGCCGAGTTAGATAGCAAGGTATGTAAGGCTATTTAATTCCATATTCTTTGAAATGAAATCACATACTTGTGTTACTACAAATAAAGTGAGGTTTCTAAGTTTTCTCCATATTAAAGGCTATATAGAAATGATGTACCATTTTCAGCATCACTAATGACCTTTCTCGTACTCTCTATGATCTCACAAATATATCAAAGTACTTCAAATATATCTTTATACTACATTTGTGTGTTTACACATTCTAGTCAACCCATTTTCATATGTTTCCCTTCTAATTGTCAATAAGAAAGTAGATTACACGTGGTAAGTGCATTTACGTGTTAGGTATGCAATTTGCCCATTTACTGCCAACTTTCTACAATTGTCCATCTGATAATATACTTTATTTATCACATATTTTCATGTTCATTTCATTAGGTATCACTCTCACTGTCGTTTTCTGTAATGTTACCTCATAAAATCCGTACTTGTTCTAGTCTATAGTTTACATCTCATTACTTGCGATATGAATTTGTCCCTAAATTAAATCTATCCATAAGCTTCATTAGTTCTCTTAGTCATGTATTTATTTTATTTGATATTTTTTTAGTAAGTAATTAGTTGTTATATCACTGCATATATTACATATCACTTGGAAGAAGTTAGATGCCTTCACCCCATATGCACCTATGCTCCATATGAAATCTCAAAGTATTTATTGTGTAATTTAAGATCCTTAGTGTTACATTACTATTACAAATGCCTCGCATATCATTATTATTGCCAAGATTACATATTCACATATTTTATTGTACTGGTCTATAGTCCCAAGCATAATAACATTGAGGAAACAAAAATAACAATCTCAAAGATTAAATAAATGAAATAAAGAAAATATATTTATATAGGGTGATAGCTTTTGGGAAAAAGAGTAGCATTGGACAGTCCCAATTCATGGATTTATGAGTCGTATCCCAAGGTAGAAATTACACTTAGCATGGCTAGATCTTATAATTACGAGTGGTATCCCAGGGGTGAAATTGAATCCTAACATAGGAGAATCTCTATTTGTGTATTCATGAGGAACATATTCCAGGGGTATAATGTCTAGCATAGCCTATCCTCTTTTATTACTAATCATTTGGTCATGTGTATCATAAAACATACAAAATTTATAAACCAACGAAGAATAAATTAAGGAAAAGTATGTAATGTACAAGATTCCATATATTTAAGTAAAGATCGTCATTCATCATTATATATAAATTTATATATTAATTCCTGATTTCAATAATCTATTATTTTACTTAAGGTTACTTCGTGCCTTATATATTTTCAATATAATAATTTGTACTGACTTCCCTTTTAAGGGATCAATATTTTATGTTACAGAATGCGTTCATAGCTAGTAAATCTCACCAATAAAGGCACAGGATACTCAGTGGCTATTGGTGAGCTCCGGATTGATTCGAGGCCTTGTCGAGTTTTAGCATAAATATTAATGTTGTATAGTCATGGATTCCATTAGAGTCTTTTTAGATATCTAAAAGTTGTCATATGTATTCATAGTTTCATATGTCATTTGTATCGATTTCGTCATTTGGTTGATATTGTATATACAACATCTTATGAGCAATTCTATTTACATAGTGATTCATTTTCCCATCTAGGTTATTTGTATAGTATATGAATTCTTATAGTAGTTATCTGCCTCACCTAGGATTGGGGTATGACAGTTAGTTTGGTAGGCTTACCTATACTGGTATTTGCAACAGTGTTATTATCTAGCCTTAAATAACTTCATTTTGAGGACTTCTTTAGTACATAATAAGTTATATTTATATAAATGAGCATATAAGTAATAATTTACTTTTTTATGATGTTTGGTCTTGATGATTTGTATGCATCGTTCTGACTATTGAGTTATATTTGTATCTTCGATTGACATAGGGTCGGGGAATTCCCTAGTCATCCTAGACACCTCCAATTTGTGTGGCTAACATGCACCGAAGCCCTTTCAGCAGGAGGAGCTAAACCCATACTTGTTTATGATACTTGAGCTACATAATCTTGGTTAAAGTTTTAAAGTGCATGCTAAGCCATGTACCCTACCCTGACATGTTATATATATATAAATGTATTTGTATTTTGTGGTGTACATGAATTTTGATTAGTTTTAAATTATTTTCTATGGGATTATTTGTTCATTTATCTCTAAGTTTCATGCTTGTCCTCCAACCACTAACCGTCTTCAGACGCTGTATCCTCATATGTTCATAGTTGTTTAGGATTTTACTTGTAGTTATGAGCTTCCATCCTTTGGAAGGCTTCATTTCATGTGTGGTTTCATATGTCATAGACTTTATTTCCTATTTTTTAGGGATATGGTCGGGAGCATTTCCTATTACGTTATTAGTACTCGGTTTTGTTAGAGGCTTTATGGATATTATGGACATAGGTGTTGTGGATAGTTTCAAATTTTTATTTTATATAGCCTTTGACTTTATCTTTCATGTCATGCTTAATATTTGTATCCATCCTCTGCTAGGTGTCTTTGGTTTATTAGAATAGGCTTAGGGGGCGATCTCCAGTCCTCGTTGAACTTGAGATGCCCGACATAACTAGGCCATTGTTTGGGTTGTAACAAAGTTGGTATTACAGACAATGTTTTAGTGTCACGGGATATCAACAAAGATATGTGGAGTAGAGACTATTATATAGGTGTGTTGCATGCAACACTTATAAGGGAGAGGCTACGAGGCATTTAACAATGTTTCCCTTTCTTTTTGTCTATTTTTGGGCTATAGAGTCTAAGGTCTTGAATCTTTCTAATGTCCATTTATTCACCGTTTAGATCATGTCTCCCTGATGATCTTACATTCTTGGAGACTTTTCCGTTCTTACTAGGGATAATGTGGATTGAGTTCATCCTACTCTTGCGGTTCAGACCCAGTCTAGGGTTACTACCTTTTACTTTTATTATTGAATTCCACCTACCTCCACTAACCTTCTCTAATTTATGGTACTCAAACTTAGCCACCTCAATGAGATATTACTGATACTAAATTTTTCCAATCCATTAATCTATTGACCCAATTGGCAACATCCCAGTAATGTTAGAATGGTTCTGCTGGTATTACTGTGAGTTTTTTGAAGATCACTATAGTTAACAAGTTTATGAGGTTGAGCCCTCCTACTTTCACAAGTAATAAGGCGGAGGAGGATCCTTAGAGTTTTATAGATGATATAGAGAAGATCTTTTGAGTTATGCATGCTAGTGAGATAGAGGTTGTGTAATTTGCTACATATCAATTGAAGGGTGTAGCATTCCAATGGTAGGAGGAGTGGGAGCAACATAGAGGAGATAGTGTTGTGTCCATTTTGTGGGATGACTTCGGTAATTCTTTTCTTGACTATTACTTTCCTCGAGAGTTCAGTGAGGCAAAAACGAAGGATTTTGTGAACTTGAAGCAAGGAAGGATGACAGTAAAAGAGTATGGCTTGAAATTCTACTAGTTGTCTCGGTATGCTCCTGAGCAAGTGTCTAGCAAAGGTCTATAATAAGGAAATCTTCTTTTGATTTATCTCGTGAGTTGATTTTGAGAGAAAAGATGCCTTGTGGAACATAGATATGGACAACTCTATACTAGTAGTGTATATATGGTAGGTTGAGAAGGAGAATAAGAAGAAAGCGGATATGGAGGACAGGCAGAGTAAAAAAGATTTAGAATTCAGATGTTGGTGGAGGTCAATAGAAGAGTCATCAAAATAGTGGAAAGTGGTTTAAGAAGAAGTAGGGCAATTCTGCTTCTTATTCAACGACTAGTTCTCCTTATCTGATGAAATTTGGGGATTGTCATTTTTAGAGTGGTGATGGTTACCGGGCGCAGGGTTCTTAATCTCAGGCCAGTGGGGCCTAGTCAGCTTTAACATATCCCCCGTGCTGATTTTGCAGGTGGTTGCACCATGGTTTTTATGATGAGGGGAGGAATAAGTGTTTTAGGTGTGGCCAACCTATCCATATTCAGAGGAACTATTATTCAGGCGATGTTTCTATACGAGACAATAAGGTTCCTATTGCCTTTTTATCAGCTCTTCCACCAAATAGTTGTCTCTAGCTCTGGCACTGGTCATAATCATCTTTATGCTCTCACTACCCATTAGGAGTCTGAGGCATTACCTTAATGTCATCACAGAAAGAAAGACTAATAAATAGTCCTAGAATGATGATGACCCACAAAGCACTGTTTCGGATGCAAAAATGTGCTAAAATTAATCTTGATATTAAGCATTGGAACCTATATTATAAAAAAATAAAACTCAGGAAGTATATGATCAGTACTTTGAATGTACTAACTATGTGATATGGGAAAACATCTAATATAACTTAAACATGAGGCATGAAACATGATGATCTGATGTAAGACCAAGTATGAACATGTGTTGTAAGAAAAACTAAATAACCGATTACAAGGTCATGATGGATCTAAAATTGAAACATCAACTGAGGACTGTGGAAGCTATCAACAATGAAAATACATGTATCTGAGCAAATTGAGGGCTAATCTATAACCCTAGTGGGATGGGTTTTCAGTACCTTCCCAAGGGTAAGAACACTGACTGAGGTGGATCCACTTAGCTAATGTCCCAGAGAAGGGTAAGAACACTGACTTGGGTAGATCCACTTGACTAATGTCCCAAAAGACTAGGGAACAGTTCTCAATTGGCGGGTGACCTCTTTTAGAATATGGTGGTGTCATAGTTCTGGAACATAGGGACTTTTACTAAAGGTCTCAGTTCTAACTAATGGGTGAGCCTCATTCCTTTGTTCACTTGGTGCTAAGTACTATTCCTAACTTAATGAAATATAAAATTAAACTACTTATGTAAATTACATTCTTAAAATATCAAAAGTGGATAATATAATATGCTCAAAGATATGTAAACTGATATATGCATGAATCCCTAGGTATCAGGTATTTATAACCCACTAGCTCTAAACATAACAATATTAACTCTACATTATCAAGAAATTCACAATTTTAACACAAAACTCAACAAGTTATTCATAAAAGGGAATTTATAATTTTGAGTGTAGGATGATTCTAATCTACTTTGAAAAATTGTACTAATGGTTTAGTTACAAGAATAAATTGAAGAAATTTGTAAAAACAGATATTTGACCTGGAACCCAAAACTTGAAAGGGGAATTAAACTTAAGAATTTGAGAAGTCTTTGGGACTTAATGGGTGGAAGGAATCTAATGATGAAATCCCATATAGCTTGAGACAAAATCCTTTAAGAACTCTTGGGAATTTTGGTTGGAATTTGAAGAGACCAACTTTGTTGTTGGAGAAGAGTAATAATCACCCTCTTCTCTAAGTATCGATAGATTTTTGAGTTAATGAGGGATTTGGGAGATTTAGCTTTATATTCCAATTTTAGGATCGATAATACATCATAGTTTTGAGGATAAAAGAATGGGAAAAGGGAAAAATTTCTTAAAACGTCAAGGAATTTCTGAGAAATTATTGTGATAGCTCAAGCTATAACTCATTAGGTCTTGTCACAAGTCGTGGACTGGAATCATTCCGGAGGTCCTAAGCCTTGGTCCCTCATTTTACTAAAGTGACTCCTCTTTAGATGAATTTTTTAGTCTAACCATGAGTCGTCATGAAGGGTAATTTTTAAGGGGCTTATTTCTTGATCCCTAACTACCATGACAACAATTCCTCACCACGACTAATTATGTCTGACAATGAGTTGTGTCCACAGTCGTTGTCACTGGGATTTTGACAGACAGAGCCTAAATAAATTTTCCATAACTTTTTATTATGATCCCAGATTATGGCGATTGGTGGTGTTGGAAATCTAACTAAATGGTCTACCTATTTGTGGGTCTAAAGCTTATAAACTTGTCATATTACAATATCTCCCCATTAGGATGATTCATTCCTAAATTAAATTGACTAGGCTAAAGTACTAAGGGAAAAAATACAATTTTACACTGACCTCCTATGATATGAACCATGTACTGATAACTCAATATATAACTAATCCATGAACTCTAAGATACTCGAGGAATGACATAAAAATAGTTAGATGTTCGAAGATATAAAGTAAAGAATTAATTAATTAAGGAAACTATTACCTCAAGTTGGAACTGAGTACGAATAGAAAAGATAGGGGTACTTGGTCATAATATCTGACTCTTCTTCCCAAGTAGCTCCCTCAAATGACTGATTTCTCCATAGAACCTTTACTAATGCGGCCTTTTTATTCCTTAACTTACAAATCTGATGGTCAAGAATCTCAGCAAGACTTTCTTCATAGGAGAGGTTATCATTCACTCTCACACTCTCTAAGATAATGACTAATGACCGATCACCAATGCATATCTATAACAAGGAAACATAGAAGACTTCATGCAATGATGGTATATTAGTAGGTATATCCAACTCATTGGCTACCTTACCATTATGACTTAAAATATTATAAGGACCAACATAGCAGGGACAGAACTTTCCCTTTTTACCAAAATCTCTTCACCCCTTTCATGGGCAAAACCTTCAAGTAGACAAAATCACCAATCTCAAACTCAATCTTAATCCTTCTCATATCTGCACAGGATTTTTGATGAATTAGGGTAGTTTTCATCCTTTCTCTAAGCAGCTAAATTTTCTCTATTGCATCATGTAGCGTACGTGGCCCTATCAAAGCAGCTTCACCAACCTAAAACACCATACAATAGGGGATCTACACCTCCTACCATAAAGTGCCTCAAAGGGGGCCATCTAAATACTAGAGTGATAACTTTTATTGTAAGAGAACTCAAACAAAGTCAAATGATCATCCTAGCTACCGTTGAAATCAATCATGCACGCTCTCAATATGTACATTAAGGTATAAATGGTCCTCTCAGCCTAATCTTCTATCTATGGGTGAAAAGTTGTACTAAGATTAACTTGGGTACCGAGAAGTTTTTGAAAAATCTTTCAAAATATAGAGGCAAATTGTGTACCTATATCTGAAATAATTGTCAAAGGGATGCCTTGCAATTTCACCAACTCCCTAAGATAGAGCTTACTAAAATCTTCATCAAAATTTGATGTGTTAACTTGAAAGAAGTTGGCTGACTTAGTCATTCAATCAACAAAAACACAAATATAATCATGTTGTCGATGAATATGAGGAAACCCCATAATGAAGTCCATATTCGCCACTTCCTACTCCCAAGTAGGAATAATGAATTCTTGAAGTGTACCACATGGTCGCTGGTGCTCAACCTTAAGCTGCTAGCAATTTGGACACTTCGCCATGAATTATAAAATATCCCTTTTCATGCCATTCAACCAATATCTTCATTCAAATCATGATACATAATAGTGGCTTCTCGGTGAATAGTGATCTGAGGTGGAATTATGCACCTCAGTATTGTTATCTGGGCTCATTAAGCATAGTTTTGAGGACTTCTCTTTGCTTAATTAGTAATAATATATATAAATAAGCTTATAAGTGTTATTTTCTATAAATATAATGTTCAAATTGTTATCATAGAGAATTTGGAGTAGAAATACCAATTAAGAACCAAAGGACAAAAGCTAATACTCTTCACTGAGCTTTGGCCTCTACTAGTTTGTTGTCTCTAATTGTATGTTGTGTTGTGTTATAATGTGTTTTTTGTATGTTAATTAAGATTATTGATTTTATCATAATGATATATAGTATATTTAGTAGCTGTAAATAAAGTGGAAATCATACCACAAAGCTTGGAAGGAATGGACAAAAGCATGGGACAAAGCTTGGCAAAGTTGGGTGTTTTCAAGTTCTTGGCATGCCACGCTACCTAGGTGCTACGATAAGGCCATGTAATTCCCTTTAAAACATTTTGGATATCAATTTCCAGCATCCATCTTTTATTGTGGCGTGCTACGCTGCCTAGGTGGCACGATATTAGCTTGGCACACCCTTAGGTTGAAATCGACAATTTTTGTCCTCCTATAAATAGTACACTTAGTCATTATGTTAGATATCTTGGACGACCTTGGTACTTTAATGGATATTGGAGAACACTTATATAAGTGGTTTTGTTCTACTAATTTTGTTTCTTTATGGATTTTAATATGTATTCATTCATAGTGATTATGGTTACGTCCATAATCGGCTAAATACCATTCTCTGGGGTTAAGGCTAAGAACATAGTATTATTGTTATGAATTTAATTGGTTATTGTTGTTTATCATTGTTGGTTATTTATTTATCCTTGTTATTTCTATTTTAAGGATTTGTGACCCTTAAAATACACGCATAATCATCTTGTGAACCCAAAAATAGGAACAAGAGGATATAATGTGGGATAGATAGTATAGGATAGGAATATAATTTAGTGACCTATTTGGTTAAATTATGGGATTAAATATGAATTAATTTAACTTAGTTCTCACATCCCCGTTCAATGATGTAGTTTTAGGGCTATGTTAGATATGTTATTATAGGCTTTGAAGACCATAGTCATAATATCAACCCTGTGAATCAACTTCCAAGATAAGTAACCTAACCAATGAAGTTCAATTGATTAGTATGATTATTCGTAGTTCCTTAACCCTTGGTTTCTCGTCATTGATTGTCCAAGAACCTTACTCCAATACATTGTTTCTGTTTATTGTTACTCTTAACTTTCAACTCTTGTGGTTATATTTGAACTAATTAAATCGAAATAATTGAACTTGCATTTTATCATTTCTTAACACTAGTACTTGTGGGATTGATATTTGTCTTTCTTTAAGACAACTATATTACTTTGGAGTACCACCTACACTTGCGTGTGCACTTGCTCATAACAAATTTTTGGTTACATTGCTGGGGACTTATAATTTGACAACTATCATAGTTTTAGTTTAACTTTTTGATTTCTTTGGTGATTTTTACTTAATCTTGGCTTTTGAAATTGCAGGCCCAAGAAATAGACTAGTAAGCTAGTAAGGGATAGGGAGTTGGTTTAACCAGACCCTGAACCTGAGAAATACTTACCCCAATAAAAGAAAGAAGTAGTCCTTCTCTATCCTATACAACAAATTCAAGAGGAACAAAACATTCCTTCTTCTATGTATGAGTATCCACCAGTCTACTGGACAATACTCAAAGTGGCAATACAACATGCAACTAATGTGACCTCCACTATTCACAGACTGAATGCTGGAGGTAGATTCGAATTTAAGAAGAACATGGTGCTGCTTTTGCACAACAGTGGTCAGTTCATTGGACGCTCACACAAAGATCTACAAGTTCACTGGCAGAATTTCATAGAAATTAGTGACTTATTCATCCTGATGGGTGTGTCAACTGATTATGTAAGGCTGACACTTTTCCTCTTTTAACTTTTAGTGAAACTAAACAAGTGGTTGAATGCTTAGCCGAACACTTCTATCATAACATGGGATGACTTGTCCTAGAAGATCCTTATTTATTTCTTTCCATCTGGTAAGATTGCAAGACTATGCAGTGTGATTTTAAGATTAAAGTAGAGGCCAGATGAGAACCTATATCAAGCTTAAGAGAGATTCAAGACTCTTTTTTGGGACTTTCCATATCATTAGAAGCCCAATGAGGTATTATCTATCACCTTTGTAAAAGTTCTTGACCATAACATTAAAAATTTTCTAGACTCAACAGCATGTGGTCAAGCTCTAGAGAAAACTTATGTTGTGCTGCATACTTTGTTAAACCACATTGCTCAAGGGAATCATGACTGTCATGGTGACATGTACAAAAGCTCAGTTCAAATTTTTGCAGATATGATTGAAGTTTATAGTATCACATCCTTAGCCGCCCAATGGTCAGCCATGTAGAATCAAATGATGACCCAATTTAGCAAATTAGGGGTGAACCAAACTCCGACTCAAGTGAATGCATTATAGCAGAACCCAAGTTGGTGTGATATTTATGGAAATAGTGTCCACTCATTAGAAATGTATAGTACAAATTCAAAAGTGGTAAACATTATAGGCAATGCTTAAAAGTTAACTTATGCAAATGCCATAGCCAAAAGTGGTAGACTCAGCTTATGTATCTTTAGGGAAACAACCAATAATAGTAGTTTTAGAAACAGCATAATACCCAAGAAAGTAACATTCTAGAGACTTTGAAAAAGATTTTGTCCAACCAAGAGCAAAATATTGGTGAAATAAAAAAGTAGCAAGTGGCTCAGCAATTTGGGCAACTAGCCCAGGCATAGAATACCAGGCCTCAAGGTGGTTTTCTATGTGACAATGAAACTCTAAACAAAGTAATGGAAATCACTTTGAGAAGTGGTAAGGAGCTTAATAATAGACCTCAAAAGAAAGCTAAGAAAGTAAATGCATAGTTAGTTCCCTAATCGATTCAAACAAAGTGGTTGATTATTCGAGAAATTCTGAGTACCATATTCTAAAGATGTTGAGATGGACATACCATCACCATCATTCCCACATAGATTCCATAAAGCCATAGAGGATGCGTATTTCAAGATGTTCTTTGACAAGTTCAGAGAATTTCATATTAATATGTCTTTTAGGGTATTTTGCACGGAATGCCCAAGTAAGAAAAGTACTTGAAGGATGTGGTGAATAATAATATTAAGATGCAGTACATTGACATGGGGTCATTGAAGGAGAATTTTAGCTCTGTGGTAATGTAAAAAATGCCCGAAAAGCATAAAGACCCTGGGAGTGTAACCCTTCCAATATAGATTTGTGACGGTGAAGTAGTCTACGCCTTGAGTGATTTGGGTTAGTATAAATTTGATGACTCATTCAATGTTCAATACTCTTATGTTGAGTGATTCCATATCATACCCTTTGATGTTGTAACTGCCAAACAGTACCATGTTGAAGCCCGATGGAATAATTCAGGACCTTCTTATAAAGGTGTGTAAGTTTGTAATTCCTGTAGATTTTGTTGTTTTAGATTATGATGCAGATTACAAGGTACTGATCATTCTATAACATCTACTTTTTGCCACGGGAGGAGCATAAAAGACATGATAGATGTCACTCTAAAAATGAGATTGGATAATAAAGAGGTGGTTTTCAGAGTTTATATTCGAATTAATAAAACTTTCCACTACAAATATTTATTTATGATTACAGTATGGAAGTGGATACGTGTGGAGTGGTTGAAGAAAAATCACCAAGTACCTCTTTTAGCAGTCTCATTGGGTTTCCCCAGCCACCAACTATGCCAAAAGTGATGATGATTGATGTGCCTAAGAAGGTTATTATTGAGAAAGATTTTGACCATGAGATTACACACACAACAGTTAAAAAATGAGTAAGAATATGACCTTCAAGTAGGAGGAAGAGTATGAAGGAATTCGACTGAGTAGGGATGTTGGGTCATATCACAACACTAAATCAGGAACTACTTCAAAGAAAACACATGTTATGTGTTTTTTTTGTTGAGTCATAGTTAATAGAAAGTCTGAGTAATAGATAACAGAACTAAGAAGAGTGGAGAAGACTAAGTGTGGGTCCTCACACCTTCTGGATGTTTAAAGATGCTGCTATCTAGGACCAGAAGCCTGAAGATGTATTTTAATCCTTACTTTTAAGTTTACTTTTAGGATAAAGTATTTTTTTAGTGTGGGGTGAGGAAATTCCAATTTTATCAGATGATGTGATGCTTAGGGTCTTAATTTTAGTTGATTTCTTAATTTGTTTTTGGTTAAATTTGATGATTTTCAAAAATTATGAAAATATTTTTGCTTTTGAGATTTTAGTTTTTGGGTGCTAGTTGTGTAGGTGCACACTTCACCCACCCCACGGTTGTTATTTATGGTTCTCTTCCTTGGGGTGCCCTTTGATCACAATATTCTTTTTCTTTATAGAAGTAAATTATAAATTTTTGTTATTAGGTAAGTCAGATGATCTTGTTGGTGTTATGTCTGATTGAATTATGCAAGTGAGTTTTGTGTGTAAAAGCATGTTGTTTGAGTGAATTACTACTTTTGAGGCTCTTATGCTCTGGATTATCACTCTTGTACATTATTGGCTTAATATTAAATTTATGTGATTGTGTGCTTAAGAGTCTATGATGATCCTACTTGATTTGAGCATGTGCCATGTGTGGTGTAAGGTTTTTGAGTATTCTCTGCTGTATTTTATGTCAAGGACTTGCCTGGTATGTGTGCATTGTGAAATAAAGATAATGGGTTCAGGAAATGATATAGATATTTTTTGATAGTCATGTTTCATACCTTATGTTTTACCTACCCTTGTGCATAATCTTAGTTATCCCCATTGATCCTTTAGCCTACTCTTTGCTAGCCTCATATGTAGCCTATTTCTATTCTTTATTTGACCTGATATTGATCCAAAGCTTCTAAACACTTTAAAGAAAACTTAATGAGTTAAGAAGTGTGAAAAAAAATAAGAAAAGAGGTAAAAGTGAGACCGCAAGAAGTAGCTAATTGATTAGTAAATTGATTTGTTGTGATTGCGAGTTATGTGATGAAAATAGAGAAAAGTGTTAAAAAATGAATAATATATCAATGAAAATACTCTCACTGCATTGTATGTGAACTAACTTAATATGATGGGGCTAAACAAAAGATGTGTGTGAAGGTAGGTAAAGTTGAATGTTCGTTATTAGAGGTAAATTTGATGAAAAGTGTGATGTATTAAAGCGCATAGGGAAATAGTCACTATTACTAGCAAGAATAGGTCTTAGCCATCCCATAGCCTACATTAAAACCCTTAAAGACGTATTTGATCTTATGTCCTAACATTCTGATATTAGTGGAGTACTGCACTAATGGAAAACCTATGGTTCATCTTGTATGATTTTTGAATTTATTTTCAGAGTGAGCATAACTTGATTTTTGTACCCATTTTGTGATAAACCGCATCTGCATGAGTGATTATGTGTAACTCTCTTATTGTGAGGGCACATGTTTAATGATGGTTGGGTGATTTTTATGAACTCTTTGATTGATCAATATGCATGAGTTTTCAAACATGATTAGTCAATTATTGTGGTTAGGATGTTCTCAATTAGTGTTCATGAGCTTTCAATTGTGTGTATAACGTACTTAGTGAAAAAACTTTCATTTTGTATAGTCATTATAGTTCTAGATTTAATTTCTTTCTTGTTATATAAGTGTGAATTCTTCTTTTGTTATGATGTTTAGAGTGAAGAGTTGTTCAACGACAAAGAAAGCTTTAAGTGTGGGGTGATGATCTGAGGTAGATTTATACACCTTTGTATTGTTACCCAAGCTTATTTAGCTTAGTTTATAGGACTTCTCTTGTGCGTAATGAGTAATTCTTGATATAAATAAGCATCTTAGTTTTATGTTATGTAAATTTAATGTTCAAAGTGTGTTCATATTGAATTTTGAGTAAAACAACCAAGTTAAGAATCAAGGACAAAAGCTAGTACTATTAGCTTGAGCTATGGCCTTTACTATCTCATTGTCTTGAATTGTCTGTTGTTATGTGCTCTAATTTGTGGTGTTTAATATGTAGGAAGCTTGTTTAATTGATCATGATTATATATAGTTGATGTAAAAGATATAAAGAAGGTTTAAACAACATCACAAAACTTGGAAGGAATGTACAAAAGCATGGGACAAAGCTTGTTATAGTTGGGTGTTATTTAAGTGAATGGCATGCCACGTTTCCTAGGTTCTGCAATAATGTCATGGCATGACCTTTTAAACTTTGTATATGTCAATTTCTAGAAGTCCTTCATTTTTTTGCATTCCTATAATACCCGTGCTTTTTCTAAGCTCGAAAATCATCTCAAGGATGTTAGAACTTTCTTTGAAATAAGAATTTATTCTTATACACGTGGTATCTCTATAATTTTAACTTCCTATCACGTGGGAAATTTAATAAGCTTTCCATCGATATATAATTCGCCTAAATCCGACACCCGGGCAAAGATTTAGACCTTTTTAGTGAGACAGTGTTTGACCTGAGCCTTCAGCGCGTCGCGGAGATCGCTCAAATGGCAATTGTCAAATTCCACTGTTACTATGCGATACTAGTGCATCGCACCAAACATACAGGTCATAGACAAGGTGGAAATGTGATAACTCTGCGTCGCGCCACCGTGCAGTTTCCCAATTGTCAATTTCCAGTGACACAGTGCAAAAACGCCACATCGCGCCAAGGGCCCAACTCGGGAAATTTTACTGAAAATTTAATGAAGGGTCCAGGGTTAAAATGGTCAACTTTCTACCCCTATATAATCCCTTTATCATGTGATTCAGCCACTTTTCACCCAAAACTTATTATTTTCTCTCAAGTTTATCTCAAGAACAAACTAGGGTTTCTATTGGGGATTCAAATTCAGAAAGGTTTCGCCATCAATCTTCACTAAATCATGAACTAAGGAATGCATAGTATTCATTCATGGACTCCTTTCATCCATGAATTCCAAGAATTCTTTTAACTACAAGTTATGGATTTTCATCATGTTTTCATGATTTGTATGTTCTCTTTCATGTTGATAAATGAGGAATTGATTTCTATTCCATGATTTGATGATAAATTACATGTAAGTTGATTAGTATAGATAAAGATTTACGAAATCTCATGACTAAAACCTCGTATGATAGAATTGGAATTGAAGCATGATGTTTAATTGTTGTATAATGTACTTTACATGTACTATGCCTACAATATGTTTGATTAAATGCCTAGATGAAGGAAAATTGTCTAACTACCATTATATCATGAAGTCCCCATGTATGTACAAGTTTATGCCTATTACACATTTGATGAAAGGCTAATATGAATGTAGTATGTATTATGATGTTAGTCAAGTCTTCATGTAAATCATGCTATGTCAGTTTCCTTCTATCGAGTCCTGGGGGTACTTATACCGGAAATATTAGTTGTATGCCTAGAGCCATTTCATGTTTTCATGATACTCTCAGTCAAGCTATGAAATCTTAGACTTCAGATAGTCTTATGACTCAGGATAAATATCCATGATCTCATGACTCAGTCAGATGTCAGATATCAGTAGTATTCCGTCAGCCATAAAAATTCAGTAACAAAATACATTCTCAGTTTAGTTTAGTAAATCATGTTCAATGTCCATTCAGATTGGAGTACGAATTAGCACCGAGTGAACCCAAGGATGGGGACTCACCTATTTTATGAGGGTGTGATTTTTAGAAGCATCCTTGCGTTCCATGAATATGTAGCCAGCATAGGTTGAAATATCATAGCCTACTATATGAGGGTAGATAAGGTGGCTTAACCTGTTATACGAGGGTTCCCACCATTCACGCTAGAGTTACCTGTTATATGAGGGTTACTCACATGCTGTCCTTACCAGTGAAGGGGTATTGACACCCTTCCAATCAGGGCATAGATTGGACCCCAGCTCAGCTATTATAGTACCTTTGGGCATGTCGGTTAGATACTACTTCCAACAGTTTCATGTTATAGAATCAGGACTATCAGATATAGTTAATCAGTCTCAGTAATAGAACTCAGATAGTTCTTTAGATTTCAGGATTGTCAGACACAGTCAACTCAAATACAGTATGGAACTCAGATATTCCATCAGATTTAGGATTGTCAACTATAGTCACCCACGTTATCAGCTATATACAGATATAGCCAACCATGTTATCTGTTATATTCAGATATAGTCATTCATGTTATCAGTTATGTCATATTATCAATATCCAGACTCAGTAGTCATGCTACCACAATACTAATATCATGTTATCACATTGTTAGTTACAGTTGCGTATTTATGTAAGCATTCTCACGTTCATGTTAGACAGTCAGTTAACATTATTCATGAATTTGAACCATTACATATAGCCTACCTCACATGTATACTCAGTACATATGTACTGACGCATTCGCGCTATGGTGCTTTCTTTTTATGTTACACCATAGGTTCAGAGACACGAGTTCCAGATTAGCAGTAGATTCCAGTTTCAACAGTCAGAGTAGAACTGAGCCCTCATCCTTCGAGGAAATAATGATTTTCTAGTATCTCAATGATTAGCATATTAGTTGGAGTTAGTTGGGGACATGTCCTATCAACTCCTTATTAAGATTCTTCAAACAGTAGAGGCTTCAAGACTAGATGCAGACTAGATACACACTATCAGGTTCAGACTTTAGTATTTTTAGTTTTGTTTTGGATATTCTATTATCCCACACAGATGTTATATCATTCAGTTTTGTTCATGATCGAACCTAATGGCCTTTTAGTGCATGTTTCCTCATTATTAAGTTATCTTATGTAGTATACAGGTGCAGATATAAGCCATGGGTTATCTTGTGGTCCCTCGGAGTCATGAGCTCCGTGTAGCCTTCCGGTTCAGCAAATCAGGTCATTACAAATTTGGTATCAGAGCCTAAGTTTCAATAGAGTCCTAGGACATCTGAAAGTCGCATCTAGTAGAGTCTTGTGCATGGGTGTGGTGCGCGCCACATTTATGTGAAGGAGGCTATGAGATGTTTTAAGAATAGTTTCCCATCTTTCAGTATTCATGCCATTCATGTGAACATAGTCACAAGTCAGTCTCTCAGTCTAATTCGTTTTTTCTATTTATTTCAAAACATGTTTCCTAAGAGAAGAAATTAGTCTGCCTCTCATCCCAAAGAACCTTTGGGCGATCATGTTTCTCATGCGGATTTCAGGACTGTATTTACCACTCTTGCTCAATTAGTCGCTGCTCATAATGAACGACCAATAGTTATTCCAGCCAACCAAGTGTCCAACTCAGCTGCAGCAAGGATTCGGGACTTCACCCGAATAAATCCTCTGACCTTCCTTAGGTCTAAGGTAGATGAAGACCCTCAGTAATTCTTAGATCAAGTTCAGAAAATGACAGACGCCATGGGGGTGACTACTGTTGAGAGTCCTGAGCTAGCTGCATACCAATTGTTGGATGTGGCTCATGATTGATTCAAATAGTAAAAGTCAAAAAGATCAGATGGTGCAGGTCCTATACAGTGGGAGGAGTTTATCACTCCTTTCTTAGAAAGATTCTTTCCCCAAGATCTTAGAAAAGCAAAGGTATTAGAGTTCATCAACCTCAGGGAGGGAAATATGACAGTGAAAGAGTATTCGTTTGAGTTTATTCAATTAGCCAGGTATGCCCGTCATGTGGTTGCAGACAGTAGATCCAAGATGAGTAAGTTCACTTCAGGGGTGAACCACAGTGTGGTTAATGAGTGAAGATCCGCCATGCTGAATAGTGACATGACCTTAGCTAGACTTATGACCCATGCTCAAAAGATAGAAGAGCAGAAAATTAAGTAGAGGGAAATACAGAATAAGAAAGCTAGGACAGGTAGCTTCAATTTTATTCAGCCTAAATCAAAAGGAGAAAACCATTCTCAGTTTCATCCTAAGTCATCAGTTCCAACTCTCTCTATAGCCAGTGCTCCAGTTCCTAAGTTCAGAGAGGGTAACAAAGAGAGAACGCCAGGCTCTAAGACCCAGGGCAGTGTTAGCAGTGCTCGCACCTATCCTCTTTGCCAGACTTGCGGTAAGCACTATTAGGGAGAAAGTAGAGCAGGTAGTGGAATTTGTTTTGGTGGTGGCAAGCCAGGCCATAGAGTTAGAGACTGTCCATACCCAGGTCCTTAGGGTCAACAGAATTGATCCTCAGCTCAGTCTGATTGCCCAATTCAGCAGGGTGCCACTTCCCATGCTACTAGTGGGCAACGTCCAAATTATCTCTATGGTATTCAGACTCGACACAATTAGGAAAGTTCTCCTGATATAGTTACTGGTATGTTACAGATATTTCATGTGCATGTTTATGCTTTTTCTAAATCCAGGAGTTTCTTTGTCTTTTGTTACTCTTTATATAGCAGTTGATTTTGAAATCAATCATAAAATTCTAGAAGAGCCCTTTTCAGTCTCTACCCCAGTGGGTAAAACCATCATATTCCAGTGGGTATATAGGAACTGCTCGGTTATGATATTTCAGAAAGTCACGTCAGAAGATTTAGTCGAGTTCGAGATAACTGATTTTGATGTCATTCTCGACATGGATTGTCTTCATTCCTTCTATGCCACAGTCGATTGTAAAAACATAATAGTTCAGTTTTAGTTCCCAAATGAACCTGTCCTAGAGTGGAAGGGTAGTGTATCTTCTTTCAGTGGTCAGCTTATTTCCTACCTTCGGGCAAGGAAATTGATATTTAAGGGATGTGTTTATCATCTAGTTCATGTTAGAGATTCCAGTTCCAAGGCTCCCAGTCTCAAATCAGTTCCAGTTATAAGTGAATATTCAGATGTCTTTCCCGAAGATCTTCTAGGAATTCCTCCCAAAAGGGAAATAGACATCGGTATTGATCTTCTTTCAGACACTCTACCTATATTTATTTATCCATATAGAATGGCACCAACAGAACTCAGAGAACTGAAAGAATAGTTGAAGGATCTCTTAGATAAGGGATTCATCAGACCCAACATTTCCCTATGGGGCGTACCAGTCTTAGTCGTGTGCAAGAAAGACGGTTCACTCAGAATATGTATAGATTATCGTTAACTCAATAAAGTCACGATGAAGAACAAGAATCCTCTTCTAAGAATCGATGACTTATTTGGCCAACTTCAGGGTGCTAGTTATTTCTCTAAGATAGACCTCAGATCCGGCTATCATCAGCTAGAGTTAGAGAATGTGATATCCCAAAAATAGCTTTCCGTACTCGGTATGGTCACTTCGAATTTTTAGTCATGTCATTTGGTCTTACCAATGCCCCAGCCGCTTTCAGGGACTTGGTGAACCGTATGTTCAAGCAGTACTTGGACATTGTTTTCATAGTCTTCAGAGATGATATTCTGGTCTATTCCTTCCCTTAGTGTGATCATGCAGACCATCTCAGAATAGTACTCCATACTCTCAGAAATCATTAATTATTCGCTAAATTCAGTAAATGTGAATTTTGGCTAAGATCAGTAGCATTCCTTGGCCATATTATTTTCGGTGATGGCATTAGAGTAGATCCTCAAAAGACCAAAGCGGTAAGGAATTAGCCTCACCCTATCTCTCCATCAGATATCAGGAGTTTTTTGGGTCTGGCTGGCTATTACAGATGGTTTATTGAGGGATTTTCTTCTATTTCATCCCCTATGTCTAGATTAACTCAATAAAAAGTCATGTTTCAGTGGTCAAATTCATGTGAGAAGAGTTTTAAGGAATTGAATACTCGACTCACCTTAGCTCTAGTTCTAGCTCTTCCAGATGGTTCAGACGATTTTGTAGTTTATTGGGGTGCATACAGAGTGGGTTTAAGTTGTGTCCTCATGCAGCATGGTAAGGTCCTAGCCTACACCTCCAGATAACTTAAACCCTATGAGAGGAATTATCCTACTCATGATCTTGAATTAGCAGCCGTTGTATTTGCCTTGAAGATTTGGAGGCATTATCTATGTAGAGTTCATGTGGATGTCTTCATAGATCTAAAATCCTTCAGTATATATTTTCTCAATCTTTGTCATAGAAGGTGGTTAGAGCTCTTGAAAGATTATGACATGAGTGTTCTCTATCATTCGGGCAAGGCCAACGTAGTGGCCGACGCTCTCAGTAGACTATACATTGGTAGTATTTTTCATGTTGATGATAGTAAGAAGAAGTTAGTCCAGGAAGTCCACCAGCTTGCCAAACTAGGTGTTCGTTTAGTCGACTCTTCAGAGGGAGGTGTATGTGTTCAGATTAGTTCAGAATCATCTCTAGTTTCCGAGGTAAAAGAAAAGAAAGATAAGGATCCTAGCCTTGTCAAGCTAAAAGAGTCAGTTCAGAATCAGAAAATAGAGGTTTTCTCCCAAGGGGGAGATGGTATCCTTCGTTTCTAAGGTTTTCTCTGTGTTCCAGGCGTAGATGACACAAGGCAGCAAATTCTTGCAGAAGCGCATGGTGCACGTTACTCTATTCATCCAGGGGCTATTATGTTGTACCGTGATTTACGGTAAATCTATTGGTGGAGTGGGATGAAAAGAGATATTGCAGAGTTTGTGTCTAAGTTCTCTATATGTCATTAAATTAAGATAGAGCATCAAAATCCTAGTGATCCTATGCAGGAGTTCAGTATTGCTACTTGGAAGTGGGAAGTTATAAACATGGACTTTGTGATGGGTTTGCCTCAAAATCATCATCATCATGATTCAGTCTGGGTCATTGTTGACAGAATAATCAAATCAACTCTTTTCCTTCCAGTTCATACATCTTATTCAGATGAGGATTATGCCAAGCTCTACATCAAGGAGCTGGTCAGATTGCACGGTGTTCCGTTGTCTATTATCTCAGATAGAGGTACCCAGTTCAACTCTTATCTTTGGAAAGCATTCTAAAAGGGTCTTGGTACCCAAACTTATCTCAGTACAACCTTTCATCCTCAGATAGATGGTCAAGCAGAAAGGACCATCAGATGCTAGAAGATATGCTAAGGGTGTGTGCAATTGATTTCAAAGATAGTTGGGATGACCACTTTCCTTTGATTGAGTTTGCATACAATAATATCTATCATTCTAGTATTCAGATGGCTCTATTCGAAGCTCTCTGTGGTAAGAGATGTTGATCTCCAATTGGTTGGCTCGAAGTTGGTGAGGCTTCATTCATAGGTCCTAACCTAGTATTCGATGCCTTAGAGAAAGTTTAGTTAATTAGAGAAAGACTTCGGGCTGCTCAGAGCCGACAGAAGTCTTATGAAGATGTTCGTAGAAAGGATCTCGCATTCGAAATTAGTGACTATGTCTACCTAAAGATCTCTTTATGAAGGGAGTGAGGAGATTTGGCAAGAAGGGAAATCTCGGTCCCCGATATATCGTCGCTTCAAGATTTTCAGTCGATTTGGAAATGTAGATTATGAGCTCGAATTGCCTTCAGATCTAGCATCAGTTCATCTAGTCTTCCATGTATCTTTGGTCAAGAAGTGTATAGGTGACCCATCAGTCGTAGTCCCTATTCAGAGCGTTGATGTTCATAATAGCCTCTCTTATGAAGAGATTCTAGTTGAAATCTTAGACTATCAGACTAGTAGATTGAGGAACAAAAAAGTCCCTCTAGTTAAAGTTCTTTGGTGAAATCAGTCCGTCGAGGGAGATAATTGGGAAATAGAAGCAAATATGCTTACTAAGTATCCTGACCTCTTTCATGCCAACTCAGATCAAGCTCAAGATAATAATTCTCCTTAACCTTACTCAGTTTCATGATTAGTGTACATCACTAACTTAGTATTCAGTCTCATGTTCATGTTCCTATGATAAACTTGGTATCAAGTACCATGACATATTCAGTCATGCATTCATGTATCAGATCAGTTATATAGTTATGCATCAGACATGCATTCTCATTATGAGAAAAATTAGTTCTTCAGAACTTTCAGTTATGCATTTATGAATCAGTTACGTATGCATCAGATATGTATGTTCAGTATGTTATGTTCAGCTTTTCAGTCACGTCCTTCATAAGATCAGGTTCCAATTATTCATGTTCATCTCATTGTTTTCCCTCTCAATCACTCGAATTCGAGGATGAATGTTCTTAAGGGGGAGATATTGTAATAACCGTGCTTTTTTCTTAGCTCCAAAATCATCTCAAGGATATTAGAACTTTCTTTGAAATAATAATTTATTCTTATACACATGGTATCTCCATAATTTTCACTTCCTGTCACATGGGAAATTGAATAAGATTTCCATCGATATATAATTTGCCTAAACCCGACACCCGGGCAAAGAGTTAGAGCCTTTTTAGTGAGACAGTGTTTGACCTGTGCCTTCAGCGCATCGCGGAGATAGCTTAAATGAAAATTATCAAATTCCAGTATTACTAAACAATACTAGAGCGTAGCGCCAAACTTCCAGGTCGTACACAAGGTGGCAACGTGATAACTCTGCGTTGCACCACCGTGCAGTTTCCTAATTGTCAATTTCCAGTGACACAATGTGATAACGCCGCGTCGCGCCGTGGGCCCAACTCGGGAAATTTTATTGAAAATTTAATGACGTGTCCAGGGTTAAAAGGGTCAACATCCTACCCCAATATAATCCTTTTAACACGTAATTCAACCACATTTCACCCAAAACATATTAGTCTCTCAAGTTTATCTCAAGAACAAACTAGGGCTTTTATTGGGGATTTAAATTCATGAAGGTTTCACCATCAATCTTTACGAAATCACGAACTAAGGTTTGCATAGTGTTCATTCATGGACTTCCTTCATCCATGAAGTCCAAGAATCCTTTTTAACTACAAGTTATGGATTTTCTTCATGTTTTCATTCTTTGTATGTTCTCTTTCATATTGATAAATGAGGAATTGATTTCTATTCCATGATTTGATAATAAATTCCATATGGGTTGATTAGTATAGATTAAGATTTACGAAATCTCATGACTAAAACCTTGTATGATGGAATTGGAATTGAAGCATGATGTTTAATTGTTTTATAGTGTGATTTACATGTACTATGCCTTAAATATGTTTGATTAAATGCCTAGATGAAGGAAAACTGTCTAACTAGCATGATATCATGAAGTCCTCATGTATGTACAAGTTTATTCCTATTACATGTTTAATGAAAGGCTCCTATGAATGTAGTATGTATTATGATGTTAGTTAAGTCTTTAAGTAAATCATGCTATGTCAGTTTCCTTCTGTCGAGTCCTGGGAGTACTTGTACCAAAAATATTAGCTGTATGCCTAGAGCATTATCATGTTTTCATGATACTCTCAGTCAAGCTATGAACTCTTAGACTTCAGATAGTCTTATGACTCAGAAAAAATCTCCATGATCTCATGAATCAGTCAGATGTCAGATATCAGTAGTATTCCGTCAGCTACAGAAATTCAGTAACTCAGTCCATGCTCAGTTCAGTTTAATAAATCATGTTCAGTATTCATTTAAGTAGGAGTATGAATTAGCATCGAGTGAATCGAAGGATGGGGACTCACCTGTTAATCGAGGGTGTGATTCTTAGAAGCAATCCTTGCATTCCAGAACTATGTAGCCAACATAGGTTGAGACATCGTAGCCTTCTATATGAGGGTAGATAAGGTGGCTTAACCTGTTATGTGAGGGTTTCCACCATTCTTCCTAGAGTTACCTGTTATATGAGGGTTACTCAAATATTGTCCTTACCAGGGGCCCGGTATTGACACCCTTCTAATCAGGGCATAGATTAGACCCCAGCTCAGCTATTCTAGCATCTTTGGGTCATGTCGGTTAGATACTACTTCCCACAATTTCATGTTATAGAATTAGGACTGTTAGATACAGTCAATCAGTCTCAGTAATAGAACTCAGATAGTTCTTTAGATTTCAGGACTTTCAGACACAGTCAACTCAGATACAGTACAGAACTTAGATAGTTCTATTAGATTCAGGATTGTCAGCTACAGTCACCCACGTTATCAGTTATATTCAGATACAGTCACTCGTGTTATCAGTTATATTCAAATACAGTTATTCGTGTTATCAGTTATGTCATGTTATCAGTATCCATACTCAGTAGTCATGCTGCCACGGTATCAGTATCATGTTATCACGTTGTCCGTTATAATTGCGTATTTATGTATGCATTTTCATGTTCATGTTAGACAGTCAGTTAGAATTATTTAAGCATGTGAACCATTTCATATAACCTACCTCACATGTATACTCAGTATATATGTACTGACGCATTCGCGCTATGGTGCTTTCTTTTTATGTTACACCATAGGTTCAGAGACACGCGTTCTAGATCAACAGTAGATTCCAGTTTAAGCAGTCAAAGTAGAAGTGAGACCTCATCCTTCGAGGATATAATTATTTTCTAGTATCTCATTGATTAGCTTATTAGTTGGAGTTAGTTGGGGACATGTCCTATCAACTCCTTATTTAGATTCTTCAGACAGTAGAGGCTTCCAGACTAGATGCAGACTAGATACAGACTATCATTTTAAGACTTCAGTATTTTCAGTTTTGTTTTGGGTATTCTATTACCCCAGATAGATGTTATATCATTCAATTATGATTATGATCGAACCTTATGGCCTTTCAGTGCATGTTTCCACATTATTAAGTTATCTTATGCAGTATTCAAGTACAAATATCAGTCATGGGTTACCTTATGGTTCCTCGGGGTCATGAGCACCGTGTATCATTTTGATTTAGCAAATCGGGTCGTTACAATTCCGTTATGCCTACATGGAATGATGTTGGCGTGGCACACCCTTAAGTTTAAATCGATAATTTTTGTCCTCATATAAATAGCATACTTAGTCATTATGTTTGACACCTTGGAGGACCTTGGGAATTTAATGGAGGCTTGAGAACTATTCACACTTCAATAAGGGTTTTTATTCCTTTACTTTGTATTACTTATAGGTTTTAATATGTATTCATTCATTGTTATTGCGGTTATGTCCATGATCTTCTAAACACCCCTTTTCGGGGTTAGGCGAAGAACATGAGTATTACTTTTATGAATTGACTTGGTTATTAATATTTATCATTATTGGTTATTTATTTATCCTTGTTATTACTATTTTAAGAGTTTGCGACCCTTAAAATATATGTATAATTATCTTGTTAACCCAAAAGTTTGAACAAGAGGATAGAACATGGGATAAAATAGGATTGTAATCCTCTAATTGAATTAAGGTATAATTTGCATTTACGAAAGGAATATACCTAAGTGCCCTATTTGGTTCAATTACAGGATGAAATATGAATGCATTTGTCTTAGTTTCCATATCCCCACTCAACAATATAGTTGTTGGGCTAAGTTAGATAGGTGATTATAGGCTCCGAAGAACATAATAGTAATATCAACCCTGTGAATCAACAACCAAGATAAATAACCTAACCAATTGAGTTCCATAACATAGTATGATTATTAGTAGTGCCTTAACCTGGAGTTTCTAATTATTGATTGTCTAGGAACCTTACTTTACCGCATTGTTTAAGTCAATTAATACTATTAAATCTCAACTCTTGTGGTTATATTTTCAATGATTAAATCGTAATAGTTGAACTCAAATTGTATAGTTTCTTGACACTAGTCCATGTGGGATGGATATTCTTCTTTCCTTAAGGCCACCATATTACTTAGGTGGACCATGTAAACTTGTGTTTATGCCTGGGCATAACAATAAAACACCAAGAACCTTGATCTTTTGCTAGAATCGGGTGTCTAAAGTCATCTATATTAGGGACGCATAATTTTCCCTATCAACGAAGAACACCATCTCCCCCATGTGATAAAACCTCAATATTCTTACACTAAACTATTTGTTTCAACCTATGAATAGTATCACTATCTTGCATTTTCCTTTATATCAGCTACTAAAGAAGATTCCAAACCATTTTGAACCAAGTAACAACCTTCGATTAAGTAACCCAACCGGACTCCCAACCAAATAAGCTGATGGACCTCATGAACTAACTCTTTCATATGATCCTCAATATGCGAAACACTCATCGTAATAGTCTTTAAATGGCTTTAGCCACAACATTGGCATTACTCAAATAGTGCAAGATGCTCATTTCATAGTCATTTATTAACTCTAGCCACCTTCCCTGACAAGGATTTAGCTCTTTCTGAATCAACACTTACTGAAGACTCTTTTGATTAGTGAACACATCAATAAGAACCCCATAAATATACTAGTTCCAAATCATTAAGGAAAACACCATTTCTTCCAACTCAAGATCATGAGTCAAGTAGTTCCTATCATTAGGCTTAAGTTGTCTAGTGGTACATGCTATAATTCTACCCCACTATATTAATACATAACCAATAACAACCCTTGAAGAATCACTATAAAATACAAAACAATTTCAACCTTCTAGTAGATTCAAAACTAGAGCAGAGGTAAGTCGAGTCTTCAGCTCCTAAAAACTCTTCCCGCAAAAATCAGACCACTAGAATTTCAATATTTTCTAAGTTAGTCGGGACATGGGAGAAGAAATAGATAAAGATACTTCAACAAACCATATGTAGTAGTAGGCTAAACCCAAGAAGCTCCTACTATTTAATAGCAAAATGGGTCTAGGACCGTTCCTGAATGCTTTGGCCTTTTAAGGATAAACTGGAATGCCATCACCAAAAATAATATGACAAAGGAAATCCACAGATTTCAAACAAAATTCAAACTTGTGGAACTTAGAGAATAGCTGGTGATCATTAAGAGTCTTCATGACAATCCTCAAGAGATCTGCGTGTTCAACCTCACTCTGAGAATAAATGAGGACGTCATATTTGAAAACTATAACAAACATGTCCAAGTATTACTATAACTCTCTGTTCACCAAGTCCATAAAATTTACAGGAGCATTCATTAGTCCAAAAGGCATAATTACAAATTCAAAGTAACTATACCGAGTTCTAAAGGCTGTCGTTGGAATGTCATATCCTTTGACTCTGAGATGATGATAGCTAGATCTAAGTTTTATCTTAGAGAAATAATAGGCACCCTACAGCTGGTTGAACAATTCACAAATCCTGGGGATGATATACTTATTCTTGACTGTGACTTTATTCGACTGACGATTATTGATGCACATTCTAAGAGAACTGTCTTCCATGCACACAAAGAGAACTGGAGCACCCCATAGAGAGATACTAGGCCACATAAATCTATTTTATAGGAAATCATTCAATTGTACCTTTAATTCCTTAAGATCGCCTAGAGCCATTCTATATGGTTGAATTGAAATAGGATGTGTATCTGGAATAAGATTTTTTCCTAAGTCAATTTCTCATCGGGGAGGAACATCGGGAGAATAATTAGGAATCACTTTTATAATTTTTTGTACTAATGGAACTGACTCAAAATTTGGATTTTCATACATGGAGTCCTTTACGTGAAAAAGGTGATAGATCCACCCTTTGAAAATCATTTTCCTTACCTTAAGGAAAGAGACAAAGCGACCTATAGGCACCAAGCTACAACCTTTCCACAGTAAGACTTGTTCATGTGGAAACTTAAAATGGACTACTCTATTTCTAAAATAAATTCAGTCATAACAAGAGTGGATCTAAACCATGCAAAGGAGAACGTCAAAATAAGCCATATCTAACTCTACAAGGTCAACAAAAGTTACTTTTTTGGATATTGTGAATGGGAAATTTCTTTATACCCATTTAGATATGATTGAATTTCCGACTGGAGTTGAAACAGAGAAGGGTTCTACAAAGACTTTGGTTCCGACACCAAAATCTACTGCTCTATGGGGAGTCATAAAGGAAAGTGTTTCTTTGGGATCTAACAATGCATAAACATGAATATGAAAAAATTCTAACATACCAGTGACCATATTAGGAAAACCCTCTAGATCCTATTGAGTTCGAAGAGCATACAACCTACCTTGATTCTTTCCATCAGTTGCACTTGAAGTGGATCCATACTGAGTCGGTCGACCTTCTAGTGTGTCTTAAAAGTGCAATTGTGTTTGATGGAGATCATTCCTACCTTTATGAACCACCATTGGGCAATCCTTCAATCTGTGGCCTAACTTACCACACTCAAAATAGGCATCACTACCTATCAAACGCTTACCTATGTGGTTCCTACCATATTTTATTCAAACTGGGTTGGTGCAAACACTATTCACACTACCCCAGGACATTGAGCCTGGTGCTCTATCTAGAAAATCTTGTCTGGATATGGGTACTGGATCACTAGCACATAATAGGAATAGAGCTAGAGATTTCTAGTGGAATTGAAAGTTATTTCCACTATTTGACCTCTACTGAGAGAAAATGAAACTACTAATAGTCTAGGACTTCACTCAATAATCAAAAAATCTAATCATCTGTCTAAAATCCTCTAATCACTGGTGTTGTTGGGACAAGCCCCCAGCTAACTACAACTTTCGGAAATTAAATAAAAGAAAAGTAAGAAAAGATATACTGATAAATAGTCCTAAAATAATGAGGACTGACCAAACACTATTAATGATACAAAAATATGATAAACTTGAGTTGGATGTTGAGCATCGGAACCTATATTATAAGATAATATAACAAGGAAATATATGTGATTAGTACCTTGAATGTACTGAGTATGTGAGATGGGAAAAAAATAATATAACTTAAACATGAAGATTTGTTTCAAGACCAAGTATGAACATGTTTAATAAGATAAACTAAATAAACAATTATAAGGTCATGCAGGATCTGAAACTGTATCATAAATTGAGGACTGTGGGAGCTAACAATAAAAGTCGTACCCCAATTTAAGAAAATTAGGATCCAACCTGTAACCCCAATTTGATGGGTATTCAATACATTTCCAAGGGTACTAACATTTGTTTGCGTGGATACACTAAACTAATTTCTCGAAGGACTAGGGTGCCAGTCCTCAACTGGAAGGTAACCCCTTATTGCCTATGGTGGAGTAGTAGTTTTGAATCTTAGGGAATTTAACTAAACATCTCAGGCCTAACTGATGGGTGAGCCTCCATCCCTGTATTCACTCGGTGCTATGTACTACTCTAAAGTCAATGACACTAGAAACTAAATTGATTATTTTAATAACATTCTGAAAATATCAATAGTGGGATAATGTGAAGTGCTCAAACATGTGTAAATTGATATATTCATGAATCCCTAGGGATCATGTGTTCATAACCACAAGCTCTAAAAGTGACAATATTAACTGAACATTCTAAGAAAATTCACAATTTTAGCAAAAAACCCAACAATTTATCAATTAAAGGGAATTCATAATTTTGAGTATGTAAAGAAGGTACTCATATGTGGGAAAATGTACTCATTTCTTAGTTAAAAGAATGAACTAAAGAAATTCAGACAAAAGTTCATATTTGACCTGGAACTTAAAACTTGAAGTGGGAATTAAACTAAAGAATATGAGAAGTCTTTTGGACACAATGGTAGGAGGGAGCCAATTAATGAAATCACATATAACTGGAGAAAAAGTTTTTATATGTAGTTTTTATGATGAGAAACAGATAAACAACAAAGGACCATGTCCCTTTATGTGTAATGTACAGTACAACTGGCACGTGCTTTCTTACCAGTTTTGTCATCTTGTGTAACAAACCTGTAGGTGCTATTTTGTGATATTTTATACTAACTTGGAATACTGGTCCAATGATGTTTCAAGCGCTAATCATCACCTAGGTATAAAAGGAAAGAGACTCCTCTTCAATAATTGGTTTTTGCATATTCTAAAGAGAGATGAGAGAGGCAAAAAACCCCCATTTCATTACTCCTCAAGTTTCCATATTTATGTGAGCTTAAATTAAACTTGTTCTTGAGTGAGTACTGAATTTTAATCGAACTACTCATTCTATAAGAGTAGTGTTTTGTTATGATGAGAGAACTGCTTAGGTAGAGTTATATAAGAATTGTTGTTGATTAGAGTTAATTAGTAGAAAGAGTCCTTGGTAGAGTTACAAAGATTAGCTTGTAGTAGAGTTGGTATAAAAAAAGAGCCTAGAGGTAGGCTTAAATCTATACTATAGACAGAAAGTTGATTATAGTGGATTTCATTGATGATAGTGAGAACAAGCCGTGGTTTTTCTCACGTTGGTTTTCTACGTTAAAATCTTGTGTTTTAACTCTTCGTACAATACCTTTAATTTTCAACATACCATAGTTTCCCTACCTTTCTAACACCTAAGATTGACACTGTGGGACCTAGTCCCTCATTGTGTTGTGCAACTCCCTAGGGTTAAATAATTTTTATTAGAGCGAGGTTCACTCTAAAAGATTCATACCTAGAGTGTTTTGGTCATCATGGTTTCTATAACTAATCTAGGGGTGGAATAAAAAGAAATAAGAAGGGAGAGATTGCTGGCCTTGAAGGCTTTAGAGTCTGACCTAGGTAAAGAAGACACTAATGTTGCACTTTTGGCAAAAAAATTATTAGAGCTATAAAAAGGATTGGTTAGCTTAGCAAAGGGAATGGTAATATTCTAGGTTGTCACAATGATGGTTGCTCTGAAGCATTCATGAAAAACTACCAAATACAAAAGAGTAATCAAAATCCTAAAAAAAATCAAGGAGGAGAGAAACAACTGAGTATGCTGAAAACAAAACTCTTATAGTATGGGATGACTCTTCTAGATAAAGATGAGAAGACCAGAGGTGGATCTATGCTAGCAGTGGAAGATAGTCCAGTTATCTATGATTCCTTATTTTAGTTTCTTGGAAAACATAGAAGGTGAAAAGGAAAAAGAGGTAACACTTTGATAACAAAGAAAATCTAGATAACTATTTTGTTAAGAAGATAAAGAAAATTGCTATTGTATTAATAGACCTTATGTGGGAATTAACCATTGAAAAATATTATAGAGGAGAAAACTAAAGATTAAGAACTGAAATTGATTTCCTTAACCATCAAGATATCTGAAGCTGAAAAAATAATTATTAAATTGAATTCTAAAAATCTAAGTTGTAGAAGCAAACTGAATAAGGTGGATGATTCGAATGACAAAGGAAAGAGAGAATCTTTACAATTTCAATTTTTCTTGAAAAAAAATTGAAGCATCTCAAGAAAAGCTTATGTCAGCACTCCACAAGAATGATGAGTTTGAGAGGGACTTGGTCCACTTGAAAGAAGAGTTGAACAAATCTCATAAATAGACTACTTCCTAATAGATCTTCTATAATCTGATATTTCATGGTGTCAAGGATGCTAAAGGCTTAGGCTACCAATGAAAATTTCAATCTATTAAGTCTTAAGTAAGGGTTACTCATGACGATAGAAGCAAAGGACACAAGTTCTTATGCACTCACTGTGAAAGAGATGAACATGTGAAAGAAAGATGTCAATCCTATCTTAAGGCTAAATTAAAGAATACTGAATACATTCAGCAAAGGAATGCACATCCCAAGGGATTCGAGTTTCAAGAAAGGGTAAAGAGAAACCAATCAATGTCTAGATGGGCCAAGAAGAATTTGATCCCACCATTATCCTCTTACTGGGAACTATAAATTTAGTGGGTTCCTAAATATAACCCGTGATAATAATTCCAGGCATTGGAAGGCGATGATAGATAGGAATAGAGCGTGAATTAAAAGACATCAAAGCTAAATAATAAAAGGACTGATTGTTTCTCTCTCTCAAGACACATCAAGATAGAGGTGTATCATTGTAAAAGAAATAATTTCAAAGGTCCTGGTCCCAAAGAAACTTATCTTAAAGAAAACTTTAGAAAGTATGAGGGAAGTAATAATACGGGACAAATTGTAATTTAGATTGCTCAAAATGTTGTGAACCAGCATCTGAGTCAATATCACCCCTCAACTAGGTATGATCAGGAGATATGTATACATAGTAATATAGGTGCATGATTAATCTAACTCATCTCTATACCATTACAGGTATACACCCATGGGGAAAACTTAGTAGGAGAACAACTGAAGCTACACAAGTTCAGAAGTCAATCAAATTGAGAGATGCGTGGTCCTATCTCTCAGGTTAGTACATAAAAGATTCTTAAGTAATCATGAAATACTATTTTAAAGTCCATGAACCTTTTTCTACTTTAAACTATCATATCTCTTGTAAGATGAAGAGTCACACTTATTAGATTCAGACATATCAGTTCAAAAGAAACTTCTTTTAAAAACATTGGTCATCATTAAAATTGCTAAATCAGTCCTACTTGTTAAATGAACATCAACAAATCATATTCACTTTCACAAATCAACAATTATCCCTTTACTAAAAGTTGTTCATCGCTCGTTCTCAAATCAAATGGATGATGTCATTATCTCCTCAAACTCTACAAGAAATCCAAAGCCCACAGTTGAGTTAGACTCCCCTGAACTATCCTTAATCTTAGAAGTTCATTCTTAGGAAATCATGACAGACAATTCAAAACAAAGGTCTTGGTCATCAATAGAACAAGAAACTTTGCCACCGAAACCCCCCCTCCCCCCCAATTTCTTGTGATGACTAAAAAATTTGAATAAGATGAATTCTCTAAAACACAACAAGAACCAGATTCTCCTACATACAAATACTAAAGTAATATTTTTGCTTAGTTTTTTTATGAAGAAAGTCCTATTAAAAGAGTTGATCTTTCATCCGGTGAGAACTAAATAACTAAGAACTTACTACTGCTATCTAGTGACAACATATTAAACTCACTTGATGGAGTAGAATAGAAGGTATGTGATTTTGATGAAGTGAATAGGAGAAAAGATATGTTGTTACCTCAAAATAAGGAGAATGAAGAGATTGAGGACAATGTACCTTTGAGATAGACTGTGAAGAAACCTAGGAGAAATAGAAAAAAGTAAAATAGAAATACTAAAGTTGTGGAGATTGAGATAGGACAAATACTAAATTCAAGGGGTATTTTGGCTATGAAAAAAAGAAACAAAGGATGATCTTACAATTTTTAAGACCAGGTCCTCCATATCAATGTTTTGTATCTCCTCTAGAATAAGGATGAAACATATAGCTATCAAGGAGAAACATATAGCTGTCAAGGAGAAACGTATAGCAAAATCCTATTTCATTACTCCTCAAGTTTCCTGCTTTATGTTAGCTTAAATTAAAATTATTCTTGAATGAGTGTTGAATTGTAACAGAACTACTCATGCTATAAGAGTACTGTTCTATTATGTAGAGGGAAATGCTTAGGTAGAGTTATCTAAGAATTATTACTAATTAGAGTTAATTAGTTGAGAGATTCCTTAGTAGAGTTACCAAGCGTAGCTTGTAGTAGAGTTGTGATAAGTGAAAGGAGCCTAGAGGTAGGGTGAAATCTAGACTGCAATAAAAAATTTGATTATAGTGGATTTATTTGATGCTTGTTAGGGAAAGTCGTGATTTTTCCCATGTTGGCTTTCAACGTTAAAATCTTGTATTTTAACTCTTTCTGCATTACCTTTAATTAGAAATCTTGTTAGGGAAAATCTTGTTAATTAGAAATCCTTGAACAACCTTTGCAAATTTTGGTTGGAAGTGGAAGAACCTACTTTTCCATTGGAGAAGAGAAAAAATCACCCTTTTTCTCTACATGTCGATTGACCTTATAGTTAATGAAGGATTTGGAGGATTTAGCCTTATATTCCAACCTTCAAATAGATAAAACAATGTAGTTTTTGGCGTAAAAGAATTGGAAAAGACCAAAAACCCCTTTTAAAATGACAAGGAATTTCTGGGAAATAGTCGCAATGACTCAGGCTACAACTAGTTAGATTTGGTCAGGAGTCATGGACTGGAGTTATGACCCAAGGTCCTAAGACTTGGGCCCTTATTATAATGAAATGACTCTTTTTTCGACGACTTATTTAGTCTGACCATGAGTCATCATTAAGGATTATTATCACGGTTTGATTTCTTTGTCCCTTACTATCGTGACAATGAGTCTTCACCAAGACATTGTGTTTGATAATGAGTCATTTCTAGAAACATTGTCACTTACAATTTGACAGATAGAGCCTAAGAAAATTTTCCATAACTTTCTACTAAGATCTCAGATTAAGCAGAGACTTATGGGATTTGAAAGCTAATTAAATGGTCTACCTATTGGTGTGTCTATATCATTAAAAATTATGGTATTATAATATCTCCCCCTTAGTACATTATTCCATGAATGAAAATAACTATCCTAAAATACTAGGGAAAAAGATGCAATTTTAATTTGACCCCCTATAAGCTGAACCATAGATTGACAATGACATCTATAACAGAACTCTGAACTATAACAAACTCATTGTATAATATGAAAATAGTTAGATGGCCAGAGATAGAAGAAAAAGAATTAATTTATTAAAGAAACTATTTCCTCAAGTTGGAACTGATTTCAAAGAGAAAAAAGGGCATACTTGGTCATCATATCTGCCTCTGCTTCCAAATTAGCTACCTTAAATGACCGATTTCTCGATAGAATCTTTACTAAGAAGATCTCTTTATTACTCAACCTAAGAATCTAGCGGTCAAGGATATCTAGAGAGATCACTTCATAGGTGATATTATTATTCACGCCTATGCTCTCTAAGGGAACTATTAATGATGGATCATCAATGCATTTATTTACCAGGGATACATGGAAGACTTGATGCACTGATGGTAAATTTGTTGGCAGATCCAACGCATAGGCTACTTTACCATATAAACTCAATATTTTATAAGGGTCAACATAGAACGAACCAAACTTTCCCTTCTTACCAAATCTCTTCACCCCTTTCATGAGAGAAATATCTAAGTAGACAAAATCATAAATACAAAGACAAGCTCCTTTCTCCTCATATCTACATAGGTTTTCTGATGTCTTTGGGCAATTTTCAGCCTTTCTCTAAACAATTGAACTTTCTCCATCATCTCTTGTATCGAAACTTTCCCTATTAAAGAAGTTTCACCAACCAATAGAAGATCTATACCACCTAGCATAAAGTGCCTCAAATGGGTTCATCTAAATACTGGAGTTATAACTGTTATTGTAAGAACACAATCAAAGGAAAATGATCATCTGAAATACCCTTGAAATCAGTCATGCATGATCTTAAAATGCTCATTAAGGTCTGAATAGTCCTCTTTTCCTGACCAACTATCTATGGGTGAAAAGATATACTAAGATAAACTTGGGTACCATGACCTCTATGAAAAGTCTTCCAAATCAAGAGGTAAACTAGGTACCTCTATCTAAAGTAATGGTAAAAGTGACTCCATACAATTTCACCAACTCCCAAAGATAAAGCATAAGATAATCTTTGGCTGAATCTAAAGTGTTAACTGGCAAGAAGTGGGCTGAAATAGTCAATCTTTCCACGATAAATAAATTAGAATCATGTTGTCGATGAGTATGAGGCAACCCTATAATGAAGTCCATATTCACCATTTCCCACTTCTATGTAGAAAGGATAAATTACTATATTGTACTACTGTCTCTCTAGTGCTCAACCTTAATCTGCTGGAAATTTGAACACTTAACCATGAAATTTGCAATATGCCTTTTCATGCAATTCCACCTATAGAATTTCCATAAATTATGATAAATCTTAGTGGCTCCCGGGTAAATAGAATACCAAAAATGGTGAGCTTCTGGTAGCTTCCACTATCTCAAGTCATCTATATTTGAGATGCATAATCTTCCCTGACAGCGAAGAACACCATCTCCTTCTTGGGAGAAAACCTCAACCTTTTGACACCGATCTGGTTCTTTTAACATAAGAAAAATAGGATCACTATATTGCTTTTCCTTGACCTCATCTAAAAAAAAAAGATACCCAACAACTCTGAACCTAGACATGACCTCCAGTAGAGTCAACCAACTGAACTCCTAACCTAGCAAGCTGATGAACCTGAAAAACTAACTCTCTCTTATCATCTTCAACATGAGAAACACTCCCTATTGACATTTTTATAAGGGAGTCAATGATAACATTGGCCTTACTCAGATGGTGCAAGACGCTCATATCAAAGTTCTTTAACAACTCTAGCCACCTTCTCTTATGAAGATTTAGATCTTTCTGATTGAACATATATTGAAAACCCTTATAATTAGTGAATATACCAACATGAACAACATAATGATAATGCCTCCAAATCTTAAAAGAAAACACTACTGTTGCCAACTCAAGATCATGAGTTGGGTAGTTTCTCTCATAAGGCTTGAGTTGTCTAGAGGTATGTACTATAACCCTGTCCCTGTCTATTAATTCATAACCAAGAATAATAATTGAAGGATCATAACAAACTATAAAACAATTTAAACCCTCTGGCAGAGTCAAAACTGGAGCAGAGGTAAGACGAGTGTTCAGCTCCAGAAAACTCTTCTTACAATGATTGAACGACTGGAAATTGACTTTTTTCTTAGTCAATCTAGAAATAGAAGAAGCAATAGAGGAAAATCCTTCAACAAACTATCTGAAGTAGCTGGTTATACCCAAGAAACTCCAGATATCTGATAGAGAAATGGGTCTTGTCATGTTCCTTCTACCTCAGTCTTTTGAGGATCAACATGGATGCCTTTACCCAAAATAATATGACCAAGGAATACTAATAATTTCTAAAAGAACTCAAACTTTCTAAACTTAGTGAATAGTTGGTGATTGTTAAGATTCTGCAAGACAACCTTCAAGTAATCTGTGCGTTCGTCCTCACTCAAAGAATAAATGAGGATGCCATCTATATAGACTGTAAAAAATATGTCCAAGTATTGCTTAAACACCCTATTCATCAAGTCAATAAAATATACAAGATCATTCATTAGTCCAAAAGACATAACTATAAATTCAATATGACCATACTATGTTCTAAAGGTTGTTTTAAAAATGTTATATCCTTTGACTCAGAGCTGATGATAACTGAATATGAGGTCTATCTTAGAGATATAATTGGTTCCCAAAAATAGGTCAAGAAAGTCATCGATCCTGGGGATGGGATAATTATTCATGATTGTGACTTTGTTCAACTGACGGTAGTGGATGCAAATTCTAAGACAATTGCTTTCTTGCACTCAAAGAGAACTAAAGCACCCCATAGAGAGAAACTAGGGATGATAAAATCCTTGAGTAGGAGATCGTTCAAATTTTTCTTTAATTCCTTAAGTTCGGGCGGAGGCATTCTATAAGGTGGAATTGAAATAGGCTAGGTATCCAGAAGAAGATCTATTCTAAAGTCAATTTCTCACCCGAGAGGAACTTTGGGTAAATCATCAGGAAATGCATCTAGAAATTCTTTTATTATTAGAATTGACTCAAAACATGGGGTGTCAAACTTGGATACCTTGACCCAAACAAAATGATAAATGCACCATTTGGAAATCATTTTCCTTACCTTAAGAAAGAAGTCAAACAAACCTACAGGCACTGAGGTACTACTCTTCCACTCTAAGATGTGTTTATTTGGGAACTTAAACTTGACTACTCTATTTTTACAATCAACTAAGGAATAACAAGTGTGGATTCAATCCATGCCAAGGGTAAAATCAAAATCGATCATGTATAACTCCATAGGGTTGACTAAAGTGACTTTTTATGATACTATGACTAGATAATTTTCATATACCTATCTATCTATGATTGAACTACCAACTGGAGTAGAAAGTAAGAAGTTTTCTATGAGGACTTTTAGGCTGACACAAAAATCTACTGCTATATAGGGAGATACGAAGGAAGGTGTGGCTCCAAGATCTAACAATTCATAAATATGAATTTCAAAAACTTCTAACATACCAGTGACCATATTAGGTGAACCCTTCTGATCCTGTTGAGTCTGAAGGGAATTGAACCTATCCTAACATTATCCATCAATTTAACTAGAAGTGGCACCCTGCTGGAGCGACTTTAAAATTTGATTATCATTAATGAAGATCATTCCTACCTCTCTGTTCCACATCTGGGAAATTCATAAATCTGTGGCCTCACTTACCACACCTGAAAAAAGTATCACAACCTACCAAACACTCATATTTATGGTTCCTACCATATTTCTTGCAAATTGGGTTTGTGCGAACACTATTTAAGCTAATCTTAGAAATAGAGCCTAGCACTCTATCTCGAGTATCCTATATAAACTTGGGTATTGTGGAACTAGAAGACAATGGGAGTAGAGATGAATATTTATGGTGGAAGGGAGAGCAATTTTGACCATCTCATCTATGTTGCGACAAATTGAAACTACTAGTTTTGAACCTATTATTCTCTCTTTCCCTCTCCTTGATTTTCCACCTTAATTTTTTTAGCATGAACAATAAAGCTTGATATGTCCATCAACTTAACCAATATGGAAGATCTACACTCCTTGACCACACGTAGAAACACCTGACATAAACTTTTTTGGTCAGGCCCTAGAGTTAGAAACCATAGTTGGAGCATACCTTGACAACTAAGTAAACTTTAGTTAATATTACTTCACACTTATGTTTCCCTTCTTCAATCTTATTAATTCATGCACCTTGGCTTCCCTCAACTCAAGTGGGGAGAACCCAACCAGAAATGCAACAACAATGTTATACCATTCTATCGACCCTATATTTGTGCCTTTATCCTCCTTTTACTATTTGAACTATATATGAGCCACTGCTTCTAATTGATAAGAAGCCAAATCAACACTCCAATTTAAAGTGGTAACCACTCAATAACATTCTTAATACTTTCCAGGAACACTTGTGGTTCCTTTTCGGGCATAGACCCAAAGAACATCAAAGGATTCATCCTAGTGAAGTCCCAAACTCTAGTAGATATCGTATTCATAGCTAGGTTGGCTTGTGCAATAGTCTACTTTTTCTTTTGAGTTGTTATTGACCAAGATAATATAGTAAAAGAAGACCTAAACTCAAAATATAAGACATGTTCATTCAGAAGGTCTTCCAAAACTAGCGATGGTACTTTTTGATTCCCATTTCTCCTTCCATTAGTTTTTTTGGGAGGCATTTTCTGTAAATAAGTAGAGGATGAGTTATAAGAATAATTTTAATGGAGTTCAAATTCTATCACATGACATTAATGATGGATGAATTAAGACTTTCCTAAAACTTTTCAGAGCATCCCACTTATAAGCATGACGCACTTCACACCTATGAATAAAATTCTACATAATGCTACTTCCAGACACTCTAGGATACCTTAAACCTATTGTTTTGATACCATGTTTTTTATGGTCTAAGGCTACTCGCTTGTCAAAAATGTTGATTAGAGCCACAATTGACCACAAGCTAAACCATGGCCTGGCATAACACTAAGAATAATGAAGGATAACAAAATATTGAACAGAAGCTAAATAGAACTGATATTAAATAAAAATGAAATCAAATTCTGAATATCAGAAATATGAATGTCTAAGAATACTCAATATGCTGAAAATCTAATTAACGTCCTATAAGCCTCTACTCTTATAAGTTTTTAGGACAAGCCCGCAACTAACTCCAGCTGTATGAAACTAAAGAAAGGATAAGTACTAAAATAACTACTGATAAATAGTCCTCAAAAAATGAGGACTCACCAAACACTACTGTTGAGAGGGAAACATGCTAAACTCAATCAGGATGCTGAGCGTTGGAACCTATATGATAAGATAACATAACGTAGAAAAAGTAGGCGATCAATACTTTTAATGTACTGAGTATATGACAAGGAAAATTAAATAATATTAAATAAACATGATGTATTAAACATAAAGATATGATTCAAGACAAAGAATGAACAAGTGTTGTAGAATAAATTGAACAACTAATTACAAGGTCAAAAGGGGTATGAAACTAAAACATAAACCTAGGACTGTAGGAGATAGCAATAACCAATTAGGACTAGGAAGTCTGTCCTAAACTTGTGGGTTATAGGCTATAGTAGCGTTAGAGTTCTAAATCTCAAGGACATATACTAAAGATATTAGGACTAACTTACAAGTGATCGTTCATCTTTGCTTTCACTCAGTTCTAAGTACTACTCCCAACTGAATGGCACTAGAAATGAATTTCTTATTTTAATTACATTCTGAAAATATAAATAGTGGATATTCTAATATTCTCAAAGACATTTAAAATAATATATGTATGAATCACTAAGTATCTAGTGTTCATAATCCACCATGTTTAAACATAACAATATTAAATAAACATAATGAGAAAATTAACAATTTTAGCCTAATGCTCAATAATTTATCAATAAAAGGTAATTGATGATTCTGTGTATAGAAAGATACTACTCTTATAGAAAAACTTGTACTCATGATTTAGTTACAAGAATAAACTGAAAAAGGTATGAACAACGCATATTTGACGTGTAACATAAAACTTGAAAGAGGAATTAAACTTTAGAATTTGAGAAGTGTTTGGGATTCAATGGGTAGAAGGAACCATTGATCAAATCCCACATACCTAGAGAAAAAATCCTTGAAGAACTCTTGGTAATTAGTGTTGGAAGTTGAAGAACCCTACTTTGTTGTTGGAGAAGAGAAAAATCCACTCCTTTTCTATAAGTATCAATTGATTTTTGAGATAAAGAGGGATTTGGTTGATTTATCCTTATATTCTAGCTTTAGGATAAATAAAATGTAGTTTTGGGGTTAAAATATTAGGAAAAAATAAAAAACCCTTTTTAGAATATCCAAGAATTTTTGGGGAATAGATGCAATGACTCAAGCTATGACTTGTTAGGTATGGACATGAGTTGTGGCCTGGAGTCGTGACCTGATGTCCTAAGCCTTAGGCCTTTACTGGTATGACAATGACTCTTCTTTCGACAACACATTAAGTTTGACCGCTAGTCATCATGAAGGGTTTTTGTTAATGGGTTGATTTCTTGGTCCCTCACTATCGTGATAATAAGTCTTTACCATGAAACATTATGTCTAACAATGAGTAATTACTAGAATCATTGTTACCTATGATTTGACAGATAGAGCCTTAGAAAATACTCTATAATTTTTACTACGATATCGAATTTAGGCTAGACTGGTGGTGTTGGAAAGCTAATTAAATGGTCTACCTCTTAATGGGTGCAAAGCTTAAAAATTTAAGGTATTGCAGTTTTAAGCTTGGGGTGGGGAATCTTTCTATGGTTTTGGGTAAATTTATGATATGGTGTATTTTTAATTGTTTTTCCTATGAGAAAATTTGAAAAAATTACAAAAATATTTTCTCTTTGGTCATTTGTAGATTTTAGTAATTATGGAGTCATTCTAGTAGGTGCACACTTTACCAACCCCTTGATTGTACTTTTTAATTCAATTCCAAGGGGGACGCTATTTGAAACCAGTATCCTTGTTTCATTTTACGAAAAAAAAATTAAATTTCTATGTTGGGAATTAGTTGGATGTTCTTCCTAGTTGCTATGTTGTCATTACATGATGCAAGTTTGTTGTGAATATAAATGCATGTTGGTTGTGTTGAAAGATTATTGTGCGACTCATACACTCATGTTTCCGACTATTATATGATGTGGGCTAAATCAAATTCCATGTTATTTATTTATTTAGATTATATAATTATCTTGCTTAAGTTAAGCATGTGTCATGTGTGATGTGAGGTTTTTTTGTGCATTATAGAACTTGCTTGGTGTGTGTAAAAAGAGAAAAATAATGTGTAGATAGGAGATTATATATGCATTTCTTGAATAGCTATGTTTTATACCCCCTTCTATCAACCCTTGTGTATAATCTTAGTTAGTCCCGTTGAGCCTTTAGAGTATATTCTTTGGTATCCTCATATGTAGTCTATTCCTCTTCTTTGATTTATATGTATTTGATCCAAAGCTCTTAAGCACTTAAGTTAAAAACTTTTTAGGGTTAAGGAGTTAAAAATTTATGAAGGAAAAAAGTGAAAGTGAAGCCCCTAAGTATGTAACTATTGGTTTCTAGAAAAGTGATGTGTTGGGGGTGGGAATTTTGTAATAAAAAAAATGAAAATTTTGCAAAATTGATCATGAGTTTCTAGTGAATACTCCCCCTTAATATATGGGAACTAGCATATTGAGATGGGGAAAAAAAGATGTGTGATGGTAGAGGTTGTGAAAGGTTAGTTGTTCGTAGAATATCTTAATGTATAATGTGATTTATAAAAGAGCTTAGGGAAGATAGTCACTATGACTATCCATAATGTTTCCTACTTGTCCCTTAGCTGGCATTACAACACTTACTGTCCTATTTTATCTTAAGACTTAACATTCTAAAATTAGTACAGACTACACTAAGAGAAAGCATATGGTTCATCTTAAGTGACATAATAATTCATTGAGAGAGTGAGCGTAAATTTATTATTATACATATTTCTATGATTAATTAAATCTATGTAAGTTAATATGGGTAACTCTATTGTGGTGATGACACATGTTGAATGATAGTTAGGCAATTTACGCGATCTCTCTGATTGATTAATATGTAGCTTTGCCAACTTAGTGAGTCAATTATTGAGGTTCGGATGTTCTGAAGTAGTATTCTTAAGCTTTTGAGAGTGTATAACATGCTTGTGTATGAAACTTGATATTTGTGTAGTCATGGTAGTTCTTGCTTTAGTGTCTTTCTTGTTGTAGTAAGAGTGTGAATTTTTCCTAAGATTATGCTTAAGGTAAAGATTTGTACGAGTACAAACTAGGCTTTAAGTGCGGGGTGATGATCTTAGGTAGATTTATGCACCTGCATTGTTATCTAGTCTTTATTAGCTTATTTTTGAGGACTTCTTGTCTGCATATTAATTGGTATTTAAATAATTAAGAATCTAAATGTTAAGTTATTTATTTACAATTCTTAAGGTATGTTCAAATAAACTTGGAAGCAAAGTGTTCTCTTAGAGTTTAAACGAGAACACTAGTAGTCTTAGCTTGAGCTGTGTGTTATTCTTATTTGTCTTGTTGGGTTCTCGTGTGTTGTAAGCTATAATTTGTGTTTTATTATGTTATTTGAATATTGGTGGGATGTTCAACTTGATAAAGTAATGATGTAAAAGCTATTTTTTAAAAGGAAAAGCAACCACAAAGCAAGGAACCAAAGGCCAAACGCATGAAGCAAGCGTGAACAAAATTTGGAAAATTTGAGCAGAAGAACATGCCACGCCTTTTGCTGTCTACGTTAAGAGAATGCCACACCCTTATACAAAATCCAAAAAATTCAAATTCCTGTGAGCATTTGCTATAAGGTATGCAACACCGTTATCACGCTAATGTCATAGTGTGGCATGCTAGTGTGTCAAAATCGACAAATTGTGGCCTACTATAAATAGGACACTCTAACTCTTTTGAAAATATCTTTGATGACCATAGGGAATTAGAATACACTTGAGGAGGCTTCTCTTACGGATTTTATTCCTTCCTTTATTTTACTTTTGGATTTTTACATGGATTCCTTTATTATCGATTCTTTGTGTGTCCATGAGTGACTAAACATCCTAATTTAGGGTTTAAACCTATAACATGACACCTTTTTCTTATAAATAAGTTTCTTTATGTTATTATCATTATTGGTTTTTCATGTATCCTTGTTTTAACTATTCTATGGATTTTTGACCCTTAGGATAAATGCATATTTCTATCATGAGCCCGGAAGGAAGAATGATATAATAGAATATGGGATATATATGGTGAGATCATAATAATTCAAGTGGTTGAATTTATTATTTGTATTTAGGATAGGAATACAACTAATTCACCTTACTTGATTCATAAATAGGAAGAAATTCAAATATGTTTAGATTAATTCTTGCATCCCCACTTAACAATGTAGTTGTAAGGTTAAGTTAGATATAAAGGTTTGGAAGACCATAATAATATAATCAACCTCATGAGTCAACAAACAAGATAATTGGCTAAACAAATGAAGTTATATAGCTTAGTAAGATTGTTCATAGTACCTCAACCCTATTTTTCTCACCATAATTGATAAAGAACCTTACTTGACCACATTATTTTCTTTTAATTTTAATTTCCAATTCACAAGCATTATTTGTTACTTTAGCACTTATTTAATCTTATTAGTAAGACTATAATAGGATTGTTTTTTAGTGCAAGTCCTTGTGGGGTCGATACTTGGCTTTCTGAAGGCTATTTTAGTACTTGGTAGACCGCATACACTTGCATTTGCACTTGGGTACTATAGTCATCATAGTTTCTATTTTGGGTCATGATAAGTTGGTATCAAAGTCGTACAATGGTCCCACAAGTAAAAAAAGAGTATAATAGAGTCTATATTTTGATGTTAGTTGGTTGCTGCTCAAATTCTCTCAGTATTTATGTGATATTGCAAGGCGTCGCTCCACCTATAGGGACTTTGATCATTATGTACATGGAGGTACAAATAAGGTTTGTAGATTTCATGAAGATTGATTTGCCTCATTATCATTGAGATCCTTGTTTAGATTCTTATAAGTTCTGCGTTGGTCGGCACTAGAGGTTGGACATTTTTTACTTTGGTAGATTCTAATAGCTTGAATTTAAATACCTTTCAGTTGTTTTAACAATTTGAATAATGATGAAGGACTATTGTTGTTGAGGGTAGACCTTATGGTTCACCTTCTCTCTTTTAGTATTGATTTGTTCAAGAGATTCCAAAGGCATTTGAATGGATATTTGAGGGGTGTGTGGAAAAGAGGCCCCATAGACTTGTCAATGGTAGTGACATATATGATGTAGGCTAGACTTTGCTTGTGTATCTCAGGGGTTGTTAGGTAATGGTGGTCATTTTGGTCTTTTAGTTTTAGTTTAGTTGACTCCTACTCATTTGGATTTTTGTTTTTGTGGATTCCATTCATTGTATGAAGGATTTACCACAGCATAGACATGGAGGAGAATTATAAATAATATTAGGGGTTTTCGGGGTTTAGTATTATGTATCTTTAGTGAACTTGAGGCAATAGCCTCTAATAGAGTGGTCCTAATAGATTTTGTATACTTTTGATATTTCTCAGTATTATTTCAGTGTAATTTTTTATTTTCTTATGTTCTTATTTATACTACATTAGGCCTTGATTGATACAAGCATAGGCTGCTTGGGGAACATTAGGAGGGGTTTCCGCACGTGGATGATAGCTTAGAGATTGAAGGATTCCAAAAAATAGCATACAATGTGTGAAAGGTTAATCAAAGTGAAAAGGAGGGATAAAAGAGGCTGCGTGCGTAAGTGGTCATCTCTTAAATTCAATATTCACTAAATGAGGCCACCAAACAAGGTCCTTTTCTCATTTTTAAGAAAATTGTAAAAGATAGTTGTCTTGTTTATTTCTTTAGTATAAGTAGTGTTTTTTCTCATTTTGAAGGTAGTTCATGAAGCATTTATGATGAATTGAGAGATATTAACCATGTAGTTTCTAGGTGAAACCTAGCATTAGATTAATCAAGTAGTCGATAATCATATACTAAGTGTCTAGGGTGGATTCTTGAAATTTCCGGGTTAACTACTTGCTTAAACAACCATCGAGTTTTTCTTTTTAGGGATTCAATTTTTTTTTCGTCTTTGATTGAGTAGGATGTTTTGTTGTATGATTGGATTCTATAGAGAAGTGAAGGTATAAAGTCCTTTGTTGCTCATAAATATGACTGAATTTTTATAATTTCACGTATCCTTTTCTTTCTTGCTTTATTTTTTTGGCATTTTTAATTCTAGTTTTCGATAAGGATCATTATAATTTTTTGTATTGGAGCTTAGGATAAAGAGTTGTTTTGACAATTCTTAATCCTAAATTCATAATTTGAAAATTGTTTCAAAAAGAATTTGGGTTACAAAAAATAAAATTCAAAAAAAATTGTGTGATTTGTGTCTTCTTTGACTTTCTAGCACTAGATTAGTGTTCTCTTGTGATTTTGAAATTAGATTTTAATTGGAGTTGTTTGATAATTTCATCATTGTTAAGCTTGAAAAACCTTAGAGAAGGTGATGTGAGTTTGTTGATTGGGTCAAAATTTGAGGTTCAATTATATTGGGTTTTGTATCCTAGTCATTTGAAATTTAAATTCAAAATTTTGAGGCAAACAGAGTTAAATTTCACTAGGGTTGATTTTTGGTTCATAGTTTTCTCCATGGGCTGAAGAAATTTCAAGTGGTTTTAATTTTTGGGAATAATTAATTTTGAAATTGGATACTAAAAATTATTGAACTTTGTTCATGGTTATTAAAGGGTCATATGTTTATAATTTTTTATCAATTGGATCTCGTTTGGTTGACGTTGAATTTTTGAATTCTTATGGTGTTCATGTTGTTCTTCAAACCTTGAAAATGGAATTATTTTTTCCTTGAAATGAAGGGCTAAAAATTATTAGGGATTGTTTGTGGAGTTGAAAGGAGAACATGGTTGAAATTTTGTTGAATTTGAAGTTTAAACGGAGGAATTAAGAATATTTGAAGGTTGGGGTTTTATTGGGATTCTTGAGCTCTTTCATATTGTTCACGGAGAAGAAGATAGAAAAAAAAACTTACACTTTGATAAAAAAATTCTCATGTCAAAGTTGTTCAAAGTGATGTGGGTCAAAATGTGAAAATTAAGAAAAAATTAAAATTTTAATAAAAAAATGAATTTAAAAAAAAAGAAGGAAAAATTCCATGTGGACAGGCCACATCAATAGTCTTGGTCAAAGTCAACCATTGGCCACTTTGTAGAAGGCACATTTTTTGCTCTTAGTGCCTCAGCCCAGTTGCGCCACATGGCGCGTAGCGTGCAAATTTAACAAAAGAAATCAGGTTTGAACAATTAGTTTTTTAGGGATCCTAAATTCTTTGGGACCTAGAAATTTTTCTAGGTGTCAAAACATCGTGTTTTTTTGTAATTCTCTGTCACCATAGATTACACAACTATTTAATAAGTATTTAACATCTTTAATTACTTGTTAAGTATTTTTAACATCAAAATAATCAAATCAAATGCTTTCAAGCGATGAACTTCTTTAAGGCCTGAAATTATTTTTTTGTCCAAACTACATGGTTCTTTTTTAAAATATTTCTCCTTAAATTTATCAACTAATTAACAACTAATTAATATATTTAATCACTTGGTAACTAGTTTTAAAATATCAAATCACTTTTTGATTCTTTAAATTAAGAAACACAAATAACGTTACTACTTTTTTTATTTCTGAGTACAATTTTTTTCCTGCTTCTTTTCTTAAACTTTTCTCTCTTATCTTATATATGAATTTCAAGATTCATGTTCTTTTATCTTTATTTGAGTATTTCTTCTTTATAGAGTTACAAGAATCCACTCCACCACAAAGATAGGTGACGTTAAATTGATTAAACAAAGATAGTTCACATGCTATTTGGAGAAGAAGTTGTAGAGGTGAGTAAAGAGCTACATATGAGTGATGTGGGGTGTTTATTACAAACCTCCTATTTTTAGTTTTATAGGTAAAGTTTTTAATCATTTTATTATAAACATGGCGGAAGAAGCTTCGTAAAAAACATGGGGCATATGCCAATGTGTCGAGGAGAGTGACCAATGTGAATAAAATAGTAGTCGAAACAAGTGGAAGGTTTGGAGCCATGTAAGAAAAGGTGAGAAAGATTGATAGTATGAGTGAAAGGAGGATCCCTATGACAATTCAATGTGAGGGAACAAGAAGGGCCTCGGTCAAGTATCCTACTTCTACTATCCCCAACCAAATTGGACCAAACTTACCCTCAAACTAAATTTCGAATGAACCTTATCTATGTAAGGAAAGTCGCCCCACATCCTAATACACAACTATATCATCTTACAGAAATCAGTCATCTTTGGTGGAAACAAATTTTAGAAGAAAAATACATCCACAAAATGTATCATATCCATCCTTGTATGTAACCTATGTTCTAACCCGAAAATACTACTCACATGTACCCTACCAAGATATTAATTATCCAAACCCTCCTTATTATTAAATGTGTTAAGAGGATAACCCAAGTCGATAGTGAAAAGGACCCGAAGGCATTGGTATGAACCTGGAGAAATAGGATATTGGATATATGTATAGAGATGAAAGATTAAAGTGCTCGATAGGTGATCAAAGGGATTCAAATTAGAGGACAGGTGACAACATGGTGAGTTGTCCAATTTCTATGATGAGGGCAAAGATACTAAAGCTAGCTACACATGAACATGGAATACCATGACTATAAATCTAATCATGATAAATCTCATTCTTATTGTCCTTCTACCATTTGATGTTATAAAAATAAAAGTGAAGGACATATTGCTAGATAGTGTCCACAATGGAGGTTAAATGTGTTTTTTTTGTGATGGAACTTGTGCTAAAAATATGATTGAGTATGAGGTAGGTAATGGTTATGATGAGCCTATGGTTAGACATTATGAAACAACATCAAATGTAGATGACAAGAAATTGGAGAAGGTGTGATCTAAAGTGAATCTTGGGGGATCTTTCTAAAGAGGAACTTGATCAAAGTGTGAACCTATTCTATAAAGAATTCAAGATGATTGATATGGTATGTTCCATGATCATTAATGATTGAATTAGTATTTATGTAGTAAGTTTCACAATGATTGATATAATGAAAAATCCGACAGAAAGACACCCCAAAACATAAAACATCAATGGATGATTCAGAATAATGAAGTAGAGGTAACCGAGCAAATGGTCATTAATTATAGCATTAGCAAGTATCGAGATGAGGTATTAGCGATGTTTTACCCATAAAATATTTTCATTTGTTTTTTTGTAGACCTTGGATAGTTTGTGTGAATGTTCTATATTAAGTGGAGTCTAGCATATACTCATTTTAATATGTAGGATGAAAGCACACTTTTGAATTCTTAACACCCTAGCAAGTGGATGAAGAGTAAATAATAACGAGGGAGCTTTGGTAAACAATAAAGAGTGAAGAATTTGAAAAGGAGAAGAAAGAATTAGATAAAGAAGAGGAGTTTTATGAGATTCAATAGCCATAAAGTGACTTGAAAGAGGTGCACAAGAAACACATAATTATGGGACTTGTCACTGCCAATGTTTTGGTCCCTACTAACCACGGTGCTAATATTTTGTGTCATGACCCAATCTAGGGCCAAGTTGTGATGGGTATCTCAAGTTTTCCAAGGACCAGAGACCACCCCAGTTACCCTAGCCAACTAGAACACAATATAACTAGCAACGAATGGGTTCCAAACATCTAACAAGATATATAAATCTACTAAAAAGGATCTAAGAATTCATAATACCTTAATCACCCACATCCTATTGTCCACAACAGCCTCTGTGAAACCAAACATAATCCAAAGTCGGGACATACCCCCAACCATAGCAAAAATCCACCGACACAGGCTAAGAAATAAATAAAAACAAGACGATAAAATGAGGGCCTTCCAAAGAATGATATATCACCTCTTTAAAGATGACTCTTGAACAATCCAGAAATTACCTACCCATGCCAAAGGAAACAGAAGTGTCTTTGGACTCTGCATCGCGTGGGGATACAATATTTGAGGATGGTTAGTTTGTTGAGCGCTTGCATGTAACTAAGGGGAGGGATAAAATATGGTCATGATCAGTTAGTCCAAAATAATTTCAATACCATATGCACATAATTAAATACACATATATAATATGCTAGGATAGGGAACAAATTTCAGCATGAAAGTTAAAATATTAACCTGGACTATGTATCTCAAACCGTCATTTACCCATGAGCTATATGGGTCGAGCTCACACCCTGATGAAAGGGTCCCAGTGTGTTAGCCTTTATAACGCTCAACTTATATGTCAATTAAATTGTAATGTGTTCTTTGTTAGTATATTTACCCAACTTTTGAGTCAGGGTCGAATCCATGAGGAACAATGTGATTGGCTATTAAATTAGCTTAAAACAATGGGTACTTACAAAGTTCAAACCTAGTGTACAAAAAGATAAAAAGGGGGGAAGGGTTGGAAAATATCACAACTAATATTTATTTTTAGGGTTTTCAAGTATTAATTTGGGGTTACAAATAATTAGAGTATAGTTAATTAGAATTGGATCTTAGGATTATGCTTTCCTATGGGCAACTTATACATGTGGGTGTGATGACATGATGCAAATTCTAAATCTTAGTGATAAGGTAGGCTAGGTTGAAATTCCTTGAGCCTAGTTTACCAATAAAACCTCAAGGGTGTCACTCATTGACCCATTCGAGTACCTAACGAGTGCGTCAATAAAAACCACCCAATACCTCAATTAGGCACCCTTATTTCTAGGATAGCTCCCTAAGTATAGTAAACTTCACAATCACCCTTATGTCTAAGATAGTGAAAATTAGATAAACATGCTCATAAATTGTCTATTATTGCTTGGTTCCCACTTTCCTCCTTTAATAATGATATGGGTTCCTAAAGTTAACTTAAAACCCATTTTTCAAGGATGGCTTAAGCTTTCAAGAGCTTGGGATTTTCACCCAAAAATCCAATTTGGGTATTTGAGGCTTTCACCTACAAATCTCAACCAATTTAGTCAAGTAATAATAAAACCCAACATCATAAGCTAGTAAATGCACAAGTAAATCATATCCAACATATAATTGCACTCTAATCAAGCATAATCCCAAGAGCAAGAACTAGCTACACATAGAGATAGTAATCAAGATATACCCAAAACCTCCATTGATTAGATCTATCAAAAACTAAGTTAAAGTTACTTCAAACATTGAATATAGAAATATTTAATGGGAGTTAGCTAATCCTTCACTTGGAAGCTACTCAATGTATTCTATACCCAAAATTAATATAATATTTTCTTCTCCAATTGTAGAGGCTAAGAACTAGAACAATGTTTAATAATTAGGAATTGTAGAATGAATGTTGGAATAATAGGGTTTGAGTTTTAATTTAGGGCAAATTTGTAACAATTGTGTGAATTTACATCTTTTCCCATGGGCTAATTTCTGCTAAGCCACGATCGCACCAACTTTGCCGTAATGACGCCTACCATGACCACGGGCAATGCCATGTAATTGCGGTATCTTTTCCATCTTGACTGACCAAAATCATAGTTATCAGATCACGATCGCGGTAACTGAAGTCATGTTCTGCTCCAGGTTTTCAACTGCACTTCTTTACTCCTTTTTGTTTCTTATTTTCAGCTCCAATCCTCATCTTTCAATCTCATCATCTTGGTGCCTGCAAAATGTGAATATTAGTGTATATAATCACAATTATGTCTCACTTATTTATTCAAAACATGGTAATATGCAAGAATGTGGAGTACATTTGAGTGGTAGATCCACTACTCATCAATACCCCAGCTTAAAGCTTTTCTTGTCCTCAAGCAACACCATCTCTTACTATGGACAATGCACATTTACACCCTAAATTGATGAACCCATGAACATAATGACATTAAGAATAGTTATTACCTCATCTAGATCTTCAAATTTGGGTAAATCTATTCTCTTAACACCCACCAACATAACACAAAATTTTCAAGGATGCAAAACACTTTAAAGCGCAATCGTGCAACAATCACTAATACTCTAGAAATGACTTCGCTTTGAACTCAACTACATTATACTCCTATTGCCTTATTTTTTGGGATATGACAAAATCACCTACCTCAACTTGTGTACATGCCTCCTCATAAGGAAGAAAATTCCACACACCAAGTTATCAAATGTATAATAAGTAATTTTTGTATGAAAATCTCTCTCTAAAAAATTCTCAATGTTAACAAGTACCATGCCATAGGCTTGACTCTATTTTCAATGGTCACTACTATAAATAAGATTGGTTGGAGATATTAAAGGAATTTTTGAGGTTGTAATGTAGGTTAGGGATAGGATATGATATTATTTTGGAACAAAGTGACTATACCCTCTTTGAACATCTACATTAGACTTTTTCATTTAACTATTGATCATGGGCCACATATTTTGTTTTAACTCTTTCAAAGTGTTCCTACTTTTTCTACGTTAATTCACCTATTGTTTGGAAAGAATCTTCTTTTCACCTCTTTCCCTTGTATATTTTATGATTTTTTTTCCTTTCTTGGGTCCCCGCTTTTTCATATTGATTTGTTCTCGGAATTTAGCTCTTCAGCACTATATTACATTCTCATGGCCCAATGATATCTCTTCCAATCTTCCCCACCCCCAACTTAGGATTTTAGCCTCAAATTATATTTTTAAGTCTAAGGAGGATAGGGTTCAAAAGAGGGATAAGAATTAAAAGGCTCACGGCCTGCAATATGTTTGCCAAAGTAAGGTATAAAGGCTCAAAGTGGGTGACTAGGGATAATGTCTATGGAAGGGTAGGTTTTTTAGTCTAAAGTAAACTTCCAAAGTTGTAAAGATGTCCTAAGATCATTTCCCCAACAATGTACGATAAAAATTATCTTTGAGAGACTAATGGGTCAATTTCTAAATGGTACAAATATACATGAGATTTAGACAAATAAGCTCACCACACATGGCTTGCAAATTCACCAAGAAGAATTAGTTACCCTTCCCCCTAGAGATGAAAATTGTGTATCTACAAATTTTTAAAAGTCAAAAATTTTAAGAAACAAAAAGAGAAAAAAAATTGTTACAATGTGGCTCACGTCCATACCCTTGATTTTTTAAAAAAATTGGATGGAGTGGAGTGTTCTCTTTGCATTTGTACCATGCACAATTTATTAACCGTGGTAACAACCCAAGCCTTGGTCTCACATTTTTCCTTCATATGGGTAAACCAACAATATGGCTTCTTAGACTTCGCCAATAGTATGCATGTAATCCCAAATCCACAATGCCATTGGTACTCAGACTTTCCTTGCACTTGTAATCTCGATGCTACGGGTACTCAGACTTTCCCTGCATCTATGGATCAAAACCCAATCACGACGCTATACTATTATTAATGTCGTCCATCAATCTATCATAGGGAAAATATAGTACAACATCATTATTAAAAAAGTAGAAAACTAAATAATGGAAACCATCAATTCATAAAATTTCCATTCTTTGAGTGAACTATGTTCGAGTATTGCAAACCAATGAATACACACAAGAGTAGGGATGCACACCGAACTATAAGACTTTCAATGACCTCACTACATATAAAAAAAGCATGAGAAGGGTTAAATGGATCCTTAAAATGGCAGTCATAATCGACGAGCAGGTTTGAGAGGCTATCACGATATCAACATAGTTGACACAGTTGCGACATAGATGACACGATCACCGTATTCCAATCGCGATCGGGGTACCTAAGGAATTTTTCTCCCTTGTTATGCCCTATGTTTGGCTGCCAATCCTTTCCAAAGAACCTATAAACATCAAAATTATGTAACTTATTAAAAAGCATATGAAGCAAACATAAAATAATTGGTTATCTCCCATCAAGGGCTTGATTTAAAGTCATGGCACTATGACATTTTAATTCTCATTTATGTCTTCACTTAGAGGATTTGAAATTTTTTTTCCAACTTTTGATCATTCAATCTTTGAGGCTCTTTGGGCAAAAGTAGGGGTGCCATGATGCATGTTCGATCGTGCCACTATGAAGACTTGAATCTTTTATCCATTTTCAAAATAAATTTATGATTTATCTCCTTGGGTAGTTGTGGGAATATAAATAGGCCACTAGTTGGACATTGGAAGTTGTGCTCCTTGGCCTTCAAGTTTGGGGCTCGTACATGCTCTTTTGGGATATCAAACTCCAAAACGTAGGGTTGGTGCTCCTTCTCCCCATGATCCTCTATTTTCTTTGGTAGATGGACTTTCATAACATATTTTCAGTACAATGTTGTAAAATGTTTTGAATGAGGTCTATCCTTTAGTTTAGGAGTTGCATTTTCACTAGCATTTTCCCCCGAGATAGACTAGAGTTGTCATAAGAGATTGGCTTGGTTTCTTCTTTTAAATCTAGCACCATTTCCTTGACTTTGGCATATTCTCTCATGTTTGGCTTGGTTGGTTGGAAAATCACAAGGGATTCATCATTGGTATCTAAAAGATTAGCCTCCACACCCACTTCATTTATCCTTATGATTTCCTCGTTACATGCCCCCATAGATTGATGCATGAGATGTATTTATACCTCATTTATTCGACCCAATCTAGGATATGTTAAAGAATTTCTTTAACACAATTCTTTTTGGTGTTTTGTTCTTCCTTTTCTTGACCATAAGGCCTAATAAAGTCATAAGAAGAACTAGAAACTAGGTTAGATAAGCGGGGGTAGGGGATATTTGGACAATAACTACAATGTCCATATAGTCCACCACATAGAGAACAATGATACTCCCTATAAGATTGAGATGGTGTGCACATCTCTCTTTGGAGAGTATATCTACAATCTTGCCAAAAGTAGTGCCACCATAATATAGACATGGATCATCAAGATATGATCACTAACCACAAAACTTATATTCATTCCAAGATGCCATAGTAATAATTAATCAAAAATAATAATCCATCCAACACAATAAACAAAAGAAAACAAAAAATAAATATTTACAAATTTTAACCAAAGTAAGTAAGCTAAAATTCCAAACTAACTCAATACGCTAAATTGATTTCTAGCAACGGTTCAATTTTTTATAACACTTAACTTACATATCAATTTAAGTGCAAGGCGGTAGTCGTCAATATATTTACCCAATATTTGAGTTGGGGCCGAATCAATAAGGAACAATGTGAGTGGCTATCAAATTAGCTTGAAATAATGGATACTTGCCAAATTCAAACCTAGAGTACCAGAAGATAAAAATAGAGGGGGTGGGGGGTGGGGTGGAAAATATCACAACTAATATTTGTTTTTATGGTTTTCAAAAATTAATTTTGGGCTACAAATAATTAGAGTATAGTTAGTTATTCAAGGATCTTAGGATTATGCTTTCCTGGGGGCAACTTATACATGAATGTGTGATGACTTGACGCAAATTCTAAATATTAGTGATAAGGTAGGCTAGGTTGAAAGTCCTTGAGAGAAGTTTATCAACAAAACTTCAAGGGTGTCACTTATTGACCCTTTCGAGTACCTAACGAGTGCGTTAAAAAAACCCACCTAATACCTTAATTAGGCACCCCTATTTCTAGGATGGTTCCCTAATTATTTTCAACTTCACAATCACCCTTATGTCTAAGATAGTGAAAATTAGCCAACCATGCTCATAAATTGTCTATTATTGCCTTGGTTCCCATATCCATCTTCCAAGGATGATGTGGATTCCTAAAGTTAACCTAAAACTCTTCTTCAAGGATGGTTTATGCTTTCAAGAGCTTGGCAAACCCTATTTTGGTATTTGAGGCTTTCACCCATAAATCTCAACCAATTTAGTCATGCAATAATAAAACCTAACATCATAAACTAGTAAATAAATAAATAAATCATATCCCACATATAATTGTACCCTAATATAGAATAATCCCAAGAGGAAGGACTCGCTTAACATAGGGAGAGTAAGAAATATATACCCAATAACATCTATGATTAGATCTATAAGAAACATAGTGAATGTTACTTCAAACTTTGAATATCCACAAATCTTCAATGAGAGTTAGCTAATCCTTCACTTGGAAGCTACTCAAATGTATTCTTCACCAGAAATCAATACAATATTTTCTTATCCAAGTGTGGAGGCTAAGAAGTAGAACAATGTTCAATAATTTGGAATTATAGAATGAATGATGGAATGATATAGTTTGAGTCTTTTTTTAGTGAAAATTTGGGAACAACTGTGTGCATTTAGATCTTTTCCCTTGGGCTGATTTTCCACTAGGCCATGATCACACCAGCTTTTCCGTAATTGCGCCTATCAAGACCGCAGCCAATGCCACACGATCACTGTATCTTTACCTTCTAAACTGACCGCAATCGTTGTCTGAGGATCGCGATCATGGTAACTAAGGAAATGTTTTTCTCCAAGTTTTTAGCTACACTTCTTTGCTCCCTTTTTTTCCATCTCTAATCTACATCATTACATCTTATCATCTTCGTCCCTGCAAAATGTGAATATTAGTGCATATAATCATAACTATGTCTTACTTAATCATTCAAAACATGATAGTGTTCACGAATGTGGAGTACAATTAAGTTGTAGATCCACCACTAATCAAGTCACACAAACTAGGGTATCATAAAAGGTTGGGGAATCTATGACCCTTCAACAATCGAAGATACAAATATATAATGTATGACACAAGCACACGTTCATCAATACCAATCCTCATTCCATCAAATGTGTGATTCTGGTATTAGTCTCTCGGGACCTCACTTTTATGGCTCAGCTACACAACCCCCTTTAAGCCCAATAAAGACATTTTCACATTCCCATTTATGGAACCAATAATTATCTATTAAGGCATAACCCATTGGTATCATCATACAAACTATGTTTTCAATCTATTATCAACATGCCATTAAAATTATTATCACTTGGAGAATCCACGACCCCACTAACTCTAATACTTCATCTACATGGGGGAATCTATGACCCTCGAGGTTCAATATTCTATATCCATTAACTTGGGGGAATCCACGACCCCCAAGGTTCAATTTAAAATAATATATGTTCCATTAGCCTTTTATGTAGTGCAATAGTTCCAAAAGTGATTACAATATGCATATACTCATGTTTCCAAGCCAATTTCATAATGTGGGTTGAGGTTATTACCAATTTATATTCCAAATCCATTTATTCAAGGTAATCCACGACCCCCATTCAAATTTACCATTCCCATACACCAATTGAGTACAAAATTACCAATTAAAAAATGAATGATTCACAAAATCCATAGGAAAAACAATTCCATAAATAACATTCACGGGTTCTAAATCCAATTTCAAAAACTATTAATTAATAACATGAATAACAATTCTAAAAACATGTTTTTAACAAAAAAAAGTTTAGGGGAAGAGATACATGACCGAGATATCAAAAGTTTTGGAAGAGAAACAAAACTTAGAGCCCTAGATGATCAACATTGAGAAACCCTAGTTGTTCTTAACTTGGGAAATTTGAGAGAATAAAGAGTAGTTTATGATAGTTAAATAAATGAAAATAACCCTCTTAAGGTGTTTTATGGTCATGGGTTTTAATTGGTGAAAGATGGAAATGATAAGAATACCCTCACATAAAAGTGTAAAAAAAGATGTCTAGTCATTACGAGTAATGTCACGACTCACGATGACTTGGTATGAGTATTAGCCTGGGCTTATAGTCTGGGAAGACTCTTGGGCACCGTTCACTGGTTTTGTCACCAGTCATACCCTATGACTAGTAGTCATCACATAAAAGTAAACCACCAAACTGGTGGGACTATGAGTCCCACCTTTCAACTCGTAATGTCTCACCCTGACTCATTAGTGTCCAGTCGTACTAAGGACTGAAACATTGGCCAATTCCACTATTTTGGTTACGGATGTAAAGTATCCAAGATTTGGACCCTTTGAATTTCTAGGAATCTCATTCTTCGGACACATTATGACTCATGGTTTGAGCCATAAGCTGGGGTACAAGTGGTGAAGACCTATCATAAGATGACCTGTGTTAGTTGGTAGGATGGTCTTGGACAATGGAATGGATATAAATTAAGGGTATGAGCCATAAAGAATAGGTATGAGTCGTATAGGTGACTCGTAAAGTGATCAGTGTTTGATCCTTCTTGTGTTACAATATGACAGGTATACAGATCATAGGTATGGATTGTATCTAGAGGATACAACTTGATTAGATGATGCATATACTGGAAAATATGTAAACCATAGTTGAATATTTGTTATGATTGGGTGGGTATCAATCGTAAGCTAGGTTACAGCTTGTAAGGAGGTTAGTATTAATCCTGTGTTGGGTTTTTATAGGATTTTAGTGGGGATATTCTGGACATTTTCCTACATACCGTAATAATACCCACGACTTCTAATACACTTTGGAAGCTATTTACCCTATTATTTTATTCCTAAACACTTGATATCTCTTCTAAAACATATTATAATTCTCACAAGAGCTTTTGGGGCAAAGAGCTAGGGTTTCTACTAAGTGATTACTTTGTTTCATCAATACTCTTGGTTTAAGGCATGATTCACTTCCCTACTTGTAATTTCAATTAAAGGCATGGTTATATGGTTGATTTCATGGTTTTTAATTTTGCATGGTTTTGGTTTTCAATCACTAATTTTGGGGGTTTTGATGTTAAAGCTTTTTTATGATTTCTTATGGTTTTAATTATGCTTTCTATGCATTGATGGTTTTGGATAATTGAATTTCGTGGTAATGGTTAAATGGTAATGGAATTTGGTTATGGTTGTATTATACCCCTAGGTATTTGATAAAATGCTTATAAAGATATGTTTATTTTATTGACTTATGTTAATGGAACTCTTGCTTGTTTTCAGCTTATATATGAAACCTTAAATGTTTTCAATGGTTTAAATAGGTTAATAGATAATTGGTAATTCTTGTGCAGAACATGGTAGTCTCATAAGAGGTTAATATTATAAATAAAAACGGCACTGAGAGTTCCCTTAATCTAAATAGTTGGGCTACGAATAATGCTTGTAAGTATCATGGTATGATGATACCACTGGTTTATTGAATAGCTATGGTTAATAAATGGATAATTCGATTGGTTGGACTTGGTTTTAATTGGGCAATAATGGAGAAAAGTTTAACCAAAGTCGTGGAAGGTGGCCATCCCAAGGGGATCAAAACCAAAAGCTCATATTTGCTGATATGAGGGGTTTGCGATGGCTTTTTGTGAGTTCCACATTTATATTGGAGGGATATACTAGTCATCCTAGGGTTATTTCCTGGTCGTGCAGCTACATGCTCTGGGACACTTTAAGTAGGGGAGCTGAACCCATATTGCTCGTGGATGGTAGGATGGCTAAGCTACATAATCCAAACTAATGTTTTTAAATGGCATGCTAAACCTGGTTCCTTTCCCCAGGACCTATACATATATGTATGGTTGTTTGCATTGGATAGTTTTTACTTGGTTTTGATAAATGGCATTACTTTATCATTATCACAAGATTCATGCTAGTGTTCACCCACTAACCCGTCTACTGGCGATTGTCTACCCACGCTATGTAGGAACCTAATATTTGACTCTTTCTTCATAGTACTTGATTCTAGGATAGCTTATTACACTGATGTGGTGAGGTTCTATCTTTTTCGAAGGAATTATTTTATGTTAGACATTTTTATACTTTTTATTATCTTTCTGGATATTGGTTTTTGCCATGGCTGGGAGCATGCCTCAATCAAATATTTGTATTAATTTGAATAGCGCCTTTGTGGTACTTATTGGTATTAGAATGGGTGGGATGGGTATTGGTAATGACCTTGTCATCAAGATGGATGTTGGGGCTTACACCTTTAGATGATATTGTTGGTTGTTCTATTATATTACATTTTTGGGTCGACATTCATATGATATTTTGATAATCTCTTTGTTTTGGTATTGTATGGATAGTTAGATTGGTATGGACCAACTTGGTTGGGTCGGTCTTGGTTGTGAGCCTATCTTAAATTCTTCATGTGAGCATGGCATAATCTTGTTATATGCTTGAAATTCAGCTCATCTAAGGTTGTATAAGGTTGTTTCATTGGGTTAAGGGGGTGGTCCCCGATCCTAGTTGGACTTGGGATGACCATTACGACAAGGCCCCGATCTAAGCTTTATCAAGTTGGTATCAATGCCTAGGCTCATGTTCAATTGGAAGTCCACAAAGATGTATTGAGTAGAGTCTCTTTTAAGGGTGTGTAGTGCACCACACTCATAAGGGAAAGGCTGCAAGACATCTAGGAATCTATCACTTTCTTATTATTCTTTCTTAAAGCTTGACTTCTAAGTCTTGAAATCTCCTTTAATCCTTGTTTGTTTATCTTACAGATCATGCCTCCTAGATCTAGAACACAAGAAAATATTTCGTCCCATCTAAGGATAATGCTGAAGTAGTACCTCTATGTCTTGAGTATATCTTCGATCTCATGGTCCTATTCCTGATAATATCAGAGCTTCTCATATTCCTCGTACTGTTTCTCAGGTCCCTTAGGGCAATTAGATGAATGCAGAGTTTTGTCAATCTATATATTCTATTGCCCAGCTAGTTACTACTGAAGCCACTAGGCTTGGACAATTTATGAAGATGGGTCCTCCAACTTTAATGAGAGTGAAGGTAGAGGAAGACCCATAAGGATTTCTTGATGAGATAGAGAAGATCTTTTGGGTAATGAGGGCTACTAATTTGGAAGGAGTAAACTTTGTAGCTTATCAACTTAAAGAGACTACTTATTTGTGGTATAAGGTTTGGGACAGAGATAAGGGTGATGTAGAAGATGATTCTTTATGGGAGGACTTTTTTTATGCCTTCATGGATCGATTATTACCTCAATAGTTGAGGGAAGCTAAGATGGAGGTGTTTGTAAACCTCAGCCAAGGAAAAATATTTGTGAAGGAGTATTCTTTAAATTTCCATCAGTTGTCGAGGTATGCACCTAATTTGGTGGTTGATATGAGGACAAGAATGATGAAGTTTGCTTCTGGGCTAAATAAAAATCTGATTCTTGAGAGCAAGCTATTTTGCTCATGAAGGATATGGACATATCAAGGCTGACTGTTCATATGCAACAGGTTGAGAATCAGAAGAGAAGGCAGGCAGAATACAAAGACAGATAGGGTAAGTGGGGTAAGTTTTCTAGTCAGGGAGGTGCCCAATCTCATGGTGGTATATATGGTGGGAAATATAAAAAAAAAGTGGGGGAGTTCTGTTTCCTTATCTACTTCTAGTTTCCCTTACCCCTAGAAGTCGGGTGATATTCATCATTATGGTGGTGATAATTCTTGGGCACAGGGATCCCAGACTAAGGCGAGCGGAGGTCAGTCTATTTTTTTGTGTCCTTTTTGTTCATTTTGTGGTTGTATTTATCAAGGATTCTATGAGGAAGGTAGGGATAAGTGCTTCAAGTATGGAAAAGTGGGACATTAGCTCAGGGATTTCCTGTCTAACTAGGTTGCTACGGGGCTAAATAAGATTTTGGTGGCTTTATCTTCTGTTCCTACATCCGATGGTGTGGCATCTTCTTCTATTACTACACCTACTTCAAGTGATGGTCGAAATAGCTTGTATCCTTTAGCATCTCATCAGGAATATGAGGCATCGCTAGATGTTGTTGCTAGTACATTAAAGCTTTTCTCTTATGATGTGTATTATTTTCTTGATCCAAGTTCTACCCTTTTCTATGTGACTCCTTATGTAGTTGTGTATTTTGATTTTGATCCAAAAATTATTTTGGATCTATTTTTTGTTTCTACCATAGTCGAAGATTCTATCATTACTGAAAGGGTCTATAGTGGGTGTGCGATATCTGTGAGTGGTAGGCAGACTTTTGTTGATTTGGGTATGGTAGATTTTGATGTATTCTTGCATGTGGATTAGTTGCATTCTTGTTATGCAAATTTGATTGTCGAACCTGTAGAGTCATCTATAGGTTCCCTAGTGAGTCGGAAATAGAATAGGAAGGTTGTTCCTTAGAACCTAGGGGGAAGTTTATTTGTTATCTTGGAGCCCGAAGGTTAATCTCTAAAGGTCGTCATTATCACTTTGTGTGGGTTAAATATTCTAATTCGGAAGGTCCTCTTTTTTCTTTGGTCCTTGTGGTTAATCAGTTTCCAGTGGTCTTTTTGGATGATCTTCCAAGTGTTCCTCTGGATAGGGAAATAGGGTTTGGTATTGATTCGCTTCTAGACACTCGTTCAATTTCTATTACTTCATATAGAATGGCTTCGGCTGAGTTAATGAAACTCAAGGAGAAAATTAAGGATCTTCTAGATAGAGGGTTTATTCGTCCTAGCATTTCCCCGTGGGGTGCACCAGTGTTGTTTGTGCGTAAGAAGGAAGGTTCTCTTCGTATGTGCATCGACAACAGACAATTAAACAAGGAAACGGTAAAGAAAAAATATCCTCTCCCTCGGATAGATGATCTGTTTGACTAGTTGTAAGGTGTAAAGTTCTTCTCTAAGATAGATCTTCAGTTTGGGTACCATTAGTTGAATATTAGGGAGGTGGATATCCCTAAGATGATTTTTCGCACTAGGTATGGGCATTATGAATTTTTGGTGATGTCATTTGGATTGACAAATGCCTATATGGCGTTTATGGATCTAATGAATAGGGTATTTCAGCAATATTTTGATTTCTTTGTCATTGTATTTATTGATGATATTTTAGTGTTTTCAAAGAGTAAGGTGGATTATGTTAATCACCTCCATGTGGTGTTGCAGACATTAAAGGAACAACAGTTGTTTGCTATGTTCTTTAATTGTGAGTTTTGGTTGAAATCTATGACTTTCTTGGGTCACATCATTTTAAGTGAAGGGATCATAGTGGGTCCTCAAAAGGTGGTTGTAGTGAAGAAATGGCCTAGACCTATGACTCCATCTGACATTCAGAACTTCTTGAGTTTAGCTAGGTATTATAGGTGGTTCGTACAGAGCTTCTTATCGATAGCTGATCCTTTGAGTAAGTTTACTCAGAAGAAGGTTAAGTTTTGTTGGTCGGATGCATGTGAGGGTAGTTTTGAGAAGTTGAAGGATAAATTGACTTCGAGTTTAGTTCCGACTTTGCCTGAAGGCAATGATGGGTTTGTTGTTTATATTTATGCATCTCAGGTTTGTCTTAGTGGTGTATTAATACAGCATAGGAAGGTAATAGCCTTTGTTTATAGGCAGTTGAAGGTGCAATAGAGGAACAATGCTACTTATGATTTAGATTTGTTGGTCGTTGTGTTTGCTTTGAAGATATGAAGGCATTATTTGTATGGGGTTGACGTGGATATCTTTTCTGAACACAGGAGTTTGCAGTATGTGTTCTCACAGAAAAAGTTTTATCTCAGGTAGAGTAGATGGCTTGATCTTCTCAAGGACTATGATATGAGTATTCACTACCATCCAGGTAAAGCTAATGTGGTTACTAATTCTCTTAGCAGGTTATCCATGGGTAGTTTGGCTCATGTAGAAAAAGGAATACGAGAATTGGTGAAAGATATTAGTCACTTTAAAAATCTTGGGGTTCATCATTTGGACTCCAAGGATGGTGGTGTGATGGTACAAGAAGTGGTTGGATCATCTCTTGGTGTAGAGATTAAAGAGAAACAAGTATTGGATTCTGCCTTGATTAAAATCAAGGGTATCGTTGATGAGCAAAAGGTGGTGGATTTTGAGATTAGCAGCGATGGTACTTTGTAGTACTAAAAGTGGTTGTGGGTTCCTGATGGAGATGATTTGCAGCAACGGATCTTGGCTGAGGTGCAGGAGTCGTGCTATGTTATCCATCCTGGTTCTACTAATATGTACAATGATCTCAAGAAGATCTATTGGTGGACTGGAATGAAGAGTGCGTGGTTGATTTTATGTCCAAGTGCTTGGTGTTTCATCAAGTTAAGGTTGAACAAATGAGTCCTGGTGGGTTGTATCAAGATATTAAGTTCCCTGAATGGAAGTGGAAAAAGATCAATATAGATTTTGTTACCGGTCATCCTCGGTCTCAAAACCAATTTGATTTGATTTGGGTCATTGTGGATAAAAAGACAAAGTCTGCGCATTTCTTGCTTGTGCGGACTAACTTTTTGACAGAGGATTATGTGAAGCTTTATCTTCAAGAGATTGTGAAACTGCATGGGTTTCCTATTTGAATTATTTACGTCCCACTTCTGGAGTTCTTTCCCAAGAGGGTTAGGGACTAAGGTTAGTCTGAGTATGGATTTCCATTCAAAGTTGGATGTCCAGTCAAAAGAGCTATTTAGACATTGGAAGATATTCTTTGACCCTGCGTGATTGATTATGGTGGAAGATGAGTGAAGCATCTACCTTTGGTAGAGTATGCCTACAACAATTGCTATCATAAGAGTATTGGTATGGCTCCTTTTAAGGCATTGTATGGTGATAATGCTCAAACTACACCTCTCTTACGAGGGAGTAAGCGACCGTTCTCAAATATTTAACCCAACTAGGTTGGGGTCAAATCCCACAGGGAATATGGTGTTAATTTGAGTTTCTGTGAGTCAATCAACTGATCGTTAGCAGTTTCCTATAAATGGGTTTTTTTTGAAAGGGTAACAAGTAATTATTTCTCAATTCAGTGTCAGTGTTTGTAATCAATATTATATGGAAAACCAGAGTTGTGTTCACTATGAGTGTTGGTATTTGACAGACACTAGTAATGGTTCAAGATTCTTGTGGTAGGCAGGAACAACAGATTATCCTTGTTGAAGTAATGACTAATTTGTTCTCAACCTATTTAGACATTTAATTACCTAATTCTTTCGAACTTAGGGAATTCATATTTCATAACAGGATGTTGTCTCAAGTTAATTAACCTTCTTACATCGTTAATTATTAAATGAAAGTTTGATGCTTCCAAGTTCTTGTTGATAATTCACTTCCTACTAGGGTTGATTTATTATTTCAAACACCTAGTTACTTTACAAAACCAAACCCATAGATCCCACAACTCGGGTTAAAGGAATTAGCTACTCATAATGTAAAAAGCAACAAGACAATTTGTATTCATAATTTGATAAATGATAACTTACAGAATAATGAACATCAAAAAATGTTTCTCAGATTAGATCGCAGTAGAAATCCCAAGAAAATCATTATAACAATCTCTCAAAAGTTAATTGTAAAGTTCCAGAGAAAACTAAAGAGAAAATAGTGTAAGTTCGGGTAGTTCAAGATGAATGTTGTGAAGTTCAAGATTAGTGTCAGCTTCTAATAAAACCTAAGAACTGTCCCTTAAATACCAAGAGCTAAATTAGGAATCAAATCACAGAATATAACTTTTTCTCACTCAACTGATGACGAAGTGTGACATCTTGTGAAGAGTCTGACAATTTATCAGACATTGTCATCAGCTCCTCCTCCAAGTTTGATGATTTCTTCCTTAGGATGAAGGAAACTTTAGACAAATTATCAGTAGTCTGAAAACTTATCAGAAATATCGTCATCTCCTTTTCCACTTTCATGATCTCCGCCTTAGGCTGATGGCATTGTTGACGGCTTATCAGACACCTGACGGCTTATAAGGGGATGTCGTCACACTTCTGCTCCAACTTTTTCACACTATCTATAGCTAATGATTACTCTGATAACTTATCACAAATTTGATGACTTATCACACAAGTCATCAACTACACTTTCAAGGCCACTTGTTCCAAATTCACCTCTTTTGCTCTTATTGTCTTTGCTTTTCTTGTATCTTGAATTTCCTGCATTATCAAAGAGAAAACAATCAAAAACGACCAAAGTTTCTTAAGACTTTACAATTATTTCTAGTTAAAAGCATCAAATGTACTAGCATTATCTCACACATAAACACCCTCAATTTAAAATAATTGCTTGTCCTCAAGCAACATGAACATAACTAAGAGGATACAAAGCACACTCGGCAGTCAATCATTCATTTTAGGTCAAAACATATTTACCATCTCCAAGGTCAATCATCTTAAACTCAACTGTGTATATTACTGAAAAGCAACAATGCATCACAAAGGAATCAAGCTATGGCATCAACTTAGCAACAAAAACCATGCATGTACAAATATTACACTACCCAAACAAATTAGCAACTAGCAACATAACCAGTGTGCCCTTACAACAAAGAAGTACCTCCTCACTCATATAATAAATAATATATGTAATTGATGGGACAATCAATAGACACTTGCTAACAAAAAGAGTTCCTGTCAATGTACTCCAAATACCATAAGCTTGCCCTTATTTTTCTGTACCAAGGTTTTCAGACAGGTAATCTAGGATCATTATAGGTCTTTTTCTTCAGCTTGTAATGTAAGATAAGGCCTGGCATGATACTCGATCATATTTAAGGTGACTAATCCTCGTTGGAACTACACTAACTTTTGAGGTCTCACTTATTTACCTTTACCTAATTCTCTCCTTTCTTGATCACAAATACTCCGGATAGGTGCGTGTAACGCACCGAACCTGGTGCTCGGAATGCTACACAGTTCTCTTAATCCCGAAGGACCACAAGATAATCCATGACTGATATATATACTTATACACTTCATAATATAACAAGATAATGCGGAAATATGCACTGAAAGGCCATAAGTTTCAATACTGAACAAAATCTGAATAATAAAACATCTGAGTAAGGTAATAAAATACCCAAAACAAAACTGAAAAAATACTGAAGTTTGAAACATGATAGTCTAGAAAGCCTCTAACTGACTGAACTATTTGAGTAAGGAGTTGATGGGATATGTCCCCAACTAACTCCAACTAATAAACTAATTAATGAGATAATAGGGAAATAATCATGTCCTCGAAAGATGAGGACTGACTTATAACTTTTTCTGTGGATATCTGGAATCTACTGTTACTCTGGAGCTCATGTATCTGAACCTATGGTATAAGACACCATATCACAAATGCATCAGTACTTTGAATGTACTGGAATGCATGTGAGGTAGGCTGAATGCATGGGGTTCCTATGCTTGAAAAATACTAATAACTGACTAACTATCATGAGCGTGAGAATACATGCATGAGACATAACAACTGACACTAATACTGTGATAACATGATTACTTAATCTGAATATAACTAATAACATGAGTGACTTTATTTGACAGTCCTGAATCTGATGGAACTATCTTAGTTCCGTACTCTATCTGAGTTGAGTGTATCTGACAATCCTAAAATCTGAATAACTATCTGAGTTCTATTACTAGTCTGATTGACTCTATCTGATAGTCCTTATTTTGTAACATGAAACTGTGAGAAGTAGTTATCTAATCGACATGCCCCTAATACGCCATTATAGTTGAGTTGGGGTCTAATTTGTAACCCCAATTGGAAGGGTGTCAATACCGTGTCACCGGTAAGGACAAGATGTAGGCGACCCTCATCTGATAGTGTCCCCTATACGAGAATGGTAGGTCCTGTATCTGACAGTTCTTATCCACCTTATCAACCCTCATCGGATAGTGTTGATGTCTCACCCTATGCTGGATACATAGTTTTGGAATGCAAGGATGACTTCTAAGAATCATATCCTCATCTGATAGTGTGTGTTCCCATCCTTGGGTCCACTCGATGCTAATTCTTTCTCCCATCTGAATAGACTCTGAACATGATTTACTGAAATGAAAATGGGCTGAGTTACTGAATTCTGTTGACTGATGTAATACTACTGATATCTGACAGCTGGCTGAGTTCATGAGATCATGGAAATTTCCTGAGTCATAAAATTGTCTAAAGTGTAAAGATCATAGCTTGACTGAGAGTATCATGAAAACATGACATTAGTTCCATCATTGGGTCAACGGTCCATCGTTTCGACCATTGTAGGAGGACTAAAATAGGGTCTCACTGCCTTGTTAGTGATGGCTCGAGCAACGGTATATCGCTGGGTCGATGGTCCATCATAGCGACCATCGTTGGTAGACCAGAATAGGGTTTCAGTGCCTAGGTAGCGATCGCATATGAGACGGTCCATCGATGGGTCGACAGTTCATTATTTCGACCTTCGTAGGTGGATGAGAATAGGGTCTCACTACCTAGGTAGTGACGGCTCGTGTGATGGTCCGTTGCTAGATCGACGGTCTGTCGACCTATCCGTCGCACCTTATCCAGAAGTTAGATCCACTTCCTTGGCTTCGACGATCTAAGCTATGGTCTACTGCTAGATCGATGGTCCATCAACCTAGCTTCCACACATGGGTGATTCTAACAACTATGAGTAAAATATCCTTAACTTCTTCCCCCAATACTAGATTTTTATTTAATTAGTATCGATGGAAATATAATTCAATTTCCCACGTGATGGAAAGTGAAAATCATAAAAATACCACGTGTACAAAAATTGGTTTCATAGTTCAAAGTAAGTTCTGACATCCTTGAGATGATTCCAAGCTAAGAAAAAGGCATGGGTATTACAATCTCCCTCTTTAGAACATTCATCCTCGAATGAGACAGACTAAGAGGGGAAACAATAGACTGAACATAAATAACTGGAACATGATCTCATGATTGACCTGATTCATGAATACATAACTGAGTGTTCTGAAGAACTAAGTTTCTCATAGTGAGAATGCATGTCTGATGCATAAATACATGAATAAACTAATACATGAGTACATGACTAGATATGCAATGGTACTTGATATGTAATACCCCGCAAAATTCTCTTCCAGTATGAGCCTTAGAGCGTATTTTTGTAAAGCGAAAATCTGAGTCTAAATATTTAAGAAATATCCTCCGAAGTATGGAATACTGTGTATCATGTGGGAATTAATTTGAGCTTGAATTAAGATCATAGAGGCCCCCTAACTCATGGACGAGTTGAAAGCTTTCCTATCGTTCATGTTTTAGTGATCGTCAAAATTTGTGTCAAATTCAATTGATGATAACTCCTTGTATGTATCGATCTAGAGAACCTACTATATATCAAATGAAAGATATTTGAATTATATTTCCAACTATACCAATTTTGTCCAAAACCAATATCGGAGCAAAGAGTTATGCTTATTTTACTCCAGCATGTCAGCGTGGAAAATCCGTGACCACCTTTTGTGATGACTTGTCACAAGCCTGACGGACCGTCACAAAATATCGTCACCTTAAGGCAGAAAGTCACAAAGTCCAGCCTTTTTGTGACGACAATTTGTGATGGCCTGTCACGGGCTTGACGGCTTGTCACGGATGTCGTCATCTATTTTTTTCCAAAAATTTTAGAACATTTTTGTAAGGGTATTTTGGTCATTTTACACCTTTTAGGAGCCTCTATAAATATGAAAACCCACTTCCAAAGCCCTTATTTCATTATGTTCTCTTCCAATTCTCTCAAGAATATCTATCTAGGGTTTCATCAAGAACCCTAATCTTCCAAAAATCATTCATAAATACTTTAAGATTTCTTTAAGAATAAAGTTCCTCATAGTCTGGGCTTCGAGAATTATTTATTATAAGTACGGATAGAGTCTCAAGCATTAGAATTCATCCTATCTCAAAGATTAAGGTATGTAGATGTTGATTCTTGGGTCCCTTTCATCCAAGAAGCTCAAGAACCCTTTTTGAAACTAAAATATTTTTATTTTTATGAGTTGTTAATGATTTTTATGAGTTTAAATTGATGTTTAATGTGTTGTTGAGTTTTGATTTATGTTTGCCTACAAAATTTATGAGATTTGGCCCTAGTATGTGGAATTCATGTGATGTTTGTGATAGACCTTCTTGGAGTTGTTTTCTATGTGATGTGTTCATGACTCTTGGGTATAGAAATGGTTGAATAAGTGAAGCATGTCCCCCATAGGTTTGATAAAGAGCTTAGGTGAAGCATAAGGGACATTATAGTATGTTAAATAGGAAACCCAAATTGTGAGTTAGTTTGTGCATAATGTTTGATAAAACGCCTGAGTGAATGAATTAGTCCATGGTAGTAGGAAATTACCAAATAAGTGTGAACCCGTGCATGTCTAGTATTTTGTTGAAGGACCTTAGTGAACAAGTGGACAGGTGATAGTAGTAAATACCCTAATTATGTGCTCTTGATATATGTTAAGCTTTTAATATTTGCCAAGTGGTTAGCAAGTAAGTTATGACATAATAGTATGAAGTTTCCCCAAGGCATGTGATATCCAAATACATGTCAAGAATGATATAGGTATGAAGTACTTGATATAAGACCTTGTTGAATGGAGTACCATCTAGTAGCATGTTTTCCCCTACGTTATTATATGATTATGATTTCGAGATGCCTAAAGTGACCCCTCGGTGACTGTGAAAATGCTTTAATGATTGTGATGATGTATGAATTATTGTGATGATATATGAATGAACCTGATGATGAATGAACGATTATGCTTTACTTTTATGTCATCGAGTCCTGAAGGTATTTATACCCGACAATAGAGCTGTTGTCTAGAGCCAATGTCAGTTTCTCAATAATTCCAGTCGACCCATGATTCTCAGAACTCAGTGAGTTATAGAACTCTGTATCCTCAGACAAGTTCCGAACTTAAGAAAGCTCAGTAATCTCAGTTATCTCTGTGATCTCTGTGTCACTAGTAATCCAGCCTCAGTCCTGTAATCAACTTAGTTCTAATAGTATTCTAGTGATTCAATTTTAATCTCATAAGTGATTCGAGTAATCTATTCAAACACTGTATCTTTAGTCAGATACCATGATTCGATATCTTTTCCGTCAAATATAGAATTAAGTAATCTCAACGTAACTCAATCAGATTTTTTGAGACATAACCAGTATTAGATTCAGCGTTGTCTAATACAGTCTAAGAATCAATCCAGAGTCTTTTAGTTGGGAGTAATATTCAGCACCGAGTGAACCCAAGGATGGGAACTCACCGGCTAGTAGAGAGTGTGATTCTAAAAAGCAATCCTTACATTCCAGAACTATGTAGCCAACAAAGGAAAAGAAGTCACCTGTAAAGCAAGCTTGATGTCCTGTTGTTGGTCACCACCAGAGTGCCTGACCTTAGAGAAAAGATATTTTCTTTACCCGTGGCATGGTATTGGCACCCTCCCAACTGAGGGTTGAGGCTGGACCCCACCTATGGTAGGTTGGGGCATGTCAGTTAGATGACTACTACCCATAGTTTCAGTTTCATAGTCAGACTCAGTTTCACAATCAATCTTCAGAAGTCAAGACTGTCAGATACAGTCATCTATCTTTATGAGGAACTCAGATAGTTCCATTGATTTATGGTCCATCCTGTCAGATAGGCTTGGTCTCATATACAGTTATTTGATATCATATTCAAAGATATGCCGCCATTCAGGCTTGATCACAGTATCATATTTCTATTGAATATTCTTGTTGTCATATTTAGATATAATCATATTTCTTATCATTGATAAAGCTTCCAAAGTAATCAGTTAGAAAAGTTAATCTCAGTCTCAGACCATATTGAGTATTCTTATTATCATATCTATAGATCTCCCATCAGAGAGGCGTGATCTCTATCTCAAATTCTATTAAGTATTCATGTTGTCAGATTCGGATAGGATCATACTTTTTATCATTTAGAATACCTCTGAAATAATCTATTAGAAATGTTAATCTCTAATTCTGTCAGTCGAAAATAGTAAGCTCAGAGTTCAGTCCTTGATGTAAGTATATCCAGATCCTCAATTATCAGTATCAGATAAGTCAGTAATTTTGTTTCTCAGTTTTAGTACTGAGTTCAGTCTGCAGTAAGGTGGTATCTGAGTTTCAGTATCTAGAGTTTTGATGATTTAGTTCATGTTCTATGCATTCATGTATGTGTTCTTATGCGGCATCTTCATGATTAGTCAGTTTAGATATTGTGCATGCATGAGCCCTTGCATTATCCTACCTCGTCTACATACTCGGTACATTTCTGTACTGATGCATTTGAGCTATGGTATTTTATTTGATACCATAGGTTCAGAGGCACAGGATCAAGAGTATCCTCAGCAGTTCAGTCCCAGTCAGCAATAGTAGCAGTGAGTCCTCTTCTTTCAAGGACGAATCTCAATTTACTATTATTGCTTCAGACTTTGTTTATTTTTAGTTGACAGAGTTAGTTGTTGACATGTCCTATCAACTCTACAATTCAGACAGTTTAGAGGCTTTTCAGACGGATGTATTAGTATTCAGTTTTCTGTAGTATGAGTATTCATAGATATGTTGAACCTTATGGCTAGTTTCCATATTTATTTTAGGTATTATGCAGTGTACAGGTACAGATATCAGTAAAGGATTAGCTTGTGGTCCTTCGAGGTCATAAGCACCGTGTGACGTCTTGGGATGGGATGTCGGGCATTACAATCTTGGTATTAGAGCCTAAGGTTCAAGATATCCTAGGGAGTCTGAAAATCCGCATCTAGTAGAGTCTTGTGCATGGGTTTGTAGCCCCCCACATTTATGTACACGAGGCTACGAGATGTTCTTAGGAGCAATTCCTCTTCTTTTATTGATCATTTCATGCGAGTGCGCATGAGCATAAGTTGATCCTTAGTCTAATCCACTTCATTCTTCCAATTACAGAGTATGTCTTCTCATAGAGATTTTGTTCGTGGGTTTGGTGATCACCCCCCACAACCAGTAGATCCTGAGAAAGAGATTATGTCACATATAGAGTTTCAGGCAGATTTTTAAGTGCTAGCCCAAGCTGTGACTTATGTTAAGGGGAACCGTCAGGCTGCAGCCCCACCTCAGCAAGATGGAAATTCCGCCGCAGCCAGGGTTAAAAACTTCATGAAAATAAACCCGCCAGAATTCTTTATGTCAGTAGTAGGTGAGAACCCATAGCTTTATATTGAGGAGGTGAAGAAGATCACCCAGATTATGCATGTTTTTAAAGAGAGAGAGTGAGTAAGAGAGCCAAGATAGGTAGTCGTAGTTTTTAGAAGTTAGGGTCTCAAGGTTGAAGTAGTTCTCAGTATGGTCAAAAATTTTTAGTCCCAACTCCATCTTAAGCTAGTGTACATGCGCCTATGTTTGGGGGTGGCAGATCTGAGGAAGTGTCAAGCTCCAAAGCCCAGAGTAGTTCTAGTGGTGTTCGTACCCATTTGAGTTGTGGAGAGTGTGGCAGGCACCATCAAGGTATGTGTAGAGTTGGTAGTGATGTATGCTATGGGTGTGGTGAGCCAGGACAATGAATGCGAGAATGTAGAGTGCTGACTGAAAGGGGTAGACTTCATGCGTTTCAGGCTCGCCTTGATTGGGAAAGATCCCCTAAAAGAGACCCGGGTATGTTATCAGCCCTTTATCTCTATGACATGCATTGATAGATCCTTTGCTTCTATTTTGAGCTTATATGTTATCATGAGTCATGCATGAGTTTCAGATCTTGATCGGTCAATCATGACCCAGTCTGTAGGTGCTCCACGCATCACCCCAGTATTTCAGCGAAGGGTGTTTAGAAGGACATATAGTCCCAAGGGGGAGATACCCCATAGTATTATAATGTTGTATGCCATTAGATTCATCCCGATTCATGTTCATATTTTCTTTATGGAGTTAGCATCAGTTGTCATTGGATTGTCAAGACGTGCTTTCAAAAGTTAGCTTAGCCGGACATTCATGCATTAGATATGCACATTTAGTAAAAAGAGTTCAGGTTGTCAGCGTGTGTTCAGTCGTGTATTCATGAGATCATCCTAGTCATGAGTCCATGCATTAAATATACATGTGGATTATGAGAATTCAGCTATGAGTATCATCAGTCGAGTATTCTATGCATCAGATATGCATGCCCAGTGTGAGAACTCTACATGTCAGTCGTTCCAGTTGTGTAGTCCTGATTTGAGATGTTTACATTTCTTGAGTACGTTCTGTTGATCCGTATACTTAGTCTATCAAGAAAAATTTGAGGAAAAATGTTCTCAAGGGCGAGATAATGTAATGCCCCACAAAATCCTTTTCCAGTCTGAGCCTTAGAGCGTATTTTGGTAAAGCAAAAATTAGAGTCTAAATGTTTCAGAAATATTTTCCAAAGTTTGAAATACTTTGAATAGTGTGGGAATAAATTTGATCATGAATTAAGATCATAGAGGTCTCCTAACTCATGGACGAATTGAAAGCTTACCTATCGTTGAAGTTTAAGTGACTGTCAAAAGTTTTGTCAACTTCAATCGACCATAACTCCTTGTATATATCGAATTAGAGGACCTACTATTTATCAAATGAAAGATCTTTCAATTATTTTTCCAATGATACCAATTTCGTCCAAAGCGATATCGGAGTAAAGTGTTATGCTTATTTTACTCCAGCGTGTCAGCCTAAAAAATCTGTGATGACCTTTCATGATGACTTGTCACAATCTTTATGGCCCGTCACAAAATATCATCACCTTAAGGAAGAAAGTCACAATATCCACCCTTTTTTTATGACAATTCGTGACGGCCTGTCACGGGCCTGACGGCTTGTCACAGATGTCGTCAGCTATTTTTTTTCCAGCAATTTAGAACATTTTTGCAAAGGTATTTTGGTCATTTCCCACCTTTTTGGAGCCTCTATAAATATGAGAACCCACTTCCAAAGCCCTAATTTCATCATTTTCTGTTCCAATTCTCTCAAGAATATCTATCTAGGGTTTCATCAAGAACCCTAATCTTCCAAAAAAACATCCATTAATTCTTCAAAATTTCTTCAAGAATCAAGTTCCTCATAATGTGGGCTTTGAAAATTATTCATTACAAGTGCGGATAGAGTCTCAAGCATTAGAATTCATCCAATTTCAAAGATTAAGGTATGTAGATGTTGATTCTTGGGTCCCTTTCATTCAAGAATCTCAAGAACTCTTTTTAAAACTGAAGAATTTTTATATTTATGAGTGGTTAATTATATGTATGAGTTTAAATTGATGTTTAATGTGTTGTTGAGTTTTTATTTATTTTTGCCTACAAAATTTATGAACTTTGACCCTAGTAAGTGGAATTCATGTGATTTTTGTGATAGACCTTCTTGAAGTTGTTTTCTATGTGATGTGTTCATGACTTTTGAGTGTAGAAATGGTTGAATAACTAAAGAATGTCCCCCATTGGTTTGATATAGAGCATAGGTGAAGCATAAGAGCCATTATAGTATGTTGAATAGGAAACCCAAATTGTGAGTTAGTTTGTGCTTAGTGTTTGATAAAACGCCCATGTGAATGAATTATTACATGGTAGTAGGAAATTCCCAAATAAGTGTGAACCCATGCATGTCTAGTATTTTGTTGAAGGACCTTAGTGAACAAGTGGAGAGGTGATAGTAGTAAATTCCCCAATTATGTGCTCTTGATATATGTTAAACTTTTAATATATGCCAAGGGGTTAGAAAGTAAGTTATGACGTGATAGTATGAAGTTTCCACAAGCCATGTGATATCCAAATACATGTCAATACTGATATAGGTATGGAGTACTTTATATTAGACCTTGTTGAATGTTGTACAATCTAGTAGCATGTTTTCCCCTACGTTTTTATATGATTATAATTCCGAGATGGCTAAAATGACCCCTCAGCGACTGTGAAAATGCTTTGATAATTGTCATGATGCATGAATGATTGTGATGATATATGAATGAACGTGATGAGGAAAGAACAATTATGATATACTTTTATGTCATCGAGTCCTGGGTGTATTTATACCCGACAATAAAGTTGTTGTCTAGAGCCCGTGTCAGTTTCTCAATAATTCAAGTCTGTCCATGATTCTCAAAACTCAGTGAATTATAGAACTCTGTATCCTCAGAGAAGTGCAGAACTTAAGAAATCTTAGGAATCTCAGTTATCTCTGTGATCTCTGTATCACTAGTAATCTAGCATCACTCCTGTAATCAGCTCAGTTCTAATAGTATTCAAGTGATTCAATTCTAATCTCCGAAGCAATTCAAGTAATATATTCAAGACTTGTATCGTCAGTTAGATACCTAATTCGATATCTTTTCCATCAGATACGAAACTAAGTAATCTCAGCGTAACTCAATCAGATCTTTTGAGAAACATGATAAGTATCAATTTTAGCTTTGCCCAGTACATTCTAAGAATCAACCTAGAGTCTTTCAGTTGGGAGTAAGATTCAGCACCGAGCAAACCAAACGATGGAAACTCACCGGACAGTAGAGGGTGTGATTCTTATAAGCAATCCTTGCGTTGCAGAACTGTATAGACAACACAGGAAAATAAGTCACCTGTCAAGCAAGCTTGACGTCCTGTTGATGGTCACCACCAGAGAGCCTGACCTTAGAGAAAAGATAATGTCTTTACCCTTGGCACGGTATTGGCACCCTCCGAACTGAGGGTTGAGGATGGACCCCACCTGTGGTATGTTGGGGCATGTTGGTTAGATGACTACTTCCCATAGTTTCAGTTTTAGAATCAGTCTCAGTTTAAGAATTAATCTTTAGAAGTCAGAACTGTTGGATACAGTCATCTATCTTTAAGAGGAACTCAGATAGTTCCATTAATTTATGGACCATCCCATCAGAAAGGCTTGCTCTCATATACAGTGGTTTGATATCATATTCTGAGATATGCCTCCAGACAGGCTTGATCACAGTATCAGATTTTTATTTAATATTCTTGTTTCCAGATTCAGATATAATCATATTTCTTATCATTGATAAAGCTTCCAAAGTAATCGGTTAGAAAAGTTGATCTCAATCTCAGACCATGTTGAGTATTCTTAATATCATATCTAGAGATCTCCCATCAGAAAGGCGTGATCTCCATCTTAGATTTTATTAAGTATTCATGTTGTCAGATTCGGACATGATCATACTTCTTATCATTTAGAATCACTCTGGAATAATGTGTTAGAAAAGTTAATCTCTAATTCTATTAGTCAAAAATAGTAAGCTCAGAGTTCATTCCTTGATGTATGTACATCTAGATCCTCAGTTATCAGTATCAGATGAGTCATTGATTTCGTATCTCAATCTTAGTAGTGAGTTCAGTCTGCAATAAGGTGGTATCCGAGTTTTAGTAACTATAGTTGCGATGATTGTGCTCATGTTCTGTGCATTCATGTATGTGTTCTCATGTGGAATCTTTATGATTAGTCAATTTAGATATTATGCATGCATGAGCCCTTGCATTAGCCTACTTTGTCCACATACTCAGTACATTCCTGTACTGACGCATTTGCGCTATGGTGTTTTATTTGACACCATATGTTCAGAGGCACAAAATCTAGAGTATCCTTAACAGTTCAGTCCCAGTCAGCAGCAGTAGCAGTGAGTCCTCTTCTTTTGAGGACGAATCTCAGTTTACTATTATTGCTTCAAACTTTTTTTATTTTTAGTTGACGGAGTTAGTTGGGGACCTGTCCCATCAACTCTACAGTTCAGATAGTTTAGAGGCTTTTCAGACGGATGTATTAGTATTTAGTTTTTTGTAGTATGAGTATTCATAGATGTGTTGAACCTTATGCCTAGTTTCCGTATTTATTTCAGATATTATGCAGTGTATAAGTACAGATATCAGTAAAGGGTTATCTTGTGGTCCTTCGGGGTCATAAGCACTGTGTGACATCTCGGGATGGGATCTCGGGGCGTAATAATCATGGTATTAGAGCCTAAGGTTCAAGAGTGTCCTGGGGAGTCTAAAAAGCCACATCTAGTTGAGTCTTGTGCATGGGTGTGTAGCGCCCCACATTTATGTACAAGAGGCTACGGGATATTCTTAGGAGAAGTTCCTCTTCTTTCAGTGATAATTTCGTGCGAGTGAGCATGAGCTCAAGTTGATCCTTTGTCTAATCCACTTCTTTCTTCTAATTCTAGAGTATGCCTCCTCATAGAGATTTTGTCCGTGGGTTATGTGATCAACCCCCACATCCAGTAGATTATGAGTAAAATAGTGTTTCACATACAGAGTTTTGGCCAGCTTTTCAGGTGCTAGCCCAAGCTGTGACTAATGTTCAGGGGAACCGTCAGGCTGCAGCCCCACCTCAGCAAGATGGAAATTCTGCCGCAGCCAGGGTTAGAAATTTTCATGAAAATGAACCCTCCAGAATTCTTTGGGTCAGTAGTAGGTGAGAACCCAAGGCTTTATCTAGAGGAGGTGTAGAAGATCACCCAGATTATGCATGTTTTTGAAGAGTGGGAGAGTGAGTAAGAGAGCCTAGATAGGTAGTCGTGGTTTCTTTCATTTAGGATCTCAAGGTGGTAGTAGTTCTCAGTATGGTCGGAGATTTTTAGTCCCAGATCTATCTTCAGCTAGTGTACCCACACCTGTGTTTGGGGGTGGCAGATCTGAGGGAGCGTCAAGCTCCAAAGCCCAGAGTAGTTCTAGTGGTGTTCGTACCCATTTGAGTTGTGGAGAGTGTTGCAGGAGCCACCAAGGTGTGTGTAGAACCAGTAGTGATGTATGCTTTGGGTGTGGTGATCAAGGCCATAGAATGTAAGAATGTAGATTACTGACTCAAAGGGGTAGACTTCATGCATTTCAGGCTCGCCTTTATTGGGAAAGATCCCCTGAAATAGACTCGGTTATGTTATGAGCACTTTATTTTTATGACATGCATTGATAGATCCTTTTCTCCAATTTTGAGCTTATATGTTAGCATGATTCATGCATGAGTTTCAGATCTTGATCGGTCAATCATGACCCAGTCTGTAGGTGCCCCGCGCAGCGCCACCGTATTTCAGCAAAGTGTGTTTAGAAGGACATAGTATCCCAAGGGGGGTATACCCCATAGTATTATAATGTTGCATGCCATTAGATTCATCCAGATGCATGTTCATATTTTCTTTATTGAGTTAGCATCAGTTGTCATTGCATTGTCAAGACGTGCTTTCAAAAGTTAGCTTAGCCTGACATTTATGCATTAGATATGCACATTTAGTAGAAATAGTTCATTTTGTCAGCATGTGTTCAGTCGTGTATTCATGAGATCATCCCATTCATGAGTCCATGCATTATATATGCATATGTATTATGAGAATTCATCTATGAGTATCATCAGTCTAGAATTCCATGCATCAGATATGCATACCCAGTGTGAGAACTCTACATGTCAATTATTCTAGTTGCGTAGTCCTGATCTGAGATGTTTCCATTTCTTGAGTAAGTTTTGTTGATCCGTATTCTCAGTCTATCAAGCGACATTCGAGGATGAATGTTCTCAAGGGCGAGATAATATAATTCCCCACAAAATCCTTTTCCAGTCTTAGCCTTAGAGCATATGTTGGTAAAGAAAAAATCTGAGTCTAAATGTTTCAGAAATATCCTCCCAAGTATGAAATACTTTGAATCGTGTGAGGTTAAATTTGAGCATGAATTAAGATCATAGAGGTCCCCTAACTCATGGATGAGTTAAAACTTTCCTATCGGTCAAGTTTTAGTAACAGTCAAAATTTGTGTAAACTTCGATCGACCATTAATCGTTGTATATATAGAATTAGAGGACCTACTATTTACAAATGAAATATCTTTTAATTATCTTTCCAACGATACCAATTTCGTCCAAAACCATTATTAGAGCAAAGAGTTATGCTTATTTTACTCCAGTGTGTCAGCCTGGAAAACTCGTCGCGACCTTTTGTCACGACTTGTCACAAGCTTGACGAACCACCACAAAATGTCATCACCTTAAGGCAGAAAGTCAAAAAATTCACCCTTTTTGTAACGACAATTCGTGATGGCCTATCACAAGCCTGACGGTTTGACACGGATGTCGTCAGCTATTTTTTTAGCAATTTTAGAACATTTTTGCAAGGATATTTTGATCATTTCCCACCTTTTGGGAGCCTCTATAAATATGAGAAACCACTTCCAAAGCCCTAATTTCATCATTTTCTCTTCCAATTCTCTCAAGAATATCTATCTAGGGTTTCATCAAGAACCCTAATCTTCCAAAAATCATCCATAAATTCTTTAAAAAAAATTCAAGAATGAAGTTCCTCATAATGTGGGCTTTGAGAATTATTTATTACATGTTTGGATAGAGTCTCAAGCATTGGAATTCATCCAATTTCAAAGATTAAGGTATGTAGATGTTGATTCTTGGGTCCCTTTCTTCCAAGAAACTCAAGAACCCTTTTTAAAACTAAAAGATTTTTGTGTTTATGAGTTGTTAATGATTTGTATGAGTTTAAATTGATGTTTAATGTGTTGTGGAGTTTTGATTTATGTTTTCCTACAAAATTTATGAACTTTGACCCTAGTATGTGGAATTCATGTGATGTTTGTGATAGACCTTCTTGAAGTTGTTTTCTATGTGATGTGTTCATCACTTTTGGTTGTAGAAATGGTTGAATAAGTGAAGCATTCCCCCCATAGGTTTGATAAAGCACTTAGGTGAAGCATAAGGTCCATTATAGTATGTTGAATAGGAAACCCAAATTGTGAGTTAGTTTGTACTTAGTGTTTGATAAAACACCCAAGTGAATGAATTATTCCATGGTAGTAGGAAATTCCCAAAGAAGTATGAACCTGTGCATGTCTAGTGTTTTGTTGAAGGACCTTAGTGAACAAGTGGAGAGGTGATAGTAGTAAATTCCCTAATTATGTTCTCTTGATATATGTTAAGCTTTTAATATATGCCAATTGGTTAGCAAGTAAGTTATGACATGATAGTATGAAGTTTCCCCAAGCCATGTGATATCCAAATACATGTCAAGAATGATATAGGTTTGAAGTACTTGATATAAGAACTTGTTGAATGGAGTACGATCTAGTAGCATGTTTTTCCCTACATTATTATATGATTATGATTCCGAGATGCCTAAAGTGACCCCTCGGTGACTGTGAAAATGCTTTAATGATTGTGATGATGTATGAATTATTGTGATGATATATGAATGAACCTGATGATGAATGAATGATTATTCTTTACTTTTATGTCATCGAGTCCTGGGGGTATTTATACCTGATAATAGAGTTGTTGTCTAGAGCCCGTGTCAGTTTCTCGATAAGTCCAGTCCAGCCATGATTCTCAGAACTCAGTGAATTATAGAACTCTGTATCCTCAGACAAGTGCAGAACTTAAGAAAGCTCAGTAATCATAGTTATCTCTGTGATCTCTGTTTCACTAGTAATCTAACCTCAGTCTTGTAATCATCTCAGTTCTAATAGTATTCAAGTGATTCAATTCTAATCTCAGAAGCGATTCGAGTAATCTATTCAAGCTCTGTATCGTCATTCAAATACCATTATTAGATATCTTATCTGTCAGATATGGAACTAAGTAATCTCAGTGTAACTCAGTCAGATCTTTTGAGAAACATTATCAGTATCAGATTCAGTTTTGTCTAGTACAGTCGAAGAATCAACCCAAAGTCTTTTAGTTCGGAGTAGGATTCAGCACCGAGCCAACCCAAGGATGGGAATTCACTGGCTTGTAGAGGGTGTGATTCTTAGAAGTAATCCTTGCGTTCCTATTGAAGGTCACTGCCAAAGAGCCTGACCTTAGAGAGAAGATAATATCTTTACTCGTGGCACGGTATTGGTACCCTCCTAACTTGGGGTTAAGGTTGGCCCCACCTGTGGTAGGTTGGGGCATGTCGGTTAGATGACTACTTCCCATAGTTTCAGTTTCAGATTAAGTCACAGTTCCAAAATCAATCTTCAGAAGTCAGGACTGTTAGATACAGTCATCTATCTTTATGAGGAACTCAGATAGTTCCATTGATTTATGGATCATCCCGTCAGATAGGGTTGGTCTCATATACAGTTGTTTGATATCATATTCAGAGATATGCCGCCAGACAGGCTTGATCACAATATCATATTTCTATTGAATATTCTTGTCGTTAGATTCAGATATAATCATATTTCTTATCATTGATAAAGCTTCCAAAGTAATCGGTTAGAAAAGTTGATCTTAGTCTAAGACCATGTTGAGTATTATTATTATATCTAGAGATCTCCTATCAGAGAGGCGTTATCTCCATCTCAAATTCTATTAAGTATTCATGTTGTTAGATTCGGACATGATCATACTTCTTATCATTTAGAATCACTCCAGAATAATCTGTTAGAAAAGTTGATCTCTAATTCTATCAGTCGAAAGCATTAAGCTTAGAGTTCATTCCTTGATGTATGTACATCCAGATCCTCAGTTATCAGTATTAGATGAGTCATTGATTTTGTATCTCAGTTTTAGTAGTGAGTTCAGTCTGCAGTAGGGTGGTATCCGAGTTTCAGTAACTAGAGTTGCGATGATTGTGTTCATGTTTTGTGCATTCATGTATGTGTTCACATGCGGCATATTTATGATTAGTCAAATTATATATTGTGCATGCATGAGACCTTGCATTAGCCTACTTCGTCTACATACTCGGTACATTCCTGTACTGACGCGTTTGCTCTATGGTGTTTTATTTGATACCATATGTTCAGAGGCACAAGATCTAGAGTATCCTTAATAGTTCAGTCCCAGTCAACAACAGTAGCAGTGAGTCCTCTTCTTTCGAGGTCCTTCGGGGTCATAAGTACCATGTGACTTCTCGAGATGGGATCTTGGGGAGTTACATGATACCAAGTTTATGATGGGAACATGTATATGAAATTGAATACCAAGTTCGTAATGAACACAGAACATGAAATTGAGTAAACTTAAGGAGAACTCTTACCTTGAGCTTGGTCTGAGTTGGCGGAGAAGAGGTGATGATATTTGTTGTGCATGTCTGCCTCTGCTTCCTAAGTAGCTCCCTCGACGGACTTATTTCATGAAAGAACCTTAACTAGGGACCTCTTTGTTTTTCAATCTACGAGTCTTATAGTCTAAGATTTAGATTGGAATCTTTCCATAAGAGAGGCAGTTCTGAACATCAATGCTCTGAATAGGGACTACTACTGATGGGTCACCTATACACTTCTTTAGTAAAGAGACATGGAAGACTTGATGAACTGAGGATAGATCTGAGCGCAGTTTGAGCACATAAGATACCTTTAAAAAAAATAGAGATTCTAGAAGGGACCAATATATCGAGGACTGAGGTTTCCCTTCTTGACGAATATTTTCACTCCCTTTAAGGTAGAGATCTTTAAATAAACATGATCACCAATCTGAAACTCAAGATCTTTTCTACGAACATCTGCATAAGACTTTTGTCGACTCTAAGCAGCCCAATGTCTTTCTTTGATTGACTGGACTTTCTCTAAGGTGTTGAATACTAAGTCAGGACCTATGACTGAGGCTAAACTAACTTCGAACCAACCAATTGGAGATCTACATCTCCTACCATAGAGAGCTTTAAATGGAGCCATCTGAATACTGGAGTGATAGTTGTTGTTGTATGCAAATTCAATAAAAGGAAAGTGGTCATCCCAATTACCCTTGAAATCAATTGCACAACTCTTAGAATATCTTCTAGTGTTTGAATGGTCCTCTCTACTTGACTATCTGTCTAAGGATGGAAGGCTATACTGAGATGAAATTGGGTACCAAGACCCTTTTGGAATGCTTTCCAAAAATGACAAGTGAACTAGGTACCTCTGTCTGAGATAATGGATAACGAAACACCGTGTAATATGACCAACTTTTTGATGTAGAGTTTGGCATAATCTTCGGCTAAATAAGAGGTATGAACTAGAAGAAAATAGGTTGATTTGATCATTCTGTCTACAATGACCCAAATTGAATCATGCTGATGACGAGTTCGAGGCAAACCCGGCATGAAGTCTATATTCATAACTTCCCACCTCCAAGTAGGAATACTGAACTCCTGCATAGGACCACTAGGATTCTGATGCTCTGTCTTAACTTGCTGACATATGGAGTACTTTTTCCACTAAGTCTGTAATATCTCTCTTCAACCCACAAAACCAACAGATCTCCCACAAGTCGTGGTACTTCTTTGTGGCCCCTGGATGAATAGAGTAACACGCACTATGCGTTTCTGCAAGAATTCGCTGCCTAATGTCATCTACATCTGGAACACAAAGACGACCCTTAAAACAAAGAACACCATCTCCCCCTTGGGTGAAAACCTCTATTTTTTGATCCTGAACTGATTCTTTCAACATGAAAAGGCTGGGATCTCTATCTTACTTTTCTTTTACCTCAGAAAATAGAGATGATTCTAAACTAGTATGAACACATACACCACCATCTGAATAATCGACTAAGTGAAAGCCTAGTCTGGTAAGATGATGTACTTCTTGAGATAACTTCTTCTTACTATCCTCAACATGACAAACACTACTCATGGACAATCTGCTGAGAGCGTCGGCCACTACATTGGCATTGCCCGGATGATAAAGGATACTTATGTCATAATCTTTTAAGATCTCTAACCTCCTTCTCTGACGAAGATTGAGATCTTTCTAAGAAAAGACATACTGAAGGCGCTTATGAACCGTGAACACATCTACATGAACACCATATAGGTTATTCTTCCAAAATTTTAAGGCAAAGACTATGGCTGCTAACTCGAGATCAAGAGTAGGATAATTCTTCTCATGAGGTTTAAGTTTTCTAGAGGCATAGGCTATAAACTTACCATGCTGCATGAGGACACAACCCAAACCTACTCTGGATGCATCATAATACACTACGAACTCATATGAACCTACTGGAAGAGCTAATACTAGAGTTGAGGTGAGTCGAGTCTTCAACTCCTGAAAACTTTTCTCGCAAGGATCTGGCCACTGAAACTTGACCTTCTTCTGAGTCAACCTAGACATAAGGAATGTAATAGAAGAAAATCCCTCAACAAACTTTCTATCATAGCAAGCCAAACCCAAGAAACTCCTAATATCTAATGGAGAGATAGGGCGATGCCAGTTTCTTAATGCTTCGGTCTTTGAAGGATCTACTCTAATGGAATTACTGGAAATGATATGACCAAGGAATGCTACTGACCTTCGCCAAAATTTACACTTACTAAATTTGGCAACTAACTAATGATCTCTAAGAGTCTAAAGTACTTTCCTGATATGGTCTACATGATCTCGCACACTGCGGGATAGACCAAGATATCATCTATGAAGACTATGACGAACATGTCCAAGTACTACTTGAACACACTGTTCATCAAATCCATGAAAGTGGCTGGGGCATTGGTAAGACCAAATAACCTGACTAAGAATTCAAAGTGACCATACCAAGTAGGAAAATATATTTTTGGGATGTAACATTCTCGAACTCTGTGATGATGATTGCCGGATCTGAGTTCTATCTTAGAGATATAACTGGTACCCTGAAGTTAGTCAAACAATTCATCATTTCTGGGAAGAGGATAAATGATCCTAGACCGAGACCTTGTAGAGTTGACGGCAATCAATGCACATTCTGAGAGAACGGTCTTTCTTGCGCACGAATAATACTGGAGATCCTCATCAGGAAATGTTGGATCTGATGAATCCCTTATCTAAAAGATCCTTCAACAGTTATTTCAGTTCTCTGAGTTCTACTGGTTCCATTTTGTATGGAGGAATAGATATGGGTTGAGTATTTAGAAGGAGATCAATGTTGAGGTCTATTTCTATTTCGGTAGAAATTCCTTGAAGATCTTCGGGAAAGACATCGGAATATTTTTTTGCGATGGAACTGATTCAAGACTTTGAGTTTCGGAATTGGAATCCTTAACATGAACAATATGATAAACACATCCCTTATATATCCATTTCCTTGCCCGAATGTAGGAAAAAAGATAACCTCTGAAAGCTAAAGTACTACCCTTCCACTCTAGGATAGGCTCATTCGGAAATAGAAACTAGACTATTCTATTTCTACAGTCAACTTTGGTATAACAAGAATGAAGCCAATTCATGCCAAGAATGAAATCAAAATTAGTCATCTCTAATTCTACTAAGTATGATGAAGTCACTTTCTAAAATAACATAATCGGGTAGTTCCTATATACCCATCGAGCTGTGATAGTTTTACTCACTAGGGTAGAGACTAAAAAGGGATCTACTTGAATTTCGGGACTGATTCAGAAATCAACTTCTATATAAGGAGTAACAAAAGACAAGTAGGCTCCTGGATCTAGCAAAGCATAAACATGCACATGAAAGATCTGTAACGTACTGGTAACTACATCAAGAGAATCTTCCTGATCTTTTCAAGTATGAAGTGCATAAAGGCGATTTGGGCGTTGCCCACAAGTAGCACGGGTGGTGGCACCCTACTAATTCAGGTGGCTGGACTGAGTGGAGGAGAAAAGATAACTCTGATAACTTGACTGAGGGGAGTCTCTAACTTTGTGGCCTGGTTTTCCATAACCAAAACAGATATCATTGTCATCTCTGCAAGCACCCTTGTGGTTCTTACCATATATCTGACAAAGGGCATTAGTTCAGGCGTTGCTGACACTGCCCTGAGACTTAGAGCCTGGCGCCCAATCTCTGAACTTAGGAGTTGGAGCACTGGCTGAAGAAGGAGCTGGAACTGATGACTTAGGGAGAAACTGAGAATGATTGCCTCCCTCTAACTTAGGCTGGCTAAAATTAAAGCTACTAGTCCTAGCTTTCGTTTTCTGTTTTTCCCTCTGCTTAATCTTCTTCTCCCCTATCTTATGAGCATGGGTCATAAGACTGGCTAAAGTCATGTCACTATTTAGCATGGCAGTTCTAAACTCATTTACCACGCTATTACTTACCCCTGAAGCAAACTTACTCATCCTTTCCCTACTGTCTGCAACCACATAAGGGGCATATCTGACTAATTGAGTAAACTTAAGAGAATACTCTTTCATGGTCATACTTCCCTGCCTGAGGTTGATGAATTCTAGAATCTTAGCCTCTCTAAGCTCTTGGGGAATGAATCTATCTAAGAATCCAGTGACAAACTCCTCCCACTCTATAAGACCTGCATCATCTGACCTATCTGACTTCCATTGTTTGAACCTAGCAAGAGCCATATCCTGTAACTGATATGTATCTACCTTAGCACTCTCAACAGTAGTCACCCCCATGATGTTTGTCACCTTTTGAACCTGATCAATAAATTACTGAGGATCTTCATCTACTTTAGACCCGAGGAAGGTTAGAGGATTCATTCGGGTGAAGTCCCAAATTTTAGTTGCGGCTGAGTTGGCCATTGTATTGGCTGGAATAACTATTGTCCATTTATTCTGAGCGGTGACTGATTGAGTAAGAATGGTGAATGCAACCCAGAACTCCGCATGAGAAACATTATCGCCCAAAGGTTCTTCGGGCTTAGGGGTTGACTGATTTCCATTTCTTATTTTAAGAGGCATATTCTGTAGATAAAAGGAAGAAATAGATTAGATTGAGAGATTGACTTGAGATTATGCTCACTGGCATAACATGAATACCGAAAGAAGGGAAACTATTATTAAAACATCATATAGCCTCTTGCACATAAATGTGGTGTGCAATAGACCCATGCACAAGACTCTATTAGATGCGGCTTTCAGACTTCCTAGAACTCTATTAAACCTTAAGCTCTGATACTAAGTTTGTAACACCCCAAACCTGGTACCCGAAATATTGCACGGTGCTCATGACCCCAAAGGAAAACAAGTTAATCCATGACTAATATCTGTACCAGTACACTGAATAATATAACATGATAATGCGGAAACATGCACTGAAAAGCCATAAGGTTAAATACTAAACAAAATCTGAATAATAAAATATATGAATGGGGTAATAGAATACCCAATGCAAAACTAAAAACACTAAAGTCTAAAACATGATAGTCTAGAATGCCTCTAACTGACTGAACTATCTGAGTAAGGTGTTGATGGGACATGTACCCAACTAACTCCGATTAATAAATTGATTAATGAGATAATAGGGAAATAATTATGTCCTCAAAATATGAGGACTCTCTTCTAACTCTGTCTGCAGATATCTGGAATCGACTGTTGCTCTAGAGCTCATTTCTCTGAAGCCATGGTATAAGACACCATAGAGTAAATGTTCCAGTACTTTGAATGTACTGGTATACATGTGAGGTAGGCTGAATGCATGGGGTTCATATGCATGAACAATAATAATAATTGACTAACTATCATGAGCGTGAGAATACATGCATGAGACATAACAACTGATGCTAATACTGTGATAACATGATTACGGAATCTTAATATAACTAATAAAATGAGTGAATGTATCTAATGGAACTATCTGAGTTCCGTACTGTATCTGAGTTGATTGTATCTGATAGTCCTAAAATTTAAAGAACTATCTGAGTTATATTACTGAGACTAATGAACTGTATCTGATAGTCCTGATTCTATAAGATAAAACTATGGGAAGGAGTTATCTAACGGATATGCCCCTGATACCTATTATGGCTGAGTTAGGGTCCAATCTGTAACCCCAATTGGAAGGGTGTCAATACCGCGCCATCAGTAAGTACAAGTTGCGAGCGAACCTCATCTGATAGTGTCCCTAATAGCAGAATGGTGGGGCCTATATCTAACAGTGCTTATCCACCTCATCAACCCTCATCGGACAGTGTTGATGTCCTAACCTATGCTGGCTACATAGTTCTAGAACACAAGTATGACTTCTAAGAATCACACCCTCATCTGATAGTGTGTGTTCCTATCCTTGGGTCTACTCAGTGCTAATTCCTACTCCTATCTTAATAGACTCTGAACATGATTTACTGAACGGAACATGGGTTGAGTTACTGAATTCTGTTGACTGACGGAATACTACTGATATCTGACAACTGACTGAGTTCATGAGATCATGGAGATTTCCTGAGTCATAACACTGTCTAAAGTCTAAGGATCATAGCTTCACTAAGAGTATCATGCAAATATGGCATTGGCTCTAGGAACACAACTAATGTTTAGGGTACGAGTACCCCCAGGACTCGATGGAAGGAAACTAGCATAACATACTTGAACATATAACTAACATCATAATCCATAAAACATTTATAGAAGAATTTCATCAAAACATGTGATAGGAATAACTTATACATACATGGGGATTTCATGGTATCATGCTAGTTAGGCACTTTTCCTTTATGTAGGCATTTTATCAAACATATTGTAGGTATGGTACATGTAAACATCATTGTACAATAATTAAACATAATGGTTAAATTCTAATTTAATCATTCAAAGGTTTAGTCATAGGTTTGCATGAATCTATATTTATAATAATTTAACCCACATAGAATTTATCACCCAACATGGAGTAGAATACATTTTTCACATTATCCACATAAACAAGAGCATCCCAATCATGAAATTCATAAGAAAATCCATAAACTTGATTTTATAAAAGGGATTCTTGGTCTTCATGGATGAAAGAAGTCAATGAATGAACACTATGCATACCTGAGTTAAGATTCTTGATGTTCTTAAACTTGAAAAATTAGAAATCCCTTCGTTCTTGAAGAAGATTGGATTTTGTTCTAGGAGATTGAGGTTAGATATAAACCCTAATATTTGTTATGAAATTATAATGAGAATGTGATTTCTGGCCGAATTTAACTATGTATATAAATGGGTGGCAAAAGACCAAAAAACCCCTTTAAAATGACTTGAAAATTCGTTGAACGAAACCTTCAATGGCTCGTGCGATGGTCCGTCGCTGGGTCAAAGGTCCGTAACTTCGACTATCGTAGGTGGACTAGAATAGGGTCTGACTGCCTAGGAAGCGAAGGCTCGTGCGGTGGTCCATCGCTGGGTCAACGGTCCGTCGTTTCGACCGTCGTAGGTGGACCAGAATAAGGTCTCACTGTCTAGGTGGTGATGGATCATGCTATGGTCCTTCGACCTATCCATTGCTCCGTATACATAAGTTTGAACCATTGACTTGGTTGAGACGGTCCATCACTAGATCGACGGTCTGTCAACCTAGCCGTCGCACTTGGGCGATTCTGACAGCTCTGAGTAAAACGTTCGTAAATTCTTCACCCGATACTGGATTTTGATGAAATTGGTATCGATGGAAAGATTATTCAATTTCCCACATGATGGAAAGTGAAAATTATAAAAATACCACATTTACAAAATAATGGTTTCATATTTCAAAGAAAGTTCTGACATCCTTGAGATGATTTCAAGCTAAGAAAAAGGCACGGGTATTACAATATCTCCCCCTTGAGAACATTCTTCCTTGAATGAGACTAAGAGGGGAAAAGTAGACTGAACATGACTAACTGGAAAATGATCTCATGACTGACCTGACTGTCAGGCTGAATATAACATATTGAACATGCATATCTGATGTAGGTATAACTGATTCATGAATGCATAACTGAGTGTTCTAAAGAACTAAGTTTCTCATAGTAAGAATGCATGTCTAATGCATAAATACATTACTAAACTAATACATGAGTGCATGACTAGATATGCAATGGTACTTGATACCAAATTTATGATGGGAACATGAACATAAAACTGAATACCAAGTTCGTGATGAACACAGAACATGAAACGGAGTAAACTTAAGGAGAAATCTTACCTTGAACTTTGTATGTGTTGGTGGAGAAGAGGTGAGGATACTTGGTTTTCATGTGTTCCTCTTCTTCCCAAGTATCTCCCTCGATGGACTGATTTTGGCAAAGAACCTTAACCAGAGGGCCCTCTTTGTTCCTCAATCTATGAGTCTGATAGTCTAAGATTTCGACTAGAATCTCTTCATAAGAGAGGCTGTTCTGAACATCAATGCTATAAATAGGGACTACTACTGATGGGAGACCTATACACGTCTTGATCAAAGAGACATTGAAGACTGATAAATTGAGGCTAGATCTGAAGGCAATTCAAGCTCATAAGATACCTTGCTGAAATGACTGAGCATCTTGAAGGGACCAATATATGGGGGACTGAGCTTTCCCTTCTTGCCGAATCTGTTCACTCCCTTTATGGGAGAGATATTTAGATATACATGATCACCGATATCAAACTCGAGATCTTTTCTATGAACATATGTATAAGACTTATGTCGGCTCTGAGAAGCCTGGAGTCTTTCTCTGATCGACTGGACTTTCTCTAAGGCGTCAAATACTAATTCAGGACCTATGACTGAGGCCTCCCTAACTTTTAACCAACCAATTTGAGATCTACATCTCCTAACATAGATACCTTCAAATTGAGCCATCTGAATACTGGAATGATAGCAGTTGTTGTATCCAAATTCGATCAAAGGAAAGCGGTCATCCCAATTACCCTTGAAATCAATTGCACACACTCTTAGCGTATCTTCTAGAGTCTCAATGGTACTCTCTGTTTGACCATCTGTCTGAGGATAGAAGGTTGTACTGATATGAAATTGGGTACCAAGACCCTTTTGGAATCCTTTCCCAAAGTGAGAGGTAAACTGGGTACCTCTTTCTAAGATAATGGATAACGAACCACCGTGCAATCTAATACTCTGAATAAGAGGTATGAACTAGAAGAAAATGGGTTGATTTGGTCATTCTGTATACAATGACCCTAACTAAATTATGTTGATGACGAGTTCTAGGCAAACCCATCACGAATTCCATGTTCACAACTTCCCACTACCAAGTAGGAATACTGAACTCCTGCATAGGACCACTAGGCTTCTGATGATCTATCTTAACTTGTTCACTTGGGGAGCTCTTCGCCACAAACTCTGCAACATCTCTCTTCATGCCACTACACCAATAGATCTCCCAAAAGTCGTGGTATATCATTGTGTCCCCTGAATGAAATGAGTAACGCGCACCATGCGCTTTGGTAGGAATTCGTTGCCTTATGTCATCTACATCCGGAACACAAAAATGACCCTAACAACGAAGAACACCATCTCCCCCTTGGGAGAAAACCTGTATTTTCTGATCTTGAACTGATTCTTTCAACTTGACAAGGCTGGGATGTCTATCCTTTCTTTCAACTCAGAAACTAGAGATGATTTTGAACTACTCTGAACATATATGCCACCCTCTAAAGAATTGACTAACCGAACTCCTAGTCTGGCAACCTGATGTACTTCTTGAGCTAACTTCTTCCTACTATCCACAACATGAGAAACACTATCCATGGACAATATACTATGAACGACAGCCACTACATTGGCCTTGCCCGGATGATAAAGGACACTCATGTCATAATATTTCAAGAGCTCTATCCACCTTCTCTGATGAAGATTGAGATCTTTCTGAGAAAAGAAATATTAAAGGCTCTTATGATTCATGAACGTATCTACATGAACACCGTAAAGGTAATGCCTCTAAATTTTCAAGGCAAAGACTACGGCTGCTAACTCGAGATCATGAGTACTATAATTCTTCTCATGGGGTTTAAGCTATCTGGATGCGTAGGCTATGACCTTACCATGTTGTATGAGGACACAAAATAAACCTAATTTGGATGGATCACAATACACTACGAACCCATCTAAACCATCTTGAAGAGCTAATACTGGAGCTGAGGTGAGTCAAGTCTTCAACTTCATAAAACTCTTTTTACAAGGATCTGACCACTAAAACTTGACCTTCTTCTGAGTCAATATGGACATAGGGGATGTAATAGAAGATAATCCATCAACAAAATGTCTGTAATAGCCAACCTATCCCAAGAAACTCCTAATATCTGATGGAGAGACAAGGAGAGGCCAGTTTCTTACTGTTTCGTTCTTTTGAAGATCTACTCTAATGCCATCACCAGACATGATATAACCAAGGAATGTTATTGAACTTAGACAAAATTTGCACTTACTAAATTTGGTGAATAACTAATGATGTCTGAAAGTCTGAAGTTTTATCCTGAAATGGTCTGCATGATCTCGCTAACTATGGGAATAGACTAGGATATCATCTATGAAGACTATGAAAAACATGTCCATGTACTGCTTGAACACAATGTTCATCAAGTCCATGAAAGTAGTTGGGGCATTGGTAAGACGAAATGACATGACTAAGAATTCAAAGTGACCATACCGAGTACGAAAAGCTATTTTTGAAATGTCACATTCACAAACTCTAAGTTGATGATTGCCAGATCTGAGGTCTATCTTAGAGAAATAACTGGCACCATGAAGTTGGTCAAACAAGTCATCCATTCTGGGAAGAGGATACTTATTCTTGACCACGACATTATTGATTTTACTGTAATCAATGCACATTCTGAGAGAACCGTCTTTCTTGCGCACGAATAATACTGGAGCGCCCCATGGGGAAATGCTAGGTCTGATAAATCCCTTATCTATGAGATCCTTCAACTATTCTTTCAGTTCTCTGAGTTCTGCTGGTGCCATTCTGTATGGCAAAATAGATATGGGCTAAGTATTGGTAATGAAATCAATGCTAAAGTCTATTTCCCTTTCGGGAGGAATTCCTGGAAGATCTTCGGTAAAGATATTTTAATATTTGTTTGTGACTGGAACTAATTCAAGACTGGGAGTTTTGGAATAGGAATCCTTACCATGAACAAGATGATAGACACATCCCTTAGATATCCATTTCCTTGTGCAAAGGTAGGAAATAAGCTGACCTCTGAAAGCTGAAGTACTACCCTTCCACTCTAGGATGGGTTCATTCGAAAGTTGAAATAGGACTATTATGTTTCTGCAGTGGACTTTAGCTTAACAAGAATGAAGCCAATTCATGCAGAGAATGACATCAAAATCAGTCATATCTACTTCAACTATCTGATGAAGTGACTTTCTGAAATATCATAAGTGGTCAGTTCCTGTATACCCACCAAGCTATGATGGTTTTACCCACTGGGTTAGAGACTTAAAAGGGCTCTGCTAGAATTTTGAGACTAATTTAGCAAAGAATAAACATGCACATGAAAGATATGTAACATACTCGTAACTACATCAGGAGAATATTCCTGATCTGGTCTAGTCTGAAGAGCATACAGGCGATTTGGGCGTTGCACACTAGTAGCACTGGTGGTGGCACCCTGCTGATTCGGGCAACCGGACTGAGCTGAGGAGCAGAGATGAATCTTATAACCTGAATGAGGGAAGTTTATGACTCTGTGGTCTAGCTTTCCACACCTAAAACAGACATCGCTACCAACTCTACAAGCACCCTTATGGTTCTTACCACAAGTCTGACAAAGAGGATTAGTTCGGGAATTGCTGACACTACCCTGAGACTTAGAGCCTGGCGCCCTATCTTTGATCTTAAGAGCTGGAGAACTGGCTGAAGAAGGAGATGGAACTAATGAATTAGGTCAAAACTGAGAAATATTACCTCTCTCTGACTTAGGCTGGCTAAAATTGAAGCTACCTGTCCTAGCTTTCTTATTCTGTTTCTCCCACTTCTTAATTTTCTTCTCTTCTATATACTGAGCATGGTTCATAATCTTGGCTAAAGTCATGTCACTATTTAGCATAGCAGATCTGCACTCGTTTACCACGCTATCATTTACCCCTAAAGCGAACTTACTCATCATTTCCCTATTGTCTGCAACCACATGAGAGACATATTTGGCTAATTAAGTAAACTTTAGAGAATACTCTTTTACGTGTATACTTCCCTCCCTGAGGTTGATAAATTCTAGCACCTTAGCCTCTCTAATCTCTTGGGGAAAGAATCTGTTTAAGAATGTAGTGACAATCTCCTCCCACACTATAGGACCTGCATCATCTGACCTCTGTGATTTCTAATGTTTGAACCATTAATGAGTCATATCCTACAACTGATATGTATCTCGCTCAGCACTCTCAATAGTAGTCACCCCCATAATGTCTGTCACCTTCTGAACATGATCAATGAATTCCTAAGGGTCTTCATCTACTTTAAACCCGAGGAAGGTTTGAGGATTTATTCGGGTGAATTCCCGAATTCTAGCTATGGCTGAGTTGGCCACTGTATTGGCCAGAATAACTGTTGGCCATTTATTCCGATCGATGACTGATTGAGCAAGAGTGGTCAATGCGGCCCTGAATTCCGCATAAAAAATATGATCGCCCAAAGCTTCTTCATGCCGAGGGGCTGACTGATTTCCATTTCTTCTTTTAGGAGGCATATTCTGTAGAAGAAAGGGAGATACATATTAGACTGAGAGATTGACTTGAGATTATGCTCACTGGCATGACATGAATACTGAAAGAAGGGAGACTATTCTTAAAACATCATATCGCCTTTTGCACATAAATATGGCACGCAACACACCCATGCACAAGACTCTACTAGATATGACTTTCAGACTTCCTAGGACTCTATTAAACCTTAGGATCTGATACCAAGTTTGTAATGCCCCGAACCAGGTGCCCGAAATGCTACACGGTGCTCATGACCCCGAAGAACCACAAGCTAACCTATGAATGATATCTGTACCAGTACACTGAATAATATAACATGATAATGAGGAAACATGCACTGAAAAACCATAAGGTTCAATACTAAACAAAATTTGAATAATAAAACATTTGAGTGAGAGAATAGAATACCTAATACAAAACTTAAAATACTAAAGTTTGAAATATGATAGCCTAGAAAGCCTCTAACTGACTGAACCGTCTGAGTAAGAAGTTGATGGGACATGTCCCTAACTAACTCCAACTAATAAACTAATTAATGAGATAATAGGTAAATAATCATTTTCTCAAAAGATGAGGACTCACTTCTAACTCTGTCTGCGGATATCTGTAATCTACTATTGTTGTGGAGCTCGTGTCTCTGAACCTAAGGTATAAGACACCATAGCTCAAATGCATTTGTACTTTCAATATATTAGTATACATGTGAGGTAGGCTGAATGCATAGGGTTAATACGCATGAACAATAATAATAATTGAGTAACTATCATGAGCGTGAGAATATATGAATGAGACATCACAACTGACGCTAATACTGTGATAACATGATTACCAAATCTGAATATAACTGATAACATGAGTGACTGTATCTGACAGTTCTGAATCTGATAAAACTATCTGAGTTCCGCACTATATCTGAGTTGACTGTATCTAATAGTCCTAAAATCTAAAAAACTATCTGAGTTCTATTTCTAAGACTGATTGACTATATCTGACAGCCCTGATTCTGTACCATGAAACTATGGGAAGTAGTTATCTAACTTACATGCCCTTGATATGCCATTATGACTGAGTTGGGGTCAAATTTGTAACTCCAATTGAAAGAGTGTCAATACTGCCCCATCAGAAAGAACAAACTATGGGTGACCCTCATCTGATAGTGTCCACTATAAAATAATGGTGGGGCCCGTATCTGACAGTGCTTATCCACCTCATCAACCCTCATCGGATAATGTTGATGTCTCAACCTATGCTGGCTTCATAGTTCTAGAAAGAAAGGATTAATTCTAAGAATGACACCCTCATCTGATAGTGTGTGTTCCCATCCTTGGGTTCATTCTGTGCTAATTCCTAATCCCATCTAAATAGACTCTGAACATGATTTACTAAACAGAATATGGGCTAAGTTACTTAATTCTGTTGACTGACTGAATACTACTGATATGTCTCAACTGAGTGAGTTCATGAGATTATGAAGATTTCCTGAGTAATAGACTATCTGAAGTCTAAGGATCATAGCTTGACTGAGAGTATCGTGAAAACATTACATTCTCTCTAGGCACACAGCTAATGTTTCAGGTACGAGTACCCCCAGGACTCGATGGAAGGAAACTAACCAAGCATAACTTAGTTGAACATATAACTAACATCATAATCCATAATACATTTATAGAAGCATTTTATCAAAACATGTGATAGGCATAACTTGTACATACATGGGGATTTCATGGTATCATGCTAGTTAGGCACTTTTCTTCATCTAGGCATTTAATCAAACATATTGTAGGCATGGTACTTGTGAACATCATTGTACAATAACTAAACATCATGGTTCAATTATAATTTCATCATTCAAGGGTTTAGTCATAGGTTTGCATGAATCTATATCGATATTAATTTAACCCACATAGAATTTATCACCCAACATGAAGTAGAATTCAATTTCTCATTATCCACATGAACAAGAGAAGCCCAATCATGAAATTCATGAGAAAATCGATAAACTTGAATTAAGAAAAGGGATTCTTGGGCTGTATGGATGAAAGGATTCCATGAAAGAACACTATGCATACCTGTGTTAAGGTTCTTGATTTGCTTGAACTTGAAGAATTGGAAATCCCTTAGTTCTTGAAAAAGATTGTATTTAGTTCTTGGAGATTAAGGTTAGAGAGAAACCCTAAATTTGTTGTGAAATTATAATGAGAATGTGATTTATGGCCGGATTTATCTAGGTATATAAATGGGTGGCATAAGACCAAAACGCCCATTTAAAACGACTTGAAAATTCGTTGTATGGAACCTATGATGGCTCGTGCAACGGTCCATCACTGAGTAGACTATCTGTCATTTTGACCATCGTAGGTGTGCCAGAATTGGGTCTCACTTCCTAGGTAGCGACGGCTTGTGCGATAGTCCGTCGCTGGGTCGACGGTCCGTTGCTGGGTTGATGGTTCGTTGTTTCGACCATGGTAGGTGGACCAGAATAGGGTCTCACTACCTAGGTAAATACGGCTCGTGAAACGGTCCGTCGCTGGGTCAACGGTTTGTCATTTCAACTGTCGTAGGTGGACCATCATAGGGTCTCACTGCCTAGGTAGCGAAGGCTCGTGCAACGGTCCGCCGCTGGATCGATGGTCTGTCAACCTATCCATCGTGCCTTATCCAAAAGGTTGACCCACTTCCTTGGATGCGAGGGTATAAGCGACGGTCCGTCTCTAGATTGACGGTTCATCAACCTGGGCGATTCTGATAGCTATGAGTAAAATGTCCATAACTTCTTCCCCCGATAGCGGATTTTGATGAAATTTGTATCGATGGAAATCTTATTCAATTTCCCACGTAATTGAAAGTGAAAATCATAAAAATACCATGTGCACAAAAAAATGGTTTCATATTTCAAAGAAAGTTCTGACATCCTTGAGATGATTTCAAGATAAGAAAAAGGCATAGGTATTATAGTGCGGTCTTTTTGACAATCATTTCTTTTTTTTCAAAACTTTTCTTTTATTATTCTTTTTCCACTGCACCCATCTTTTTATTTTTTATCTTTTATTCTACCTTTCTTAATACTCATTTTATATCATGCACCCCTATGGTAGCCACCCTCAACTTAGGCTATTTGCCTAAGTCAAAGTGCACAATGTCAAAAGAGGACCAGGACCAAAATAGGTTCATTGGGATTCAAATGGGAAGGTGATAGGTATCATAAAAGAATAGGCATTTAGAGTCACAAATGGGATCATGGGATATCATTTATACAGGGAAGGTAATTTAGGCTAGAAGTGGACTAATCTCAAAATGACCTATTATCCTTTCCTAACCCCTATCCTATAACAAAGGCAAGACTAACCAGTCTAAATTTAATATGCAAAGGGAACTAAGTAATATCTTACATGCACATGGCACACAGGTACATTACAGGCTACTACCCATACAGTTCATACAATTATTTTGTAATGGTTATCATGTCACTAGTATTACTGCCATAACAAAATGCATAGTGGTCACACATAAATGCATATCACACAGTTATAAAGCAGACCATTGGAGAAGTGTTCAAAAATAAAAAAAATATGTTAACTGCCTAAGGTACTTGTATTTCTCCAAGTCAACTACAAAAATTTACAACAAATCACCCTAAACCCTCAACTTAAAATCAAGAATTTTCCTCAATGCACATGCAAAGAGAAACTGAACTAAGGTTTAGGGTATACCTGGAGTAGCTCAAGGTAGAGTGTTACCTTATTTCAGCATATCTGACGGTAAAACGTGACGGCTTATCAGAGTTTGGATAGCCCATCATATTTTTTCGTCATCTTTATGAAGAACATATCTCAAAATTTGCTCAGTTGACGACCTTTTGTGAAATCTTATCACAAGTGTGATAGCCCGTCAAGTGTTGCCGTCATCCCTAAATAGAATGTGCCTCAAGCTTGGCTTCCCTGACGACCTGGTGTAATGGCATATCACAAGTGTAATAGCTTATCAGACTTGGTTGTCAAGAAACCTTAATCAAACATAAAAACTTTGGGTTGCCTTCCAATAGTGCCTGATTTAGTGTCGCAGAACGACTCAGTTATCTCAACTACTCTAACTTCATCGAGATATAAGGTGGATATACACTTTATCTAGTCCATTAGATCAATTTATAGCATAACACGCTGCCTATTTACCTTAAAAACGCTCCCTTCCTCATTCTCAAGTTTAACTACTCCAGACGAGTAGACTTGACTCACTTTGAATGGGCCGAACCACTTTGATTTAAACTTACCTGGGAACAGTTTCAGTCTGGAGTTGAAGAAGAGTACCAAATCACCTTTATGAATGTTTCTTTTTTCAATTCTTCGATCATGATACTTCTTCATCTTCTCCCAGTATAAGTATGCTATTTCATAAGCCCTGAGATGGAATTCATCCACTCATTCAATTTCCCTAGTCTTAGCTCTACTGCCTCCTTCCAATTTAGATTTAAACTTTTTAGTAACCATAAAGCCTTGTGCTCTAACTCGATTGGTAAGTTACATGAATATCTATTGACTAGATAATACGGTGACATGCTAATTCATGTCTTGAAAGTAGTCTGATATGCCCACAAAGCATTATCTATCTTTCGAGCCCAATCTTGCCTACTAGCATTCACTGTTTTAGCTAAGAAAGCCTTAATCTCCTGATTCGAGACCTCAAATTGCCCACTAGTTTGTGGGAGATAGGTGGTCATTACTTGATGTTGTTTCACTCCATATTTTTCCAAAGCCACTTGAAACACTTTGTTGTAAAAATGAGATCCTACGTTGCTTATAATAGTACGTGGTACTCCAAAGCGAGAGAAGATGTTCTTTTTTAGAAACGCATGAACTCTCTTTCCTTTATTATCCAACAAGGTGACGTCTTCAACCCATTTTGATACATAATCAACAGCAACTAAAATGTACTTCATCCAGTACGAGCTTACAAAAGGGCCCATGAAGTCGATGCCCCTAACTTCAAACAATTCTACTTCAAGAATCTTTGTGAAAGGCACCACATGCCTCTTGGAGATTGACTCCTGCCTCTGGCATTGGTCACACTTTAGTACAAACTCATGAGCATCCTTGAAAAACATTGGCCAATAGTATCTACTCTGCAACAATTTTCTAGATATTTGATCACCTCCATGGTGACCTCCAACTAATGAAGCATGACATACTTCCAATATACACAATACATCCACTTCTGGTACACATATCCTTATACTATTGTCAGCACATCACCGAAAAAGATATGGTTCATCCCAGAAGTAGTGTGTCACATCATGGAGGAATTTCATTCTTTGATGGAAAGGAAGATTTTTTGTAATGACTTCACTTACAACATAGTTTGCAAAATCAGCGTACCAAGGCATTTTCTACATAGCAGCAAACAAGAGCTTTACATCAAGAAATACATCATCTATCTCCATTTAATCACTAATTGCTTGCTCACCTTCAGTGAAGGTGTAGATATTTTAGGATCTATTCAGTGCTTTGTTGTCATAATAAATTCGATGAAACAATTTGTCCTTCTTTTGTCCTAACGCAGCTCAAAGGGCAATACCACTTGCATCATACATGATCTTGAACAGTTTTGACCAGTACAGTACAATAATGATAGGGGCCTTTACCAGCTTCATTTTAAGTCATTCAAATGTCTTCAAGCAATCATCAACAAAGGAGAACTTAACTTCTTTCTCCAAAAGTTTGCAAAGTGGATGGGCAACCTTCAAGAAATTCCTTATAAACCTTCGATAAAAGCCAACATATCTAAGGAAACTACGCACTCCCTTCACTAAAATGGGAGGTGGTAGCTTCTCAATAACCTCTACCTTGGATCCATCTACCTCTATCCCATTTTCCAAAATTTTGTACCCGAGAACAATGCCCTCCTTCACCATAAAGTGGCATTTTTCCCAATTAAGCACCAAATTGAATTCCACACATCATTGAAAGGCCATACTCAGGTTTGCCAAACACAACTCAAATGAATCTCCTACCACTGAAAAATCATCCATAAACACTTTCAAGGTGTCTTCAACCATATCTGAGAAAATACACATCATACACCATTGGAAGGTTGCAGGTGCATTACATAACCCTAATGACATCCGCTTGAATACGCAAGTGCCATACAGGCATGTAAATGTTGTCTACTCCTGATTTTTAGGAGCAATAAAGATCTGATTATACCCAGAATAACCATCCAAGAAGCAATACCACCCCCTTCCTGCCAATTGATCAAGCATTTAATCCATAAAGGGCATCGGGAAGTGGTCTTTCAAAGTCCATGAGTTTAGTTTGTGGTAGTCCATGCACACTCTACACCCGATCACAGGACTGAGTGGAATCAACTCATTCCTTTCATTTCCAACAACAGTCATGCCCCCTTTATTGGGAACATATTGAACCGGGCTCACCCATTTACTATCAGAAATAGGATAAACTACTCCTGCTTTCAGCCATTTAATAATTTCCTTCTTAACCACCTCTTGCATCGATGGGTTAAGATGACATTGGTGTTCGATGGTTGGAGTGCATTCCTCCTCAAGCTGTATCTTATGAGTGCATATGCCAGGGGGAATGCCAAAAAAATCTGCAATAGTCCAACCTATTTCCCTTTTGTACCTTTGATGTACCGCAATAACTATTTCCACCTATTGTTTGCCCAAATCAACTGCAATAATAATGGGTAACGTATTTATTCCGCCCAAAAATATGTACATTAAATGCCCTGGCAGTTCTTACACCTCCAACATCGGTGGCTCTTTGATGGATGGCTTAGCCGGTGGTGTTGGTCGATTAGCAAGATCAAGATCTTGCTTCTTAGGAGCATAAGAGTATGAACGCATTCCTGACAATGCATAAATAGTCTCTTTGTACACCTCAATGCCTTCACGATTAAAACTCATTAGTACTGTAACTAAAGGTTCGACAACAATTTTCTCCTCTATTGACACCTCTTGCTCATCCTTATAATATACATCAACAATTAAGAACACACTTATTTCTTTGTGCTGCTGCATTGATTTGCACACATCACGTCGCACCACTTTATCATTCAACCTGGATAAGAGCTCATTAGTACGTAAATCAATCAGCACACTTCTGATTGCAAGGAAAGATTGACCCAAGATTATGGACACCTCGAAGTCCACCTCAAAATCTAGAATGACGAAATCTGCAAAAAATATGAAGCTCGACACTTTCACCAGCACATCGTACAAAATACCAACAAGTTATTTTACCGACCTGTCCGCCATCACAAGTCACATGCTGGTGGGTGTGGGATCGCCCAAACCCAACTTTTTATAGACCGCTAGCGACATCAGATTGATTCTTTCTCAAAGATCACATAAGGCCTTAGTGAATTCCAGAGACCTAATAGTACAAGGAATAGTGAATTCTCCTGGGTCTGCTTTCTTTTACACCAAGGACCTTGTAGAAATAGCACTACAATGATGGATGTTATCCACCAGTTCGTAGCTCACCACTCTTTTCTTCGTCATAAGATCATTCATAAATTTAGCATATCCTTGTATTTATGTAAGTGCTTCGACCAAAGGCACATTCATTGTTAGTTTCTTTAAAATTGCCATGAATTTACTAAACTTCATATCATGGGCCTTTTTTTTCAGTCTCTGAGGAAAGGGAGGTGGTGGTTTTGGGAGAGTCTTCACCACTACTTCCTTTTCCTTCTCTTTTCCTTATTCCACCTCATCAACCTGTTGATGATTGGAACGGATATCAATGCCATCTAGCTTCTCAGACTCCACTGGATTACCTTTTTCAAGCTCAACATCTTCTTTGATCACCTCATCATTAACAACTTTGCCCAAAGAAGGATCTGATAAAACCTTACCACTCTGTGTGGTAATAGCCATGCACGAACAATCATTCTGAGGGTTTTGAATTGTATCACTTGGCAGTGTTCCACTTTTTCTCTGATTCAATGTTGTAGAAAGTTGGCTCATTTGTTATTTCAACTGTTTGATCGAAGTGGAGTGCAAGTTTACCAACTGACTCATAAAAAACAAATCAGTCTTTATGGTAGTCTCCACAAAGTTGGTAGCCTGAACTCCCTTTAATAATTTCTCCATCATGTCCTCCATCGATATATTACCATAGCTAGTTGTCACATTATCTCTGCTTTCGGGAGGTACATACAACCAACTTCTATCATTATTTCTCTACCAGTTTCGTTGATCCCAATCCTTATATCCTGCCTTTTTATAAAAAGTTAGACCTTGATTTCCTTGTCTATTGCCTCAAAAATATCCCTGGCTATTCAAATAGTTGGCTTCTTCTTTTAAATCATAATCATATTTAACTTGTGATGCAACAACTTTAAATTTTTCAGTCTTTGCAGATAATAAGTACTTGGTCAATATATCCATCTGTGTCTTCAAGTGTGCCAAATCTTTATTGTGTTCTTATTATTTCTTCCGTTGTTCCGCAGTCATGACAATAGACATAGTAGGGCTTTCTACCACAGAATATCTGCTATGCCAAACGTTACTTTGTTTGGTCATCCGATCAAGCATCTCCGAGGCCTCTTGAAGAGTAAGATCCACAAATGATCCCCCTGCAGCATTATCAACAACTGGCTTCGTAATAGAGTTCAAAGCCTGATAAAGAGTCTCCATCAGGTGAATATCTATAATGTTATGGTTCGGGCACTATATCAGCTTCTTTTTTAACCTCTCCCATGTCTCATGGAGAGTTTTGGTTGGCAGTTATCTAAATTTACTGATCTCATACCTCAACTGTACCTTCTTGGAAGGTGGAAAGAACTTTTTTAGGACATCCTCTTTCAACTACCTCCAGTTGGTTATAAAATCGAGCGTTAGCTTATTAAGCCATAAAATTTCCTCCTCAGACAGAGACAACATAAATAAATACAGACGAATGGCATCTGTTCCACTTCCAGGTTATCAGAAAACTTGCAAATAGTGACAAAGTTCACTAAATACATATTGGGATTATCTCCCGGGAGTCCACTGAACAACCCCTTCAGGTGAAGGAGTCAAATCATTATACTAGTAATTTTAGACTTCACTCTTGGTTCTAGAGATGGGCGAATAATAGCTCCAGTATCACTAGCTCTATCCATTCCATCATTATCCTTATTAGGATCAAATTGCATAGCTTGGCGATCAGGTCTCATCCTGAAAGGATGGTTTCTATTTACATTTTTGTTCACTGGTGTAGCCACCTCCTCTACACGCATTCGAGTAACAGGCTTCAGCAATTCCTCATATCCCAAGTCATCATCATCCGTATTTAGATGATGGGATTGTTGACCATTATTTTGTAGATTAACCTGAGCTCTAGCTACGGCGACTAGCCTATCAGCTTCTTGTGGGTCTGACATTCCACCGATGCGATGAGGTTCAGGATTGAAGGGTAATAATGGTTCTCCTGAACTTCTGGTTCATGGCATAAATAACAATGAGACTATAATGAACAAAAACAACAAATAAATGTAAAATAAGGAAACTTGACTAACAGTCAATTAACAAACATAAACTCAATCGACAACCATATTCCCCGGCAACGGCACCATTTTTGATAATGGTCAAACTATACCTCTCTTATGAGAGAGTAAGTGGCCATTGTCAAATATATAACCCAACTAGGTTGAGTTCGAATCCCACAGGGAATATGGTGTTAATTTGAGTTGTCTGTGAGTCAATCAACTGATAGTTAGTAATTTTCTGTAAATAGGGTTTTTTGAAAGGGTAACAAGTAATTATTTATTAATTTAGTGTCAGTGTTTGTAATCAATATTATATGGAAAACTTGAGTTGTGTTCACTATGAGTGTTGGAATTTGATAGACCCTAGTAGCGGTTCAAGATTCTTTTGGTAGGTAGGAACAACTGATTATCCTTGTCGAAGTAATGTCTAAATATTTCTCAACCTATTTAGACATTTAATTACCTAATTCTTTTGAACTTAGGGAATTTATATTTCATAATAGGATGTTGTCTCAAGTTAATTAACCTTGTTACAGCGTTATCTATTAAATAAAACTTTGATGTTTCCAAGTCCTTGTTGATAATTCACTTCCCACTAGGGTTGATTTCTTATTTCAAGCAAATCACTAGTAGGCATGACCTATCGTTTGCAACCAATAGACAATATGTAAAACAGAGGATTTACCAATAAGTTCCTACTACCTTTAGAATCTTAAACACCTAGTTACTTTACAAAACCAAACCCATAGATCCCATAACTCGGGTTAAAAGAATTAGCTACTCATAATGTAAAAAGCAACAAGACAATTTGTATTCATAATTCGATAAATGATAACTTACAGAATAATAAATATCAACAAATGTTTATCAGATTAGATCGTAGTAAAAATCCCAAGAAAATTATGATAACAATATCTCAAAAATTAATTGTAAAGTTCCAGAGAAAACTAGAGAGAAAATAGTGTAAGTTCATGTAGTTCAAGATGAATGTCGTGAAGTTCTAGATGTATGTCAGCCTCCAATAAAACCTAAGAACTTTTGCTTAATATCAAGAACGAATTAGGAATCAAATCACAGAATACAACTTTTTCTCGCACAGCTGACGATGAAGTGTGACACATTATGAGGAGTCTGATGACTTATCAGACATTGTCGTCAGCTCCTCCTCCAAGTTTGATGATTTCTGCCTTAGGCCGATGGCAACTCCTAAAAGCTTATCGGAAGACTGATGACTTATTAAAAATGTCATCATCTCCTTTTCCACTTTCATGATCTCTGCCTTAGGCTGATGGCATTCTTTATGTCTTATTAGACACCTGACGGCTTATCAAGGATGTTGTCATACTTCTGCTCCAACTTCCTCACACTATCTACATCTGACGATGACTCTGATAACATATCACAAATTTGACGACTTGTCAGATAAGTCGTCAACTATACTTTCATGGCCACTTATTCTAAATTCACCTCTTTTGCTCTTATTGTCTTTGGTTTTCTTACATCTTGACTTTCCTGCATTATCAAAGATAAAACAATCAAAAAAAACAAAATTTGCTTAAGACTTAACAATTATTTCCTATTAAAAGCCTCAAATATGTTAGTATTAGCGCACACATCAAATGGTAAGAGGTGCACATCTCCTATTAGTTGGTTTAAGATCGATGAGGATGATTTGTTTGGTCCAAATTTTGTTCGTCAGGCTATGAAAAAGGTGAAGGTGATTCAGGATAGGCTCAAGGCTACCCAGAGTCGTCAAAAGTCATATACAGATGTTAGGTGTAGATATTTGGAGTTTTCAGTTGGGGATATGGTTTTTCCTAAGGTGTCTGCTATAAAGGGAGTAGTGTGGTTTTGCATATAGGGAATGTTTAGTCCTCCGTACATTAGTCCTTATGAGATTTTGTAGAAAGCAGGAAATATTGCGTATGAGTTAGAGTTTCCATCTAGTTTGAGTTTGGTTCATCTGGTATTTCATGTTTGTATGTTGAGGAAGTACGTTGGTGATTTATCTTTGATTGTTCCTTTAAAAGTGTTGGATCTCTCAGATTCTCTATCTTATGAAGATTTTCAGGTTGAGATATTGGATAGGTAGGATCATTGATTGTAGACCAAGGATATAGATTTGGTTAAGGTTCTATGGCAGAACCATAAGGGGGAAGAGGCCACGTGGGAAGCGGAAGAGGACATGAAGTCCAAGTATCCGCTCTTTTTTTCTCCTTATATTCATGTGGAATGTATGTATTCATGAACATATTATTATTTTTTGTATTTTGCTAAAGGAAAGATTAACATCTAGTCCTTTTTGTTTTTAAACTTTGTTAAAGGGATGTTCGATAATGCAATTGACTCTGTGTGTTTTTACCCCTACCTTATTTGTTATTCGGGGATGAATGTTCCTAATAGGGGAGACTGAAACATCCCAGGTTTGGATCCTTAAAAAATTTCTATGAATCTTATTCTTCGAACCCATTATGACTCATGGTATGAGCTGTAAGCTGGGGTACGAGTGATGAAGACCTATAGTAAGATGACCAGTGCTAGTTGGTGTGATGGTCTTGGATACTGGAATGGATATGAATTAAGGGTATGAATCATAAAGAATGGGTACAAGTCATTTAGGTAACTCGTAAGGTGGTTTATGTTTGATCCTCCTAGTGTTACATTCTTTGAGGGATACGAATTATGGGTACGGGTATGCTGAGGTTACGACTTGGTAAGATGAGTCGTATATAGGATTGTGTCTGATCCATAGTTGAGGATTGGTTATGATTTTGTGGGTATCAATCGTAATCTAGGTTATGACTCGTATGGAGGTCAGTCATAACCCTATGTCGGGTTTGTATGGGATTTAAGTAGGGGTATTCTGGGCATTTCCCTACTTACCCTAATAAGGACCCACGACTTTCAATACATGTAGGAAGTTATTTATCCTATTATTTATTCTTAAACACTTAGAGTCTCTTCCAAAACATATCATAATTCTCTTAAGAGCTTTTGGGGCAAAGTGCTAGGGTTTCAACTAAGGGATTACTTTGGGGCTTGTTTTGGTGAATTCATTCCATAGATATTCTTGGATTAAGGAATGATTCTCTTCCATACTTGTAATTTAATTAAAGGCATGGTTATATTGTTTATTTCATAGGTTTTACTTTTGCATGGTTTTGGTTTTCAATCATTTATTTGGGGGTTTTGATGTTAAAGTCTCTGTTATGATTTCCTATAGTTTTAATTATGCTTTCTATGCATTAATGGTGGTTTGGATAATAGAATTGCATGGTAATGGAATTTGGTTTTGCTTGTATTATTCCCCCAAGGTGCTTGATAAAATGTTCATAAAGATATGTTCATTGTATTAACTTATGTTAATGGAACTCTTGCTTGTTTTCAGCTTATATATGAAACCTTAAATGATTTCAATGGTTTAAAAAGGTTAATGGAAAATTGGTAAGGCATGTGGAGAACATGGTAGTCTCCTAAGAGGTTAATATGGTAAATGGAAAGGGCAACCAAAGTTTCATTAATCTAAATGGTTTGGCTAAGGATAATGCTTGCAAGTTTGGTGGTATGACGATACCACTAGTTTATTGAATAGCCTTGGTTAAAAAATCGATAATTGGATTGTTTGGACTTACTTTTAATTAGGTATTAATAGTGGCAATTGTAAGCTAAGCCGTGGAAGATTGCGATCCTGGGAGGATAAAAACCAAAAACTTATATTTGTCGATATGAGGGGTCTTCAGTTTCCACGTGCGAGTGTCATATTTATATTGGAGGTATGTACTAGTCATTCCAGTGTAATTTCCTGGTCATGTGGATACACACACTAGGACCCTTTCAACAGGGGGAGCTAAACCCATATGGCCCGTGGGTTGTAGGACGGCTAAGCTACATGACCCAAGTTATAGTTTTTAAATGGCATGCTAAATACGGTACCTTTTCCCTGCACTTATATATATGTATGGTAGTTTGTATTGGATGGTTTTCACTAGGTTTATATAAATGTCATTACTTTATCCTTATCCCAAGATTCATGTTAATGTTCACCCACTAACCCTTCTATTGGTGGTTGTATACCCACATTATGCAGGAATCAGACGTTTGACTCTTCCTTTATAGTACTTTATTTGGGGACAGTTTGTTGGACTAAAGTGGTGAGTTTCCATCCTTTTGGAAGGCATCATTTCATGTTAGACATTCTTAGCTTTTTTATTATCTTTCCATGTATTGGTTTTGTCTATGGTTGGGGGCATGTCTCAACCAGATATTTGTATTCTTTTGGATAGAGGCTTTGTGGTACTTTAGGGGTTGGAATAGGCGGGATCGGTATTGTTGTTGACCTTGGCATCGGGATGGATGTTAGGGTTTACAACCTTTGACGATATTATTGGTTGTTCCATTGTATTACATTTTAGGTTTGACTTTCATATTATGTTTTGATATTCTCTTTGGTTTGGTATGGTATGGATGGTTGGATTGGTTTGGACAGACTTGGTTGGGTCAGTCATGGTTTTGAACCTATCCCAAAGTCTATATGAGAGCATGGCACAATCTTATTATATGCTAGAAATTAAGCTTATCTAAGGCTGTATAAGGTGGTTTGGTTGGGTTAAGGGGGTGGTCCCCGGTCCTAGTTGGACTTGGGATACCCATTACTACTTAGGCTGACACAATACAACACGTATAGATTATTCACAACTCGTTACCAAAGTCGTACCCTAGGCATTAAGCTTTAAACTCAAAAATTTTAGAGGCAAAAAATATGGGGTGTTACATATTTCCAAGTACCATCCTTCTCTTATCCAGGTTCATGGAAAATTATTCTAATGGAGGATGCGAAAAAATTCCACATGAATAAAGGTTCGAAGGCATCACGACCCGATTTCTTAGTTATAATGGCACCTATATTATCTCGTCGATAAGTAATCCAAATCATAGCCTAGAGATATGTAACGCCCCAATTTTCTGAACCAAAACGCTACACGGTGCTCATGACCCTGAAGGACCACAAGCTAACCCATGACTGATATTTGTACCTGTAAACTGCATAATATCTCATAAAATATGCGGAAACATGAACTATAAGGCCATAAGGTTCAATACTGATACATATCTGAAAAACATGGTATAACAATACCAAAAAAGGAACATAAATACTGAAGTCTGAACATCTAATCTGACATCTAGTCCAAAAGACTCTAACCCAACTAACTCCATGAACTAAAAAACTAAGCTGAAATACTGTAATAAAGTAATAATAATATTGTCCTCAAATGAAGAGGAGCACTGACTGCTGGAATCTGCAATGCTACTACTGCTTTGAAACTCGTGCCTCTGTACCTATGGCGTTACGACTGAATGTACTAAGTATACGAGTGAGGTAGGCTAAATGCAAAGGGTTTTATATGCATGAACAATGCTGACTAATATGAACGTGAGAATACATACATACATACGTAACTGCAACTAAACTCGTGGTGATACTGACTACTAAGTCAGAATACTGACAACATGAGCTTACTTGTAACGCTCGGAAATATCATCTCGAGACGCCACACGGTACCCAAGGCTACACATAGCCTCAAGATAACCCTTTAAGCCAAAACACTACCCTTGGGTTCCAACATAACAAAATACACGCTACGCTAAGGATATATATATAAGTACATATTATATCACCTCACACATGTCACGGAATATCATTAGACTGTACATATATAGAATGTCTATACACAAACGAACTCAATAATACACTAGTCTGACATAGCCTCTATACAGTAAAATCAACGAGCCATTGGGACAAACCCCCAACTGACTCAATAGACCAAAGGGATCACAAAACAACAGCACCAAAACTAGCAACTTGGTCCTCGAACCATGAGGACTCACCACTGAAGGAACGTAGATGCGGCACTCGGATATCACTGTCGCAGCTGCGGCTGAGTACTTGAACCTACATCATGGTAAAAATGTATCCCATAGAGAAATATGTGGGTCAGCACAAGATACGTACTGAGTATGTAGGGGCACATGCAAAATATAAATAATATCATGAATTTCGTAAAAACGTACATACGGACCATAATGACACACCTGGCTTGAGTGACATTGAATCATGCAACTCATAATATCTTAGATAGGAAATGTAGGAGAAAAACCACATAAATCATTATAGATCATCATAGGAAACTTGACTTACCAAATCAAAACTCGGAGTGACTCAGTATTTCAATAAATATGACTCTTATGGACAGGGGAGTTTCCTATAACCGACAACCCCACGTGAGCTACGTGGAATACCAACATTTGAAACCCCGTTGGCGGGAGCGTCATACTCATTCCCAGGGAGTACGACCTTAAAACTACAATAATCACAATCGAGCTCTCTGGCCAATAATATCATCATCAAACAACCCTACGGTGGCACATAGGTTTGGGGAAATACCAAATTTCCCTCTCGGTGCTAAGTACTACTCCCCGACAAGCTTAGAAGGCATTAGGAAATCCACCACAACATCACAAGGTTCTATCATAAAGACCCAATCAAATCTCTTTCTCATTTATCAAATCATATCAATTTGTGGATTCCTAACTCAACATATTTTAGCTCAAAACATTTTAATCTTCCTCAACATCAACAAGGTATCAATGCATTGAACCATAACCGACTCGACATTTGGAAAAGGATATGAAGACTCAATACATAATATTTTCAACAATTTAACTCATCAAAACCATCCGGAAAATACCAAGACTCATTGCAACTTCAATATCAACATTTCTCAATTTGCCATCCAACTCTCATTTAAAGGTACTTGAGACATCAACCCATAGTAGGGATATAGAATTTCCAATATCAATTATAAATTCATAATAAGGAAATAGTGGAATGATAGTATAAATCAAGGCTTAATAAATTAAATCATAATACTCTCATAATCAAATACTTTTTGGACATAATTCCATCTCAACATCATACACATATCGGATGACATAATCCCATAGCTCATGGACAATAATATAAGATATAAAACCATGTTTTCAATTCATGGTAAAACATGTAAAATCTCATGTCAATGTAATTCAACAAAAATACCGGGCACAAGATCGAAAGGATAATCTTGTTCAAAGCCCCACATACCTAAAAATGGAAGATGAATATGAACTTCCGACTCCGGAACTTTATTCACGAAAATAAAGGGTGTTTCTCAAAGCCCTTAACATGATCAACTCAAATCCTAAATCAATTTGAAATTTCTACGGTTCAATCCAGAGACATAGGAGGATGAAATTTGGAGTAGTAGGGTTGGGGTTTGAGCCTTAGGAAATTTTTGGAGAAAAATGAGCTATTGAATGCTCTTAATGGACTTAAATCCATGGTTTACCCGGATGGATTGGAGTGGGAATGACCAAAATACCCTTATAAATCAAATAATGTCAAATTTGTCCTTTGGTGGACTGTTTTGACAAGATGAAGTAGATCGACCATAACTTTTTGTTGCGATGGCCAAATTGGATGAAACCAATTTCATTGGAAAGAGCACTTTTAGATCTTTCTGTTGATATATAGTAGATCACCCATATCATTATGTACAATGAGTTATGATCGTTTGAAGTTGACCCTAAAATTCGCTTGGCCTCAGTATTTTTTCCTGCACATTTACTATTCTCCACTATTCACGGTTAGATCGGAATGATCATAACTCATCGCTCGAGTGTCCGTTTTGGATGATCCACATATCATTGAAAAACTTATTCGATGGTATACGCGATGACGGGTTGCATATCCAGAAATTCCACACAGATATATTATTAATCATGATAAAGAATAGAATTCAACACATTTTCGTCCGAGATCCTAACGAAAAAAAATTTCCTGGGCATCACATCATCTCCCCCTTGGAAAAATTCATCCTCGAATGTTGATAGGTAGGTCAAGAATACTATGAAAATGAGTATATAGAGAAAAATCATCTTGCCCAAGCATATACTCCATTCTAGATTTTTTTGGATATCGTAGAAAACACACAAGCCAAGATAAACATAGCAATAAGGATTAAATCAAAAGAGAACGATACCTTTGACATTCTCAGGATTCGTAGGAAATAGGTGGGGATATTTGGTGCACATATACGCTTCGGCTTCCCAAGTAATACTCTCCACGGAGTGATTTCGCCAAAGCACTTTAACCAAAGGAAATTCCTTGTTTCTTAGCCTACGAACTTGAAAGTCAAAAACCTCAACCGGAATCTCTTCATATGAAAGACTATCTTGAATACCCAAGCTTTCGGAAGGATCAATCACAACAGAATCACCAATAGACTTCTTAAGAATAGAAACATGGAAAACCGGATGGACGTTAGATAACTCCGTGGGCAATTCAACCTTATATGCTACCTTACCAATGCGATCCATAATCTTATAGGGACCAATGTAACGGGGACTTAGTTTCCCTTTCTTCCCAAATCTCTTCAGCCCTTTCATGGGTAAAACTTTCAAGTACACTAAATCACCAACATCAAATTCAAGGTCTTTCCTCCTTACATCTGCGTATGATTTTTGATGACTTTGGGCGGTTTTCAACCTTTTCCGAATTCACGTAACCTTCTCCATGGCCTTGAACACCACATTTGGTCCAGTCGTGGCAGCCTCACCAACTTCAAACCAACCAATGGGTGATCTACACATTCTACCATACAAAGCTTCAAATGGGGCCATTCCAATAATAGCATGAAAACTGTTATTGTAAGAAAACTCGATTAATGCTAAGTGCTCATCCTAACTACCTTTAAAATCAAGCAAACAAGCCCTCAACATATCTTCTAAAGTCGGAATGGTCCGCTCGTCCTAACCATCTGTTTGCGGATGAAAAGAAGAACTTAAACTAATTTGGGTAACGAGACCTTTCTGGAAAGATTTCCAAAACTGAGAGATAAACTGAGTACCTCTGTCAGAAATAATAGCCAAAGGGATTCCATGAATTCTGATGAGTTCCCGAATATATATTCTAGCATAATCTTCAGTTGTATACGATGAATGCACAGGCAAGAAAAGAGGTTATTTTGTCAGCCGATCTACGAAAACCCAAATCGAATCATAATGGCGATGAGAAGGAGGCAAACCAACTATGAAGTCCATATTCCCTTCTTCCCACTTCCAAGTAGGAATGCTAAACTCTTGCATCAACACACTGGGCCTTTGATGCACTATTTTAACCTATTGACACGTGGTACACTTCGCCCCAAATTCTGCTAAGTTCCTCTTCATATCATTCCACCAATAGATTTCCTGCAAATTATGGTACATCTTGGTAGCACCGGGATGGATGGAGTATCGCGTACCATGCACTTCCACCATAATCCTCTGCTTCAAGTTATCAACATCAGGAACACATAATCTTTCTCGAAGTCTCAGAACGCCATATCCCCCTTGGGAGAAAACCTCCACCTTTTGCTCCTTAACTGACTCTTTTAACCTGACCAAGGTAGGATCCCTGTCTTGCTTCTCCTTCTCTTTCGAAACTAAAGAGGATTCGGAACCTCTTTGCACTCTTATATTACCCTCAGCATCACCAAACAACCTAACCCCCAATCTAGCCAAACGATGTACCTAACGGGCCAACTCCTTCTTACCAATCTCCACATGTTCTACGCTACCCATGGACTTCCGACTAAGGGCATCTGCTACTACATTGGCCTTGCCCGGATGATATAGAATGCTCATATCATAATTTTTCAACAGTTCTAACCATCGTCTCTTCCTAAGATTCAACTACTTTTGGGTGAATACATACTGCAAGCTCTTATGGTCCGTGAAGACGTCGACATGGACACCATACAAATAATGTCTCCATATTTTCAAAGAAAAAAACATGACAGCTAATTCAATGTCATGGGTAGGATAATTTTTCTCGTGAGGCTTTAGCTACCTGGAAGCATTAGTTATAACCTTGCCCTTTTGCATCAATACACAACCCAAACTGACTCTGGAAGCATCGCAATACACCACAAAACCATCAACACCATCAGGCAAAGTCAACATAGGGGTTTAAGTGAGTCGAGTCTTCAACTCCTAAAAACTCTTCTCGCAAGATTCGGACCACAGGAACTTCACTTTCTTTTGGGACAAACGGGTCATAGGAGACACAATAGATGAAAACCCTTCAACAAAACGACTATAATAACTAGCTAGACCCAAGAAACTTCGGATATCAGAAGGAGAAATAGGTCTAGGACAACTCTTTATAGCCTGTATCTTTTGAGGATCAACTCTAATACCTTCGGAAGAAACAACATGACCCAAGAAGACTACAGAGTTCAGCCAAAACTCAAACTTACTGAACTTAGCATACAACCTATGAGTTCGAAGAGTTTCCAACACGATTCGGAGATGATCCGCATGATCACCCTCACTTCGGGAGTAAATAAGAATATCATCAAGGAACACTATTACAAATAAATCCATATATAGACGGAATACACGGTTCATAAGATCCATGAAAGACTTTGGAGTATTAGTTAACCTAAAAGACATCACTAGAAATTCAAAATGACCATAACGGGTTCGGAAGGCTATCTTGGGGATATCACATTCCCTAACCTTAAGTTGGTGATAACCAGATTTGAGGTTTATCTTCGAAAAGTAGCTCGCACCTTTCAATTGATCAAATAAATCATCAATTCGAGGAAGCAGATATTTCTTCTTGATAGTAACCTTATTAAGCTGTCGGTAATCAATACACATCCGCAGAGAACCATCTTTCTTATGCACAAATAGGACAGGTGCACCCCACGGGGACACACTAGGTCTGATAAAGTTTTTGTCTAAAAGATCTTTCAATTGCTCCTTCAACTCTTTAAGTTCCGTGGGAGCCATGCGATACGGAGGAATGGAAATAGGCCGAGTATCGAGAAGAAGGTCAATCCGGTACTCTATCTCTCTATCAAGAGGTACTCCAGGGAGATCTTCCGGAAAGATATCAAGAAACTTATTAACAACATTAATTGACTGAATGGTCGGGGTTTTAGGCTTAGTGTCTTTAACCTGAACCAAATGGTGGATGCAACCCTTGGAAATCAACTTCCTAGCTTTGAGATAGGATGTAAAACTACCCTTAGGGAATCACAGAACTCCCGAACCATTCAAGGATAGGTTCATCAGGAAATTGAAACTTGACCACATGGGTACGACAATCAATAGACGCATAGCATGAGTGAAGACAATCAATACCCAAAATGATATCAAAGTCAACCATATGTAGATCAATCAAATCAGCATACATAACTCGATGAAAGATAGTAATGGGACATTTCTTATACACCCGCTTAGCAATGAAAGACTCTCCTACCGGAGTAGAATCCAAAATAGGCTCAGAAATTAGCTCAGGATCCATTTCAAAATTTACAGCAACCAGAGGTGTCACATAAAAAAAACTCAAACCGGGGTCCATCAACACATAGACATCAAAATAGAAAACACGGAGCTTACCAGTGACAACATCAGGAGAGTCCTCCTACTCCTTACAAGGTGCTATAGCATAGAAATGATTCTGGCATTGACCACCAGCAGTACTAGGTGAAGCACCCTGAAGAGGAACTGGACGGGCTGCGGGAGGCGGGGCACTAGAAGCTTGACTCTAGGGAAGGGTATCACGACTCCGTTTCCTGGCACACGGGCAGTCTCTAAGTATGTGGCCCAACTTGCCACAACCAAAACAGCCCCGCTGCCTCATATAAAACTCCCCCAAATAGTCTTTACCATACTTAGCACACGAAGGAGGATGAGGTCGGTTGCTTACACTATCCTGAGACCTAGAAGGTACCAACCTATTCCCGAGATCCTATCTTCCCCCATATACGGGAGCAGTATCTGAGGAAGGCACAGGTATAAATGGACGTCTATGAAACTGAGGGCGACTCCCTCTGGAAAATCTAGTCTGATTAGACCCCTGTTGCTCCAATCTGACTCTCTTTATCCCTCTTACTCTTTATCTTTCCTTTATCTTGTCTGACTCAATCTGTTGGGCATGAATCATTAGCCTAGGAAGATCAATATCTCTGTTGATCATAACAGATCTACATTCTTTCACCACATAACTCAACACCCTAGTAGAAACTTGCTCATACTATTCCTCGAGTCAGCCATCATATTGGGAGTGTACTTTGATAGCTGATTAAACTTAAGACAATACTCCTTAACCGACATGGATCCTTGTCTCAAATTCATAAACTCCTCTCTCTTAGCTTTTCGTAACTCAAAAGGAAAGAATCTATCCAAGAAAGCATATTGGAATAATTGCCAAGTCACCGGAGTGGTATCTTTTTCTCTACCCTTATTCTACATCTGCACCCAGTCATAGGAAACATCCTTCAACCGGTAAGAATCCAACTCCACACTTTCTTCCTCGGTCACGTGCATAATCTGTGTAATTTTCTTCATTTCATCAACATACATTTGCGGGTCCTCACCTGCTCTCGACCCATGAAACTCTGGCGGATTCATCCGCATAAATTCACGAATTAGTGTTGCTGCCGAATTATTTTCCTGTGGAGGTGGAGTGTTGGCCTGAGTATTGGCGGTAACTTTCTGGGCTAGCGTCTGAAAATCTGCCAAAAATTCGACATGGGATACTGTCCCATGTAACGGATCAACAGGTTGAGGTTGGTTGTTGTTTCCGTGAGCTCGACGTGGAGGCATTTTCTATCGTAAGAACGCACTAATTAAGAGCAGAAAGAAACCGTTGTAAGCATGATAGACTCTTGTAGAAAAAAAGAAACGACTTTTCCAAGAATGCCCCGAAGCCTCTTGATCATAGTTGTGTCATGGTACACACCGATGCTCAAGACTCTATGTAACGCAGCTTGTTAGACTCCCTAGGACTCTTCACAACCTTAGGCTCTGATACCAAGTTTGTAACGCCCCGAAATATCATCCTGAGATTCCACACGGTGCCCTAGGATACACGTAGCCTCAAGATAACCCTTCAATCCAAAACACTATCCTTGGGTTCCAACACAACAACATACATGCTACGCTAAGGATATATATATAAGTACATATCATATCACCTAGATCATGGCACAAAATATCATTAGACTGTACATATATGGAATGTCTATACATAAACCAACCCAATATAGCCTGACATAGCCTCTATACAGAAAAATTAATGAGCCATTTGGACAAACCCCCAACTGACTCAACAGACCAAATGGATCATAAAACAATAGTACCACAACTAGCAACTTGGTCCTCAAACCATGAGGACTCACCACTGAAGGAACGTAGTTGCGGCACTCGAATATCACTTTCGCGGCTGCAGCTTAGTACCTGAACCTACATCATGGTAAGAATATAGCCCATAGAGAAATATGTGGGTCAGCACAAGATACGTACTGAGTATGAGGGGGCGCATGCAAAATATAAATAATATCATAAATTTTGTAAAAACGTACATACGGACCATAATGACACACCTGGATTGAGTGACATTAAATCATGCAACTCATAACATCTTAGATAGGAAATGTAGGAGAAAACCCTCATAAATCATTATAGATCATCATAGGCAAGTTGACTTACCACATCAAAACTCGGAGTGACTCTGTGTTTTAATAAACATGACTCTTATGGACAGGGGAGTTTCCTATAACCGACAACCCCACGTGAGCTACATGGAATACCAACGTTTGAAACCCCCGTTGGCCAGAGCGTCATACTCTTTTCCAGGGAGTACGATCTTAAAACTTCAATAATCTCAATCGGTCTCTCTGGCCAATAATATAATCATTAAACAACCCTACGGTGTCACATAGGTTTGGGGAAATACCAAATTTCCCTCTCAGTGCTAAGTACTATTCCCCGACAAGCTCAGAACGCGTTAGGAAATCCACCACAACATCACAAGGTTCTATCATAAAGACCAAATCAAATCACTTTCTCATTTATCAAATACTATCAATTTGTGGATTCCTAACTCAACACATTTTAGCTTAAAATATTTTAATCTTCCTCAACATCAACAAGGTATCAATGCATTGAACCATAACCGACTCAACATTTGGACAAGGATATGAAGAATCAATACATAATATTTTCAACAATTTAACTCATCATAACTATCCTAAAAATACCAAGACTCATTGCAACTTCAATATCAACATTTCTCAATTTGCCATCCAACTCTCATTTAAAGGTACTTGAGACATCAACCCATAGTAGGGATATAGAATTTCCAATATCAATTATAAATTCATAATAACGAAATAGTGGAATGATAGTATAAATTAAGGCTTAGCAAATTAAATCATCATACTCTCATAATCAAATACTTTTTGGACATAATTCTATCTCAACATCATACACATATCGGATGACATAATCCCATAGATCATGGAAAATAATGTAAGATATAAAACTATATTTCCAATTCATGGTAAAACATGTAAAATCTCATGTCAATGTAATTCAACAAAAATACCGAGCACAAGATCGAAAGGATAATCTTGTTCAAAGCCCCACATACCTAAAAATGGAAGATGAATATGAACTTCCGACTCCGAAACTTTATTCATGAAAATAAAGTGTGTTTCTCGAATCCCTTAACATGATCAACTCGAATCCCAAATCAATTTGAAATTTCTACGGTTCAATCAAGAGACATAGAAGGATGAAATTTGGAGTAGTAGGGTTGCGGTTTGAGCCTTAGGAAATTTTTGAGAAAAATGAGCTATTGAATGCTCTTAATGGACTTAAATCCATGGTTTAGCCTGATGGATTGGAGTGGGAATGACCAAAATACCCTTAAAAATCAAATAATGTCAAATCTGTCCTTTGGTGGACTGTTTTGATAGGCTGAACTTGATCGACCAAAACTTTTTCCCCCGATGGCCAAATTGGATGAAATCAATTTCATTGGAAAGAGGACTTTCAGAGATTTATGTTTATATATAGTATCTCACCCAGATAATTATGTAAAAGGAGTTATGATAGTTTGAAGTTGACTCTGAAATTCGCCTGGCCTCAGTATTTTTTTTCCTGCACATTTACTGTTCACCACTATTCACGATTAGATCAGAATGATCATAACCCATCGCTCGAGTGTCCGTTTTGGATGATCCACATATCGTTGGAAATATTATTTGATGTTCTACGCGATGATGGGTCCCACATCCAGAAATTCGACACAAAAAAATTATTAATCATGATAAAGAAAAGTATTCAACATATTTTCGTCCGAGATCTTAACGGAAAATTTTTCCGGGGCATCACATTACTGATGCTGAGATACTGAATGACTGAGTTTACTGATATTGATATACTGAATGATGGATTTTACTGATATTGATATGTAATTCACTAATAAGTGAGGAACTGATACTGTATTACTAAATACTGGGAGACTGATACTATATTACTGATAAAGGAATAATTGTTTCTGATAGTTCTAATTATGAAGAACTAATTTTATTGACCGTATATAATAGTCCTGAAACTGAGCTCATGATAACATGACTACTGAGTATGAATACTGAAGACATGTATTTACTGATAACATAGCATAAATGATAATTGAATTCTGATTACTGATATATCTGATAACATGAGTTTTGATAACTAATAGCATGAATGACTGTATCTGACAGTCCTAAATCTAATGGAACTAGCTGAGTTCCGTAATGTATCTGACAGTCCTGATATCCTGAAGAACTATCTGAGTTCTTTTACTGAGACTGATGCTGAAACTATGGGAAGTAGTTATCTAACCGACATGCCCCAAATACGCTATAATAGCTAAGCTAGGGTCTAATCTCTGCCCTGAGTGAAGGGTTGTCAATTCCGCGCCACTGGTAAGGACAGTTATGAGAACCCTATACTGGAAGGTACTAAAATGAGAATGGTGGGAACCCTAAACTGACAGGTTAAGACACCTCAGCAACCCTAATCTGATAGGTTTAGATGTCTCAACCTACGTTGGCTATGTAGTTCTGGAACACAAGGATGACTACTAAGAATCACACCCTGAACTGGCAGGTGAGTTCCCATACTTGGGTTAACTCGGTGCTAAGTTCTACTCCCATCTGAATAACTAAGCTGAACTAAATAACTGAACTGAACTGATTAGCTGAACTGATACTGATTAATTGGACTGATACTAGTGATATTGTTTAGCGGAGCTAAACTAAGTTTACTGGATTCCGATAACTGACAGAATGTACTGAGTTCTGAGGACTCATTGAGAGTACTGAAGTTACTGAGATTGACTGTGAATACTAAGGTTGCTGAGGTTACTGAGCACTGAGATTACTGAGATTACTGGACTACTGAGATTACTGAGATTTCTGAGTTTTCCTGAGTCACATGACTAACTGAATTTTATAGATCATGGCTTGATTGAGAATATCGTGAAAACATGACATGGCTCAAGGCACACAACTATATTTTTCGAGTACAAGTACCCCTAGGACTCAATGAAAAGAAACTGACACAACTTGAATTTCTTGAGTACACGTCCATCAATAAAAATCCATAATACATGAGTGGAGGATTTCATTAAGTACATGGTCATCATAATATCTATCATGAATAGGAATGCTTATAATCAAGTCATAAATCTAATATTCTAATATCATGGGCATTCCGACAACATATAAGATTCATAGCAATGTCATGGAAACCATTCAAGCATCAGGAAACGGCAACATATAACATTTAGTTCATATTGTAATGATTTGGGGATATTATACTTCATGTATTTATTGAACATCTCAAACATGGTAGGTAAAGCATAGATATCTTTTGTGTACATAATTTAAATCTCCATTATCATACATGCTTTATACCACAAAAATAACAACACATAATTTGCATGGAAATTCCTATTGGAGTGTATGACCAGCATGAACTTGTTATTTAGATATCATGAAATCATGTAAATATGAAGTTCTAACATACTAGGCATTTTATCAAACACCTTGCATGCATTCTTTAAGGCATAGGTTGATTTCATACTTGCATTCTATCAATCCATCTAAAGATCATGTTTTTCAACTAACAACATAACTTTCATGAGATGTACAGTCATGATACTATTATATAGAAAAAAAAACAAGCATCAACATGGGTATGATCATATCACCACAAACAACCAAGCTTTTGTATTTTAAATATTGATTCTTGAACTCCACGGACAAAAGGAATTTGTGGATGAACACTACGCATACCTTGGAAGGGAGGTTCTTGATGATTGACGGAGGAATTTCCTTAAAATTTGATCTTCAAGCTTGATTGTACAACCCTAGTTGTTTTTCTCCTATGGTGCTCTTGGATAATGAGATTTAGGATGTTAATAGGGTTGTAATGTGTTTATAAGCTATAAATTTCTTAGGGTTAAGTTTAGGGACGTGTAAGGAGTGTTAAAAGACTTAATTACCCTCAAAATAACTCAAAAGGGAGTGTTTTTGGCACTTGGAACCGACTTAGGCGGTGCCTAAGTAATCGCACAAGCCAGGTTGGGCGGCGCCTAACCAATCGCATACCCTTACTGTCTCTCACGAAAATGGGCATAACTTTTCGCTCGGGTATTGGATTAAGGCGAAATTGATATCGCTAGAAAGCTAATTGGATTATCTATAATGTGGTGGGTAGAAATATGAAGAAATACCACATTAACATCGAGTTATACTCGTTCAAATATGACCCTTACGAAATCAAACACTAAAACTTGATGGATTCAAAAACTCTTAGCTTGTATTACTTTAAGTGACTCATATGAACATGATTAATGCATCATAAGATATCTTATTGATAGGATACTCTTTGTAAGCCATGTACTAAAGTATGAATCACAAGATAGGAGATTTCATATGTAGGAAAAATGGTTCGTCTCCTAGCTTAGAAACATGCGGGGCATTACAATATCTCCCCCTTGGGAACATTCATCCTCGAATGGAAATTAACTGAGGTGGGAGAGATGATAAAATAAATTACATACAATAAATACCCTACTAAAACATGGGTTCATGATTGACATGACTGAAAGCTAAGCACAACATACTGAACACGCATATCTAATGCATGGGAAGCTGATTCATGAATATAAGACTGAAGATTCTAATAAAGTGACTTTTCTCAAAATGAGAATGCATATCTAATGCATAACTGAAAGTCATAATCCATGCATATTTGATGCATGATTATATAACTGACATGATATGTAAATGCATGACTGAAAGTACTGTTGAGCTGATCACGCATATCTGATGCATGAATTCATGACTAAACTTACTCATGAACATGCAATGGTAAAGGTATCAAGTTTGAACTAAAAACTGAGCATGGAACTGAATACCAAGTTTGGTACTGAAATATGAACATGAGAACGAGTAAGTTTAAGGAAAACTATTACCTTGAACTGAAAATACAGATGAGTTTGAGATTAATTACTCCATATGCATGATCGGAAACATGAGACCATAACTGAGTCTGGGACGTGGTAGATATAATGAATATCATGATCTAAACTGAATCTTGAAAACATGGCATACGACTGAAGTTGGAGTTTGAGGGATAACTTATGAGTACCCCTTCTCCAAACTAGATTCATCAAAAAAAAAGAGCAGCATGTTTATGTCATGAAAGTTTGTGGGTATTATGTGTCTCCCCCTTGGGACACTATGTCCCTCAAAGAATACTGACTTGGATGAGCTACTGAGGGGAATTGAGGCGATGCGCAAGATACCTAGGAACTGAGTCATGACTGAATAGCTAGGATCTGCAACTGAGACATGATACATGAACTGAGCTGAACATGAGTGCATAAATATACTAACTTATCTGATTAACTAAATAACTGATAGCTGAATACTGGATCTGCAAAGCTAAACTATACTTAGTCTGAATAGCTAGGCTGAAATTTTTGAGTTTTATGCATAGAAGATAAGGACTAACTGAGTAGAATGAGGTATCTGAGCATGGATTCATAAATTTTGTATTATTTACGAATGCGAGACCAAGCATACGACATGGCTCTGAGGTATTCTATAAACTGGGGTACTAAAACACTGATAACTGAGTACTGACAACCTGAATACTATTGTCAAGCATGTCTGGAACTAAACTGAGTTTCAAATCTGGTTACTGAACTGGAGATGACATTATAGCTAATCCTATAGCTAGTACAGAAGTACTGAATTCTGAGGCTAAGTAACTGGTAACTGAAGCCATGGTTCTGTAGGACTATCTTAGTCCTTTACTGAATATTAATTTCTGAACTATCGTTGTAACTGAGTTTTAGACTCATACTGAAGTACTCAATTCACGGACTGAACACTGATCACTGAGTCCTGGATACTGAAACTATAATTGAGTTGTCAATTGAGTTTTTGATGGCTACATGCTGGGACTGATATAAGTCTAGGATCTAAATGTACACTTATACTTTGTACTTTCCCAACTTCTAAATACAACCCCTTGCTAGATATTTAGTTGCACATTTATCATGACATTCAAGCCTATCTTCACAACTACACCCGCATGTAAATTAAGCATGCAAAAATCTTCTCTTATCTAAACAACTGCTCATCACTACACTGTTTCATAAGAAGATCTAACTGGAGGAGTAAATCAGGAGGACCTGAAACATGAATAGATACAAACTAAACTTGACACATAACTGAAACTTGAGGAATAAAATATAAATAGTTTGGATTTACCAATAAGGTCTGAACTGAGGATATACATGACTTAGTCTAAATGTATCTGATCTGTAGGGGCGTAGCATGAGTCATGAAAACTGAGAATACTGTAAAGCATGATCTGTGTACATGAGTCATGAGCTACATGACCTGAGTCTAAAATTTCTGTAGTTGTGATACATGATTCGTAACACTGAGGGAGCTGGAACTGAACCCCTTATGCTGGGAACTAAAGGCTCACATGATCTCGTGAAAAGTGCGTGAAAGTAGATTGTTCTCATGGAACATGATTCATACTGCGGAGTAAGCTGGGACCCCTTATACTGGGAACGAAAATCATACATGATATATGGGAAACAAAAATGCATGGGTCTGGTTCGTGACCATAGAGTTGACATGCAACTCCTGAGTGGATTTTTTTGTGATAGCTGAGGTGCAAAACTCTACATTGAGATGAGGATGGGTCAAGAATTTTCTTCCCTTACAGCTTTTTTTACATACTGGCTCTACTACTGGAGTCTGAGGGACTGACTTAGGTACTTGATCTACCATCACATACCTATATTTTGTTCAACACCGGCCTGTCTTACTAAACACATCATCTGATTCTGTTTCCTCATATACTGCTAATATCACATTCACACCTTTATGCTTAATTTTGAGTCAATAAACTTAAGTTTTTAGCTCGTACTATTCAAGCCTACTGATCTAATCCCCATGAATACATAATCTGATCAAATAGGATAATACTATCCCAACTCTACTACTACTAAACTTCTGGGTTCAAGAATGAGTTCTTATGATCATGAATAAAATCTGTACGACCTTGGAACAATAATTAACTGATGGGATACTGTTTGAGTTTGTGGCTAATCCCATAACTAACTGTAGGGATTGTTTGAGAAAGCCCTATCTTTAGGAATTTAAACTTCACTGTTTCTATTACCTTGAAAGTAAAGTAAAGTGAACATGAGGGGTGCATGATATGAATCTACATGGGTTCCTTAGAGAAACTTTCCATAGCACGATCTTGAGACATGAAAGAAGGGAAACTGTTCCTAAAATATTTCATAGCCTCCTGCACATAAGTGTGGTGCACAACACGCCCATGCACAAAACTCTACTTGATTCATCTTTCAGACTTCCTAGGACACTGTTGAACCTTAGGCTCTGATACCAAGTTTATAACGCCCTGATTTTCTGAACCAAAATACTACACGGTGCTCATGACCCCGAAGGACCACAAGCTAACCCATGATTGATATCTGTACCTGTAAACTGCATAATATCTTATAAAATATGTGGAAACATGAACCCTAAGTCCATAAGGTTCAATACTAATACATATCTAAAAAACATGGTATAACAATACCAAAAAAAGGAGCATAAATACTGAAGTCTGAACATCTAATCTGATATCTAGTCAGAAAGCCTCTAACCCAACTAACTCCATGAACTGAAAAACTAAGCTGAAATACTCTAATAAAGTAATAATAATATTGTCCTCGAATGAAGAAGAGCACTGACTGCTGAAATCTGCAATGCTACTACTGCTCTGAAACTCGTGCCTATGTACCTATGGCTCAAATAAAACACCATAGCGTAAATGTGTTAGCACGACTGAATGTACTGAGTATACGATAAGGTAGGCTAAATGCAACGGGTCTTATATGCATAAAAATGCTGACTGGTATGAACATGAGAATACATACATACATACGTAACTGCAACTAAACTCGTGGTGATACTGACTACTAAGTCAGAATACTGACAACATGAGCTTACTGATACTGAGATACTGAATGATTGATTTTACTGATATTGATATACTGAATGAATGAGTTTACTAATATTGATATATAATTCACTAATAAGTGAGGAACATATATTGTATTACTGAATACTGGGAGACTGATACTATATTACTGATGAAGGAATGATTGTTTCTGATAGTTCTGATTATGAAGAACTGATTTGATTGACCTTATATAACAGTCCTAAAACTGAGCTCGTGATAACATGACTGCTGAGTATGAATACTGATGTCATGTATTTACTGATAACATATCATAAATGATAACTGAATTCTAATAACTGATATATCTGATAACATGAGTTCTGATAACTGATAGCATAAATGACTGTATCTGACTGTCCTAAATTTGATGGAACTAGCCGAGTTTCGTACTGTATCTGACAGTCTTGATATCCTAAAGAACTATCTGAGTTCTTTTACTGAAACTGATGTTGAAACTATGGGAAGTAGTTATCTAACCGACATGCCCCAAATACTCTATAATAGCTAATCTTGGGTCCAATATCTGCCCCGATTGGAGGGGTGTCAATACCGCACCACTGGTAAGGACAACTGTGAGAACCCTATACTGTCAGGTACTCAAATGAGAATGGTGGGAACCCTAAACTGATAGGTTAAGCCACCTCATCAACCCTAATCTGACAGGTTAAGATGTCTCAACCTACGCTTTCTACGTAGTTCTGGAACACAAGGATGACTACTAAGAATCACACCCTGAACTGGAAGGTGAGTTCCTATCCTTGGGTTCACTCAGTGCTAACTTTTAATCCCATCTGAAGGACACTAAACTAAATGACTAAGATGAACAGAATAACTGAACTGAACTGATTAGCTAAACTAATACTGATTAAATGGACTGATACTAGTGGTATTGTTTAGCAGAGCTAAACTAAGTTTACTGGATTCCGATAACAGACGGAATGTACTGAGTTCTGAGGAATCGTTGAGAGTACTGAAGTTACTGAGATTGATTATGAATACTGAGGTTGCTGAGGTTACTGTGCACTGAGATTACTGGACTACAGATATTACTAAGATTTCTGAGTTTTCCTGAGTCACATGACTGAATGAACTCTATAGATCATGGCTTGACTGACAATATCATGAAAACATGACATGGATCTAGGAACACAACTATATTTTTTGGGTACAAGTACCCCCAGAACTCGATGGAAGGAAACTGACACAACTTGAATTTCTTGGGTACACGAACAACAATAAAAATCCATAATACATGAGTGGGGGATTTCATGAAGTACATGATCATCATAATATCTATCATGAATAGGAATGCTTATAATCAAGTCATAAATCTCATATTCTAATATCATGGGCTTTCCGATAATATATACTATTCATAGCAATGGCATGGAAACCATTCAAGCATAAGGGAACGACAACATGTAACGTTTAGTTCATATTGTAATGATTTGGGGATATTATACTTCATGTATTTATTCAACATCTCAAACATGGTAGGGAAAGAATGGATATATTTTGTGTACATAATTTATATCTCCATTATCATACATGCTTTATACCACAACAATAACAACACATAATTTGCATGGAAATTCATATTGGAGTGTATGACTAAAATGAACTTGTTATTTAGATATCATGAAATCATGTAAATATGAAGTTCTAACATACTAGGCATTTTATCGAAAACCTTTCATGTATTCTTTAAGGCATAGGTATATTTCATACTTGCGTTCTATCAATCCATCTAAATATCATGTTTTTAAACTAACAACATAACTTTCATGAGATGTACAGTCACAATACTATTATATAGCATAACAAACAAGCATCAACATGGGTATGATCATATCACCACAAACAACCAAGCTTTTGTATTTTAAAGATTGATTCTTGAACTCGATGAACGAAAGGAATCCGTGGATGAACACTACGCATACCTTGGAAAGGAGGTTCTTGATAATTGACGGAGGAATTTCCTTGAAATTTGATATTCAAGATTTATTGTGCAACCCTAGTTGTTCTTATCCTATGGTGATCTTGGATAATGAGCTTTGAGAAGTTAATAGGGTTGTAATGTGTTTAGAATCTATAAATTTCTTAGGGCTAAGTTTAGGGACATGTAAGGAGTGTTAAAAGACTTAATTACCCTCAAAATAACTCAAAACGGAGTATTTTTGGCACTTGGAACTGACTTAGGAGGCTCCCAAGTAATCGTACAAGCCAGGTTTGGCGGCGCCTAACCAATCGCCTAATTTTGGTTGGGCGGCGCCTAACCAATTGCATACCCTTACTGTTTCTCAAAAAAATAGGCATAACTTTTCGCTCGGGTATTAGATTAAGGAGAAATTGGTATCGTTGGAAATCTAATTTGATTGTCTATAATTTGGTGGGTAGAAATATGCAGAAATACCACATTAACATAGAGTTATACTCGTTCAAATATGACCCTTATGAAATTTAACACTAAAACTTGATGGATTCAAAAACTCTTAGCTTGTATTACTTTAAGTGACTCATATGAACATGATTAACGCATCATAAGCTATCTTATCGATAGAATACTCATTGTAAGTCATGTACTCAAGTATGAGTCACAGGATAGGAGATTTTATATGTAGGAAAAATGGTTTGTCTCCTAGCATAGAAACATGCGGGGTATTACAAGCTATAAGCAATGGATTAATTTTGTAGATTAAAGACAGGAATCAACAATTTAAGACTTATAATAAAAATAAGACAATAATGATGGTCTAGAATACAGATAAGACATCGATAACCATCCTGCAACCTAGTAGTATCGATACAAGAGCTACTATAAATGGAATATTTGTACTGAAATAGTCAAATACAATCCGTGTAGGATAATGAATAATGAGAACATAGATAATAGAAGAAAGAGGCATAACTTTGACTCTAAGAACTTACCCTATCTCTGGAATCAACTAAACACAATTGTCACATGAGTAGGAGCTACGAGTACTCATATCCGCTAAAGTAAGGTACAAAAGTGTATTATGAGTACCAAAACCAAGGGTACTTATAAGGAATCATCGACCGACAAAGTAAAATAATGATATAAATATGATAAAATGCAAAAATATTTTTTTTTGCGAAAATTGATAGTACTCTATTTTTGTCTCTAACGGGAGGGACAATTGAGCCCCCTTAGCAAATTTACATGCTATGTGCAGTAAGTTTATTTGTATCATTCATTTCTTCTTGTGTCATCTAGAACTTTCCCCATTAGTCTCTCAAAGCTAAATTTTAATTATATTTGGTAGGTGAGATGATCTTAGGCCATATTTGTGACATTGGAAACCCAGTTAGCCTAAGAAGCCTACCCATGCATAGATGTTATCCCTAGTCACCCACTTTGGGCCTTTGGACCTTTCCTTGGAAAACAATTTACAAGTCGTGAGCCATTCAATTTTAATCCCTCTTTTGAACCATACCCTCCTTGAACTTAAAACTGAAACTTTAGGCTAAAATCCTAAGTTGGGGGTGGTGAAGATTTAAGGATGTAACTGTGGGCCACTAAGTGGTAAGTGAATTCCTATGAGCTTAAGTATTTAGAACAAATAAATTAGAATAAAGAAAGGATCCAACAAAGGAAAGAAAAGCAAAAAGGGTGCAATAAAAAGAAATGTAAAGAAAATGGGTGATCAAAGTAAATAAAAAGTAAGCACATGTGTAAAGAGTAAAACAAAAGAAGTGTCCCATGTCAAAAATTTTGATGGAATAGTGTTATTTAGATGTTCAATGATTGTTTAGACATGTTGTTCCTTAAGGATATCCTACCTACCCCAAACCTACATTACAAGCTCAAAAAGCCTGTCGAGAAATCCAATAATTTACTTTCGTTGTAGTAGCAATTGAAAGTAGGGGCAAGCCTATGGTATGACACTTGTTAGCATAGAGATTTCTTATGAGGGAGAGATTTTTGCATTTAAATTCCTTTTTTCGTATTCGGTAACTTGTTGTATGGAATTTTCCATCTTGTGAGGAGGCATGTGAAAGAGTTAAGGTGGGTGATTTTGTCATCTTTCGAGAAAAAAGAAAAAATAAGTATAGTGTTGTAGAGGTGAAAAAGTGAGTCACTTCTAGAGTATTGGTGATTTTTGCATTGTTTCTCTTTGATGTCTTATGCATCTTTCATTATTGCATTTTACGTTGAAAGGTGTTGGGAGAATACCTTTGCTCATGTTTAAAGAGCAACTGGTGGTAGTAACTAAGCTTGATGTCATTGTTATCATTGTGTCATCTTTCGTAGGCATAAATATGCATTATCTCATGGTAAGAGGTAAAGTTGCTTGAGGACAAGAAAAACTTTAAGTTGGGGTTGTTGATGAATGGTGAATTCACTACTCATTCGCATTCAATATTCGTGCACATTAACATGTTTTTAATGAATAATTGAGACATATTTGAGATTAAATGCACTAATAACCACTTTTTGCAGACATATAGGTAATAAGATGCAAATATGTGGATGCAAGATGAAAAAATATGAAAAGAAGGAAAGATGTGTAGTTTGAAGACCTATAGCAGAACATAGCTTCAGTTACCATGATCGCGATCGCGATGAGTCAAGAAGGTCAATATATTAAGATCACTGGAGTTTATCTGCATCCGTGACTACCACGACCGCAGTCATATCCATGAAACCATGGTATATTAACCTTCTTAACTAATTACGATCATGGTCCTTAGACGACAATTGCGTAACTAAGGCTATGTTTTGCTCCAAGTCTTCAAACTACATTTCTTTCCTTCTTTTGATCTTATTTAAGCTCGTTTCCACATATTTTTGTCTCATTACCTATGTGTCTACAAAAAGTGGATATTAGTGCATTTAATCACAAATATGTCTCACTTATTTATTAAAAACATAGTAATGTGCATGAATGTTGAGTGCGAATAAGTGGTAAATTCACCAATGATCAACACGCCAAACTTAAAGCTTTGCTTGTCCTTAAGTAATATTACCTCTTACCATGAGACAATGCACATTTATCACTACATAAGATGACCCAATGATCCTAATGGCATCAAGAATAGTTACTACCTCACGTATCTCTTAAAACATTGGAAAATCTATTCTCTCGATACCCAATAACATAAAATGAAATACTGAAAGATGCAAAAGACTTCAAAGAGCAACAATACAACAATCATCGGTATTCTAGAAGTGACTAACTTTTTGAACTCAACTACACTATACACCTTTTACCTCTATTCTTGGAAGATAAAATAATGACCCACCTCAACTTGTTCATATGCCTCCTCATAAGAAGTAAAATTCCACACACAAGGCTACCAAATATGAAACAAGGAATTTAAGTGCAAAACTCTCTCTCTCTGTAGAACTCTCGATGCTAAGAAGTGTCATACCGTAGGCTTTCCCCTATTTTGAATCATCACTAAAATGAAATTAAATGATTGGGATATCGTAGGGCTTTTTAAGCTTGTAACATAGGTTTGGGGTAGGGCAGGCTATAATTTAGGAACAACAAGTCTATACCCTCCTTGAAAATATACATCACACTATTTAATCCAACTCTTGACTATGGACCACTTCTTTCTTTTTAAAAAATGCATTCTTTTATTACCTTGGTTAACCCATTTCCTTTCATTTCTTTTTCTTAAAAAATTTCATGCAATTCTATTCTTTATTGGACCATTTTTTTTCTTACTAATTTTCTCTCAATGCTTAAGAACATAGGAATTCACATACAACTTCGTGGCCCAAAGTTACTTCTTTCAATCTTGACCACCCCAAACTTAGGCTTTTAGCCTCAAGTTACAATTTTATGGTCAAAAAGGGTATGGTTCAAAAGAGGGATAAAAATTAAAAGTCTAAAAGAGTGTAATGTGTTTGCCAAAGAAAGGTCCAAAGGATCAAAGTGGGTGACTAGGGATAACATCTATGCACTGGTAGGTATGCACAGGTAGAATGTTTAGGCTAAAGTGGACTTCCAATGTCACAAAGATGTCCTAAGATCATTTCACCAACCAAACACAATCAAAATTAGCCTTGAAGGACTAATGGGACAAATTCTAGATGACACAAGTATATATGAGATTTACACAAACAAACTCACCACACATGGCATGTAAATTTGCTAAGGGGGCTCAATTGCCCCTCCCGTTAGAGAAAAAAAATGGAGTACCTATCAATTTTTGCAGGCAAAACTTTTTGGAGTCATAAAAAGAGAAAATGTTTTGTTACAGGGTTTCTCATGTCTATGCCCTTGATTTTAGAAAAAATTTTGACTGAGAGGGGCTTTCGCTATTGCATTTACACTATGCACAGTTTGCTAAACAAGGTAAAAACCCAAGCCTTTTCCTTACATTGTGTCTTTCATACGGGCAAACCAGCCATATGACTACTATATTTTTTCCTTACGTATGAATGTGATCCTAAATCCGAAATGCCACAGGTACTCAGAAATTGCTTGCATTTGTGACCTTGATGCCACGGGTACTCAGACTTTCCCTCCATTCAAAGCTCAAAACCCAATTACGACAATTTTCCTATAAGACTGTAATTACTCAATCTATTATATGGAAAAGCTCATTAGACATCACCATAATCAAAATAAAACTAAAGTAAAACAAAAAATCTAAAATCAACAAAATAACTAATCCATGAAATGTGGGCATCATCAGCGTGCCCAAATAATGCAACCAAAAAACAAATAAAAATCATCAAGAGAGTCATAAAAAACAACATCAATACATCCAGTAATATCCAAACAATACAAATCCAGGGATAGGCACTCCCAACAAAAAAACTAGCAACGTCCTCACTACATGATCAAATAAAACACAAACAAGAGTTACGAGTACTCCCTAAAACAACATCAGGAGATGTTTTCTCCTGCTGACTCTACATCATCTCCTCCAGAATCAGCATCAGACCACTTAATGGGTGCCTCATCATCTCTCTCGGCCCTAGAAGAAGGCCATCTATTATGGGGTTTCAGGACCTTTTACAGGCCCTTAACCCACTTCCATATATTACTGAAGAACTTATCTATCTTCTTTTCCCTCTTCTTCATCTTCTTATGGGAGTCCCAAAGATCCCTGTGGGACTCCACCAATGCTGAGTATGTCATCTCAAGTCTAGAAAGTGTGGCTTCCAACTTTTATTACTCCTCCTGATACTTCTCATGATCTTCTCGGGATACATAAGAGTGACACCTGGTGGAGGGTTCTCCTGACCCCTGAGGAAATCCTAAAACTAGCTCCTAGATGACCCTAATATCCACTCTAATGTCTTCTAGAGGCCCGACCATGGATGGCCTACATGACTCTTATGTCTTAGTGTCAACTTGCACAAGTTGACATTTTAATTTTGGCTTTGTCCTTGTGCACCCTAACCCTAAATTCTTACTGAGAAGATACGGGGGTTTGGTTTCAACTAGGTATATTTGGGATACTCCACCACCTCATTCTTTCTGCATAACTCAGTAATAAGAGAAGAAAAGGGAAAAAGTGTACCACCCTAACACTTGAAATGCGTCCATTCTAAAATCACAATCTCTCCTACGTTCAGAGCAATGCCTGATAAGATATAGGCCATCATTTGAGCTCTCATAACAGTGAAAACAGTCAAATATGTGCATGGCAAAACTCGACTACAGATGATATTTAAACAAATTTGGACCTCATATGTGAATTCATTCATGGAGATTTAACTTTTCGTTGAAGCCCAGGAGACCTCTCTAATAGGGCATAGTATGCTGGCCTTTCAGGCCCCTGGCTCACAACTCTTTTCCAGGAACTCAGTCATGTCTAAGTCTGGGAGCACATAGAAACCTTTGATCTTCTTTACTTCAAATTGCACCTCGTTTCCCTGAATCTTCATGATTGGGTTTGAGAGGGAGACTATGCTAAGATTCATGTAAAAGTCCCTTACCCAATGATTGTTAGCAATACAAGGTTTTGGGGTAAAGCATATCCACCAGGTAGCAGCAGGCCTATTAAATAATTCTTGAAACTTCTCTGGCATGTTGTCTATACAAATACCTCTTTCTATGAGTAGTTTGGTCTTTGGGAGGTCACTATAGTAAAGGTTATGACACTCAATAGCCATGAAATAAATGTGGTCGTAATTTTTCATTCTTAGGATGAGTACCTGTAGGAAATATAACCCTGACCATCATTAGCATCTGCATACCAAAACCATGCTAGATTAGTTAGATATACTCATGAGGCAATTCCATAGTGTGTTTTGGGGTGAGAAATGGGACTGTAGAATTTTTGGGCTTAGCTAAAAACTGGTTTTAGTTATTTCAATCAAGGTCCCTTAACCGCAATTGCAGTCCCAATGACTGCGATCATGATAACTGACACCATTTTTGATAGATTCTTCAACAACACCAAACACCATGTTTTAACCTCAAAATGAGTTCCAATAAACAAATAGATTATCATTCTTAAGAAACTTTAACCCTAAGTTCTTAATTGTGCTCTTGAAAAGTGAGAAACCTACAATGGGGACGTTGGAGCATTTAATAAAAACACATAGTGTACACACTAATCATATACTATTTAGGAAAAAATCTGGGTACTCAAGACTTCCCCGTCAGTGTGTACACCAACTACAATAGCTAACCATAAAATAATCTCATATAGGCATGGATTTAGCATTAGAAACACTATTTCAGGCCAACTCTTAAAATTAAATTTCAATCCTAAAACAAACGTAAAAACAATGTAATTGAGACCATATACCGAGTTAGGGGATGTAAATGAGTTATAATGTACAAAATTCACACTCACACGCAGTTAAATTTAAGTAAAAATTTAGAGGATTTGATAAAGGGGCGTGGGGGAGAAAAGGTAGTGAAATAGTTTTTTAAACTGGTCTAACCGCGATCGTGGTCAGAAGTTCTCAATCACGGATACTTAGCTACCGTGATCGAGTCATGATCGCAGTGCCTAAGACCAATTATTAGGTCCTTTGCACTCCCCTGCTCAGTCCAAAATAATAATTTCACACTTTTCCTTTCTTAATTTTAATCAACACTCCTTATGGCACCTTAATTTCATAGATTATGCATAAACAAAAATAAAATCTACTCTAGCATGTCGAAATTAAAGAATGCATGCCACTTTCGCAAAATGATGGGTTGTTTCCAATCTTTTGAGATAAGTCACCCCTACAACTATCAAGTATATTTCCACTTAGAAGATTTGAATCTACTTTCCAAATATCTCTCAATATGAATTTAGCCGCAAAGGGACAAAAGATTAAAATCATGCAAGGTGAAACGTGATAGAGAAGGGGACATAATGATGCAACTTCTATCTCTCCACTTTTAAGACTTGAACCTTTGACCTAATTTCACATTAAATTTTTTATTCGGATCCTTGGGTAATGGTTGGAACATCAATAGGCCACTAGTTAAACATCAGAAGTTGAGCTACTTGGCCTTTGAGTGTGGGGTTTTCTTATTCCCTTTTTGAATGTCGAACTCCAAAATATAGGGATGGTGTTCCTTCTATAAAAATCCATAATTTTCTTTGGTAGGTTGAATCTCATCAGACCCATAAGGTACAATGTTGAAAAATGGTCTGAATAAGGTCTATCCCTTTATTTCGAGATCGCATCCCTATTAGCATCCTCACCCCAAAATGGACTAGAGACTTCATTAGTGATTTGCTTGGCTTCTTCTTTTTACTATAACACCATTTCCTCAATTTTGGCATCTTCAATTATAGTAGGTTAGGTTGGTTGGGAAATCATTGAGGATTATTCGCTACAAAGCTCATAATTGGCCACATAGATTGATCTTTATTCTTGACCCTCCTCATGTTGAAAAGTGAGCAAGGTAATGGTATTTGGATGATTTGTGTCCTTGCCCATTTTCTCTATCTTGATAATCTCCCATTTAAATGCGTCATTGGATTGATGCAAGTAACACATGTCCTACTCTAATGTAGTATTTTGATCAAAAAGAGTTTGAAGCATTGCTTTAAAATTATTGCACCCGGCATGTTGTTCTTCTTTTATTTCATCATGGTACCAATCAAACTCATAAGAAGAACTAGCATTTGGGTTACCATAACAAGGTGAATCATTCTAATGTCCATATTTACCACCACATAAGGAACAATAATACTACCAATAGGATTAAGTTGGTGTCCCCATCTCTCTCCAGGGAGCATATCTACAATCTTATTAAAAGTGAGGTCTGTCACAATTTGGAAATGGATCATTAAGATAGGATTTCCAAATACAAAAATCAAATTTGTCCCAAGACTCCCTAGTGATAAGAAAATAAAAATAAAAATCTATCTAACATAAGAAACAAAAGAAAATCACAACCAAATATTTACAAGTTTGAATCCTAGCAAGTAAGCTAAAATTCCAAATTAACTCAATACGCCAAATTGATCCCCGACATTGACACTATTTTTTATAACACTCAACTTTTATAGCACTAATTTGTGGATATGACTAATAAGAGTATAATAAGTTATGCAAGGATTTTGGGGTTATTTTTTCCTAGGAGGAAGAAAAGCATGAGAATGTGATGATTCGGTGCAAATTCTAATCATAGATGATATGGTAGGATAGGTTGAAAGTACTTGGGACTAGCTTGTCAACATAGTCTCAAAAATATCACTTATTGACCCTTCCGAGTACTAAATGAGTGTGTCAATTAAAGACACCCAATACCTCAATTAGGCACCCCTATTTCTAGGATGATACCCAATCTATAGTCAACTTCTCAATTACCCTTATGTCTAAGATAGTGAATATTCGCAAACTACACTGATAAATTATCTACTATTGTATTAGTTCCCACACGCCTCTTTCAAGGATGATGTGGGTCCCAAAGTTTCACCGAAACCCATCTTCTAAGGAAGGTTAAAGCTTTAAAGAGCTTGGAATTTTCACCCTCAAACCCATTTGGGTATTTGGGGCTTTCACCTAGAGATCCCTACCATTTTAGTCAAGTAATAGTATAACCCATCATCAATAATCTAACATATGCACAAATGAAACACAACTCACACACAATTGTAGCAAAATCTATCATAATGCAAAGAGGAAGAACTATCTACTCATAAGATAAATAAGCAAAGATATACCTAAAATCTTCATTGATTTGATTTATGAAAGACTAAGTGAATATTACTACAAACTTTGAACTTCAATAGATCTTCAATGGGAGTTTGAGAATCCTTCACTTGGAAGTTAATCTAATATATTCTTCACCTAAAACTAATACAATAATTGAAAACTAAAGATAGTTGAAAAATTCCACAAAATTTGGATCCCCTCTATAAGATAGGGTTTGAGTCTCTTAAGGGAATTTTGGGATTCGGCTATATACATTTACACCTTTGACCTTGGGCTATTTTTTGGTAAAACACAATCGTTGGAGTTTGTCTGCATTCTTGGCTACTGCAACCACGGTCAAAGCCACACAATCATAGTTTATTGACATTCTTGACTGATCGTGATTGCGGTGCTTAGACCGCGATCAAGGTAACTGAGACTATGTGTTGCTCCAGGTCTTAAAACTGCACTTCTTTTCTTATTTTGATATTTTTTCATCTTTCATCCATAAGGATAGTGATAGTGAAGACTCATATCATAATCCTTGAGTGATAGTACAGACTCATATCATAATCCTTTATAATCACAAGACATCTCCTCTGCCTTATATTAAGCTCTTTCTAGGTGAACACATATTGTAAACTCTTATGATTATAAAATATATCCACATGAACACCATACAAATAATGCTGCCATATTTTCAAAGCAAACATAACCACCAATATCTCCAAATCATGAGTGGGGTAATTCCTCTCATGTACCTTCAACTACTTGGAAGCATGGGCAATCACTTTCTATGCTGCATCAACTCACAAAGAAGACCTACTTAAAATAGGTCGCAATAAACCATAAACCCAGCATTGCCTTTCGGAAATATCAGAAATGGAGACAAAGTTAACTTATCCTTCAACTTCTCAAAACTCCCTTCACGAGCATCTGACCAAGAAAACTTAACCTTCTTCTGAGTCAACTTAGTCAAAAGAGCAGCTATCAATGAAAAACTTTTCACAAACCTGCTATAATACCTAGCTAAACCTAGGAAGTTCCGAATGTCGGATAAAGTCGTACGACTAGGACACCTCTTCTCCATAGAAACCTTCTATGGATCCACCATGATACCTTCACTAGAAATAATATGACCTATGAAAGTTATAGCATTCAACCAAAACTCATACTTGGAGAACTTAGCATACAACTGTTGTTCCTTTATGGTCTACAACTCCATACAAAAGTGATTAGCATAATCCACCTCGCTCATCGAATAGACCAGAATGACAGCAATGATCACAATAGTGATAGATCCAAATACATATGAAAAAACCTGTTCATCAGATCCATAAATGTCGCCGGAGCATTTGTCAACCCAAGTGACATTACCAAAAATTGAAAGTGCACATACCGAGTACGAAAAGTTATCTTAGGGATATCCACCTCCCTAATCTTTAGCTGAGGGTATCCAGATCGACGACTTATCTTATAAAATAACTTGGCACCTTGCAACTAGTCAAACAAATCATTTATCCATAGAAGAGCTTACTTGTTCTTGGTCGTCACCTTATTCAGTTGCCAATAGTCAATGCACATCTAAAGGGAACCATCCTTTTTGTGCACAAACAACACCAGTGAACCCCAAAGAGATACACAAGGATAAATAAACCCCTTATCCAAAAGCTAGTTAAGTTTCTCCTTGAGTTCCCTCAACTCAGCCAAAGACATTCTACACGGAGGAAGAGAAATTGGATGAGTGTCCAAAATAAGATCAATACCAAACTCTATTTCCCTATTCAGAGGAACACTTGGAAGATCATTCAAAAACATCTCAAGAAACTTATTAACCAATAGAACTAACTGGAAAAAAGGACCTTCCAATTTAGAATCATTAACTCGGACCATGTGATAAAGAAAACCTTTAGGGATTAACCTTCAATCTCTAAGATAAGAAATAAACCTCCCCCTAGGAGCTAAAGAAACACTCTTCCATTCTATAACCAGTTCACCAGGGAACCTAAAAATAACCACACGAGTCCGACAATCCAAGGGCGTGTAACAAGAGTGCAACTAGTCCATACCTAGAATGACATAAAAATCCACCATATCCAACAAAATTAGATCCACCAAGGTCTTTTTGCCACTAATAGATACATCACACCCCCTATAGACTCTCTAAGTAATAACTGAGTCACCAACAAGGGTAGAAATAGAAAAAAGATCCAAAATAACTTATGAATAAAAACCTAAAGATACAGCCACATAAGGAGTTATATAGGAGAGAGTGGACCCTTAATAAGGGAAATAATATATATCATGAGAGAAATATTGTAACATACTAGTAATGACATCAGGTATTGCTTTAGATTCCTATCTAGACGTAAAAGAAAACAACCTGTTTTGAACAACGCTAGAACCAGGAGTAGTAACAGAAGAATATGCAATACCACCATGTGTAGTAGCACAAGATGAAGCCATAAGAATCTTATTTTCCCTGTAGCAACCTTATTAATCGGACAGTCCCTAAACTGATGGTGTGCCTAGCCATACTTAAAGCATTTGACCTTTTCTTCCTTACAATAACCCCGATGAGGATGACCAAAAAATTAAAAAGTACGGCATAAAGAAATTGACTAACCTTAGCTTGTCTGAGATTGAGAACCATACTCCCAGAAATTTTCAAGACCATAATGATGCATGTCGCCCGACTAGTAAGGAGCACTAGAAATAGAGTAGGAACTAGAACTCCCCCACTTTTTTCTACCATTTGAAACCATCTCAACCAACCTAAAACTGAGGACCTCCATGATTAGAAAACCTTCTCCTCTTACCTTGACTATCCCCAAACTCTGTCTACTTTCTTTTTTTATCCTCTACTATCTGGATATGAATAATCAACCTAGAGATGTCCATATCCTTAATCAGCAAGACAGTCTTGCTCCCCAAAATAAAATCCCAATGCAACCTAGAAGTGAACTTCCTTATTCTTGCATGCATATCAGCCACCAAATCAGGAGCATACCTTAAAAATTGATTAAATTTTAAGGTATGTTCCTTGATAGACATCCTCCCCTTCTTGAGGTTCAAAAAATCATCTATCTTTTCTTCCTTCAATTATTGGGGAAAAAATAATCCAGAAAAGTACTAGAGAAGGTATCCCATAAGGATTATTCCACCACATCTCCTCTATCCCTATCCTACTTTTCATAACACTGGTACAAAATATCTTTGAGCTAATAAGCTGTGAAGTTTATCCCCTCTACATTTGTAGCCTTCTTCACCCGAAATATCATCTCTATTTAATCTAAGAAGCCCTGTAGATCCTCTTCCACCTTCACTCTAGAAAAAGTAGGAGGACCCATATTCATATATTAGCCAACCCTTATGACCATATCAGAAAAAGTACCAAATACAATCCGCTCAGCCTAAGCAGCAACTAATTTAGCAATAGAATGAATAAACTGGCAGAATTCCTCATTAGTCACCTCACCTTGAGGAGGACTAAAAGCAATTGGTAGAATTTCAAGACTAACAGGGATAGGACCATGAGTTCAAAGATAAACCCCAAAAGTAGGATGTACCTATTCGACATTACCCCCAAATGAGATATAAAATTTTTCTCATGTTCCTGATCTACGAGGCATGATCTTAAAAATGAACAAATAAGTATTAGAGAAGATTCCTGGACTCAGACTCCAAGATTGAAAATAAAATACCAAGAAAGTAAGAAAATCCTAAATGTCTTCTAGCCTCTCCCTTAAGAGTGTGGCGCATTACACACCCCTAAAAGAGACTCTAATCAACATTGCTTTGTAGACTCCCAATTTACCATGAACCTAGGCTCTGATACCAACTTGACACAACCCGTCCTGGGGACTTGTCATAATGGGTGTCCCAAGTCCATCCAAAACCAGAGACAAACCCCGTTACCTAACCTATCCACCAGCCCCCTACCCTGAGTTGGTTGAATTCCAAGCATGTACCAAAATAGTGAAATAGCTCCCACAAAGACTATGGGATATGGGATAAGATCATAATCATTACCGATACAACTGATTCAACCCATCCCATGCCAATAAATACAACCATACCAAACTATACCAAAACAAGGGCTATAAACTAGGCCATAACCAAGGACGTTCCAAATATAATATAATTAATCCCTATATTAAATATGATTGAGTAGGGAGAAATTATTTACAATGATACTATCCTCCCAAATTATTCAAATGCCAAGGCTAGCACTTCTACTAATTCCACCCATTCCAACCCATAGAAGTACCATAAATCCTATAACCAAATAATAAATGAAATCCGATTGGGACGTGCCACCATCCATAGCCAAAACCAATATCCAAAATAAAACATAAATGTCTAGAAATATCCATAACATGAAATAGAGCCTTCCGAAAGGGTGGAAGCTCACCACTTCAGGCCTAATGCTGATCCTGAGTCAATCACTATCTAGGAGGATTAGAACAGTCGGTTTTTGTATAGCATGGGTCCCTACAACCCCTTATCATGTATGTATGTGGGAGCAATTTGTTCTAGTATTTTAGCGCTCGACTTATATTGCTGCCAGTAGATGGGGTTAGTGATTAACTGCTAGCAGAATCTCAAGGTAAGGGTAAAATAATACCATTTATAAAACCAAGTAAAACTATCCATATGCATACAACCATACATACATATATAAACATATTGGGAAAAGGGATCGAGTTTAGCATGCCTTTATAACCTTTACCTAGGTTGTATAGTTTTGCCATCCTAAACCACCCATAGGTTATATGGGTTCATCTCTACCTACTGAATGGTCCCCAGTGCGTGTAGCAATATGAATAGAGAAGTATCCCTTAGGATGACTTGTATATCCCCCAACTAAAGTGTGACATCATGCGCATGGTCACTTAGACCAACATCATATAGGGAAATATGAGTTTTTCATTTTGGTGCCCTCGGGACCTCCACCTTCCACGGCTTACCAACACATCCTACTATTATGTCCCAATTGAAACCAAATTACAAATAATCAAACCATTATTCATTTATTAACCAAGGCTATTGATATTGGTATTGTTATACCAACCCTTACTTGTAAGTATCATTAATAGCCAATCATTTATAGGTTTAAGGGGACTTTTAAGTGCCCTTCCATTTACCATATAAACCACTTGGGAGTCTTTCATGTTCCACACAAGCATAACCAATTATCCTTTTACCATTCCAATACATTTAAACCATGTATATTCCTTACTCAAGTTTTAAAACATGTAATAGTTCCACTAAAGTAGTGAATGCAATGAACATATATTTATAAGCATTTTGTCAAACACGTTGGGGGCATAATATGAACCAAACCAATTCCAATTACCATTTAATAATTCCTATGCAATCCAATTATCCAACACCACCATTAATGTGCATAAAAACATAATTAAAACCTTGGGAAATCATAACCAACCATTTAACATCAAAACCCCCATTTTGTATTTGAAAACAAAATCATACAATCAATGAAATCATGAAAACCTTTACAAAACTATGCCTTTAGTTTGAATTACCTATGAGGGAAGATAACATGCCTTAAACCAAGATGATGACAAAAAACAACCACAAACACAAGCCCCAAATTAACCTTTAGTTAAAACCCAAGCTAAGTTTGCCCAAAAGCTCTTGAGAGAATTATAGAGTGTTTTAAGAGAGTTTCTAAGTGTTAATGAATAGAATAATAGGATAAATAACCTCCCAAATATGTTAGAAGTCATGTGACCCTGTTAGGATAACTGAGGAAATGTCCAAAATACCTCCTCTTAAGTTGCACCAAAATCCAATCACAGGGATACGACTGACCTACATTAGTTTTAACCTACAATACAATTTGTATCCTTTACTCATATCCTGGCCTTAAACCTTTGATCAAACACTGTCCAGCTTACAACTCACCCAACTAAGTCGTGTTGACAACATATGATTCATACTATTTATCCGTACCCCTGGCAGATTTAAACCCAAGGAAGATTTAGACATTGTCCACCATATGAGTCCTAAGTACAACTTGTTCACTAACTTACGGATCATAGTGAGACACTCGTACTTAGATATAACCTAAGTAACCAACTCTAAGATTAAGTTAATAAACCAAATGATCCATAACCACAATTACGACTCATACTTCTAAGTCGTATCCATTCTAGTAACAAAAATTCATCCCACCAACAAACACTAGTCAGTATATCACTGGACCATACCATACATATACTAACATACAACTCATATACATGAGTCATATTAGGTCCAGAGATCAAAATTCTAGGAAATTATCTAAGGTCCAAAAACAAAGGTGTTTTACCTAGTTTAAGTTCTATTCACCCAATGTTCCATATGTCAATATGGAGGAAGTGTGTGGGTGATCCGTCATGGATTGTGCTTATCTAGGATATTAGTATTTTGGATTCTTTGTATAATGAGGAATTCCCTATTGAAATTTTGGATCTGTAAGTTCATCGGTTGCAGACGAGGTACGTATCTTCGATAAAGGTTCTTTGGAGAAACCACAAGGTTGAAGAAACTAATTGGGAAGCCGAAGAGGATATGAAGTCCAAGTATCCAATCATGTTCTCCACCCCGGATAATCATGTTTAAGGTATTTGGTATTCTTAACATCTTTGTTTTCTAACTTAGTTAAAGGTAAGAGAAAAGGTATATAGACTACAATTATGCTTGTGTTGCCTTTTCCTATCATTTGAGGATGAACGATCCATGTGGGGGAGAATGTAATGCCTTAATTTTTTGCCTTTGAAAAATTCTTGACAATAGGGCTCACTGCCTCGGTCATGACTCATGGTGATGAGTCGTGTGATATGATTAGGATTGTTAGCCCTAGTCATAACAAAATTCAAAACTTAGATAAAATGTTCTTCTCTAAGTATGAGCGGTTCAGTGCGAGCTGTCAGGATATTTTACTATTTATAGATTCAAATCATCGGATGACTAGTGTTCAATTCATTTGGGTTCTATGTTGCTCACTACTATAGCTTAGGAGTCGTAAGATCTCATTACGACTGGGTTGGTGGATTTCTAAGGTGGATAGTGTATGGGGTCCCTACTCACTATCTAGATTACAACTCGTGGTCACGAGTTATAACATGTGGGTATGAGTTAAGGTTTGACACGTTACCAAAGGTGGTTTTTCCCAGCTTTTAAGTTTAGGTTATTCATGATATTTCCCCTCTTGCCCAACTTAAAACACACATTTTATAACTTCTTTAGGGCATCATTAACTACCATTAAAAGATAAAATAAACTCTTAGAACACTCCTAAATCCTCAAGATCAAGAACACTCAGGGTTTTAATCAAGCTAATTAATTGGGGTTTTGAAGTATGATTTCTCTCCATACTTCTTGGTGATTAAGGCGTGTTACTCTTCTCTTATTTTCAATTTTGTAAGGTGTAAGGACCTTATTCTATGATGAGGACTAGACATTATGAGTTGTTGTGAGAAATTTTGTGTTTTGATATGTGACTCGTAGTATCACGAATATTAGGGCCCCTTGCTTCTATTAGGACCATAATTTTACCTAATGAGTCATTATGTCTGAGTACTTGTCGTGGGTTACGACTTATAATCAGACCAATGTAGGTTCCCTGAGATTCATGTTACACTATAAGTCATCACCATGACTCATAAGAAGTCATTAAAAGTTGTAAGGTGACTTGTGATGACTGGCAATATTTTTCATATTTTATTTAAGGGCAATTTGGAAATTTATCCTTTCACCCAATTGTGACCCATGACCTTAAAACACTTTTGAGACCTCATTATCATCCAAAAAGACAATCAAATACATACTCTCTTCTCTTTTATTTCCTTAAGGGAAAAAAGCTAGGGTTTCAAGGAATTGGCATGTAGAGCTTCCAAGTGCTGAGTTCTCTCCGTAATTTATGTCTTAGGCATGTTACACTTACCTAATTATTATTTTGATAAAGCATGTGTTTTAAATTATTAGTCAAGTGGTTTTAATGTTGGCTTTTGAATGTGGGTTGAGTTTGAAAGATTGTTTTCTTAAACAATGATCCCATATTTTATATAAATCTTTTGAGGCTTTATCAATGGTTTTGAACTTATGGGGTGCATGGGCCTGTTGAATAAACTAGGGGGTTTTGAATTCCTCAAATTATATGAGAGTTGACAATTGAGTATGTAATAAACTCAACCAAACCTTATGAAATTGTTTTCAACTCAAAATTATGAACATTGAAGTATTCTGAACTATTCTAAACTATTATATTCCATAAGATGCCTATTGAAACATAAATTGGTTTGAGTCCCAATTGGCTAAATAATTTGAAGTTCTATTGGTTGATGTGTTAGTGTCCCACTTAGAAAAATGGATCGGAGTCCTATTGGATGTTTGGTTAGAGTCCTAAATGGCTAAATAGGTTGAAGTCATATAGTGTGAGAGGTTAGAGTCCTTATTGGCTAAGTTATTTAGTTTGGCAAAATGATAAGCTTGCAAGCATAAAGGTATGACTATACCTATGGGGTACCTTAATGGTCAATTCCTTTATTAAATCGTTAGGCTATATGAAACTAATTTTAATATAGGCTTAAAGGTGTTGTGAATCTAGGTTGTAAAGGTGGATGTCCTTGGGGAACTGATTGACATGACCCAAACCCTATCCATGTCGTATGGGCACCCTAAGCTCACAGGAACCAGTGGTCGCTCAAATAACCCAACCCAAAAATCTCATATACAATAGGAGTCGAAGGGACTCCAACTCTAAAGTTAAGATTGCGGAAATATTATCATAAGTCAACATTAGGCTCATACTGACTAACTCACACCTAAGTTCACAGTTTTTCATAATACCTCAATAAAAAATGAAGTGAATAAATGTATATATTAGGACAATAAATGTATATATCAGGACAAGCCCCCGACCATAGCCTAACTAGGTCTAAATAAGCCTAGGTCTAATCATAAGTGACCAAGAGATGAATATCTTCCGAGTAAGGAAGCTCACAACTTCACATGAATGCAAGAACTGCTTCGATCTACTAATCACTGTGTAGGAAGAAAATAAGATGATCTGGCCTTATGTCACATGGGGAAATAACGTCCAGAAATGTTTAGCGGTTGGAACACTAATATATAACTTAGGGATAAGTGTTAAAAATCATCATCAATCAAAATCAAGTCAATATATCCCTATTCATCTCATTCACACACTAATCCATACATTTAAATATATCATATGCTAATCAAGATATTAAGGCTCATCATCATTCACAAGCATTCATTCATTAGACAAGAAGTAGGGGATTCCGACCCTCCACACTTATAGGTTCAACAATGTACATTATTCTTAGGACTTTAACCACACGGGTTGATTTTGTTCAAAATCATATAAAGACAATTCCTATTTGATATAGGTATTTTTACAAGTATTTTATGGTTAAGAAGCAACCATCTATTGTACTAATTGTGTATTAATTTACTATAAATATGGGAGACTCCCCATCCCTATGTATCTCTTTTTCCTATCCCTATCCCGATGAGTAAAAACTAAAGTTCTTATTTTCTCTTGAGTAATAGTTATATGTGCACTTAGACAAGGGACTTCAACCATGCTTACTCATTCATTAGCCATGGAATTTAACAGCATAAGCAATCATTCAAACAAGTGGCTCTAACCATACACATTTCCAATTGGACATAGGACTTCAACCACATGTCCACACATTCAATTGGGCATGGGACTTTGACCTCATGCCCATACATTAGGAAAGGGACTCTAACCTTATGCTATACTTGGACTCTAACCACAAGTCATTCCATTTGGTAAGGTTCTCTAACCTTAAGAGATCTCTTCAAGTAAGGGACTTTAACCTGGAGCGATATAATCGGGCAAGAGACTTCAACCATAAGCTACCAAATACGAAAAGGAACTTAGACTTAGACCTAAATCCATCACAACCATCATTAGTGGTCATTTGCGACTTTAACCCTTTGACCATGCATCAACATTTAAGGACTTTAGCTATTTTAGCCAATTAAACACTATACACGACCACATGGTCCTTATGGGATCCTTAATTGCTCAGCCATCTCAATAGGCCAATGAATTTACTTACTTCACCATACAATACAAGTTATGGTCATCAAGACCGTTAAAACAATTCTAAACCATATTCACACCATACTTGGGTTCTACCCATAATTTAAGTTCATATTTATATCTAGGGACTTTATCCTTTCATTAGCAAACTACCAAGGTTGTTAATTTCATCACACATGGTTCATAATTCCTTAAAAACATCATTTATCATTCATCCATGTTCATTGGGCTATTTCCCTAGTTCAATACATCATCAACATATGACTAGAAAACTCACTTAGAAATTTGCACAAACACCTTGGGTGCATACATTCAACAAGGCCATTTCCATTGTATATATTATCAAGATTAGGGTTACTCAAGACACTCATGTTAATCCGCATACTACTAGCACCCACAAATGCAATTCATATTCAATATAACATATATACATTAGTCTAAGTAAGATTTAACATCCTATATCATTAGGCAACAAAACTCTTTTCATTTGATTTTAAAACTACCATGTAAACTAACAAATCCAAGTGTCAAATACATGGGTTTAGAGATATTTAAAGAGAGGAAGAGATACATGGCTTAAACGAGATGAAGCAACAACATTATTGTCTCCTTCTTGCCACTAGATAAGCTCCCTCCAAACCCTAGCCTCTATTCTTGCTTCAAGAAACTTTTAGAGTGTTTTGTAGTGTTTGAGCCTTGTATAATAATGACTTAGGAGGAAATAGTGTCTTATATAGTGATAGGGGTTAAGTTTTTAGGAAAGGGAAATGAGGAAAAGGTCCTTAGTGAAATGCTAAAAACTCAGCTCGTGCAAGGGTACGACTTCCCCATATGAATCCCTTAGTAATTATACCGTAGGGTACGAGTTGTACCCTAACTCGTACCCTAGGCTAGTCTTAGGTAAACCATACTATTGAAGGTACGAGTAGGCACCTTTGAGTCTTATACAAAGGTTACTACTCACCCCTAAACCATAAGATTCACTCATGACAAAAGAAGTCCACTTGGTTTGAGGCTCCCCTCTATACAGTTTAGTAGTATATGAATCATATGCATTGGTTACGACCCAACGAAGGTCATGTCGTACAGGACTCAGTATGATACCCTCATGGACTGATCAAGGTACTAAATTTGAGGCCAAGGTTGGTATGATTCATTACCAAGGGTACGACTCAAGTCTATTAGTTGTACCCAACTTAGAGGAACAAAAATGTAGTTGTTTTTCAATGGTTCAAACCTAGGTGTTTCAATTCTCGCCCACTTGGATCACTCATCTTCAAATAAGGGGCAAGGCAAGCATAAGATTATGTTAACACATCAACAAGCATCAATCAGACCTTTGTACAAGTTAGAAACAAGCACACAACGAGGATACAACACAACATATATCATGATCATTATTAATCAACCATTTCATCTCATTGGTCTTGGGACTCAAACCCATAACTTATCAAGCACTTACTCAACCCACCACCTATGAAAGAAATGAATCAATTCAAGGTACTAGGAAGTTTAACACATCACAACTAGACACACATAGTTTCAATGCATTAAGGACTTGAACTCGTTGTCTAACAAGACATAACCAATTAAAACTTGGAGACTTTAACCCAAGGTTTAACTCAATTTCAAAAATTTAGGACTTCCACCCATTGTTTATAAAAGACATAAATCAAGTAAGGAGATCTAAAACATACCTCCATCACAAAGTTACGAAATGGGAAATAAATGTGGGTACTTAGACTTTATATTCTTTTTCACCTCCTATGTAGCTTCCTCAAACTTTTGGTTCCTCCATAGAACCTTCACAAAAGCAACCTCTTTCATTCACAACCAGCGAACTTTTCGATCCAAGATCCTTGCCAGAGCCTCATCATAGTACAGAGAGTCTCAGATACAAACATCTTTCAAGGGAACAACCAAGGAAGGGTCACCCATTCTTAACCGCTACATGGTCATATGAAAAATCGGGTGAATAGAGTCCATAATAGAAGGCAATTCCAACTCCTAGGAAATATTCCAAACCCTCCTTACTATCAAGTAGGGACCAACATACCGAGGAATAAGCTTCCCATTTTGCCAAACTACATCACTCCCTTCATGGGAGATACTTTTAAGAATATCGAATCGCCTAGACTAAATTCTATGTACCTGCGCCTTACATCGTATAGGACCTTTGGTAACTTTGAGCTGTTCAAAATCTATCATGAAACACTTTCACCTTCTAAGAGGCTTAGTGAACTAAATCAGGGCTTAGTAAATTAGCCTCACCAACTTTGTACCACCTAATGAGAGATCGACATCTCCTACCATACAATGCCTTAAAAGGTGCCATTTGCCAATACTAGAGTGGTAACTATTATTATAGGCAAACTCAATAAAAGGAAAGTGGTCATACCAACTACCACCATAATCAATCATACAAGCCCACAACATGTCCTCCAATGTTTGGATAGTTCTCTCTACTTGCCTATCTATTTCCCGGTGGAATGCGGTGCTAAGGCAGACCTTAATTCCCGAGCCTCTTTAGAACGACTTCCAAAAGTGGGATGAAAATGAAGGATCATAATGCAAGATAATAGACATCATAGCACTGTGAAACTTTATGATCTCTGCAAGATACAACTTAGCAAAATCTTCCACTGAGAAGTTAGTTCTCACGAGCAAGAAATGGGCAGAATTGGTCATTCTATCAAAAATGACCTAAATGGAATAACATTGATTTCGAGATATAGGAAGATTGGTAATGAAATCCATATTAATCGCTTCCCACTTCCACTCAGTTAAAACAATCTCTTGGTACAAACCATTGGGCCTCATGTGCTAATCTTTTACTTGTTGACACACCATACACTTGGCCACGTGGTTAGCCACATGTCGTGTCATATTACTCCACTAATAAAACTCTCTACAGTCATGATACATCATGGTGGAATCGGGATGAAAGAATAACAGGATCCATGAGCCTCGACCATGACCCTTTCCCTCAATCCACCGACGTCAGGAACACATAGCCTATGTTGGTACCTCAAGATAACATCACCACCAATCACAAAGTCCACAACTTTATGTTGAGCCATGTTACTCTTGATCTTCATCAAGTTAGAGTACAATACATGCTTCTCCTTTATCTCAACAACAAGAGACAATTGAGATACCGAATGCACAAACATACCACCACCCTCAAAGTTCGCAAGTCAAACTCTAAGATTAGCTAAATGGTGGACATCCATCGTCTATTCCCTATTATCCTCATAAACATTGGCCAAATATCCCATAGGAAATCTACTAAGAGCATCAACTACTATATTTTCCTTACCGAGATGGTAATGAAGACTCATATCATAGTCTTTCAATAACTCAAGAAACCTTATTTGCTGGAGATTCAACTCCTTTTGAGTAAACACATATTGGTGGATTTTATGGTAAGAAATGGTATCAACATGGATAGCATAAAGATAATGCCGCCAAATCTTCAAAGCAAAAAACTAGGGCTAATAGCTCTAAGTCATGGGTAGGGTAGTTCTTTTCTTGAACTTTTAATTTCCTAGAAGCATAGGCCACCACCCTACAATGTAACATCAACACACAACCAAGACCATCACAAGAACAATTACAGTAAACGATAAAACATCACTACCCTAAGTCTAGGTCAAAACCGGAGCCAAAGTCAATTTATCTTTCAACTTATCAAAACTACCCTCACATTTATTAAACCATAAGAACTTGACCTTATTTTGGGTAAACTTGGTCAATGGGGAAGATATAATGCAAAAACACTCCACAAACCTTCTTTAATAACCGGCTAGACCGACGAAGCTCTGAATATTAGATGGAGTCGTAGGTCTAGGCCAGTTCTAGCACCACAAATTTTTAGGGATCGACCATAATCCCTTCATTAGAGATGACATGAATGAGAAAATCTATGACTTTCAACAAAGACTCACATTTAGAGAACATGGCATACAAACAATGATCCTTCAAAGTTCGCAATACAGAACTGTAGTGATTTACATAATCCGCCTTATTCTTATAGTAAATTAAGATATCATCGATAAAGATAATGACAAACATGTCCAAAAATAGATGAAAGACCCTATTCATCAAATCCATAAATGTTGTAGGGTCATTGTCCAACCTAAAGGACATGATAAACAACTCATAGTGACCATACTAAGTTTTAAAGGTAGTCTTAGGGATACGCACATCCCTAATCTTAAGATGATGACAACCCAATCTAAGATCAATGATAGAGTAACACTTCGAACCCTAAAGTTGATCAAACAAATCATCGATCCTAGAAAGAGGATATTTATTCTTTACATTATCTTTGTTCAATTGATGATAATCAAAGCACATATGAAGGAAACCATACTTCTTGCGCATGAACAACACCGGAGAACCCTATGGAGACATAATAGGATGGATAAAACCTTTACCTAAGAGATCTATCAATTACTCCTTAAACTCTTTTTGCTCTGCCGAAAGCCATTCTATTTGGATGGATAGAAATTGGATGAGTGTTAAAAATAAGATCGATCCCAAAACAAATTTCCCTATTGAGAGGAACACCGGGAAGATAATCATGAAACACCTCAAGAAACTCATTAACCATGGGGATGGATTCTAAGGAAAGCTCTTCTGAGCTAGAATCTTTAACTCAGACTACATGATGCAAACACCCCTTTGCAATCACCTTTTGATCTTTAAGACAAGAAATGAATCTTTCCTTAGGAACTAGAGAACCACCTTCCCATACAATGACTGGCTCATTAAGGAATTTGAACATGACCCTACAGGTCTGATAATCTAAGGTAGCATGGCAAGAGTGCAATCAATCCATTCCAAAAAAGACATAAAAATCAACCATGTCTAACTCCATCAATTCAACAAGAGTGTCTCTACAGTCGACAGATATTACACATCCCTTATAGAATCTTGTAACAACCACAGAGCTTCCCATCAGGGAAGAAATAGAAAAAGGAACTAAAAGACTCTTTGGACCACAATCAATATGCATAACCATATATGAGGTCACATAAGAAAGAGTAGACCCTGGATCAAGAAAATAATACATATTATTAGAGTAAAGTCTCAACATACCCATGACAATATTAGGGGACTCCTCAAAATCCTGGCGAGTAGCAAGCGTATACATGCGGTTCTGGCCAACACTAGTGCTAGAAGTAGAAGCAGAGGCAAACATTGCACCCTTTGGTGTGGGAGTAGATGGAGTAGAAATAGGGGACCTGTTGAACTAAGAAGCTGACAGAGAAGGAACTCATCCAGCATGAAAACACCGATTTCTCTCCTTCTCACACCGACCATGATGAATTTTACCACAGAATCTGCATGGACGGTGGGGTAGATCTAATGGAGCACCACTAGTCTGGAATTGGGCACCTGGTACCCAAAACTTATCCCTAAACTAATAGAGATGATCACGCAATGATTTCAGGTAAGGAGAGAGAATACTAGATAAGGAGAATGAACTCAAACTCCCCCAATTCTTTCGTGTCCACTTACCACCATCACTACCACTATTCTTAGAAGGGATAAGCTTTATTCCTTGCCTCTCACTAAGATTAACATTCATTGTATTGTCATCCTCTACTTGTTTTAAATACATAATTAACCTAGAAATATCCATGTTCTCAATCAACAAAGACACCTTAATCTCGAGAACTAACTCATGGTACAATCCCAAGACAAATATATGCATCCTAGCGATGATGGTAGAAACCATCTCGGGAGCATACCATAAAAATGATGAAATTTCAAAGCATACTCTTGAATGGACATCCCCTCTTTCTTTAAGTTCATAAACTATTCTGCCTTTGCTTCCCTCAACACTTGAGGTAAGAAATGGTCTAAGAAAGCCTTAGAGAAATCCACCCATGAAGTCAGACTAGCATCAGCATCTCTAGACAACTCCCACCCTTTGTACCATTGGTACACTACATTTTTAAATAAGTAGGAAGCAATTTCAACATCCTTAATTTCCAAAGCATGCATGATTTGGAAAATCTTCTCCATTTCATTGACGAAGCCTTGAGGGTCTTCCTCAACCTTCATACCGATGAACATAGGAGGGATCAACATCTTAAATTATCCAATTATTGCAGCCTCAAAAAAAATGGTAGCTGGAGAACCAATCTCTTATTGAGAGGCCACCAATTGAGTCAAGAGGTTGATAGAGTGATAAAATTCTCCATTAGAAGAATTCCTTTAATGGGATTGGAGAGGAGAGTTAATCTCATAAGCATGGTTGGTGGGTGGAACCCTATGAGGATGGTCAGATTTCGCAGCTTTAGCTAAAGTCTGAACTCCAAAAATTATACCAGCTTCATCCATCAGACCCTAAGTTGGGGCCAAAGTGTTTGCCTAAGTCTGAGAGCTCCTTAGAGGCATGATATGAAAGATACCAAATAGAATTAGGGGAATTCAAGATCTTATACATTATAGCTTGAGATTGAAACACTAAAAGGGAAACATTTCTAAGATATCTCAAAGCTTCTCTTTTATATGTGTGGTACGCTTTACTCTCATAAAAGAGACTCTAATTGACATGACATTATGAAGACCCAACTGACCTTGAACCTAGGCTCTGATATCAACTTGACATAACCGTAACCCCGAGCCATGTTGTATGGGTACCCTAAGCTCACATGAACTGGAGGTCTCCCAGATAAACCGACCCAAGTGACTCAACATACAATAGGAGTCTAAGGGACACCAACTCACAAGTTAAGATTGTAGAAATAAAATGATAATACAAGATTAGGTTCATATTAATAACTTACACCCAAGTTCACAGTTGTTCATAACACCTCTTTACAAAATGAAGTCAATAAAAGTATATTTCGGGACAAGATCCATACCATAGCTAAACCAGGTTAAAATAAGTCCAGGTCTAATCATAAGTGAATAGGAGATAAAGATCTTTTAAACTGAGAAATCTTACCACTTCAAGTCAATATACGAACCTCTTAAATCTACAAATCACTACGCAGGTAGAGAAGAAGATTCTCCAAACCTTATGTTGCATAGGGACATAGCTCTTGCAGAGAGTTAGCAGTTGGAACACTAGCATGTAACTCAGGGATAATAGATTAAAGATCATCATCAATCAATATCAAGTCAATATATCATATTTTATCTCATTGACACACTAATCCATACATTTAAATATATCACATGCTAATCAAGATATCAAGGATCATCATCATTCTCAAGCATTTATTTATTAGACACGAAGTGGGGGATTTTGATCCACCAAACTTATAGGTTCAATAATTTACATTATACATAGGGATTTAACCATATTCAAATGCACTTAGATATGGGACTTCAACCATGCTTACTCATTCATTAGCCATGGACTATAACCACATATGTAATCATTCAAACAAGGGGCTCTAGCCATACACACATCTAATTGGACATAGGACTTCAACCACACGTTCACACATTTAATTGGTCATGAGACTTTGACCTTATTACCACGCATTAGGCAAGGGACTCTAATCACATGCTACACTTATACTTTAACTAGAAGCTATTCCATTTAATGATGTTCTCTAATCTCAAGAGATTTATTTAAGAAAGGGTTTTTAACCTCGAGGAATATCATCGGGAAAGGGACTTCAACCACAAAACACTACATAAGGTAAGGGAATTTGATCTCAAGCCATCCTAACTATCATTAGTTGGCATTTGGGACTTTAACCCTTTGCCCATACATCAACATATATTCAATACAATATTTACTGACTTTAACCATTTTAGCCAATTAAATACTTTACACGACAACATGGTCCTTATGGGAGCCTTCATTGCTCAAACATCTCAATAGGCCAATGACTTAACTTAATTTAAGATACAATGCATGTTATGGTCATCAAGACCCTTACAACAATTCTATACCATATTCTCACCATACTTGGGTTCAACCCACAATTTAAGTTCATTTTTATATCTATGAACTTTACCATTTCATTAGCAAACAACCAAGGTTGTCAATTTAATGACTCATAGTTTATAATTCCATTAACACATCATTTGTCATTCATCTATTTTCATTAGGCCATTTCCCTAGTTTAATACATCATTAACATATGACTATATAACTCACTTAGACATTTTCACAAACACATTGGGTGCATACCTTCAACAAGGCCATTTTCATGGTATATATTATCAATATTAGGGTTACTCAAGACCCTCATGTTAATCCATATATAACAAGCACCCACACATGTAATTCTTTATCTGCTTAAGTTATCGACAAGCCCTCAAATTTGTCCCAAAAATTGACTTATACCGTCAACTAAGGCCTCTACCTATTAGGCCCCTAACCCACCTGAATTTTGATCTATTTAGGCCTTTTTTTCCTACATGGTACACCGCGTGCAATGTTCTCGCGGGGGGTGCATGAATAGTGATTTTTTAACTAAATCACAAGTAAAAATGTGCCAAGTGGCATTGAGGGACCTAAAAAAAATATTAATTAAAAAATTTATATTTAAATTATTTTATTAATATAATTTCTTAATTTTTTTTAAAAGCCACCCACCCACCCTCGCATCATCTTCTTCACACACCTACCCTTACCTCATCCATTCATCTTTATCGTCTTCAACCCCACCCCACCTCTGTGTCTTCATCATCTTCAACCCTACTCTATCCCTGCATACTCATCCTCTTTATAGCACCATATCCCACCCTATCATCATTATCTTTAATTCATTAATTAAAACTTTTCATTAATGGAAATGGGTGATTTAAAGCTTTTCATTAATGAAAATGGCTGATTTGACCTCATTCGTAATGGATCATGATTACGAGTTCTCAGTTTTTCATTAATGAAAATGCCAACATTGAAATTCCTTACCCTTAATTTTTCAATCATTAATTTTTCAATGGTAAATTTACCATTGAACAATAATGGAAATAGCGACATTGAAATTTTTGATTGAACAATTAAAGGTAAATTAATTTTTTTTGCAAATATTTCAAATTCCTTACCATTATTGTTTGAACTATGACGCCTTGGAAGGGGGGTGTGAAGATGATGACTAGGTGGGGTGGGCATGTTTTTTTTTTTTAATTAAAAAATTATTATTAAATAGGAAAATAGAAAAAATCATAAACTCCATGTATAATTTTTTTTTGCCACGTATTTTTCTAATTGGTTAATTTTGCCACATCAGGTGATTGTATTACACACACTCTATGCTTGTTGCTGATTAGGCAAAAAAGGCCTAATTGGATAAAAATTCGAATGGGTTAGGGGCCTGATAGGTACAAGCCTTAGTTGAGGGGTCTAACTGAATTTTTAGGATAAATTTAAGGGTCTGTCGATGACTTAAGCCTTCATAATCAATATCACATATAAACTTACTAAGCAAGATTTAACATCATATATTATTAGGCAAAAAAACCTCTTTTATTTGATTTCAAAACCACTATGTACACTTATTAATCCAAGTCTTAAATACTTGGGATTAGAGATATTTAAAGAGGGGAAGAGATACATGCCTTAAACAAGATGACACACCATCAATCTTGGCTTTTTCTTTCCACTACATGAGCTTTCTCTAAACCCTAGCCTCCAATCTTTCTTCAAGAAGCTTTTGGAGTGTTTAAGCATTGTAGAATAAAGAATTAGAAGGCTACAATGCCTTATACAGTGAGAGGGAATAGGGTTTTGGTCAAGGGAAAAGAATAAATGATCCTTAGTTAAAATCTTAAAAGTGATCTCATGCAGGGGTATGACTCCCCTATACGAGCCCCTTAGCAATCATACCCTAGGGTACAAGTGGTACGGTAACTCATACCCTAGCCTTCTCCTAGGTCAACCTTACTATTGTGGGTATGAGTAGGCACCCTTGAGTCATATCCAAATGGTACGACTCACCCCTAACTCATAAGCTTCACCCATGGAAAAAACAATCCACATAGTTTTAGACTCTACTCTATACGATTGAGAAGTATATGACTCATATACATTGGTTATGACCAAGGTGAGGTTATGTCATATAGTAAATAATATGATACCCTTATGGAATAATCACGGAATAAAAAGGAAAGGCAAGGTGGGTACGAGTCATGACCTAGTGTTTGACTCAAGTCTCTTAGTCGTACCTAACTTAGAGGCACAAAAATAGAGTTGTTTTTTAATGGTTCAAGCCTAGGTGTTTCAATGATACTAGAAACTCATGTTGGACGGTGCAAGGTTGGTCTTGATGACCATGTGCATATGACACTTTATATATATATGTATCCTTGATTGACGTAGGATCAGGGAATTCCTTATTCTTTCTTGATACCTCTAGTTTGTGCATCTAACACGTAATGGTACCTTTTTATCAGGGGGTGCTGAACTCATATATCCTGTGGGTCCTTTTTTGACAGTTAAGATACATAATCCAAGCAAATATTTTACTTTCATGCTAAACATTGTTCCCTATTCCAGTATGTTGTATATATGTGTGTGTAGGTATAATTTATGCATGAAGATCTTACTATGGTTTTGACTTAGCATTATTTTATCTCTTCCCTGAGTTCTATATTAGATCTTACCCTACAAACCATCTATGAATTCTATATCTCCTTGAGATACTGGAACCAAAGATACTTCTGGTTTTTCTGTCCATTGATAGGTTTCTGCGTCATCATCAGTCTACTTTGAAGTGTTGGTCTTCCATTCTCTGGAAGGGCTATAATTTTAAAGTCTTGTTTCATTTAAATCATAGACTACTTTTATTAGATCTTTCAGCTATTATCGGGGACATATCCTGACTTTGATTGGTTTTTGTCTGCTTAGAATCATTTTGGATTACTGTGTATTGGGATGTTAGTGAATTCTTAGAAATATTTTATTACCAATTAGTCTATATGTTTATATGTTCAGAATTCATTTGCTACTAGTATGTTGTGTTTTGTTTAACTAGGTAATAGAGATGGTCTTCGGTCCTTGATGGACTTGAGATACTTATCAAGGCCAACCCATGGTTCCAGTTGTGAAAAGTTGGTATCAGAGCCTAGGTTCATGGTCAATCGGGTGGGCACAAAGACTTGTCAATTAGAGTCTCTTTTATGGGTATGTAATATGCCATACTTATAAGAAAGAGGCTATGAGGCATTTAGAAATGTTTTCTTGTCTTGTGTTCTATTTTTTGAGCTATGGAGTCTAAGGTCTTGAAAACTCTCTGATCTTTGTTAATCACATTTAAGATCATGCCTCCTTGAAGATTTGATACTCATAGAAACTTTTCTATACAACTTAAGTAAAATATGAATGGAACCCATCTTATATATGGGGTATAGATCTGATTTAGTGTCCCTACTCCTGACTGTACTGCCTCTTATAGAGTCCTACTAGTCCCTACTAGTCCTCCATGTAATGATGTTTATGTCCCACCACCCTAAGGGGACATTTTTAATGTTAAATTTTGTCAATATATTCATCTGTTGACCCAGATAGTAACCTCTCTATCATGCCTGTGTGGTCTTATTTATGGGAGGAGGAAATAGGCAAAGATATAAGAGAGGCAGAATAAGAAGTTCTAACATTCAAAACAGGTGGGGGTCAGCAAGATAATTTTAGAAAAGAAAAACAATGGACTAAGAAGAGGAATTAGGGGAGTTCCCATATGACTGTTAGCGCTCCTTATCCTAAGTCTTTTAGTGAATGATGGTTTCAGGATGACCATGGGTTTAGGGAAAAAGGTGCCCAATCATTCAAGGAATGGAAGAATGATATGAGCATTGGTAGATTAGGGAACATTAGTTGGGTCTTACACATATGGATGATACCTTGGAGCTTATGGGATGCGACAAAAAGACATACAATGTGTGGAAGGTTAATAAAAGTTAAAAAAAGTAAGAAAAGAGGCTATGTGGAAGTGTCCATCTCATAAATTCAAGATTCACAAAAAGAGGCAACTAATCAATCCCACTTCTCAATAAGGGAATAATTGTAAAAACTAGTTGCTTTATTTATCTCCTTAGTATAAGTAGTGTTTTTTCTCATTTCGAAGATTTTTTATGAAGTTTATGATGAATTCATAAAGAATTGAGAGATTTTAATATTGTATTTTCTATGGGAAATCTAACAATAGATTAATCAAGTAGTTGATAGCTGTAGATTCAGTTTTATTGGTTGATTCTCTAAATTGCTCTTGTTAACTTCTTCTAGCTTAATCAATCATTTGTGGATTTAATTTTGTTTTCATGTCTTTGATTATGTTGAATTTTTTGTTGTTTAATTTGATTCAATTAAGTGGTAAAGGTATAAAGTCCTTTATTTCTCATAAATTTGATCGGATATTGATAATTCTAGTTGTTGAATTGGATTATTGTCATAGATATGGCTTAGAAATGTCTTATTGTGTCTATTTATATAACTACCTCATTGTAGATTCTTTAGAAGTGGATTATTTGCAATGATCATGTGTTGTGACTCATTTACAAAATATAGATGGTTTAGATTCAATTATGTTAGGTATTGTATATTTTAGTGTGGTCGTGATAATAGTTATTGTAGGCGTATCAAGGTTAAGGAGGTCAAGGGAGCTATTCACATAATGCAGCAGGGTAAGAAAATTGAAATTTAAGACTAAGGTTGGCCTTGAGCAACATTTGGTAGTAAAGACCTCTTTTCAAAATTTTGACGGTCCCATTTAGTCCATAACATCAAAATTGACTGTCTAGTATTACAGTTTTTCTATTCTTTTCAGATCTCAAAAGAAACTCAATGGTCTATAAAGAAGATTTAATCCTTGAAGTTGTTGTTAACTATTGTAATCAAGTGCAGATACATCGCTTCTGCACAATCTTGTGGGTACTGTCGCAATTGCAAAGAGGCAGGATATCAGGCATCACGATTGTATAGTATAAGGATCATGTAATGATACTCCAAGTCATTTTTCATATCTCTGCATTTTTTTGCTATTCGAGATTTTCCATAGTTTCCCTAAGTCATTTATGACTTACTGGAACTGACAGTTCAATTATTGACCAGATCATTTGTTTTTTAGAGCCAATTCTCTGTTTAGAAGTCATCGCTAGTTCCAAATGGCCATGGGGCCAAAGCATTAGTAAAATTATCTCAGATGCAAATTCTAGCTATTCCAGCAGCTCCAAAATATAAATTTTAGTCTTGGTAGACCTTTGGTTTGGGTCCTAAGGCACCCGAGCTCATTTCAACATATTGGTCGAAAAGTTGGAAAATTAAGAATTTAGATATGAGACCCATATTGGGTCAAAAAGTCATCGGATAGAAAATCAAAGTTCTCGATCATGTCTAGAACGTCGAAATTAGCATTCTTATATAGTTCAACTAGATATATTGTATTCCAAATGAATCTTGAGGCATTGTTGGAATCTTGGAAAATTTTTCTAGTTTATCGGTGCTGATGCTTGTGCGATCATTCAAAAGCCACCATGATCACCATATAGAAATCACAATAAGGCGTGGCGATCATGCCATTGCAATTGCGATCCATGGACTGCGATAACAACACCTCTATACATATTATGGATATTTAAAGACCCCTTTGGCCGTGTTTTGGCCATTTTTAACTCACTCTTGATAGCTAAGAACCCTAAAAGGGTGAAATATTTTCAAATTGAGTCTTGTGGGTGACTTGGGATCTTTTTTAAGATCTATTATCGCAATTATCATCCGATTTAAGGTAAGGTTTCATAACTTTCTTGATGAATTTCTTGGTTTCATACCCATAACCCCAAATATCTTGAGGGATTAATATTAGCCGAAAATTAGCTTGGTTTTCTGCCATTTCTTGAGGGTTATGATTCCTTATTTATGTATGAACAATGGGTTGACCTCTATCCATAAGTTGGACCAACATGGTATTTTTGGTGTCGCTTTTGGACCCGAAGCACAATGGTGTAATCTGGGTAACGTTATTCTCGTATTAATGAGTAGGTTACGATTTTTATATCATTGTGGAATTTTTGGATTGCGAAGTAAATATTGGCATTTGGTGAATGATGTAATTATTTTTTGTTTGTCTTTGAGGTAGGCTTCTATCTACTCTTCTTTGTAAGATGATGCATGTTATATATTGTGTATGAATATGAATGCTAACTTTTACTATGGGTAGAATAACATGGTAATAAATATCAATTTTTATGGTATTATATGAAAGTTTTGACTCGTATGTTGAAATGCTTAACACCCTTTTTGAATCCTATTTCCTTCTCCTTAAATTAAACTAATTTGTTGCATGGATATGATATAATTTTAGACATGGGATGTGGTTTTAGCATTAGAAGTATCGTTAGTATATTTAACCTAATTTTGATATTGAGGTGATCTTGAAACCATAATTTAGGTGGGTTGACTTGAATGCCCATGTTTCTAGACAAAAATCCTATATTAGGATTTGTTAGGACTTACTTGACGTCTAGAGGTTGAACTAGATACTTTACCATAGTTTAGGGTGTAAATTTCCTAAAAATTGACTTTGAGGATTAGAAGTGGGTCCTTCTAGCCCACTTTAGGCTAAGACTTGTGTTATCCTTTTGGATTTAGTTGTAGATGTTAGGCTATCACGAACCAAACCAGGGCCTAGACGTAATGGGCATCCCAAGTCCAACCATCACTGGGGACCACCGCCTTAACCCAACCCATCCACCCTTCACAACCTTAGACGAGCTGAATTTAAAGCATATAACAAGATGGTGTAAATGCTCTCATGAAGACACCGGGATAGGGTTACAACTGTGACCGACCCAACTGAGTCTACCCGCACTAAACTAACCATCCAAACCATACCAAACAAAAGAGAATATCAAAATATAATATGATAATCAAAACCAAAATGTAACACGATGGAGAAACCAATAATATCGTCCAATGATATCGGCCCCAACACCAATGCCAATGCTAAGACCGACACCAATACCGATTACTCCCATACAAAGCTCCCAGAAATACCACAAATCCTCTATCAAAATAATATGAATATTTTGTTGGAACATGCCCCCAACCATGGACAAAACGAATATCCAAAACAAAAATAAATGTCTAAGAATTTCCCTATAATGAAATGGAGCCTTCAGAAAATAGGAAAGCTCACCACTTATATCCAAATTTTGTCCCCGATCCAATCACTATGTCGGAGGAGTCGAATAACTGGTTCCTGCATTGCGTAGGTATATAACCGCTAGTAGACAAGTTAATAGGTGACTACTAGCATGTATGTCAGGATGAGTACAAAGTAATTCCATTTAAAAAACCAAGTAAAACCATCCATGATGCATACAACCATACATATATATAAGTATCGGGAAATAGAATCATTGTTTACCATGCATTTAAAGACATTTAACTTGGGTTGTGTAACCTTGACATTTAACCAAACCCATCTGCCATATGGGTACAACTCGCCCTGCTGAAAGAGTCCAGTGAGTGTATCCGCATGACCAGGAAATATCCCATGGGATGACTAGTACATCCCTCCAATATAAAATATGACACTCGTACATGGTCATCAAAGACCCCTCATATCGACACATATGAGTTTCCAGTTTTTGTCCCCTTGGAACCTCTACCTTCTCCAGCTTAGTTACAAATCCCGCCATTAATTCCCAAATTAAAAACCATGTTCAATACAATTACTATTTATTAACCAAGGCCAATTATTAGTGGTATCTTCATACCAACCATACTTGCAGGATTTATCCATAGCCTAACCAATTCGGTTGAGGGGACTTTCAAGTGCCCTTCCCGTTTACCGTATTCACCTCTTGGGAGACTACCATATTCTCCACAAGCATAACCAATTAATCTTTAACCTTTGTAAGCCATTTAACACTATTCATGATTTCATATATAAGCTGAAAAAAAGTAAGAGTTCAATTTAAAAAAGTTAATGTAATGAACATATCTTTATAAGCATTTTATCAAACACCTCGAGGCATAATATAACCAAAACCAATTCCGAATACCATTAAACCATTACCATGAAATCCAATGGACCAAAATCACTATTAATGCATATGAAATCATAATTAAACCATCCTAAAACATAACTAAGGCATTATAAACAAAACCACAGTAAATAGTTGAAAACCATAAACCATGCAACATTAAAACCATGAAAAGAACCATAAAATCCATGAATTTTTAGAATTAATAATTATGGAAGAGACACATGCCTTAAACTGGGAAAGATTATTAAAGAAAATCACCAAAGTAAGCCCTAAAGCAATCCCTAAGTTAAAACCCTATCTTTCTTGCCCCAAAAGCTCTTGAGAGAATTATGATGTGTTTTGGAATAGTTTCTAAGTGTTATTGAATAGTATAATAGGGTAAACAACCTTCTATGTATATTATAAGTCAAGGGTCATAAGTAGGGTAAGTAGGGAAATATCTAAACTACCCCGACTTGTCCCTTAAAAATAGATCACAGGGATACGATTGACCTTCTTACCAGTGGTACCCTTACTTACAATTGGTTTCCACCAGTTGTATCAAGGACTTAAACTTTGGATCAGACACTTTTCATTATACACATCGTAAGACCCCGTATTTTTTGGCTAGTCTTTGAACCATCATTCCAACGTGTATAAGGTATAATCCAAATGATTCCTATATGAATCAAAGTTTCAAGATCTTATCCTCGTGTTTGATGTGATTTAGAGTTGAAAAATGTTCATAACAATTACTTAGAACAAAGTTGATCTAAGAGACTTTGATTCGTTCAAAGTTTGGTATTTGATTCTACAAGGGTCTAATTTGAACATGTATAACATTTTATTCAAATATAATTTGGCATATCAAGACCCATAAAATTATATATAATTGAGTTAGATTTCAAATGATATAAATTTTTCCTTAATCCGATACCCAAGTAAAAAGTTATGGACTTTTTCATATGAGGCAGTAAGCTGACGCGATTAGGGCGCGGCGCGCCTGTCTTCCCGACGCGATGAGTGATGAAAAACCTTTCTTTTCCCAAGTTAATAACCGACGTAATGTGGTTCTATTTCACATGTTTCTTAAGTTCCTAAAGTTTTTAGGGTCACTTTGGTCATTTACCCTCATCCAGATTTGTACATAACATTTAATTTCAGCCCCCAAAAGCATTAGATACAATCTTATTGATATTTTTCTCTCAAATAAAACCCTAGACCCCTCAAGAACACCAATAACTTCATCAAATTTTATTCAAGATAATTAAGAAATTAAGGTTCCTAATCCAAGAAGTTCAAGAGAAGCATTCAAGAACATTCCCAAGGTTTCAAAATCAAGCTTTCTACGTCAAATTCATGATTTCTTCAAGAATCCATAAAATTATGGTATGTGGGAGTTCATCCATGGGTCTCATTTAACCCATGGATCCCAAAAACCTATTTTAAAGTTCAAAGTTATGATCTTTACATGTTAATATGAATTATATGTATGAAACCTCCGTGAATTTCGATTATGTATCATGTTTACAAACGATTTTCGCTGAAATTGGCTTGATATGTTCGAATGGTGATATAACATGTTAAATCCTTAACCCATGTTTCTAATATTGAAATTTATGTTATTTTGATGGTTATGTTTTAACTCCTGATCCTTGTGTGTTTGATTTCAAGTTAGGAGTATATGCGTTTTCAAGTGGAATGAGCTAATACATATTTTAAATGTTATGATCTACATATCAAGTCCCTTAGTTGTGAATTGATTTGTGTAACCATGATATTTTAGCATGCTTTCTCATTGCCATGCACAAGTTTAGGGTCTCCACATGTTTGATGAAATTCCCATATCATGTTCAATTAATTTTAGAATGAACCCCAAGTTATGAATCTAGCCTTGCTATCCTATTATTTTCCCGTGTTTAAGATATTCCAATGTTCAAATTCACGATACCAATGTGTTTGATAAATTTTCCCATATTAAAGTCTTAATATCCATGTCTTTAATGAAATGCCCAAGTGAGGGGTTTCTTTTAATAATGCTTTCTTACTATTGTTTCAAAGCTTTAGTACGTCCCTGTTGTTATTTATATCGAGTCTTGGGGGTTATTAATACCCGACATTTAGTTGTTTACTTAGTTTTCATTATCTATAGAATGACTTCAGTCATACAATGGGAAACATCATTCAGTCAAGTTAACATGGTCAGTTGTGTCTTAAGTTTAGCCTAGTCCAATCTAATGATCAGTGTCAGTTCAGTTGGGAGTAGGATTCAGCATCGAGAGAACCCAGGGATAGGACCATTCTTTTCAGGTTAGGGTTTGACCCTTAGTAGCAATCCCTGAATTATAGAATTACTTAGCTAACGTAGGTAGAGATGTCTTCCTGTCAGTAAGGGTTGACATATATCTCCTGAGTACTTCTGCAAGATTAAGGTGACTCATTTGTCCTTTGGGACATTAGTTTAGTTGATCCACATAGCCATTATTAGTACCCATGGCACGGTATTGACTCCCTTCAAACTGGGGTCACAGGATGGACCCCAATTAACTATTTGGGTCATGTCGATTAGATGATAGCTCCCATAGTTAGAGTTTAGTATTCAGTTCAAAGTTTAGTTTTAGGTTTTCTTGACCATAGCACACAACTATTAGATATTCAGTTATCAGTATTTCAGTTTACAGACTATTTTAGAATCATTTTATACACTTGGTCTTGTATTCTCCGATAATACAGTTTTCATGAATTCATATTCGGTCATCTCATGTGGTTCAGTTAATCCTTATCTAATATGCATAGTACTCTATAGTTTTAGTCCAGTTATTTAGAATAAGTACAGTCCACTCTTACATTACGAGTATTTAGATATCAGTCTATCATTTAATTAGATAAGCTTAGTATATGTTACGATTTGTTTTGTATATTTAGATATCCGTGCATAGTATAAATATATATTCAAATCCCCGATGTTATGTTAGTTTCCATCAGGTAGTTTCAGACTTAATATTCATACAGTATTCACACTTTATCGTATCCCAACTTCAGTTCTACCTATATCATAAAAGTAAAGTTTTACAGAAACTAAGTGTAGATATTCACCATCTTACCAGATTATGTTTGTAACTCATGCTTTAAGGTATTTCAATTTTTAGTTTACTTCAGTCTCTTGGTGAGACTACTTCTTCCTAGTCATGCATGTTTTAAGATTACGTATGAAACCAATTTTATTTATTGCATTCACCCCCGCTTACTTAATACATTCTAGAAGTACTGGTCAACATATATGTCTGTGTGGATACATTATTTTCTAATGTAGGTACCATTTATATCCCAACAGCATGATCGGACAATTGCAGTTTCCACCTAGTAAGTGATTAATTATCTTGTTTCGGGAACTCCAGACAGTTTAAATTTATGTACATTTTGTTTATTTTTCATATGTATTGATTAGTGGCAGTTGGATACATGTCCCATCTATCTGTAGTCAGTATATGTAATACCCCATACTTTTCCTAGCTAATTTTATCTCAAGAATGTCTAGTATTAGCTTCTAAATTGAATGAGGGTTATTCCATGAGGAATTCTCAATATTTTCCTTTTTTGTCATGTGGGAAATTCAATAAATTTTCCATCGATATAAGATTCGCCCAAATCTGATAGCGGGTCAAAAGTTAAAACTATTTCAAGTTGCCGTCGTAAAACAGCGCCATATTAGTCAGTGGCATGCCGCACAACAAGAGGAAATGGCATTTGGAAAATTCCAGTAGGGGTCCGCAATTATAGAGAATCGTGCCAGGGCCCAAATTTAGAATTGTCCATTTCCTGTGTCTTAGCACGACTTCCTCCGTGTCACGCCAAAGTTCTAGGTCTCAAAAGAAGGGGCAACACGATGGATCCCCTTCACGCCATCCCTCAGTTTCCCATTTGTAAAATTCCAGTGATAGCGCACTTTAGAGCTACGTCACGCCAAAGGTTCAGTTTGGGAAAATTTTACTAAAATTAAATGATGCATAAAGGGTTAAAAGGGTCAACTTCCCATCCCTATTTAAGCCCTTTAACACGTGATTCGGACACTTTTCACACAAAATACACTCTCTTCTCTCAAAAACCTCTCAAGAACAAGCTAGGGTTTTCATAGAAGATCCAATTCCAAGAAATTTTCTCCGTCAATCTTCACAAAATCATGAACTAAGGTATGCATAGTGTTCATTCATGGACTCCTTTCATCCATAAATCCCAAGAATCCCTTTTCTTAATTCAATTTTATGGATTTCTTATGAATTTCATGATTTGGGTTGCTCTTATTCATGTGGATAATAAGAAATTGAATTCTACTCCATGTTGGGTGATAAATTCAATGTGGGTTAAATTATTATAGATATAGATTCATGCAAACCTATGACTAAACCCTTGAATGATGAAATTAGAATTGAACCATGATGTTTAATTATTGTACAATGATGTTTACATGTACCATTCCTACAATATGTTTGATTAAATTCCTATATGAAGGAAAAGTGTCTAACTAGCATGATACCAGGAAATCCCCATTTATGTACAAGTTATGCCTATCACATGTCTTGATGAAATGCATCTATAAATGTATTATGGATTATGATGTTAGTTATATGTTCAAGTAAGTTATGCTTGGTCAGTTTCCTTTCATCGAGTCCTGGGGGTACTCGTAGCCGAATCATTAGTTGTGTGCCTGGAGGCATGTCATGTTTTCATGACACTCTCAGTCAATCTATGATCCTTCGACTTGAGACAGTCTTATGACTCAGGAAATCTCCATGATCTCATGAACTCAGTCAGTTGTTAAATATCAGTAGTATTTTGTCAGTCAATGGAATTCAGTAACTTAGTCCATGTTCAGTTTTGTAAATCATGTTCAGTGTCTATTCAGATAGTAGTAGAAATTAGCACCGAGCGAACCCAAGGATAGGAACTCACCTGCTATATGAGGGTATGATTCTTAGAAGCAATCCTTGCATTCCAGAACAATGTATCTAGCATAGGTTGAGACATCATAGCCTACTATATGAGGGTAGATGAGGTGTCTTAGCTTGCTATATGAGTGTTCCCACCGTTCTCACTAGAGTTACTTATAATATTAGGTCCACTCACATGTTGTCCTTACCAGTGATGCAGTATTGACACCCTTCAAATCAGGGCATAGATTGGACCCCAATTCAGCTATAATGCATTAATTAGGGCATTTTGGTTAGATGAATACCTCATACAGTCTCAGTATCAGTCTCAATAAAAGAACTCAGATAGTTCTTTCAAATTCAGGACTGTCAGATACAGTCGACTCAATTATAGAAAAGATCTCAGATAGTTCCATCATATTCAAGACTGTCAGATACAGTCACTCATGTTATTAGTTATATCAGTTATCAGTATGTCATGTTATCTGCATTCAGATTCAATAATTATGTTATCCCGGTGTCTGTTACAGTTATGTATTCATGCATGTACTCTAACGTTCATGTTAGACCGTCAATTAGCATTGATCATACATCTGAACCCTTGCATATAGCCTACCTAAGATGCATACTCAGTACATTTCATTATACTGATATATTTACGCTATGGTGCTTTCTTTTTATGTTACTCCATAGGTTCAGAGACACGAGCTCCAGAGCATCATTAGATTCTAGATATCAGCAGTCAGAGTTAGAAGTGAGTCCTCATCCTTCGAGGAATTGATTATTTCCCTATTATCTCATTAATTAGTTTATTAGTTGTATTTAGTTGGAGACATGTCCCATCAACTCCTTACTCAGACAATTCAGTCAGTTAGAGGCTTTCCTGACTATTATGTTCAGATAGTTATTTTAGTTGTTATGGGTATTAAATACGACATTTAGATGTAATGTTTTACTTCAGTTTTGTGAACCTTATGGCCTTTGAGTTTATGTTTCCGCATTATTCAATATATTATGCAGTATACAGGTACAGATATCAGTCATGGGTAAGCTTGTGGTCTTTCGGGTTCATGATCACCGTGTAGCATTTTGGGTACCAGACTTGGGGTGATACAAACTTGGTATTAGAGAATAAGATTCAATAGTGTCCAAGGAATCCTGAAAGCTGTACCTAGTAGAGTCTTGTGCATGGGTGTGTTGCATGCCACATTTATGTACAGGAGGCTATAAGATATTTTAGGAACAGTTTCTCCTCTTTTAATATTCATGTCGTGCCAGTGAGCATAATCTCAAGTCAATCTCTCAATCTAATCTGTTTCTCCCTTTTTTTCTATAGAACATGCCTCCTAAAAGAAGAAATGAAAATCAGTCATCCCTCCATCTCGAAGATTCTTTGGGATATCATGTTTCTCATGTTGTGTTTAGGGCCGCATTTACTACTCTTTCTCAGTCAGTTGCCGCACAAAATGAATTGCCAGTAGTCATTTTGTCCTACCCAGTGGCTAACTCAGCCGCATCTAGAATTTAGGACTTCACCCGAATGAATCCTCTGTCCTTTCTCGGGTCTAAGACAGATGAGGACCCTCAAGAATTCCTAGATCAGGTGTAGAAGGTGACAGATATCATGGTGGTGACTACTGTTAAGAGTGCTGAGCAAGATGCATATCTGTTGTAAGAAGTTGCTCATATTTTGTTTTAGCAGTGGAAGTCAGAGAGGGCATATGATGCACGACTAATTGAGTGGGAGGAGTTTACGTCTGCTTTCCTTGATAGATTCTTTCCCCTAGAGCTTAGGGAAGCTAAGGTGTTAGAATTCAGCAACCTCAGGTAGGGAAATATGACAGTGAAAGAGTATTCTCTTCATTTTACTCAATTATCCAGATATGCCCCTCATGTATTTGCGCATAGCAGGGCAAGGATGAGTAAGTACAATTAAGGGGTGAATGATAGCATGGTTAATGAGTGCAGATCCGCCATGCTGAATAGTGACATGACTTTATCCAGGCTTATGATTCATGCTTAGCAGATTGATGAGCAAAAAATTAAGATGAGGGAGAAACAAAATAAGAGGGAGAAGATAGGTAGTTTCAACTTCGCTCAGCCTAAGTCAGTAGGAGGAAACCGTTCTTAGTTTCTTCCTAAGTCATCAGTTCTAGTTCCTTCTACAACCAGTTCTCCAGTTCCTAAATTCAGAGAGGGTACCAAAGACAAATAATCAGTTTCTATGTCCCAGGGCAGTGTTAGTAGTGCCCACACCGATCCTCTTTGTCAGACTTATGGCAAGCACCATCAGGGTATTTTTAGAACTGGCAGTGGTATTTGTTTAGGATGTGGCAAGCCAGGCCATAAAGTCAAAGACTGTCCTTATCTAGGTCCTCAAGGTCAAAAGAATCCCTACTCAACTCAGTCTGGTCGCCCAAATTAGCAGGGTGCCACCTCTAGTGCTACTAGTGGGCAATGCCCAAATTGTATCTATGCTCTTCAGTCCTGACAAGATCAGGA